>CM042694.1:32608842-33858842 GCA_023614405.1 Avena insularis
ATTTTCTTATTAGGGTTTAGGCTTTTGGTTTATTCTTTTTCCAAAGGTTTAAAATGTAAGTATTCAAGATCAAGATACATTTGATGCATGAATGCATTTGATTTGTTTGTCACTTCCTTATTTTAAAATTCATTTTGTTTAAATAAGGTTTTGGTATTTCCATTTAGAAACAAAAAGTTTTTTTTTCCCCTAAATTTCATCCTTTATTTCTTTTGTTTGTTTGATTTTTCACATTTCAAAATTTGGAAAATTTTGAAATGTGACAGTGCTTCGAGATGTTATGATACATATGTTTACACTTAAGACTACAATTGTATTATTAACATATAAATGTACTCCCTCCGTTCAGAAATATAAGACGTTTTAGCTTTGTGAATCGAATGTATCTATACGTCTTTTAGTATATACGTTCGTAGAGGTTCGGAGTGAACCTATACACTAAAAGACGTATAGGTACATTCATTTCACAAAGTTAAAATGTCTTATATTTCTAAACGGAGGGAGTAAAGCTTATGATTGGAGAAATAGTTGTAATTTGCATAAATTTGTATAGCAGTCTTAACGTACACTCACTGCAGCATTATAATCTGGTACCATACCAAATAGACGCCACAGATGTTTCTCTTCTTAACATGGAATTTTGTACTCCCTCCAATCCATAATAAAAAGTTTGCTAAATCAGCGACACTTATTATGGATAGGAGGGAGTAACTTTTTAGATAAAAAATGGATGGTCATTTCAACCTTGTTTAAGTAACCTGAGGATTTCATCTTTATAGTAATACTGAAATGCCCAGCGTAAGGGTAGCCATATATCGCTATTATCCCTCTACGCTCCACAATAGTACTATTCATCTGTAGATGATGTGAGAGTTGTCACGCCGGCGCAGTCCTGAATGCTAAGCCATACTAGCGATGCTACTACCAAAATAATTTGTACAGACAGTTCTAGTCTACAGGTTCCATAACCTCACCAGCATAGGCAGGGGGCTGAGAGATGGTTGAGGCTCAATCCTAAGGCGGTGTCCATCTTTGTTCAGTTGGTGCCAGCAACCTAGAGAGTACGAAAGACAACAGGGTCAACAGGGAGTACTGACTTGAGCTTGCGAGACGTGGCAGCACCAGGCTCCTGCCGGAGATGGGAACCGGGGAAGACAGTGACGATCCGATTTCAGTCCCAGAAACCTGCACAATCAAACGAAACAAATGGCGCATTAAACTTGACGCGAATGGAATTAGACGAGGCACACCACTCAGTGAGATCGGCGAAGTGCGACAGGGAGTCGCGGCGCGCGATCGATTCCGACCTTGCCTCCGGGGCGGTATCAGAGAGTGAAAATGTGGGTCGGGAAAGTGGTAGAGGGGAGGGACCGAAGGAGGCACCGAGGCGAACTCATTGGGGTTGCTTGATTAGAGGAAGGTTCGCCGGGTCAGCTAGCGCGGCGCGGCGGCGGGCGGCCACGGGGCGAGGGGGCGAGGCACTCGAGCGCGCGGGAATCTAGGTCGAGGCGACGGGAGGAGGGCGTGGACTCGCATAGCACCGCACGCCGACGCTGGCGCGGTGGTGCTGCAGGAGAGGCGGAGTCGGAGGTGAGGGAAAGGTCGAAAGAAGTGCAGATAACCCCCACAACAGATTTCGGCCGGTAAACCCCCTATAACTTTTAAACAGCCTACATGACCCCCTCAATTCAAGTATGACAACTAACCCCCTAAGGCCTTGTTTTTCTCCGTATTTTTATCCACTAGAGTTTTAGGATATACATGGATTTAGTGTTCATCTAATACTTTCTAATCCCCGTAAATACTCTTCTACCATGTAGGAGAGTTTTCAATCTAGACAAAAATCAGAAGGATTTGCAGGGATATACCGGGATTATTCCGATCAAACCCGGAGCAGTAAACGGACTACAAAATTTTTGCGGGAATTGAAATAATTCTCTCTATTTTCCGCAAATACACTAGTGAATACGAGAGAAGTAAAAGACCTAAGAGTGTTGAGAGCGGTTTTGGACCCTGGTTGGGTGACGTGGACAGTGGATTAGTCGTGTGGAATTGGATTGCCAATGGAATCCCGCGAGAGAAGCACAGGACTGGCGAGCGCGTACGGAACTGATGTACACACAGCACATGCCTGAAGAAGTAGCCGGAGACGTCCTCCTCGCAGAACGTGCTGTCGGCCGGGAAGGTGAGGTAAATCTGGCGCGATCCAGTTTCATCATTCTGGCGAATCGGCACAGTCTAGGCGTGGCCGGCTCATGAACTTGTTCGTCTCGTCACCGCTGCCTAGCATCAGAACGACTGCAGCCCTGCGCACACACGAGCGGGAAAAAAAGTTGAAATGTTGGCGCATGCTAATGTACGTGAAGGCTGAAGCTTGTTGGAGTTGGACGAGGCAATACCTATGGATGTCGTTGTGCTGTTGCTGCAACAAGAAGCTGAGGCACATGCTAATGCTAGCAGCGGAAGGCGATCCAGGGAGGGAGACTATGGTGTAGTAGGGGAAGGCGGCGTGGCCGAGCCGTTGGCTCTACGAGCGGAGCACTAATTCCTTCCTGGCACATCTGCTACTCGACGACCGCGGCGTCCATCTTGGCAGCGGCGAGCGCGTCGTCGTCGGGGAGGCCACCGGCATGGATAAACATATACAGGTCTTGTCGTCCTTGGAGAACCCACGCGCCTAGTACAGGCGCAGCTTCCAGCCGAAGTTGTCGCCGCCGCGGAAGACCTCGTTCGCCGACGCGCTCCAGCGGTACCCGTGGACGCTGCTGTTGGGCCAGCCGGGGCCGTACGAGAACATGTCGCCTGGACCGGGGCTCCGTCACTCTCCACCGTCGGAGGTCTGGAACGCGTTCTCATCTTGCAGCTGGAAGTCATCCATGAGGACGTTCCCGGCACAAGGAAAGAACGGCGCCGCGCTATCTCCACCATTCACCGGGCTCGTCATCGCCTCGCCCGCCCACACCATGCCGTCCGCGGAGCCATTGCTCCTCGAGAATACCGGCGCCTGGGTCCACGACGACGGCGAGGACATCGAGAGAGGGGACAGTGCGCCGTCGCGACCAGAGTTTTGCCGCAAGAACGATGACTCGACCCCGGGGTTGATTTGGTCCGAGTCCGAGCCATCAAACGTTGCCCGGCGTACGTACTCTGCCCCAACCGCTTACCTCCACGTCAGCAAAACCAGGGTTAAAACCGCTCTCAGTGTCTTTGGGGTTAGTTGTCCGGTTTTTGATACTTGAGGGGGTTAAGTATGCCATTTTAAACTTGAGGGGGCTTGCCGGCCGAAATCTGATAGTTGTGGGGTTATTTGGACTTCTTCCGGGAAAGGTCTGACGAGCGGGACCTGATGGAGAGTGGCAGCCGGTGTCATTTTCAATTACTATTATTTTACCATTTCTCCTTTTCCCTGCGTGGCATTTTACATGTCTCCCAACACTCCCTGAGAAAACAAAATACTACATGTCTCCCAACACCTTCCCTACACAAATCTGTTGTGTTCTCTCGATTATGGACCGAAAACATTTTCCAATCAGATGGTACCGACAACAATAATAAAATGCCTCCCATAATCCATCAAGTGACAATATCAACCTTAGCAGAATTCTCAAGAGAGACAGATGGAGTAACATATTTGTCGTAACATCACACACACACTAAAATATGAAACTAAGGATCCAACTCAGTAAACTTGCTTATGTGACAATGAATTAGAGAAATGGAGTATGAGACTAGTCATAGTGCTGCTATGACTAGTCTCATATCTCCAAGCATGCACAGAATTGCATCACAAGCACATTGCCTCTTTGGTGCTAGTTTGACCGATTTTGGAGAGATTTCTTTGTCTTCTGGTTGCACAGGTTCTAGCACCTTCACCGGTGGCATGATCTTTTTAGTATATGGTACAAATTATATTCCAGTTTTACAGTACTTTGTTCTTGTAAATAGTTGTTTTTACATTAGCCTGTAAACACTTGTGCCATCCTACTACACATCAAGTTTTGCATGTACCACAAGATAAACATCAAACATGTCATCCACTAAGTAATTTCTAAAGATGTTTCATTCATCCGTCATGTGAACAATTCTAATGTAACCAACATCATCTACGGTCTCAGTGGGTTGAGCTGCTAGTTCATTATGCACTTCTTGAAGCAACAAGTCACCCATCATGTGTTGCCTACCACATGCAAAGTTGTGAAACACACAACCAACATTAATAATTTAAATATGTAACTGTATTCAGCACTATATGGACATATCTTACCTTGTCCTTTATGTCAAAGAAGCTAGAAGAATGTAGAATAACCCACCTTTTCTTCCATGACCGAAAAGTATTGTAGCACAATTTCTAGCACGAGAGTGATGCAACTTATACAACTCTTTATTTTAGGGCTGATGTTGACTAGTTGCTTGTTAGGGATATACTTTTCAGATATACCCACAGGTACTCACTGACCAGGGTGGCCCACCAAGGGTTAGAGCTTTGCTTCACGGGCGGCCTAGTCAGGAAAACAAGATGGAGTCACTTCCGGCTACGCGAAGGCCTAGAGGACTTACTGACTTAGGCCTATAGTTTACTTATAGTCCAAAATGTACTTTGTACCGACTATGTATCATAGCCAGATAGGTCTCTCCTGTAAACCATAAGCCAGATGACAATATAAGCCATCCTAGGGGCAAGACTTTAGGGCACAACCATAACCTACTTGCACAGGAGAACCTCTCATGTAATCCGCTGTAACATCCGGCTCTGCGGATATATTACTAGGTTGCTAGCAGGAGTAGGATCCGACCACCGTTGTTGGATCTGAACCTAGGTAAAGCTTGTGTGTTCACCGTTCCCGGAACACCGTACGTCTCACACCCCACCTTTCTCAACACCTCTAGGACCCCCTATGGCGTAATTGTCATCAATCCAACGACAGTTGGCACCCGCCGTGGGGCAAGTGACCTTTGGATCTTCATTCCAGGCAAAAACTGTGCGTGCAGGAATTGGCGAAACCATCACTATCAGTCGCGTCCTCTACACCAGCTACGTCCCTCTCGTTCTTCTCGATGAGACTTGGATTCTGGCAAAAGAGCCCGTGACGACCTACACCATTCTGCCAATCGGCGAGATTGACATCAACCTCGGTTGCATTGAACCTGCCCAACCCACCCCAGCGGTGATGATATCGGCGGAAGAACAATCAGGATCTACTTTGTCCATAGAGGAGGAAGAGTTCAAGATCCCAGAAAGCCCTAATCCCACCTAACCCACTCCTGTAGCGGAGATCATGGTGGATGAAAAGTCCGAGTCTGATCTCCCCGATGAGATCGGATCTACGGGCGAAGAAGATTACAACAACTCTGGATCCGGCTTAGCTGATGTTGAAGCAAGAAAATCACTACTGAGGCATAAGCTGAACCAGATGATGGGTCGCCCACACATCAACTTCTGAGAAATCTTTGAGATGATCTAGAATTACGAGGAGGCTGATGCTGAGAGTCGTGCCTATTTCAGATCTCTCAATAAGAATAAATAGTGCTTTGTTGGTTACGTTGGTTCTGGATCCGGCTCTGCCGATGCTGGAGCCAAAAATGACTCAGTCCTTGATGCCATCGGAACAGATGCCGACTTATCCGCTTACCCTCGAGAATCGATGATGTCAGAAGAGCTCCGAGAATTCAATAAGGAGATGGACGCATATGGTGAAGAGTACACCTCTAAAGCCACGCAATGTGGAGAATATGCACCTCCAAGTCTGTATGATGGTATGGATGAGGATTTCAGCAAAGACGACTTCACTACACGCGATGACATGGAAACCGGAGATTCATCCGAAGTTCAAGCATCTAAACCCGAAAACCTATCTCTAGGCAATGGACCCAAAGCCATATTTGCCACTGGTACGCAAGTAAAGGCCACCGGGTAGGCGAAGAAGAAGTAGAACAAGAAAACTCCGACACCGGTTAAACTGGTAGAGGAAGAGGTTGACAAAGATATTGACATGGAGAGCCCGGATGGTAACCCGGTCAATCCCACATCGAACAATCCTCCGGTTGATGGTCACGTGGTTACCCAAAGTGCCCGTGAAATCTACGGAGAGGCATTAACAACACCAATCCCAACTGCTTCGGGTCTTACGCCGGAGGAGCTAGAGAAAAGGGTTGAGGACCTGGAGAAGCAATGCTTGCTCTTGCTAGAAGAAGCTGCCCATTCGTTGAAGTCAAGCAGCGCATCGACAACGATCCTTCCCAGTACAAGTCAGATTTCAAGCGACTACACCATGAAAAAACTAGAGGTGGCCTGGTTCTGGCTAACAGGAACTCGGATGTCCACAAGACTCTCTTTGAGAGAAAAGTTGTGGGACAATCTCAGCTTGATAGTAGGAGAAACTGGGTCTACAACACACCGGTGGAAAACATTGCCGCTGCTCGATCTATCCTCACCAATAATCCATCTCCAGAACAGGTCCAACAGTCTGTCGCATTGCTCGACAAAGGATTGGAGCAACCGAAAATTGTCGTACCTTTTAGCAGAAAACTAGCGTCAAAATCTGAACAGTGTCGCACTGATGCGGATAGAAATGTTGACTCAACACCCCGCAGGGAACCAGAGCAGCGTCATCGCCCCGACCCTAGGGATGATAATCAATCAAGAACCGGATCTTCGGGCCATCATCATAGGCCCGCGCGAAGCTGGGCAGAAGTTCTTCCGGCTGCATCACGCTATGCTATGAAGGAACTGTCCCCTCATGAACCCCATCATTGGCAATCTAATGGTCATAGGTACGAAGAAGAAGTGTGGCACCGGTAGGAGAAGGACTGGAAGAGGATGCCGCCTCCCAGGCACACGAGTTGTCCGGTTGGGCCCCGTCATGATGACGATAATGCTGGACAAAGAAACGACGAAGACCGTGCCGGATCAAGCCGGCACGGTTTTTGTTATCATGAAGACCCACCTCGGAGCCAACATAATGACACTCCATAAGGAAGTCAACACTTAGCCAGAAATAACCCACCAGAACCGCCATCCCCACCTAGCAGTGATAACAATGGCTCCCATCATGCTAGGTAGCCCTCAGGGCGCATGAGGTGATGATAGGAGAAGAAGCAGAGGTCTGCCTCCATCGCCCCGTAGGCATAGCAAGCATCTGAGGTGAAGATCACTCTCGCCAAATGATTCTCGGTATCGCATCAGATCGAACATCGAAGCGCGACGCTACAAGGAAGATGATGTATACATGGGACCAAAATGTTTCGGTCCACGAGTTTGTAGAACGAAGTTTCTAGTTAACTTCAAAATCACGAAGCACATTCAACCCTACGACGATGCAGCTCGGCCAGATACTTGGTTTCAGGATTTCTTCCAGTCTTGTTGCATCGCTAAAGGAGGAAACGGCTTGGTCGCAGTCCGAACTCTCCCACTTATGCTGTGGAAGACGGCTCGATCATGTCTCAATGAGCAACCAGACAATTCTGTCAACAACTGGTATGATATGCAAAGTACATTCTTTCGGAATTTTGAGGGGACTTACAAGAGGCCCTGCACTGTCGAGACTTGCAGCGTTACGTCTAGCAACCCGGTGAAACTTTCTGAGATTATCTTGGACGATGGATTGACACGAAAGACTCCTATGAAGGAGTCAATGATCAAACTGCAATTGAAGCTTTCATTGTAGGATTACCATTCGGATTACTGCATCACCAGTTCAAGTGCGACAAAGTTACTGACTTTGGTGAAATGATAGAGACGACCATAAATATGTTGATGCCGATGACGACTCACAAGGTCAGCTGAACGGCTTGGCCGTGCTGAATCAGGCAGCCAAAATAGCAGCAGACCTAGAAGCGCAAGAACATCTCTAAGGACAAACCCAAACCGGAAGCCGCTACTGTTAATGCAACATTCGGATCTTGAGGCCGAGGAGGGAACGAAGGTGACTGGGGATGTAACACCCTCGAATCGGCCCTATGCAAGTTTTAGCCCTTTCCACCAAACCCGCATAGAACGATTCAAGGACGCCCACCAGGCACTTTCGTGCGGGTGGAAAACGAAGTAATACCATTACACAACAGTCCTTGATGGGACCCACAGAACAAATATATATATATATATATATATATATATATATAGCACGACTCCAAGAGTCAAGAATACAGATATACACTACAAAGATCCAAATCACCTTGAAAACGATACAACATCCGAGTACGGATAAGATGCAAATGGGGCTAAGAGCCCTGAAGAATAACCAATGGCGTCCATAACCCTGAGGCCAGTACACGGCGAGGCTAGAATTCGGCGGCTCTCGCCTACATAGGTATGGTGGACTGAAGCGGCAGCGAAGCATGCACTATACAACCTATAGAGACTCGATATAACTGTCGGCTATTAGAGAGGGGTAAGAAAGACCTATTTGGGACCAACCTGATACTAACACCAAACATACCCATCCTGGTATTTCCCCCTCGAGACCAAACGAGGAAGTCAAACCGAGGAACTCACACAGTTGGCAGTTTTATTCATTCCATTATAGTTGAAGCACTTACTAGTCAGATATAGATAGCATGAGTCATTCTGAAGCATAAGTAGTGGGCCGTTTTAATTAATCATTCAGTTGTGGTTGCAGTACTTACTAGTTAGATACAATTAGCATGTGACATCCCAAACCCAGTAGTTGTTGGCACTTTTATTTCATTCCATTGGAGTTGCGATACTTACTAGGCAGGTATAGCATGACACGATACATCCCAGTTCCACCAGTTGTTGGCACTTTTATTATCCATTCCATTGTAGTGAAGCTGATTACTAGTCACATATTAAGTCAAATTTATAGCACTACTTTAGTTATGCTTGTCTATGATCGAGATATTGTGCTCCAAGTCGTCCATAACCGCGGACACGGCTTTCAGAAAGATTTACCCTGCAGGGGTGCACAAATAGCAACACACACACGATCAACCTCGGAAAAACCAAATCAAAACCCAATGAGGCTTTCACGACAAAGCAATCACGGGATTCATAAATCATTTCAGGGGGACACCCCACTAAGCTACCCGCAACGAAGTTGGCCGGCTTCGAGACGGACCCAGGGTTTGTGACAATGGTTGTAAATGACTGGGAACCCGAAAGTGTGACTGGGCTTGTCGATACCGCGAAAACATTCCACGTTCCAAAACAGTACAGGTGCTCCACGCACAATCGTAAATAAAGCAGTAAAGCATGGCATAAGTATAGGATAGTAATAAAGCCCCAAACTAGTTTGTGGCCCCAAGAAATAAGAAATGAATCAAGCTCTGGCTAAGGGGGATTCATAGACTCTCCCGGATGTGGATAGTGCGAATAGTCAAGGAACAGGTATCAAGTACTCGGGGTCCTACGGGACACAAGTGGACATGAAAAACCAAATAGCATATATTTCCCACCGGTGCCTCTTTCATTAGTTATCCCAGCAATTTAATAGTTGTATTTAAAGTCATGATCCTCTCCTCCGTAAACATCTGCCAGCATTCCAACAACTGTGGTACTCGACAACATGAGATCGCACCTGAGCAAGAAACTACGACTCGCAAGGCCAGCTATCTACCAAACAACAGGTATTAGGAGGTGTCCATGGCAATATAGAGGCTGCACGGGATATAACTGGTGCACGGAAACTAAAGCATCGCAACACGGATAGCAATAGATCAACAGGAGGAAATAAAGACTATAAATGCAAAATAGGTAGAAGGGGGAGAGATGCTTGCCTAGGAAACACTGCCGAAGGTTCATATTCGGAGAACTTGTCGATACTCGCATCAACTCATCGGCCTAATCCGCGAATAAGCAAACACTAGGAGAAACACCGGATGCAATATTTAATACTACGGCAGAAGATCCGACATGCTTATGATATGATGCATGGCATGGCACAGATGCGGTGCAATTAGGCAATATTAAGCGGAACTGGGGCCCCGACGATTAATTAAACGGTTCAAGTTATTTAGAAACCCCGCAAATTAAATGTTGTATTAACAAGAGAAAACATGGCATCGGTTCGCTACACCAATTTAAATGGAGTTCGGAATAAGACAAAGATATCCCGCATAAACACTCCATATTTAATTATGAGGTGAATCGGCATAATGCCCCTAACCCACATGATATGCAAGCATGAACAATTTAATATGCGACAGATGATAATGTCATATTATAAAAATAGGGGCTTAGGGTCACACATCTGGGTTTGGAAGATCTTGGGTTCCGGGGGGCTCGGGGTCTGGACTCAGGGTTCGACGGGATCGGTCTTCAGAGGTCATCGCAGATCTTGGTTTGGCGTCGGCGGCTCATCGAACTCGCCCTGGTCGGTGTCGATCTTGTCATCACGAAGATCTTGTCGGTTCCTCGTATCGGGACGGTCTTGGCGTTTGGGATGAAGAACTTGGCGTTCCGTGTCGGCGATCGTGACAGTCATCGGAAGAACTCGGCGATGTCTCCACTTTGCAGTCTTGACTTCGGCTCGAGGCTTCGAGGATACGATCTTGTCGCACCGGCGTCAATGCTTCCGGGAAGGATAACTTTGCGCTATCGAATCCGTGAGGAGGTACTTGGCGGTGACGCTTCGAGCACCTCCGGGTCGGTACGGCCTTGCCAAAATGGTCGATCTTGTCTACCGAGGTGGTTCGAAGACCCGGGATCGAGGCTGATCTTGGATTGGACACGGATTATCTTGTCGGGAAGAACTCGTGTAGCACTTGTGGCAGTGCATCCAGCCCTTGAACAATGCTGTGACGAGCACATAGCTCGTTCCGTGCCAGGATAGAAGCGGCCCCAGGGAGGCGTGCAGCGGGACTCGAGGTAGAACAACTTGCATGACAGGGACGAGAAGAGGCGCATCTGCATGACGGTCTTGGCGGCGGGGCATGTAGACGAGGCAAGCGACCTCCTAGCGGTAGCACAGAACGGGACAGGAGCGCAGCAGCCTCGACACGGGCGGCGATGTCCTGGTCAACGAAGACTAGGGAGGAGGGGGAGGTCGACGAGCGGCACGTGAGGCGGAGCTTGGGCATTGCAGTCGCGCGGTGGGCGGGCGAGACGAGCAGGAGGGATGCGGGGAGAAGAAGGTGGCGAGCGGCGGCGAGGCACAGCGGCAGAGGCGCCAGGTCGATGGGGGCCTGCCGTGAGGAAGGCTGGTGGCGGGGTGGAGGCAAGGTTGTCATCGACGGGAGGCTGCGCTACGGCAGCCGGGGAAGTTGGTTCCAACACGGAGGCGGCGCCAGACGCGAGCGACGGCGATGAAGTTGTAGCTAGGAGGCGACGCGGAGGTGACGGACGCGCCGGCGGCGCCGGTTCCGGGCCAAGCAAGGAGAGGGCGGCCGCGAGCAGGGAGGAGGCAGTGGCCGAGGCGACGGTGACCCTGGCAGCGGATCCACATCGAACAACGGTGGCGGCGGCCTCACGGGAAATCGAGGGAGGCGGTCTTGTGCGGAAGGAGGCTGGCGGCGGATGGTGGGTCCTGCGAGGCTGAGGGGGGAAGGAGAGGTGGTGTGCATGGGATCGGTGTGGGCGACAGGAGACGTGCTGGGTGGGGCCGGGCATGCGAAACGAGAGGGAGGTTTGTCTGGGAAGTTTGAGTGTGACGCGGGCAGAGCTGTTGGTGGACGTGGTGTGTTGTGGGCGTGTGGGGAGGAGGTGGGGTGGAGCCAGGGAGGTGAGGTGGCGGGATGGGAGTGGACGGGGTGAGGTGGCGATGGGGTTGGAGTTGGCTGCAAGGAAGGATGGGTGGCGGCGGATGGTTAGGGTTAGGGTAGGGGCGGTTTAGATAGGGTTTGGGGGTGGCCGGCCGGGCTTTCGGGCCTAGCGGGCTGCCCCCTAAAATAATACAAATATTTTATTTGTTTAAAACGGGGCGTTTGAAATCTGTTTGTAGACGAAACAAAATATTCCGGACAAGCCCGGGGTTTTGTATTTGAATAAAGACGGGGCTTATTTAGATAACTAAATAGGTTTTCGAAAATAGTTTTGTACAAACACATGCATAATGATGATGATGCTCAAATGCAATGTGGCATGATGACATGAGCATGCGGTCATGATGATGTAATGCACAAAAACACAGCGATTTTTTAGTAGTGGTTTTAGCGGGATGCCACAATTCGACACCACTAACAAGGGATCTCGCCCTCGAGATCCGCCTCATGGTACCGGGAAGAAGGTCGGCGATCCGAATCTTCTCGCTTCGTGTAGATCCTCGCGACACCACTAACAAGAGGTCGTTGTCCAAAATCGTCGAGAGAACACTCCGGGAACAAAGGCGAAGGTAAAGGTATCAACAAATAAAGCCACCTCTAGCTTCCGTGGACGGAGTAAAATTGTTGGATCCTCCGATTCAATATACAAAAGCGAATGATAAGAGTAGTCGGATGGTGATCAGTCCATCGCGCACTCAAACCATTACTATGCACACAAATCGGAGAATTATGCAACCAACTCTCAGAATTAGACTAAAGATCTCGACAATCGAGGTTCGGAAACAGAAGAGTGATGCAGACTCTACATCGGATCTGGCGTAGAGGATGTCGTCGCATCGGAAAACACTGGAAGGCACAAACAAGGAACAAAGAATGGTACCACAGATAAAGGATTACTCAGATAGCATGAAGACCGGATGTAGCAACACCATTACCAAAGGAGGAAGCAAAACCCTGAAGGTACGACGGAACCCAACCACGAGAATTCCTGGACTCGAAGAAAGGGAAGAGAGCAGATTCAAACACGCAGAGGTAAGAGGAGAACAACGGAGGGGTAAGGAGTAAAATTAGACCTAATCAGATCTATCTAACCGATTTTGCAAAAATAGTTTTGACACTCTACATTGGCCGTTAGCTAGGTTATCCTACAAGCTGGACCAGTGGGGTATCGCAAATGCTGAGCTCTGATACCACTCTGTAACACCCTCGAATCGGCGCTATGCAAGTTTTAGCCCTTTCCACCAAACCCACATAGAACGATTCAAGGACGCCCACCAGGCACTTTTGTGCGGGTGGAAAACGAAGTAATACCATTACACAATAGTCCTTGATGGGACCCACAGAACAGATATATATACAGCACGACTCCAAGGGTCAAGAATACAGATATACACTACAAAGATCCAAATCACCTTGAAAACGATACAACATCCGAGTAGGGATAAGATGCAAATGGGGCTAAGAGCCCTGAAGAATAACCAATGGCGTCCATAACCCTGCCCAGGCCAAGCCGGAAGGGTAACCCTGCTAACAACGTCGAACTCGTACCTGCTAAACAAAAGGTGTCGACAAAGGAGAAGGAAAAAGAGGAGCGTCGATTAAGGCCAAGACAGCGAGGCTAGAATTCGGCGGCTCTCGCCTACATAGGTATGGTGGACTGAAGCTTCAGCGAAACATGCACTATACAACCTATAGAGACTCGATATAACTATCGGCTATTAGAGAGGGGTAAGAAAGACCTATTCGGGACCAACCTGATACTAACACCAAACATACCCATCCTGGTATTTCCCCCTCGAGACCAAACGAGGAAGTCAAACCGAGGAACTCACACAGTTGGCAGTTTTATTCATTCCATTATAGTTGAAGCACTTACTAGTCAGATATAGATAGCATGAGTCATTTCTGAAGCATAAGTAGTGGGCCGTTTTAATTAACCATTCAGTTGTGGTTGCAGTACTTACTAGTCAGATACAATTAGCATGTGACATCCCAAACAGTAGTTGTAGGCACTTTTATTTCATTCCATTGGAGTTGCGATACCTACTAGGCAGGTATAGCATGACACGATACATCCCAGTTCCACAAGTTGTTGGCACTTTTATTATCCATTCCATTGTAGTGAAGCTGATTACTAGTCACATATTAAGTCAAATTTATAGCACTACTTTAGTTATGCTTGTCTATGATCGAGATACTGTGCTCCAAGTCATCCATAACATGACACGGCTTTCGGAAGATTTACCTAGGGATGCACAAATAGCAAGACACACACAATCAACCTCGGAAAAACCAAATCAAAACCTAACAAGGCTTTCACGACAAAGCAATCACAGGATTCATAAATCATTTCAGGGGCCCACCCCACTAAGGTACCCGCAACAAAGTTGGCCGGCTCCGAGATGGACCCAGGGTTTGTGACAATGGTTGTAAACGACTGGGAACCCGAAAGTGTGACTGGGCTTGTCGATACCGCGAAAACATTCCACGCTCCAAAATAGTACAGGTGCTCCACGCACAATCGTAAATAAAGCAGTAAAGCATGGCATAAGTACAGGATAGTAATAAAGCCCCAAACTAGTTTGTGGCCCCAAGAAATAAGAAATGAATCAAGCTCTGGCTAAGGGGGATTCATAGACTCTCCCGGATGTGGATAGTGCGAATAGTCAAGGAACAGGTATCAAGTACTCGGGGTCCTACGGGACACAAGTGGACATGAAAAACCAAATAGCATATATTGCCCACCGGTGCCTCTTTCATTAGTTATCCCAGCAATTTAATAGTTGTATTTAAAGTCATGATCCTCTCCTCCGTAAACATCTGCCAGCATTCCAACAACTGTGGTACTCGACAACACGAGATCACACCTGAGCAAGCAACTACGACTCGCAAGGCCAACTATCTACCAAACAACAGGTATTAGGAGGTGTCCATGGCAATATAGAGGCTGCACGGGATATAAATGGTGCACGGAAACTAAAGCATCGCGACACGGATAGCAATAGATCAACAGGAGGAAATAAAGACTATAAATGCAAAATAGGTAGAAGGGGGAGAGATGCTCGCCTGGGAAACACTGCCGAAGGTTCATATCCGGAGAACTTGTCGATACTTGCATCAACTCATCGGCCTAATCCGCGAAGAAGCAAACACTAGAAGAAACACCGGATGCAATATTTAATACTACGGCAAAAGATCCAGCATGCTTATGATATGATGCATGGCATGGCACAGATGCGGTGCAATTAGGCAATATTAAGCGGAACCGGGGCCCCGACGATTAATTAAACGGTTCAAGTTATTTAGAAACCCCGCAAATTAAATGTTGTATTAACAAGAGAAAACATGGCATCGGTTCGCTACACCAATTTAAATGGGGTCCGGACTCAGGGTTCGACGGGATCGGTCTTCAGAAGTCGTCGCAGATCTTGGTTTGACGTCGGCGACTCATCGGACTCGCCCTGGTCGGTGTCGATCTTGTCGTCACGAAGATCTTGTCGGTTCCTCGTATCAGGCCGGTCTTGGCGTTCGGGATGAAGAACTTGGTGTTCCGTGTCGGCGATCGTGATGGTCATCGGAAGAACTCGGCGATGTCTCCACTTTGCAGTCTTGACTTCGACTCGAGGCTTTCGGGGAGACGATCTTGTCACACCGGCGTCAATGCTTTCGGGAAGGAGAACTTTGCGCTATCGAATCTGTGAGGAGGTACTTGGCGGTGACGCTTCGAGCACCTCCGGGTCGGTATGGCCTTGCCAAAATGGTCGATCTTGTCTGCTGAGGTGGTTCGAAGACCCGGGATCGAGGCTGATCTTGGATTGGACGCGGATTATCTTGTCGGGAAGAACTCGTGTAGCACTTGTGGCAGTGCATCCAGCCCCTGAACAAGGCTGTGACGAGCACATAACTCGTTCCGTGCCAGGATAGAAGCGGCCCCAGGGAGGCGTGCAGCGGGACTCGAGGTAGAACGGCCTGCACGATAGGGCCGAGAAGGGGCGCATGTGCATGACGGTCTTGGCGGCGGGGCACGTAGACGAGGCAAGCAACCTCCTAGCGGTAGCGCAGAATGGGACAGGGGCGCAGCAGCCTCGACACGGGCGGCGATGTCCCGATCAACAAAGACTAGGGAGGAGGGGGAGGTCGACGAGCGGCACGTGCGGTGGAGCTTGGGCGTTGCGGTCGCGCGGTGGGCGGGCAAGACGAGAAGGAGGGATGCGGGGAGAGGAAGGTGGCGAGCGGCGGCGAGGCACAGCGGCAGAGGCACCAGGTCGATGGGGGCCTGCCGCGAGGAAGGCTGGTGGCGGGGTGGAGGCGAGGTTATTGTCGACGGGAGGCTGCGCTGCCGCGGCCGGGGAAGTTGGTTCTAGCACGGAGGCGGCGCCAGACGCGGGCGGCGGCGACAAAGTTGCAGCTAGGAGGCGACGCGGAGGTGACGGGCACGCCGGCGGCGCCGGGTCCGGGCCAAGCAAGGAGAGGGCGGCCGCGAGCGGGGAGGAGGCAGCGGCCGAGGCGACGACGACCCTGGCATTGGATCCACATCGAACGACAGTGGCGGCGGCCTCGCGGGAGATCGAGGGAGGCGGTCTTGTGCGGAAGGAGGCTGGCGGCGGATGGTGGGCCACGCCGGGGGATCGCGAGGCCAGGGGGCGACCAGGAGCCGGGGTGTGCACGGGATTGGTGTGGGCGATAGGAGACGTGTCGGGTGGGGCCGGGCACGCGGAACGAGAGGGAGGTTTGTCAGGGAAGTTTGTGTGCGACGCGAGCAGAGCTGTTGGTGGACGTGGTGTGCTGTGGGCGTGTGGGGAGGAGGTGGGGTGGAGCCAGGGAGGTGAGGTGGCGGGCTGGGAGTGGACAGGGTGAGGTGGCAATGGGGTTGGAGTTGGCTGCAAGGAAGGGTGGGTGGCGGCGGATGTTTAGGGTTAGGGTAGGGGCGGTTTAGATAGGGTTTGGGGGTGGCAGGCCATGCTTTCGGGCCTAGCAGGCTGCCCCCTAAAATAATACAAATATTTTATTTGTTTAAAACGGGGCGTTTGAAATCTGTTTGTAGACGAAACAAAATATTCCGGACAAGCCCGGGGTTTTGTATTTGAATAAAGACGGGGCTTATTTAGAAAACAAAATAGGTTTTCAAAAATAGTTTTGTACAAACACATGCATAATGATGACGATGCTCAAATGCAATGTGGCATGATGACATGAGCATGCGGTCATGATGATGCAATGCACAAAAACACAGTGATTTTCTAGTAGTGGTTTTAGCGGGATGCCACAGGGGACGAGGCCGCGGAACTTCCCGAGTCTAGGGTAGAGTCGATCAGCAACCAGGAAAGACTTATTCCTGGGCTGACATTGCCAACAATCCTTGCGTTCATCACCCAGACGGGAATGAGGGTTCTTCCCACACCAATGTTGTGTGTTGTTTCAATGATGACATCAAGAAAGACGAACCCGCTAGATACAGGGCCAAGCGACAAAAAGGAAAGAAAAAATCCGAGAAAGGCAAGGATCCCAAGGAAGATTATGACATGGAAGAGGTAGAAGCCGTCAATCCCAAGTCGGATGGAAAGAAGGATTGTCCTACCAAAAAAGGCACTTATGTCTGCATCCTCGGAACTCAGCCAGCTAAGGTCAAAAAGGCGGTGCTCCATGAGCTCAATGCCATGGTTCCGGCTGTCCCCCAGTTTCTAGATTGGTCGGAAGTTACCATCACCTTTGACCGAAGTGATCACCCGCAAAAGACTCATCAATGGGGAAAGTACCCTCTAGTAGTTAATCCTCTTACGTCTATGAGTTCTCCAAGACTCTCATGGATGGTGGGATCAACATAAATATTCTCTACATCGAGACACTACACCGCATGAGGATATCAGAGAGCCAGTTAAATCACAGCAATGTGGTTTTTCATGACATCATACCAGGGAGATAGGAAAATTCTCTGGATGAGATCACTCTTGACGTAACTTTTGGTACTCCAAGGAACTACCAGGTCGAGCCACTATCTTTCGAGGTGGTACCGTTCAAGAGCACATACCACGCCATCTTCAGGCGTCCAGCTTACTAGGCGTTCATGGACCATCCCTGCTACATCTACAATATGATGAAACTTCCGGGTCCAAAGGGCGTCATCACAATCCAGGGTAACCCGAAGAAAGCACGATACTGCGAGGAGGGAGCTTCCACCTTTGCTGAACTGCATGGCCAGGAGTACCAGGAGACCAAGAGAAACACCAACCCATCCGAGATGCCAACTACAAAGAGCGAGGTGCTGAAGCCGAATTTGCAGTTCAAGGCACTAGAAGAGATGAATACAATGCCGCTCAAGGAAGATGATCCCTCCAAGGTGACCAATGTAGGCATATGCTTAGGTCTCGCATAGGAATGCACGCTCGTCGAGTTCCTCAAAGCTAATAAAGATATATTCGCATGGCAACCTTCTGATATGATCGGAGTACCTAGGGAACTTGCCAAGCAATCTCTTAATGTGTATCTTGACGCTAGACCCGTCAAACGGTCCTTACAATGTTTCAGTGATGAAAAGCGTAAAGCTATAGCCAAAGAATTAGCCCGACTAGATTTAGCCGGATTTATCACAGAGGTCATCCATACTGATTGGGTGGCAAACCCTATAATGGTCCCTAAAAAGGACACTACTAATTTAAGGATGTGTGTTGATTATACCGCCTTAGACAAGGCTTGTCCCAAAGATCTCTTCCATTTTCCCAGAATCGATCAAGTTATTGATTCCACGATAGGGTTAGAGCTTCTCTATTTCCCGACGCATATTCCGGATATCACCAAATTCCGATGAAAAATCGGATCAAATCAAGATGTCTTTCTTCACTCCATTTCGAACTTTCTGCTACACAACTATGTAGTTTGGCTTAAAGAATGCAGGAGCTACATATCAGCACACGATGCAACATTACCTCAACAATCAAATCGGATGCAACGTACATGTATACATGGATGACATAGCGGTAATGTCCAAAAAGAATGAAACATTGATTTCTGACTTTGAGGAAACATTCACTAACCTTCAAAAATACAACATGATACTTAACCCGAAGAATTGCTTCTTTGAAATCCTAGCCATAAAGTTGTTAGGTTTTATCGTGTCTCAAAGAGGCATCAAGGTGAACCGGGACAAAATATAGGCTATACTCAACATAACCAGGACAACTTGCCTGAAGGATGTGCAACATCTCACTGGCTGTGTTGTAGCAGTGAGTTGGTTCGTCAGCCGGCTCGAAGGAAGAGCCGCACCTTTATACAAGCTCTTGAAGAAAACCGACAAATTTGTTTGGACTGATGAAGTTGAAGGTGCCCTCCAAAGCCTGAAGGATTTACTCTCATCTGCTCCTATTCTTGCTATACCAGAGCATCAAGAACCTACGTTGCTTTACATCGCTACGACAAATAGAGTCTTTAGCATCATCACATTGCTAGAGCACAAATAGGAAAAATAGGAACAATTGGTGCAGTGACCGACTTATTATCCCAGGGAGGTCCTGACATAATCAAAATAGCGGTACCCACATTACCATAAGCTAGCCTATGGCGTATTCTTTGCCGCTAGAAAGCTAAGACATTATTTTCAAGAGCACAAGATCACAGTGGTGAGTACAACTCCCCTGGGAGGTATAATCAACAATCACGATGCCACATGATGTGTCGCAAAGTGGGGGATTGAACTAGCAGCTTTTGACATTGAGTACAAGCCATGAACAGCTATAAGTCCTAGATTCTGGCCAACTTTATCGTTGATTGGGCAGAAATGGTAGAAAATACAAGTCCTCTAGATTCAGAATTTTGATGGGTCAAAAGCACGAGGAGGCTCGGGGGCTGGCGTGGTACTCAAATCACCCCAAGGAGACAAGATGTTCTATGTGTTACAGATTCACTTCACGGCAACCAATAATATGCTGAATACAAAGCGTTGTTACATGGAATGCGCATTGCCAAAGACATTGGCGTTAGCCGACTCATGTGTTATGGAGATTTGGATTTAGTTGCACACAAGTATCCGATCATTGTAATGCAAACAAGCACATGGCAGCATATAGAGCTGTTGTGGAAGAGCTATCTAAATCATTCGAAGGGTTTGAGGTTCAACACATCCCTAGAGAAAAACATTGAGGAAGTAGATGCTCTATCAAGGATAGTCTCTGTGCGGAAACAAGTTCCGGATGGTGCTTTCCTAGAGTACCTAAAAGTATCTTCTATCACAGGAGTTGATGAGGACTATCCAATGAAATCCGTGTCACCTTTAGTAGAAGTTCTGGATGTAATTCTAATGGCTCAATGCACGGCGCCCAGAAAATTGCTTGTTGGCGGTGTTGATGTAGAGCTCGTTGGGAACCCCAAGAGGAAGGTATGATGAGCACAGCAGAAAGTTTCCCTCAGTTATGAAACCAAGGTTTAATCGAACCAGTAGGAGCAAGGAAACACCCCAAAGGTGTTACTAGCTGAGCTTTGGCAGGGCGCACTACCGGTGCTAGTAGCAACGTGGAGACCTGCACAACACAACCACAGAACTTTGTCCCCAACTTGCGATGAGGTTGTCAATCTCACCGTGTTTTGTGGAAAACAAAGGATTAAACGTATCGAATGGAAAGAAGTAAAAGTTTGCAGAAAGTAAACACAAATAAGTAAATAGTTGTAGATTGTATGTAAAGAAAAGGACCGGGATCCATAGTTCACTAGAGGTGGCTCTCCTTAGATAGATAACATGCTGGGTGAACAAATTACAGCGGGGCAATTGACAAACACCGAGAAAGCAATACATGCATATACTAATCATCTTGACTCCTTTGAGATTCGATTGGGCATTACAACATTATACATAGACCGCCATCCAACTGCATCTATGACTAATAATCCACCTTCAGGTTATCATCGAACCCCTCCGATTAAGTTGCAAGCAACAGATTATTGATTCTGAACTACGTGTAAAGTAAACAATACGATTGTTCTATGAACAAAGGATTGTATTTTCTCCTAGTAGCAACAGACATCTAGTACCTTAGAGATTTCTCACTTCCCAGATTACGGAGGCATGAACCCACTATCGAGCATAAATACTAACTCTTGGAGTTGCTAGCATCTACTTGGCCAAGATAGCTACTAACAACAGAAAGCATGCAAGATCACAAATAACAAAGACATGATAGAATCAATAATCAATCTGAAATAGCATCTCAATATCCATCGGATCCCTGCAAACACAACATGCAGAATTACAAATAGACGATCTTGATCATGAACGGAGCTCACAAGATCTAAACATGAAAGCACAAAGGAGGAGAACTAGCCATCTAGCTACTACATGGATCCGTAGTCCAAGGATGAACTACTCATGCATCACACCGGAGGCTTGCATGGTGATGAAGAAGGCCTCCAGGGTGAATTCCCCTCTCCGGCAGGGTGCCGGGAAGAGCTTCAGATCTCTCCCGATCTAGGGATGGATATGACGGCGGCTACAGACTCTTTCGTGGATTTTTTGATCGAGCCCTTAGGGTTTTCATCCCGAGGGTAATATATAGGAGGAAGGAGAGGCCAAGGGGGTGCCGGGAGCGGCCACACCACCCCCTGGCGCGGGTCAGGCCTGGCCGCGCGGCCAGGTGGTGTGGTGGCTCCCTGGCCCTTCTCTGTCTCGTATTCTAGCACTTGATCACTTCCGGAAAAATAGGCACTTTGGCTTTTGTCCCGTCCAATTCCAAGAATATTCATTTTCTGACTTTCCTGGAACCAAAAACAGCAGAAAAAAGGCAGCTGGCACTATGGCTCTTGTTAATAGGTTAGTCCAAGAAATCATATGAAAAGTACTCCAAAGTTGGAACAAAACACAAGAAAGTGGATAAAACCAAGCATGGAACATCAAAAATTATAGATACATTTGCAATGTATCAACATCCCCAAGCTTAACTCCTGCTCGTCCTCGAGTAGGTAAGTGATAAAAAGAAAGAATAATTTTTGAGGTGACATGCACCATCAAAGACTTGATCAAAGTATTTGCAAAACATTCAAAGCTGGGATCATAGTACTTCAATCATAACATGAAAGACAAAGTTCTAGCAATAAGAAAAGAAACTACGATGCAACATGAAAAGGCACAAACAAAAGATTCATGAATAACAATGCTTTGCAAGACGTTTGTTTGTTTCACATAAAGAAAACATAGCATACTAGTATTCAGCTTGTCCCTCAATAGAGTAGCAAATATAAATGCATAGGACACCTTCAAAGTTCATAAGAGTGACTAGATATAATAGTTTAAAACAAGCAATATCAAAGTATGCATCAATCAACTAGTCTTGGGACAATGCACATAGAACTAAGAATGGCCACTATGCTCTCAAATTAGGTGCATAAAGATAGAAGATGGAGACTCAATATAATGGTGGAAGAAAGGCCTTTTATAAAAGGAAGTAGGGATTCAAGTCTCATAAAGAGCATCCAAAAATTATGGTACTTATAGCTTTCAGCTCTCATTGCCCCTATCATAAGCATCTTGAAGTGATTAAGGTTAAAGTGAACAAACTATGGTGTACATGCTTGACGAAGTATAAGTCAGAAATCTCATGTCCCTTGTATGCGAGGGCCGCTCCTCATGCTACTCAAGTTTAGTCACCGGTAAGTTCTTGTCATCATAAGTATATGTGTATCATAGAGAACTGCCAACGGGGTACCCCTTGCCCGATGATACGGAAGAATCCCCATATCAAAATGACAAGGAAAGCAGACAACGAGCATCTCAGCATTCTTCTTATTTACCATGAGAATATGGTGCTTTTTTCTCTCTTTCCTCTTTTCATAGTATCTCTCTTTTTTTTCTTTTTTTCTCAATATAGGACTCTTTTTTTATAAGAAGAATGCTTCATAGACAGCTCATTATGGTTACGCTGCAGGTTTCCACCATGTCAGCATGGATTAGAGCAGCGGCCTAGGCGTTTCTCTAACACATATACATAACTCCATGGACTTACAAGCTCCCCTTTCATTTCACACCGACGACATCCATATACAAAAGAGCATGATATCAACTAGGTACAAGTACCAAGTGTAATGTTGAAAGCGTTCCCCATGAAAGCATGGTTATGCTAATTCCCAACAAATAAGTGCAAGCATATACAACATAGAAGACACAATGGTTCAAGTTTATTAAGGGCAAGAAAAGTAAATTGTGCCATCAAGTTCGTGAGAGCTTTAATCACTAGTTTTCTCATAACAAGTTTAATTTGGAAGGTAAACAAAAGCATGGATATACTTGGAATAGCATAAGCTAGTAGGTAGGTATGATGGACTCTTTGGAATAACTTGGTTTAGGGAGTTGGAAGCATGAGTGGAACTCATACTTGGTTGTGGAGGCTAGCAAAATACTGGGAGCGACAAACTAAGAGAGCAATAATGGCCATAATCATGCAGAGCGACAAAACATCATTGATCAAAGCATAAAGTGATACTACAAGTTGAAAAATAAAGGATAATAAAGGCTATGGTGACTTTGGATAGTCATAACATAGTGTGAGCATGTGCCAAGTCAACCCAAATAAAGCATCAAAGGAGAATACCACTATACTATGCTTTAATATGCTAAAACAACACATGATTCATCCAAGGCACATTAAGCAATCTCAATTGTTTATAACAAGTCATGCTACAGCAAAGAATACTAAGCATAAAGCCAAAACAATATCAAGCATGGCATGACAAAGCATAGGCCACAGTAAAAAACAAGCTCTTTTACCACATAAGTATGAACTTTCCTACTCTTTTCCTAACCAAACCAAACTATTTGCAAACCAATGTATGAAAGAGGGGGTCCAACCAATTTATTCAGAAAACTAAGCAAACTAAGCAAACGAAAAACCAAAACCAAAACGAAAAAGAAGACGCTCCAAGAACAACACAACTGTGCATGAAACAATAAAAATGAAGCGTTTGGAAGAAACCTGGAATTTTTATTGATGAAAAAGGGGATGCCTTGGGCATCCCCAAGCTTTGACGCTTGTACTTCTTGGATATTTCTTGGGGTGACACGCGTGGCATCCCCAAGATTGAGCTTTAGTCCATCCTTCATCTCATTACTCATTCCTTCCATACACCTGAAATTTTTCCTTCATACAAAACTTCACACAATCTTTATTAGCAACATTAGTGCACTCAAGATAAAAGGTCTTAAGGTTCAGTTCTAACACCAAATTAACTTCAATTAGAACACTATCTACTGTAGCACTTCCCTCAAAAAGCTCATTTCCCCAAAAGAACTCAAGAAGGAACCAACAAGAAGCAAATGCATAAAATGGCAGAAATCTGTCAAAACAGGCCAGCAGGTAAAGACGAATTTTTTCGAAGACCTTCTGTTGCTAAAATCAACAAGTGTTGAACTAACGAAAGTTAGATAACAACATGGGGCAGAAGAACAAGAAAATACAGCTCAATCCTACATACAGAGCTCTCTCACGAATTTTTACGGTGAAGCACAAAAATCTGTTTCGGGATAGCAACTTTCTCAATCATTACTTCTCTCTCATTAGAGGTTACTCTTGGCAAAAAAAGCAAATAAGAAGGATAAGTAGAGGTTATTATAGAGGTAATAACTTCCAAGACTCATCTAAAACTTTTGGGTTATCTCCCAATAAGTACTTTTCTTTAACGCCTTTAAGTTAGGCATAAGAAGCAAGAAAGAATCAAGTGTTCTCAAATGAAGAAGCATTAAGATCAATAACAGAAATATTTTCAACAAGGCAAGGTATATCACCCAAATAAGTTCTAGAGGATCCTCTCTCAATGCTCTTGGGTTCACTATTCTCATCAAAATGGTTTGCAGGAACAATCCAATCAAGATTCTTTTCTATGGCATCATGTATTGCTACTAGTTTAAAGGGTATTGGTATCTTAGGTTCCTCCCCATTAGGTTCGGTTTTGTTCATATTTTCTCGTGTACCAACAACATCTACACATGAAACTAGCATATTGAAATGTTCAAAAACTTTTCTAGCTTCCTTGGCAACATCATAGAACTCCTTAAACAAAGTTTCTAGTATAAAATCCCTCTTTTCAGGGTCTTCAATTTCCTTAAGCTTAAGAAACATCACTTGCATTAAGGGGTTGAGATTAATAAACCTAGCTTCTAACATGTGAATTAAAGAAGCTGCTGCAATCTCATAGTTTGGAGCAAGTTCTGCAAAGGATCTATCCTCAGTATCTTCATGCTTACTAACATGATTAAAGAATTCTTCAATATTGTCTTTCCCAATTATAGAACCACTACCAATTGAAAGGTCTTTCAAGGTGAATTTAGGGATCAACATGGTGAGCTAAGGGAGAGGTGACTACTAAAGGAGACTTAATTTTTTTGTGTGTTTGAATAAGAAAGCAAACGAGTAAAACTATTTTTTTTGTGTTTTTGAAGAACAAAACAAGCAAACAAAGCAAAAAGAAACTAAGCAAAACAAAAACAACAAAGTAAAGAGATTGGTTATGAGGGACTCTCCTTGTGAAGATGTCCTTGACTTCCCGGCAACGGCGCCATAAAATTGCTTGATGTCTCAATGCACGGCGCCCAGAAAATTGCTTGTTGGCGATGTTGATGTAGAGCTCATTGGGAACCCCAAGAGGAAGGTATGATGAGCACAGCAACAAGTTTCCCTCAGTTATGAAACCAAGGTTTAATCGAACCAGTAGGAGCAAGGAAACAACCCAAAGGTGTTACTAGCTGAGCTTTGGCAGGGCGCACTACCGGTGCTAGTAGCAACGTGGAGACCTGCACAACACGACCACAGAACTTTGTCCCCAACTTGTGATGAGGTTGTCAATCTCACCGGGTTTTGCGGAAAATAAAGGATTAAACATATCAAATGGAAAGAAGTAAAAGTTTGTAGAAAGTAAACACAAAGAAGTAAATAGTTGTATATTGTATGTAAAGAAAAGGACCGGGATCCATAGTTCACTAGAGGTGGCTCTCCTTAGATAGATAACATGCTGGGTGAACAAATTACAGCGGAGCAATTGACAAACACCGAGAAAGCAATACATACATATACTAATCATCTTGACTCCTTTGAGATTCGATTGGGCATTACAACATTATACATAGACCGCCATCCAACTGCATCTATGACTAATAATCCACCTTCAGGTTATCATCCCAACCCCCTCCAGTATTAAGTTGCAAGCAACAGATTATTGCTTTACGAACTGCGTGTAAAGTAAACAATACGATTGTTCTATGAACAAAGGATTGTATTTTTCTCCCTAGTAGCAACAGCACATCTAGTACCTTAGAGATTTCTGTCACTTCCCCAGATTACCAGAGGCATGAACCCACTATCGAGCATAAATACTAACTCTTGGAGTTGCTAGCATCTACTTGGCCAAGATAGCTACTAACAACAGAAAGCATGCAAGATCACAAATAACAAAGACATGATAGAATCAATAATCAATCTGAAATAGCATCTCAATATCCATCGGATCCCCGCAAACACAACATGCAGAATTACAAATAGATGATCTTGATCATGAACGGAGCTCACAAGATCTAAACATGAAAGCACAAAGGAGGAGAACCAGCCATCTAGCTACTAGATGGATCCGTAGTCCAAGGATGAACTACTCATGCATCACACCGGAGGCTTGCATGGTGATGAAGAAGGCCTCCAGGGTGAATTCCCCTCTCCGACAGGGTGCCGGGAAGAGCTTCAGATCCCTCCCAATCTAGGGATGGAGATGACAGCGGCTATAGACTCTTTCGTGGATTTTTTGATCGGGCCCTTAGGGTTTTCGTCTCGAGGGTAATATATAGGCGGAAGGAGAGGCCGAGGGGGTGCCGGGAGCGGCCACACCACCCCCTAGCGTGGGCCAGGCCTGGCCGCATGGGCCAGGTGGTGTGGTGGATCCCTGGCCCTTCTCCGTCTCGTATTCTAGCACTTGATCACTTCCGGAAAAATAGGCACTTTGGCTTTTGTCCCGTCCAATTCCGAGAATATTCATTTTCTGACTTTCCTGGAACCAAAAACAGCAGAAATCAGGCAGCTAGAACTGTGGCTCTTGTTAATAGGTTAGTCCAAGAAATCATATGAAAAGTACTCCAAAGTTGGAACAAAACACAAGAAAGTGGATAAAACCAAGCATGGAACATCAAAAATTATAGATACATTTGCAATGTATCAAATTCCTAGCTGGACAAAACCCTACCTAGATTTCTTGGTAGATGGAAAATTACTCGAAGACGAGGTTGTGAGCCAACAGATCTTCCGACGAGCAAAATCCTACACAATTATTCATGGTGAGCTCTATAAGCAGAGTGTTTCTGGGTTTTTTCAGTGCTGTGTTTCTCCGGAAGAAGGAGTGGAATCTTACGAGTCGACGAAGGCGAATGCAGTCACCACGCCACAGCCAGATCCTTAGTGGCAAAAGCTTTTCGACACGGATTCTTTTAGCTAACAACTAAGGCAGATGTTGATAAACTGGTCAAAACATGCAAAGGCTGTCAAAAGTATGCCCATCAAGCCCATGTTCCAGTTGATCAGCTGTGAACAATTCCTATTACATGGCCTTTTGCGGTTTGGAGGCTCGATATGGTAGGGCCGTTCAAAACGACAAAATGTGGGTTTACCCATCTCTTGGTGATGGTAGATAAATTCACAAATTGGATTGAGGCCAAACCTGTAACTAGTTGCGATGTGGCCACAACCAGAAAATTCGTCGAGGATGTAATCATCCAATTGGGTTATCCGCATAGTATTATTATGAACAACAGGAGTAAATTTTCTATGGGATAACTTTCCAAATTCTGCGAAGATCAACAAATTCGACTTGACATTGCATCAGTTGCACATCCACAGGCCAACAGACAAGTTGAAAGGGAAAACGGTCTCATTTTACAAGGCCCCCGACCTCGTCTTGAAGCACCACTTCATCGTGCTGTGGGGGCTTGGGTGAAAGAATTACTGTCTGATATTTGAAGCATGTGAACTACTCCTAACATGTCAACTCGGATATACCCATTTCTTCCTAGTCTATGGCGTAGAGCCAATACTTCCGAGTGATTTAATCCATCAATCTCCCCGGGTCGTTGCATACATCGAGGAGGATGCCGAAGTTTCTTGACAAGATGATCTCGATATACTTGAGGAAGTGCGCGTCGTTTTTGAGCAGAGATCTACAACCTATCAGCAGAAGTTACACAAGTATCATAGTCTGAGACTCAAAATTAGTTCTTTTAGGAAAGGCGATTTAGTTCTCCGTCTTGTGCAAAAAATAAAGCACAAACTTTCCCCGATTTGGAAATGACCTTTTATGATTAGTAGAGTACTGCATAATGGTTGTATTATTTAACTGATATGAGACTAGTCAAGGAAATACCTGACACTTGGAAGATAAAGAGAGATTGTGGTAGTACAGATCTGGATGAGTTAGATCGTCCATGAAACATTGCACATCTATGTCCCTTCTATTCTTAAGTTCTTTTCCTTGTAATCATATATGAACATGTTCAAAGTGAAATAAAGTATTGGTTACCTCAATGTTTTTTCTAAGAAGTTTTTTGTACCATCTTATTTCTTAATGATCATGTCAAATTCAAAAAACCCAGAATGCTTGAAAGTACTTTATGCTCATGTTCCTTCTGATTAGATTTTTGACCCTATAAAAATGTTACCTTCGGGTGTAAATCTTATTTTATGTTTGAACTTTAGTTTTTATCTGACTGCTTAGACACATGCATTTTCTGAATAGTGACTTGTTGGTACTGGATGTCGGCTCTGTTTTCGGTTTTAAACTGGTTTAGCAATTGAGCTCCATTTCTCGGCAGTGTTTTCTTGTTGAAAGTTTGACGGCACACGAAAGGTACAAAGTGAAAGAGTCGGGTAAATGATAAGGATAAACACAAAGTGCTTAATAAATTTTCAAGCACAGCAAAATGTACTAAGCGCTAGAGTAAAGCACAAGATTTTACAATACAACTTGTAACTGGAGGCATCTAAAAGATTGAGGGGATCTATGAAAGAGCAAAGTCAAAAATCTGACAAATAGTCGGAAAATATGAAAAGGAAAAGGTCAAGGCCTTAGAATTACCGAGAATGGAATGACTCCATTGAGTGCGTTCGTCCCTCAAGTTGTTCAGCTCCTCTCGGCTGGCCTCGGCCAAATCCTTCTGCCTGTCAAGTTCCGCCTTTAAATCAGGAATTTCTTTATCCCAGAGGGCCAGTTGTTTCTCAAGCTTCTCGGTTGCATGGTTGTTCGACTCCAGGAGGTTGCTCATTGCTCATTGCTTTTCGTGATCACTTCTAAGCTTGATCAGCTCCTTGCGAATATCAGTATTTTCCATTTCCAAAACCTTGGAATTCTTGGCCTCCTTCGCCATGTTGCACGATTGCTTCAGTACATCTGCAAAAGGACAAACAAATATCAGCCAAAAGAACTTTTGAATAAGAACAAAAGAAAATAGGTTTGAGTGTCAGAAATGCTTACTTTCTGCCTCATCCTTCTCAATTTTCAACTTAGAATTTTCAAGACGCAAGGCTTTGATTTATTTGCGCTTGTTGTAGATATCCTTTAACAATTCCTGGTTGTAAGATACAACTTTCTGTAAGTCAAGATAATGCCAGAGTCAGCCATCTACTGAGACTTGAGATGCAATTTACACTAAGTTAAATTTCAGCACGAGCCTCGGGGGCTATCACATCATTCTTTTGCATCCTATAAGCATTAATTCGGATTTTATGTTTTGATCTCTATCCAACTTCATGCTTGGAGACTAGAGGATAAGATATAAATAATGCAAACGGGAGTCGGAAAACTTACAACATGCTCCAAATGCAGCTTTTCAAGTCCAGCTTTTGTGTTGCAAAAAACCTTCTCAGCAAGGGAGATTGGAGCTACTTCCTTCTCTGGAATTTCTCTGGCATGGATCTTTTGATCCCTGACTCGGATCTACTCTAGGAGACCTTCCAGCTTGACATCTTCATTTTCCTGGCTCACTTCTTTTGGGGTTAATATTTGCTTCTCAAGGCAGGTTTGGGCCAACTTGAGAATCTCTTCTTCTTTATTCCTTGATAATCCGGAAGCGGTGGAGCCAGAGAACTTCACCATTTACCTAAAGGACTATCCATGGGATCATTTCCCATTTGGGGTTTACCCTTATCAATTTCCGAACCCCTAGTGGTGGCATCAGGCTGTGAGTTCTTTGGTTCTTTAGGGGAAACTTCAATGTTTCTAGTGCGCGTAGAAGGAATATCCTCTGGCACTGAAGATGAAGTGATGGTTGGAGTTGGTGGTGGCACTGCTAGTGATAGCACAATCTTCTGCTGACGCAGTTGCTTGGCTAGCTTGCCTTCTGGCTTCTGCTTCCCCTTCAAAACTGATTTAGCTCTCAGTCACAAAAACAAAGAAGTTAGATTAGAATCGGAAAGTATATAAGCAAAGTACAACATTCGAGATAAGTACTAACTTCTCAACCATTGTCAGCACTTGTGCGCCAGCAGTAACAACTGCAACCTTGCTTTCTTTGAAGCCAAGGTTTGAACCTCTTCCACCTCATCATCCTCCGTAGCTTCCGAGTCATCAATAGGATAACCCTCTAGCAGGGCTAACTCCGACTCGGGGAGCTGGTCAAGATGAGAGTCGAAAACAATAGTTTCAGCAAAATATATTCAGATGACGAAGTGATGAACACATAAACTAGAGTCAAAAGACTTACCGGATTCATGGGATTTTCTACTGTAAACATCAACATGGAGACCTCTGGAACTTTCTTGTTCACTCGCTCCTTGATCAAAAACTGCATCCGGGTCTTGTAGTCCTTCGCGGGAATCCGCAGAGGACTAACCCTCATGTTGTCCTTCTTATCTGCGGCAACCACGTGAATTAGCCGGTCGCCGTGATGCTGAAGTGGCTGGATCCCATGATCCAACCAGCAATGAATCAAGTCAGAGCCTCGGATGCCCCTATTATTCATTAGGAACTCGATCCTGTAGGGGTTCCGCGCATGAAAACAATAAATTTTACTCTACGCCCCTGAACCCCTGAAGCTGCCAGGACCTATCTATTAGTAATACAGTAACGGGAGAGGCTTTTCGCGAACTTACCCTCGAAGACGGAAAAGCGTTGTCAACGCTCAGGAGAGCATGGTTGATGTAGACGAGCCGAAGCCGACCTCAAGGTCATGATGAAGTCCTTGTGCTCCTTCTGGCTCCAACGACTTGAGTGCCTCAAGTGTGACACCTCGTGGGAGTTACACACGTCCGGTGCCTGATGATGACTCCCGCTTCCCCTATCCAGCAGCAGTTGCGGAAGTAGAGCTCCCGGATCCGAATCCCGCAGCACGATGGCGCTCCGCGGTGAAGATGTCTCTCGCTCGCGCAGTCCAGACTTGGGACCACGGTCACGAGAGAGAGAGGGGAAGAGAGAAAATATCAATTAGACGTTCTCCCAAAAGTGGGGACACCTTTATTGATTATTGGGTGTATTTTCTAGGCTAATATACCCCACTTTATATAGGGGGGAGGTACTACCTCCCCTCAAGTCCCGGGGTGGGACTAAAGGAGAGGAGGGGGAGGAGAGGCTGCCGGCCAGCCCTAGTGGGCCCCGCGGGGGGGGGGGGGGGCAAGGCCCAGCCGGCCACCCCCTTTGGTCCTTCTCCCTCTCTCCTTTCCCTCATGGGCCTTCTCCCTCCGGAAATTGGCCCATTAAGACTTTCGACCTTTTAATTTATTTTCTCTTTATTAAATAATTATGAATAAATGATTAAATCAATATTTAACATTCATTCACATATTATCTAATCTCCGTGGCCATGGAACACCTTCCACCTCCACTCCGGACATCCTCCGGATTTACCGAAACCATTCCGGTTTTCTCCCTTCTTTTCTTCGATGATTCTACCGATCCTATAAACACTCTCTAAGCATCATCAAGCCCTTAAGCGTGATACCCTACGGTTAGGGAACACTCCAGATGGTCGGGACACTCCCGCACCAATGATCAATAGAGGCACCTGGATGGCCATGTGACCCCTATGCGTTCCACGAAGATCTTTCGTTGTTTGAACCGGGACAGTCGTGTCTTATTCCCTTTGTCATTCGATACTTGCATTGCCCGAGATTCGATCAATGACATCACCATGTCGTGTTCAATCTCGTTACTGAACAATGCTACTTAACTCGTCCCGACAAGCGATATCCCCGTGGTCACACGCTGCGCAGCTATTGGATATAACTTCTCCGAGTGGGCCCTTGAGTATCTTCCCGTCACATGGACGGACAAATCCCGCTCTTGATATATATTGCCTCTACGGTTTCCTCCGAATACCTGAACACACCTTTATAACCGCCGTTTTACCAGATGGCGTTTGATGATATCTAAGCACCCTCGGGAGACGGTGATTGATATAGCCTCACGGTCTAAGGAATAGTCTACGAGGATCCATTTCTAATCATCGTAACTTTGAACTTCGTGACATGATCGGGTCACGATGTTTAGGTTGGGATTGGTTCATCATCTCATTCTCTGAATGAGATGACCTCATTTCCAACTGGCATAAATGCCACATGATCAGGAAACATGATCATCTGTTGACCAATGAACCAAAGGACTAGAGTTTCACTTTGGAACCCTGGTTGTTTGTATATCACACGTGTATTGATGTTTCCACTCAATACAGTTATAGCATGATATAAAACTTAATCATAAACTATATGAAATATGATAATAGTCCTTACTACTATTTGTCTCTAGGGCATATTTCCAACAGTCTCCCACTTGCACTAGAGTACAAATACACTAGCTGCATTTGTTCTCAATCATTGGCACTATATATCCAGTACCCTGAACATGCTTGCTCATGGAAGAGGTTGAGTCTTGGGTCTGTACTTTACAGTCCAAAATCCTTTGCAACTTACTAATGTCACCTTGATTGACATTAATACTCTATCATCACATGATAGCATCTGTGTGTATGCATCATCGCTATGGCAGCAGAACGAGGCCTGAATCCAGAAGCCTACAGTGACGTTAGATCAACCTCGAGGGCTTTCTCATGTTAAAAGCGAACTAGCCCCGCCATAAAATTATACAACACTTTAGATGGTACCCTTATCTATTATTATAAATGTATTCATCGAAACACTAGTGCACTCTGTGCAACTTTCGATGTTTTGTTCATCTTGCTTCCTACTTGACTTTTATTGGTATCTACAGGAGTTTCCAACATATTCCCTTATAACATAACTCTTTATGCTTTAAGATATGTTATCCTTTATGGATTTGGAAAATATATCCACAGCTCTCTACTAGACACTGCGGACAAACTTAGCTCAATGTTCTGTGATTCGAACTAAATCACTTTTAAACGTTCCTTATTTAGATCACATATTATGCTAAGTTATCATCATGGTTTACTAAGATAGAACCTATGTCTCAACATAGTGGATGACGATCATCCTTTTCTTTCTTTCAACCATTGATGTTAAACTTAATGCTATTCCTAATTTGAGTTATTAAGGACCAGTTCCTTAATTAACTTCTATTCTGAAACCCCTTTCAGAATCCCTTAAGAAATACTACATAATAACATAATACACCTATTATCAACTTCTACATCTTATAAATCATTATTTATAAGTATTTGCGCTTTCATCCTTAACTTACTTAAGAATTACTCCTATAAGCTCCCACTCAAACTATGTTGCTAACATATTTGGGTACGAGTCAGTACTCTTACTCAAACTATGTTCTTACATATTTGAATTTAAGTCTTATGTTGCTCCCACTTAAAAATATGTCAATCACATATTGTTTTAGGAAGACTTTCATAGCTCCCACTCAATTTTATGCAAATTGCATATCTCCTTAACTATTTTGAACAATTTCAAAATCCTTTGATTAAACATCAAACTTGGAGATTTATTATGAGATACTAGTATTTTACTAGTTTTAAATCCACTAGACATTTAGCACACATGAATCAAATTCATTTGAATTTGTCCAATACCTGACAAATTGTGCTTTTGTCATTCACCCCTTTTTCCTACAATGGCTTTGCAGTCATTTGGGAAAATTCCAAGTAACTCCTTTTATTTGTGAGATTCAGTAACGAATTTCTTTTTAATCTCAAGGGAATTTTGCTTCTAGGATTTCTCATAATTTAGTTTACCATTATTTCCTTAGTAGTTTGTAGGTATGTCATATTCCAAAAATCATGACAAGTGATTCACAAATGTCTCCATTCAAAATATGGATTTACATTTTGAATCCTACTTCTTATAGTGAAAAACAATAGTGGAGGGAAAAACACAATGATCAGAATCATTGATTCTTTCCTTCTGTGAAGAGAATCATTCAGGAATGCTGACCGTTGCGCTTCTCAACACTCTGATGCAGGGTTTTGAATCCTCATCATGTTTTACACTAATTTCCATTTGCTCATAATTGAGAAACATCACTAGAAGTGAGTTTTCTCAAGAATGTACCAAAATCCAAGCAATACGAATTTTGCTTTCCTTTTGGTTTCAGCTATGGATTTCGTATTCAAAGTTTCCAATGAATACGCTACAAGGACTTATTCGCTACTGTTTTGGTTATATCGAATAACCCCAAAACTTTCACGAATTCAAATGGTTTACTAATTCTAATTGAGTGCTAACTATTTCTAACTAATGGTCTCTACATATACACTACAATGATTTATTTGGTCCCTTCTATTCAACCCCTTTTTGATATCTAATATCATATTGTGATGCTTTGTATTTTGACGTTTCAAAACACTTTGCATTCCACAATTTCTTTCATGCCATTCTTATAAAGTTGAATTTCATTACTATTGATCAAACCATAGTAATTAGTTTCCCTCTTATATTTATACCCTTTTATTGATGAAGTACTTTGATCAAATAAAAATAGTTTCATATTCATGTTTCCTTTGGTAAACTACTTTACGCATTTAAACAATCAATTAATGATAATTACCATTTTCGTTAAAACTCAATACATCGGATATGTATATACTTTTAACAATTCATTAAACACTTTGTATTCAAGTAATACACAGTGTTCAAGTTATTTTGCCAAACTTAGGCATGATTTATATGTGATAAGAAATCGAATGACTTTCACATATTATCACATAACTTTGAATTTAAACAATGGTTTTTCATTCACTAATGAAATATCATTAAATTGGGTATTTTAAAACAAGGCATTTTTAATGTTTTAAAAATGTTCATACATTATCAATTAGTTTCAAACAATAAGGATAATTGACACATAATCAAGCAAGATATGAACACGAATAGAAATCATTCATAAAAGCAGAACAACTGTTTGTTACAAACTCATATGAATAACCGTCTCACAAAGTGTGAGACAAACTAAAGAAGTTCAAATCTCTCGATTACAAAAATCATCCTAAACACAAACTAAGTGATAAATGTCGAAGGAGAGTGTCGTTGGCCATCATCACCATGCTCGCCATCAACACGCAACGTCACCTCTCTCCAGCAAGCACCTCTATGCAGAAGGACATGTTTTCAATAAAACAGAACAAGTATCAGATATACTTAACACTGCTAATGTGTTTGCAAGATTATAACATTTATAAAACTGTATATCAAATATATACCTTTGTCGTTGATGACCTAAGCGACATCTGGTTCAACCAACACATTCCTGAGATGTGTCATGAACCGGTGGAACTCCATTGTTTCTGTGTCGCCCCTCATTACGCAAGTCCTGACTTGTGCTTGGTAGCTTGGTGGCAGCGACCGCAGCACAGCAGCATTTGCGAAAGAGCCTGTAATCCAGACGTCCAGGAAGTATGCTGGCCTCGTGTACACATCATGCATGTGTTGTAAGTGGTTGTCTAGTGACGAGTTCTCCTCCATCTTAATGGAGAGGAAGTCTCCCATCAACTCATGCTCCCAGATGCGTGTCTGATCCACGAAATGTGTCCTAAGCTGTAGCATCACCGAACGAGGGTTGGCATCACCCACGAAAGGCCACAGCTCGTCCACTATTCCGAAATGCATCACAACTGAAATATAGGAGGCCATCTTGTGACGGAGATAGCGGTCTTTCCGCTCCTCTAGGGTCTCAAGGTCTATGGACGGATCCAGATCCATCCCGTTGAGTATGTAGTCGACCATGTCGTTCTCGCTAAGGAGAACATGGAGACTGGCAACCCAGGTGGAGAAGTTCGATCCATCTAATATGAGCTTCTCTCCTTCTAACCATTTAGTTGTCAACACGAAAGAACCCATCTACATTATAATTGCAAAAGGAATTTAGACTAAGTTTATAATTAAATGAGTTAATAATAACTCCACTCAGAAACACCTATCCCCAAAGAGGGTTCCTAGTGATAACACGACCCCTATCAGCCACATCTCCCCCAATCATCACGGCCATCAATGTGGGTTCAAGGGTGGACGCGAAACGTCGGTCACATCATTCATGCGACTCGTGCTCGATCTTTCGACCATCCGCGTTCCGAGGCCACGCTTCTATGGCATGCTAGGCTCGCCAACTCAACCTTAGTGTATTCGTTGTGCAACATGGCTTGCACCTTGTATCTGACGTAGATATATGTCTGACACCCGATCATCACGGCCTGCCTCATACTGAAGAACTTTCTTGGTGGTGCACACTAAGGGGGAACACAATCGTTGGTTATTTTAACAGGGATCATCTTATTAGGCTACAATCGAGTATCTAATACTAGCACACAATACGACATACAAACAATAACATTGAATGTAAATGCTATGTGATATGGTCCTTCACGTCGTGATCTCCATCCGTCGTCACCGGGTTCTGGCGCCAGGGTTCCGGCGTCGTAGACACTAGGGTACCAGTGTCATTCCGGCGTGGTAGTTCGTAACCTTCATGACTATCTACTACTATGTAACAAAAGGTAATCACTTTACCTTTGCCACAACCATATCACAAAGCAACGCCCTCCCTGCAAAACAAAGTTAGACGCCTCTACTTTATCTTTGCATGTTTTACGTGGCTGAATGGGCTTTTGCACAAGAACCGTTCTTACCTACGAACTTTCAGCACAACGCTGATCAAGTAGTTGTCTATACTACACCCCTTTCGAGGCGCTCCGTTGCAAATGGTATACCAACTAATGCGAGAGAGACAGACACCCCCCTAAGCCACTTTATACGGTACAAGCCGTATGTCAAGTGTGGACCAGTCTCGCGAATGAACGTGTAAAGTCAGTTGGGGGCCGCTTCATCAAGCATTACTGCGGTATACACAAGTACACGTGGGAGGGTAACAACTAAAAGATCAACGCCCACACGCTACATCTCGTGTGTTCTACCCGTACTAGCATTACTACGCATAGATCTAGCTACGATACCCTTTGTAGGGGTTCGCGCATGAAAACAATAAATTTTACCCTCGCTGAACCCCTGAAGTTGCGGGACCTATCTATTAATGTCTGATGGAGAGGCTTTTCACGAACTTACCCTCGAAGACCGAAAAGCATTGTCAACGCTCAGGAGAGCGTGCTTGATGTAGACGAGCCGAAGCCGACCTCAAGGTCGTGATGAAGTCCTTGCGCTCCTTCTGGCTCCAGTGACTTGAGTGCCTCAAGTGTGACACTTTGTGGGAGTTACACATGTCCGGTGCCTGACGATGACTCCCGCTTCCTTGATCCAGCAGTAGTTGTGGAAGTAGAGCTCCCGGATCCGAATCCCGTAGCACGACGGCGCTCCGTGGTGAAGATGTCTCTCGCTCGTGCAGTCCAGACTTGGGACCACGGTCATGAGAGAGAGAGGGGAAGAGAGAAAATATCAATTATAGGTCCTCCCAAAAGTGGGGAGACCTTTATTGATTATTGGGTGTATTTTCTAGGCTAATATACCCCACTTTATATAGGGGGAGGGGAGGTGCTACCTCCCCTCAAGTCCTGGGGTGGGACTAAAGGAGAGGAGGGGGAGGGGAGGCCGCCGGCCAGCCCTAGTGGGCCCCGCAGGGGGGGCAAGGCCCAGCCGGCCACCCCCTTTGGTCCTTCTCCCTCTCTCCTTTCCCTCATGGGCCTTCTCCCTCCGGAAATTGGCCCATTAAGCCTTTTGACCTTTTAATTTATTTTCTCTTTATTAAATAATTATGAATAAATGATTAAATCAATATTCAACATTCATTCACATATTATCTAATCTCCGGGCCATGGAACACCTTCCACCTCCACTTCGGACATCCTCCGGACTTACCGAAACCATTCTGGTTTTCTCCCTTCTTTTCTTCGGTGATTCTACTGATCCTATAAACACTCTCTAAGCATCATCAAGCCCTTAAGCGTAATACCCTACGGTTCAGGAACACTCCAGACATGGTCGGGACACTCTCGCACCAATGATCAACAGAGGGACCTGGATGGCCATGTGACCCCTATGCGTTCCACGAAGATCTTTCATCGTTTGAACCGGGACATTCGTGTCTTATTCCCTTTGTCATTCGATACTTGCATTGCCCGAGATTTGATCAATGACATCACCATGTCGTCTTCAATCTCGTTACTGAACAATGCAACTTAACTCGTCCCGACAAGCGATATCCCCGTGATCTAATCACACGTTGCGCAGCTATTGGATATAACTTCTCTGAGTGGGCCCTTGAGTATCTTCCCGTCACATGGACGGACAAATCCCGCTCTTGACATATATTGCCTCTACGGTTTCCTCCGAATACCTGAACACACCTTTATAACCACCGTTTTACCAGATGGTGTTTGATGATATCTAAGCACCCTCGGGAGACATTGATTGATATAGCCTCACGGTCTAAGGAATAGTCTACGAGGATCCATTTCTAATCATCATAACTTTGAACTTTGTGACATGATCGGGTCACGATATTTAGGTTGGGTATTGGTTCATCATCTCATTCTCTAAATGAGATGACCTCATTTCCAACTGGCATAAATGCCACATGATCAGGAAACATGATCATCTATTGACCAATGAACCAGTGACTAGAGTTTCACTGGGAACCCCTAGTTGTTTGTATATCACATGTGTATTGATGTTTCCACTCAATACAGTTATAGGATGATATAAAACTTAATCATAAACTATATGAAATATGATAATAGTCCTTACTACTATTTGTCTCTAGGGCATATTTCCAACAGATCCACCTTTTGGTGAGGATCAAGTCCCTAGTAAGTTCGGGCGCTTCTACGTCCCACGAATCCCTATGGGTTGTGGCACCATCGACTTAAAACGGCAGACTTCCCGTCTCTCTGGGAGCCGACATGTCCTTGGGATAGAAGAACGTTGCCGACCACTTCTTTACAGACTCACTAGCTAGAATCCTAGGGTAGACTCGGCCTCTCTTGAGGACTAGGCTAAGAGTACCGATAATGTATGGAATGCCAACACTTGTGGAATTCTTCTGGGGTACCATAGTAGTGCCGGAAAAGAGTGAGACTCGGTCTAACTCCAAGAAACCCCTCTCTAAGCGCTACATGGGCACTAAGCTCTAGCAGCGAATTGGGAGGAAGATTGTGAAGTTGAACATCGTAGTATCGAAGTACCTCGCAGAAGAAGTCTGGTGGCTGGAAGCCCAGCCCACGGTCGACGTGCATCATGAAGTGGATGCGCTCCCCCTCGCGTTGCGCCGGAGCTGGTTCTTTGAAGCCGCTCCACCATGCGCCGAAAGGGATGTATCCCTCATCTTCCATCATTTGGAGTTTCACATCGTCCATGACGCAGGGAACCCAGATCCCCCAGTACTTCCTATCTTCCACTACCGATGATGATGATGTCACCGCTCCTGAAAAAGATGTAGTATCAACCATCTGGCCGGAGGTCAAGAACGGGTGGCGCTGTGTTTTCTATGGTGGGCGGAAAGAGTAAGAGGGAGAGATCGAGGAGGGACGAGGAGAATAAGAAATGCGGCAAACAAGAATGAAGAGTAAAAGGAAAATATTCCTATAATATTGTAGGGGTTCCGTGTATGAAAACAATAAAATTTTACCCTATGCCCCTGAACCCCCTGAAGCTGCCAGGACCTACCTATTAGTAATATAGTAACAGGAGGGGCTTTTCGCGAACTTACCCTCGAAGACCGAAAAGCGTTGTCAATGCTCAGGAGAGCGTGGTTGATGTAGACGAGCCGAAGCCGACCTCAAGGTCGTGATGAAGTCCTTGTGCTCCTTGGCTCCAACGACTTGAGTGCCTCAAGTGCGACACCTCGCGGGGAGTTACACACGTCCGGTGCCTGACGATGACTCCCGCTTCCCGATCCGATGGCGATTCGGAGTAGAGCTCCCGGATCCGAATCCCGCAGCGCGACGGCGCTCCGCGGTGAAGATGTCTCTCTCTCGCGCAGTCCATACTTGGGACCACGATCGCGAGAGAGAGAGGGGAGAGAGAAAATATCAATTAGAGGTCCTCCCAAAAGTGGGGAGACCTTTATAGATTATTGGTGTATTTATCTTGGCCAAATACCCCACTATATATAGGGGGAGGAGGGGGTACACCCTCCCTCAAAGTCCTGGGGTGGGACTACAGGAGAGGAGGGGGGAGGGGAGGCCGCCGACCCCTAGTGGGCCTCGTGCGTGGGGGGGGGGCAAGGCCCAGCCGGCCACCCCCTTGGCCCCTTCTCCCTCTCTCCTTTCCCTAATGGGCCCTCTCCCTCCGGAAATTGTCCCATTAAGCCTTTTTGACCTTTAATTGATTTTCTCTTTCTTAAATAATGATGAATAAATGATTAAATCAATATTTAACATTCATTCACATGTTGTTAAACCTCCGTGGCTATGGAACACCTTCCACCTCCACTCCGGACAACCTCCGGACTGGGAGAAACCCTTCCGGTTTTCTCCCTACTCTTCTTTGGTGATTCTACCGATCATATAAACACTCTCTAAGCATCATCAAACACTTAAGCGTGATACCCCACGGTTTGGGACTCCAGACATGGTCGGGACACACTCGCTCCAATGATCGACAGAGGGACATGGATGGCCATGTGACCCCTGTGTGTTCCATGAAGATCTTTTGTCGTTTGAACCGAGACAGTCGTGTCTTATTCCCTTTGTCACTCGATACTTGCATTGCCCGAGATCTGATCAATGGCATCACCATGTTGTGTTCAATCTTGTTACTGAACAATGCTACTTGACTCGTTCCGACAAGTGATATCCCTGTGATCAAATCACACGTTGCGCATCTATTGGATATAACTTCTCCGAGTGGGCTCTTGAGTATCTTCCCGTCACATGGATGGACAAATGCCGCTCTTGACATATATTGCCTCTACGGTTTCCTCCGAGTACCTGAACACACCTTTATAACCACCGTTTTACTAGATGGTGTTTGATGCTATCTAAGCACCCTCGGGAGGCAGTGATTGATATAGCCTCACGGTCTAAGGAATAGTCTACGAGGATCCATTTCTAATCATCGTAACTTGAACTTCGTGACATGATCGGGTCACGATGTTTAGCTTGGGTATTGGTTCACATCTCATTCTCAGAATGAGATGACCTCATTTCAAACTGGCATAAATTCCACATGATCAGGAAACATGATCATCTGTTGACCAATGAACTAGTGACTAGAGTTTCACTAGGAACCCATGGTTGTTTGTATATCACACGTGTATTGATGTTTCCACTCAATACAGTTATAGCATGATATAAAACTTAATCATAAACCAGATGAAATATGATAATAGTCCTTACTACTATTTGTCTCTAGGGTATATTTCCAATAGTCTCCCACTTGCACTAGAGTACAAATACACTAGCTGCATTTGTTCTTAATCATTGGCACCATATATCCGGTACCCTGAACATGCTAGCTCATGGAAGAGGTTGAGTCTTGGGTCTATAATTTACAGTCCCAAATCCTTTGCAACTTACTAATGTCACCTTGATTGACATTAATACTTTATCATCACATGATAGCATCTATGTGTATGCATCGTCGCTATGGCAGCAGAATGAGGCCTGATTCCAAGAGCCTACAGTGATGTTAGATCAACCTCGAGGGCTTTCTCATGGGCACTGTGCCCTGGGACACATCATTCTACGTTAAAAGCAAACTAGCCCCACCATATCATTATACAACACTTTAGATGGTACCCTTATCTATTATTATAAATGTAGTCATCGAAACACTAGTGCACTCTGTGCAACTTTCGATGTTTTTGTTCACCTTGCTTCCTACTTGACTCTAATCGGTATTACAGGAGTTTCCAACATATTCCCTTATAACATAACTCTTTATGCTTTAAGATATGTTATCCTTTATGGATTTGGAAAACATGTCTACGGTTCTCTACTAGACAATGCTGACAAACTTAGCTCAACGTTCTGCGATTCAAACTTAATCACTTCTAAACGTTCCTTATTTGCATCGCATATTATGTTAAGTTATCATCATGGTTTACTAAGATAGAACCTATGTATCAACATAGAGGATGATGATCATCCTATTCTTTCTTTCAACCATTGACGATCAACTTAATGCTATTCCTAATTTGAGTTATTAAGGACCAGTTCCTTAAATAACTTCTATTCTGAAACCCTTTTCAGAATCCCTTAAGGAATACTACATAATATACTAATTATCAACTTCTACATCTTATAAATATTTATTTATAAGTACTTGCGCTTTTACTCTTAACACCCTTAAGAATCACTGTATAAGCTCCCACTCAAAAATATGTCATACACATATTTTTCTAGGAAGACTAGAATAGCTCCCACTCAATTTTATGCAAATTGCATATCCACTCACTATTTTGAATAACTTCGAAAACTTTGATCAAAAATCAAACTTGGAGATTTACTATGAGATACTAGTACTTTTACTAGTCTTAAATCCACTAGACATTCAGCACACTTGAATCAAATGCATTTGAATTCGTCCAATACTTGACAAATTGTGCTTTTTTCATTCACCCCCTTTTCCACTATGGCTTTGAAGTCATTTGGGAAAATTCCAAGTAACCCCTTTTACTTATGAGATCCAGTAACGAATTGCTTTCTAATCTCAAGTGAATTTTGCTTTTAGGATTTCTCATAATTCTAGTTTACCATTATTTCCTTAATAGTTCGTAGATATGTCATATTCCAATAATCATGACAAATGATTCTCAAATGTCTCCATACAAGATATGGATTTCATTTTGAATCCTACTTCATGTAGTGAAAACACTAGTGGGGAAAATACAATGATCAGTATCATTGATTCTTTCCTCCTGTGAGGAGAATCGCTCAGGAACATTGTTCGTTGCGCTTCTCAACACTCTGATGCAGGGTTTTGAATCCTCATTGTGTTTTACACTATTTTCCATATGCCCCATAATTGAGAAACATCACTAGAAGTGAGCTTTCTCAAGAATACACCAAAATCCAAGCAATACAAGTTTTGCTTATCTTTTGGTTTAGCTATGGATTTCATATTCAAAGTTTCCAATGAATACTCTACAAGGACTTATTCGTTATTGTTTTGGTTATATCGTATAACCCCAAAACTTTCACGAATTTAGATGGTTCACTACTTTCTAATTGAGTGTTAACTATTTCTAACTAATGGTCTCTACATCTACACTACAACGATTTATTTGGTGCCTTCTATTTACCCACTTTGATATCTAATATCACATTGTGATGCTTTACATTTTGACGTTTCAAAACACTTTGTATTTCACAATTTCTTTTATGCCAATCTTATAAAGTTGAATTTTATTACTATTGATCAAATCATAGTAATTAGATTCTCTTTAACTTTAATACCCTTTGTTTAATGAAACACTTTGATCAAATCAAATAGTTTCATATTCATGTTTCCTTTGGTAAACTACTTTACACATTTAAACAATCTTATAATGATAATTACCATTTTTGTTAAAACCCAATACATCGAATATGTATCTACTTTTAACAATTCATTAAACACTTTGTATTCAAGTAATACACGATGTTCAAGTTAATTTGCCGAACTTAGGCATGATTTATATGTGATAAGAAATCGAATGACTTTCACATATTATCATTATAACTTTGAATTTAAACAATGGTTTTCATTCAATAATGAATTATCATTAAGTTGGGTATTTTTCAAGGCATTTTTAATATTTTATAAATGTTCATGTATTATCAATTAGTTTCAAACAACAAGGATAATTCACACATAATCAAACAAGATATGAACACAAATAGAAATCATTCATAAAAGTAGAACAACTTTTTGTTACAAACTCATATGAATAACCGTCTCACGAAGTGTGAGACACACTAAAGAAGCTCGCAATCTCTTGATTACATTAATCATCCTAAAACATAAACTAAATGATAAATGTCGAGGGAGAGTGTCGTCGGCCATCATCATCATGCTCGCCATCAACACGCAATGTCACCTCCTCTCCATCAAGCACCTCTCATGCAGAATGACCTGTTTTCAGCAAAACAGAACAAGTATCAGATATACTTAACACTGCAAATGTGTTTGCAATATTATAACATTTATAAAACGGTATATCAAATATATACCTTTGTCATCGATGACCTCACCAGTGATTGGTTCAACCTTTATGAAACGTAATATGAACTCTTGGAAATCCAATGTTTCCATATCACCACTCATGATGCTACTATGGACATGTCCTTCATAGCTAGGAGGCAACGATCGAAGCAGCACGCCGATCACAAATGAATCATTCATCCAGTAATCCACGAAGTGAACCAGTCTCATGTGTGCATCAAGCATGCACTCCAAGTGACCCTTCAGATATGTATGCTCCTCCATCTGTATGGAAAGGAACTCTCCAAGCAGCTCGTGCTTCCACATGCGCACATGTCCTATGAACTCTGCTCTCAACTAATCCACCATCGAATATGGATCAAGATCACCCATGAGCGGATGTAGTTCATCCACCATCCCGTAACGCATTATAATCTGAATGTAGGTGGACATCTCTTGACGATAGTAACGGTCTACCAGCTTGTGGGGTCTCATAGTGGTCTGGCTCAGTCAAATCCATCGTGTGGCGTATGTACTCTACCACATGATTCCTAGTAAGGAGATCATTCAGGCGCACAAGCCAACTAGGAAAGTTGGATCCATCAAGACTAAGTTTCTCACCCTTTACCCATTCCTCAATGACAAAGTAAGCTTCACGGCGAGCCATCTACATTTATAATTGCAAAAGGAATTTAGACTAAGTTTATAATTAAATGAGTTAATAATAACTCCATCAGAAACACCTATCCCCAAAGGGTTCCTAGTGATAACACGACCCCTATCAGCCACATCTCCCCTGATCGTCATGGCCATCAATGTGGGTTCAAGGGTGGACGCTAAACGTCGGTCACATCATTTATGCGACTCATGCTCGATCTTTCGACCATCCGTGTTCCGAGGCCATGTCTACACATGCTAGGCTCGCCAACTCAACCTTAGTGTATTTGCTGTGCAACATGGATTACACCCACTGTATGTGAACGTAGATATGTCTGACACCCAGGCCTATAACCCTGGATCGCCTCATACCGAAGAACTTTCTTGGTGGTGCACACTAAGGGGGAACACAATCGTTGGTAATTTTAACAGGGATCATCTTATTAGGCTACCGTCGAGTACCTAATACTAGCACACAATAAGATATACAAACAATAGTATTGAATGTAAATGCGATGTGATATGGTCCTTTACGTCGTGATCTCCATCCGTCGTCACCGGGTTCCAGCGCCAGGGTTCCGGCGCCGTAGACACCAGGGTACCGGTGACTTTCCGGCGTGGTAGTTCGTCACCTCCGTGACTATCTACTACTATGCAACAAAAGGTAATTACTTTACCTTTGCCACAACCATATCACAAAGCAACGCCCCCCTGCAAAACAAAGTTAGACGCCTCTACTTTATCTTTGCATGTTTTACGTGGCTGAATGGGCTTTCGCACAAGAACCGTTCTTACCTACGAACTTTCAGCACAACGATGATCAAGTAGTTGTCTCTACTACACCCCTTTCGGGGCCCTCTGTTGTAAATGGCATGCCAACTAATGCGAGAGAGATAGACACCCCCTAAGCCACTTTATACGGTACAAGTCGTATGTCAAGCGTGGACCAGTCTTGCGAATGAACGCGTAAAGTCGGTTGGGGGCTGCTTCATCAAGCATTACTACGGTATACACAAGTACACGTGGGAGGGTAACAACTAAAAGATCAATGCCCACACGCTACATCTCGTGTGTTCTACCCATACTAGCATTACTACGCATAGATCTAGCTCTAATACCACTGTAGGGGTTCCGCGTATGAAAACAATAAAATTTTACCCTACGCCCATGAACCCCTGAAGCTGCTAGGACCTATCTATTAGTAATACAGTAATGGGAGAGGCTTTTCGCGAACTTACCCTCGAAGACCGAAAAGCATTGTCAACGCTCAAGAGAGCGTGGTTGATGTAGACGAGCGAAGCCGACCTCAAGGTCGTGATGAAGTCCTTGCGCTCCTTGGCTCCAACGACTTGAGTGCCTCAAGTGCGACACCTCGCGGGGAGTTACACACGTCCGGTGCCTGACGATGACTCCTGCTTCCCTGGTCAAAGCAGCAGTTGCGGAAGTATAGCTCCCGGATCCGAATCCCGCAGCGCGACGGCGCTCCGCGGTGAAGATGTCACTCGCTCGCGCAGTCCAGACTTGGGACCACGGTCACGAGAGAGAGAGAGAGAGAGGGGAGAGAGAAAATATCAATTAGAGGTCCTCCCAAAAGTGGGGAGACCTTTATTGATTATTGGTGTATTTATCTTGGCCAAATACCCCACTATATATAGGGGAGGAGGGGGTACACCCTCCCTCAAAGTCCCGGGTTGGGACTAAAGGAGAGGAGGGGGGAGGGGAGGCCGCCGTGTTGGGTCCGTAGCATAGAAAACAAAAAAATTCCTACGGTGTGAACTACACGCCAAGATCTATCTACTAGGTACAAAGCAACGGGTGGATATACATCCCACGAGAACTTACCCTCGAAGACAACAAGTTTTGTTAACGAGTAGGAACTAATGGTTGATGTAGTCGTACACTTGCCAATCTCAAGATCGTGAGGAAGTCCGAGCGCCGCAACTCAGCAGCGCATCCGTACTCGCACACACGTTCAAGCCACCGGACAACCTCCACCTCCTTGCTCCAGCGATCCAGCGGAAGGACCAACTCCTTCTAGACGAAATGCCACCGGGAACATGTATCTCGCTAATCCGAGACCATGGGGGAATAATTCTAGAGGGGGAGAGAGATTCTTCACAAGGAGGTGTGAGGAAGAAGGAGGAAGAGGGTGGCCTTTTATAGGAGGAGGGGGGTGCCCCTCCTTCATGGCCGGCGCACGGAGGAGGTGACCTTTCACCTCCTCCATTCATGTGGTGGTAACCCCTCCACATTAAAATGCCTCTTCACATTCCCTTTTAAAGTCCCCACTTTAAATGCATTAAAATTCTCCAAGTTTAATGCTCTCTCATTTAATAAAACTCTTTTATTAAATTTATTCAGAATTTTGTTAATTACTTTAATTAACAAACATTCACATATAACCCCTTGCAATATTTCAATATCACATGCAGAACCACTTTCTGCAATTTCACCCGAAACAATTTCCGGTTTCTATTGAAACAATTCCTACGCTTTGCAATTCTTTAAATCGAAACATATGTGCTCCAAAATGGTGTCCGGTAACTCTTAAGTGTGTCACCCTACGGTTCGCGAATAATGCAGACATGATTGAGACTCCTCTCAGATCAATAATCAGAAGCGGGACCTGGAGATCCATACTGATTCCTACACATTCAACGATGACTTCTGTGATCGTGAGAACCTTTAACGCTAGTAACTAAATCCCTTTGTCTCGCGATATATTACATGTCCGAGATTCATTCATCGGTATCTCCATGCCTAGTTTGATCTCGTTGCCGACATGCACTCTTTTCTCGTTCCCGTGATATAACATTCTAGTGATCACATCACTTGCTTGCAAGCTACCTTAATGTGATATCACCGAGAGGGCCTAGAGTATATCTATCCGTCATCGGGATTGACAAATTCCACTCTTGATCCATGAGCCTCAACATAACACCTTCGTAGCACTGAACCCATCTTTATAGTCACCATGTTATGATGTGACGTTTGATGTTATCAAGATACTCTTCCGGTGTTAGCAATTAACATGATCTCATGGTCTAAGGATAAAGATTACTTCGTATGATGTTATAGCAATATAAACATAATGACTTGATTGTAATGCTATACTTCGGATGAATGTTCATCACATCATTCAACTAATGTTGTGACCTTGTTATTAACAACATCCAATGTCCATGATCATGAAACCTTGATCATCTTGTTAATCAACAAGCTAGTCTATAAGAGAGGCATAACTAGGAACCATTTTTGTTTATTAAACACACATGTATTGACATTTCCGATCAATAAAATTATAGCATGCAAAATAAACATTTATCATAAACATGGAATAAGATAATAACCACTTTATTATTGCCTATCGGGCATATTCCCTTCAGTATCCCACTTGCACTAGAGTCAATAATCTAGCTTGAAAAACTTTGCGTATTGAACACATATGGCTTTCTGGTGTTGCATATACGTGATTGCTAGTGGTTAACATAATCTTCGGATCTGACAGTTTCAGGTCCGTGTGTATTTGCATGTCTTTGCGTCTCTACGCATCACTCATTCTCAAATGAGATGGCATTGTATAAATTTGGTCCTTTGGTCGGACCTTTAGTTCGTTCGGGTTAAAATATGTTGATATTATTGTCACACAATATATCTTCATAGTATTAGCCCGCTTTGAACCACACCTAGTTTGATAACAAACTACTTAACACAAATGCCCTCCTTTGCTACTACTATAGCAGTTATATACTTAGCCTTTTGTTGTAGTATCCGTCACAATGTCTCAACTTTGGAACTCATCCAAATCCATCATGGAACATCCTTTCCATTACATTGTGCCACCCATAGTCTAAATTGAGATAAATTTAATATGTATCTTGTGACAAAACTAGTATCAATGTAACACTTTACAATGAACTACCTTTAACTATTTGTCACTTACACATGATATATTCTTAGTTCTTCCAAAGCTCATAAGAATATCTTTACTATTGTCCAATGATCATATTATGAATCATTCTGGTATGTGCTCATAACATTTAGAGCATAGGACATATCTGGATATATACATATCACGGTATAATCGATCAAAATATTCATGTGATTTTACTCACCAAGTGTTGAAACACTTTAATCTTGATACAATCCTTTCCATGTAGCAAGAACCTTTCTTGTTGTTTCCATATTGAACCCTTTCAATATCTCATATATGTATGTCTGGCACAACCATATTAGCGCCTCAATCTATCCATATAGATATTGATGCCAAATATTCCGGTTTTGCCCAAGTCTTTCATCGAAATCTTATTTTAATGAAATTCTTAACTTGTGTCAATACAAGATACATCATTTCCAATCAACAATATGTCCTCTACATAATGTATTAGAAATATGTCTCAGCGCTCCCACTTAATTTCTTGCAAATGCAAGCATCTTCATCATCTCCGATGAATTTAAACTCTTTTAACAGTTTCATCATGGTGAAGATTCCAACTCCACTATGCTTACTTCAACTATTGAAGTTTGCATGCCCTTTTAGCACCCTTTGAATTAACAAAACCCTTTGGACCATGTCATGTACACGTCCTAGGTAACTGTTCTATTAGAAGAACCTTGTTTTGTTTATTCAACTACCATACATCAAATTATATGTAGTGGTTGCTACATTAATCCGTCAAGACTAAATATCGCTATGAAAGATCAAATCTTGTCATAGTCAACTCCTTGAACATTGTCGTAAACTTCTTTCTGACATGTCGACTATTTCATAGATGTTAAACATACATGTCTTATTTCTTTATAGATCCAAACACAACCGATAGGCTTCATGCCTTTCCGGAGGGTATTCCAAGTTCAGAAACTTGATTTCTCGTGTATGGATACTATCACGAATTCTATGACTTCTAGTCATTTTATGGAGTCCGGGCCCATCATCGCTTCTTTGCATGTAGTCGGTTCATCGTTGTCAAAACAATAACGACTTGCTTATCAAATCACACTATTTGATTCTTACCGACCCACACGGTTCAATAGGAACTCTAATCTCCGAGATCACAACCTTTGTAATCACGGGAGCCATGAGCATTGTGCCCTCCACCGGGACACTTTCCGGCGCTACGCTACTTAGCACATATAGCTAAGGTTCAACAACCTTATCAAAGTTCTATTATCCTCCCACTTAACTTTTCACGAAGAGTTCCTTCTCAAGAAACTTGACGTTCCAAGCAACAAACACTTTTGTCCTCGGTGTTATGGAGAAATTCCCAAAAAATTCTTTGGGATAACCTACAAAGACGTGCTTATCCGACTTTGGTTGTAAACATGTTACTTATGCATAGCATACCAAAATTTAAGAAACGACAATTCGGGTTTTATCCCAAACCATAACTTATATGGTGTCATTTCAATGGATCATGATGGTGCTCTTTTCAGTGTAAAAGCGGTAGTCTCTAAAGCTTTAATCCTTAAAACATAATGGCAGTTTTATAAATGACACCTTTGATCTTACCATGTCAAACATGGTTTGATTTCATCTCTCGAATATGCCATACTCCTATGGTTTATCAGGAAACACAAATCATGGAACAATTCCTCAAATCTTAAGTGTTTTGCTAAACATGTAACTCAAATATCTTCCTTTATGATCGAATCATAAACTCTTTATTTTCTTGTTACAATGATTTTCCACTTCATCTTGAAAGCCTTTGAACAATTTTCAAATGTTTCATACTTCTTCCTTATTAAGTAAATATATAGATATATTCACTTAAATTTCTGGAGAAAGCATATGAAGAAAAAAGATCCATCGCATATGGCTACACATAATGGACTATGCACATCAGCATGCACAATTTCCAATAAGCTAGTCATCCGTTCCTCTCTGGCCTATGAACGGAGTTTCAATTATCTCGAGGAAAGTCTCACATGCGTCAATTGATCAAAATCAAAGACTCCAAAAATCCATCAACATGGAGTTTCTTCATGTTTTCTTTCCAATATAATATAAAACAGCGATGTCACTTCATAAGTGATCTTTCAATCATTTGTCTTGCGACATTTTAGCAATAGTGTTTATGGATGTGATTTCTCCCACTAGACTTGTAAAAGTTCATCCATCCTTTATGGAATACGGTAATTATTTGAACAACCATTGTTCTCGTAATACCGGAACAAAATAACAATTATTAAAACAAATCTTGAAGACTAGGTTTGACGACAACGAAAAAACACAATAACACTTTATTTGTTTTCGATGAACATCATCACTTATTATATTGCTAGTTACTTAGGCCATTGCAGTTCATCAATTGCGTTGTCCTGTATGACACTTCATACCAACCAATTCAGTATCCACCGGTATCCAATACCTCAGAACCACATTGTTCAACAAGCAAGGAATACAGCCATAACATGTATATCTTCTATATACCTATTGGACATCTCCAACCTTTTCTTTTCTGCCAAATATTTTATAGATTCTCTTTCAACAATTCCTTTTCTTTTAAAAGAATCTATCAACATCAATAGTGGTGTCATTCACATGACACACAGTACAAAGTGTATATAGTCAAATACTAATACCTTTGCACTTGCACTTTGAAGTGGATCACCATCATCAAATGTTTGGTATTCTTTCAAAAATCCATTCTTTAGTAATCTATTAATGTGGTAAACATTTTACTTACATCTTCTATTCATCCTTATCATGAAAACTTTCATGATCAAGCTACTATAGCCTATAAGGAAGAATGACGAGAATAATTTTAGTTCCCGAAACCTTTTGGGAGATTCGGATGCCTAGCATCTCCATCCTTCACAAATTCTCATACAATATGAGAACATGTATTTTGCTAAATTACACTCTATCATAATGCAACCAAAAACTTTGTTTCAGATATCACAATATCTTTCACACATGATGGTTTTTGAAACAATTCTTTCAGCTCCTAGATAACCTCGATATTAAAACAACTTTTCAATATCAAGAATCATGGAGGCAAACATGATACTTTAGATACTAACATTGGAATTCTTACTCTTGATTTAATACTACTTATTAAACTTCACGGAGTAAATAGAGTTTGCTGAAAGTTTGCAATAGGATTTCTAAACTTTAAATTGACATTCAAAACAATATGATACCAGTTCGTAAAGTAAATATCCAGAATTCTATAGTTCTATTATCTCAATTAAAACTAAGCATAAGGTAGTGAACAGACGCCAATGACTACAACAAATTATGCAAATTCACTTCGATTTAGTTTATGATAAATTGAGTTCGACTAATCCAAATTACTAATGAACTCCCACTCAAAAACGACATCCCTCGTGTCTTTTTGGTGATTACATGAACCAAATCCACTACACCAAGTCCGATCATCACGTGAGTCGGTGTAGCTTCAAAGGCGAGCATCAATCTGGGCATCATATCAACTATATGACTCATGCTTAACCTTTCGGTCCGTGTTCCGAGGCCATGTCTGTACATGCTAGGCTCACCAAGTAAGAACCTTAGTACTCCCGTGTGTAAAACTGTCTTACACCCGTTGTATGAAAGCGTAGAGTCGAGTACACCCGATCATCACGTGATGTCTCGAAACACGATCCATAGAACAGTGCATACACAAGGAAGAACACATTTTATCTTGATATCTAAATGAGGGATCATCTTACAATGCTACCAAAAGCGCCAAACTAGTAGTATAAGATGCTAACATCTAATGTGTAAAGTGAGATGATATGGTCCATGCATTTGATCTCTATCATTTGCATCGTGGTATGATCTCTATCATTCCTTTGTGTGTAAGGCCAAGGTCTATGGAACTTACACGTTGAATGTGTTGTAAGAGTATCTATCATACATCTACTTACAACAATACCATATCAATACACTAGCCCAGCAACGATCTAAACTAGACGCCTCTAATTTATCAATTGCAAGTTTTACGTGGCTTAGGACTTTCGGAGATAGAACCATTCTCACCTACGAACATGAACCACAACGAGGATAACTAAGTTATTAGCAACTCGTTGTAAATAAGATATTGACTATAGTAGGAGAGACGGACACCCGCCAGCCACTTATGCAAAACAAGTTGCATGTTAGTCGTGGAACCGGTCTCATGTACGATGACATGTAAGGTTGGTCCGGGCCGCTTCATCCCACTATGCCACCAATATCCAAAATACATAGAAGATGCAATAACATGATCATCATCGCCCACATATAAACATATGTGTACTACCCGTGCAAAGAACCTACGCATAGATCAGGCTCTGATACCACTGTTGGGTCATGACATAGAAAACAAAAATTTCCTACGGTGTGAACTACACGCCAAGATCTATCTACTAGGTACAAAGCAACAGGTGGATATACATCCCACGAGAACTTACCCTCGAAGACAACGAGTTTTGTTAGCAGTAGGAACTCTTAGTTGATGTAGTCGTACACTTGCCGATCTCAAGATCGTGAGGAAGTCCGAGCGCGACTCAGCGCATCCGCATTTCGCACACACGTTCAAGCCACGGACAACCTCCACCTCCTCGCTCCAGCGGAAGCAGCAACTCCTTCCAGATGAAATTCCACCGGGAACATGTATCTCGCTAATCCGAGACCATGGGGGAATAATTCTAGAGGGGGAGAGAGATCCTTCACAAGGAGGTGTGAGGAAGAAGGAGGAAGAGGGTGGCCTTTTATAGGAGTAGGGGGGTGCCCCTCCTTCATGGCCGGAGCATGGAGGAGGTGCCCTTTCACCTCCTCCATTCATGTGGTGGTAACCCCTCCACATTAAAATGCCTCTTCACATTCCCTTTTAAAGTCCCCACTTTAAATGCATTAAAATTCTCCAAGTTTAACGCTCTCTCATTTAATAAAACTCTTTTGTTAAATTTATTCAGAATTTTTTTAATTACTTTAATTAACAAACATTCACATATAACCCCTTGCAATATTTCAATATCACATGCAGAACCACTTTCTGCAATTTCACCCGAAACAGTTTCCGGTTTCTATTGAAACAATTCCTGCGCTTTGCAATTCTTTCGTCTGAAACATATGTGCTCCAAAATGGTGTCCGGTAACTCTTAAGTGTGTCACCCTCATTGTCATGAATAATGCAGACATGATTGAGACTCCTCTCAGATCAATAATCAGAAGCGGGACCTGGAGATCCATACTGATTCCTACACATTCAATGATGACTTCTGTGATCGTGAGAACCTTTAGCGCTAGTAACTAAATTCCTTTGTCTCGCGATATATTACATGTCCGAGATTCGATCATCGGTATCTCCATACCTAGTTTCATCTCGTTGCCGACATGCACGCTTTTCTCGTTCCCGTGATATAACATTCTAGTGATCACATCACTTGCTTGCAAGCTACCTTAATGTGATATCACTGAGAGGGCCCAGAGTATATCTATCCGTCATCGGGATTGACAAATTCCACTCTTGATCCATGAGCCTCAACATAACACCTTCGTAGCACTGAACCCATCTTTATAGTCACCCTGTTACGGTGTGACGTTTGATGTTATCAAGATACTCTTCCGGTGTTAGCAATTAACATGATCTCATGGTCTAAGGATAAAGATTACTTCATATGATGTTATAGCAATATAAACATAATGACTTGATCGTAATGCTATACTTCGGGTGAATGTTCATCACATCATTCAACTAATGTTCTGACCTTGTTATTAACAACATCCAATGTCCATGATCAGGAAACCTTGATCATCTTGTTAATCAACAAGCTAGTCTATAAGAGAGGCATAACTAGGAACCCTTTTTGTTTATTAAACACACATGTATTAACGTTTCCGATCAATACAATTCTAGCATGCAAAATAAACATTTATCATAAACATGGAATTAGATAATAACCACTTTATTATTGCCTCTCGGGCATATTCCCTTCACGCCGGCCCCTAGTGGGCCCCGCGCGGGGGTGGGGGGGCAAGGCCCAGCCGGCCACCCCCTTGGCCCCTTCTCCCTCTCTCCTTTCCCTAATGGGCCCTCTCCCTCCGGAAATTGGCCCATTAAGCCTTTTTGACCTTTAATTGATTTTCTCTTTATTAAATAATTATGAATAAATGATTAAATCAATATTTAACATTCATTCACATATTATTCAACCTCCTTGGCTATGGAACACCTTCCACCTCCACTCCGGACAACCTCCGGACTTACCGAAACCCTTCCGGTTTTCTCCCTACTCTTCTTCGGTGATTCTACCGATCCTATAAACACTCTTTAAGCATCATCAAGCCCTTAAGCATGATACCCCCACGGTTCGGGAACACTCCAGACATGGTTGGGACACTCCCGCACCAATGATCGACAGAGGGACATGGATGGCCATGTGACCCCTGTGTGTTCCACGAAGATCTTTCGTCGTTTGAACCGGGAGAGTCGTGTCTTATTCCCTTTGTCACTCGATACTTGCGTTGCCTGAGATCTGATCAATGACATCACCATGTCGTGTTCAATCTCGTTACTGAACAATGCTACTTGACTCGTTCCGACAAGTGATATCCTTGTGATCAAATCACACGCTGCACAGCTATTGGATATAACTTCTCTGAGTGGGCCCTTGAGTATCTTCCCGTCACATGGACGGACAAATCCCGCTCTTGACATATATTGCCTCTACGGTTTCCTCCGAGTACCTGAACACACCTTTATAACCACCATTTTACCAGATGGTGTTTGATGCTATCTAAGCACCATCGGGAGACAGTGATTGATATAGCCTCACGGTCTACGGAATAGTCTACGAGGATCCATTTCTAATCATCATAACTTGAACTTCGTGACATGATTGGGTCACGATGTTTAGCTTGGGTACTGGTTCATCATCTCATTCTCTGAATGAGATGACCTCATTTCCAACTGGCATAAATGCCACATGATCAGGAAACATGATCATCTGTTGATCAATGAACCAGTGACTAGAGTTTCACTGGGAACCCCTGGTTGTTTGTATATCACACTTGTATTGATGTTTCCACTTAATACAGTTATAGCATGATATAAAACTTAATCATAAACTATATGAAATATGATAATAGTCCTTACTACTATTTGTCTCTAGGGCATATTTCCAACAAATATATCACTTCCGCGATGAGATTTGCGCCAACCACGCTAGATTAACGCCATGCGTCGTGGAATGATAGTGGCTACTTCCTCATGAAGTCTCCGCCCCTCGATCTTCATGCACGAATTGAAACGGTTGCTTTCGTTCCTCACGGAGCGGACCCACCAACGGTCGACCTAGCAGGATATCTGTCGCTGACGTGACAATACCTGTAAAGCTGTCAAAGACGTCACTCACTTAATTTTCGGCTCAGTTTTTGCAATGAGCATGGAGATAGCAATTACAAATCAATATATCTGACTCAGCGATTACTCGGAATCCTACACTTTGTTTCAAGTTTTTGGGAACCCTTCAAGATTCTGCAAGCCGAAGAACTATCAAGCTAGACGATGAATCCGATTTTGAATCTTGGAGACTTACGGGAGCTACTGTTGGGGATATACTTTTCAGATATACGCACGGGTACTCACTGAACAGGGTGGCCCACCAAGGGTTAGAGCTTTGCTTCACGGACGGTCCAGTCAAGGAAAAAAGATGGAGTCACTTTCGGCTACGCGAAGGCCCAGAAGACTTACCGACTTAGGCTTGTAGTATTACTTGTAGTCCAAGATGTACTCCCTACCGACTCTATATCATAGTCGGATAGATCTCTCCTGTCCTAGGTCGGATGACTATATAAGCCGTCCTAGGGGCAAGCCTTTAGGGCACAACCATAACCTACTCGCACAGGCGAACCTCTCTTGTAATCCAATGTAACATCCGGGTCTACCGATATATTACTAGGTTGCTAGCACGAGTAGGATCTGACCACCGCTGTTGGATCTGAACCTAGATAAAGCTTGTACGCTCACCGTCCCCGGAACACCGTACGTCTCACATCCCACCTTTCTCAACGCCTCTAGGACCCCCTATGGCGTACTTGTCATCAATCCGTCGACATTGCTCACTCTTTCAAATGATAACAAGTGGATCTAAATGAAGTTATAAATCTAGCTAAGTAATATTTTCCTATGTTGAAGCAAGTGAGTTAGCTAACCATCAAATTAAAGTGAGACGAGGTGGCTGGAATGGTCAGGGGGAATGTAGGGCAAGGTGGAGGGGAACGACGCTAGTGGACGCTGGATGATCAATAGGGAGGCCACCGGATTTACCTGCGGTGTCGCTTGATTTGCATGGGGTGGCCTCCAACTAGATCTAGTCTCGGGTGGCTGGTCTGGCTCGACACCAAGCAATGTCGAGACCAAGGGATAGACTTTTAGGAGGGGTCTCACAACACATGAACCATGCCAGCTGAATATTCAGCTCAAATGCCTAGCCCGAATGTCAAGGACATCCAAGCACCTCAATTTTTTTTTTGCGGAAAAAGATTTGGATCTATTTCATGAGTTCATAAAAAGTACTGACATGGGTATACCCTACAGGTACTTGAACTTGGTATATACGGCCCAAATACGTACAGGCCCACGGTGTCGCCAAGGCCCGGATGGAGGGACTCGAGTAACCTATGGACTCTCAATTGCTTGAAGGACAAGAAGAAGCTAAAGATAGAAAGTTTGAAGGGGAAAACCCTAACTTGTAACCGACTCGACCTGCTACCCGAGACCTAGCCTATCTATATAAAGGCTAGGAGGGGGCAGCGAGGAGGACACACGCAACCCTATTTTTCGCAACCCTCGCAAGATTTCATCTGCGCATCATTGTAACTTTCGACTCCCTCGATAATTCCACGAGCAGACAAGCAGGAGTAGGGACCTCTACGAGGCCTGAACCTGGGTAAATCCTTTGTCCCCTGTGTGCTTGTTTTCTAGCCGATAGATGTCTCCAGCGCTCCCTCCTTCTCCAAAACCCAAGTCCATAACGATGGGCATTGACGAGTTAAACCCTCGTCAATTGGCGCCGTCTGTGGGAACTGGGAGTGCTGATGTTGCGGCTTCTTCGGCCCCATCAAACGCGATCTACAACTCTGCAACAGCGGAGATTCGCCAGCTCTTCGGCGCCTTCGACTTCACCGTCCACACGCCGGCTACTCGCCCGGCCTTCGAGTCCGTGGGCGATGGAATCAGCCTGGCGATTGGGAGTTTCCGCTTCCAAGTTGGTCAGATGGGCACGCTTCGCATGCCTGATCAGCCAACAACACCGGCGATTGCCCTGGCCTCATGGTTCCCTCCATCGATCAGTACCCTCAGCGAGCTCAATGCTCCAGCGGCGATCGGGAACATGGTAAGCGACAGCAGTCGCGACTCCAATCTAAGCGATCTGGCCACTGAAGAGGGAACCTACGGTTCCGGATCTGAAAGTTGTGGAAGCAACAGCTTCCCAAATCACTTCATGTGCACCGTCATTAACACGGGCGACACCTCCGCCAACCGCGGCAACGGCACCAACCCGCCCAACGCCGCCAACGGCGGCAACGGTGGCAATGGAGGAGCAGTCGAACCCCCTACCATAATCAATGAGCAAACCGGCGAACGCGTCGTGATCAGGCTCAACGAGCAAGAGTGGGAACGCTGCCGCGAAGCCCTACGAGGTACACCTCTACCCTCCGGGTCCCCGCAAGAACTACTGATGGGCTACCACTGGCTCCTAAAGGAGGAATTCAAGCGCTAGAAACAAGCAATCGCGGAACTTGAGGCGCGTAAAAAGGCGGCAGACGAGTCAAGCCTTCGTCGTGCTGGGCTCTCTTCCTACGGAGGATCCTCCTCAAGAGGCAATGAACACCTCGCCAAGAAGAGGCAATCGTGGATGGCTCACCTCACCGAGCAAGAACGCATAGACGCCGCGAAAATCCTCGACTTCGGTGTAGGGGTTCGTAGCATGGAAAACAAAAATTTTCTACCGCATACAAACAAACAAGCCAAGATCTATCTACTAGATTGTAGCAACGAGTCGATGGAATAACTCACCCTCGAAGATTCCAAAGTGTTTAACGAGAGCAGATTCTCGTGGGTGATGTAGTACTCTTCCGATCTCAAGATCGCGTGACGATCCTTCCAGCACGTTCCAGCGCTCCCTTGATCGGTCACACGTTCGATTTTCGGCGAAGACCTTCCTCTCCTTGTTCCAGAGCAGCGGAGGTTGTAGCACTCTCCTCGCGATTCCTAAGACTGTGGCGTGGTCTGGGAGGTAGAGAAATCCTGAGGCCGCCTTAAGCCGGTGCAGTATGGTGGAGCTTATGAGAGAGGCTATTAGTGGTCTAGTAATTAGACACACCAATTAGAAGGCTCTAAACCAATTAGAAGGCTCTAAACCGAAATAGCTCTAAACCGGGGTTTAGGTCTAGGGTTTAGTCTAGAGGATAGGAACTAGTAGTGTGCAGGAGGAGGCCCTGCCCTCCTTTATAGGTGGGAGGGTCGGCCAGGGAGAGTCCCTCCCAAGTCGGCCTTGGGGCGCGCCGGCCAAGGGGACTCCTCCCCAAGTCGGTTTCCTCTTCTCCTCCTTCTCCTCTTCCAAAATGGCGCTTGACTTTTCAAACTAGCCGTTTGACTTTTCAAATTAGGATTTGAATTAACCCTTTATTTAGGACAGAACACTTAGTACATGATGCAATCATTCCAATATGTAATGACACATTCATGTACCCTTCCCCGAGTGCCGGACATTCCGGACCTTCTAGAATGTTCGATGAAAACACGGAATCATTCCGCTACTCAAGCAGGACTTTCCTTATATGAATCTTATTCTCGGACCATTCCGGATCACCTCGTGATATCCGGATCCCATCCGAGACTCAACAACATTCGTCTCTTTCTCATAATACCATAACTACTCAAACAACGTCAATCCTTAAGTGTGTCTCCTACGGTTCGTGAATTATGCGGACATGATCGAGACACTTCTCGAACAATAACCAATAGAGGAATCTGGAAATTCATATGGCTCCCACATATTTCATTTATTACTTTGCGATCGAATGAACCACTTACATACGATACCAATTTCCCTTTGTCTCACGATATGTTACTTATCCGAGGTTATGATCGTCGGTATCTCTGCATACCTAGTTCATCCTCGTTACTGATAAGTACTCTTTTCTCGTTCCCGTGATATGTGATCCCTTGTGACCAAGTCACATGCTTGCAAGCTAATTGGATGACATTTCACCGAGAGGGCCCAGAGAATATCTATCCGTCATGTGGATGGACAAATCCCACTCTTGATCCATGTGTTTCAACCAATACTTTCCAACACTCAATGCCACCTTTATAGCCACCTGTTACGGTGTGGTGTTTGATGACATCAAAGCATCCATCCAAGAAAGGTGATATGCATGATCTCATGGTCGAAGGAATTAGGTTACTATGTATCAGAAAGCATATAGCAATTGAACTATTGAAATGACTTGATCTTTATGCTACGCTTATCTATAGGAGTATGTCCACCATATCATTCTCCTAACGATATGATCTTGTTGTTGATAACATCTCAATGTTCATGATAGGGAAACCACAATCATCAATCAACCAACAAGATAGTGAAGTATAGAGGCTATACTAGGGACTTCAAATTAAGTTTACAAATCACACAAGTATTAATGGTTTCCTTGTTAATACTATTATAGCATGAATGTAAACATTTATCATAAACACAAAGATATAATAATAACTACATTTATTATTGCCTCTAGGGCATATCTCCAACAGTCTCCCACTTGCACTAGAGTCATCTAATCTAGATTATATGGTAATATACCGAACACCCATGGCAGTTTGGTGTTGGTCATGTTTTGCCCTCGGGAGAGGTTTAGTCAACAGATCCGCCACATTCAGATCTGTGTGTACTTTGCAAATCTTTATATCCCCATCTTGGATATGTTCTCGAATAGCGTGAAAACGTAGCTTGATATGCTTCAGCTTCTTGTGTGACCTTGGTTCTTGCGCATTGGCTATGGCGCCCATGTTATCACAGTAGATAGACATTGGGTCCAGCGCACTAGGAACCACACCCAGCTCTGTAATGAACTCTTTCATCCATATCGCTTGTGAAGCCTCAAGCAGCCATGTATTCCGATTCAGTTGAAGATCTCGCCACAACGCTTTGCTTTGCACTCCTCCGCCTAATCGCTGCACCATTCAAAATAAATACGTATCCAGATTGTGATTTAGAATCATCCGGATCGGTGTTCCAACTAGCATCGGTGTAACCATTAACAACGAGCTGTTCATCACCTCCATAAGAAAGAACCATATCCTTAGTTCTTCTCAAGTACTTAAGGATGTTTTGATCATTGTCCAATGATCCACTCGATCACTTTGATATCTGATAGTTAAACTAACAGCATATGCAATGACTGGTCTAGTAAATAGCAAGGCATACATTAGAGATCCTAAGGCTGATGCATAGGAGTCTTACTCATCCTTTCTAACTTCTCGCCGATGTCGGACTTTGAGTTTTACTCAAGGTCGTATTGGGCAACATGGGCAAGAACCCTTTCTTGCTATCTTCCATTCCAAACCTCTTTAGAACTTTGTCCAAATATGTACTTTGTGACAATGATATTTGGCGTTTCGATCTATCTCTATAAATCTTTATGCCTAATATGTAAGCTGCTTCGCCAAGATCCTTCATTGAAAAACTATTATTCAAATACTCTTTGACACTATTAAGAAGGTCTACATCATTCCCAATCAACAATATGTCATCCACATACAGTATTAAGAATGCCTGAGCTCCCACTCACTTTCTTGTAAATACAAGCTTCTCCATAAGTTTGTATAAAACCAAAACTTTTGATTACCTTATCAAAGCGTTGATTCCAACTTCGGATGCTTGCTTCAATCCATAGATGGACCGTTGAAGTTTGCATACCTTGTTAGCATCTTTAGGATCGACAAAACCTTTGGGTTGCATCATATACAACTCTTCATCAATGTCTCCATTGAGGAATGCTGTTTTGACATCCATCTGCCATATCTCATAATCATAATATGCAGCGATTGCTAACATAATCCTCACAGACTTTAGCTTCGCTACCGGTGAGAAAGTCTCATCGTAGTCAACTCCTTGAATTTGTCGAAACCCTTTTTGCGACATAAGTCGAGCTTTATAGACGAACATTACCATCAGCATCTGCTTTTCTTCTTGAAAATCCATTTGTTCTCGACAGCCTTCCGCCATCCGGTAAGTCCACCAAAGTCCATACTTGGTTTTCGTACATGGATCCAATCGGATTTCATGGCTTCTTGCCATTTATTGGAATCTGGGCTCATCATCGCTTCCTCATATGTCTCGGTCATCGGTGTTGTCCACCAACATGACATTCATAACGGAATCATACCAATGGAGTGGTACGATTTCGTTGACCTCCGAGGCTCAGAGCAACTTCAACCGAAGTTTCATGATCACCATCATTAGCTTCCTCTCTTATTGGTGCAGGCACCACAGGAACTTCTTCCGTGCTGCGCTACTCGCAATTCGAGAGAAGGTTCGACAACCTCGTCGAGTTCTACTTTCCTTCCAAATACTTCTTTCGAGAGAAATTCCTTCTCTAGAAAGGATCCATTCTTAACCTTGAAGATTTTGCCTTCGGATCTATGATAGAAGGTATACCCAATAGTTTCCTTCGGGTATCCTATGAAGACGCATTTTTCCGCTTTGGGTTCAAGCTTGTCCGGCTGTAACTTCTTTACATAGGCTCCGCATCCCCAAACTTTAAGGAACGACAATTTAGGTTTCTTCCCAAACCATAATTCATACGGTGTCGTTTCAACGGATTTAGACGGTGCCCTATTTAAAGTGAATGCGGCTGTTTCTAATGCATAACCCCAAAATTATAGTGGTAAATCTGTAAGTGACATCATAGAACGAACCATATCTAAGAGAGTTCGATTACAACGTTCAGACACACCATTACGCTGTGGTGTTCCCGGCGGTGTCAACTGCGAAAGTATTCCACATTTCTTCAAATGCTCACCAAACTCGTAACTTAGATATTCACCTCCACGATCAGAACGTAGAAATTTAATCTTCTTGTTACGTTGATTCTCTACCTCACTTTGAAACTCCTTAAACTTCTCGAAAGTTTCGGATTTATGTTTCATGAAATAGATATACCCATATCTACTCAAATCATCCGTGAAGGTAAGAACATAACGATAACCACCGCGCGATACTACACTCATTGGACCACACACATCGGTATGTATGATTTCCAATAAGTCTGTAGCTCGCTCCATCATACCAGAAAATGGAGTCTTAGTCATTTTACCCATCATACATGCTTCGCATCTTTCAAGTGATTCAAAATCAAGTGATTCAAGAAGTCCATCGGAATGGAGTTTCTTCATACGCTTCACTCCAATGTGACCAAGACGACAGTGCCACATATAGGTCGAATTATCGCTTGATTTCAATCGTTTAGCTTCAATGTTATTAATATGTGTTTTTCTACTATCGAGATTCAACAAGAATAGACCATCTATCAAAGGTGCATGTGCATAAAACATATTACTCATATAAATCGAACAACCATTATTCTCGGATTTAAACAAGTAACCGTCTCGCAATAAACAAGATCCCGATATAATGTTCATGCTTAACGCAGGCACCAAATAACAATTATTTAAGTATAAAACTAATCCCGATGGTAGATGAAGAGGTAGCGTGCCGACCGCGATCACATCAACTTTTGATCCGTTTCCTACGCGCATCGTCACCTCGTTCTTCACTAGCTTCCGTTTATTCTGCAGCTCCTGTTTCGAGTTACAAATATGAGCAACCGAACCAGTATCAAATACCCAGGCACTACTACGAATACTAGTGAGATACACATCAATAACATGTATATCAGATATACCTTTCTTCTTGATGTTGCCGTTCTTCAAATCCGCCAAGTACTTTGGGCAATTCCGCTTCCAGTGACCTTCTCCCTTGCAGTAAAAGCACTCAGTATCAGGCTTGGGTCCAGCCTTGGTCTTCTTCATCGGTATGGTAACTTTCTTACCACCCTTCTTGAAGTGTCCCTTCTGCTTAGACTTGCCTTTCTTGAATTTGGTGGTCTTATTGACCATCAACACTTGGTGCTCTTTCTTGATCTCCACTTCTGCAGATTTTAACATAGCAAATAGTTCTGGCAACTCTTTGTTCATGTTACGCATGTTGTAGTTCATCACAAAGTTCTTGTAACTTGGTGGTAGTGATTGAGGATGCGGTAAACCCCAAAGTATTAGGAATCACTATACCCAAACTTTGAAGTTTATTTGCGTCTGCACATCTTAAGCACATGCTCACCGACGAGCTACCCTCTTCCATCTTGCGGTTAAAGTACTTTTCATAAGCTTCATACCTTTCAATTGCCGGATGATTCTCAAAGATTATTTTGTGATCCTCGACATTATGATATGGATCGACTCTTCAAACCTTTTCTCAAGTCTGATTCTAAACCATACAAGATAGCACACTGAACTGTGGAGTACTGAGTCTTCCGAGCGAGGTAAACATTCTTTACTTTGTCGGCAGCATCAGCTGCAGGCGGGTCACCCAGCGGTGCATCCAACACATAGGTCAAATTACCAGCTGTGAGGACAATCCTCAAATTGCGGAACCAATCCGCGAAGTTGCTTCCATTGTTTTTCAACTTTTCTTTCTAGGAACGCATTAAAATTGATGGTAGGGCTGCCATTGATCTACAACATATTTGCAATAGTTTAGACTAAGTTTATGACAAATTGAGTTCAAATTAATTAATGAAATTAAACTAGGTGAACTCCCACCAAAACAACATCCCTCACATTGTTTTAGTGATCACACGAACCAAATCCACTACATCAACACCGATCATCACGAGAGTTGATATAGTTTAATGGCGAACAATCATCATGTTCATCATATCTACTATATGATTCATGCTTTACCTTCGGCATCCGTGTTCACGAGGCCATGTCCGTACATGCTAGGCTCGTCAAGATCAAACCTTAGCTACCGCATAAGCAAATCTGGCTTGCTTACGTTGTATTCACCAGCGGAATCAAAGACACCCGATCATCACGTGGTGCTTGAAGCGCAAGCTTTGGCAACGGTGCATACTAAGGGTGAACACTTTAGAACTTGAAATTTATGTGCATGAGGGATCATCTTATAATGCTACCGCTGCCTACTAAGCAATACAAGATGCATAAAGGATTAACATCACATGCAATTCATAATATGTGATATGATATGGCCTTTTCTTCTTTGTGCTTCCGATCTCCATCTTCAAGCACCTAACATGATCTCCATCATCACCGCATAGCATCAAGGTCAATGATGCTTCTTCATGGTTGTCGTCCACCAGCTTCAACTATTACAACTATTTTGAATAGACACGCAGGTCTTAACAGAAATTAAAGACAACCATATGGCTCTGCGGTTGCCAACTTACAATAAGGAACATTGCATACATCAAATATAATCACAATCATGGCCATATCACATCCTTTGACACCCCTGCAAAACAAAGTTAGACGCTACTTTCTTTGCATATTTTACGTGGTTTGGGGCTTTCCATAAGTGTCGTTCTAACTTACGAACAAGAACCACAACATTGATACTAGCATTGTTGATTACCCGTTGTAAATTGGATCTTTACTATGCTAGGAGAAACAGCACCAAAGCCACTTATGCAATACAAGTTGCATGTTAAGCGTGGAGCAAGTCTCATGAACGATGTCATGTAAGGTTAGCCGCTTCATCCCAACATACCGCAAGATGCAAAGTACACAAAAAGCAATCTACAATAAAAGCATCAACGCCCACAATGACCATTGTGTTCTACTCGCAACAGATCTACATATAGACACGGCTCGATACCATCAGAGGGGTTCGTAGCATGGAAAACAAAAATTTTCTACCGCATACAAACAAACAAGCCAAGATCTATCTACTAGATTGTAGCAACGAGTCGATGGAATAACTCACCCTCGAAGATTCCAAAGTGTTTAACGAGAGCAGATTCTCGTGGGTGATGTAGTCGCATTCTTCCGATCTCAAGATCGCAGAGCGATCCTTCCAGCGCCACGTTCCAGCAGCGCTCCGCAGTCGGTCACACGTTCGGTACTGACGAAGACCTTCCTCTCCCTTGTTCCAAAGAGGCCGGAGGTTGTAGCACTCTCCTCGCGATTCCGCAAAGACAACGGGCGTGGTACCGAGGTAGAGGGAAATCCTAGGGCTTCGCTTAAGCCGGAAGTGCAGTATGGTGGAGCTTATGAGAGAGGCTATTAGTGGTCTAGTAATTAGACACACCAATTAGAAGGCTCTAAACCAATTAGAAGGCTCTAAACCGAAATAGCTCTAAACCGGGGTTTAGGTCTAGGGTTTAGTCTAGAGGATAGGAACTAGTAGTGTGCCAGGAGGGGAGGCCCTGCCCCTTCCTTTATAGGTGGGAGGGCCGGCGGCCAAGGGGAGGAGTCCCTCCCCAAGTCAGCCTTGGGAGGCGCGCCGGCCAAGGGGACTCCTCCCCCAAGTCGGTTTCCTCTTCTCCTCCTTCTCCTCTTCCAAAATGGCGGTTTGACTTTTCAAACTAGCCGTTTGACTTTTCAAATTAGGATTTGAATTAACCCTTTATTTGGACAGCGAGAACACTTAGTACATGATGCAATCATTCCAATATGTAATGACACATTCATGTACCCTTCCCCTGAGTGCCGACATTCCGGACCTTCTAGAATGTTCCCGATGAAAACACCTAATCATTTCGCCTTCAAACAGGACTTTCCTTATATGAATCTTATTCTCCGGACCATTCGGATCACCTCGTGATATCCGGATCCCATCCGAGACCAACAACATTCGGTCTCTTTCTCATAATACCATAACTACTCAAACAACGTCAATCCTTAAGTGTGTCTCCCTACGGTTCGTGAATTATGCGACATGATCGAGACACTTCTCGAACAATAACCAATAGAGGAATCTGGAAATTCATATGGCTCCACATATTTCTATGATTACTTATGCGATCGAATGAACCACTTACATACGATACCAATTTCCCTTTGTCTCACGATATGTTACTTATCCGAGGTTATGATCGTCGGTATCTCCGCATACCTAGTTCATCCTCACATCGATAAGTACTCTTTTCTCGCTCCTGATATGTGATCCCTTGTGACCAAGTCACATGCTTGCAAGCTAATTGGATGACATTTCACCGAGAGGGCCCAGAGAATATCTATCCGTCATGTGGATGGACAAATCCCACTCTTGATCCATGTGTTTCAACCAATACTTTCCGAACACTCAATGCCACCTTTATAGCCACCACATTACGGTGTGGTGTTTGATGACATCAAAGCATCCATCCAAAGAAAGGTGATATGCATGATCTCATGGTCGAAGGAATTAGGTTACTATGTATCAGAAAGCATATAGCAATTGAACTATTGAAATGACTTGATCTTTATGCTACGCTTATCTATAGGAGTATGTCCACCATATCATTCTCCTAACGATATGATCTTGTTGTTGATAACATCTCAATGTTCATGATAGGGAAACCACAATCATCAATCAACCAACAAGCTAGTGAAGTATAGAGGCTATACTAGGGACTTCAAATTAAGTTTACAAATCACACAAGTATTAATGGTTTCCTTGTTAATACTATTATAGCATGAATGTAAACATTTATCATAAACACAAAGATATAATAATAACTACATTTATTATTGCCTCTAGGGCATATCTCCAACATTCGGCTCCATGACAGTCGACACGAGAGGCAACGTGGTTCCCAGGACGCCGCAGGCCGCGGTGACAGCGGCCACCATGTACCTTCTCAATAACCAGCCACCAGCTGGAGATCCCCGGACGGCCATGCACCGATCTACGATCGTGGGCCTTGGACTAATCGAGGCCGCCCTCGACAAAGAACCAGTACCCGACCCAAAAAAGGGCAAGGCGTTAGCAAAAAGCTATTCCTCGTCCTCGTCAAGCGACGATAGTCACGACCTGTCTCAACGTCGCCGTTCGCGAAGACATGATCGTGACTACGATGCACGCGAACTGCTCACGCAGCGCAAGATCGACAAGTCAAGGGCACGACATGCTCGGTCGACTGATTCAGAAGAAGAAGATGGAGAACTCTGCGGTGCCAGATGCTTCAGCAGATCCATCAGGCAGAAGCGAATGCCTAAAGGGTTCAAACTCCCATCAGAGAACCCGAAATTTGACGGTCTACAAGACCCCAAGATCTGGCTGGAAGATCACATCTCCTCAGTCAGGCTGCACGGGGGCAGTCGGAGTACCGCCATGCAATGCTTGCAGCTACAGCTGCAAGGCGCCGCCCAGGCATGGCTCAATAACCTCCCGCGCGGATCCATTCATAGTTGGGATGAGCTGGTCTACAGCTTCGTGCGCAATTTCAAGGGCACATACAAATGCCCCGCTTCAATCGAAGTACTGAGATGCTGCCAGCAAAAATCTGGCGAATCGCTGCGCTCTTACATCCAATGGTGGTCCATCATCAAGAACTCCGCGGAGAACATCTCGAAAGACCGTGCGATTGATGCATTCAATGACGGTGTCCACCGCATAGAACTCACGGAGGAGCTAGGACGCTCAAAGCCCAAGACCATCGACCACCTGATGGAGATCGCGAACCGGTTGGCTGATGGAGAAGATTCGCTGAAGAACCGTGCTCACTCTGACGAGGAAGCAGAACTCAGACGCGACCGCCGGGGCAAACGTCGTATGCGCGTCTACGACGATCGCGATGACGTCAACATGGTCGCCGCCGGTTACGCCGATAGACACGACGACAACCGCAACAGCGGATACCGTAGCGGCGGATATCGCGACTCCGGGAAAACCACGCAAGTATGGCAACGCCGCACCCGCGATGAAGCACCCGCGACCACCATCGAAGATAAACTGTCCGGACCATGCACGGTACACTTCTACATCGACAAGCATGACGGCAAGAGAAAGTCCAATCACCTCCTCAAGGACTGCCGCGAGTTCCTCAAGCTACATGAGGGGTTGGTGCGGATGAACCGCAACACGGACGAAAGAGGCTACGGAACCGCTCCAGGCGCAGTGGCACATGGCGCACCACCACCACCACCTGGGCCACCCCCGAACGGAGCTGCACCGGACTAGCATCATGGAGGCGAACCATACCCACGGGCCATGGGCACCATGATGATCCAAAAGGGACGCCCCTCGAACAGGGTGTAGAAGGCCATCACTCGCCAAGTCAATTTGGCCACGCACTCGCCACCATCCACCACTGAGTACCTCAGTGGCAGTGAGTCGTGCATTACCTTCGACAAACGCGACCACCCGCCTCAAGTACCTCGCCCAGGTCATTGCCCCCTCGTACTCGAGGCGCAAATTGGAGGCTTCGACATGAGTCGCGTCTTCATGGACGGCGGAAGCGGTATTAACCTCATATTCGTGAGTACCTTGCGAGCAATGAGGATCCCTCTAACCTGCTTGGAGGCATTGGACACAATGTTCCATGGCATCGTCCCAGGAAAAGGCGTATACCCCCTGAGCAAAATCAACCTCGACGTCATATTCGGCACGCCGAAGAACTTCCGGTGTGAGCTCATCGACTTTGAAGTTGTAGACTGGCCCTCACAATACCACTGCATCCTCGGGCGCATCGCGTTCGCTAGGTTCATGGCAGTACCTCACTACGCCTATCTACAGATGAAAATGCCAGGTCCCAACGGCGTCATCACGATCAACGGAGTTTCGAAGCGTCGACAGCCATGGCGGAATTCAACAGAATCTCCCGGTCCTTCGCATGCGGAGGAACTCGCGTGATTGAAGGAAACGACGACAATCTGCCCCTCCGAAAGCAGGTCAAGCTCACCGATCTCTCCTTCGACTCATCTGCGTGCACACAAAGAAGGTGCAGGTCCATCCATCGGATCCGCTAAAACGGCCCTCATCGCCAACAACTTGAGTCCCGATAGAACTCGCGCCGTCAATTCCTCCGTGAGCACCGGAAATTTTACCTGGTGTCTGCGGACATGCCAGAGTTCCTGTGGAATTCGCCGAGCACGCACTCAACGCCAACCCCGACGCAAGGCCACCAAGCAACAATCAGCGATCGTTCGAGCCACGGGCACAGCAAATGTAATGGAGATCAACAGACTCCTCGAAGCCAAATTCATACGCGATCAAGGAAAGCACTTGGCTCGCCAATATAGTCTTGGTGCCAAAAAGGACACGGATATCCTGCGGATGTGCGCCGACTTCACTTCTCTTAACAAGCACTTCCCAAAGATCACTTCCGCTACCACGGATCGATCAAATCATCGACTCCACTATCGGATGCGGCGCCTCTTCCTCGACGCCTACTCAGGCTATAACCAAATTCGAATGAAGGAGGAAGACCAGGAGAAGACCCGCCATAACGCCTTCGGCGTGTTCTCACATAACACAATGCCCTTCGGCTAAAAAACACAGGAGCCGCATCAGCGGTGCATGCAGGCCTGCCTCAAGGAGCAACTTGGTCGCAACATCCAAGTCTATGTCGTTTACATAGTAATCAAAACCAAGGAAGAAGCCTCTCTAATCGATGACTTGCACGAAACCTTCGCCAATCTAACGCTACGGATAAAGCTCAATCCGACAAATGCGCCCAAGGCATTCTCCGACAACCGCCGGTATCTCATCTCCGCGAGAGGGATTGAGGCAACCAAAAAGATAAAAGCCATATCGCCATGGAGAAGCCAAAGAACATAAGAGGAGTTCAGCAACTAGCTGGGCGAATCATGACCCTCGATCGATTTATCGGTCGAATGGGAGAAAAGGCGCTGCCTTCTATCAGCTCCTCCAAAACCGACAAATTGAGTGGACCAATGACGCTAAGAAGCATTCGAAGACCTCAGCGCTACCGCTATCCACCTCGCCAAGATTGGTAACTCCACGAGAAAGGGAACCATCGCTGCTGTACATCTCCGCCACCAACCAAGTGGTTAGCACAAGGTTTCGCCGTCGAACGGGCCGAGGAAAACAAGGTCCACAGCATAACGCCCGTATACTACCTCAGCGAGGTCCTCACGCCAACAAAACAGCGGTACCCGCACTATCGAAGCTGGCGACGCGTCTTTTATGACCGCCAGCGATCGCGCCACTACTTTCCGTGAACACCCAATCGTAGTCAACGACGCCCATTGGGACATATCCTCAATAACCCCGACGCCAGCGAAGTCGCGCTTAGAATCGAACTGCTCCACGAGACATCACATACTAAAGCGCGACGCAATTAAGTCGCAAGTTCTCCGGACTTCCTCGTACAATCGGATGGAAAACCAACTCCGGACAAGCCGACATGTCCTACCCGGACAATGCACTTCGATGGGTCCAAGAGAAAAGATGGAGCAGGAGCAGGTGTCATACTGACATCGCCTCAAGGGGACAAGCTGAAGTACGTCCTGCGAATGCAGTTCATAGCCTCAAACAACGAGGCTGAACACGAGGCCCTGTTACACGGGATGAGGATGGCAAAAGCCTGCGGCGCAAAGAGGCTAATCATATATGGCGACTCCAAGCTGGTCGTAAACCAAACAATGCACGAAAAGCGACTAAATGACAACATGATCGCATACCGCGACCTCTACGACACACTTGAAGGAGACTTCAACGGCTGCGAGTTGCGACACATAGGTCGCGAAAGCAATGAGGAGGCGGACGCACTCGCCAACATAGGTTCCACCTGCACACCCATACCACCTGGGGTATTTCTCGAGCGCATATGCGAACGCTCCATCAAGTCAAAGGCCGCAGAGAAGAAAACAAGCGCAACAACGGACTCGGGGGCTACGCCACCCAATGAGCCAACGACAATCGATGACTTGGAGCTCGAAACAGGACTCGAGGGACCAATGAGCGTCATGATGATCGAACAATCCTGGACGCAGCCGTACATTACGTACCTCCTCAGCAAGTGCCTACCGGACGACCCGACAGATGCAGGACACATCGCGCGATGCTCCAAGGCATTCGCCGTTATCAACGACGAACTGTATAAACGCAGCATCACAGGCGTGTTACAGCGATGCGTCTTCCTAGCCGATGGAAGAGCAGTCCTCCTCGACATCCATGAAGGGACCTGCGGGCACCACGCCGACAGCCGTGCCCTCGTCGCCAAAGCTCTACGAGCTGGATTTTACTGGCCCACGGCCATGCGCGACGCCAAGGATATAGTCCAAAAGTGCAACGCCTGTCAGCAATTCGTGGACAAGCCACACGCACCAGGCGCAGAGCTACGGCCTATTCCATTGGACGGGCCCTTCGCCCAGTGGGGACTCGACATGGTCGGCAAACTTCCAAGGTCCTCGCAAGGAGGCTACGTCTACCTCTTGGTCGCAGTCGACAAGTTCACCAAGTGGATCGAGGCCATGCCAGTGACCAAGCAATCAGGGCACAGTGCAGTCAAATTCTTCGAGTCTATCGTCTACTGCTTTGGCGTGCCACACAGCATCATCACCGACAATGGAACGAACTTTACATCCAAGGAGTTCCAAGATTTCTACGAGAACCTGGGGATCAACATCAGCTATGCCTCAACAAGACACCCGCACCAACGGTCGATGGAAAAGGCAAACGGGCTCGCTCTGCGGCATCAAGAAGCGACTCCTCCGCCACTCGAACAAGCCGCTGGCTGCTGGCCAAACAAATGCAATCCGTACTGGAGCTGCGACAACTCCAAACAGCGCCACCGCTACACACCATTCTTTATGGTACATGGAGCAGAGGCGATACCCGCCGAGGTACGCAGACAGAGCGCCACGCCAGAAGTCGCCACAGCGAGAAGGAGTCATCCTCGATCAAGACTCCGACCTCCTTGACGAAGCAAGAGAAATCGCCGCAGAAAGATCTACGATCTACAAAGAACAGAACTACCATAGCAGAAGGCTTCGCCCAAGATCCTTCGTCGAAGGTGACCTGGTCCTGCGACTGAAGTAGCAGGGGCATCTCAAGCTCGAGTCCCCCTGGGAAGGACTGTACGTGATTACATAAGTAATCCCAGGTGGCGCCTATCGCCTTCAAGATTTAGAGACAGGAGTCGCATACTCCAACCCTTGGAACGTCGCACAACTGCGACGCTTCTACCCTTAGTCGTTTCTTCTTTACTTTTACATCGCAAATAAGGCTATTCAGCCAAGGCTACTTAGCCGCACATTGTACTACGTATTGTTCTCTGAATAAATAAAAGCTAAGTGCCCCAAAACTCCGTGCTCTCTTTTCTTTTGGCAACTTTCATACTCGGGGGCTGCGCCACCCTATATACATATGTTCTTCGAACAATAACGCGACATCCTAAGTAGCTGGCACATCAATCGAACCCCTAAACATAAATACAACCCAGCTGCCACGCAGCTGACAGGTTGACAGGGGAAAGATACAAAGATGGCCAGGCTAACAAAAAGGACTCGCATAAGTGCAACGCACCCCACGCTTATAAAGCTATTTGTAAATTATCTACAAAACTATATATGAGCTTTACAACACCAGTACACTTGTATGCAGGATACATATTTGGCTACCCTTGCAATAGAAGAACATTTGTCTGTTCCTCGAAGAAGTCGACGATTTCCTCAGCAGGACGATCCACCGCTTGATAGTGCGGCACCATGTTCCAGGAAGATCCTGCTGGTGGCGCCGATGGCCCAGATGCAATGGCGGCGACATCCACGTCAGGCCTATGCAAACGCACCACGGAGAGCAGCCTTGGCACCAGCCACCAGCTGCTGCCTCACGCACTCGCGAACCGCAGACATATCTTGAAATTTCGCCAGAAGGGCCAGCAGGCTTGACGGGGTATCATCCAGCGGGAACATCGCCCGGTAGATGTTCTTCAAGCACGACTATGACTTCTTCAGAAAAAGCAGCACTCGCGAGGCGTGATCCTGCAGGGTCGCTAACGCAGTCGCACGATCATGATCTACCTAGAAGTATCCACTCTCCTGAAGCTGCTCTTGGGTGAGATCATGAAGGCGGATGGCAATCCTATCCCTCTCGTCCTGCGGACGGTGCGCGCTAACAACTACACGAAGCAGCATCAACAGCATGAGTACAACGTACCATTGTGATCATCTACAAAGGAAAAGACGAGGATGAGCAAACTAACACTTAAATTGGTCGCCCAGCTGTGTCACCTCGCCAAGCAGATATTGCTCACGGGCGGCGGCTTTTTCAGCCTTCGACTTCCACACGTCCGCGCTACCACGGATCACAGGCAACTCACGCTCCAGCTGCTTAACGCGATCACGAAGAGCGAGGTGGTGCCATTATATCCTCAAGAGATGGCGAGACCGGGGTTCCCCCCACAGGGCGACTTGACGTACCCTATCAAAAAATCAAGTCAGAAGCAAAATAAGGCGACCAACTCAAAAGTCAAAAGTAAACAGGTGCATTCAGGATCAATAAAAAGTATGTACAAACACATTCGCCAACAGGCATGATCTCCAATCAAAAGAGCGAGTTCGTCAGCTATTACAAGAAACTAACTACGGAGCAGTTGGCTTCTTCGACTTCGAGGACCTTGGGGGCTTCATCAAGTCCGTGGCAGTATCAGATGCCACTGACTTTCCGCCGGTCCCTGAGGCCGAAGTTTTCGCCGCCTTCTTTGCGCGATTCAGATCCTCTGAATACTTGGCAACGGTGTTTATCAAGGAATGACCATATTTGGCACAAGCAGTCGCAAAAGGAGCGAACACTACCTGCTGACCATCCGCGCCAACAGGCATTGTCTTCGACAATCAGCAGGGATCCACCGACCAGAGGGCTTGCACCATGGCAAGCGACATGGTCACACCAGCTGCGCGGAGGGAGTTCTTGTACGTGGCAGGTACACCCCCAGCGAGTGACTCTACCAGCTCCTCCACATTGTCTATCAGCTCCGCCTTCGGCATCAGCTCCTCCCGGAGGCGACTCAGGGTGGCCTTGGCTTTGGACAACGTGTTTTGGACAACAGCGCTACGGTCTTCGACTGCAGATACCGCGCCCGCCAAAACGTCATCGCGACCAAGGGCTTGCGGATCAAAGCTCAAGCCACCAGCATCTACAACAAAATACGTACACGGATCAAACTCCTAAGGCCACCGGCACTACAGAGGAAAAGAAGAACATCGATAAATATCTACCAAGTAGAGGTACCTGAGAGGGCCTTGGCGACTAAAAAAAGTTGCTCTTCAAACAACTTCTCCCTAGCCGCAAAGGAGGCACGCAGATCCTCTTCGCGCTTCTGGGCCTCATCACGAGCCGCGAGTGCCTCGTCGCGCCCCTTCACTGCTGCGGCCAGCGTCTTCTCCAACGTGACGACATCACGCAGTAAAGCATTATGCTCAGCTACGTGATACCAAAAATCTGGTACGTACCGATAATGCCAAAATACAAGAAAACGAAAAGAACAGGTATAGAATACTCACTCTCAACCACGCGGTGGCGCTTCTCCAGCATCGCATGTTGGCGACCTATCGCCATCACTTGCTCCGCTACCTGCGCGGCTTCCTTTATAAGGATCTGTCGACACAAAGCAAGGAATCAGCAGAGGGCAACAAATGGCGTTTGACTGCCAACTTATAAAAAAAGGGGGGGAGATATACTGACATGGTCCTCCAGCGACTCCGAAGAAGATTGCTGAACCATCATCCGAGCTACTACTCGATGCTCTCCTACGTGAGGAGAGCTCGAAGAATTGTGCCCGAAGTGGGCCGCCGCCGGAGGAGAAGGAGCACGCTCGACCTCTATCTTGGCCTTTGAGGTTGCGACTCCTGATTCCTTCAAAAATTCGACGTCGCCAAACGATGACGACGCCTCTTGGCTGCAAGATAAAACACACACTCAGAAAAGGGCAAAGTCAACAAGAAGAAAACAAGCAAAGAACGAATGCACTAGCAAAACTTACCAGTCAAATCTATCAAGATCAAATGTGGCCTCCGTCGATTCCGACGAAGACTCCTTGGGCATCTTCTTGGGAGAAGACGGTGCCACAGCCCTCACTGGAACGGCAGGAATTGGCGACTCCGTGCCAACAGCTGCGCCTCCTAGATTGGAAGGAGTCCACGCGTCAGAATCCTTACTGCGTGAACGCTTGCGAGTATCCGGACTCTCGGACTTGGGGGCTTCCTCTTCAACATCAGAAGGGACAGTTAACTCAGACTGATCCTCTTCCACAGCCTCACGAGGAATAATCCCCTCAGGGAGGGGAGGCATGCAAGGCGATACCGCCCACTTCTGCATACAAAAAATAAAACAGATAAGTACCAGAAGACGCAATCGAAAAAAAATACGCTACTACGTGGCACAACCATACCTCAGGAGGAGGATTCGAAGCATCGAAAGGAGGAACAACTGGCTCGTTCGGAAGCACATCCTTGAGGGTATACTTCGTGACCAGTCGCACCCTCTTATCTACCTCACTCGCGGACATGCCATCGGCAGACATGCGAGTGGGATCATCAGAGCCACCCCATTGGAACATGGGATGGACCCTGGCCTGGAGAGGCTGGACGCGACGATGCAACCAGGTCCTGACAAGGGCGCAGCCTCCCTCTTCTGCGCCTATGCGACTCTCGAGGTCGCAGACGCGCTGATATAGCACGTCTATCTCCGCGAGTTCGGAAGGCATGATCACGTTCTTCCAAGAACGCATCTTCTTGCAGGGAGTCACGGGATCGAAGGGAGCAAGTCCAAAGTGCTCGTCATTGGCCTTCTGATCGTGCACATAGAACCATCTGTCCCTCCATCCCTGGACGGACTTGGCGAGCTTGATATCAAAGTAGGTGGCGGATGGATCAACATGGATTCCGCAACCACCTACATCATAAACTAAAGAGCCAGATGCGGACTAACGCTTCAATTTAAAAATGCGTTTGAAAAGACCAAAGTGCAGCTCGATTACGAGCCAGCACTCGCAGAGAGTGATGAAACAGGTGATGTGGAGGAGAGAATTTGGGGACAGCTGGTGGAGCTGGAGCCCATAGAAACACAAAAGACCCCGAAGAAAGGGGTGAAGAGGCAAGGAAAGACCGCGAATGATGAATGCAAAAAACATCACTCGATAACCAGCGGGAGGCACAGGAACGGTCTCACCGCTGGGGACGCGCGAATCAGCGACTGATGCAGAAATCACTCCGTCTTGGCAAAGAAGACGGAGATCCGACGCCTTGATGATGGAGGGGCGCCACACGCCATTAGTCACGCGGGTGCCCGCGACCTTCTTCTTCCCGGCGGCGGCGGCGCTGGTGGCCGCAGCAGCGGAGCCACCTTTCTTCTTCACTGCAGCGAGGGTGGCCGCGGAATCGGCGGCAGCGCCTCCCTTCTTCTTCCCCATTGCGTGGTGGCGATGAGAGCGAAGAAAATAGCTGGGGAACGAACGGAGCTGGTCCAGCGTCGTGGAGAAGATGGACGCAGAGAAAAGCAGGAAAGCAAAGGGCAATGGTGATGGCAGCAAGGAAGAAAGAACACAGATGGGAAAATTACCGCCGCGGCATCGCTACTTAACCCCTGGAAGATGCAATCCAACGGCTGACAAAAACCCTATTGGATGCGTGGCATGCATCGCGTAGTACAAGTGGAGAAGAGGAAGCGCGAACCGTCCCCCACTTCTACCATTACGCGCGGAAATCGAGGAGGCACAGTTAAAAATAAGATTACGCACGCCCCAGTCAAATCAAAGTCAGAAAGTGGGACCCACAACTCGTCACGTCCCGTCAAAACCGCTCACACGGGCAACTAAGGTCATACAAGCGTTAGCACTGACGTCACCAAAGGCTATGCAATGGAGAACTTCGACTATTTTTAGTCCTTGCTGGAGCCTTCGACTCCACCAAGCACTCGGGGCTACTCCCATAGGGAGCGCTGGTCGCGCCCCCTACGATTTTTCTTTTCTTGTTGCAGGAACATGGACAATCACAAAACGCAAACCCAACCACTCGAAACACAGTTCGATTATGAACATGGGTTACTCCCATAGGGAGCGCCGGAAACAAGCAGGCAAAAGACGACAGCAGTCGCGAAAATATTTTAGCTGCCTGAGTTATCGACTGAAACAAGTAAGGAAAAGACGACAGCAGTTGCAAAAGTGTTTTAGTACCTGCCTGGGTCATCAACTGAACAAGCAAGCAAAAGATGACAGCATGTAGAAAGTTTTAGTCCTGCCGAGTCTTCGACTCAACCAGCACTCAGGGCTACTCCCATAGGGAGCGCTGGTCGCGCACCCTATGATTATTTGAACAAAAAACTATGTGTTGATGACATCCACACTCGAAATTCATGGCGACACCGCCTCATAATTTTTCCCTTACAAAGAGACTGCGTCTCCTGGGTTACCCGAATCGTCTCCGCGATGATAAAATTCGGATGTCGCGCCTACGACGTGAAGGTAAGACCTGCATAAGGCCTGGCAACGCATTTAATCGCGACTACCAGAAATATATCCGTGCCCACAGCACGATGAACATGCCTTGACGGACGCGTCAAGTGCTCACACCATATAACTGGAATTCGACTCGTAAGACCTCCACGGCTGAGTCGAATTACACCAAGATTTTTTCGGATTCGAGTCCGGGACTCAATTGAGTAGATTGGCGTTGTTTCACCCTAAGGTGGTTAATCGATACCGATACTTCGGTCATATCGTGCACGATATCAACAATCCCTATGACACAAATAAAAGCAATCGAAATATACTCATTCAGCACTCAAGGCTTTAAAGTCCCTAGTCGAATCTCGATTCCACCGACACTGGGGCTCTTGACATGGGTATACCCTACAGGTACTCGAACTTGGTATATACGGTCCAAATACATACAGGCCCACGGTGTCGCCAAGGCCCGGATGGAGGGACTCGAGTAACCTATGGACTCTCAATTGCTTGAAGGACAAGAAGAAGCTAAAGATAGAAAGTTTGAAGGGGAAAACCCTAACTTGTAACCGACTCGACCTGCTACCCGAGACCTAGCCTATCTATATAAAGGCTAGGAGGGGGCGGCGAGAAGGACACACGCAACCCTAGTTTTCGCAACCCTCGCCAGATTTCATCTGCGCATCATTGTAACTTTCGACTCCCTCGATAATTCCACGAGCAGACAAGCAGGAGTAGGGACCTCTACGAGGCCTGAACCTGGGTAAATCCTTTGTCCCATGTGTGCTTGTTTGCTAGCCGATAGATGTCTCCAGTGCTCCCTCCTTCTCCAAAACCCAAGTCCATAACAATGTGCATTGACGAGTTAAATCCTCGTCAAGTACAAAGTATCCTAAACATAATAAAAATTACATCGAGGTCTTTGGACCACCTAACGAATACTATTGCCGCCAGAGCGAGCCGCCGACGCGCCGCTCCATTACCGGAGCCGGCATGCCATTGTTGATGACAGTCGGGAAGTCTTCGTGCACGTGCCCCTAAGGACCAGCGCCCCAGAGATGAAGTTGTCGCCATTGAACCCTTGAATTGATCCGAAACTTGTAGCACCAAACCTAAAACACGTAGATCGGACGAGATCCAGAACACACGTGATCGGCGAGATCCACCACTCCATGGAAGCGGCGATCGACGAATCCCCACCTCCTCAACGCCAAGAAGCAGGATCATCGTCGACGAGGTGGAAGAGGCGGGTATACCTTATTCTTGTCCCGCATAACGCCGCCATAGCCACCATAACGATACGGATGACCAAACTCTAACTTTAGGACCCTTCTACACCGCGCTGAGGTCCGGTCCCCACCTCCTCCCGCCGCCGGAACGGCAAGCAGAGGAGGCGGGGACCCGTCGATGCTCGGTCGCAGACGGCGAGGACGAAGTAGATCGTGGCGGCTGCTAGGGTTTTTACCCTAGCCGCCGCCTCTTTTTCTCACCCAAGCACCTCAATTTGAGGTATTCGGGATGCGAATGTCCGAACATCCAATACCAAGCATCAATACAAACATCCAAACGTTACCTAAGAGTTTTTGGCATCCGAACACAATCCAATACGAGTCTGTGTCTGCTTGATAGGAAATGATCTTGCTCGCATATAACGTTATAGATAAAAAAACTCTACCCGGATGATCCGACCTTTTGAATATAGTTATTCGGTTCACTGTTAAAAATTTAAGTATTAACTAAAAATATGTGGATGCCATATTTTCTATGAGATAGGGAAAAATACTTGATGGTGTTATATTTTGATACTTTAATCCCTTCTAATGTTTCATGTGTGCAAAATAATAATAGCTCACTCAGTATGCATAAGTTTATTTTAGAGCATCTTAATTTATCGGTTAATACATTGTATAGCCACATTTTCTTTGTACAAATGTGTCTTATAAGATGTAGTTGTACACATAGGTAGTAGTGCCATGCCTTGCCTATTTGGGCCTTTAAATCAGTATTTGCTGATAATGTATTCCTCGTATAGGCGTGTGGTTTATGCATGTTTCTGTTCTGAGTCCATTCAGTTGCCATACCATGTATGAATCTGCTATAAATATGACATAATCTAGTACTCGAATCCAGATATGAATCTGATATAAATATGACATAATCTGATATAAATATGACAATGTTGCATAATATATAGAGACATAAAATATGTGAACCTGAATTCAGATGGATTCATTTGAGTTATGTACCAATTCAGTTGGAATTAGGTTACAACTCTAGTTTTAAATTAGAATGCAACAAAACATCAGGTTTTCGCTAAGCATAGTTCGGTATTATGTGCCCAATTGTGCGATTCCAATCAGGTCGAGGATGGAGTTGAGGAGGTGAGAGGATGTATTTTGTACGAAACGAATATATGGGTGGCCAAAAGGTGACAGGGAGTGAGATCCAAACGCGCGACCACACAAAAGTTGAACGATGCCTGCTGAACCGAAAGTTGAAAAAGAATAAGACAATTTTGAACAAACAGGCGCTATATAACCAGAATTACAGTGTGGCTCCCGGGTGCTACATACCCCCATAGTTGAAAAAATTAAAAAATAATTTAAGAAAAGTTAAAAAAATTTAAACTTTTTGGAAATCAAAGATGACTAGGTATGCTACTTGTATAAAAATATTTTTCTAGGAAATTATTTTCATTGTATCTGGGCAAAAAACCAAATTCAAAACGCTACATGACCAGGTACTATTCACTTTTGATTCGTCATTTTTTTTTGCTCAGGATACAATGAAAATAATTTTCTAGGAAAATATTTTTATACAAGTAGCATACCTGGTCATCTTTGATTTCTAAAAAAGTTTAAATTTTTTAACCTTTTTTTAATTATTTCTTAATTTTTCTAAGTATGGGGCACCCGAGAGCCAAAAGTCCACGTTAGCTATATAACAGTCTAATTTCCCAGTTTGTCTCTTCGTATTTCCTTGTGTGCCTGTGCCTGTGCTTGTGCCTGGCCGTATACCGGTTCTTTCATACACCTACATCATTGCTCTAGTCAAAATATGGGGGGAAAACTTTTGATGTCCTGCCATACTAAATCCCACGGTATGAAAATATATAAAATTACCCAAATAAAAGATATACTAGTATATTTCAAAGAGGTTGCGGTCGGTGCAAAAAAAAAGTAAAATGTGGGATTCACATGAAAAATAATCTAGAGACTGCCATCTTACAAATAAAAAAAATGTTTATGTAGGTATAAATAACTAAGGATTACAGTATTCCACAATCATTTAAGATTCCTTTAGACGAAAAGAACCTACCAATATAAGTATACACGATTATTTGTCATAGCTAAACCAAAATATGCCATGGGGGTTGTACTCTTAAATACATGAAAGAATACCAACAGCTGTGATCAATACAACATTTTACAGCAAAGCGTAATGCTACAAAACCCTAACTTGATGTGTATCAACTGACGTTTTTTGTTGAAAAATGTGGCAAATACATTGCCAGCCTGTTTACATATTTGTCAAACATGGCAACATCAGATCAAGCCAGCGCCTCAAGTGTTTGCAAACTTGTCAAGCTGTGATGGCTAATACATTGATATATACCGGTAACGAAATGAATGATTTCATGCCTACAAGTATTTTCTTCGTTCAGCCCTTTTCGCTCCAGCCTCCGCCACACAGACCCAGTCCAGAAGAAGTTTCCACCGCTGTCAAAGGAAAAAACAGCAGTCCAGAACAAGACTGGACTACATTGTTGTCCTGCACTCCTGCACTCCAGCCCACCATCCAGTCTAAACCATCAAGCTAACACCGCATGGTCTGAAAACACAAAGAAAAATTTATGTAAATAAATAGACACCTTCTCTCCATTTCTGCCACACAAACCAGATCTGGTAGGCTCAAACAGAAACAAACATAATCCGACGCAACGGCGAGCATCCAAAAATTATAAGGCATGGAGACAAAGAGAACACATAAAACATAATTGTCTTAGGCTCTTCCCTTGAGGAGAATAGTGCCAGTATGGTTCACGGCTGGCCTAATCAGGACCAAGCGACAACATAGACGCAAAGAAAAAAATAGGAAGTAAAACCACAGTACGAACATCAGTTTCATATCGTAACCCAGTGATGCATTCCATATAACAAATACACACCCACCATCCACACAAAGTAAAATAAGGTAAATAATAATATGGGAGACCAAACATAAAAAAGAATGACGTTTGCTCCAAGCTGAATTGTTTCAGAGTTGACCTCTTTTTCCTCGGACAAAGCTAGTCCCTAGATAATTCCATTGAACAACCTCAACTGAGAAAACTATTGGTATGATAAAATTACGGTCTTGTTAAGTGCTATAATATATTTATCACTTATTTTTAGATATCCCTCGGGAAGCTAATAATAAAAAACTGCAATACAAAGAAGAAAAGCACCAAGTAGGCATGCCCAAACTACGGTCGTTGCTGGAGACAGGTACGCAACAAACTAAATTTGAACTGGCAATGTGTTCTCGTGAAAGCATACCGGTTGTGTTACCTTTACCATTGATTTTTCAGGGTTAAAAACTTGAAATATTGGAAATAGTATTCATGTATGCACAAACCAAGACCATACATCACGTGAGGCAAGAGTGGAGGAAAAATACAAAATAAGATATGCAGCTACGATTTCTCCATCGAAAGTCTATATCCTCATTCACTCAATAATTATTATTCCTACAAGACGTGCTCAAGACCATTGAAAATGATGGGAAAATGGATAGTGACAATTGTGCATCAATTTACATGTATTGGGCTACTGGATCTACCTTTGTTGAGACGATGGACTCTGAAGCGTGTGGCAGCCAACCATGAAGTTTTCACCGGCCGCCAGGTGCTCGCCGCTGACACAGCCCCTCCATGCCGCCTCCCTGCGCCCTTCGCCGCGAGCTCCCAAAGGTGACCTCCGCCGCCAGACGAGCCATGACCTCCTCCAGGTACCCTATGCCGCCGGCCGGGCCGCGCGCTCTCCCAAGTTCCCTTCGCCGCCGGCTGGGACATGGCCTCCCCCCGGTCCCCTCCGCCGCTGGTTGGGCCGCAACCTCCCGCAGGTCCCCTGCTCCCCACAACCGTGTGTGGAGCCTCTGTGCACGGGAGGAGTGCAGAGCCGTTGACGAGGACGAGCGGGGAGCCAGGGGACGACAAGGATCGCGAGCGCAGAAGGAGGCGAGGAGGCAGTGGGAACACGAGGGGCGCATGGGCGGACGAAGGCGGGCCGGTGGCCATGGGAGAGAGGAGCAGGACAAGCGGGATGGGGTGGGGGAGTGACGGGAGGGATGGGGGTGGCCGACGGCCACGAGAGAGAGGAGGAGGATGAGCGGGATGAGATGGGGGCGCGATGAGTCTGGATGCCGGATAGAGCAGTGGCTAGGGTTTGGGTTGTCGTTTTATACCGCTGTTACAAGGCTTCCTCTAGCAACCAACGGCTCATATGCCCTATATGCTCATCCGACGGTCGAGAGGCGTAATCGCTGTGAGGTGCCTTATGAGGGGCATCAATTATACCTTTAGACTAGATTTAGGGGTGCGCCTTGGCGCACGACCCCGTGACTCTCACATGAGATTTTCTTTCATGGGATTCTCTTTTGTACTCCCTCCATTCTAAAATACCTTTCGTCTTCTACTGTAGTGAAATCATTAGAAGTTACATATTTTGTACTCCCTACGTTCTAAATTGTAATTTCCAGAAGTACTTAAATATATTACATATAGGTCTCTAGTTCAAGCAGAGATGTTCCATTAATTATATATAGTCTAAAACAAAACATCAAACAAAAGTGACACAGTTATTAGATCAACTGCTGAGAGGAGCAAATCAGTCAAAACGTGATCCAATGGTCTAAATACGCCTTGGCATACCATCCCGGTATAATCATACTCAGATGCGCGAAAAAGATAAGTAACAGAATAGTCTTTTTTATAGGTGTATTTTTTTATACTAAGGTTGCCAAATGAAATGTTCAGATTTGAAATGCTACAATCGTCCAATCAGCAATATAAACTATCTTTAACAATCATGTTGAGATTGCTTATGATGGTAGTAGATATGATAAACCCTAATTTTCACTGCACATTGGTGTAAAATGTTATGTTTAGATCAACGTTTTTGATGATCCAAAGAAATTCAGAACGAGTTGCTTGAATGTCTGTTTTCTATGGCAGTACATTGTCACGGTTCATAGGTGCAAAAGAGCTGGAGTAGCACTAATCAGAACATCGCCAGAAAAGGAAATATAGAGTACGATACTTAGGAATAACCAGGCCTGAAAGAACAATACAGGAAGTTCTAGAGACTATGTTTTTAGACTGTAGCATAGTTGCTTGTATTTATTACACACGAGTTAAGTCAAAGAACAGAGAACCAGTTAGCTCTGTTAGCTGCGTGTAGGGGTATGGAGAGGATCTTGCTGTAGATGTTGATGACGAACACGCTGGAGGGGGATAGAGCCTTCCAGAGGCGATTCCGGCAGCGGTTCCCCCTTCGATCTCCGCCAGCGGCGGCCTGCAGACTCTCTGTTTTGGTGTTTTTGATCTCCGTCTCCGTGTGTTCTAAGATCGCATCGGGGGACCTTTATATAGTTTTTAGGTCAAAACACGTCCGTGGGCGAAAGATTGAGGTGAATCGGACGGCCGAGGAGGAAAAGACCCCAGATGGCGCGTCCAAGGTGGGAGCATATCCACTGTATTCCCATTCTTCTATTCCCATGCTTCTACTACTAGCTAATTTGCTGAAGACTTCCATGTATGCAAACTTTATGTACGAGACAGAAATGTGATTTGCTCTAACTTAGACCACAACGAGGTTATAATACAATTCCCTGTGTTCTCTACAGCTGCCATGTTTGCTGATTGCATATGATCAATTTGTATTGGATACCATGACATGTCAGGTTAAAGGTGTTTAAAAGGAAGTTTTACAATGCGAAAAAACGGGGTCTCGACCAGTAACTAGATGACTGATCTCATGCACACACATTTTCTTCGTTCAGCCCTTTCCTACCTGATCTCTAGAACAAGTTTTCCGCCGCTGTCAAAGCAAAATAAATAAATAATCCAGATAGTCTTCCACTGGAGTAAGACCGTTGATGCTACGCAGTTGAACATCACTACTGGAACAATTATTTGTCCAGTAGTTCGTCTGTTTCTTCTACTTTGTGTGAACACTGGTTTGGCTATCGTGTACTTATCATTGACTTTGACGCAAAAATATCATTGGATCACCATGTAAAATATACATACTCAGAATAAAAGAATTATACTCACTCTGTCCCTGACGTTTGTTTGCTGCGGTCAATACAAACAAAACCTAACATGATCTGTATCACCTGACGTTTGTTTTCCGAAAAATATGGTAACTTAAAGACCAGACTAGAGCCTGAAGTGTTTGCATACTTGTCAGAGTTGTGATGGGAAATACATTGATATGGACCAGTAAACATTTTTCTTCGTTCAACCCTTTCCAATAATTAGGCTGGTGTGCACTTGTGTTGACTTTTCACTCCACCGTGACTTTAGCTGCTATAAACAGATCACTCAGCACACATCTTATATCTACAGTCTCTGCATTTGCAAGTCCACCATCCCCTTTAGTTCATCATGCATCTCCTCATAGATTTCACATTGCTCCTCTTGCTAGGCACCCTAGCAAGTTCTGCTTCAACGGACACCATCTTAGCCGGCCAAGCACTTGGTGTCAATGACAAGCTTGTCTCCAAGAATGGCAGGTACGCGCTTGGCTTCTTCGAAACAAACAGCAGAAAATCATCCCAGGACACTACCAACTGGTACCTTGGCATATGGTTCAATACAGTTCCCAAATTTACTTCTGCATGGGTCGCAAATAGGGATAAGCCAATTAAGAACACCACCTCACTGGAGCTCACAATCTCCCAGGATGGCAACCTTGTCATCTTAAACCGGTCCACCAAGTCCATAATCTGGACTACACAAGCAAACATCACAAGAAATAGCACCACTGCTATGCTCTTGAGTAGTGGTAATTTCATCCTAGCAAACTCTTCAAACTCATCAGAAGTTCTATGGCAGAGCTTTGATCACCCCACAGATACATTTTTCCCTGGGGCGAAGCTTGGATTGGACAAGGTTACCGGCCTGAACCGTCGTATTGTTTCTTGGAAGAACTTGATCGACCCAGCAACCGGTGTGTACTGTGAGAAGTTAGACCCCACTGGTGTTGACCAGTTCTTGTTTACACCATTGAACTCCTCCATACCATATTGGTCCACTGGTGTATGGAATGGCAAATACTTTCCCTCAATTCCAGAGATGACAGGCAGCCACCGAATTTTCACTTCAACATTTGTAGACAATGACCAAGGGAGGTACTTCACATTTAACTTAGTCGACGAAACTATGGTTACTCGTAATGTGATTGATGTCTCAGGTCAAACAAAACAGTTCATTTGGTCGGAGGGTTCACAGGATTGGACAATGATCTATGCCCAACCGAAAGCTCCATGTGATGTCTATGCAATCTGTGGACCTTTCACAATTTGCAATGATAATATGTTTCCACATTGCACTTGCATGGAGGGCTTCATCATAGCATCCCCTGAGGATTGGGAGTTAGAAGATCGAACCTCTGGTTGCTCAAGAAATACTCCGTTGGACTGCATTAGCAACAAAAGCACAGCACACACCACAGACAAGTTCTACTCTGTGCCATGTGTTAAGTTGCCCCAGAAGCCCCCAGAAGTAGAAGCTGCTGCAAGCGCGAGTGAGTGTGCACAAGCTTGCCTGAGTAATTGCTCCTGCACAGCATATTCCTTCAACGACGACAGGTGTTGTACCTGGCATGATGAACTGCTCAACATAAGAGCACTACAGTGTAGTGGCCCCAACAATTCAACTGGAGAAACTCTTTACCTTCGCGTTTCTGCTAAAGATTTCAACAGATTGAAAAACAACAGAAAGAGTATTGTTATTGGAGTTGCAATTGGTGCAGGCTTATCTGCACTCATTCTCCTAATAATGATTTTGAGAAATAAAAGGAAGAGATCGGGACATATACCGGATGGTGTTCAAGGTTGTAATGGAATTATTGCATTTGGATTTAGTGATTTACAGTGTGCAACAAATAAATTCACAAACAAGTTGGGGGCAGGCAGTTTTGGTTCTGTATTCAAAGGGTTTATAGATGACGCGATTGCCGTAGCAGTGAAGAGGCTTGACGGTGCTTATCAAGGAGAGAAGCAATTCAGAGCAGAAGTGAGCTCGGTGGGAGCTATCCAGCACATCAATTTAGTTAAGCTTGTTGGTTTCTGTTGTGAGGGTTCTAAGAGGTTGCTTGTCTATGAATACATGTCAAATAGCTCTCTTGATGCCCATCTATTTCGAGTCAATTCTACGACGTTGAATTGGACTGCTAGGTATCAGATAGCCCTAGGAGTTGCCAGAGGGCTAGCCTACTTGCATGAGAGCTGCAGAGACTGTATCATACACTGTGATATTAAGCCAGAAAACATACTTCTTGATGGTTCATTTATTCCAAAAATTGCAGACTTCGGCATGGCAAAACTTTTGGGAAGAGGGTTTAGTCGAGTACTAACTACAATGAGAGGAACTGTAGGGTACCTTGCACCTGAATGGATTGCTGGTGTCTCAATTACACCAAAAGTGGATGTTTATAGCTATGGGATGGTGTTGTTGGAAATTATATCTGGAAGGAGGAATTCATGCGCACCATGTTCTAGCGGTGGCAACCTTGATGTTTATTTCCCTGTACATGCTGCACATAAGCTTCTTGAGGGAGAGGTTGGGAGTTTGGTAGATCAAATGTTGCATGCTGATGTCAATCTAGATGAGGCTGAACTGGCTTGCAAGGTGGCATGTTGGTGTATCCAAGATGAGGAGTTTCACCGACCAACAATGGGAGAGGTAGTTCAGATTCTCGAAGGGCGAGTCAAGATCGGGATGCCCCCAGTACCAAGATTGCTTCAAGCTATGGCCGGGAGCTCGCATTCACCATGATCCCAATCCTTTTGTTTGAGGGAATCTAGCTGGCCAGGCTGCCGAAAGGATACACGGTTGTATTTGAAATAAAGTTGTAATTGTTTGAACGTACTCAGCACGGCCGTGGTTTTGTTGTCTAGATCCATATCGAAATGGTTGCCATGATATTTCCCAAATTCTTTCTTGGCTTAACATGAAAACTTCTACAGTACCTTTTAAGACCAAATGTTGAAGCTTACTTTAACCTTTTTTAATAACTACTAGCACGGTGATATGCGGACATCATCTTTTTAAGATATTGAAAAATGTCTAGCATACTGGTGACCATGACGTGATCACGGATGTTAAGCCACACCAACATGCTACTACCAAAATAATGTGTGCAATTGAACGATCATACAGCTACAGATTCCCATTAAACTCACTCCCATAGGCAGCAGGCTCTGGTGATGCATCTCTATAAGATAGTGAAAAGCACGCAGCACAATGGATGATGCCATCATGAAAGCCAAGCCATAGTGCCATAATGGATGGTCATACGGCCTACGATTCCCATAAGACTCACTGGCATAGGCAGCAGCGGGCTCCAGTTGTGCGCCTGCAGTATCTTTATATGATACTGCACAGCATAATTACTGCCAAAATAACGTGCACAGCACATGGCTCAGGATTCAGGTGGTTATTCGACAGGCAGAGGCGATCCTTGTCCAGCCTAATAAACTATCGGTGAAAAACTGGAAACCGGATCAACAGGGATAACAAGCAACTGATAACAAGAGCTCTATTTGATACTACTATGGGAGAGCTAAGAGGTTACTCAATAACTCACCACAGCACGCGACAGGAGCAGTTTTTGCCGGAGGCGGGAAGAGATCCGATGGCGAAATGTGAATCCTACGAGGCTCACCGTTCAGGGAGAACAGCCAAGTGCGACACGGCGGCGCGACGGAGGCTCAAATCCGACCTCGCCTCCGGGGATCCAGAGAGTGAATGGGAGTTAGCAAAGTGTTATACGGAAGCGACGCGAGGCTTGCGCCAGACAGCCTCTGCTGTTGTAAAAAAAGAGGAGGGGGCGGCTCACAGGTAAGGCGAATCTCCATTGCGGGAGATGGATCGCGAGGGGGAGCCAAGCTAGAGGGGTCGAGAGCGGGGCATGCGTGGCGCGTGTAGATCTAGCTAGAGGGGTCGAGAGCGGGGGAGGGAATGTGACGAGGCGGCCGGGGTGGAGGCGTGCTGGAAGCTTGCTAGGTCGAGAGCGGTGATGCTGGCGAGTGGCGAGAGCGGCACTGGTTCGATGGCGCCGGCGCCGGCGCGGTAAACAGAAGCGGCGAAACCGGAGGTTGGGGATAGATCTGACAAGCGGGCCCTGGTGGCAGTGGAAGCGGTGTGGACTCGGGCGGCCAGATCAAACTAAACCGTTCTCGTTTTGCAGCACGGTGAAGCAGTACAGTGTAGTGTGAAGCATCTCCCAGCAGAGCCCGTAAACATAACAAAACCAAAAAATAACCGTAATTTTAAGGGTTCGGTTTATAAATCGGCGCAGATCAGATACCGTATAGTAGACGAAACTGAAAAAAAAAAGGGCCGAGACCGAAACCCCTACTTGGCCTGTATTTGTAGGGGCCGAAGGAGCGAACCGAACGCAGCCCGAACATAATCCCTAGTTTGCGCGCGAGGGAAGTTTCACCTCCTCCCAATTGCCGCCGCCGTCGCCGATCTATGCGCCCTCACCGTCCTCTGTGCCGCTGTCCTTCGATCTCGCCACCATGAGACTCGAATCGACCCAGCCGGTCGTCGTTGATAGTGCGCAGGCCCCGCCACCCTCTATGCGATCGCCGGAGCTTCCGCCGCTACACCAACCACCCCGGCGACCCCGCCCGACGTCGCTACCATGGTCCTATCGACGAGCGTGGTCAAGCGGCGGTGTGCAGGGAACACATGTGGTCCCGCAAGCCGGTGCCGCGGCGGCCAGTGTTGATGTCCCGGCGGTCTCATCTAAGCCGAAGACATCCAGCGCCAGACCGAAGAATTCGGCGCCGAAGAGGACGAAATTGAAGGCGATGATGAGCCGTGGCACCCCGCCTCCGTTCCTATCCCCGCCAACGTCGCCGCTGCCACCGGAAGCCACCGTGAACGTCTCCCAGGACATGCTCGACGACGGGTCAACAAGGTACAAATTAGAACTCTTCCTCGCTTTCCATTGCGAGTAGATATTGAGGCCGCGTACTGTTAAGAACGACAACACCTCGTACATGGAGATGTTGGACGAGGTAAACATTACCCCACTCACTCTGTTCGACGCTGGGATGGGCAGAGATGAGGACGACGCGGATGAAGGGGAAGAAGGGGAAGAATATGAAGGGGACGAGGGTGTGGTCTAGGTCGAGGCCGATGGACACGATCAACCTGGCATGCAGCCGGTGGGCGGCAACAATGGATCAAGTGGTGTCGAATCCTCCTAGCGACGCAACTGTGGACGAATATGTGAGTGAATTTGCTCGCATCTTATGTTTGTACAATTTTAGTTTCATTTGGTGACCACATATTGACGATTTGTGTTTGGTTTTCCAAATATAGGACCGCATTGCCGATGCGAGGTACAGAGACATGGCTGGCAGCAAGGGCAAGAGCTTCACCATGCGTCATTCCTTTGATGTGCTTCAACACCTCCCTAAGTGGCAATTGAGGGACGAAGAAGTAGCACCCAAGAAAGCTGCAATGGTTGCGCTCGACGATACCGAGGACGAGAAAGAGGGCCGGAACAATGACAAGCTGGAGGGAAACAAGAAGGCCAAAGAGAGACTCAAGCTCGAGGGGGAGGCAGCATTGTTGAGGGACAAGTTTGATCAAATGATGAGGTCCAAGGAGGTGATAGCGGCCAAGACTTTGGAGACCAAGCTTGTCATCATCGAGAAGAAGAAAGAGGTGAGTCTTGCCAAGGTTGAAGCCAGCCGAGAGGAAGCAAGGAACAAGGCCAAGTTGGAGGAGATGAGGATCAACGTGAAGAAGGCCAAAGCAATGAAGCAACTATTGACCGAAGAGAGGGAGATCATGATAAAGACAACAAAGGACATGAATGAGCAACAAATGGAGTGGTGGAAGGAGGCCTCGGCGGAGAACATGGAGAGACGAAGACTAGCTCGTGAAGAGGCAAGTGGTGGTGGTTCGGTGACTCATGGAGGTGGTGGCAATGATGGTCACGGCGGTCCAACCTCGGTTTGATGCCGGCGGTGAGAGGAGATGGTGAACTATAAACTATGAGCTCTGTTCTGCGCCAACGATTTTCCAACCCGTAAACACGAGTTCGGTGAACTGAATTTCAGGTTTTCAGTACGCGTTTATACGGGCTCTGTTAGAGATGCTCTGAGTGTAGTAAAGAGGAAGATCAACTATAGCTTGCTTGCAATCTCATTCGGCCGTACACGCCTTTTTATTTTGCACAAGCTATAATTTCATTGCTACTGCTACTAGGAAAATGATCTTATGTCACTTTCAGTTACTTCAATTATTTTTCTGAAATCTTTCCGTTGTAAAATGTAAGATGTTGTAGCCATTTTCTGAAACGCACGTATATAAACTTTAGTACTCATTTTACTCTGAACCTACCAGCTAAAAGTCATCTAGATACATGTGTTTGGAAAAAGTATAAAACATCTTATAATTTAAAACGGTGAGACTGGTATGGTGGCCCTCTCATTTGCAATGGCATGATCTTTAAAGTATTTACTTTTTTTTTGCGATTGAAATTTATAGTTTACATTATGCATTCTGAATTGATACTAAAACTATCACGGGTGATGTGCTAATAAATGTCTAATGTGAGTTGAACGTTTTGACTCGCATATGATTCTTCTTTCAAATATATTTTTTAAAACAACAATTTATGCTTGTTCACACGTCATACATTTCTTCTTCTCATTAGTTCATCCATTATATTGTTGAAGAATGCGTTACGCAAAACAAAAAAAATAGCGCATAACCAGGATCATATGAAGGAAGGGGAGACAACGGATCATACCATCAAACATCGATTTAGCGGAAGTTTGTCGATGACGAGGTTAATGAAAACGTGCGTCGATCCCCGTAACAATACTTGTCAAGTTGCGAGGATATGTTTATCCCATAGATGGATCCACGATTGTCGATTCCCGCAACTAATCGATTAGCCGCGAGAAGATTCTCCTTTCCGATCCTCACTATCAAGTGCTCCAAGTGTAGCACCTCCACCGGTATCCATGCATACGAGATCAGCAGCACTGCGTCAAGGTGTGATTAAGCACACGATCTAAGCGGGAACGTGTTGATGAAGATCAGGCAGCGCTTTGGCAATCCGACTAGATTAGATTTAGACAAAGGTAGAAATCAGGCAACGCTCCGGTGTCATAGTAGAAGAGATAACCTAGGACACACCGGACCTAGGGTTTAGATCACCATCATGGAGGAGATGGAGAGGGGAGAGAGGCAACAGCGGCGCAGTGAGGTGCGCGGGGCAGTGGCGGCTAGGGTTTTGGCGGCAATGGGTGCAGTTGCTTGGGAAGGCTAAGGCCATGGTTTGTGTGCCTATTGAGGTGTCCTTGGGTCTCCTTTTATAGGTCTCCAATCCTCTTGGGCCGTCCAAGACCCAGCCCCCAAGTTTGGACGAGTTCTCGTAGGTTTAGATCAATCGAAACCTACTAGAAAACAACATCCTTTGTCCAATTCAAATTGGAGTAGGGAAACTTTTATTGCCCCTTGGGGAAACGTGGTTGCACCTATTATGGAACCTTCCGGTCATCCTAAGATGGCCTGGTTCACTCCCAGTACCTTTCGAAACCTTCCATAACCTTTCGGACATTTCGATCCTTCCAAAACCTTCCATATATGTGCGGAACCATTCCAGACACTCCCGAGACCATTCCGGACACTTTCAGGATCATCTGGGGCCACTTGGAACCATTCCGAGATCATCCAAGACACTCTCGGAACCCTTATCTCATTTTATAAATGCTCTTTCGAACACTCTCAGCAATATTCTAGACACCTCTGGTATACTCTAAGACCTTCCGAACATGTTCGGAAGAAATTCTCTACTATATCTTCATTTGCACTAACATTCTAAATGTTGCTAAACTCTTAAGTATGTGACCCTATGAGTTCGGATACGTGTGGACATGTCCAGAGCACTTGCCGCAACAATGATCAACATAGGTATCTTGATCTATACATATTAACCCCCACACATAACATGCAGATCTTTATAGTGTGAACCTTTAGTATTAATCATCGATACATTTTGTGTGTGGAAATGAGCATATATTAATATCACACGGATACCAATTGCACCCAGCCTCTTCAACAACGCATACCCTAATGGCAATACGGATACACATAGCCAAAAAAAAGAAGAAGAATTACAAAAAAGAAAAGTCTTGCTGCAGGAATATGATCCTTAGCAGCAGCGACACTACCACCACCAAAACAACACCAAAAGTCCAACCCCTACAAAAGCGATGCCTCTAAGAAGGAAACAGTGCACAAGCGTTGTTATCGCTCGATCAAAGATCTTATGTTTTCACCCTAGAGAAAGTCCTCGCTCGCAAAGCAATGCCTTCTGGAAGGCCATTGCCAGACACAACCAATGAAGGCCAGACCTTGGGTTTTCACCCTGCAAGGTAAGACTGTGAACTCCTCCTGTGATGTCGTCTCCTCTAACAGACGCTGCTGCGAGTCACACAGATATCCAAGCCAGATCCTCATCGCCATAAAGACTCAATCCACCATAGCTCGCCCACATGTCTCTGCCTTCATGACGTTCTTCGCATCTGACTTCACCATGTGTATCATCAAAGACATGTCGCATGATGGTAACAGGTAGCAGAGCTTCACCGTGCTCCCACTGAAACCAAACGGCCAGCAAAAACACAGGTGCGCATGACCGAATTCCTTCCGATCCAGCAAGCTTCAGGCATATGCGCCCATGGGAGTTCGCCGGCGGAGCCTTCCGAAACCAGACACTCCAGCCAGATCAATGGAGACACGCATCAAGTAGATCTTCATCTTGGTGCGAGAGAGATCTGAGGACCACCCCCTTTATTCAAACCAAGCCGACAGCCCCCTCGCCACCCGCCAGCAACTTGCAAGATCCGCCGCACCAAACCCTACCAGCAGCCTTGCGGCTAGGCTAGTAACAAGAGAGATTATAGTAGAGCAGGGTCGATCCCCACCGGATCCGGCCCTACCAATAGTGGGGAGGTCCGGGAAGGCAACATCAGAGCCCCAGATCTCAAGATCTCGGGTTTCCAACACCAGCTGGCCTGGCCTAGGACCTCCACCGCCGGTCATGGCGCCACCGGAAGAGACCTCCGCCTCCATCCCAACCAGGGTCGCCGCCCTGGTCGCTAGTTGTCATCAAACCAGGCCATCTTTGCCCTAGCATCCATGGCGGCCAACTCCGGCTTCCATCGACCCCGGACCACCATTTGGCGGCTGGGCCTGCCGCCACCGCGGTGAGACCGGCGGCATCGGCAGCGTGAGGAGCAGCAGCGAAGGGGGGCTTTGGTGGCGGGAGGCGGTGCCCCCGGTGTCGCCCTAGGGTGCGACACGCGGGGGTGTCAGATTTCTTCTCAATACTTGACATAACACGAGGTGAAACACTAGGTTACCTAGTTACCCGGCATGTATCTTTTACTCATTCTGTACTATCGATGTTTCCGTGATCAACACTTTTATCACGTGTACGACCAGACGATGATGAACATCATAATACATGAGTGGTCTCAGAGTGTATCTCTCCATTGTCAGGAGTAGAAATTCGAATAACAATATCATATAAAATATTGGCATACCATCTGATAAGAACGAAGACCAACATTATGATTACCCTGTCACGAAGTAACGTTTGAAGGCCTAGTCACATCCTTATTGTATCCAAGTCTATATGTGTCTTATGGTTCAATGATTTTTTAGTAATGATAATACTTGTTATGAGAAACTATTGATACAATATTGACAGTGCGTTTCATGGTATATCATATTGGATCTATCCGTCATCGTTGTTTTTTCCACAACTACGATACAATATATCATCGACAAATCTACAAGACTTCGTATTTTCCCATAGTGAGGAAACCGAGACTAAGGTGAATTCCTTCCATCACTTGTGCTCCCTTGGTCCTCACTTGAATGAGTTACTACTTGAACCAAACGTCCATATTATGACTATGTCCATAACCATGATCATGATGCCAAGAGGAGATGCAAAGGATGTTCAAAAGGAGCCAAGACACCCAAGCAAGAAGCACGAAAGAGAAGACAGAAGAAGCTGTGAGCAAACTTGCGTTAGAACTGGCCTCTCAGATTCACCAGCGGATAGACTGGCTCAGACCTCGACCCACTGGTCCAGCCGCCGAACCATCTACTGAAATGACCGGCGTCTGCCGAACACCTATATTGAAGTGAAAATCGGCGCTAGAACTGGCACACCGACTCTACTGCCGAACTGTCCGGCGTACTAGCCGGCGTCGCCTAACTTACCGCCGGATTCACCAGTCTGCGCACAGATTCGGGTTTGATGTCCTGAAATATTCGCTCCACCTATCACTTGGTACCTAGTACTATAAATAGCCCTTGTGGCTCAGATCTGATACCTAAAGATGATGATGAATTAGAGAGAGCTATGCTTCTTTTCCCCTTGTGTGGGAACTCCTATGGAGATGATTCAAGATCTTCGCATAACTACTTTTTCTCCATGTGAGTTCTAGTATGCATGTGCCAATCTTCACTATCAAGGTTCTATTAGTGCCAATATTTTTAGTGCTCTATTGGTTGCTATTTTTTCTTGCTAGGATTCTATTGGATCGATGGACCGGTCGATAAGAAAGAATCAGTTTCAGTTAGAGTGGGTGTTGGATTTTCTTTCGAGTTCCGGAGTTTGCTCCATTGGGGTTGACGAGATCGATTTTACGGGTTTGCGTCGCTATTTATCTCCACGTGTGCGTGTGTTTTTCACCGTATTCTTTATGTTTTCGGCCTTTCCCCTCGAATCTCATGAATCCATGAGCATCGGGTCACTCGGTGAGCGCAACAAGACTCATCAGGAAGCTTGACGGGCATGCATAGCTGCCGGGGGTGAATAGCCTCGCGCTGCTCCACACACACCAGCGTTCACAACGCATTGGCGTGCAGTCGAACATAGAATGACAAAGTGGACCAAGAATAAGGACAAGAAGTGGGAAGCGAAGGAAAGGGGGTTGGTCCCTCTTGCCGAAACAACGATTAGACGACGAACGATACTCATATTTAAGTTTAAATTTAGTTAAGGTTCGCTCTAGTTTGTAAAATATCTTCTAAAATAAAATTTAGCGTTTTTTAATTAAATCTCGTCGAATCAAAACCTATCGAGGACATGCTAGGAGCAGGCGTCCCCCAATTGACAGACCATGCACCTCACGTCCACTCCCTCCCCCGTACGGCACTCTGGACATGCTATCCGACGCCACTCTGGAGAGATGGCCGGAGATGCTCTTAGCTTAGAAAGTGCATTATCTACTGTTTAGTTACAATTTCCGGACACTGCCGACACTGCTGCTTGGACGTGTTCCATGGAACAAGATTTCAGCATGCACGCGCGCGTTGTCACAGTTTTCGGCACAGGGATACCAAATTATCTTTTCATAACATCAACAGACATGTTAGAGTCGTTCGCGTAACTGTAATCCTCATTAAAAAACCATAAACTTACATTCATCTCGATCTCGCACTACAAATAGTTAACTTGCTTCGACGCATGTTACAAACTACTGTACTATATGATCTCCTGCGTGACCGCGTCACTGATGTGAACTTGAAATTCTGCATGTCGTCAAGTTGTGAGTCCTATCACTCCTGAATTGCATGGAGATGGAGCCGATCTGGAGAGTGATCCATGGAACAAAATTTTCAGCACGCAGATACATGTAAATCACAGTTTTCGGCGTCACCAAAAACGTTTCATAACATCAACGATTCTTCGAGTTGATCGTTCCCATTAAAACAACCATGACAAGAATATCACATATATTCGTCTTACATACAGCTTACATGTAATTAACTATATTTGACACAAAGATCTTCCGATCACATGTTTGCAACTAGAGTACTGTCCTACTCCTACACTATACTTCTACATGCCGTCGTCGTGTTCTGAGATGGAGCGGGTATCTGGCTCGTCGTCTCTCTGCTGTGTATCGCCTCGTCGTGTCGCGGCCGCCCTGATCGTTGCCGCCGCATCGAAGCTTGTGCAGTCTTGGTCTTGGATCGCCTCGTCGTCGTGATCGTTGCCGCCGCATCGAAGGGACTCGTCTGCAGTCTTGGATCTTGGTCGGAGCATGTTCTTGCCCTGATCCATTTCAGGAACACGTACGTACTCGTGAGTGGACGATGCCAGGACGAAATTCTCGATGTGGCCGTCCAGATCCAAGGCTTGATCTGCATGGAGATGTTCTTGCTAGTTGCTTTTGTCGATTCCCTTGCCGTGTCTGCATCGTCTCCTGAAATCGCCGAGCCGCGCTGATCAGTTCTTGGGCCACGGCCACCGTATCATAGTTTGTTGCCACTTCGATCACCAAAGTGAAAGACTGCAAGTTCACGTACCTTAATTTGGATCTTGATCAGTTCTTGTGCAGTCTTGGTCTCTTGGATCGCCTCGTCGTGTCGCGGCTGCCCTGATCGTTGCCGGTCGCTGATCCATTTGAGCACGCCGCGACGAGATTCTTGATAAGCCTTGAATCTTGATCCCAGCACGAATTCTTGATATCGTCGCCGAGTTCCTAGGCTTGATCAGTCTTGATCTGGATGGAGCTGCTCTTGCTAGTTGGTGTTGTCGATTCCCTTGCCGTGTCTCCTGAAATCGCCGAGTCGTGCTGATCAGTTCTTGGGCCATCGGTTCATAGTTAGTTGACTTCGATCACCAACTTGAAAGACTGCAAGTTCACGTAGCACGTACCTTCTTGGATCTTGATCAGTAGTTGTTGCATGCGCTGATCCCCCTTCACGGACGAACGCGCTCGTGGATGACGCCGCGACGATCGTCCTCAACCTTCTGCCACACCGCGAAGGGCAGCACCCTGTCGATCCAAAGCTTGCGGTCCGCCGTCTTGTAGGCTTCCTTGCAGAGCGTGTCCGCCACAAAGTTCCCCTCACGGTAGGTGTGCTGAACCTCGCACACCTCGAAGCAGTCCAGCAGCCCGATAATCTCATCCTCCATCTCGCGCGGGATGCGCGTCAAGGTCGACTCGCAGCGCAGCAGCCGCACCAGCGTCAGGTCGTCGCCCTCCACCACCAGCCGCCGGCATCCGAAGTCCAGCGCCAGCTGCAGCCCTTGCGTCAGCGCCCGCGCCTCCACGATGCCGATGGGCGCGTGCGGCGTCCGCTCGGCGAAGGCGAGGAGGACGCGCCCGTGCACGTCGCGGATGGCGCCGCCGATGCTCGCGCGCCCGCTGCCGTCGTTGTAGACGGACCCGTCGAAGTTCAGCTTGGTCCACCCGAAGCGCGGTGGCGTCCACTGCACCAGCGTGACGCGCGCGGGAGAACGAGGCTGAGGCTGGGCATGGGCGCCTCGAGGTCGGCACGGCGAAGCGGAGGCCGGGAAGGCAGAACTCGGCTGGTGGAAGAAGGACGTCGCCATGGTTGGGAATTCGGGATTGGAAAGATCGCAGGAGGGAGGAAGAGAAAGAAAGTTAGGGCTCGAATCATTAGCGTTGTGCATGCGCACTATATTCACCTTGGGACGAATTTGAATCCGTGACGGGCTCGCTTTTCCTCCAAGAACGCGCGCTTATTCTCTCCTAGCCATAGAAAAAAGGACAGAGCTCGCGTCCGTGCTGTTAGCACCGGAGTATAACTACATTACTACATATATGAAAAGACGAGCGTTACAGCGATCGATTAAAGAGCCAAATCAGCGCTTGGTACTGTAGAGTCGCGCATCTACAGTACCTGTCATCTACAGTGCAATGTTTTTCTATGCCCGTTTATCTGTGTCCTCTCGACGGTTCGGTTTAAGCGGTGTGCAAAAGGACTCCCGGGTTTTCTCGATCCAGTACCTCATCCTTATCTCTGTTTCTCAATCGATGCATTCGCTCGCGGCGGCCTCCCTCTCGCCGGGTTCCTCCTCCTGCCCAGCCGTCGTATGCTCCGCCCTTTTCCCCGCCACAACCTACCCCTAGCTGTGCTCTTCCGTCACCGGTGGCCGAGGCCTGAGCCAGGCCCTCCTCTGGCGTCATGGTCGGCGACGATGCGGACATCGCGGAGGACCTCCACTTCGTCACTTTCACGGAAGGCTTCTCCAACTCCCCAAGGACGGGGTTCGTGGCACGGGCGGGGACCGGCCACGGTCGAGGCATCAAGATTGGGCTTGCCATGGTGGTGTGCACGTGCAGCCATGGCTAGGCGAGAGCCGAGCAGAGTAGCGTCAAATTTCTGGTTCTCCTGTCTTCCCTTCGTCATCCCTTTGATTTAGATCTGTATTCTGCTCCCTCCTGTTATTCTCTTTGTTTTACAGTGTGCGTGTGATGTGTTTTGTGCAGGTATTAGTATGAGCAGCGGCGGCCGGCCTCCCACTGTGTCACCTCCTCCGGCTCCGCGTCGTCGTCGTGGCCTAGAAAATATTCGTTCTCTGTCGACTACTGGTCGTTTAGCTGTTGTTCGTGGAGGGCAGGACATGTCTACATGTCGTGCTCGCGGCAGCCGCCGTGGCCACTCCGATCGGTTTGTGGCCTCTAAACTTTTCATCTCCTATGGGTGTATTTCTTGGTGCGCCAGGTCAGTCTGTGGCCTCTAAATTTTTATCTTCGCCCGGTGTGGTTGCACCTGCATCTGCCGATACTTCGTCGGGTAATTCTTTGGCTGCCCGTCTATCTTCACTTGTTGTTGGTTCTGTTCCTGTTTGTTTTGTTTCCTCAAGTGGTATCATCTAGCTGCTGGAGGGTGGCATTCTCCCACAGCCACTGAACTTTTTGTTGTGCTGGACTTCTGCGTGTCGGACAAACATGTAAGATGATCAGTTTGATGATGCATATACTTGGCCAAACGATTAATCACCTGGAAATATAGGTAATAATTATTAATGTTATATGTTGATCCAAATTCTACAAAGTATAGGCCAACTTCTGACGAGTGGAGCGAGGCCGGATCGTCGAAGACCTAGGTTTCCACCGATATATAAACCCCTTGTAAGCCGCCGGTTGGGATGAGTTGCATCTGTGAAATCTCCGGCGTTTGTAAACACTCCTCGATATAGTGAAGTTTCGCTGGCTGGCGCCCGTGGTTTTTTCCTCTCTTTGTTGGAGAGGTTTTTCCACGTTAAATCTGTGCCCCCCTTGCTGTGTTTTTCGTTTTCGTTCTTCGTTATCTTCTTGTCGCAATTGTAACAATTAACCTGGACGTTAGTTCTCTATCTTTTGTGTCCGTGCTGCAGAGGAAAAAATCTGTAAAAGGAGGAATGATATGCTTTTGCTGTTTGGAGTTGATAATTGAGAAATTAGTAGTTAATTAAACTAATAAGCATGGAACTGCCCTCTGCTTAGAATGCTCAGATAAATCACCATTTATAATGGTGAAGATCTACTTCAAATGTGCGCTCTCCTGGAGCAAGGTAAGTGTGCTGGATGATTCACCTTTGTCTGATAGAGATACATAAAGTAGTTTTAGCTTCATGAATTGCAATTAGATGTTCATAGTACATATTCTTGTGGAGTTTTGCTGCAACTATATTCTCAGATTTTACCTATTTATTGCTGGGCATGGAGGCTTTTCTCCTGGATTGCAATTGAATTGGCCGTGTTTTGTACAGAAACCGTGTCAGCATCCAATATAAATATTATTTTCAGCGATGGATGCTGGTGACTATTCTTAAAAACGATTTGATTCCCATTGAGTAGTCAAAATCTTCTCTCTTTATTTTGTCAGAGGAAGCTGGATAGGACTGCGTGGTATACCTTACACACCACATGTTGTCTGATTCGTCTTGGCAAGCACCCAGTTGGAACTGATGATGAGGATGGTATGTCTCTGTCTTTTCTCTTTTGCTCTATCGTTATGTTTTTATTCCTCTTAGTTAAGCTCCACTTGATTCCTTTTGCTCTTTTCTGGCGGTAATTCTACTAGATCATCTTCGGTTGTGCTAGCCGGCTCTGCTTATTATACTTTTCTAGATTCTTCTTCTTTAGGTCAAGGTGCAATAGAAAGTAGTTTGTATATGTGCTTTCTTTTCAACTTTTAGTAGCTTCTTACTACATCTGTTTCATAATGTACAATGTTTTGGCAAACTAAATTAGTTTGCTAAGATGGGCTAGATTATGGAACATATTTAGTATTTATGTTCCTCACATATGAGCTTCTTTGTTGCAGGTCTGTACATTCGGCCTACGCTTGATATCAATTCTTCAACAAAGCTTACATGGATGGTGCCTCCTGTTCATCGCAGACATGACAGGCCTCCGGGTGCTGTGCCTGGAAGACATAGTAGGTCTGGTTCATGGCCGATGAAGTCGCATAGGTCTGTTTGAGGTGCTGTTTCTCTCTGTTGTCGACACGCAGTACCGCTTCACGTCCGCGCACTTGTGCGATGAGTTCTGCGGTTGCGCTTGTGCCTGATCATTGTTTGGTGCCGGCTGTTGGTTATGTTGTCGGTTTCTGATTCTGCTTTGTCTCATGCGGATACTCCGAAGTGAGATATTTGTACATATGGAACTAATAAAATTGTGTATGATTTGCCCTGGTTACTGTAGAAACGGGCATCTGCAGTAACTGCCTATCTACAGTGTGTTACGAGAAACAAATTACTAGCGATCGCTCAGGGAAGTCCAACCAGCCGTGCCACTGTTCACCGCCCGCTTCTATAGTACCGTACACATCCGTGATTGTTGGTTCCGGGATTTCCGGTAGCCGGGTTCCTTGCGCCCCCTTCATAGCGCATTCTGGGCAGAAATATCTCCAGCCAGACCCACCTCCACTATTTCCCTCTCGGTACTTCTCCTTCCTTCTCTCGCCGCCCACGGCCTCCCGTCCCAAATCCCGGACGCCTCTTCCTCCACGTGGCCCTGGAGGTAAATGGGGGAGATCCTGCCTCCACCGCTTGCCATTTATTCTCCTCCTTCTTCTTCGCCTACCATCAACTCTCCTGTGCCTCTACCCATCCTCTCGGCAGCAGGTGGTGCCGGTCAACCAGTCCATCGAGGCTGTCAAGAAGGGTTTCGGACGTGCGCTGGTCCGCTGCTCCCAAGCCGGCCGCCGCGCCACCGACGGGGAGGAGGTCCTCCTGCAGCCCGCCGCCTGCAACGGCATCCTCAATCTCTAGCTCTCGCCGGTTCTCCTCCTCCTTAGTCTGCAGCCCCGCCGGACATGATGTCCGTCCGGCTGCCACAGGCTGTTCGGTCCTACTCGCCTTGGAGATGGAGAATGTCGTGGTTGCGCTCCATGATGGCACCGGCGACCACACGCTGTTCGATGGCGTGCCCCAGGTGTTCCGCCGTCGCTAGGAGGAGCCCGTGGAGCGCCACCGACGACACCATCTATGCGGCCATGTCGCGGGACCTCCTCCCCTGCCCCTCTTCATTGCACGCACGCACGGCGGCTCGCCCTTCCCTATTTCCCGTTGCTCGCATTGATGCGGTTGTTGCTGCAGTCGCCTTTCCTTCAATCTTCCCCGACGCGAGTTTCACTATCCGCATGGCGCGACGACCCGGTTTGGGGGGCCGGGGAAGACGTCTAGCAGGTAACAGCCCGTCGGCTGGCTACCCTGGCCTCCTCATCCTATTCTCCCTCCGCCGAGAAGGATGGCTCCTAGCGGCGTCAAACGTACAGCAGCGCAGGTGAGCTTTCTTTCTATTTCTTCTCTTTTCCCCTTTAGTTCTTTTTTCTCCTCTCTTTCTACTTCTTATTTCCCGTCATTGCTTTGCATATGGGGTCAGTTGTATTTGGTGTACTTGAAATTAACAGTCTGGCTTTGGGCTACATTTTATGATTATTTCAAACTTTTGCACTCAGCATTTCTTGCGGAGTTGTTGACGAGGATCTAGGAGAATCCTAAGCCATATGGCGAAGTGTGGCGGTTGGAGAGTATTTTCGATGTGGCCACAGAGCTGACCGTCGCTAACATGGTGACAAATAGTGTCCGGGAAGAGGAGAACAAGGCAGCCACGAGTCATGTCTGTTTTGTATCTTCACCCTCAGGTCATTGGTCATCTCCCTTCTTATCTCCACCAAAATTCAACATTTATGCGGGTGGATGGAATCTATTTTTTTTTCTATGCGGTTTATATTTGAGGAGCCCAGAAATATGTTAGTGTTCTTTGGAGCATATATTTTCTTTCAGTATTCCGGTTGATGATATTTACCAAATGATTTTTTTTGTAGGTCTTGTGATTGAAAAGTGTACTGGCTTAGGCAGGACGGGTTCGGTTACTGGTGCCTTCTTTCTTTTTTGAAGGTCATGTTTACTAGCCTTTAAAGGGTGCCTTGTGGAAATTGTTAATTACTCTGTATATTTTAGTTCAAACTATATCAAAGGAATTTTCAGTTTGTGCAATACCTCTGTGATACATCTGTTTGTGCTTATATCATCACTCACGTCTTAATCTTTCGGGCTAATTTTCCCATGCTAAAGGAAGAGAGACTCGGCCTTCATGTTTGCAGCTAACTTTCCTGGTTATTTGAAGCGACGAATACATCATCACTCCGTAGATCCAGTGTTTAACTATTTGCAATTTATGTCATGTTTACTAATTTAAAAGTAAGTTAGTTTGATGATAGATCATGTGATTTCCGCTGCAAGTGTATACACCTGGCTTATTAATTGCGTGTGTTTTGAATGGTGTATAAGCTCTTGGATCTAATCAGACTACTTCAGAACTAGATGCCTATGTATTTCCACACTAGCAGTACACAATGCATTTCTTTTACATTCGTTGGCCATGCCACACTTTATCTATATCAAAAAAGACTTTTGTTCTTCACCCCATGATCAGCTCACGGGAGTGGCATGACGCCACGGCAACTTTCCTATATGTTCTTTACCTCTTGAATCAGCTTAATTTTCTAATAGATAGATTCGGAACCGTATGGCAGGGCTTGATTTATTGGATCAATCTATGCCCCTACTAACAAGTTCAACAAAGGAAAAAGCTCAAAAGGACCAATGAGAAGCATGAGGAATTCTGGTTACTCCTAGCTGCGCCCTGAATGCACATACAACGTTCCGAACGCCAAGATCAAGGTCCTGCTTTGCTTCTCATCATGTACACAAGTTAGGACTGCCTCCAGTTTTTTTCTAATGTCCATCTTCAATGAACTTTGGACTACCTGTGTAGTTAGGTGATTTTCGTAGCCTTAAGAGGGTATTGTGGACTGTGGTACATCTGATGGATGTGCCTTAAAGCTTTGCTTTTTTTCCATCTATAGCTATGATGCAATAGCAAAATTAATATTTATTATGAGAGTTGTTTATCAGGCACAACCGGTATAAGAAAGCCAGCTGTGTTTGTAGAAGGATAATATGTTCCTCCACTCCACAATGTTCTGTCCACAAATTCTATTGTGGCAAAAAAAACTCACAGTATTTTGCTAACTGGCTTTAGGCCTGCACTCCCCTTAAAAGCACCACTGTTTTTTTCTATTCCAAACAAATATGTATGTGTTGCTGTTGATTTAGGAGCTTGAAATCCAAGTCTTCTCTGCTTTATTTACATCTATGTCTTTCTGTATAATCCATGTGCAATTCCATGTGAATATATCTACTAATTCTCTTATATTGTGCGTGTTGGCTAATATCCAACCACTACTCAAATTTATGTCAGCGCTGAATCTGCCCGTTTACGAATGAGTTACCACCACGGGCGCGGCGAACGCCGCGCCAATTTTCCTAGTCCTTGTATCTCTTACAGGGAGGCCACTTTTGACTGCCCAGAGGCTCACGATAGGTCGTCACGGCATCTGATATGTTTCGTGATGCTCTTGCGCGCGCATCTGGTTTAGTATATGTAATTTTTTAAACAAGAGAAAAGATCTACAATTTTCCATCAACGGGAATTATGACGCGGGCACGTTTGACTGCAAAGGTGCTCGCATTTTCTACTGCTCATCTACATTTCGAAGGGTGATGATCCATGCATGTGTTTTATAGGGTAGGGTTGCAACTAAATATACTTCAAAACTCGTATCGACCAGGACATTTAAAGGTGTTTTTTCATACAATTTGCAACCATTTTCATCACCGGTTTCATATGGACGAGGGCTTCAAAACTCGGCCTATGTTTCAAAAAACTTATTTCCAGGCTTTTTCTTATGAGGACGACAACACGTAAGTTGTCAGTTTATTTTGTAACAAGGTACCGTGTAGAAGTTTTAATACTAATACATGCCAACTTTATAAATCTATAGGTGGTAACTTTGAAGAAGAACAAAAAGTTACCAAAACATAGCAACAAGGGTCTCGTTTCGAATATCTTGTCAACACCAAGCCGGCAAGGAAGACATCGTAGATTGGATTCATGGTTTGAAAGTTAAATTGTTTTGAAAGGTTTGAATTTTCAAATAGAATCGATGGGGTACCAATCTGGTTCACCTTGAAATTGGTGTATTCTTGCATTGATGTTGTGAGGATGATGATGTCATTGATCATTGTTATGTTAGTGAGGCTCGCCTTCATTGTTGATGTTGTTGGGAGATTGAACGTGGATATTTTCTTGAACTGGATGTGGTTCGTGCTCTAGACAGGGTTGGTGATAATTATGAGCTTCTTGTTGCGGGTTGTCATGTGCCGAGGATGTCTTGCTTGTTCAGATTGGTGAACGTGAGGATCAACCGCATCTTCATATTGGTGATGAGCTTGCATTGCCCCATTATGATGGTGAGGTCTCCACGTCGCGAGTTTGAGCTCGAAGACTCGCCATCACGACTTGACGCGTGAGTATGGGACGAGCTTGAAGAGTTTGAGTGATGTCCACACTGGTTGGCAAGATTGGTGATGGCATCTTGTATGCCTGTCATTTGGTGTCGCAACAAGGTGAAGTCATTATGGACGTCATTAAATTACTCGTTCAATCTTCTTTTTATCCGTTCAAATCTTTGGTGGGTTCCTTCGTGCAATATGCATGTCGTGAGGTGTATTGATCTTCACCATCAAAGTGTGGGTCGTCCTCCATGCTTGCATTGCTTGACTTGTGCATTTTCTCACAAGAGCAAGAGTATTATGGTGGCAAAGGAAAAGTGAAGTGTATTCCAACAAGAAATTAGTGATTTAGCCGAGGTCAACCAAAAATGCCAAACATAAAATACACACAGAAAAGGTTTATGGTGGATGGGTTAGAAAAATGGAAAGCATATGAAAAGACCAAAAAAGGCTATGTCAAATGTGGGTAAAATCCAACAAAAAACCAATGTCGGAGGAAAAGATAAAAAAAGGGGACGATAACCTATGACTAATACACACGTGGAGATTAATAGGTTAACACGACTATATAAATGAGCTATAAACAAGGAAAACTAATGAAGACTAGAGCTCGGTGGTGTGCCAACACAAGGAGAGACTGTATCTAGTTTGCCAAAAAGTAGAGAAGCAATGGATTTGTGGAGTTGCCTTGTTCTTACTACTCTTGTGCTTACAAGCTTTCAGACTCTACGGGATGTTGGGAGAGATTCTTTTTCTTTCTATATTTTTCTTTTTCTCCTTTTTATTACTTTCCTCCCTTGTTGTGGTAATCGAGCTGAATTATGATTTTTCTTAATACACTCTCATTATCAAGAACAAGCACACGGTGCTTCAGCAAACTTAAGCAAGCTACTCTCGGTAGGATAGTTAACACACAAAGGAAGAAAGAGGTTAGCAAGATGGCGCAAGTTATAGATTTGGTACGTTTTGTTGATGAACTTGCGATCGGTGGTGCAAGGAGTGCTTGGGTTCCGTGTTGTCGATGTCGAACGTGGATGATGGTGCGGAAGCTTTTATTAGATAAAATACACACACGCGAAACACAAATGTCAAAGGATGTTAGCCAAAACGGAAAATTGGAAACACTTGAGGGAAGGCCGGATTCTTTGTTGTTTAGGCCGAAGACTCTGGTGCAGTCCAGGCGGAGATTCTGGTGGTAACAGGCTGGAGACTCGGGCTTGGGATTCCTGCGACCAGCTCTTGTTCTTGACAGAAAACTTGGCCTTCAAACCTCAAGTTTGTGGGGTAATTGGCCAAATTGGGCTATGGGAATGCAATTAACAAGATAAGTTGTCTATGAATCAAAACAACGGACTACGCGCCGAATCATGAGATCGATCCAAAAGCAGTTTTGGGCAATATTTTTGGTATTTTCGAAATTATAGTGAAAATCAATGGACGAAGTCAAATCCGTGGCAACTCAAGGCTACAGATACCATTATAATGAGGACCAACCTCGGGGGTGGCCCGATCTTCATGGATTTGTAGGGGAAATCGAGGGGGGGGTGATGACCATGAAGAACTCGATAAACACAATGAATGAAAAGTAAGATACAAACTCACGCACACAGACACTTATGGCGTGTTTGGTTGCGCGGGCCTCTTTTTCCCTTTTTCACTATTGGCCCGCTGGATACTGGCATGGGCATAGATTTGATTTGGGCCAACTTTGGACTCTTGATTGGTAGCCCATATTCTCGTTTCTCTCCAAAAGTCCCTATTGTTTGGTTCCTCTATGTACACACAGTAGGAAATAGGTGTTATGCCTTTAACTAAAATACTTGATCTTAATCCCCTCTAATCTACCTGACTATACCACCATTCGAGATAATGTCTAGATGCAAAAAATGCTCCTCGATGTTATGAATCCATTTCCGCAGGTTTGAAACTCTATGTCATATTCCTTTTTAGAGCTTTTTTGAACGCAGACAGTTGATCATTTAAAATTTCCTTTCAGGGGAAGTTTCAGTTCATCATTCCACACGACTTTCATGTTGTAAGTTTTTTGGTTTTACATTTCTATACGAGTAGATCTACATATATGCAGGACAATTTAGATCTAGTCGTGTGAAACGGTGAGGCGAAGCTACACCTCAAAGGAAATTTTAAACGGTCTACCGTATACGATGAATTTGGCAAAATTTATTTATAAAACGTATAAATATGAACACGAAATAGACCCCTAAAAGGTCAACGAAACTAGGAACTGATGTTGAAATGGAATCGCAATGTCGATTAGCATATTTTTATGTACAACTTATTTTGAATCGGAGCATGGTTCGGTAGATCAGAGGAGATTAAGTTAACCACATTTAGGGTGCCTAGATTGTATCCAGCTAGAAGATTTTGCACCAAGCAGCGCTATTCCTATGGAAACATCTAAAATTGGTGTTTCTAGTGGGCCAACTTTTGGTCTTCTTTAGATCTCGTGGGGTGCAGAAACTTCATGTGACCCGGGAACCCAAACAGGCTTATTTCGTCCACTGCACCAGCGTGACGCGCGCGGGAGAACGAGGCTGCGGCTGGGCATGGGCGCTTCGAGGTCGGCACAGCGAAGCCGAGGCCGGGAAGGCAGAGCTCGGCTGGTGGAAGAACGACGTCGCCATGGGAATTCGAGATTGGAGGAAAAGAAAGATTGCAGGAGGGAGGAAGAGAATCTAGCTAGGGCTGGAATCATTAGCGGTGTGTTTGTGCATGCATTATATTCACCGGCCGAATCAGACTTCGTGTCGGTCTCACCTTTCACATGCATCAGACCGGTCTGTTTTCCTCCCAGGACGCGCCGCCCATTCCACCGGTACATTCAACAGGCTGATTAGGAAGCCGGGGCCACGCCCAGGTTCTCAACTGGTTCTACCATGACGCTATTATCTAAACCAAGTAACGATGACACGACGACTAGACGATGATGTAAACCAAGTAATCTCATAGCAACCTCGTAATATATATAGCGAGGTTACTATTTTGTTCTTGCCAATATTAATGTTGAAGGAACAGAATACTGAACGAGTATAACTTCGTTATTTTCACAGGAGACGTTGTCAGTGTAAATCACTACAGGAAATGAGTGTAGGGCCGACGGCCAGCTCCCGTTGGCGTAGCCCATGATTGCCGTCGGCGTTTACGGTTTGGTCGTCGGCGTAAGAAAAACCGTCGGCGTAGCGCCTGCGGGCCCACATCCGTGGTTGAAGGCCGTTTGGTCTGGCGGTCTACGCTGACGGCATTGTCATTAGCCTAGTTTTTTAATTTTTTTACTTGATAATCTTATGATCATTTTTTTTGAATTGTTTGACTTGTTAATCTCACAAGCGCCTTTTTTAACTCTAAGTATGAATAATCTCCGGTCAAATTATACTCATGGTCAAACTTTCCAATCGGCCACCCATCTTCACACTACTCCAGTCCCAGCACGCTTAACTTTTCTATTTCGCATTCACTTCCGATAAGAAAATTAGACCTTATTGATAATACTACCATCTCAATCCTATTAACCCTTGGACCATGGTGTCACACGTCTTTACTTTTTAAATTTGAAACAATTATTTAAGTAACAAAAATAAATAAGTAATAATAATCTTGAATTCAAATAACAATAAAATGATTTGTTTTACCTTTTTCTATTTAATATGGAATAATTCATATCTTTAAATCCGTAATCGGAATTCGATAAATAATATGTCTCAATTGATCAGAAAAATGAGAAGAATCCAAATATAAGATCCCTATCATATTTTTAATCATGAATCATGTCTTTTTTAAATAAAATTCATTTAATAGGTGTTCAAATCTTCTAAAAACCATACGAAAAACACTAGTAGAAAATATGCCTTTTGTTTGGAGCTGTCAGGGGCTCTAGTCGCGGTATGGTATGAAAACAGGACTAGTGTACGCACTGGTCCCGGTTCATCCCGGTCTCAATGGCTAGGAGGACTCAGGTGACTAGTCCCGGATCATTTGGGACCTCTAGTCCCGATTGGTATTACCAACCGCGACTAAAGATCTGGACCCCAACGGCTAGGAGCTAGGTGACCATTAGTCCCGGTTTGTATTAAAAACCGGGATTAATTTTTTTCTATATATACCCTTGCTTCATTCTGTCCGAGCCCATGGACATTTTGCACCAAGCTAGCTCAAGTTCATCCCCATTTCTTGTCCAAGATTTGGTGACACCCTTCAATTCAAGGTTCTAAAAGGTTAGCAACTTTATTCTTTCATCTATCATGGTTATTTTGCTCAATGCTCTAGAAGTAGAGAGGGATTTCATGCTTTAGAAGTAGAGAGTTAGAGGGAATTTTAGATGTGTAATTTCAGACATATTTTGATTATGTAAAAAGTTACTAAAAGTTGAGATGTGTAATTTTAGAGTTTCGGAGCTCAGAATTGAATAAGGTTTTCACTTCTAGATCAATAATTAAAAACTCAACATTTTTATGTTAATAGTTTTGTCCAATTCAAAAAATGGTGCATGTAAAATTTTATATATAGGTTGTTAGTACACACTAACTTTTTTGGATTTCAACAAGTAAATGAAGTGAAAATGATCAAAGCTTTTTATATAGTGTAGATGAGCCTGTCATGGATGTACGACGGTTCCCGAATGTGTGACGCGTTCATTAAAGGCGTGCATTCTTTTCTCGATGTGGCCGAGGCAAACAAGCAAAATAGTTTTATGTGTTGTCCATGTCGTCTCTGTCAGAATGAGAAGGATTACTCTTCCTCAAAAACCATTCTTGTCCACCTGATTCAATACGGTTTCATGTCTGACTATAATTGTTAGACAAAGCAGGGAGAAAGAGGGGTTATGATGGAAGAGAACGAAGAAGAAGAGAACGATGACAACTATCCAATGTTCTCTACAATGGAAGATAGCGAACAAGAAGAAGGGAAGAACGGGCAGCAGATGAGACCGCTGATGATCTTCGTCGGGCCATTTTTGATGCACAGAGATAATGTGAAAATGAAAACGAGAAGAAGAAGTTGGAGCGCATGTTAGAGGATCACAAAAAATTGTTGTATCCAAATTGCGAAGATGGCAACACAAAACTCGGTACCACACTGGAATTGCTGCAATGAAAGGCAGAAAATGGTTTGTCTGACAAGGGATTTGAGAAGCTACTAAAAATAATGAAAAAGAAGCTGCCGAAGGATAACGAATTGCCTGCCAGTACATACGAGACAAAGAAGGTTGTCTGCCCTCTAGGATTAGAGGTGCAGAAGATACATGCATGCATGAATGACTGCATCCTCTACTGCAGTGAGGAGTACGAGCATTTGGATGCATGCCCGTTATGCGGTGCATTGCGGTATAAGATCCGTCGAGATGACCTTGGTGATCTTGAGGATGAGGAGCGTCCTAGGAAGAGGGTTCCTGCAAAGGTGATGTGGTATGCTCCTATAATACCACAATTGAAAGGTTTGTTCAAAAACAAAGAGTATGCCAAGTTATTGCGATGGCATGAAGAAGACCTTAAGAAAGACAAATTGTCCAGACACCCCGTGGATGGGAAGAAATGGAGAAAAATCGATAGAGAGTACCCGGACTTTGTAGATGATGCAAGAAACTTAAGGTTTGGTCTAAGTACAGATGGCATGAATTCTTTTGGGGAGCAGAACAACAGTCATAACACCTGGCCTATGACTCTATGTATCTATAACCTTCCTCATTGGTTATGCATGAAGCGGAAGTTTATTATGATGCCAGTGCTTATCCAAGGCATTGTTGTTCGTAAGCATCAATGATTTGCCTGCTCTTAGTAACCTTTTAGGACAGTCAAACAAGGGATACAATGCATGCACGTATTGTTTAGATGATACTGAAAGTATATATTTGGATAAATGTAGGAAGAATCTGTACCCGGGGCATCGTCGATTTCTTCCGCCTAGTCATCGCGCAAGAAAGAAAGGCAAGCATTTCAAAGGTGAGGTACATTACCGGAAGAAGCCTATATGTCGTACTGGTGATGTTGTATTAGGTATGGTCAAGGATTTAGAAGTAATCTTTGAAAAGGATCCTGGCAGTCAATCTGTTTCGAATAATGCTACCGTACACGTGCCCATGTGGAAGAAGAAATCTATATTTTGGAAGCTACCCTATTGGAAAGTTCTATTGGTCCGCTCTGCAATTAACGTGATGCACGTGACGAAGAATCTTTGGGTTAACCTTCTAGGCTTCATGGGCGTGTATGGGAAGACAAAAGATACGCCCAATAAAAGACCGAGACGACATGCATCCAATGAATACGGATAAAGGATGTCTAATTCCTGCCAGCTACGCCCTTACGAAAGAAGAGAAGGAAATTTTTTTGAAGTCTTGAGTGGTATGAAGGTCCTGTCTGCCTTCTCGTCGAATATAAAGGAAATAATAAATATGGCAGAGAAAAAAATTCCAGAACCTAAAGTCTCATGATTGCCACGTCCTTATGACGCAATTGCTTCCGGTTGCATTGAGGGGGCTTCTACCAGAAAATGTCCGACTACCCATTGTGAAGCTATGTGCATTCCTCAATGCTATTTCTCAAAATGTAATCGATCCAGAAATTCTACCAAGGTTACAAAATGATGTGGTCCAATGTCTCGTTAGTTTTGAGTTGGTATTCCCACCATCCTTCTTCAATATTATGAAGCATCTCCTAAGGTACACCTAGTCGACGAGATTAGCATTCGGGGTCCTATATTTCTACACAATATGGTCCCCTTTGAGAGGTTGATGGGAGTATTGAATAAATATGTTCATAACTGTGCGCGGCCAGAAGGAAGCATCTCCAAGGGCTATGAAACACATGAGGTCATTGAGTTTTGTGTTGACTTTATTCCTGACATTAAGTCGATTGGTGTTCCTGAATCGTTGTATGAGGGGAGACTAAGTGGAAAAGGAACGCTAGGAAGGAAATCAACAATATATAAGGATGTGCATTCTTTCACTCAAGCACACTACATAGTTCTATAGAATTCCATCTTGGCAGCTCCGTATATCAACGAACACAAGAATATTGTATGCTCCAACAACCCCAGGAAGCCTGACTCTTGGATTATAGATGAGCACATGAGAAGTTTCGGCGATTGGTTGCAAACACATCTCATGAATAACAACACTTTTTGTGATCAGCTGTACTTGTTGGCCAGCTCACCATCTTCGACTATATGGACTTTCCAAGGGTACGAGATAAATAGGAATATCTTTACATGATCGCCCAAGATAAAAAGAGCACCAACCAAAACAGTGGTGTCCGCTTTGATGCAACAGATGACAATGGGTCAAAGGACACATATTATGATTACATAGAGGAGATATGGGGACTGTTGGGTCCACAGCATAGAAAACAAAAAATTTCCTATGGTGTGAACTACACGCCAAGATCTATCTACTAGGTACAAAGCAAACAAGTGGGCATACATCCATGGAGAACTTACCCTCGAAGACAACGAGTTTTGTTAACGAGTAGGAACTCGTGGTTGATGTAGTCGTACACTTGCTGATCTCAAGATCGTGAGGAAGTCCGAGCGCCGCAACTCAAGGCCGCACACACACGTTCAAGCCACCGGACAACCTCCACCTCCTCGCTCTAGCGATCCAGTGAAGCAACAACTCCTTCAGCATTTAAAATGCCAGGGAACATGTATCTCGCTAATCCGAGACCATGGGGAATAATTCTAGAGGGGGAGAGATCCTTCACAAGTAGATGTGATGATGACGGAGGGATTGGGTGGCCTTTTATAGGAGGAGGAGGGGTTGACCCCTATCTCCATGGCCGGCGCATGGGGGTTGTGACCCCTCACCTCCCCCATTCATGTGGTGGTAACTCCTCCACATTAAAATGCCTCTTCACATTTCCTTTTAAAGTCTCCACTTTAAATGCATTAAATTTCTCCAAATTTAATGCTCTCTCATTTAATAAAACTCTTTATATTAAATTTATTCAGAATTTTGTTAATTACTTTAATTAACAAACATTCACATATAGCCCTTGCAATATTTCAATATCACATGCGAAACACCTACGCAATTTCACGAAAACAATTTCCGGTTTCTATTGAAACAATTCTGCTTTGCAATTCTTTAAATCAAAACATATGTGCTCCAAAATGGTGTCCGGTAACTCTTAAGTGTGCCACCCTACGGTTCGCGAATAATGCAGACATGATCGAGACCCTTCTCCAAACAAAAATCCGCAGCGGGACATAGAGATCCGTGATCGACTCTACACATTCAACGATGACTCGTGGATCGTGAGAACCTTTAATGCTTGTAACTAAATCCCTTTGTCTCTCGATATATTACATGTCCGAGATTGATCATCGGTATCTCCATACCTAGTTTGATCTAGATTCTTGATATGCACTCTTTTCTTGTTCCCGTGATATAACATTCTAGTGATCACATCACTTGCTTGCAAGCTATCCTAATGTGATATCACCGAGAGGGCCCAGAGTATATCTATCCGTCATCTGGATTGACAAATTCCACTCTTGATCCATGAGCCTCAACATAACACCTTCGTAGCACTGAACTCATCTTTATAGTCACCCTGTTATGGTGTGACGTTTGATGTTATCAAGATACTCTTCCGGTGTTAGCAATTAACATGATCTCATGGTCTAAGGATAAAGATTACTTCATATGATGTTATAGCAATATAAACATAATGACTTGATCGCAATGCTATATTTTGGATGAATGTTCATCACATCATTCCACCAATGGTGTGACCTTGTTATTAACAACATCCAATGTCCATGATCAGAAAACCTTGATCATCCTGTTAATCAACAAGCTAGTCTATAAGAGAGGTATGACTAGGAACCCTTTTTGTTTATTAAACACACATGTATTGATGTTTCCTATCAATACAATTATAGCATGCAAAATAAACATCTATCATATATAAGGAATACATAATAACAACTTTATTATTGCCTCTCAGGGCATATTTCCTTCAGGAACTTGACTATGGACCTACTTTGTCCCTTTGTTTCAGTGCAAATGGGTCAAACTGACAGGAGGTGGGGTTCAGGTAGACAAGAAGTACGGAATGACAACAGTGGATCTCAATAATATTGCGTACTTAAAAGAATCATTTGTCCTAGCCAATGACATGGCTCAGGTTTTCTATGTGAAGGACATGTCTACCAAACCGAGAAAAAGAAAAGATAAGCAAACGAATACATCATACGATGAGCCAAAGTGCCACATAGTTCTTTCAGGGAAAAGAAACATCGTGGGAGTGGAGGACAAGACAGACATATCAGAAGATTATGATAAGTTTCATGGAATTCCTCCCTTCACGATGAAGGATTACCCAAGCATCCTGTTAATTGATGAAGATGCTCCATGGTTATGGCCACGCAGTCATAAGCAAGGCAAATTAGGAACCAAGTGACTATATTTATTCTGAATTTTGCCTTTTCTGGTTTTGACATGCAATCAATATACCAAGTTTAAACTTGTATTTGATCTCTGAAGAAACATCATATTGTGAGTCTAAAAATGATTTAGTCCTGGATGGTGTCTCCAACCGGGACTAAAGACGAACTCATTTAGTCCCGGATGGTGTCTCTAGCCGGGACTAAAGATGAACCCATTTAGCCCCGGATGGTGTCTTCAACCGGGACTAAAGATGAACTTGTAGTCCAGGTTGGAGACACCATCCGGGACTAAACGTGGGTGGCGACACTATGCCAGTGAGTGTCGATACTATTTCATGAGTGGTGGCACTATGCCAGTGAGTGACGGCACTAATTCGGTGGGTGGCGGCACTATGAAAGGGGTGAGTGTCGATATTATGTCGTGAGTGTCGATACTATGTTGTGCTACTTAATCTATAAATAGGCATCCTTGTGAACTTATCAACTGCAAACAAGATGGTGTACGAGAGCAGGGACAACACTACGGCCAGCTTGAGGGAGATGCCGCCGGAGCCCAGTCCTCCGACATCTCCAACAAGATGGCCATAGAGACACTCCCTAATATGTGAAATTAGTTAGCTCCCGGCGTATTGATCTAGCTAGAGAGGTTATGAACTGCAAGATGGTGTGCAAGAGTAGGGAAAACTCTACGGCCACCTTGAGGGAGATGCCGCCGGAGCCCAGTCCTCTGGCATCTCCAACAAGTTGGCCATAGATGCACTCTGTAATATGTGAAATCAGTTAGCTCCCCAACACAAGAATAGAACAACATCTTCATAGTTCGGGAAAGTTGTAGAGAGACCAACACCAGTAGGAAACGATACATTAGTCTTGGTTTCCTAACTGGGACTACGGAAATCAAAACTAAAGCCCCCCTTTAGTCCCGGTCCAGCCACAAACCGGGACTAACACTCAAGACATTATTAATACTAAAAAACAGGACTGCGAAATCGGGATTAAAGGCCCCCAAATATTAGTCATACTTATGTCTAGCCCTATAGTACACAGCTTCCGGGTTGTCTTCGTCATCGTCATCATCGCTAGGCGCACATGGCTGGATCCTTATCCCAGCCATAGCATATTCTTGGGGTACCTGCCACTCCGGCCTCGGATTCACGATGCGTGGGGGAGGGGGCTCTCAGAGGACGACGCTGTTATGCCTACGGCCTTCACCACCGCCACCCTTCTTATGGCTCTGCGGTGGGTGCGGACACCGCAGGTGAGGATGATCTCCCTGTGTGATGTAGTGCATCACGCTGACGATAGTCCGGTTCACCCACCATAGGTGGCTGCCGACTTCATTGTGGTTCACCGGGGAGGGCCACCACCCTCGTACCTGGTGAGCTCCCTTTCCTGCCGGTTAGCGAAGAAGGCATTCTAGGTGTTGTAGTTGTCGGGATCTCAATGGGGATCCATCCATTGCTACCCCGTGAGCTCGAGGTAGAAGTGGTTCGTGATGGCCACCCGACATGCGAAATCTTGAGGCACAGGAACCCCTCCAGTGCTCAACATCCAGTCAGCGGGAAGCCGGTAGCCCGGCGGGCATGGGTAGGTGGAGCCGGACAACACCTCAGTCTCCTCGAGGGTCAGAATGGGCCAGTATGCGGTTTTCATTGTTGTGAGAGAGGAATGTGTGGATGTGTGGATGTCCATGGCGGTCGACCTAGATATAGAGGGAAAGGGCAGAAAAACATGGCGGGAAGAGCAGGAAAATAGCGGGAAAGCATGGCGCGTGGCTCGATAGCCCTCAGAATGACAGGAAATATCTTTAATCCTGGTTAGTGGCTCCAACCGGGACTAAAGGCTCCAAAAATATCTTTAGTCCAGTTAGTGGCTCCAACTGGCACTAAAGTCCCTAAAAATATCTTTAGTCTCAGTTACTAGTTTTAATAGTTAGACAAACTATTTTACAAAATAGAAAAAGGTTTTGGATTAGTCAATCAAATTTAAACACTTTTTATGTTGAAAGTTTTATAAAATTTGAAAGTATGCAAAAGATATGATTTAATGCATTTCTAATTTAAAATATGCAAACAAATTAGTTGTATAACAGAGTATGATAATAGATTTAAATTATAGGTGTTGTTTTCTAAATTTTTTGATATATAATACATAATTTTCTTGATTATAGGATGATATTAAATTTCTGCATTTAAAACAATTAAAAATACCTCTAGTCCCGGCTCGAGGCTCCAACCGAAACTACAGGTATGTGGCGCGTGTGCGAAACTGCACAGCCGAAAACACCTCTAGTCCCGGTTGGAGCCTCTAGCCGGGACTAGAGGATGGCCTCTAGTCCGGTTGGTGGCTCTAGCCGGGAATAGAGCTCCGTGCTATAAATAGCCGTCTCTTCTCCCGGTTCGAGCCATTAACCGGGAGAGCGCCATTTCCCCTTTCTTCTCCGACGACGCCGCCGCTTGCCCGGAGTGCCGCCAGGAGGAGTGCCGCCGCCCATCTAGACGCAGGGAGGAGCCCCACGCCGCGTAGAGGAGCCGTCGTCGCTCGTCTCCGTGTAGAGGAGCCACCGCTGTCCATCTCTGCGTAGAGGAGCCGCCGCCCGTACGTGTCTCTGTCGAGACGTTCGTCCACATGCCGTCGTCCATCCTCGCTGCCCACGCAGTCATCTGCTCAGTAGAGGTGAGTCTCATGGATTTACTAGTGCTTAGCGATTTAGGCCATATTTACTAGTATTATTTAGCTAGTATTTAGGCATTTTAGTAATATTATTTACTAGTATTAAGCTAGTATTTAGGCATTTTTACTAGTATTATTTAGCTAGTATTTAGGCATTTTAGTAGTATTATTTACTAGTATTTAGGTAGTATTTAGTAGTATTATTTACTAGTATTTAGTTAGTATTTAGGCATTTCTACTAGTATTATTTAGCTAGTATTTAGGCATTTTTAGTAGTATTATTTACTAGTATTTAGTAGTATTATTTTCTAGTATTTAGGCTTTTTACTAGTATTATTTAGCTAGTATTTAGGCATTTTTAGTAGTATTATTTACTAGTATTTAGCTAGTATTTAGTAGTTTTATTTACTAGTATTTAGCTAGTATTTAGGCATTTCTACTGGTATTATTTAGCTAGTATTTATGCATTTTTAGTAGTATTATTTACTAGTATTTAGTAGTATTATTTACTAGTATTTAGGCATTTTTACTAGTATTATTTAGCTAGTATTTAGGCATTTTTAGTATTATTATTTAGCTAGTATTTATGAATTTTTAGTAGTATTATTTACTAGTATTTAACTAGTATTTAGGCATTTCTACTAGTAATATTCAACTAGTATTTAGGCATTTTTAGTAGTATTATTTACTGGTATTTAGCTAGTATTTAGTAGTAGTATTTATTAGTATTTAGCTAGTATTTAGGTATTTTACTAGTAATTTATGTATATTTACTAGTATTATTTAGGGATTTAGTAGTATTTAGGGATATTTGTTAGTATTTAGGGATATGTTTTAGTATTATTTAGGCATTTACTAGTATTAAGGGATATTTACTAGTATTATTTAGGAATTACTAGTATTTAGGGATATTTGCTAGAATTATCTAGGGATTACTAGTACTTAGGGATATTTATTAGTATTATTTAGGTATTTAGGGATATTTCCTAGTATTTATGGATTTAGGGATATTGCTAGTATTATTCCTAGTATTATTGCTTAGAATTATATTGAGCAAATACCTACTTTAGGATATGCCTATCCCGCATCCTCGAAGTCAACTCGGCAACAACTACGGAGGACTGGGCTCCGCCGGACATGTCCGAGACTATGCTCCGCCGGGCTCCGCACTGGGAGGTGCTACCTTCCGGGATGCGTAGCTTGGTGAGGAATCACCATTGACCCGGAGCTTCTTTGGTGGCGGTCACGTGGTCAAGGGTCGGTGCAGAGGGAGCCGACCCCCGAAGAGGTGGTACGACGTCATGCCACGGAGGAGGACGATCACATCCGTCATTATATGTATATGTTGGACGCCAGTTCCTCCAATTATTAGCAGTTTATTTCGGGACCTCACCCGAGCTATGCTCGTGTGATGGTTCCTTCCCTTTGGATGTTCACTGCCCGCGGCTCAGGGCCCGGGAATCGACGCCCAGTTTAACTGAGCGAGGTGTTATTCGAGATGTATTAGTTATATTATATGATATTATTGTTGAATTAGATGGATTATTCAAGATGTATTAGTGATATTATATGATATTATTGTTGTATTAACTGGATTATTCGAGATGTATTAGTTATATTATAGTACATTGTTAATTTTGTTACACATATTCACATTATTTCATAGCATTTATTCGATGGACTTCAACGGAAGCGAAGGTGAAGAGCATTTGTTCAACATGATAAATGGTGGAGCGCTAACCAATCCTAGTATAGCGCTCTTTGATCAGGGTAGAGCAGTAGACTGTGAAGCAGAAGATGGTTCACAGTTTCTAAATGAGTCCGATGAGGGAATGGAGTTGGACCCACCAATAGAAAAAGTGGAAACGAGTGTTGATTGCGACGACAGCTTGCGAAATGATGGACTGGCCGTAACAAAGTCTAGCGAGGTATATTAAGCCTCTTGTGATCACTTGATAGATGCATTAATTGCTTTGTGTATATATGTATTAACAAATGTTTCTTATTTTAGACCTCTAATAAAAGTAATAAACGACACCCGACCAAAGGGATGGCCGCCGATGCGCATATCACAATTTATGTCATCGATTTAGAAGGCAAACCGTTGCTCCCAAAAGTAACGCAAATACATTTGTGCATCAATGTAGATTTATTGTTAGGGACAACGTCCCGATCAGCATTCCCTATTGAAATAAGCCAGCAACGGGAGATGAAGATCATAATAGTTTTGTCTAGGATAGATACAAAGACATACTATAGGAGAAGCTCATTTCACATTTCACTCTACCGGTCTTGGAGTCTTATGAGGACACGAAGGCTATGAAGTCCAAAGTAAAGCATTCCACACTTAAGAAGATGGCCGAACAGTTCAATAACTACAAGAAAATATTATACACTAAATATCTCGAGGAAAAAAGTTCCAGAATTCACTGGCACACTAGAGAAGCAGCGACATCACTAGGACAACTTTCTGGAGTACAAGGAATCAGAGCCAGCTAAAAAAAGGTCAAAAAAGAATAAGGAAAATACTGCGAAAAAGAAATATCATCATAGGATGGGGACAGGTGGTTATAGGACTTCCATGCCTAAGTGGGAGGAAGTTGAGGCCTCCTTGCATGAACAAGTGATCACTCCAGCTACACTTGACTGGCCCATCAGGGTGAGAAATTGGTTACTCGCGCATGGAGCGAAGTATGACATGAAAACAAGGGAGTTAATAATGGATGAAAATAAGAAAATTGCTACACCCCGTGAAACAATTGTTCGAACAATCAAGGAGGTTCAAGAGGGGAAGTTCAAACCCGACAGGGAGAACGACGAGCTGACAAAGGCCCTCGGGAATCCTGAAAAACCAGGACGAACACGAGGCTTTGGACCTTCCGTGCCGTGGAAGATTGGGTTTCCCGAGGACACTGAATCTTATAGAAGCCGAGAGAGAGCAAAGAAGTGGAAGGAGCAGGAGGAGGCAGACTAGTGGAGTGGCATATAAAGAACGACATGCGAACTATATGCCATGCTAAAGGAGCAACATAATCAACTAGATGAAATGCGCCAGCAAGGGCCAACTCATCAGCTGCAGCAAGAAAGTGATGGTGGCCCATCTCAGCGGAGAAGCAGCGTGGCTTCCACGGTGATCGATCCGATGGATTGCTACCCTGTGGATAATATCACTGAGAAGACAAGTTGTGTGCTACATGTGGGAGTGCTCAACTTATCCTTCAAGGCGGCTGTCGACTTTTCTTTATCATGTGTACCTGGAGCAACCTGACATGGCAAAGAGATTCCAGATGGCTTTGCTCGTGTTGGGGTGGATGAAGTGCTATAGCAATATGAATCACTGGATCTTGAAATCCCTGGAGCTGAAGAGGAGAGAACACTAGGAGAAGTCGGTGGTGGTATCATTCTATCGCACAAGAAATACATCGTGTTTCCAGGCTCGGCGCCTAGGCCACCACTCTCTCCTCCGAGTCACAGCTCACCATCTCCAAGTCCACATGACGAGGAGAGGGACGACCACCACCATAGCATGAGTTCGCCGCCGCGTCAGCTGACTCTGTCGCCGCATGAGCCAACTAAGTCACCACGTCAGGAGACTCGGAAGGTTCCCGCTCGGTTAGCTGGTGCTACTACTAAGAAATAGGGTAAAAGGGCGAAGAAAACCCCGCCACCTCGTGAAAAGTTACCGTACGAGATGACTGATGAGGAAACCAAAGAGATCAGTGACGCAACAGTGAAAGCCTTTTTTGCACCAAAAGTGCCGGAGCCAAAGCAGATATTTGATGAGAAATTCAAAAAGTGGGCTAAGAGTTTCCTTGAGCAACCATCGCATTTTGAGATAAATAAGCTAGATGACTACACACGCTGTCTGATGTGCATTGTTTGTACTAGGAAGAAGAAGACAAGTAGTAGTGCAAGCGGGAAAAGAGACGTTTCCCAACTCAGTGAATAGGCAAACCAATTGATCCCCCACTCAAGGTGTTATCCAGTGTTGATCAGCAAGCAGAGGACTTTGCTAGAAGTGATGGTATTACTATTGATCAACTGCGTGGTGGAGAGGTCGACTCACAAACGCAAATTTGCATGGAATATGAATACGGGAAATCTTTGGTCAGACGTGAAGCGATCTAGTATCTACCAACACAAATGTGAAGACTGCATGATTGGTACCTAGGTGTCACAGAGAAACCAGGGCAAATGCTGCTTGAGGCGAAAGTTCCAAAATAGAATTTCATTGGTGTAGACGAGATCACAATCTATCTTGAGTAACTCTATATGTTATTCCAACAAGACGCCCTCAACTTGAGTCTCGTCAGTTCCTATTTTCTATAAGTGATTCATTTATTTCTATGATAAAGTCTCTAACACTGCTTGTTCATTGCCTGTAATTATCCTCACTATGCTATTATGCAGAATGAAGAGCAAAGAATGTGACCGAAGGGGATTTTTTGACATTGGGTTCGTCGACCCACGCGAGTTAATGTACGATTGCTAAAGAAATTCCCCCACAAAACGGAGCAAAACTTACTAAGGTACCTAAAGAGGCAACATTACAAAAAGAGAATAATGTTTCCTTACAACTTCAGGAAAGATTGTTATACAGTCTTGAACACATTCACTTTTGCTTATTCGATGTTAACTGCAAATGATAAGTTACTGACGTATATAAACGTGCGCAGCTTTCATTACATTCTGCTAATAATTGAAGTTGAAGCTGGAAGAGTTAAAATCAAGGACCCACTAAATAAAGAAATATCGGAGTACAAAATGATTATAGATGTGCTCCAGAGGTAACTTCAGTCATTATCGCACTATATCGGTCTCTTTCGTTCATTTTTTGAGATATCAAGTAACTAATAACTCATTTATTCATTTTTTTACCGGGAAGGGTTTGGAAAGAATTCACCCACAAGACAATTGGTGCTTTTAAGGATGAGCTTAGTTTTCATCCGGTCAAAGTAAGTAGTACGAGCTAGTTCCATGCATCTCTTTGATTCTAGTTTCAATACCATTGTATCATTCTTGCTTATTATTTGATTGAATTCTATTCTCGTAAAGTGTGAGAGGCAGCCACGAGGGACTCATTTGTGTGGATACTTCGTCTGCGAGTACATTCGCTCGGAGGTCAGCAAGCGGAACCCCGCGACATTTATAGAAGTACGTGAACAATATATTCACAATTTGAGTTTATTACCGTCAATTGTGTTGAGTGTCATTCATAATATTTGTTATGGCGATTGATATTCATATTGATCTGATTCTTTTATATATAGTTGGAAAGAATGCGAGAGCGACTCCAACCGAGGGAGCGCCTCGCTATTTATATCCATGTGTGTGTGTGCGCGCGCGCGTGTGTATTTTCGCCGTGTTCTTCATGTTTTCCGCCTTTTCCCTCGAATCCCCGTCGAATCTCACGAATCCATAAGCATCGGGTCACTCAGTGAGCGCATCAAGGCTCATGAGGAAGCTTGACGGGCACGCGTAGCTGCAAGGGGTGAATGACCTCGCGCTGCTCCTCACACAGCAGCGTTGAGAGCACATTGGCGGGCAGTTAAAGATAGAATGACAGAGTAGGCCAAGAATAAGGACGAGTGGGAAGCGAAGGAAAGGGGGTTGGTCCCTCTTGCCGAAACAATGATTAGACGACGACGACACTCATATTTAAGTTTAAATTTAGTTAAGACTCACTCCAGTTTATAAAATATCTTCCAAATAAAATTTAGCCTTTTTTAATTAAATCTCGTCAAATCAAAATGATCTCTTTGTAGTGCTGTTGACGATTATTAATAGATCGGTGGAATTCGAAAAAAAAAACCTATCGGGGACATGCTAGGAGCAGGCGTCCCCCAATTGACAGACCATGCACCCCACGCCCACCGCCTCCCCCGTACAGCCTATCCGACACCACTCTCGATGCCCTACGGAGAGATGGCCGAAGATGCTCTTAGCTTAGAAGTGCATTATCTGCTCCCTCCGTTTTAAAATATAAGATATTTTACCTTTGTGAGAAGAGTGTATCTAGACCATTTTTACTGTGTAGGTTTACTCCAATTCCATATGAACCTACGCACTAAAAGGAATCTAGATACATTTTTTTATAGAGTTAAAATATATATTTTGAAATGGATGCCCCCAAGGAAGTGCCGACACTGCTGCTTGAACGTGATCCATGGAACAAGATTTAGCATGCACGCGTTGTCACGGTTTTCGGCACAGGGATACCAAATCATAGTACTCCAGTGCATTTCGCCGTCTGATATATGAGCCACAAATAGTTAACTTGCTTCGACGCATGTTACAAACTACTGTACTATATGATCTCCTGCGTGACTGCGTCACTGATGTGAACTTGAAATTCTGCATGTCGTCAAGTTGTGAGTCCTATCACTCCTGAATTGCGTGGAGATAGAGCCGATCTGGAGAGTGATCCATGGAACACAATTTTCAGCACGCACATACGGAGTACATGTAAATCACAGTTTTCGGCGTCACCAAAAACGTTTCATAACATCAACGATTCTCTTCGAGTTGATCGTTCGCGTAAATATTTTCGATCCCCATTAAAACAACCATGACAAGAATATCATCACATATATTCGTCTCTTACATATAGAGTACATGTAATTAACTATCTTTGACACAAAGATCTTCCGATCACATGTTTGCATCTAGAGTACTCCTACACTATATTACATGATGGACGCGCGCTACTCTTCTCCTGCTGCCTGCGTTCCTCGCCGTCGTCGAGTTCTGAGATGGAGCGGGTATCTGGCTCGTCGTCTCTCTGCTGTGTATCGCCGCCTCGTCGTGTCGCGGCCGCCCTGATCGTTGCCGCCGCATCGAAGCTTGTGCAGTCTTGGTCTCTTGAATCGCCTCGTTGTCGTGTCGCGGCCGCCCTGATCGTTGCCGCCGCATCAAAGCTCGTCTGCAGTCTTGGAGCTTGATCCCAGCATGTTCTTGCGCTGATCCATTTCAGGGACGTACTCGTGCGTGGACGATGCCAGGACGAAATTCTCGATGTGGCCGTCCAGATCCAAGGCTTGATCTGCATGGAGATGTTCTTGCTAGTTGCTTTTGTCTGCATCGTCTCCTGAAATCGCCGAGCCGCGCTGATCAGTTCTTGGGCCACGGCCACCGGTTCATAGTTTGTTGCCACTTCGATCACCAAAGTGAAAGACTGCAAGTTCACGTACCTTAATTTGGATCTTGATCAGTTCTTGTGCAGTCTTGGTCTCTTGGATCGCCTCGTCGTGTCGCGGCTGCCCTGATCGTTGCCGGCCGCTGCGCTGATCCATTTCAGCACGATCTTGATAAGCCTTGAATCTTGATCCCAGCACGATCCATTTCAGGGACGGACTCGTACGCGGACGACGCTGCGACGAAATTCTTGATATCGTCGCCGAGTTCCTAGGCTTGCTCAGTCTTGATCTGGATGGAGCTGCTCTTGCTAGTTGGTGTTGTCGATTCCCCGAAATCGCCGAGTCTCCTGAAATCGCCGAGTCGCCCTGATCAGTTCTTGGGCAGCCGCCATCGCCTCATCATAGTTGCGAAAGACTGGAAGTTCACGTAGTACGTACCTCCTTGGATCTTGATCTCAGTTCTTGCATGCGCTGATCCCCCTTCACGTAGCACGTACCTTCTTGGACCTTGTTCAGTAGTTCTTGCATGCGCTGATCCCCTTTCACGGACGAACGCGCTCGTGGATGACGCCGCGGCGATCGTCCTCGACCTTCTGCCACACCGCGAAGGGCAGCACCCTGTCGATCCAAAGCTTGCGCTCCGCCGTCTTGTAGGCCTCCTTGCAGAGCGTGTCCGCCACGAAGTTCCCCTCGCGGTAGGTGTGCTGGACCTCGCACACCTCGAAGCAGTCCAGCAGCCCGATAATGTCATCCTCCATCTCGCGCGGGATGCGCGTCAGCCGCGACTCGCAGCGCAGCAGCCGCACCAGCGTCAGGTCGTCGCCCTCCACCACCAGCCGGTGGCATCCGAAGTCCAGCGCCAGCTGCAGCCCTCGCATCAGCGCCCGAGCCTCCACGATGCCGATGGGCGCGTGCGGCGTCCGCTCGGCGAAGGCGAGGAGGACGCGCCCGTGCACGTCGCGGATGGCGCCGCCGATGCTCGCGCGCCCGCTGCCGTCGTTGTAGACGGACCCGTCGAAGTTTAGCTTGGTCCAGCCGAAGCGCGGTGGCGTCCACTGCACCAGCGTGACGCGCGCGGGAGACCGAGGCTGAGGCTGGGAATGGGCGCCTCGAGGTCGGCACGGCGAAGCGGAGGCCGGGAAGGCAGAGCTCGGCTGGTGGAAGAAGGACGTCGCCATGGTTGGGAATTCAGGATTGGGTGGAAAGAAAGATTGCAGGAGGGGGGAAGAGAAAGGAAGAGAATCTAGGGCTCGAATCATTAGCGCTGTGCTTGTGCATGCATATATTCACCTGGCCGAATCAGACTTCGTGTCGGTCTCACCTTTCACATGCATCAGACCGGTCTGTTTTCCTCCCAGGACGCGCCGCCCATTCCACCGGTACATTCAACAGGGCTGATTAGGAAGCCGGGGCCACGCCCAGGTTCTCAACTGGTTCTACCATGACGCTATTATCTAAACCAAGTAACGATGACACGACGACTAGACGATGATGTAAACCAAGTAATCTCATAGCAACCTCGTAATATATATAGCGAGGTTACTATTTTGTTCTTGCCAATATTAATGTTGAAGGAACAGAATACTGAACGAGTATAACTTCGTTATTTTCATAGGAGACGTCGTCAGTGTAAATCACTACAGGAAATGAGTGTAGGGCCGACGGCCAGCTCCCGTCGGCGTAGCCCGTGATTGCCGTCGGCGTTTGCCCCGTAGGCGTAGACGGTTTTGTCGTCGGTGTAAGAAAAACCGTCGGCGTAGCGCCTGCGGGCCCACGTTGGTGGCTGACGGCCGTTTGGTCTGGCGGTATACACCGACGGCATTGCCATTAGCCTAGTTTTTTTTAATTTTTTTTACTTGATAATCTCACAATCATCTTTTTTTGAATTGTTTGACGCGTTAATCTCACAAGCGCCTTTTTAAACTCTAAGTATGAATAATCTCCAGTCAAATTATACTCATGGTCAAACTTACCGATCGGCCATCCATCTTCACACTACTCCAACCCCAGCAGGCTTAACTTTTCTGTTTTTTCCGCATTCGCTTCCGACAAGGAAATTAGACCTTATTGATAATACTACTATCTCAGTCCTATTAACCCTTGGACCATGGTGTCACATGTCTTTATTTTTTTAATTTGAAACAATTATTGAAGTAAATAAAAATAAATAAGTAATAATAATCTTGAATTCAAATAACAATAAAATGATTTGTTTTACCTTTTTCTATTTAATATGGAATAATTCATATCTTTAAATCCGTAAATCGGAATTCGATAAATAATATGTCTCAATCGATGAGAAAAATGAGAAGAATTCAAATATGACATTCCTATCATATTTTTAATTATGAATCATGTCTTTTTAAATAAAATTCATTTAATAGTGTTCAAATCTTCTAAAAATCATATCAAAACACTAGTAGGAAACATGCCTTTTGTTTGGAGCTGCTAGGGGCTCTAGTCCCAGTATGGTCTGGAACTCGGACTAGTGTAGTCCCGGCTAAAGATCTGGACCCCAACGGCTAGGAGCTGGGTGACCATTAGTCCCAGTTCTTGATCTCTAGTCCCAGTTTGAATTACAAACCAGGATTAATTGTTTTTCTATATATACCCTTGCTTCATCCTGCCCGAGCACATGGACATTTTGCACCAAGCTATCTCAAGTTCATCCCTATTTTTTGTCCAAGATTTGGCGGAACCCTTCAATTCAAGGTTCTAAAAGGTTAGCAACTTCATTCTTTCATCTATCATTGTTATTTTGCTCAATTCTCTAGAAGTAGAGAAGGATTTCATGCTTTAGAAGTAGAGAATTAGAGGGAATTTTAGATGTGTAATTTTAGACATATTTTGATTATGCAAAGGTTACTAAAAGTTGAGATGTGTAATTTTAGAGTTTTGGAGCTCAGAATTGAATGAGGTTTTCACTCCTAGATCAATAATTAAAAACTTAACATTTTTATGTTAATAGTTTTATCCAATTCAAAAATTGGTGCATTTAAAATTTTGTATATAGGTTGTTAGTACACACTAAATTTTTAGATTTCAACAAGTAAATGAAGTGAAAATGATCCAAGATTTTTATATAATGCAGATGAGCCGGTCATGGATGTACGACGGTTCCCGAATGTGTGACGCGTTCATTAAAGGCATGCATTCTTTTCTCGATATGGCTGAGGCAAATAGGCATAATGGTTTTATGTGTTATCCGTGTCGTTTCTGTCAGAATGAGAAGGATTACTCTTCCTCAAAAACCATTCATGTGTTGGGGTTCCGCGTATGAAAACAATAAATTTCATCCTACGCCCTGAACCCCTGAAGCTGTCAGGACCTATCTATTAGTAATATAGTAGCGGGAGGGGCTTTTCGCGAACTTACCCTTGAAGACCGAAAAGCGTTGTCAACGCTTAGGAGAGCGTGGTTGATGTAGACGAGTCGAAGCCGACCTCAAGGTTGTGATGAAGTCCTTGCGCTCCTTGGCTCCAACGACTTGAGTGCCTCAAGTGCGATACCTCGCGGGGAGTTACACACATCCGGTGCCTGACGATGACTCCCGCTTCCCCGATCCAGCAACAGTTGTGGAAGAAGAGCTCCTAGATCCGAACCCCGCATCACGACGGCGCTCTGCGGTGAAGATGTCTCTCGCTCGCGCACTCCAGACTTGGGACCACAGTCACGAGAGAGAGAGAGGGGGAGAGAGAAAATATCAATTAGAGGTCCTCCCAAAAGTGGGGAGACCTTTATTGATTATTGGTGTATTTAATTTGGCCAAATACCCCCACTATATATAGGGGAGGGGAGGTACTACCTCCCTCAAAGTCCCGGGGTGGGACTAAAGGAGAGGAGGGGGGAGGGGTGGCCGCCAGCCACCCTAGTGGGCCCCGCTCAGGGGGGGGCTAGGCCCAGCCGGCCTCCCTCTTGCCCCTTCTCCCTCTCTCCTTTCCCCTAATGGGCCCTCTCCCTCCGGAATTGGCCCATTAAGCCTTTGACCATTAAAATTGATTTTCTCTTTATTAAATAATTATGAATAAATGATTAAATCAACATTTCACATTCATTCACACATTATTCAATCTCCGTGGCTATGGAACACCTTCCACCTCCACTCCGGACATCCTCCGGACTTACCGAAACCCTTCCGGTTTTCTCCCTATAACTCTTCGGCGATTCTACCGATCCTATAAACACTCTCTAAGCATCATCAAGCCCTTAAGCGTGATACCCCACGGTTCGGGAACACTCCAGACATGGTCGGGACACTCCCGCACCAATGATCGACAGAGGGACCTGGATGGCCATGTGACCCCTGTGCGTTCCACGAAGATCTTTCGTCGTTTGAACCGGGACAGTCATGTATTATTCCCTTTGTCACTCGATACTTGCATTGCCTGAGATCTGATCAATGACATCACCATGTCGTGTTCAACCTTGTTACTGAATAATTCTACTTGACTCGTTCCGACAAGTGATATCCCTATGATCAAATCACACGTTGCGCAGCTATTGGATATAACTTCTCCGAGTGGGCCCTTGAGTATCTTCTCGTCACATGGACGGACAAATCCCGCTCTTGACATATATTGCCTCAACGGTTTCCTCCGAGTACCTGAACACACCTTTATAACCACTGTATTACCAAGTAGCGCTTGATGCTATCAAAGCACTCTCGGGGGACAGTGATTGATATAGCCTCACGGTCTAAGGAATAGTCTATGAGGATCCATTTCTAATCATCGTAACTTGAACTTCGTGACATGATCGGGTCACGATGTTTAGGTTGGGTATTAGTTCATCATCTCATTCTCAGAATGAGATGACCTCATTTCCAACTGGCATAAATGCCACATGATCAGGAAACTTGATCATCTGTTGACCAATGAACCAGTGACTAGAGATTCACTGGGAACCCCTGGTTGTTTGTATATCACACGTGTATTGATGTTTCCACTCAATACAGTTATAGCATGATATAAAACTTAATCATAAACTATATGAAATATGATAATAGTCCTTACTACTATTTGTCTCTAGGGCATATTTCCAATAGTCTCCCACTTGCACTAGAGTACAAATACACTAGCTGCATTTGTTCTCAATCATTGGCACCATACATCCGGTACCCTGAACATGCTTGCTCATGGAATAGGTTGAGTCTTGGGTCTATACTCTATAGTCCCAAATCCTTTGCAACTTACTAATGTCACCTTGATTGACATTAATACTTTATAATCTTATGATAGCATCCGTGTGTATGTATCATTGCTATGGCAGCAGAACGAGGCCTGATTCCAGGAGCCTACAATGACGTTAGATCAACCTCGAGGGCTTTCTCATGGGCACTGTGCCCTGGGACACCTCATTCTACGTTAAAAGCGAACTAGCCCCGCCATAACATTATACAACACTTTAGATGGTACCCTTATCTATTATTATAAATGTATTCATCGAAACACTAGTGCACTCTGTGCAACTTTCGATGTTTTTGTTCACCTCGCTTCCTACTTGACTTTAATCGGTATTTACAGGAGTTTCCAACATATTCCCTTATAACATAACCCTTTATGTTTTAAGATATGTCATCCTTTATGGATTTGGAAAACATGTCTACAGTTCTCTATTAGACACTGCGGACAAAACTTAGCTCAACGTTCTGTGATTCAAACTAATCACTTTCAAACGTTCCTTATTTGGATCACATAGTATGCTAAGTTATCATCATGGTTTACTAAGATAGAACCTATGTCTCAACATAGTGGATGGAGATCATCCTTTTCTTTATTTTAACAATTGGTGTTAAACTTAATGTTATTCCTAATTTGAGTTATTAAGGACCAGTTCCTTAATTGACTTTTATTCTGAAACCATATTTTTCAGAATCCCTTAAGGAATACTACATAATATCTTAATACACTTATTATCAACTTCTACATCTTATAAATCATTATTTATAAGTATTTGCGCTTTCATTCTTAACATACTTAAGAATTACTCCTATTAGCTCCCACTCAAAATATGTTCCTACATATTTGAATTTGAGACTTATATTGCTCCCACTTAAAAATATGTTAATCACATATTGTTTCATGGAAGACTTTCATAGCTCCCACTCAATTTTATGAAAATTGCATATCCACTCACTATTTTGAATAACTTCAAAATTCTTTGATCAAATATCAAACTTGGAGATTTTACTATGAGATACTAGTTTTTTACTAGTTTTAAATCCACTAGACATTTAGCACATTTGAATCAAATTCATTTGAATTTGTCCAATACCTGACAAATTGTGCTTTTGTCATTTACCCCCTTTTTCCTATATGGCTTTGCAGTCATTTGGGAAAATTCCAAGTAACCCCTTTTACTTGTGAGATTTAGCAACGGATTGCTTTCTAATCTCAAGTGAATTTTGTTTCTAGGATTTCTCATAATTTTTGTTTACCATTATTTCCTTCGTAGTTCGTAGGTATGTCACATTCCACGAATCATGACAATTGATTCACAAGTGTCTCCATACTATATATGGATTTACATTTTGAATCCTACTTTATGTAGTGAAAACACTAGTGGAGAAAACACAATGATCAATATCATTACTTCTTTTCTTCTGTGCAGAGAATCGTTCAGGAACTTTGTCCGTTGCGCTTCTCAACACTCTGATGCAGGTTTTTGAATCCTCATCGTGTTTTCACCATATTCCATTTGCTCCATAATTGAGAAACATCACTAAAAGTGAGCTTTCTCAAGAATGTACCAAAATCCAAGCAATACAAGTTTTGCTTCTCTTTTGGTTTAGCTATGGATTTTTGTATTCAAAGTTTTCCAATGAATACTCTACAAGGACTTATTCGCTATTGTTTTGGTTAAATCAAATAACCCCCAAAACTTTCACGAATTCAAATGGTTCACTACCTTCTAATTGACTGCTAATTATTTCTAAGCTAATGGTCTCTACATCTACACTACAACGATTTATTTGGTGCCTTCTATTCAACCCCTTTGATATCTAATATCACATTGTGATGCTTCACATTTTGACGTTTCAAAACGCTTTGCATTCCATAATTTCTTTTATGCCATTCTTATAAATTTGAACTTCATTACTATTGATCAAATCATAGTAATTGGATTCTCTTTTATATTCATACCCATTGTCGATGAAACACTTTGATCAAATCAAATAGTTTCATATTCATGTTTCCTTTGCTAAACTTCTTTACACATTTAAACAATCATATAATGATAATTACCATTTTTGTTAAAACACAATACATCGAATATGTATTTACTTTTAACATTTCATTAAACACTTTGTATTCAAGTAATACATGGTGTTCAAGTTATTTTGCCGAACATAGGCATGATTTATATGTGATAAGAAATCGAATAACTTTCACATATTATCACATAACTTTGAATTTAAACAATGGTTTTCATTCCGTAATGAAATATCATTTAAGTCAAGTATTTTAAGGCATTTTAATATTTTACAAATGTTCATGCATTATCAATTAGTTTCAAACAACATGGATAATTCACACATAATCAAACAAGATATGAACAAGAATAGAAATCATTCATAAAAATGGAACAGTTATTTGTTACAAACTTATATGAATAACCGTCTCATGAAGTGTGAGACACACTAAAGAAGTTCACAATCGCTTGATTACAAAAAATCATCCTAAAACATAAACTAAGTGATAAATGTCGAGGGAGAGTGTCGTCGGCCATCATCATCATGCTCGCCATCAACACGCAACATCACCTCCTTTCCAGCAAGCACCTCTCATGCAGAAGGACATATTTTCAGCAAAATAGAACAAGTATCAGATATACTTAACTCAGCAAATGTGTTTGCAAGATTATAACATTTATAAAACTGTATATGAAATATATACCTTTGTCATCGATGACCTCTCCGGTGATTGGTTCAACCTTTATGTTTCTGAAACATAATATGAACTCATGGAAATCCAATGCTTCCGTATCACCACTCATGATGCTACTCTGGACATGTCCTTTGTAGCTAGGAGGTAACGACCGAAGCAATACGTCTATCGCAAATGGATCAGCCATCCAATAATCCACGAAGTGAACCAGTCTTGTGTGTGCATCAAGCATGCGCTCCAAATACCCTTCAGACATGTATGCTCCTCCATCTGTATGGAAAGGAACTCTCCAAGCAGCTCGTGCTTCCACATGCGCACATGGCCTATGAACTCTGCTCTCAGCTAATCCACCATCGAATATGGATCAAGATCACCCATGAGCGGATGTAGTTCATCCACCATCCCGTAACACATTATTATCTGAATGTAGGTGGACATCTCTTGACGATAGTAGCGGTCTGACAGCTCTTGTGGGGTCTCATAGTAGTCTGGCTCAGTCAAATCCATCGTGCGGCGTATGTAGTCTACCACATGATTCCTAGTAAGGAGATCATTTAGGCGCACAAGCCAACTAGGGAAGTTGGATCCATCAAGTCTAAGTTTCTCACCCTTTACCCAATCCTCAATGACAAAGTAAGCTTCACGGTGAGCCATCTACATTTATAATTGCCAAAAGGAATTTAGACTAAGTTTATAATTAAATGAGTTAATAATAACTCCACTCAGAAACACCTATCCCCAAAAGGGTTCCTAGTGATAACACGACCCCTATCAGCCACATCTCCTCCGATTGAACACGGCCATCAATGTGGGTTCAAAGGTGGACGCTAAACGTCGGTCACATCATTCATGCGACTCGTGCTCGATCTTTCGACCATCCATGTTTCGAGGCCACGCTTCTGTGGCATGCTAGGCTCGCTAACTCAACCTTAGTGTATTCGCTGTGCAACATGGCTTACACCCACTGTATGCGAACGTAGATATGTCTGACACCCAGGCCTGTAACCCTGGATCGCCTCATACCAAAGAACTTTCTTGGTGGTACACACTAAGGGGGAACACAATCGTTGGTAGTTTTAAAAGGGATCATATTATTAGGCTACCGTCGAGTATATAATACTAGCACACAATAAGACATACAAACAATAACATTGAATGTAAATGCTATGTGATATGGTCCTTCACGTCGTGATCTCTATCCGCCGTCACCGGGTTCCGGCGCCATAGACACCAGGGTACCGGTGTCTTTCCGGCGTGGTAGTTCGTCACCTCCGTGACTATCTACTACTACGTAACAAAAGGTAATCACTTTACCTTTGCCACAACCATATCACAAAGCAACGCCCCCTGCAAAACAAAGTTAGACGCCTCTACTTTATCTTTGCATGTTTTACGTGGCTGAATGGGCTTTCGCACAAGAACCGTTCTTACCTACGAACTTTAATCACAACGTTGATCAAGTAGTTGTCTCTACTACACCCCTTTCGGGGCCCTCCGTTGCAAATGGCATACCAACTAATGCGAGAGAGACAGACACCCCCTAAGGGGAATATCATTTTGCGGCCCGAAAGTTGGGGTGTCCAGGCAACGCGATACCCGAGTTCCCTGATATCATCCGCGATGACTATAGTTGGTGTGCCAAATACTCAAAGGGTCTTTTTCGGCACGAATTCAACTTTATGTTTCAATACAAAAAATCAGGCTAACGGTCGTCAAGTTGGCCCCCCTGTCAGTTCTCGCCATTATGTCGCTCTTGTCGCTCCCGTCGCTTAGGTGTCAATTAAGCTTGCAGCGTTGGCGCCTGCATCCATTACGCGTCTTATTCTTCCCCGAAGCGGCAATCTGTGGGGCGTCGCAGCCATGGCGCGGAGCTGGGACGTGGATGAACCTGCTCGACCTAGCTCTCCTCCCTGTAGGCTTGCAGCGTTGGCGCCTCCATTACTCGTCTTCTTCCCTGGAGCGGCAATCTGTGGTTGCGGCCATGGCGCAGAGTTGGGAAGTGACGAAGCTGCTCGGCCCCGCTCTCCTCCCCATCCCGAGTCGGATCTCACCCTCACCATGGACGCACCCATGGCACGGTCGGGGACGAGAATTGGTTCCCAGTGAGATCTATCACCTTGTCGACCATGCTCGGTTCTATTTTCCTCCTCTAGAATCCGAGCTCGCCGTCGTCGTGGTTGCACCCGCACCAATTCTGCCACCTCTACTGAGGTCTCTGTGGTAGATCAAGTTCTGGGGCTCTCCAAGTTCTGCCATGTTGGGCCTGTAAGTGTTGTTGTATGTTAAACTAGCAAATCTCGTTTGTTCAAATCTCTTGGGCTGTACCAACTTCATTGTGTTTAATTATGAAAGACAAAATATAAATGACTTCTCTCAATCTCTCGCATAGAAAAATGCACAGCTAATTTCATATTCTCGTAGGAACTGGCCCCACTTGTTGAACCGACGGCACTGCCACGATCTCCACGTAACCACGGTGATTTCTCGAACCAAAAGTTGCAGTTACCACGTTTCTTCTGCAGTCATTCCTCTTCCTCAGTCATTCCTCTGCAGTTTTTCCTGGGTGCTTCTTCTTCCTCTGTTCTGGAACCGTCGGTTCATCTTCTTCTTCCTCTCGAAGGCAGTTCCTTGCAGGCAGTTCCTTTCACCCATTTCCTTGCAGGCATGGACGATGGGAAACGCACAACAGAGACCCAGTTGGTCCCTGCCCATGGAACCACGACTTTGACAGTGGTGTACACAAATGATGAAGCGACCGTGGAGACAACTCTCGCCAGGTTTGAGAAATTGCTTGAGAAAGAGAAGCACAAGTTTGTGGGGCTAGACTTAGAGTACACCCGTGCAAATAAGCGAAAAAAATCCTCCACAAGAGATCGCTGTCGTGCAAATCGCCATACATGAGGAGGTCCTCGTTTACCACTTCTGCAGGTATGTGAAATTTAAATTTGAGATCACCACTTCTGCATCCCTTGTTCCCTTACATCCCTAGAACCATCTAAGTGCAGGAGTAAACCAACTGAGATGCGTTGTCCGGCTCTGGTCGAGTTCTTGTGTAGGAAAGGAATAACTTTCACTAGCGTGGATATCACAAATGACACAATTATGCTTTCTCGTGCGTTGATAAAAATCCCAGAGGGGAACCACATTGACATCCAAAATCTGTACAAGATCAAATCATACCCAGCGAAGGATGGCATGGGTGATCTGGCAGCGGAAATCATCGATAAATCGTATGAAAAACTGAAGAAATTGAAGCGACTCGATCACGACTCATCGGGAGTGGAAGCCGATGAGCAGTGCGCCGAGTATGCAGCGAGATGCCTACATGGCGTCTGAGTTGTCTGATAAAGCTCATTACCATGAAAGATGGGATGGTTAAGGCGGGGTTTTTCGCGAGAGAGCTATGCCCTGGTTGCAAGCTAGCCCTAGAGAAGAAGCGCGAGGAGGACAGAAAGCGGTTTCAGGACGAGCAGGGATGTTGGGACGGTGGCGACATCAAGCGGCTGAAGGGGAAGCAAGTCAAGGACGACAACAAGTGGTGGTGATACATTATGTGTTTGAACTAGATTTTAGTTTCTAGTTTATTATGTGTGTGATACATTTAGTTACTTCAATACAAAATTTGAACCAATTTAACTTGTTAATGTATTTCTTGACAATTATAATATAATCGAGCACTAGAAATATTTTGTAGTGTGCATGAGCATGATCAGTAAATATAATTTAACACTAGAAACTTTAAGGCACTCCATATAAAGGAGTAGATTAATATATATGGTTCACTAGAGACACCACGAATATATTGTCTTACATGCCACACACATGTAATAATTAACTAGAACAAAATAAAAGCAGGGGCTACAACAGGAGGCCGGGACACGGAGACGCCTAGCAGGGCAGGGGTTTATCCGCAAGAGGCAGCGACAGCCTATTCGATGGGATACAGGCCAGTCCTGACATACTTCCGGAGGAATTTACCGTAGGCTGCGTGCCGCGCCAAGGTAATCGGCCTATGGCTTCTACCTCTGCCTCTGCCAACGCCCTCCGCGTGCTGGATCATGCTGTTGAGGTCCACGTTGATTGCTCTACCACAGAATGGGCAAAACAGTCTCCCCCTACAGTGGAAACGGATTAGCCCACACCGTAACCGCCTCAGCACGTAGCGGCTCTTGTTGTCCCGGGATTCCTTGCTATCGTCCACTTCATCATCATCCTCCTGTTGATTTTTAAGAACATAACTTAGAACTCGTATATATGATTGAATTGTATTATAACTCAAGAATTGACAACATGTATATGTAAGACAATATATCCGTGGATATCAAAGATAAAGCATCTCAACAATAGTTTGATCGGTTTATATATCATTTCATCTTAACACAATGACAAATAATTGCATTAGATTGCGGCCTCATAAGTTTATTCAGGGACGGTGTGAGTGAACCAAGTAACAATTGCACAGCCTGTATTGTTGTTGTACATCGCCCCAGGTTCACTAACTCGTCCCTGAAAAAATCTGACACCAATGTGTTCCGCCTCTTTTGGGACAAATTTGAATCATTGGCCACAATAAGAAATTGAAATGTAATCGTACAAAACATTATTCAGGGATATACATAGTCAGGTACAAAAACAAGCCTAAATATTGTAATTATAAATAAAAAACCAAACAATTAATCTTCAGGTGCATGTTAAAAATACTTATGATCAAAACCATTCATATACATATGCATCATACCAATCATTAAAAGATCAGAAACAATTCAAGGATCATATATGTAGTTCCATATGAGAATAAATCTAGGGCCTCAAAATTTGTTTCAGAGATGGAGTTGGGGAACCAAAGTACCAACAACACAACCTATATTGTTTGTGTGCATTGCTGCCTTAGGTTCACCAACCCATCCCTAAAACACGACATCATCATACGTGTCTCCACTTGAACTCTTTTGGGGCAAATTTCAATCATCGGCCTCGGTGACAAACTAAAATGTAATTCTTACACTATGAATGCATGGAATAGATAATTTGAATATCATAGTTCTATGAATGTAGAATAAAGATTACAGCCTCATAAGTTTATTCAGGGACGGCGTGAGTGAACCAAGTAACAATTGCACAACCTATATTGTTGTTGTACATTGCCCTAGGTTCACTAACTCGTCCCTGAAAAAATCTGACACCAATGTGTCTGCCTCTCTTTTGGGGCAAATTTGAATCATTGGCCACAATAAGAAATTGAAATGTAATCGTACAAAACATTATTTAGGGATATACATAGTCAGGTACAAAAACAAGCCTAAATATTGTAATTATAAATAAAAAACCAAACAATTAATCTTCAGGTGCATGTTAAAAAATACTTATGATCAAAACCATTCATATACATATGCATCATACCAATCATTAAAAGATCAGAAACAATTCAAGGATCATATATGTAGTTCCACATGAGAATAAATCTAGGGCCTCATAATTTGTTTTAGAGATGGAGTAGGCGAACCAAAGTACCAACATCACAACCTATATTGTTTGTGTGCATTGATGCCTCAGGTTCACCAACCCATCCCTAAAACACGACACCATCATACGTGTCTCCCCTTGAACTCTTTTGGGGCAAATTTCAATCATCGGCCTCGGTGACAAACTAAAATGTAATTCTTATACACTATGAATGCATTGAATAGATAATATGAATATCATAGTTCTATGAATGTAGAATAAAGATTGCGGCCTCATAAGTTTATTCAGGGATGGCGTGAGTGAACCAAGTAATAATTGCACAGCCTATATTGTTGTTGTACATTGCCCCAGGTTCACTAACTCGTCCCTGAAAAAATCTGACACCAATGTGTCTGCCTCTCTTTTGGGGCAAATTTGAATCATTGGCCACAATAAGAAATTGAAATGTAATCGTACAAAACATTATTCAGGGATATACATAGTCAGGTACAAAAACAAGCCTAAATACTGTAATTATAAATAAAAAACCAAACAATTAATCTTTAGGTGCATGTTAAAAATACTTATGATCAAAACCATTCATATACATATGCATCATACCAATCATTAAAAGATCAGAAACAATTCAAGGATCATATATGTAGTTCCATATGAGAATAAATCTAGGGCCTCAAAATTTGTTTCAGAGATGGAGTTGGGGAACCAAAGTACCAACAACACAACCTATATTGTTTGTGTGCATTGCTGCCTTAGGTTCACCAACCCATCCCTAAAAAACGACATCATCATACGTGTCTCCACTTGAACTCTTTTGGGGCAAATTTCAATCATCGGCCTCGGTGACAAACTAAAATGTAATTCTTATACACTATGAATGCATGGAATAGATAATTCAAATATCATAGTTCTATGAATGTAGAATAAAGATTGCAGCCTCATAAGTTTCTACAGAGATGGCGTAAGCGAACCAAGTAACAATTGCACAACTTATATTGATCTTGTACATGGCCCCAGGTTCACTCACTCATCCCTGTAAAAATTTGACACCAATGTGTGTGCCTCTCTTTGGGGCAAATTTGAATCATTGGCCACAATAAGAAATTGAAATGTAATCATACCAAACAATATTCAAGGATATACAAATGCATCATACAACACATTCATAGATCAGAAACAATACAAATATTATATATTTAGGTTCCATATGAGAGAAAAAATTAGGGCCTCACTTTTTTCAGCGATGGAGTCGGAGAACCAAAATACCAACAGCACAACCTATATTGTTTATGTGCATTGCTGCCTCAGGGCCACTAACCATCCCTAAGAAAACGAGACCATCAGATGCCCTTGCACTATTTTGGGGCAAAATTGAATCATTGGGCTCAGTAAGGAATAGAAATGTAATGTTATAGGCCTACTATGTATCGAAATCAACACTCAACTAGCAAACTCAACTAGATGGCAGATGAGCAGATTGGGTTTTGTGACTAGACGGATTAGGGTTTTGTGACTAGATGGCAGATGCATCAATCAACCGATCGAATCATATATATATACTACCCTACTTCAAGAGCAAAAGAATCTGTACACGATTGAGCAAATCCTATGTATGAACAGTAAAAACTGCAGCTGCGACTAGAGGAGCTAGCAATGCAGTACCTTGGACTCCTCATCAGGGACCTCCTCCTCGAACTCATCATTCTCCGCGATTGCGTCAAAGATTTCTTGAATGGCGATGGGGTCGTCGATGTAGATCACCGGATTGCCTCCGCCTCCGCCTGCCGCCTGCCCCCCATCCAGATTTACCGCTGGCACCACGACATTGTCAGCCACCTGCTGCTCGGCGGCGATGGCTACCACCTACTGCTCGACAGCGACGGCTACCAACTACTGCTCGGCGGCGACGGCTACCACCTGCTGCTCGGCGGCGACGGCTACTGGCTGGACGGATGAGTTCGCACCCTCGACGGTGCGGCGACGAGCGGCGTTCGTGCCCGGAGAAGACGCCTCCATCTGCTTGGCGACGACCGAGCCATCTGTTGCTTCGCCTTCAACTGGCTTCACCTCCAGATCTTCTCCACGCGTACGCTTCATGGCGCACCAAGGGAAGGAGGTAGTGCAAACGAGGGAGATTCGGCGCGCGCGGCAGGTGTAGATTGGGGTCTTGGGACTAGACAGACTAGGGGGAAATGACACGAGCTCATGGAAGAAGAAGGTCGAGGGGGGTTATAAACACCGGACCGCTCGTAGTACTCGAGTGGATACATGTGGTGGGCGTGTGGGGGGGGGGGCTACCATGATCTCCACCCTTTTTTTTGGTTCCCTTTTTTTGAAACAACCACGATCTCCACTTTAGAGCTGCATTGAAAACACGCTCATGGCAGACCTCGATTCCACTGCATGCAAGTGGCGCGGAACTAATTTCTAGCAACATTAGATCTACTCGAGGGGGCCCTTGACTCATGGAATTTACTAGCAGTAGGGCCCAGTTGGAAGTGAGATTGAGAGCGCTGCGTATAAATGGGATATGTCTGATTAAAATCAAGTGGCAATAAATTGCAGCGTCCCGTCGACAACCGTGCACTCGATGACCCCGTTGCCCTGTGCATGAGTTGTAGTAGCAGTAGTAGGCTTTTCAGACTTGATAAAACTTGACATGACCGCTCGACGACTTTTTCGATGGACGGCATCGTGTTCCTTCCTATAGAAGTCTCGCGGAGGGAGACATCCGTGCTGTCTCACGCTGTACTGTGAAGGGCACGAGGTGTGCAACGATCATCGTTGGATCACATAGAATCAACGGTTGGTGCGCACGATACGCGTGACAACTGTGACAACCAATCAGGGAGTAGTAGACAGGGTGAGCACGATTTTGGGCTTCTATGAAAGATAGAGAGGGGGGTGGGCAAAACTAAGTAGTACCACATAAAACCAAGGGCAAAACTGAGTAGTATAAAAATGGAAAGTGTCTTGTACAATGAAATATATCATGGAATACATCAAATTATGCCAAGATAGATCCACTAGAGTTTATTGGATGCGTGTTCTTCTCATACACCACACATGGATCCACCAGTGGCATTGCATGTCCGTTCCTCTAAACAAACCACATAAGGATCCACCAGTGTCATTACATGTCTGTTCTTTTCATGAACCACATAAGGATCTACCAGTGTCATTGCATGTCTGTTCTTTTCATGAACCACACCCAGTGTCATTGCATGTGTGTTACTTCCATAAACCACATATGGATCCACGTAGTGTGATTGCATGTTTGTTCCTTCCATAAACCACATAAGGATCCACCAGTGTCATTGCCTGTATGTTCTTTTCATGAACCACTCCTAGTGTCAGTGCATGTCTGTTCTTTTCATGAACCACACCCAGTGTCATTGCATGTCAGTTATTTTCATGAACCACATAAGGATCCACCGGTGTCATTGGATGTGTGTTCTTCTCATGAACCTTCTTCTTCCATGAGCTCGTGTCATTTCCCCCACCTAGAGTCATTGGATGTGTGTTCTTCTCATGAACCACACGTGGATCCACCGGTGTCATTGCATGTCTGTTCCTCTAAACAAACCACATAAGGATCCACCAGTGTCATTGTGTGTGTTCTTCTCATGAACCACACCCAGTGTCATTGCATGTGTGTTCTTCTAAACAAACCACATAAGGATCCACCAGTGTCATTGCCTGTCTGTTCTTTTCATGAACCACATAAGGATCCACCAGTGTCATTGCATGTCTGTTCTTTTCTTGAATCAAGTCATTGCATGTCTTTTACTTCCATAAACCACATATGGATCCACCTAGTGTGATTGCATGTCTGCTCCTCTAAACAAACCACATAAGGATCCACCAGTGTCATTGCGTGTCTGTTCTTTTCATGAACCACACCTAGTGTCATTGCATGCGTGTTCTTCTAAACAAACCACATAAGGATCCACCAGTGGCATTGCCTATATGTTCTTTTCATGAACCACATCCAGTGTCATTGCATGCGTGTTATTCTAAACAAACCACATAAGTCATTGCATGTTCTTTTCATGAACCACACCCCGTGACATTGCATGTCTGTTTTTCATGAACCACGGCTAGAGTCATTGCATGTACATTCCTCTAAACAAACCACATAAGGATCCACCAGTGTCATTGCATATACATTCTTTTCATGAACCACATAAGGATCTACCGGTGTCATTGCATGTCATTCTTTTCATGAACCACACCTGTCATTGCATGTGTGTTACTTCCATAAACCACATGTGGATCCACGGTGTCATTGCATGTCTATTCCTCTAAACAAACCACATAAGGATCCACCGTGTCATTGCTGTCATTTCTTCTCATGAACCACATAAGGATGGGCCCACGGTGTCATTGCATGTCAGTTCTTTTCATGAACCACACCCGGTGTCGGTGCATGTCTGTTCTATTCATGAACCACACCCGCCACTGCATGTCTGTTCTTTTCATGAACCACATAAGGATCTACCAGTGTTATTGCATGTCTTTTACTTCCATAAACCACATGTGGATCCACCGGTGTCATTGCATGTCTGTTCTTTTCATGAACCACGGCTAGAGTCATTGCATGTTTGTTCCTCTAAACAAACTACATAAGGATCCACTGGTGTCATTGCATGTCTGTTCTTTTCATGAACCACATAAGGATCCACCAGTGTCATTGGATGTATGTTCTTTTCATGAACCACACCCAGTGTCATTGCATGCGTGTTCTTTTCATTAACCATAGCTAGAGTCATTGCATGTCTGTTACTTCCATAAACCACGCATGGATCCACCGATGTCATTGCATGTCTGTTCTTTTCATGAACCACACCCAGTGTCATTGCATGGATAGCCGTTAGACCGAGTCTTCTAGAAGGCACAACCTAACACGGTTGTTCTGCTTGACGATTGTTACATACCGTTCGATTGGGGCGCTTGGACAATTGGGATGGTCTTCGTGAGAGCGATCCGCGAGTAGGCTGTTCTGCGACATGATTGGCCACGCTTGCTTTGGACAAACTGGCAACACCGGGCGCTCCCCTGTTTCGAGTGTCACGTCTCATGAGTTCAGTGGGCCACATCCCAGTGTCACGTCCCCATTACTTCTCTTCCTCCCCGTATTTATCTTCCTTACCCTCGAAGCCACTTTCCCCACTTCACTCCCATCCTGCCGTAGCCGCTAGCCGACGGTGCCTCCATCCCAATCCCTCTCCGTACCACCCCACCCCTCTCGCCATGGGTTCAAGGGGAGACGGCGAGGAAACGCGTCGTGACGACAAGGACGGTGATTTCGATGTGAGTCGTCTCATCTCTATTTCTATTATCTGTGGCCAGTTATCTATTTTTTGAGCTAGATCTAATATGTTTACTCATGCGCGTATGATGTGTTAGGCCAACCAGACAATGTATGACTCCGACTATCACGGTTTAGAGGATGAAGACAGTCCTCTGGTATGTAAACATGGATATGTGGCCGCTAAATTTGTAGCCTTCGAAGGATGAAACGCAAGCAAGAGGTTTCTATGGTGTCAAGGACATCGTGCAATGATGCAAGGCGGAAGTTGCGGTGTTGTCAAATGGGTAGATCTAGAGTGGCCCAAATCGATGCAGAAAACGCTGGACAAACTATGGGAAATGACTGTCGAGTTGAAAGAATCCGTATTCAGCTCACTTCTTGACAGTGTTGAGATGAAGCTATGGGAACCAGTTGACACGACCAAGCATAAGCGAGATCTCAGGTGGGTGCAAGACAAGGTTATCAAAGTCGAGAAGGAGAGGGACACGACGTTGGCCCTGAAGGCTAAAGTAGAGCAAGAACTGAATCAAACAAGGAACGATCTCCACCAGGCCAAAGTCCTGCAGTACACAACTACGAGTATTGACAAGTGCATGAGGAAAAATGCAGAGAAACAATTGAAGCTGTGCAAGGAAGATGCTAAAAGGAAGGAGCAGACAATTCGATCCTTGCTCTCGCAGAAAGATGCGCATCGGGCCAAGATTAGGAAGATCAAGGAGATGTGTGATAACTAGTTTTATTTAGCTTAAGCTCCGTGCCTTTTTAAGTTGTAATATTTGTACTTTTTCACTTAGCGGTCTGAACTATTGGTCCCGGATTCCAGGGAGGAAAAAAATTGCTCTGACCCCGCATTAATTTGTGGAAGAATTTGTGATTTAGATCAATTTCTGCCTCGATTTAGATCTCTGTCCCGGATTGGGAATGTAACCGTGGACCAAAGACACCTTTTCTACTAGTGTATTCTGACACTGGTGGTTTTTTTAAACGTAATCTACGTGGATTGTGCCACATGCAAATGGCACAACCACAATTTATAAAGTGAAAGCACGTACACCCGGTTACTGGAGATCCGGGAGTTTCGCCAGATGCAGGGGATGCAGGAGTAGAGAGGCGGTGAGATAGACAGGCTCAAGATTAGGCCAGAAAGTGGTACCCATTTCCTCCTCATCTGGGCATTACCGGTGAGAACATTGTTGTTTATGTTGCCACGTCGTTGTGCAGCATCTAAAATAAGTTGCTGCTTCGTGGAGTGTGGCAGCTTAAATAATTTATTTATGTGCCACTTACATTCCGTCGTATTTGGAGACCTCCTGCCCCTCAGCAATCGTGGAACCGGTGGATCATTGTTTTCAGATAGCGGTGGCACAATCACAATTTCGGATTCAACTACTGACTCGGGCGTTTCCAAACCCTAAGTCATGGTACATTTTACTCAGAGAACGTGGGTAGATTGTTTCGCCTAGCAACGTGCCACACACAGAGCGATCAGAATTTAAAAAAATTACATATATAGGTTCAAGTTCAACACATTACTATGCATCTTCATTGCCAGCAGCCTTCTTCCGCAGCCTAGGTTCCAAGCCTTCACGTCCAATGGCTTCTTCATTTCCTTCCTTCTTCCTCTTCCTCGGTGCCAATTTTCTTAGCTTCACGTACTCTGCATCACCGGGACAATGGGCACCAGAATCGTGTCCAGCATCATCTTTCCACTCGTTTTTAATTTCTTTGGGCAGCAAAATGACTGACCCGGCAGTCATGTTTATAACCTTGCGGCGCTTCCTATCAAAGAAACAAGACTGTTGCATAACTGCCCAATATCTACAGAGTAAATAAAACAAAAATTACAATTCAGCACAAACATGCGAACCCCAAGAGACTTTTGCTTACCAGGAGCTAATTGGGTTCGAGCAACCACCCTGTCCAAGAATAGAAGGGCGACTCCCAGTTGCAGCAGCTTCCACATCCAGTACATCACATTTCAGCTCAAACATGGCAGCCGAAGCATACCTTTTCATCAACCCAATTAGCTGACTGTCACACGTTATAGGAACCATGATGCCACGTTCATCCATAAAGCTGAACTTTGTAGCCGCCGCCATAATTCAACATAATTACGCAGAAAGCGACAACCATACCGAGATATAGTGCGATCTGCGCAGCGCTTCTTCCATCGTGAAATAATGGTGTCCATACCGTTGCCTTAGAGTCGTACCTATTAAGGACTACTGAACCAGGTAAGGGGGTCCGCAGATCCCACTTAATGTAAAATGGAAAAATATGTTTGTCAGCGATGGGCTAACAAACAATTTGAGGTTCAGTAGCCAGCTAGCAGTTGTAACTAGTGCGAATAGCAAAGAGAAGGGCAGATCACCCGCTTGTAGACAAAACTTCTTCTTTCTTGATAGTAGGATCTTCCATCCTCCAAGCTGCTCGGCTCATCAGCGGCGGAGGCGGGCTAGAGCCTCGCAACGGTGGCTACGACATGTGCCATTGGAGCTCGGTATCAGCGACTGGGCGCAGCAACTTGGCCCCAGAAGTCAAATGTACGAAGGGATCGTCCTGCCTGGAGTGTGGATTCCGATGCTGCCGGTGCTAGGGGAAAGCTGGGAATGGATTTGTGAAATTGGTCAACACATCCAATCCACTTAGATGCTCGATTTGCCTAAGAGGTTGCCGCCTTGGCGCCCGCGTCACGGACAGATAACCGACATGTGGGTCCCGACCGTCTACTTCATGGGGGCGGTTTAACGGAATGTTTGTATTTGGCAGGGGTGAGATGAGTTTGCCTCGAAATGGCCCCTCTCAGTAGTTGGCGGCCCAACTTTTTGAAACACGGTAATTTCAGGCAACTTAGGTACCGCCATGCGCTGGCCTGCCAACTTTGGTACCGCAGACAAACAATCCCCCCTAAGCCACTTTATACGGTACAAGCCGTATGTCAAGCATGGACCAGTCTCGCGAATGAACGCGTAAAGTTGGTTGGGGGCCGCTTCATCAAGCATTACTGCGGTATACACAAGTACACGTGGGAGGGTAACAACTAAAAGATCAACGCCCACACGCTACAGCTCGTGTGTTCTACCCGTACTAGCATTACTACGCATAGATCTAGCTCTGATACCACTGTTGGGGTTCCGCGTATGAAAACAATAAATTTTATCCTACGCCCCTGAACCCTTGAAGCTGCCAGGACCTATCTATTAGTAATACAGTAACAGGAGGGGCTTTTCGCGAACTTACCCTTGAAGACCGAAAAGCATTGTCAACACTCAGGAGAGCGTGGTTGATGTAGACGAGCCGAAGCCGACCTCAAGGTCGTGATGAAGTCCTTGCGCTCCTTGGCTCCAACGACTTGAGTGCCTCAAGTGCGACACCTCACGGGGAGTTACACACGTCCGGTGCCTGACGATGACTCCCGCTTCCCCGATCCAGCAGCAGTTGCAGAAGTAGAGCTACCAGATCCGAATCCTGCAGCGCGATGGTGCTCCGCGGTGAAGATGTCTCTCGCTCGTGCAGTCCAGACTTAGGACCATGGTCACGAGAGAGATAGGGGGAGAGAGAAAATATCAATTAGAGGTTCTCCCAAAAGTGGGGAGACCTTTATTGATTATTGGTGTATTTAATTTGGCCAAATACCCCCACTATATATAGGGGGAGGGGAGGTACTACCTCCCTCAAAGTCCCGGGGTGGGACTAAAGAAGAGGAGGGGGAGGGGTGGCCGCCGGCCACCCTAGTGGGCCCCAGAGGGTGGGGAGGCTAGCCGGCCTCCCCCTTGCCCTTCTCCCTCTCTCCTTTCCCCTAATGGGCCCTCTCCCTCCGGAATTGGTCCATTAAGCCTTTGACCATTAAAATTGATTTTCTCTTTATTAAATAATTATGAATAAATGATTAAATCAACATTTCACATTCATTCACACATTATTCAATCTCCGTGGCTATGGAACACCTTCCACCTCCACTCCGGACATCCTCCGGACTTACCGAAACCCTTCCGGTTTTCTCCCTATAACTCTTCGGCGATTCTACCGATCCTATAAACACTCTCTAAGCATCATCAAGCCCTTAAGCGTGATACCCCATGGTCCGGGAACACTCCAGACATGGTCGGGACACTCCCGCACCAATGATCGACAGAGGGACCTGGATGGCCATGTGACCCCTGTGTGTTCCACGAAGATCTTTCGTCGTTTGAACCGGGACAGTCGTGTCTTATTCCCTTTGTCACTCGATACTTGCATTGCCCGAGATCTGATCAATGACATCACCATGTCGTGTTCAATCTCGTTACTGAACAATGCTACCTGACTCATTCCGACAAGTGATATCCCTGTGATCAAATCACACGCTGTGCAGCTATTGGATATAACTTCTCCGAGTGGGCCCTTGAGTATCTTCCTGTCACATGGACGGACAAATCCCGCTCTTGACATATATTTCCTCAATGGTTTCCTCCGAGTACCTGGACACACCTTTATCACCACTGTATTACCAAGTGGCGCTTGATGCTATCAAAGCACTCTCAGGGGACAGTGATTGATATAGCCTCACGGTCTAAGGAATAGTCTATGAGGATCCATTTCTAATCATCGTAACTTGAACTTCGTGACATGATCGGGTCACGATGTTTAGGTTGGGTATTAGTTCATCATCTCATTCACAAAATGAGATGACCTCATTTCCAACTGGCATAAATGCCACATGATCAGGAAACTTGATCATCTGTTGACCAATGAACCAGTTACTAGAGTTTCACTGGGAACCCCTGGTTGTTTGTATATCACACGTGTATTGATGTTTCCACTCAATACAGTTATAGCATGATATTAAACTTAACCATAAACTATATTAAATATGATAATAGTCCTTACTACTATTTGTCTCTAGGGCATATTTCCAACATCATGTCCACTTGATTCAATACGGTTTCATGTCCGACTATAATTGTTAGATAAAATAGGGAGAAAGAGGGTTATGATGGAAGAGAATAAAGAAGAGGAGAATGATGACAACTATCCAATGTTCTCTACATTGGAAGATAGTGAACAAGAAGACGGGAAGAACAGGCATCAGATGAGACCGCTGATGATCTTCGTCAGGCCATTCTTGATGCACAGAGAGAATTTGAAAATGAAAACGAGAAGAAGAAGTTGGAGAGCATGTTAGAGGATCACAAAAAATTGTTGTATCCAAATTGCGAAGATGGCAACACAAAACTCGGTACCACACTGGAATTGCTGCAATGGAAGGCAGAGAATGGTTTATCTGACAAGGGATTTGAGAAGCTACTGAAAATAATGAAAAAGAAGCTGCCAAAGGATAACGAATTGCCTGCCAGTACATACGAGACAAAGAAGGTTGTCTGCCCTCTAGGATTAGAGGTGCAGAAGATACACACATGCATTAACGACTGCATCCTCTACCGTGGTGAGGAGTACAAGAATTTGGATGCATGTTTGTTATGCGATGCATTGCGGTATAAGATCAGTCGAGATGACCCTGGTGATGTTGAGGGCGAGGAGCGCCCCAGGAAGATGGTTCCTACAAAGGTGATGTGGTATGCTCCTATAATACCACAATTGAAACATTTGTTTAGAAACAAAGAGCATGCCAAGTTATTGCGATGGCACAAAGAAGACCACAAGAAATACAAATTGTCCAGACACCCCATGGATGGGAAGCAATGGAGAAAAATCGATAGAGAGTACCCGGACTTTGCAGATGATGCAAGGAACTTAAGGTTTGGTCTAAGTATAGATTGCATGAATCCTTTTGGGGAGCAGAGCAGCAGTCATAGCACCTGGCCTATGACTCTATGTATCTATAACCTTCCTCTTTGATTATGCATGAAGCGGAAGTTCCTTATGATGCCAGTGCTTATCCAAGGCCCGAAGCAACCCGACAACAACATTGATGTGTACCTAAGTCCATTGGTGGAAGAACTTCTAGTTATGGTGTGGCGAAGATGTACGTATGTGGGATGGGCATGCTCTTAACCATCAATGATTGGCCTGCTCTTATTAACCTTTCAGGACAGTCATTTGACCTACGAGCGTTGTTGCTCGTAACCATCAATGATTGGCCTGCTCTTATTAACCTTTCAGTACAGTCAAACAAGGGATAGAATGCATGAACGTATTGTTTAGATAATACTGAAAGTATATATTTGGATAAATGTAGGAAGTACCCGGGGCATCATCGATTTCTTCCGCCTAGTCATTGCGCAAGAAAGAAAGGCAAGAATTTCAAAGGTGAGGTAGATTACCAGAAGAAGCCTTCTATCGTACTAGTGATGATGTATTAGGTATGGTCAAGGATTTAGAAGTAATCTTTGGAAAGGGTCCTAGCGGTCAATCTTTTTCGAATAACGCTACCGTACACGTGCCCATGTGGAAGAAGAAATCTATATTTTAGGAGCTATCCTATTGGAAAGTTCTATTGGTCCACTCTGCAATTGATGTGATGCACGTGCCGAAGAATATTTGCGTGAACCTGCTAGGCTTCATGAGCGTGTATGGGAAGACAAAAGATACGCCTGAAGCACGGTAGGACCAACAAGGTATGAAAGACCGAGACGACCTGAATCCAATGAAGACCGATAAAGGATGTTTAATTCCTGCCAGCTACGCTCTTACCAAAGAAGAGAAGGAATTTTTTTTGAAGTCCTGAGCAGTATGAAGGTCATGTCTGGCTTCTCGTCGAATATAAAAGGAATAATAAATATGGCAGAGAAAAAATTCAAGAACCTAAAGTCTCATGATTGCCACGTGCTTATGACGCAATTGCTTCCGGTTGCATTGGGGGGCTTCTACCGGAAAATGTTCGACTACCCATTATGAAGCTATGTGCATTCCTCAATGCTATTTGCCAAAAGGTAATCGATCCAGAAATTCTACCAAGGTTACATAATGATGTGGTCCAATGTCTCGTTAGTTTTGAGTTGGTATTCCCACCATCCTTCTTCAATATTATGACGCATCTCCTAAGGTACACCTAGTCGGCGAGATTAGCATTCGGGGTCCTGTATTTCTACACAATATGGTCCCCTTTGAGAGGTTGATGGGAGTCTTGAATAAATATGTTCATAACCATGCCCGGCTAGAAGGAAGCATCTCCAAGGGCTATGGAACACAGGAGGTCATTGAGTTTTGTGTTGACTTTATTCCTGACATTAAGTTAATTAGTGTTCCTGAATCATTGTATGAGGGGAGACTGAGTGGAAAAGGAATGCTAGGAAGGAAATCAACAATATCGAGGGAAGGGCATTCTTTCACTCAAGCACACTACATAGTTCTACAGAATTCCACCTTAGCAGCTCTGTATATCAACGAACACAAGAATATTGTACGCTCCAACAACTCGAGGAAGCCTGACTCCTGGATTATAGATGAACACATGAGAAGTTTTGGCGGTTGGTTACAAACACATCTCATGAATAACAACACTATTTGTGATTAGCTGTACTTGTTGGCCAGCTCACCATCTTCGACTATATGGACTTTCCAAGGGTATGAGATAAATGGGAATATCTTTTAAACGATCGCCCAAGATAAAAAGAGCACTAACCAAAACAGTGGTGACCGCTTTGATGCAACAGATGGCAATGGGTCAAAGGACACATATTATGGTTACTAGAGGAGATATGGGAACTTGACTATGGACCTACTTTGTCCCTTTGTTTCGGTGCAAATGGGTCAAACTGACAGTAGGTGGGGTTCAGGTAGACAAGAAGTACAGAATGACAACAGTGGATCTCAACAATATTGTGTACTTAAAAGAACCATTCGTCCTAGCCAATGACATGGCTCAGGTTTTCTATGTGAAGGACATGTCTACCAAACTGAGAAAAAGAAAAGATAAGCAAACGAATACATCATACGATGAGACAAAGTGCCACATAGTTCTTTCAAGGAAAAGAAACATCATGGGAGTGGAGGACTAGACAAACATGTCAGAATATTATGATAAGTTTCATGAAATTCCTCCCTTCATGGTGAAGTATGACCCAAGCATCCTGTTAATTGATGAAGATGATCCATGGTTATGGACACGCGGTCATAAGCAAGGCAATTTAGGAACCAGGTGACTATATGTATTCTGAATTTTACCTTTGCTGGTTTTGAGATGCAATCAATATACCAAGTTTAAACTTGCATTTGATCTTTGAAGAAACATCTTATTGTGAGTCTAAAAATGATTTAGTCCCGGATGGTGTCTCCAACCGGGACTAAAGACGAACTCATTTAGTCCCGGATGGTGTCTCTAGCCGGGACTAAAGATGAACCCATTTAGTCCTGGATGGTGTCTTCAACTAGGACTAAAGATGAACCTATAGTCTAGGTTGGAGACACCATCCAGGACTAAACGTGGGTGGCGACACTATGCCAGTGGGTGTCGATACTATTTCGTGAGTGGCAGCACTATGCCAGTGAGTGGCGACACTATTTCGGTGGGTGGCGGCACTATGAAAGGGGTGAGTGTCGACATTATGTCGTGAGTGTCGATACTATGTTGTGCTACTTAATCTATAAATAGGCATCCTTGTGAAATTATCAACTGCAAACAAGATGGTGTACGAGAGCAGGGACAACACTACGGCTAGGTTGAGGGAGATGCCGTTGGATCCTAGTCCTCCGACATCTCCAACAAGCTGGCCATAGAGGCACTCCCTAATATGTCAAATTAGTTAGCTCCCTGGTGTATTGATCTAGCTAGAGAGGTTATGACCTTGAAGATGGTGTGCAAGAGTAGGGACAACTCTACGGCCAGCTTGAGGGAGATGCTGCCGGAGCCTAGTCCTCTAGCATCTCCAACAAGCTGCCATAGATGCACTCCGTAATATGTGAAATCAGTTAGCTCCCCAACACAAGAATAGAAAAACATTTTCATAGTTCGGGAAAGTTGTAGAGAGACCAACACTAGTAGGAAACGATACATTAGTCCCAGTTTCCTAACTGGGACTATGGAAATCAAAACTAAAGGCCCCCTTTAGTCCCGGTCCAGCCACAAACCGGGACTAACACTCAAGACATTTATTAATATTAAAAAACCAGGACTAAGGAATCGGGATTAAAGGCCCCCAAATATTAGTCATACTTATGTCTAGCCCTATAGTACACACCTTCCGGGTCATCTTTGTCATCGTCATCATCATCGTCGTCGTCGCTAGGCGCACATGGCTGGATCCTTAGCCCAGCCATAGCATATTCTGGGGGCACCTGCCAATCCGGCCTCGGATTCACGATGCGTGGGGGAGGGGGCTCTCGGATGATGACGTTGCTATGCCCACAGCCTTCACCACTTCCACCCTTCTTATGGCTCTGCAGCGGGTGTAGACACCGCAGGCGAGGATGATCTCCCTGTGCAATGTAGCGCATCACGCCGACGATAGTCTGGTTCGCTCCCCATAGGCGGCGACCAGCTTTGTTGTGGTTCACCGGGGGAGGGCCGTCACCCTCGTACCTGGTGAGCTCCCTTTCCTGCTGGTTAGCAAAGAAGGCATTCCAGGTGTCGTAGTTGTCAGGATCCCAATGGGGATCCATCCGTTGCTCTGCCGTGAGCTCGAGGTAGAAGTGGTTCATGATGGCCGCCTGACATGTGAAATCTTGAGGCATAGGAGGGACAGGAACCCCTCCAGTGCTCAGAATCCAGTTGGCGGGAAGCCGGTAGCCCGGCAGGTATGGGTAGCTGGAGGCGCACAACGCCTTAGTCTCCTCGAGGGTCAGAATGGCCCAGTATGCGGCGTCCATTGTTGTGAGAGGGGAAGGTGTGGATGTGTGGATGGTCATGGCGGTCGGCCTACATATAGAGGGAAAGGGCGGGAAAACATGGCGGGAAGCGTAGGGAAATGGCGGGAAAGCATGGTGCATGGCTCGATAACCCTTAGAATGACAGGAAATATCTTTAATCCTGGTTAGTGGCTCCAACCGGGACTAAAGGCTCCAGAAATATCTTTAGTCCAGTTAGTGGCTCCAATCGGCACTAAAGTCCCCAAAAATATCTTTAGTCCCAGTTACTAGTTTTAATAGTTAGACAAACTATTTTACAAAATAGAAAAAGGTTTTGGATTAGTCAATTAAATTTAAATACTTTTTATGTTGAAAGTTTTATAAAATTCGAAAGTATGCAAAAGATATGATTTAATGCATTTCTAATTTAAAATATGCAAACAAATTAGTTATATAACAGAGTATGATAATAGATTTAAATTGTAGATCTTGTTTTCTGAAAATTTTGATATGTAATAGATAATTTTTTTGATTACAGAATGATAAATATTGATTTTACAATATTTATTAAATTTCTGTATTTAAAACAATTCAAAATACCTGTAGTCCTGGCTCGAGGCTCCAACTGGGACTACAGGTCTGTGGCGCGTGTGCAAAACGGTGCGGCCGGAAACACCTCTAGTCTCGGTTGGAGCCTCCAGCTGGGACTAGATGATGGCCTCCAGTCCGGTTGGTGGCTCCAGCCGAGACTTGAGCTCCGTACTATAATTAGCCGTCTCTTCTCCCGGTTCGAGCCACGAACCGGGAGAGCGCCTCTTCCCCTTTCTTCTCCGACGACACCGCTTTGCTGGAGTCTTGAGGGAGAGTGCCGCCCGTCTGACGCAGGGGAGGAGCTCACTTGCAGAGGAGCCGTCGTCACCCGTCTCCTTGCAGAGGATCCACCGCCGTCCATCTCTGTGTAGAGGAGCCGCCGCCCGTATGTGTCTATGTCGAGACGTTCGTCCACGCGCCGTCGTCCATGCGCTGCCGTCCGTCCCCGCCCGTAGGTGAGTCTCGCCGGATTTACTAGTGCTTACGATTTAGGCATTATTTACTAGTATTATTTAGCTAGTATTTAGGCATTTTTAGTAGTATTATTTACTAGTATTTAGCTAGTATTTAGTAGTATTTAGGCATTTTTACTAGTATTATTTAGCTAGTATTTAGGCATTTTAGTAGTATTATTTACTAGTATTTATCTAGTATTTAGTAGTATTATTTACTAGTATTTAGCTAGTATTTAGGCATTTCTACTAGTATTATTTAGAGTATTAAGGCATTTTTAGTAGTATTATTTACTAGTATTTAGCTAGTATTTAGTAGTAGTATTTACTAGTATTCAGGATTTTTTACTAGTATTATTGAGCTAGTATTTTGGCATTTTTAGTAGTATTATTTACTACTATTTAGTATTATTATTTACTAGTATTTAGCTAGTATTTAGGCATTTCTACTAGTATTATTTAGCTAGTATTTAGGCATTTTTAGTAGTATTATTTACTAGTATTTACTAGTATTATTTACTAGTATTTAGGCATTTTTACTAGTATTATTTAGCTAGTATTTAGGAATTTTTAGTAGTATTATTTAGCTAGTATTTAGGCATTTTTAGTAGTATTATTTACTAGTATTTAGGCATTTCTACTAGTATTATTTAGCTAGTATTTAGGCATTTTTAGTAGTATTATTTACTAGTATTTAGTAGTAGTGTTTATTAGTATTTAGCTAGTATTTAGGTATTTTTACTAGTAATTTATGTATATTTACTAGTATTATTTAGGGATTTAGTAGTATTTAGGATATTTGTTAGTATTTAGGGATATTTGTTAGTATTTAGGGATATGTTTTAGTATTATTTAGGCATTTACTAGTATTTAGGGACATTTACTAGTATTATTTAGGGATTTACTAGTATTTAGGGATATTTGCTAGTATTATCTAGGGATTACTAGTACTTAGGGATATTTATTAGTATTATTTAGGTATTTACTTTAGGTATTTAGGGATATTTCCTAGTATTTATGGATTTAGGGATATTGCTAGTATTATTCCTAGTATTATTGCTTAGAATTATATCGATCAAATACCTACTTTAGGATATTCCCATCCCGCATCCTCGAAGTCGACAACTACGGAGGATTGGGCTCCGTCCGACATGTTCGATACTGGGCTCCACCGCGCTCCACACTGGGAGGTGCTACCTTCCGGGACGCGTAGCTTGGTGAGGAATCGTTGTTGACCCAGAGATTCTTTGGTGGCGGTTGCGCGGTCAAGGGTCGGTGCAGAGGGAGCCAGCCCCCGAGGAGGTGGTATGACGTCATGTCAGGGAGGAGGACAAGCACGTCCTTCATTATATGTATATGTTGGACGCCAGTTCCTCCAATTATTAGCAGTTTATTCCAGGACCTCACCCGATCTATACTCGTGTGATGGTTCCTTCCCTTTGGATGTTCACTGCCCGCGGCTCAGGACCTAGGAATCGACACCCAGTTTGACTAAGCGAGGTGTTATTCGAGATGTATTAGTTATACTATATGATATTATTGTTCAATTATATGGATTATTCGAGATGTATTAGTGACATTATATGATATTATTGTTGTATTAGCTAGATTATTCGAGATGTATTAGTTAAATTATAGTACATTGTTAATTTTGTTACTCATATTCACATTATTTCATGGCATTTATTCAATGGACTTCAACGAAAGAGAAGGTGGAGAGCGTCTGTTCAAGATGATAAATGGTGGAGCACTAACTAATCCTAGTATAGCGCTCTTTGATCAGGGTAGAGCAGAAGACTATGAAGAAGAAGATGGCTCATAGTTTCTAAATGAGTCCGGTGAGGGAATGGAGTTGGACCCACCAATAGACAAAGCGCAAACGAGTGTTGATTGCGACGACAGCTTGAAAAATGATGGACTCGCTGTAACAAAGTCTAGCGAGGTATATTAAGCCTCTTATGATCACTAGATAGATGCATTAATTGCTTTGTGTATATATGTATTAATGAATGTTTCTTATTTTAGACCTCTGATAAAAGTAATAAACGAGGCCCAACCAAAGGGATGGCCGCCGATGTGCATCTCACAATTGATATCGTCGATTCAGAAGGCAAACCGTTGCTTCCCAAAAGTAACGCAACTATATTTGTGCATCAATGCGGATTTATTCTTAGGGACAACTTCTCGATCAGCATTCCCTATTGGAATAAGCCAGCAACGGGAGATGAAGATCATAATAGTTTTGTCCAAGATAGATAAAAGACATACTATGGGAGAAGCTCATTTCACATTTCACTCTACCGGTCTTGGAGTCTGATGAGGACACAAAGGCTATGAGGTCCAAAGTAAAGCATTTCACACTTAAGAAGATGGTCGAATAGTTCAATAACTACAAGAAAAGATTATACACTGAATATCTCGAGGAAAAAAGTTCCAGAATTCACTGGCACACTAGAGAAGCAGCGGCATCACTGGGACAGCTTTCTGGAGTGCAAGGAATCAGAGCCAGCTAAAAAAGGTCTAAAAATAATAAGGAAAATGCTGCGAAAAAGAAATATTGTCATAGGATGGGGACGGATGGTTACAGGACTTCCGTGCCTAAGTGGGAGGAAGCTGATGACGCCTTGCGTGAACAAGTGATCACTCTAACTACACATGACTAGCCCATCAGGGTAAGAAATTGGTTACTCGCGCATGGGGCGAAGTATGACATGAAAACAGGGGAGTTAATAATGGATGAAAAGAAGAAAATTGCTACACCCCATGAAACAATTGTTCGAACAATCAAGGAGATTCGAGAGGGGAAGTTCAAACCCGACAAGGAGAACGACGAGCTGACAAAGGCCCTCGGGAATCCTAAAAAACCAGGACGAACAAACGAGGCTTTAGACCTTCCATGCTGTGGAAGATTGGATTTCCCGAGGACACTGAATCTTATAGAAGCCGAGAGAGAGCAAAGAAGTGGAAGGAGCAAGAGGAGGCAGAACGGTGGAGTGGCATAGAAAGAACGACATGCGAACTATATGCCATGCTAAAGGAGCAATAGAATCAACTAGACGAAATGCGCCAGCAAGGGCCAACTCATCAGCTGCAAGAAAGTGAAGGTGGCCCATCTCAGCGGAGAAGCATCGTGGCTTCCACGACGGCTGATCCGATGGATCGCTACCCCGTGGATAATATCACTAAGAAGACAAGTTGTGAGCTACAAGTGGGAGTGCGCAACTTATCCTTCAAGGCGGCTGTCGGCTTTGCTTTATCCTGTGCACCTAGAGCAACCTGGCATGGCAAAGAGATTCCAGATGTCTTTGCTCGTGTCGGGGTGTATGAAGTGTTATAGCAATATGAATCACTGGATCTTGAAATCCCTAGAGCCGAAGAGGAGAGAACACTAGGAGAAGTCGGTGGTGGTATCATTCTATGGCACAAGAAATACATCGTGTTTGCAGGATCGACGGCCAGGCCACCACCGTCTCCTCCGAGTCGCAACTCACCACCTCAGAGTCTACATGCCGAGGAGAGGGATGACCACCACCATACCGCGAGTTCGCCGCCGTGTCAGCTGACTCCGCTGCCGCATGAGACGACTAAGCCACCGCGTCCGGCAACTCGGAAGGTCCCCGCTCGGTTAGCTGGTGCTACTACTAAGAAACGGGGTAGAAGGGCGAAGAAAATCCCGCCACCTCCTGAAAAGTTACTGTACGAGATGAGTGATGAGGAAACCAAAGCGATCAATGACGTAACCGTGAAAGCCTTTTTTGCACCAAAAGTGCCCGAGCCAAAGAAGATATTTGATGAGAAATCCAAAAAATGGGCTAAGAGTTTCCTTGAGCAACCATCACAGTTTGAGATAAATAAGCCAGATGACTACACACGCTGTCTGATGTGCATTGTACGTACTAGGAAGAAGAAGACAAGTAGTAGTGCAAGCGGGAAAAGAGACGTTGCCCAACTCAGTGAACAGGCAAACCAATCGATCCCCCACTCAAGGTGTTATCCAGTGTTGATCAGCAAGCAGAGGACTTTGCTAGAAGTGATGGTATTACTGTTGATCAACTGCGTGATGGAGAGGTCGCCTCACAAACACAAACTTGCATGGAATATGAATACGGGAAGTATTTGGTCAGACCTGAAGTGATCCAGTATCTACCAACACAAATGGGAAGACCACATGATTGGTACCTAGGTATCACAGAGAAACTAGGGCAAATACTGCTTGAGGCGAAAGTTCCAAAACATCATTTCATTGGTGTAGATGAGATCACAATCTATCATGAGTAACTCTATATGTTATTCCAACAAGACGCACTCGACTTGAGTCTCGTCGGTTCCTATTTTCTGTAAGTGATTCATTTATTTCTATGATAGAGTCTCTAACACTGCTTGTTCATTGCCTGTAATTATCCTCACTATGCTATTATGCAGAATGAAGAGCGAGGAATGTGACCAAAGGGGAGTCTTTGACCTTGGGTTCGTCGACCCACGCCGAGTTAATGAACGACTGCTAAAGAAATTCCCCCACAAAACGGAGCAGAACTTACTAAGGTGCCTAAAGAGGCAACGTTACAAAAAGAGAATAATGTTTCCTTACAACTTCAGGTAAGATTGTTATACAGTCTTGAACACATTCACTTTTGCTTACTCGATGTTAACTGCAAATGATGAGTTACTAACGTATATAAACGTGTGCAGCTTTCATTACATTCTGCTAATGATTGAAGTTGAAGCTGGAAGAGTTGAAATCAAGGACCCACTAAATAAAGAAATATCGGAGTACAAAATGATTATAGATGTGCTCCATAGGTAACTTCAGTCATTATCGCACTATAACGGTCTCTTTCGTTCATTTTTTGAGATATCAAGTAACTAATAACTCATTCATTCATTTTTTTACCGGGAAGGGTTTGGAAAGAATTCACCCACATGACAGTTGGTGCTTTTAAGGATGAGCTTTGTTTTCATCGGGTCGATGTAAGTAGTACAAGCTAGTTCCATGCATCTCTTTGATTCTAGTTTCAATACCATTATATCATTCTTGCCTATTATTTGGTTGAATTCTATTCTCGTAAAGTGTGAGAGACAGCCACGAAGGACTCATTTGTGTGGGTACTTAGTTCACGAGTACATTCGCTCGGAGGTCAGTGAGCGGAACCCCCACGACATTTATCGAAGTACACAATTCTCTGCCCCGGCGGGAAAGCTTTAATCCCGGGTCGTGTTACGACCCAATACTAGAGGTCCTCCCCGCCCCTCTCGTTGCCGCTGCCCCGTGAGTGGACTCTAGTCCCGGTTCATAACAGAACCGGGACTATAGATATGGACCTCTAGTCCGATTCCACAGTCCCGGTTGCAGAACCGGGACTAGAGACCGTCTGGAACAGGGACTAGAGGCTCGTTCCCCACTAGTGAAATTTCCCTTTTAAATTTGAGGATTCTAAAAAATTCTTAGCTCAGGGCTGAGTCTCGCTAAACTTGTAATGGATATCTGATGAAATAGCATATTTTGAACCTAAAATTGATTTTTCCAAAAAATCATGAGCATCAGATAATGTACCTGTAGTTCAAATCTGACCTACTTCCTACCGATTCGGCAAGAATTTGTCTTTTTCACGAGGGGTGGACGAAAATATTTAAGATAACCCGGTTGGCACATTTTCCATGCAAGGTGGACTAGTATTTTTGAAAAATAGGGTGGTACCATTTTGAAACTTTTATTTGATGGTTGCTTTACAAAACACCCCGTTTTTTACACTCGGAAAATGGAAAGGGGCTTTTTGGTGTGACGAAAAGGAAACCTTCCTCCTACAACATTGTTCTCCATCCCATGATGCACATGTGTGCATATTATCACAAATTATGCCTCGATTCTCGCTGTAACATTGGCCTTTTGGCCTGAAAGCCATAAAACCTCGAACATGATAGCTCATTTCTAAGAAGTTTTTTTAAGATACAATCAATATACCAACTTTGATATTTTTACTTGCAACTATGTCACATAATATGACACCATGCGAAGGTTTAATTGCTTATGCCCATTTCAAACTTTGGTCAAAATGGCGGGCATGAAGATTCTTAGCTCGCGACTGAGTCTCGCTAAATTTGCAGTGGATCTCTGATGAAATAGCATATTTTGAACCTAAAAATGATTTTTCCAAAAAATCATGAGCATCAGATCATGTACCTATAGTTCAAATCTGACCCACTTCCTACCGATTCAGCAGGAATTTGTGCTTTTGACGAGGGGTGGAAGGAAAGCTTTAAGATACCCGGTTGGGACATTGTCCATGCAAGGTGGACTAGTATTTTTTAGAAATAGGGCGGTACCATTTCATAACTTTCATTTGGTGGTTGCTTCACAAAACACCCCTTTTTGACACTTGAAAAATAGAAAATGGCTTTTTGGTGCGACAAAAAGGAAAACTTCCTCCTGCAACATTGTTCTCCATCCCATGATGTACATGTGTGCATAATATGAGCACATTATCACAAACTATACCGCGATTCTAGCCGTAACATTAGTCGTTTTGCTTGAAAGCCATGAAACCTCGAACATGATAGCTCATTTCTGAGAAGGTTTTTTTAGATGCAACCAATATACCAAGTTTGATATTTTTCCTTGCAACTATGTCACATAATATGACACCATACGAAGGTTTTACATTGTTTGGATCATTTTTAAATTTCTTATGCCCGTCTCAAACTTTGGTCCAAACGGAGGGTATGAAGATTCTTAGCTCAGGGCTAAACCTCACTAAACTTGTAGTAGATCTCTGATAAAATAGCATATTGTGAACCTAAAAATGGTTTTTTCAAAAAATCATGAGCATCAGATCATGCACATGTAGTTCAAATCTAACCCACTTCCTACCGATTCGGTAGGAATTTGTCTTTTTCAAGAGGGGTGGACGGAAAGGTTTATAATACCCAGTTGAGACATTGTCCATGCAAGGTGGCCTATTATTTTTTAAAAATGGGGTGGTACCATTTTGAAACTTTCATTTGATGGTTGCTTCACAAAACACCCCATTTTTTACACTTGGAAAATGGAAAATGTGTTATACGAAATTATATGAAATGTTTTTATATTTTATTCAACAAAAATATGTAATATTTGAGTTTAAATAGATAGATCTTATTTTCTGCAAATTTGGATATATTATATGTATTTTTCTGAATTAAAATGATTTAGTTAGGGTTTTTCTAGTATTAATATGGCAAAAAAGAAAAATAGCTACCCGATGACTTTTGTCGTCGGCGTAGACTTGATGTCGTCGCATCGCCATCACGTCCAATCCCTACGCCGACAACCCGGTCTATGTCAACGGAAAACCTAGCTTGACAGCATGTTTGCTCGGTTGCCCGCCTCGAGGCCTACGCCAACGACCCCAACAAATAGCCGTCGGTGTAGCCTTTGGCCATCGGCGCCTGCCTCTTCTCCCATAGTGAATTGTATTTACTTAGCCTCTTCGATCTCTGCAGCAGTCATATAGTGCACTCATATGTTTCTCTTATATTACACTATTACATGGCATCCGTTCTACTTACAAATTAACATACAGTTCTTGATGCCGTGCGCCATCTCAATAACCGCCGCATCTGGTTTTGTATATGTAATTTTTGAAACAATAGAAAAGATATATTGTTTTCCGTCAAGGAGGATTATGACGCGGGCATGTTTGACCGCAAGGGTGCTCGCCTTTTCTGCTGCCCATCTACATTTGGAAGGGTGATGATCCATGCATGTGCCTTATAGAGTGGAGTTGCAACTAAAATCAGGGTGAAGTTCTTCATCTGGCTCGCATACCAGGACAGATGTTGGCTGGGTGAGAGGCTGGAGCGTCGGCGGCTTCCCCACCAACTGCTTTGTGCGCTATGCGACTAGTCTGCGAAGACCATGTATCACCTCCTCACGGGATGCCCGTTCTCACGGACTATCTGGCATGAGGTCCTATCATGGATCCGATCTACTCCTGGACCTCCGGTTGTTGAAGGCCCCTTCGCGGAGTGGTGGGAGCTGGTGGTACGCTCCAGCCCATGTTAGATGCGCAAAGAAACATCGTTCATGATCATTCTTACGGTGTAGTGGATTTGGAACCATAGGAACACGATCATCTTCAACAACGAGTCCCCCTTGGTGGCTCTGCTGGCTCGTGGTTGATATCGAGCTCGTTGGGGAATCCCAAGAGGAAAGTATGATGAGCATAGTAGTAAGTTTCCCTCAGTTATGAAACCAAGGTTATCGAACCAGTAGGAGCAAGGAAACACCTCCAAGGTATTGTTTCCAACTTGGAATACTACACAACATAACCATAGAACTTTGCTCGCAACTTACAGTGAGGTTGTCAATCTCACCGGTTTTGCTGAAAACAAAGGATTAAACGTATTGTGTGGAAGAAAATAAAATCTTGCAGAAAGTAAAGAGAAAGTAGTAAACAGTTGTAGATTGATGGTAAAAGAAAGGACCGGGGTCCATAGTTCACTAGTGGTGATTCTCCTTAAGATAGATGACATGTTGGGTGAACAAATTATAGCGAGGCAATTGACAAACATCGAGAAAGAAAACATGCTTATACTAATCATCTTGACTCCTATGAGATTTGATTGGGCATTACAACATTATACATAGACCGTAATCCAACTTTATCTATGACTAATAATCCACCTTCAGGTTATCAATCCGAATCCCCTCCAGTATTAAGTTGCAAGCAACAGATAATTGCATTATGCATTGCGTGTAAAGTAAACAATACGATTGTTCTATGAAGAAAGGATTGCTGTTTTCTCCCTGGTAGCAACAACACATCTAGTACCTTAGAGATTTCGGTCACTTCCCCAGATTACTAGAGGCATGAACCCACTATCGAGCATAAATACTCCCTCTTGGAGTTGCTAGCATCTACTCGGCCAAGATATATACTAACAACGGAGAGCATGCAAGATCACAAATAATAAAGACATGATAGAATTAATAATCAATCTGAAATAGCATCTCAATATCCATCGGATCCCCGCAAACACAACATGTATGATTACAAATAGATGATCTTGATCATGAACGGAGCTCACAAGATCTAGACATGATAGCACAAAGGAGAAGAACCAACCATCTAGCTACTACATGGACCCGTAGTCCAAGGATGAACTACTCACGCATCACACCAAAGGCTTGCATGGTGATGAAGAAGGCCTCTAGGGTGAATTCTCCCCTCCGGCAGGGTGTCGGGAAGAGCTTCAGATCCCTCCCGATCTAGGGATGGAGATGACGGTGGCTATAGACTCTTTCGTGGAATTTTGATCGGGTACTCAGGGTTTCTATATCAGAGGCATCTTATAGGCGAAAGGGGAGGCCGAGGGGGTGCCCTAGGCGGCCACACCACCCTCAAGACGGCGATCTGGCCGTGCGGCCGAGTGTGTGGGCGCCCAGCCTCTCCGTCTCGTATTCTGGCTCCGTGTCCCCCTCGATGAAATATTGACTTTGGCTTTTGTCTCGTCCAATTCCGAGAATATTCATTTTCTGACTTTCCTGGAACCAAAAACAACAGAAAACAGGCAGCTGGCACTGTGGCATCTTGTTAATAGGTTAGTCCAAGAAAGTGTATAGAAATACTCCAAAGTGTGAACAAAACATAAGAAAGTAGATATAAACCAAGCATGGAACATCAAAAATTATAGATATGTTAGCAACGTATCAACATCCCCAAGCTTACTCCTGCTCGTCCTCAAGTAGGTAAGTGATAAAAAGAAAGAATAATTTTTGAGGTGACATGCACCATCATAAACTTGATCAAAGTATTTGTAAAACATGGATAGCTGGGATCATTGTACTTCAACATAGCATGAAAGATAAAGTTCTAACAATAAGACATAGCAACTATGTTGTAACATGAAAAGGCACAAACAAAAGATTCATGAATAATAATGCTTTGCAAGATGTTTGTTTGTTTCACATAAAGAAAACATAACATAGTGGCATTCAGCTTGTCCCTCATAGAGTAGCAAATCATAATTGCATAGGACACCTTCAAAGTTCATAAAAGTGACTAGATACAAATAGTTTAAGAACAAGCAATATCAAAGTTATTCATCAATCAACAAGTCTTGGGACAATGCACATTAAACTAAGAATGGCCACTATGCTCTCTCAATAGGTGCATAAAGATAGAAGGTGGAGACCCAACATAAAAGTAAAAGAAAGGCCTTCATAGAAGGAAGCAGGGATTCAAGTTTCATAAAGAGCTTCCAAAAATTATGGTACTTATTAGCTTTCAGCTCTAATTGCCCCTATCATAAGCATCTTTAGGTGATTAAGGTTAAAGTGACACAACTAAGAGGATATGCTTGACAAGTTATACGTTGAAATCTCATGCCCCTTACTTACGAGTACCGAACCTCATGCTGCTCAACTTCAGTCACAAGTAAGCTCTTGTCATTGTAAGTACATATGTATTATAGAGAACCGCCAACGGGGTACCCCTTGCACATGATACAGGAGCTATCCCATAATGAAAATGACAAGTGATACGTCCATTTTGCATCACTATTCTATGTCTTAATTCACTATTATTCATTGATATATTTTGTATTGAGAGGTGATACTTATGTTATTTCATCTATTTTTTTACATGGTTGATGACTTTTGGAGCATGGACCGCTACAGTCAGGATTCTGATGGAAAAGGTGCTGTTTGGAGGCAAAATTCACGAAGATCAGAAAATTCGGGAAAATACACGGAAAATCCTATTTTTCCAGAAGACTAAGGATGCCAGAAGATGGAGTGGAGGTGGGCCACAGGGGGCCCACACCACCCCATGGCGCGGGCATGCCTAGGCCGCGCCTGGAGGTGGTGTGGTTGCCCTGGCCTACTCCAGCCTCTCCCATCTGGCGTATAGCATCCCCACGAAACCCTAAGACTCGGGGAGCGATCATAGAAAGATTCCGCCGCCTCTGCGGGGTGGAAAACACCGAGAGAGAAAGATCTCTCCAACAGACAGATTTCTGCCGAGGGAATTCCTTCCCGGAGAGGGGAGATCGTCGCCATCAACACCACCATCAAGCTGGACTTCATCGGGATCATCATCATCACCACCATCATCACCATCAACACCCTCATCACCATCTCCATATTGCTGTAACAATTGCGTTGAATCTTGCATAGTTCATAGGGGAAACTTTCCCGGTGTTGATTACTCTTTGTAGTTGATGCTATTGAGTGAACCATTGAATTATTGTTTATGTTCAGATTGTTATACATCATTTTTCCATCTCTGATCATGATCCATATGATGGCTTGTGAGTAGTTCGTTTTGTTCTTGAGGACATGGGAGAAGTCTTGTTGTTAGTAGTGGAGTTGTGTTGAGAAAGATTCAATAGTTTGATATTTAAGTTGTGGTGTACTTCTTCTAGTGGTGTCATGTGAACGTCGACTACATGACACTTCACCTATATGGGCCTAGGGGAATGCATTGTGTATTTGGCTACTAATCGTAGGGGTTGCCGGAGTGACAGAAACCTGAACCCCCGTTAGGAAACCATTGCACAAGGGACGTAAGGGTCTTAGAGTTTAAAGCTGTGGTTAGGTTTCTACCTTAATTACTTTCTTGTACTTACGGATATTTGCAAGGGGTTTAATCACAAGTATGTATTAGTCTTGGATGGGGCGGTACATTAGCACAGGTTCACCCACACAACACTTAGCAAGCTAGAGAAGATTAATCAACTATATGAAGCGAAAGCACTTGACAGTCTTCCCATATGTCCTCGAGAACGTTTGGTCATCTATAGAAATACAACCGGCTTGTCCTTTGCTGCATAAAGGATTGGGCCACTTGCTGCATTTATTCCTACTGTCTTTTATTTACTCGTACTTTGTTTACTTGCTTTATCGAAAACCCCTAAAAATCCGTTTGCTAAGTATTTGCAGAGAATTCCTGATCCATACCACTAGCCAGCATCTTCTGCACCTCGTTGGGTTCGACACTCTTACTTATCGAAAATACTGCGATACACACCCTATACTTGTGGGTCATCAAGACTATTTTCTGGCACCGTTGTCGGGGAGTGAAGCGCTATTGGAAAGTGGAACTGGTAAAGGAAACTTCTACTGTGAGTATTGTTTACTTCTGTTAGTTGCTTTATTTTCGTTATGGATAATTCACTGAGTTTCTTAATTGGTAATGCTACTACCACTGCTAAGGTAGTAGATAAGCCACCACCTGCTGAGAATGATGTTTTCATAATACCTACAAGAATTATTGATCCTGTTATGGATAACTACTATGTTGGGGATGGAACTGTCCATCCCGGTGATCATTTACTCTTTATACACGAATTATGCGGGTTGTTCAAGTGTGCAGGTATTACTATAGATCAAGTTAAGAAGAAGTTATTCTCATTATCACTGAAAGGAAGAGCCGAGGAATGGTATAAGCTGCTGAAGAATGGTCAAGCTCTAGAATGGGAGGAAATAGTGCCTCTCTTTTATTCAAAGTTTTATCCTCCTAGTGAGATTCATAAAGATCGGAATCAAATATACAACTTTTGGCCTCTTAATGGAGAGAGTATAGCTCAAGCTTGGGGGAGATTGAAGTTACTAATGCTCAAATGTCCCATTCATGAGCTCCCCAACAATATTATTATCAATAACTTTTATGCAAGGCTCCCTCTACATGACAAAGATTTATTGGATGCTTCTTATGCTGGATCATTCACTCGTATGGAAGAAGAAGCTAAGTGGGACCTTCTAGACCATATTCAAGACAATGCTGAAGCTTGGGAGAATGACAAAGGTAGAAAGTCAGGCATAAATTATGATTATGAATGCATTGAATCTTTTATGGGAACTGATGACTCTCAAAATATTAAAAATGCTTATGGTCTAGACTCTCAAGCTATTGCTTCTTATTTTAAGGCTTTTGCTTCTTATATTGAAGTGCCTAAAAATAAGTGGAATAAGTATCATGAACCTTATAAAGATATTGCTAAGAGTGTTCCTGCAAGAAGTACTGAAGTTTATACTGCTAATCATGTTCTACCTGAACCTTATATTGAGAAAATGCCTTTCCCAGTTAAGGTAAAGGAACATTCTATGATAGCTAGTATGGTTAATGAAAGTATGAATAAAGATGTTGAACCTGATAAACAAATGGTTGATGAACCTATAATAGCAAATGTGAAGGACTTTGTCACCAAGTATGAAAAAGAGGGACACCCTATCCTTTGTAAGGATACCTCTAATATTGTTTCACAAAATAGAGTTATGAGAGCTAGTATTCCTGTATTTTCTGTTAGAATAAGTGATCATTGCTATGATGGTACTTGTGATAGTTATATTGTTAAGTTTATGCATGATCTGAGAGCTACTATGAGAGAGGGAAAAGTGTTCTTATGCATCTCAATAATATCAAGTTTCCTCGTTTTATGCTGAAAGTTTTTATGCTGCACTTCTTTTGCCTTCTTATGCAAGTTGCCTTTGGTTTCAATAACTTGTTTGTTTACAAAATCCCCTTGCATAGGAAGTGGGTTAGACTTAAATGTGTGTGTGTTTTTGCTTCTTAATGCTCTCTTTCACTTCAATTCATATCCCTATGAGAGCTTCTTCAAAATTATCATGCCCATCTTAATGGCTATAAAGAAAGAGCTTTATGGGAGACAACCCAATTTGTTTTTGCTTTTAGTTTGTTTTTGTTTCTTTGAGTCTTGGAAGTTATTACTTCGGTAATAACCGCTCCTTATCCGTTTTGTTTGTTTTTTGTGTCAAGATCAACCTCTAATGAGAGAGAAGTAATATTTGGGGAAGTTGCTGTCCCGAAACAGATTTTTGTGCTTCACCGTAAAAATTCGTGAGAGACCTCTGTCTGTCGGATTGAGCTGTAATTTTTTGTGCTTCTGTCCCAGATTGTTATATAACTTTAGTTAGTTTTGCACTTTTTGATTTGAGAAACAGAAGATTTTAGAAAAATTTATCTTTACCTGCTGGTCTGTTTTGACAGATTTTGCCAATCTTGCATTTGCTTCTTTATTCGATTTCCTTTTTGAATTCTTTTTGGGTGTTCGGAAGGAGTTGCTACAGTAGCTTATGTTTTGATGGTTTTCAGTTGAAGTTGGACTCAAAAGGTTTTATCACTTCACTTATACTAATGTTGCTAATGAGAATTGCGTGAAGTTTTGTGTGAAAGAAATTTCCAGGAAGTGGAGATAAAGATAATGGTGTAATAAGGAAGAGAAGGGTTTTATGACTCAAGTAATAAGGGTATGAAGATGAAGATATTGATGTTATTCAAGTGATGACTCCGGAAGGATCCACTAAATACCAAATTCAGAGACCTACAGAGTCCGTTTCCAACTAGGTAACAGTTCTGGTAAGAAAAGTTCCGCGAAAATACAATCCAACTATATTTTTGTAGTTTTTAGTCAATAAGGAAAGCTACGAAGCAAAAAATGGGACGGAAACGGAGCCAGGGTGGCTCACACCACCCTGTGGCGCGGGCCCACCCCTGACCACGCCACCAGGTGGTGAGTCCACCCCGGACTCTGCCTCCGACTCGTTTTCTCCCAGTACCTTCCTTTTGATGTGAAACTTCGTAATATATAATCCCCCAGACCCCCCGAGGTCCGTATATCGTGTTTTCGTCGTGTTTTTGTTTTGATCTGTTTCTGTCAGGACATACTCTCGGAAAGCTTAGAAGCACAATGGTGTCCGCCAAGGATAAAGAGAAGGAGCCCATGGAGGAAGATCTCCAAGACCCCAAGCAGGGGCTGGTACCTTTAGTCTCTTGCCCTGCATCAACGGAAGCCCTACGAGTCACTAAGGAGTTCTGTGATAAGTACCAAGACTTGAGGAGGAAGGTGGTCATCCTTTAATGGGAGAATAATAGGCTTCACAAGATGCTGGAAGATTTCCTCACGTCAACTAAGAAAATATTACCACCACCACCGAACTCGTCATCAGGTTTGGCATCCCCTTGGTTTGTTCCAAGCTTGGGGGAGTGCCGCGGTATCATATCACTATCTTCTATCTTTTTACATTATTAGTAGAGTCATATCATGAATAGAGGAGTTATTATGTAGTATGGTTTGCATTATGGAAGTGTCCCCTCTCTCGTTAGATATGTATCCCTTGGTGTGAGTTGCCATTATGGAATATTAATGAGAAGTTCTATAATTCACTCTTTTGCATAGCTTATATTAGTTTTCAATTTGTGGTTATATGATTGATCTTGTTGTTAGTATTGGTTTCACTTTGGGATCATTGAGTTAATTTAGTTGGTTTTGGCAAACCTGGCTCAGTCAGTAGCAACACCTTTTTGAGAGTTGAAAAGAAAAGATAGAAGTACTCTAGAAGAAAAATAATTTCATCATCTTTCTTTCTTGATTTGCTCATAAGTTTAATATTCTCTAGTTAAGATCTTTTGTGCTTCCAAGGAAGATTGCATGTTTGTCTTTATCATTTGTATGTTTGATTGTTTCCTTCAACTCTTGTACTTGCTACCCAGCCTTGCTAGCCAAAAACTTGTCCTAAGAGGGAATTCTTCTCGTGCATCCACTCCTTTAAAACCAAAACCTCTGCCATTTGTGTCGACCATACCTACCTAGTAGCATTATTGCTATTCCAAGTAAATTCTTGTTTTGTCTACCTCCCAAATTAAACTTGTTATGTGAAAATTAGTGATTAAAGCTCTCACGAACTTGATGGCACACTTTACTTTCTTGCATTTAATAAACTTGAACCATTGTGCTCACCTATGTTGTGTATATGCTTGCGCTTTGTAAGTTGTGAATTAGCAGAACCATGTTGTCATGGGGAACACTTTCAACCTTGCACTGGTACTTTGTACCAAGTTGATATCATGTTTTTTTGTCTATGGATGTTGTCGGTGTGAAATGAAAGGGAAGATTGTAAGTCCATGGAGTTATGCATGTGTGTTAGAGAAACGCCTGGGCTGCTGGTCTAATCCATGCTGACATGGTGGAAACCTGTAGCGTAACCATAACGAGTATCTATGAAGCATTCTTCTTATAAAAAAAGAGATAGAGATTGAGAAAAAAGAGAAAAGAAAAAAAGAGATATTATGAAAAGAGGAAACAGAGAAAAAAGCACCATATTCCCATGGTAAATAAGAAGAGTTCTGAGATACTTGTTGTCTGCTTGCCTTGTCATTTTGATATGGGGATTCTTCCGTATCATCGGGCAAGGGGTACCCCATTGGCGGTTCTCAATGATACACATATGCTTACGATGACAAGAACTTACCGGTGACTAAACTTGAGTAGCATGAGGAGCGGCCCTCGTATTCAAGGGACATGAGATTCTCAACTTACAAATTATCAATGCATATCCTCATTTTTGATCACTTTAACCTTAATCACCTAAAGATGCCTATGATAGGGGCAATGAGAGCTGAAAGCTAGTAAGTATCATAATTTTTGGGAGCTCTTTATGAGACTTGCAATCCCTGCTTCCCTCTGCGAAGGGCCTTTATTTTACTTAGTAGTTGAGTCAGTAAACCTATTCTCTTCTATCTCAGCAAGTATTTTGAGTTGATGTGTTTCATTCATTCATATGATGATTTATGCAATCATGTCTTATGTTCCTTGTTTTGCACATTGCTCTTATCTTGATGTTTACTACTTTGAAAGCTATCATTGAAAAACCAGCTATTTGTGAACTCTAGCAAATTATCAGCTATTCTTCGACCAAGAGCTAAGTTTGCCATTACCAATTATGATTCACTTTATGTATCTTTATTGTGTTTCCTTTACTCATTGCAAGTTGAGTTGTATAATAGTGAGTTGTCTTCTATTATGATCTATGTATTTGATGAATGTGATGCTTTTGTCCATATTCTTTTATCGACTCTTCACTCCATAAACCTGAGGCCATGTTTATTCAGCTCAGTTTCGCTTGGGGACAAGCAAAGTCTAAGCTTGGGGGGAGTTGATACGTCCATTTTGCATCACTATTCTATGTCTTAATTCACTATTATTCATTGATATTTTTTGTATTGAGAGGTGATACTTATGTTATTTCATCTATTTTTTTGCATGGTTGATGACTTTTGGAGCATGGACCGCTGCAGTCAGGATTCTGATGGAAAAGGTGCTATTTGGAGGCAAAATTCGCGAAGATCAGAAAATCCGAGAAAATACACGGAAAATCCTATTTTTCCAGAAGACTAAGGATGCCAGAAGATGGAGTGGAGGTGGGCCACAGGGGGCCCACACCACCCCATGGCGCGGGCAGGCCTAGGCCATGCCTGGAGGTGGTGTGGCCGCCCTGGCCTACTCCAGCCTCTCCCCTCTGGCGTATATCATCCCCACGAAACCCTAAGACTCGAGCAGCGACCACAGAAAGATTCCGCCGCCTCTGTGGGGCGGAAAACACCGAGAGAGAAAGATCTCTCCGGCAGACATATTTCTACCGGGGGAATCCCTTCCCGGTGAGGGGAGATCATCGCCATCAACACCACCATCAAGCTGGACTTCATCGGGATCATCATCATCATCACCACCATCATCACCATCAGCACCTTCATCACCATCTCCATATTGTTGTAACAATTGCGTTGAATCTTGCGTAGTTCATGGGGGAAACTTTCCCGGTGTTGATTACTTTTTGTAGTTGATGCTATTGAGTGAACCATTGAATTATTGTTTATGTTCAGATTGTTATACATCATTATTCCATCTCTGATCATGATCCATATGATGTCTTGTGAGTAGTTTGTTTTGTTCTTGAGGACATGGGAGAAGTCTTGTTGTTAGTAGTGGAGTTGTGTTGAGAAAGATTCAATAGTTTGATATTTAAGTTGTGGTGTACTTCTTCTAGTGGTGTCATGTGAACGTCGACTACATGACACTTCACCTATATGGGCCTAGGGGAATGCATTGTGTATTTGGCTACTAATCGTAGGGGTTGCCGGAGTGACAGAAACCTGAACCCCCGTTAGGAAACCATTGCACAAGGGACGTAAGGGTCTTAGAGTATAAAGTTGTGGTTAGGTTTCTACCTTAATTACTTTCTTGTACTTACGGATGTTTGCAAGGGGTTTAATCACAAGTATGTATTAGTCTTGGATGGGGCGGTACATTAGCACAGGTTCACCCACACAACACTTAGCAAGGTAGAGAAGATTAATCAACTATATGAAGTGAAAGCACTTGACAGTCTTCCCATGTGTCCTCGAAAATGTTTGGTCATCTATAGAAATACAACCGGCTTGTCCTTTGCTGCATAAAGGATTGGGCCACTTGCTGCATTTATTCCTACTGTCTTTTATTTACTCGTACTTTGTTTACTTGCTTTATCAAAAACCCCTAAAAATCCGTTTGCTAAGTATTTGCAGAGAATTCCTGAACCATACCACTAGCCAGCACCTTCCGCTCCTCGTTGGGTTCGACACTCTTATTTATCGAAAATACTGCGATACACCCCCTATACTTGTGGGTCATCAACAAGGCAAGCAGACAATGAGCATCTCAGCGATCTTTTTATTTGCTATTTGCATAGGTTTTTATTGAGGATGCTTCATAGAGTGCTCATTATGGTTGTGCTGCAAGTTTCCACCATGATTAGGAATGTCTTAGGCTAGCGGCCTAGGCGTTTCTCTAACACACATACAAGCTCCATGATCTTACAAGTTCCACATTTATTTCACACCACCTAAATCCATAAGCAAAAGAATCATGATATCAACGGAATAACAAGTGCAATGTTGAAAGTGTTCCCCATGATACATGGTTCTGCTAACTTGAACTTATAAAGCGCAAGCATATACACAACAAATATGGACGCAATGATTCAAGATTATTAAGTGCAAGAAAGTAAAGTGTGCCATCAAGTTCGTGAGAGCTTTAATCACTAGTTTTCACATAACAAGTTTAATTCGGAAGGTAGATAAAACATGAATATACTTGGAATAGCATATGCTAATAGGTAGGTATGGTGGACTCTTTGGAACAACTTGGTTTTATTTGGAGCTGGATGCATGAGTGGAACTCATACTTGGTTATGGGAGCGACAACTAAGAGAGCAATAATGGCCATAATCATGCAAAGCGACAAAACATCATTAATTAAAGCATACAGTGATATTACAAGTCGAAAACTAAAGGATCATAAAGGCTATGGTGACTTGGGATAGTCATAACATGGTGTGAACATGCGCCAAGTCAACCCAAATAAAGCATCAAAGGAGAATACCATAATACTATGCTTTAATATGCTAAAACAACGCATGATTCTTTCAAGGCACATTAAGTAATCTCAATTGTTTATAACAAGTCATGCTACAACAAAAATCACTAAGCATAAAGCCAAAACAATATCAAGCATGAAGCGACAAAGCATAGGCCACAATCAAAAACAAGCTCCTTTTACCACTTAAGCATGAACTTTTCCTACTATTTTCCAAACCAAACCAAACTATTTGAAAACTAATGTATGAAAGAGGGGGTCCAACCAATTTATTCAAGCAAACAAAAAACGAAGACGCTCCAAGAACAACACAACTGTGCATGAAACAATAAAAATGAAGTGTTTGGAAGAACCTAAGATTTTTATTGATGAAGAAGGGGATGCCTTGGGCATCCCCAAGCTTTGACGCTTGTAATTCTTGGATATTTCTTGGGGTGACACAGGTGGCATCCCCAAGCTTGAGCTTTAGTACATTATTTATCTCATTACATCATTCTCTTCATACACCTGAAATTTTTCCTTCATACAAAATTTCACACAATCTTTATTAGCAACATTAGTGTACTCAAGATAATAAGTCTTTGGGTTCAGTTCCAACACCAATAAAACTCCCATTAAAACACAAGCTACTCTAGCACTTCCCTTGAAAAGCTCAATTCCCCAAAGAGAACCCAAAAAGGAATCAACAAGAGGCAAATGCAAATAATGGCAGAAATCTGTCAAAACAGACCAGCAAGTAAAAAACTAATTTTTTCGAAGACCTTCTTTTGCTCAAATCGAAAAGTGCTGAACTAACGAAAGTTAGATAATAACCTGGGGCAGAAGAACAAAAATTCACGACTCAAAACGATGTACGGAGATTTTACACGAATTTTTACGGTGAAGCACAAAAATCTGTTGCGGGACAACAACTTTCCCAAGCATTACTTCTCTCTCATTAGAGGTTACTCTTGGCACAAAAAGCAAATAAAAAGGATAAGGAGCGGTTATTACAGAGGTAATAACTTCCAAGACTCATCTAAAACTTTTGAGTTATCTCTCAATAGGTACTTTTCTTTAACGCCTTTAAGTTAGGCATAAGAAGCAAGAAAAAGAATCAAGTGTTCTCAAATGAAGCAGCATTAAGAGCAAATTTTGTTTTCATAGTTGAGGCAAAAGGGATCTACTCTCTATTATTAGGGAAGTGTTCTATACCTTTCTTGAGTGGGAGTTTATATTTAATGGTGCCTTCTTTCATATTAATAATGGCACCAACATTTCTAAGAAAATGTCTTCCCAAAGTAATAGGACAAGAAGCATTGCATTCAACATCCAAAACATAGAAATCAATGGGGACATAGCCATTGTTAACCATAATAAGAACATCATTAATACTCCCCATGAGTTTCTTTTTAGCATTATCATCAAGTGGGACATTTAAATAGCAATCTTCCAATGGTGGCAAATCAAGCATTTCATAAATCTTTCTAGGCATAATAGAAACACTACCAGCAAGATCACATAAAGCTTTAAGATCAAAATCATTCACTTTCATATTAATGAGGGGTTCCCAACGATCTTCTAGTTTCATCGGAATAGAAGCTTTATATTTCATCTTTTCTTCTTTAATTTTTATGAGAGCATCAGTAATGTGTTTTGCAAAGGCCATATTCATAGCACTAGCATTAGGACTTTTAGCAAGCTTTTGTAGGAACTTAATTACTTCAGAGATATTGCAACCATCAAGATCAAAATCATAATTATCATCTAAAGTAGTAGAGCTATTACTAGCTTCAACACTAGTGGTAGTGATAGTAGAAACACTAATATTTCTAGCAATTTCATCTTCTCATTTCCACTTAGCATGCAATTCAGCTAATAGTCTAACATTCTCATCAATTCTAACTTGTATGGCATTAGTAGCACCAAAGGGATTTTCAATAGTTTCAGGTTTAGCAGCCATTTTATTAATCAAAGAGGATTGTGCTTCAGACAAACATGATATATTTCTTTCAGCATTAGAAAGTTTCAATTGCAAACTAGGAATTTCCCTATTTAAACTCTCAAGTTGATGACTAATATTTTTCAAAATAGTAGATTGTTCCTCCATGGTTTTAGTAAATAACTTATTTTGCTCATATTGCATTTGCATGAAGTTTTTAGTGGCTCTTTCAACTTCTAAAATTCTTCATTCACTAGGTATTCTAGGTTTTCCATGATAACCATAAGTATTATTAGGAGGGTAAGGCCTATAATTGTTATTACCACAAGCATTGTTACCAAAATGATTATTTCTTATAAATTTCACATCAACTTGCTCTTCTTGAGCAACCAAAGAGGCTAAGGGAACATGATTTGGATCAATATGAGCTTTCCCATTAACAAGCATAGACATAATAACATCAATTTTATCACTCAAGGAAGAGGTCTCTTCAACAGAATTTACCTTCTTACCTTGTGGAGATCTCTCAGTGTGCCATTCAGAATAGTTAACCATCATATTATCCAGAAGCTTTGTTGCAGCACCCAAAGTAATGGTCATAAAGGTACCTCCAGTAGCAGAATCCAGTAGATGTCTTGAAGAATAGTTCAATCCTGCATAAAAGGTTTGGATAATCATCCAAGCAGTCAATCCATGAGTGGGACAATTCTTTACCAAAGATTTCATTCTTTCCCAAGCTTGAGCAACATGTTCATTATCAGATTGTTTAAACTTCATTATTTCACTTATCATAGATATAATCTTAACAGGAGGATAGTATTTTCATTTGAAAGCATCTTTGCATTTAGTCCAAGAATCAATACTATTCCTAGTTAGGGATTGCAACCATTCTTTAGCTTTTCCTCTCACAGAGAAAGGAAACAATTTAAGCTTAATAATATCCCCATCTATATCCCTATGCTTTTGCATCTCACAAAGTTAATCAAAGTTATTAAGATGAGCAGCAACATCTTCAGTACCAATTCCAGAAAATTGTTCTCTCATAACAAGATTGAGTAAAGCAGGTTTAATTTCAAAGAAAGTAGCTTCAGGAATAGGTGGAGCAATAGGTGTGCACATGAAATCATTGTTGTTGGTGCTAGTGAAGTCACACAACTTAGTGTTTTCAAGAGTAGTTATTTTTTTGTGTTTTTAATAAATAGAGCAAACTAGTAAAACTATTTTTTTGTGTTTTGATAAAGAAACAAGCAAAAAAGCAAAAATAAACTAAGCAAAACGAAAATAACAAAGTAAAGAGATTGGTTATGAGGGACTCCCCTTGTGAAGATGTCCTTGACTCCCCGGCAATGGCGCCCGAAAAATACTTGCTGGCTCATGGTTGATATCGAGCTCGTTGGGGAACCCCAAGAGGAAGGTATGATGAGCATAGTAGTAAGTTTCCCTCAGTTATGAAACCAAGGTTATCGAACCAGTAGGAGCAAGGAAACACCTCCAAGGTGTTATTTCCAACTTGGACTCCTGCACAACACAACCACATAACTTTGCCCCAACTTACAGTGAGGTTGTCAATCTCACCGGTTTTGCTGAAAACAAAGGATTAAACACATTCTGTGGAAGAAAGTAAAGGCTTGCAGAAAGTAAATAGAAAGCAGTAAACAGTTGTAGATTGATGGTAAAAGAAAGGACCGGGGTCCATAGTTCACTAGTGGTGATTCTCCTTAAGATAGATGATATGTTGGGTGAACAAATTACAATGGGTCAATTGACAAAGATCAAGAAAGCATAAATGCATATACTAATCAACTTGACTCATATGAGATTTGATTGGGCATTACAACATTATACATAGACCGTAATCCAACTGCATCTATGACTAATAATCCACCTTCAGGTTATCAATCCGAACCCCCTCTAGTATTAAGTTGCAAGAAACAGATAATTGCATTACGCATTGCGTGTAAAGTAAACAATATGATTGTTCTATGAACAAAGGATTGATGTTTTCTCCCTAGTAGCAACAGCACATCTAGTACCTTAGAGATTTCTATCACTTCCCCAGATTACTAGAGGCATGAACCCACTATCGAGCATAAATACTCCCTCTTGGAGTTGCTAGCATCTACTCGGCCAAGATATCTACTAACAACAGAGAGCATGCAAGATCACAAATAACAAATACATGATAGAATCGATAATCAATCTAAAATAGCATCTCAATATCCATCGGATCCCCACAAACACAACATGTATGATTACAAATAGATGATCTTGATCATGAACGGAGCTCACAAGATCTAGACATGATAGCACAAAGGAGAAGAACCAACCATCTAGCTACTACATGGACCCGTAGTACAAGGATGAACTACTCACGCATCACACCGGAGGCTTGGATGGTGATGAAGAAGGCCTCCAGGGTGAATTCTCCCCTCCGGCAGGGTGCCGGGAAGAGGTTCAGATCCCTCCTGATCTAGGTATGGAGATGATAGCAGCTACAGATGCTTTCGTGGAATTTTGATTGGGTACTCAGGGTTTCTATATCGGAGGCATCTTATAGGCGAAAGGGGAGGCCGAGGGGGTTCCCTAGGCGGCCACACCACCCCCTGGCGCGGGCCAGGGCAGGCCGTGCGGCCAGGTGGTGTGGACGGACCCTAGACCCTCTCCGTCTCGTATTCTGGCTCCGTATCCCCCTCGGTGAAATATTGACTTTGGGTTTTGTCCCGTCCAATTCCGAGAATATTCATTTTCTTACTTTCCTGGAACCAAAAACAGCAAAAAACAGGCAGCTGGCACTGTGGCATCTTGTTAATAGGTTAGTCCAAGAAAGTGTATAAAAATACTCCAAAGTGTGGACAAAACATAAGAAAGTAGATATAAACCAAGCATGGAACATCAAAAATTATAGATACGTTAGCAACGTATCAGGCTCCCCTGGTTGACATGATCAAAACCGAGGCTAAGTCGTGGGCCAAGGCTAGGACGCGAGGGTTGCGCCAGATACTCCCTTAGACTAGCTTTGGCTTAGCTTTGCTTTTCTTCCTTGGGTCGATTTGTATGGCGCATGTGTTGGTCCTCTCTGGACTTGTAAAATGACTCTTTCTTGACCTATCAATGCATCAAAACACAAAGCTTTTGCGTTTTCATGAAAAAAATCTACTTCAAAACTCGTATCGAAGAGGGCATTTAAAGGTGTTTTTTCACACAATTTGCAATCATTTTCATCATTGGTTTCATATGGACGAGGGCTTCAAAACTCGGCCTATGTTTCAAAAAACTTATTATTGGGCTTTTTCTTGTGAGGGCGACAACACATAAGTTTTCAGTTTCTTTTGTAACAGATTACTATCTATAATTTCTAATACGAATACGTGGCAACTTTGTAAATCTATAGGTGGTAACTTTGAAGAACAAAAGGTTGTCAAAACAACTCATAGGGATATGACGACATAGGCAGACTCGGGCTGATCACATAGGCAACACTTGCCATTCGTAGGGCCGTGATTATCCTAGATCAACAGGTAGGCGCCCTCTGGCCATCTACCAAGTGCATATCTTAATTTTGAGGGGTAGGGTCGCTTTCCAAATGATTTTATCCTTGGGTGAGTTAGTCCCTTGAATCTGATTTTATAAATTGATGAAACTATGAAACAACCTAATGGTTCCAACACCCAAGAAATGGAATCCCTATCTTCTGAGAGTTGGCAACCCATAAGCTCCTGGATCAGCAGGTGCCATAAGGCAAGTTCTCCCCCCCCCCCCAAAAAAAATTCTTCTCAAGCCTAAGATCCCTCCATCAGGGTTTAAGGCTTGGTCAACCTTAATTAGGGGGTTGGAGCATATATCAAAAAGACTAGGGTATCTCTCCATGAGAGGCGCCTTCCCAATCCACCAGTAAGTCCATAAGAAAATTCGAGAATCTTCCCCCAACTTGAATTTCACACCCACCTTGAACAAGTGTTTAATTATGTTGAGACTTCTCCAAAATTGCGAGCCACCCTGGCTTTGCAGATTAAGGATGTTGGAGGAATTGTTATACTTGGTCAAGAGCAGACGATGCCATAGGTTGTGCTCTTCTAAGGGGTTCAACAAACGCTAGATCTACTTTAGTATAAGAGAAACATTAAAAATTCTCGAATTTAGAACCCCCATACCATCTAGGTATTTCGGTTCACAAATGTCTGGCCAGCATATCTAGTGGTATTTCCTTTTGTCACCAACCCCCTCCCAAAAAAATCTAGCCATATGTTTGTCAAGACCTTCATGGGTCCCTTCTGCAAGAAGGAATAGGCCCATAGAGAAAATGGGAAGGCTGGAGAGGAAAGAATTAATCCAGGTTAGTCCGGCAGCGGATGACATAAATCTGCCTTGCCAAGGTTCAACCCTTTTCCCTCAAGTGCTGATGAGGTCCTCCTAGTTAGCCATTATAAGCTGCCATTGGGAAACCTAAGTAGGTGAAGGGGGGCTTCCTACTTTGTAGTTCAAGAGCCTAGCAATCTTGTTTTGTTTAGCATGGTCAATCCCTAACATAGAAACCTCACTCTTGAGGAAGTTAATCTTTAAAACTGAGATGATTTCGAAGCAAATAAGAAGGAATTTTAGGTTGCTAAGAAACACCTCATTAAGTTCCACAAAAAGAATTGTGTCATCCACGTATTGCAGGTGGGACATTTCTCCTACAATTAGGTGAGACACCAATCCTTTAATGTGGCTAGCCGAAACAGCAAAATCTAGGATTGTAGCAAGCTCATCCACCATGAAGTCAAACAGGAGAAGGGACATGGAGTCACCCTGACTCACTCCACTCCTATTTCTAAAATAAGGCCGACAATCCCATTGATATTAATCGTAGTTTGTCCCCCAGTGACTATCTGCATTAACTTATGTACTAATCTAGAGTCAAAGCCTTTATGAATAAGCACCTCTTTGAAAAAAGGCCAACTCACTCTATCGTAATCCTTTTCGAAGTCCAATTTAAGGATCACCACTTTCTCGTTCCTAAATTTAAGCTCGTGGATGATTCGGTGGAGCACCAACGCGCCATATTGAATGACTCGACCCCTGATGAAAGCGGTTTGAGATAGAGAGGTTGTCTTGTGTGTTACTGGAGACAGTCTAGAAGCTAAGGCTTTAGAAATCAACTTAAATAAAACATTAATCAGGGCAATAGGGAGAAATAGTTTAATGTCATCAACCCCGGGCCCCTTAGGAATCAAAGATAGAATACCAAAATTCAAACGCGAGATATCAACTCTCCCAAGCATAAAGTCGTTAAGCAACTTAAAAAACCAAAGGTTTAAGGAGATGCAAGAAGGACTTGAAGAATGCCACTAGGAAGCTGTCTGGCCTAGGGGCAGTGTCGGTTTTCGTCTCCTTAAGCACATAGTCTAGCTCTTCGGGCAGGAAAGAAAGGGCTACTGCCTCATTTTGTCCCCTTGAAATGGTCTGGTCCTCTGGCCAAAGATCCAGACAGAGGGAAAACATATGAGATTCCTCTGACCCCATTAGTTCCCTATACAAATCATAGATCTGAGATTGGACTGCTTGGAAGTTGGAGATCAGACACTCATTGGTGGATAAAACTTTAATCAAACACTTCCGTCTACGCCCATTGGCAATAGCATGAAAGAACTTGGTGTTGGAGTGGCCCTTAAGTATCCAATTCATCCTTTCATGTTGGCTCAAGTGATCTTCTTCCCTCTGAAAGATCATTGTCATGCGCTCCTCCAGAAGGTATCTATGGGCACAACCCTCTTCATCCAAACCTGCCCCATCCGCAAACTGATCCAACTCTTGGATTTCTCAGAGAATGTCATTCTTTTCGGCATATGCCATCACTTGGCAGTTAGCAGCCCAACCTTTTAGAAATCAGCAAAGGCCATCAACTTGGGAGTCCTATACATCTATAATATCTCTTCTCCTAGCAGGTCTAAGAAGAAGGGCAAGCCATTTGTTCTCCACAATGAGCGAGAAATTGGGCATGGAAAGCCACCCATTTTCAAAGAAAAAAATGATATGGCTTTGTGATCTTCCGGATCACTAGTGTCTAGGATGAGAGGAGTATGGTTAGAACCAATGCTTGGCTCAGCCACTAGAGAGGCAAGGGGGAATTTATAGTCCCATTTCGGAGAGACCAGAACCCTATCCAGAACACTCCTAATAGGGTTGCGTTTGTGGTTGGACCAAGTAAATCTCGCCCTAGATATCGCAATTTCTCTAAGCTACAGCCTAGCAATGAAGTCATTGAACAGGTACACTCTGCCCCAATCAATGTTATTATTATTTTTGTCCATCGCTCCCTAGGTCAGATTAAAATCTCCAAAGATCACCACTGGATATCTGGAGGACGCAATCAACACCTCCAACTCCTCTAAGAATCGTGGAGAGTTACCATGGTCTGTCGAGACATAGACCCCCACGAACGTAAAAATAAAGTTTGTCTCTATGTGAAGCACGGAAGCACTAAGAAAGAAATCCCCTTAGTTAGTCTCCCCCACTTAGAACACAGAGTCTCTTATACCTAAGAGCAAACCCCCAGAATGTTCGTACGCTGGCAGTCAAGACCAAAAAAACTTATCTCCCAACTCCAGGCTCTCGAGATCATGTAGACGGAAATCTTGACATATTGTTTCTTGAATAAAAATAATGTCAGTTTTGATTTTAAGGAGGTACTACCTTAACTGGTTTCATCGACCTCTATGACAAAAACAAAGAATATTCCAACCTAAGGCCTTCATTTATTAAATCCAGAGCAAGCCCGTGCTTGCCGTGCTGGGGTCTTCCAAAGGTTCAGCCTTGGGCTAAGGTTAGAAGGTTTATGATCCTGTCTCCCTTTGTTTAGAACTTTTTGGGTAGGAGGGATGGGCCGCACTGGCACCTCCTCACTAGGGATCTGAGCGGCCTCCTGTCCTGCCACACTGGCTGGCTCAGGATCTTGCTCCTGCTGAACTTCTGCGGCCACTCTGGCCGCTTCCTGGGATACTTTCGCGACGGCCTCCGCTAGGACCACTTGGGCAGATTCTTTCGCCCGAACCAAAGATAAAATCGACGAGGCAGGACAGGAAGGAGTAAGGGAAAAACAAGAATCATAAGGAACTGTGAGCAAATGCGCATTTGAAACATCCGAGAGGGTCACAAAATCAGAATAAACCGAAGGGGGCGGGAGAGTCTTACCAGGAAGGTCCTTTTGTGCCGCTACCTGGACAACTTTGTCCATCATATATTCCGCATCGTTGTTCTTGTTTCTAAGGCTCCGCCTAGTCAAGGAAGAGGGAGTAGCAAGCACGCCTAGAGCATCCGAGGTGCTAGCCTTGGATTTCCTTGTGGAGGTTGATGGGGCCACAATTGGCGTAGATTTATCCTCCACTAGAACCGAGTGCCTGCCCTTGGCGATGTGCAGGGACACTGAGGCCTCCTTGGACAGGTCTAGCAAAGCAAGGGAGTAGGAGCGTGTGGTCTACAACTTCTTGGAGCGACCGATAAGCATCTCGTTCTTGAATTCCCATTCATCAGGGGATTCCGAACCAGTCTCCACTCTGTCAGCATTAGACATCCTCATCATCTTACCAGGGGTGAAAGAAGGGGTGTTCACTCTCTCTCCCTCCTCTTAGGTATCCTCGAGAGAAGCAATAGGTATTGGAGAGACCAGGGCATTCTTGGAGTTGGGGATCGAGGCCGGTAGGGCTGGCAAGATCGCTTCTGCCAGCTTGTCTCCAAAGGATCGGGACGCCAGGTGTGACCCGTACTGGTTGAAATGCTCACACTGAAGCTGGCCTAGGTCAGAGGAGGGGGGAGCTGCATCCTTACCACTCTGCAGGGAAATTGACACACTTTCAATCATTTTTCCCTTGGATGGCTTGACTTCCGCATGCTTATAGGTCCTGGTCACCCCCGGCGCCGAAGATGCTTTCTTAGAAGTTCTGGAGGTGGCCCCTTGGCCTTTCCCTTTAGAAAGCGCTGAGGCGGAAGATTGGCCTGTTGACTTTCCTTTCTTATGCTTCTAATGGGCATCAGAGGAATTGTGGCCCTTCGTGTCCGCATCATCCTCTTTGTGGGATTGAGATTGTCTGGATTTGGTGGTGTCGGAGGAGCCTCATTAGCCCCTTTGCCTTTCTTATCTCGTATAATCTCCAACTTGTAACTCTCACCTTTGACAAAGATCAAAAAAGAAGATGCCAGTTTCTCTGGCCTTTGGTTCTTTGAAGAGAGACAACGCGTCCAAGAATTGGCTTGCTCGCCAGAACCAATGCTACCATCAGCCGGTCCTCTTAAAGAAGCTCCTTTGGCACCCCGTGAATCCTCACCCATGACTCTAACAGTGAACCTCGCTCTCCAGGAGGAGGGCCAATTTCATTGAGCACAATCACCCTTAGTTTTCTCCCCGGAAGAGAGAGATCTACCAGTGTTGCGACAGCGCTGCAGGCTGTCAGAGTTCGGGAAGATAATAGAAAAATAGGTATTGCTTAGCCTTGCTATCCGCCAGTCCCAATCTTCACAAACAAGCTTCTTGAGTCCATCCTCGATCACTGCTTCAGAAGCCCTGGAATCTCTAGCCACCACATAGGCCATGTTCTCCTTTCTGGCATTTGGTAAGGGTGCCAAGTTTCACATCACAAAGAAACCAGCACCATCTACCGCCACCTCGTAATGCAAAAGCACTGGTGGCTTGCTTGTCGCCGGGCACATCCCGATCGTGTGACCATCCACGTCACAAAGCACATAGTTAGGGAGATGCGTGCAACCAGATTGGAAATGGATTGGGCGTGAACAGTTGAAGCAGGTGATCTGGGGCTCGGATCTCACTTGATCCGCTTCCACCACCTCGGCATGTGTCTATGATGACCCCTTGTTGAAGGGATCGTGACAGAGGAGGCCGACACTAGAGGAGGTTGGTTCTTGAATTTCTTCACACCCATACTCTTGCGGGGAGGGCGAGATCCACCTTCTTCTCCCCCGCGATGGGTAGAGGGACCGTATGGGTAGCGCCCTGCTTCCCCATCCCGCCGTGGAGCCTCGATTTTTCTTATTGGCGACCGGTCACGCTAATGGCTGCGGCGCTATTCCAGCAGATGGCGAAGCTCAAACTCGGTGCGCTCATCCACCATGTGATTGTCGCTCTGACCCATCTCATCGTACTAGCGTTTCTTTGATCCCCAACCCACACGGTGGCCGCGTTCCATCGAACAGACCGAGTAGCATTGGGAGCAAAAAATAGACCACGACGGCAGAGATCTCGAAGGGGGACAAGGAAGAGGCGAAGAGGCAAAGAGGACTTAGGGTTTCCACCGGTCTCTAGCACCACTTAAATAGTGGGGGAGAGCCAGCTCTAGTGGCCGCTGTGGTGGATTGGGCGGCACCAATACCGCTTCGCTCTGGGCCTTGTGGTTCATCCGTGCGTGAGTCCGCGCTGGGCCCAGCCGGGCCGGGTTGCACCAGCCGGGCTTGGTTCAACACCAGTCCAACTGGCCCAACCCTAGCCTCATGCAACTTTCTCCCACCCGACGAACAATCCTTCTCCGCACCCAGAAGCTCCACCAGCGCCGTCGGCGGCGCCACCGTCTCCCCGGCCGGCAGCGACAGCTCGAAAGAGAGGGAACTAAAGGTAACCTCGTTTGTCCGCTCCCGGACCACATCGGAGCTACGACACGACACCAGCAGAGGCGGGAAATCCTCAAACCACGGAGCTCCCACACAAGTTGCCCGTGCCGCTAGGGACTAGGGTTTCTCCCCTGGCACCGAAGAGCAGGCCCCAAACCTCGAGCCCCTCCCACCGGGCGCAAAGGCCTCACGTCACTGTCGCGCCCTACGGCCGAACGTCTCCACCAAGGTCCACGCTGGATCTAGCAGATCGGCCAAAGTGACATGTGTCAGCCGGCAGCTCGGGGTCACACTGCCCATCTGGCACTGCTCCAAGCTCGCCTCGGAGCTCCTCATCCTCCGAATGAGAGCTCGCCAGCGCCCAAAACTTTGATCTCAGGCCTCCGCCACCAAGCTCAAGGGGGAGGACGGCGAGCCGGGTCGCAGTGGCCCTCGCTGGCCGGCGGATGGAGCGGAAAAGCCGCGTTCACCCTGACGGTCGCCCAGGTCACCAGGGCAAGATAGAGCCACCCCCAATCCAATCGGCCCGCTAAACTGAATCAATCCGCTGAGTCCTACTCACTCCTGAATTGCATCGAGATGGAACCGGTCTGGCTAGTCTCGCCTCGTCTTGTTGTCGTGCTTGATTGTTGCCGGCACAGCCCCTCCGAAGTTTGTCGTGCTGTGATCCATGGAACAAAATTTTCAGTACGCACTTGTGGATAACAGTTTTCAGCGTCACAAAAGTTTCATAACATCAACGATTCTTCGTGTAACTATTTTCGATCCCCATTATTAAAACAACTATGACAAGAATATCACATATATTTGTATCTTACATACAGTGTACATATAATGAACTGTCTTTGACACAAAGATCTTCCGATCACATGTTCGGGAAGATAACAGAAAAATATGTATTGCTTAGCCTTGCTAAATGCCAGTCCCAATCTTTGCAAACAAGCTTCTTGAGTCCATCCTCGGTCGCTGCTTCAGAAGCCCTGGAATCCTCAACCACCACATATTCCATGTTCTCCTTTCTGGCATTTGGTAAGGGTGCCAAGTTTTCCATCATGAAGAAACTAGCACCATCTACCACCGCCCCGTAATGCACAAGCACTGGTGGCTTGCTCGCCGCCGGGCACATCCCGGTCATGTGACCATCCACGTCACAAAGCACACAGTGAGGGGGGGGGGGGGTGCGTGCAACAAGATTGGAAATGGCCCAGGCACGAACAGTTGAAGTAGATGATCCGCGGCTTGGATCTCATAGGATCCGCTTCCACCACCTCGGCATGTGTCTGCGACGAGCCCCCTGTTGAAGGGATCGGGGCAGAGGAGGCCGGCACCGGAGGAGGTTGCTTCTTGAATTTCTTCATCGCCATCCTCTTGCGGGGAGGGCGAGATCCACCTTCTCCTCCCCGGCGCTAGGTAGAGGGACCGGATGGGTAGCGCCCTGCTTTCCCATCCCACCGTGGAGCCTCGATTTGCCTTCTCGGCGACCTGTCACACTAACGGCTGCGGCGCTATTCCTATACATGGACGTACATCCCGAGTTTCTAGGCTCGCCCCGAGCTATCTGAGCTCGCGCCGAGTTGGGCTCGGCCCGCTAGGGACTCCGGACTAAGCCGAGCTAGAGTTACTAGACCTCGGCAACCTCAGGCCGAGCCTGGATCGGCCTGGTCCAGCTCATTAGACCGTGATTTTTTTTTCAATTAACAAAGAGACGAGTGGGAGAGGAGATGGGCTAGAATCTCACGGCCCGTTAGGAATCAATACGTAGCAAGGGGACAGGTCGTGCGCTAGGGTTCTTCTTCTAGTACGTGGCTGAATAGACAACACGCACGAATAGGTCGTGCGCCGCCGTTGGACGTCGCTGTAGGGGTTCGTAGCATGGAAAACAAAAAATTTCTATCGCATACAAACAAACAAGCCAAGATCTATCTACTAGATTGTAGCAACGAGTCGATAGAGGAACTCACCCTCGAAGATTCCAAAGCGGTTAACGAGAGCAGATTCTCGTGGATGATGTAGTCGTACACTTCCGATCTCAAGATCGCGTAGACGATCCTTCCAGCGCCACGTTCGGCAGCGCCCAATGATCGGTCACACGCTCGGTACTGACGAAGACCTTCCTCTCCTTGTTCCAGCAGTATGGAGGTTGTAGCACTCTCTCGCGATTCCGGCAAAGACAACGGCGTGGTACCGGAAGTAGAGGAAATCCGCAGGCTTCGCCTTAAGCAAGTAGTATGGTGGAGCTTATGAGAGAGGCTATTAGTGGTCTAGTAATTAGACACACCAATTAGAAGGCTCTAAACCAATTAGAAGGCTCTAAACCTGGCTAAAGCAATTAGAAGCTCTAAACCAAAACGGCTCTAAACCGGAGATCTAGAGGTGGAAACTTGTGTGTACTAGGAGGGAGCCCTGCCTCCTTATATAGGTGGGAGGGCGGCCAAGGGAGGAGTCCCTCCCAAGTTGGCTTGGTGGGCGCCGCCAAGGGAGGAACCCTCCTCCAATTCGGCCTCCACCAATCCTCCTCTTCCCACTTCCCAAAATTGCCGTTTGACTTTCAAACTAGCCGTTTGACTTTTCAATTTAGGATTTAAATAAACCCTGTATTTTGGACAGCACGAACACCTAGTACATGATGCAATCATTCCAACTTACAATGACACATTCATGTACCCTTCCCCGAGGCCGGGACATTCCGGACCTTCTAGAATGTTCCCGATGAACACACCGAACCATTCCCCAACTCCAAATGGGACTTTCCTTATATGAATCTTATTCTCGGACCATTCCGGATCTCCTCGTGATATCCCGGATCCCATCTGAGACTCAACAACATTCGGTCTCTTTCTCATAATACCATAACTACTCAAAACAACGTCGAATCCTTAAGTGTGTCTCCTACGGTTCGTGAATTATGCGGACATGATCGAGACACTTCGATCAATAACCAATAGAGGAATCTGGAAATTCATATGGCTCCCACATATTTCTACGATTACTTTGCGATCGAATGAACCACTTACATACGATACCAATTTCCCTTTGTCTCACGATATGTTACTTATCCGAGGTTATGATCGTCAAGATCTACGCATACCTAGTTCAACCTCACATCGATAAGTACTCTTTTCTCGCTCCGTGATATGTGATCCCTTGTGAGCCAGTCACATGCTTGCAAGCTAATTGGATGACATTTCACCGAGAGGGCCCAGAGTATATCTATCCGTCATGTGGATGGACAAATCCCACTCTTGATCCATGTGTTTCAACCAATACTTTCGAACACTCAATGCCACTTTTATAGCCACCTCTACGGTGGTGTTTGATGACATCAAAGCATCCATCCGTAAAGGTGATATGCATGATCTCATGGTCAAGGAATTAGGTTACTATGTATCGAAAGCATATAGCAATTGAACTATTGAAATGACTTGATCTTTATGCTACGCTTATCTATAGGAGTATGTCCATCACATCATTCTCCTAACGATATGATCCTGTTTGTTAATAACATCTCTATGTTCATGATCAGGAAACAATGATCATATATTAACCAACAAGCTAGTTTAACAAGAGGCTTCACTAGGGACTCTTATTTTAGTTTACAAATCACACAAGTATTAATGTTTCCGTTAATACAATTATAGCATGGTATGTAAACATTTATCATAAGTGTGAAGATATGATAATAACCACTTTATTATTGCCTCTTGGGCATATCTCCAACAGTCTCCCACTTGCACTAGAGTCAATAATCTAGTTTCAAACCTTTGTGTATTCAACACCTATGGCTTTCCGGTGTTGTATGTACATGATTGCTAGTGGTCAATCGATCTCGGATCCGACACTTCCAGTCCGTGTGTAATTGCATGTCTTTATGCCTCTACGCATCACTCATTCTCTAATGAGATGGCTTTGTATGATTTGGTCTTTCGGTGACCTTTAGTTCTTTGGGGTTAAAACATGTTGATAATATTGTCGCACAATATATCTTCATAGTATTATCCCGCTGTGAACTACACCTAGTTTGATAACAAACTACTTGACACAAATGCCCTCTTTTGCTGCTATAATAGCAGTCATATACTTAGCCTTTTGTTGAAGTATCTGTCACAATGTCTTAACTTTGGAACTCATCCAAATCCATTATGGAACTCACTTTCCATTATATTGTGCCACCCTTAGTTTAGATTGAGATAAACTTAATTTGTACTCTGTGACAAAACTAGTATCAATGTAGTACTTTTACAATGAACTAATCATCTATTTGTCACTTCTACAAATAATATACTCTTAGTTCTTCCAAAAGATCATAAGAATATCCTTACTATCGTCCAATGATCATCTTATGAATCATTCTGGTATATGCTCACAACATTTAGAGCATAGGACATATCTGGATTTGTACATATCACAGTATGATTGATATAAATACTCTTTGTGATTTCATACATCAAGTATCAATCTATACTTGAATCTTTGTTTCACTTACCAAATGTCAATACATTTGAATATATCAATATTGAACTCATTCAATCCTTTCTGTGCGACAAGAACCTTTCTTGTAGTTTCTATATTGAACTTATTCAATATCTCGTCTATGTACTTCTGGCACAACCATATTAGCATCTATTGATGCCAAATATTTTGGTTTTGCCTAAGTCTTTCATCGGGATGAAATTCTTAATATGTGTTAATAAAAGATACATTATTTCCAATCAACAATATGTCTTCCACATAATGTATTAGAAATATGTCTTAGCGCTCCCACTTAATTTCTTGCAAATGCAAGCATCTTCATCGTCTCTAATGAACTTTTAAACTCTTTTAAGAGTTTCATCACAGTGAAGATTCCAACTCCGCTATGCTTTACTTCAACCATTGAAGTTTGCATATACATTTAGCATCCTTTGAATTAACAAAAACCTCATGGACCGTGTCATGCACACGTCCTAGGTAACAATTCTATTAGAAGAACTTGTTTTGTTTATTCAACTACCACATAACAAAATTATATGTAGTGGTTGCTACATTAATCCGTCTAGACTAAATATCGCTATGAAAGATCAGATCTTGTCATAGTCAACCTTTGAACACTGTTGTGAATTCTTTCCCAACATGTCGACAATTTCATAGATGTGAAACATCCATGTCTATTTCTTTATAGATCCAAATACGACTGTAAGGTCTTACACCTTTCTCGAGGGTCCTTCAAGTTCAAGACTTGATTTCTCGTGTATGGAACTTTCACGGATTTTATGGCTTCAAGCCATTTGACGGAGTCAGGGCCCATCATTGCTTCTTTGCATGTAGTCCGTTCATTATTCTCAAATAATGATTCAACCCTCAAATCTTGGTATTTGATTGTTTACTTGACCTACTTGGTTCAATAGAAACTTAGACCTCCGTGACCACAACCTTTGAGGCACGTGAGCCATGAGCATTGTTGCTGCCTCCGGAACACTTTTCGGTGCTGCGCAACTCTGCACATATAGCTAAGGTTCCTTTAACCTTATCAAAGTTCTATCGTCCTCCCACTTAACTTTTTACGAAAAATTCCTTCTCAAAGAAACTTGACGTTCTAAGCGACAAACACTTTTGTCTCCGGTGTTTATGGAGGAATACTTAACATTTATACAAAGACAGGTTTATCCGACTTTGGTTGCACACATCTTTCTTATGCATAGCATACCAATGTTTTAAGAAAAGACTACTTGGGTTTTATCCCAAACCATAACTTTATATGATGTCATTTCAGCGGATTATGATGGAGCTCTTTTCAGTGGAAAAGCGGTAATCTCCAAAGCTTTTAATCTTTAAAATATAATGGCAGTTCTATGAATTACACCTTTGATCTTACCATGTCAAACAAGGTTTTAATTACATATCTCGAACGCTCCATACTCTTATGGTGTTTCGGGAAATGCAAATCCTAATCGATTCCTTAAATCTTAGGTATTATGCTAAACTTGTAATTCAAATATCTTCCTTTATGATCTTATCATAAACTATTCATATTCTTGTTACAATGATTTTGCACTTCATCTTGAAAGTCTTTTAAACTTTTCAAATATTTCATACTTCATCCTTATTAAGTAAATATTCATATATTCACTCAAATTTTCGGAGAAAGCATATGAAGTTGAAATCCATCGCTCTTGACTACACATAATGGAGTTCGTACAACAATATGCACAAGTTCCAATAAGCTAGTCTTTCGTTCCCTTTTGGCCTATGAACGAAGTTTTAGTTATCTCTAGGAAAGTTTCACAAACGTCATTTGATCAAAAATCAAAAGACTCCAAAATTCCATCCACATGGAGTTTCTTCATGTTTTCTTTCCAATATAATTTAAACGGCGATGTCACTTCCTAAGTGATCTTTCAATCAATTTGTCTTTCGACAATTTTAGCACTAGTTTTATGGATGTGATTTCTCCAACGAGATTTGTGAATCATCCATCTTTTATGGATTACGGCAATTATTTGAACAACCCTTTTGTTCTCATAATACTGATAAAACAAATCTTGAAGGCAAGCGTTGATGTTTAACGAGCAACAAAATAACCCTTTATTTGTTCTCGATGAACATCATCACCTATTCTTTGCTAGTTACTTAGGCCATTGTAGTTCATGAATTGTGTTGTTTCGTATGACGATTCACACCAACAAATTCAGTATCAAATACTTAAGAACCACATTGTTTAATAAGCAAAGAATATAGCCATAACACATATATCATCTATATACTTAAACTGAACAATTCTAGTCTTTTCTTTTCTCGCCATATACTTATGAGATTCTCTTTCAAGATTTCCTTTTACATTTGAAAGAATCTATCAACATCAATAGTGGAGTCATACTTATGACACATAGTCCAAAGCGTGTATAGTTAAATACCAATGTCTTTGAACTTGCACTTTGAAGTAGATCATCATTATCAAATATTTGGTGTTCTTTCAAATTCCTTTCTTTAGTAATCTCTTGGTGTAGTAAACATTTTACCTACATCAAATATTCACCCTCATCATGGACTTATCCATGATCTAGCTACTTTTAGCTTGTAACGGTGAATCGCGAGTATAATGTTGCTCTCCAAAACCTTTTGGAAGATTAGGACAACTAGTGTCTCCAACCTTTTGCAAATTCTCATCCAAATATGAGAACATGAACTTTGCCATATTATACTTTATCATGTTGCAACCAAAACTTTGTTTCAGATATCACAATATCTTCCACACATCATGGTTTCTGAAACAACTCTTTCAGATCCTAGATAACCTTGATATTAAGAGAATCTTTTGAATATCAAGAATCATGGAGACAAACATGATACTCAAACACTAACACTTGGAATTGTCACTTCTTGTTTTAATACTAATTATTAAACTTTATGGAGTAACGGAACTTCTTGAAAGTTTGCAATAGGACTTTTAAACTTTAGATTAACACTTCAAAACAATACGATACCAGTTCGTAAAGTAACTAACCAGAATTCTATAGTTCTATCATCTCAATTAAAACTAAGCGCAAGGTGGTAAACGGATGCCAATGACTACAACAACTATGCAAATTCACTTTGATTTTAGTTTATGATAAATTGAGTTCTAATTAATAATTAAATTAATCTAGGTGAACTCCCACTTAAAACAACATCCCTCACATTGTTTTAGTGATCACATGAACCAAATCCACCACATCAAAACCGATCATCACGAGAGTTGATATAGTTTCAATGGCGAACAATCAACATGTTCATCATATCTACTATATGACTCATGCTCTACCTTTCGTTAATCCGTGTTCCTGAGGCCATGTCTGTACATGCTAGTCTCGTCAAGATCAAACCTTAGCTACCGCATAATCAAATCTGGCTTGCTTACGTTGTATTCACCGGGAATCAAAGACACCCGATCATCACGTGGTGCTTCAAGCGACAAGCTTTGGCAACGGTGCATACTAAGGGTGAACACTTTAGAACTTGAAATTTATGTGCATGAGGGATCATCTTATAATGCTACCGTCGTCTACTAAGCAATACAAGATGCATAAAGGATTAACATCACAGGCAATTCATAATATGTGATATGATATGGCCTTTCTTCTTTGTGCTTTCGATCTCCATCTTCAAGCACGAACATGATCTCCATCATCACCGGCATAGCATCAAGGTCAATGACGCTTCTTCATGGTTGTCATCCACCAGCTTCAACTATTACAACTACTTTGAATAGACACGCAGGTCTTAACAAAATTAAAGACAACCATATGGCTCCTGCCGGTTGCCAACTTACAATAAGGAACATTGCATACATCAAATATAATCACAATCATGGCCATATCACATCACTGCACACCCCTGCAAAACAAAGTTAGACGCCTCTACTTTCTTTGCATATTTTACGTGGTTTGGGGCTTTCAATAAGTGTCGTTCTAACTTACGAACAAGAACCACAACATTGATACTAGCATTGTTGATCACCCGTTGTAAATTGGATCTTTACTATGCTAGGAGAAACAGGCACCCGCAAAGCCACTTATGCAATACAAGTTGCATGTCAAGCGTGGAGCAAGTCTCATGAACGATGTCATGTAAGGTTAGCCCGGGCCGCTTCATCCTAACATACCGCAAGATGCAAAGTACACAAAAAGCAATCTACAATAAAAGCATCAATGCCCACAATGACCATTGTGTTCTACTCGTGCAACAGATCTACATATAGACACAGCTCTGATACCACTGTAGGGGTTCGTAGCATGGAAAACAAAAAATTTCTATCGCATACAAACAAACAAGCCAAGATCTATCTACTAGATTGTAGCAACGAGTCGATAGAGGAACTCACCCTCGAAGATTCCAAAGCGGTTAACGAGAGCAGATTCTCGTGGATGATGTAGTCGTACACTTCCGATCTCAAGATCGCGTAGACGATCCTTCCGGCGCCACGTTCCGGCAGCGCTCCCGTAGTCGGTCACACGTTCGATTTTCGTGAAGACCTTCCTCTCCTTGTTCCAAAGCAAATGGAGGTTGTAGCACTCTCCTCGCGATTCCGAAGACTGGCGTGGTAGGAAGTAGAGGGGAAATCCAAGGCTTCGCCTTAAGTAGTATGTTGGAGCTTATGAGAGAGGCTATTAGTGGTCTATTAATTAGACACACCAATTAGAAGGCTCTAAACCAATTAGAAGGCTCTAAACCGCTGGCTAAAGCAATTAGAAGCTCTAAACCAAAACGGCTCTAAACCGGAGATCTAGAGGTGGAAACTTGTGTGTACTAGGAGGGGAGCCCTGCCCCTCCTTATATAGGTGGGAGGGCCGGCCAAGGGGAGGAGAGTCCCTCCCCAAGTCGGCTTGGTGGGGCGCCGGCCAAGGGAGGAACCCTCCTCCAATTCGGCCTCCACCAATCCTCCTCTCTTCCCACTTCCCAAAATTGCCGTTTGACTTTCAAACTAGCCGTTTGACTTTTCAATTTAGGATTTAAATAAACCCTTTATTTTGGACAGCAAGAACACCTAGTACATGATGCAATCATTCCAACTTACAATGACACATTCATGTACCCTTCCCCTTGAGGCCGGACATTCCGGACCTTCTAGAATGTTCCCGATGAACACACCGGAACCAGTCCCCAACTCCGAAATGGGACTTTCCTTATATGAATCTTATTCTCGGACCATTCCGGATCTCCTCGTGATATCCGGATCCCATCCGAGACTCAACAACATTCGGTCCCTTTCTCATAATACCATAACTACTCAAAACAACGTCGAATCCTTAAGTGTGTCTCCCTACGGTTCGTGAATTATGCGGACATGATCGAGACACTTCTCGATCAATAACCAATAGAGGAATCTGGAAATTCATATGGCTCCACATATTTCTCGATTACTTTGCGATCGAATGAACCACTTACATACGATACCAATTTCCCTTTGTCTCACGATATGTTACTTATCCGAGGTTATGATCATCGGTATCTCGCATACCTAGTTCAACCTCGTTCTTGATAAGTACTCTTTTCTCGTTCCGTGATATGTGATCCCTTGTGAGCTAGTCACATGCTTGCAAGCTAATTGGATGACATTTCACCGAGAGGGCCCAGAGTATATCTATCCGTCATGTGGATGGACAAATCCACTCTTGATCCATGTGTTTCAACCAATACTTTCCGAACACTCAATGCCACTTTTATAGCCACCCTGTTACGGTGTGGTGTTTGATGACATCAAAGCATCCATCCGGTAAAGGTGATATGCATGATCTCATGGTCGAAGGAATTAGGTTACTATGTATCAGAAAGCATATAGCAATTGAACTATTGAAATGACTTGATCTTTATGCTACGCTTATCTATAGGAGTATGTCCATCACATCATTCTCCTAACGATATGATCCTGTTGTTAATAACATCTCTATGTTCATGATCAGGAAACAATGATCATATATTAACCAACAAGCTAGTTTAACAAGAGGCTTTACTAGGGACTCTTATTTTAGTTTACAAATCACACAAGTATTAATGTTTCCGGTTAATACAATTATAGCATGGTATGTAAACATTTATCATAAGTGTGAAGATATGATAATAACCACTTTATTATTGCCTCTTGGGCATATCTCCAACAGTCGCCGCCACCAGCGCGCAGGATGCCGCCACCATGCTAGCTGCACCGCCCCGCCGTGTCGCTGCCTGGACGCCGCCGCTGCCTCCTCCATTCCATGCTAGCCGCACCACCCAGCCACGCTCGCGGCGCCGCGCACTGCCGCTGCTGTCTGTGACGCTGCCGTGGAGGACACACCCACCCGGCAGTGACCCACCACTTCCTGGCTCGCGAGCCGTACCGAGCCAGACCGAGTTGGAGGGAAGCTTGGGCCGAGCTCTGTTTCATGGCTCGTTGGCGACGTCGAGCTGGCTCGGGTTCGCCAGAAAAAGCTCGAGCTTTTTGTGGCTCGCCGGCGAGCTGGCTCGATTCGGCTTGTGTCCAGGTATAGTTGTTCCAGCTGATGGCATCGCTCAAACTCGGTAAGCTCATCCACCATACGGTTGACCCATCTCATCATACTGGCGTTTGTTCGAGCCCCAACCCCCACGGTGGCCACGGTCCATTGAACGGCGCGAGTGAGCACTGTGAGCAGAAAACAAACCACGTCGGCGGAGATCTCAGAGGGGGATAGGGAAGCGGAGAAGAGGATTTAGGGTTCCCACCGGTCTCGAGCACCACTTAAATAGTGGGGGAGAGCCAGCTCTAGTGGCGCAGTGGTGGATTAGGCTGCGCCAGTACCGCTTCGCTCTGGGCCTTGTGGTTCATCAGTGCGTGAGTCCATGCTGGGCCCAGCCGGGCTGGGATACACCAGCCAGGCTTGGTTTGACACCAGCCCAACCGGCCCGACACTAGCCTCACACAACCCTGTCCCACCCAACGAACCATCCTTCTCCGCACCTGGAAGCTCCACCATCGCCGCCCGCGGTGCCACCGTCTCCCTGGCCGGCCGCAATAGCTCGAAAGAGAGGGAACTAAAGGTAACCTCGTTTGCCTGCTCCCGAACCAGATCAGAGCTGCGACACGACACCAACACAGGCGGGAAATCCTCAACCCGCGGAGCTCCCCCACAAGTTGCCTATGCCGCCGGGGACTAGGGTTTCTCCCCGCCGGCACCGAAGAGCGGGCCCGAAACCTCGAGCCCCTCCCACCAGGCGCAAAGGCCTCATGTCGCCGCCCCTTCATGCCGAACTTCTCCACCAAGGTCCACGCTGGATCTAGGAGATCGGCCAAAGTGACTTGCGTCAGCGGGCAAATCGGGGTCACACTGACCATCTCGCACTGTGCCAAGCTCCCCTTGGGAGCTCCTCATCCCCCGGATAAGAGCTCGCCAGCGCCCAAAACATCGATCTCATGCCTCCGCCACCAAGCTCAATGGGGGAGGACGGCGAGCCGGGTCGCAGTGGCCCTCGTTGGCCGGCGGACGGAGCAGAAAAGCCGTGTTCACCCTGACGGTCGCCCAGGTTGCCAGCGCAAGACAGAGTCATCTCGAATCCAATCGGCTCGCTAAACTGGATCAATCCTCCGAGTCCTACTCACTTCTGAATTGCATGGAGATGGAGCTAGTCTGGATTGTTGTGGAGATGGAGCCGGTCTCTGTTAAAACAACTATGACAAGAATATCACATATATTCATATCTTACATACACAAAGATCGTTCGATCACATGTTTGCAACTAGACTACTGTCCTACACTACTACATGATCGACGCGCGCTACTCTTCTCCTGCTGCCTGCGTTCCTCGCCGTCGTCGAGTTCTGAGATGGAGCAGATCACGCTAGTCATCGCTGCTGTGTATTGCCTCGATCGTCATGTCGCAGCCGCCCAGATCGTCAAGCTTGTGGAGTCTTGGTCTCTTGATCTCGCCTCGTGTTCTCCGCCAGGATCACCTTGTCGCCTCGCTGGCCGCTACCTGGTCGCTGCCGCAGCATCAAGCTTGGCTGCAGTCTTGGAGCTTTGATCCCAACATGTTCTTGCGCTGATCCATTCTGAGGACGACGCACGCCGCGAGACGAGATTCTTGGAGTGGTTGTCGTATTCCAAGCCTTGATCAGCCTTGAATCTTGATCCCAGCACGATCCAGCATTTCGGGGACCGAATTCTTGATCATAGTCTTGATCAGCATGCATGGAGGTGCTATTGCTAGTTGTTGTTGTCGGTTCCCCTCCCCTCTTGCCGTGTCTGCTTGTCTCCTGAAATCGCTCATCAGTTCTTGGGCCATCGATTCGTAGTTCGTTGCCACACTTCGATCGCCAACTTGAAAGACTGCAAGTCCACGCACTTACCTTCGTGTATCTTGTATCTTGATCACTAGGTTGAAATACTACAAGTTCACGAAATTCTCCGAATATGCCTCTCCCAAAATAGCAAAGCGGTGCTCCTCTTTTCTTTGTATAAGCTAATCCGGACTCAGGGTGTAAACCTCTCTGAGCCCCTTTGCGGCACGGCGTCAGCCGACATAGCCAACATCACCTGTGTCGGCCCGTACTCGCTGGTCCATCCCTTTGTCCGCTGCGCTCATGCTATAGTGGAGAGAGAAAACCTTTGACCATGAAGATTCCTTCCTTCCCTTATAAGCCAAGTGGTAACCCGGCTTAGGCCTAGTTAACTCTGCCATGTGGGTACCTGTAAATAAGTTACAAAATCCTAGCCAACATATGTCTTATGTCGTCCGGAATAACGTTAGACGAACATCCTTCAGGTCAGGTCTTAGCGTAAGTCGGACTGCCTTGAGGTGACTCGGCCAGCTTACGCTTTGACCTTGCCGTACCTCAGCTAACATGGCCTTTATACCCTGTTGTGACCCTACCCGGGGTTATCCCCCCAACATCCAGCGCCCAGGAAATGGAATCCCTATATTTTGAGAGTTGGTAACCCATAAGCTCCTGGGTCAGCAGGTTCCATAAGGCAAGTTCTCCCTCCCCCCAAAGTTCTTTTGAAGCCTAAGATCCCCCTAGGGTTTAAGGCTTGGGAAACCTTAATTAGGGGGTCGGAGCAAATACCAAAAATTCTAGGGTATCTCTCCGCGAGAGGCGCCTCCCCAATCCACCGGTTAGTCCAGAAGCAGATCTATTAACCTTCCCCCAACTTGAATTTCACCCCCACCTTGAACAAGTGTTTAATTATGTTGATACTTCTCCAAAATTGCAAGCCACCCTGGCTTTTCACATTAAGGATGTTGGAGGCATTGTTATATTTGGCCGAGAGAAAGAGGTCCCATAGGTTGTGCTCTTCTAAGGGGTTCAGCAGACGCCAGATCCACTTTAGTATAAGAGAAACATTGAGAATTCTCGAATTTAGAACCGCCAGACCACCTAGGTATTTTGGTTTACAAATGTCTGGACAGCATACTGCTGACTCGTGTATTATCGAACTCGTTGGGGAACCCCAAGAGGAAGGTATGATGAGCACAGCAGTAAGTTTTCCTCAGTTATGAAACCAAGGTTATCAATCCAGTAGGAGCAAGGAAACACCCCAAAGGTGTAGCTAGCTGAACGTTGGCAGGGCGCACTACCAGTGCCAGCAGCAACATGGAGACCTGCACAACACAACCACAGAACTCTGTCCCCAACTTGCGATGAGGTTGTCAATCTCACCGATTTTGCTGAAAACAAAGGATTAAACGTATCGAATAGAAGGAAGTAATAGTTTGCAGAAAGTAAACACAAAACAGTAAACAGTTTGTAGATTGTATGTAAAAGAAAGGACCCTGGTGCATAGTTCACTAGAGGTGGCTCTCCTTAAGATAGATAACATGTTGAGTGAACAAATTACAACGGGGCAATTGACAAACATCGAGAAAGCATACAAGCATATACTAATCATCTTGACTCCTTTGAGACTTGATTGGGCATTACAACATTATACATAGACCGCCATCCAACTACATCTATGACTAATAATCCACCTTCAGGTTATCATCTGAACCCCCTCCAGTATTAAGTTGCAAGCAACAAATTATTGCTTTACGAATTGCGTGTAAAGTAAACAATACGATTGTTTTATGAACAAAGGATTGTTGTTTTCTCCCTAGTAGCAACAACACATCTAGTACCTTAGAGATTTCTGTCACTTCCCCAGATTACCAGAGGCATGAACCCACTATCGAGCATAAATACTAACTCTTGAAGTTGCTAGCATCTACTTGGCCAAGATAGCTACTAACAACGGAAAGCGTGCAAGATCACAAATAACAAAGACATGATAGAATCAATAATCAATCTGAAATAGCATCTCAATATCCATCGGATCCCCAAAAACACAACATGTATGGATTACAAATAGATGATCTTGATCATGAACGGAGCTCACAAGGTCTAAACATGAAAGCACAAAGGAGGAGAACCAGCCATCTAGCTACTACATGGACCCATAGTCCAGAGATAAACTACTCACGCATCACACCGGAGGCTTGCATGATGATGAAGAAGGCCTCCAAGGTGAATTCCCCTCTCTGGCAGGGTGCTGGGAAGAGCTTCAGATCCCTCCCGATCTAGGGATGGAGATGACGGCGGCTGCAGACTCTTTCGTGGATTTTTTGATCGGGTACTCAGGGTTTCCGTATCATAGGCAATATATAGGCGGAAGGAGAGGCCGAGGGGGTGCTGGGGTCGGCCAGACCACCCCCCGGCACGGGCCAGGCCTGGCCGTGTGGCCAGGTGGTGTGGCCAGGCCCCAGCCCTTCTCCGTCTCATATTCTGGCTCCATATGTCTTCGGGTAAAATGTCAACTTTGGCTTTTGTCCCGTCCAATTCCGAGAATATTCATTTTCTGACTTCCTAGAACCAAAAACAGCAGAAAACAGGCAGCTGGCACTGTGGCTCTTGTTAATAGGTTAGTCCAAGAAATCATATGAAAAGTACTCCAAAGTGTGGACAAAACACAAGAAAGTAGATCAAACCAAGCATGGAACATCAAAAATTATAGATACATTTGCAATGTATCAACATCCCCAATCTTAACTCCTGCTCGTCCTCGAGTAGGTAAGTGATAAAAAGAAAGAATAATTTTTAAGGTGACATGCACCATCATAAACTTGATCAAAGTATTTGTAAAATATTCAAAGCTGGGATCATAGTACTTCAATCATAACATGAAAGACAAAGTTCTAGCAATAAGACAAAGAAACTATGTTGCAACATGAAAAGGCATAAACAAAAGATTCATGAATAACAATGCTTTGCAAGACGTTTGTTTGTTTCACATAAAGAAAACATAGCATAGTAGTATTCAGCTTGTCCCTCATAGAGTAGCAAATATAAATGCATAGGACACCTTTAAAGTTCAAAAGAGTGACTAGATACAAATAGTTTAAAACAAGCAATATCAAGATATGCATCAATCAACTAGTCTTGGGACAAAGCACATAGAACTAAGAATGGCCACTATGCTCTCAAAGTAGGTGCATAAAGGTAGAAGGTGGAGACTCAATATAATGGTGGAAGAAAGGCCTTCATAGAAGGAAGCAGAGATTGTTTCAGAGGTGTGTTAAGTCGGTCAGATTCTCTGTGAAATTAAATGGGGGAGTCTCAGATAATTTCAGACCACAGAGGGGTTTACGACAGGGTGACCCTTTATCCCCTTATCTTTTTCTATTTTGTGTTGAAGGTTTTTCCTCTCTCCTGCGATAAGCTCAGGTTGACAATCATATCAGAGGTGTCCGTTTTGGAGGTGCTAGACCACACATCACACACCTTTTATTCGCTGATGACAGCATTGTGTTCCTTGAAGCCTCCCTAGAAAGTATGGCAGCCCTCAAGACTGTTCTGCAGTGATACGAGGCCAGCTCAGGACAAAAAGTCAATCTACAAAAATCGTCAATTTACTTTGGCCGGGGATGTCAGGAGGAGCGCAAGGTGCAGCAGAAACAGATTTTGGGAGCTGATCAAGAAGCTTTGTCTGAACGCTATCTCGGATTACCTACGGTGGTAGGCAGATCAAAGGATAATTGTTTTCAAACATTTAAGAGAAAGAGCGTGGGGTAAAGTTGGTGGATGGAAGGGCCAAGGTCTCTCGAAGCGGCATGGGAAGTTCTAATTAAATCAGTTTTGCAAGCGGTACCTGCACATTCTATGACATGTTTCCAATTGTCAAAAAAGATGTGTGGGCAACTAGGCTCTATTGCGTCGCGTTTCTTTTGGGGAGAGGCAAATGGAAAAAGAAAGGTTCATTGGATTGGCTGGGACAAGATGTGTGTGAGCAAAAAGGAGGGAGGAATGGGCTTTCGAGACTATGAAGTTTTTAATCAAGCTAATCTTGCGAAACAAGGATGGAGATTACTGATTTATCCAAACTCCCTGTGTGCTAGAGTTCTGAAGGCCAGGTACTTCAAGAATTCTGACTTTCTCCAAGCTTCATGTCCTAGCCGGGCGTCGGCCACTTGGCGGGTTATTCTTCATGGGAGAGAATTGCTGCGCGAGGGGCTAATATGGAGAATAGGTGATGGGTCTAAAGTTTCAGTTATGAAAGATAAGTGGATTCCAAGGTCAGGAGCACAACAGCCACTAGGCCAGAAGGTTGAGGGCAAGGCGGTGGTGGTGGCTGATCTCCTGCGAAACAATGGTAAGGAATGGAATGACATAAAACAAGTGCCCTTAGGCGGAGCCGGAACTGAGGACTATCTTGCTTGGAACTACACAAAAAAGGGACAGTTTTCTGTTAGATCAGCTTACCATCTGAAGATTGGCCTGAAGAAAATAGCTACGGGTAGAGCGGAGACCTCCAATTCTTGTCTAGCTCACAAGGCGTGGCTGAATGTTTGGGACACTGACGTACCAAACAAGGTGAGAATTCACTTTTGGAGACTTGCTAAAAACGGCCTTGCTGTTGGAGATGAGCTACAACGACGAAATATAAAAACAGGGGTGATTTTTTGTGCCTGTGGTCGATTGGAGACGGTGCTGCATCGTTTCTGGAAATGTCCACACTCTGTTTTTTCTTGGGAGAAGATGATGGAGATAACGGGTGCTTCCTTTGCACTTCCACCTGATGAGTTCATCAACCACCGTGACTTTCAGGAGTGGCTGATGGACTGGTTCAGCAACTTGAAGAGCATTTAACGGCACCGCCTGCGCCTCAGATCAACCGGCTTGCGCGAAATGATTCGAGGGATGGTAGGATCATCGAGGACCCTCAGTCTATTGCCCGACATGCGCTTTGGTTGAGGAATGGATGGAGGTTCATTCCAAACCAGCCCCGATGAAACCCCAACTGAAGGAGCAGTGGTCTCCCCCTGCAAATACGTGGCTCAAGTTCAACACGGATGGAGCTTTCCTGGAGTCAGAGGGCTGTGGCGGTGGTGGGGTCATCGTGCGCGACCATACTGGACGCTTCCTAGCTGGAGCATGCCACTTTTTCCCTGCTGCTATTGACCCGGAAGGTGCTGAAGCTCTGGCGTGCAAACGAGCGCTGCAACTAGCAAAGGAGATGGGCTGCGACAAGTTTATCCTGGAGACAGACAGTACAAACATTGCAGCTAAGCTAAAGGAAGAGGCAAAGGACCTCTCAACTTTGGAGCTGATCATTGAAGAAGTGAAGAGAATGATGCGGGATTTCTTGTTCTGCGAAGTGATTGCTATGCGTCGCACATGCAATTTTGCAGCTCATAAGCTAGCTAGGGAAGGTTGTAAGAATAAAATTTGTAAAACTTGGTTCACTGAGGCGCCGGACTGCATTCAGTCGGCGTTGTCTGCTGACTTGGGGATTGAATAAATGAAACAACCTTTACCGCTCAAAAAAAAGGAAGCAGAGATTCAAGTTTCATAAAGAGCTTCCAAAAATTATGGTACTTATAGCTTTCAGCTCTCATTGCCCCTATCATAAGCATCTTGAAGTGATTAAGGTTAAAGTGAACAAACTATGGTGTATATGCTTGACGAAGTATAAGTTAGGAATCTCATGTTCCTTGAATACGAGGGCCGCTCCTCATGCTACTCAAGTTTAGTCACCGGTAAGTTCTTGTTATTGTAAGTACATGTGTATCATATAGAACCACCAACGGGGTACCCCTTGTCCGATGATACGGAAGAATCCCCATATCAAAATGACAAGGCAAGCAGACAACGAGCATCTCAGCAATCTTCTTATTTACCATGGGAATATGGTGCTTTTTTCTCTCTTTCCTCTTTTCATAATCTCTTTTTTTTTTCTCAATATAGGACTCTTTTTTTATAAGAAGAATGCTTCATAGACAACTCATTATGGTTACGCTGCAGGTTTCCACCATGTCAGCATGGATTAGACCAATGGCCCAGGCGTTTCTCTAACACATATACATAAATCCATGGACTTACAAGCTCCCCTTTCATTTCACACCGACGACATCCATAGACAAAAGAGCATGATATCAACTAGGTACAAAATACCCGTGCAATGTTGAAAGCGTTCCCCATGACATCATGGTTATGCTAATCCCAAACAAATAAGTGCAAGCATATACAACATAGACGACACAATGGTTCAAGTTTATTAAGGGCAAGAAAAGTAAAGTGTGTCATCAAGTTCGTGAGAGCTTTAATCACTAGTTTTCTCATAACAAATTTAATTTGGAAGGTAAACAAACACGTGAATATACTTGGAATAGCATATGCTAATAGGTAGGTATGATGGACTCTTTGGAATAACTTGGTTTAGGGAGTTGGATGCATGAGTGGAACTCATACTTGGTTGCGGAGGCTAGCAAAAGACTGGGAGCGACAAACTAAGAGAGCAATAATGGCCATAATCATGCAGAGCAACAAAACATCAATGATCAAAGCATAAAGTGATACTACAAGTTGAAAACTAACAGATCATAAAGGCTATGGTGACTTTGGATAGTCATAACATGGTGTGAGCATGTGCCAAGTCAACCCAAATAAAGCATCAAAGGAGAATACCACAATACTATGCTTTAATATGCTAAAACAACGCATGATTCATCCAAGGCACATTAAGCAATCTCAATTGTTTATAACAAGTCATGCTACAGCAAAGAATACTAAGAATAAATCCAAAACAATATCAAGCATGGCATGACAAAGCATAGGCCACAGTCAAAAACAAGCTCTCTTTACCACTTAAGCATGAACTTTTCCTACTCTTTTCCAATCCAAACCAAACTATTTGAAAACCAATGTATGAAAGAGGGGGTCCAATCAATTTATTCAGCAAACTAAGCAAACCAAGCAAACGAAAAAAAACGAAAAAGAAGACACTCCAAGAACAACACAACTGTGCACGAAACAATAAAAATGAAGCGTTTGGAAGAAACCTAGGATTTTTATTGATGAAAAAGGGGATGTCTTGGGCATCCCCAAGCTTTGACGCTTGTACTTCTTGGATATTTCTTGGGGTGACACGCGTGGCATTCCCAATCTTGAGCTTTAGTCCATCCTTCATCTCATTACTCGTTCCTTCCATACACCTGAAATTTTTTCTTCATACAAAACTTCACACAATCTTTATTAGCAACATTAGTGAACTCAAGATAATAAGTCTTTAGATTCAGTTCTAATACCAATAAAACTTCCACTAAAACACTAGATACTTTAGCACTTCCCTCAAAAATCCTAATTCCCCAAAAGAACTCAAAAAGGAACCAACAAGAAGCAAAGGCAGAAAATGGCAGAAATCTGTCAAAACAGACCAGCAGGTAAACACGAATTTGTTCGAAGACCTTCTGTTGCTCAAATCAAAAAGTTTTGAACTAACGAAAGTTAGATAACAACCTGGGGCAGAATCACAAAAATTCACGCCTCAAATGGACGTACAGAGATTTTACACGAATTTTTACGGTGAAGCACAGAAATCTGTTTTAGGACAGCAACTTTCTCAATCATTACTTCTCTCTCATTAGAGGTTACTCTTGGCACAAAAAGCAAATAAAAAGGATAAGGAGCGGTTATTACTGAAGTAATAACTTCCAAGACTCATCTAAAACTTTTGGGTTATCTCCCAATAAGTACTTTTCTTTAACGCCTTTAAGTTAGGCAAGATAGTTTGAGAAGATGCTCACATAAGAAATATGAATTGAACTAAAAGAGAGCATCGAGAAGCAAATTCAAAACACATTTAAGTCTAACCCACTTCCTATGCATAGGAATGTTGTATGCAAATAAATTCACAAAGAACAAAGTGACATGCATAGGAAGATAAAACGAGAATAACTTTAAAACTTTCAGCACATAGAGAGGTGTTTCAATACCATGAAAACTTCTACAACCATATTTTCCTCTCTCATAATAATTTTTAGTAGCCTCATGAATAAACTCAACAATAGAACTATCACATAAAGCATTCTTTTCATGATCTACAAACACTAGAGCTTTGTTATAAATATTTTCAAAAGAGTCCTCAGGAACATGACATTCGTCCTCCTTTGGTAAGCATGGGGGACAATCAAATAATGTAAGGGGTAAAGACTTACTCTCATTAGAAGGTAGGGATGGGTAGATCCATTCCTCCTCCTCTTGATCATCACTCTCCTCCTCTTTTTCATCCAATGAGCTTCCAGTTTCGGCAATTTCTTCTTTCATAGGCTCCTGCAAGGCATTAGTCTCTCCTGTAGGGGTTCGTAGCATGGAAAACAAAAATTTTCTATCGCATACAAACAAACAAGCCAAGATCTATCTACTAGATTGTAGCAACGAGTTGATAGAGGAACTCACCCTCGAAGATTCCAAAGCGGTTAACGAGAGCAGATTCTCGTGGGTGATGTAGTCGTACTCTTTCCGATCTCAAGATCGTGTAGACGATCCTTCCAGCGCCACGTTTCAGCAGCGCTCCCGCAGTCGGTCACACGTTCGGTACTCGACGAAGACCTTCCTCTCCCTTGTTCCAGCAGGCAGCGGAGGTTGTAGCACTCTCCTCGCGATTCCAAAGACAACCTGGCGTGGTACCTAAGTAGAGGGAGATCCCGCAGGCTTCGCCTTAAGCAGTAGTATGGTGGAGCTTATGAGAGAGGCTATTAGTGGTCTAGTAATTAGACACACCAATTAGAAGGCTCTAAACCAATTAGAAGGCTCTAAACCAATTAGAAGGCTCTAAACCGAAATAGCTCTAAACCGGGGTTTAGGTCTAGGGTTTAGTTTAGAGGATAGGAACTTGTGTGTGTTAGGAGGTAGCCCTGCCCCTCCTTATATAGGTGGGAGGGGCTGGCCGGCCAAGGGGAGGGAGTGGAGTCCCTCCCCAACTCGGCCTTGGAGTGGGGCGAAGCTTGGGAGGAGGAATCCCTCCCAACTCGGTTTCCACTTCTCCTCCTCTTCCACTTTCCAAAACTTGTCGTTTGACTTTCAAACTAGCCGTTTGACTTTTCAATTTAGGATTTAAATAAACCCTTTATTTTGGACAGCGAGAACACTTAGTACATGATGCAATCATTCCAACTTACAATGACACATTCATGTACCCTTCCCCTCCGAGTGCCGGACATTCCGGTCCTTCTAGAATGTTCGATGAAAACACGAACCATTCCCCAACTCCGAAATGGGACTTTCCTTATATGAATCTTATTCTCCGGACCATTCCGGATCTCCTCGTGATATCCCAGATCCCATCCGAGACTCCGAACAACATTCGGTCTCTTTCTCATAATACCATAACTACTCAAACAACGTCGAATCCTTAGTGTGTCTCCCTACGGTTCGTGAATTATGCGGACATGATCGAGACACTTCTCCGAACAATAACCAATAGAGGAATCTGGAAATTCATATGGCTCCCACATATTTCTACGATTACTTTGCGATCGAATGAACCACTTACATACGATACCAATTTCCCTTTGTCTCACGATATGTTACTTATCCGAGGTTATGATCGCTTGATCTCTGCATACCTAGTTCAACCTCACATCGATAAGTACTCTTTTCTCGTTCCCGTGATATGTGATCCCTTGTGACCAAGTCACATGCTTGCAAGCTAATTGGATGACATTTCACCGAGAGGGCCCAGAGAATATCTATCCGTCATGTGGATGGACAAATCCCACTCTTGATCCATGTGTTTCAACCAATACTTTCTGAACACTCAATGCCACCTTTATAGCCACCCTGTTACGGTGTGGTGTTTGATGACATCAAAGCATCCATCCGGTAAAGGTGATATGCATGATCTCATGGTCGAAGGAATTAGGTTACTATGTATCAGAAAGCATATAGCAATTGAACTATTGAAATGACTTGATCTTTATGCTACGCTTGTCTATAGGAGTATGTCCACCATATCATTCTCCTAACGATATGATCTTGTTGTTGATAACATCTCAATGTTCATGATAGGGAAACCACAATCATCAATCAACCAACAAGCTAGTTTAACAAGAGGCTTTACTAGGGACTCTTATTTTAGTTTACAAATCACACAAGTATTAATGTTTCCGGTTAATACAATTATAGCATGAATGTAAACATTTATCATAAGTATGAAGATATGATAATAACCTACTTTATTATTGCCTCTTGGGCATATCTCCAACAGTCTCCCACTTGCACTAGAGTCAATAATCTAGTTTCAAACCTTTGTGTATTCAACACCTATGGCTTTCCGGTGTTGTATGTACACGATTGCTAGTGGTCAACTGATCTCCGGATCTGACACTTCCAGGTCCGTGTGTAATTGCATGTCTTTGCGTCTCTACGCATCACTCATTCTCTAATGAGATGGCTTTGTATAAATTTGGTCTTTCGGTGTGACCTTTAGTTCTTTGGGGTTAAAACATGTTGATAATATTGTCGCACAATATATATTCATAGTATTGTCCCGCTGTGAACTACACCTAGTTTGATAACAAACTACTTGACACAAATGCCCTCTTTTGCTGCTATAATAGCAGTCATATACTTAGCCTTTTGTTGAAGTATCTGTCACAATGTCTTAACTTTGGAACTCATCCAAATCCATTATGGAACTCACTTTCCATTATATTGTGCCACCCTTAGTTTAGATTGAGATAAACTTAATTTGTACTCTGTGACAAAACTAGTATCAATGTAGTACTTTTACAATGAACTAATCATCTATTTGTCACTTCTACAAATAATATACTCTTAGTTCTTCCAAAAGATCATAAGAATATCCTTACTATCGTCCAATGATCATCTTATGAATCATTCTGGTATATGCTCATATTATTTATAGCATAGGACATATCTGGATTTGTACATATCACAGTATGATTTGATATAAATACTCTTTGTGATTTCATACATCAAGTATCAATCTATACTTGAATCTTTGTTTCACTTACTAAGTGCCAATACACTTGAATATATCATCAACATTGAACTCTTTCAATCCTTTCTGTGCAACAAGAACCTTTCTTGTAGTTTCTATATTGAACTCATTCAATATCTCGTCTATGTACTTTTGGCACAACCATATTAGCGTCTATTGATGCCCAATATTTGGGTTTTGCCTAAGTCTTTCATCGGGATGAAATTCTTAATATGTGTTAATAAAAGATACATTATTTCCAATCAACAATATGTCTTCCACATAATGTATTAGAAACATGTCTTAGCGCTCCCACTTAATTTCTTGCAAATGCAAGCATCTTCATTGTCTCCGATGAAATTAAACTCTTTTAACAGTTTCATCATAGTGAAGATTCCAACTCCGCTATGCTTACTTCAACCATTGAAGTTTGCATATGCTTTTAGCATCCTTTGAATTAACAAAACCCTTTGGACCGTGTCATGCACACGTTCTAGGTAACCATTCTATTAGAAGAACTTGTTTTGTTTATTCTACTACCACATAACAAATTATATGTAGTGGTTGCTACATTAATCCGTCTAGACTAAAAATCGCTATGAAAGATCAAATCTTGTCATATACAACCTTTGAACATTGTTGTGAACTCTTTCCCAACATGTCGACTATTTCATAGATGTGAAACATCCATGTCTACTTCTTTATAGATCCAAACACGACTGTAAGGTCTTACACCTTTCTCGAGGGTCCTTCAAGTTCAAAACTTGATTTCTTGTGTATGGAATTATTACGGATTATATGGCTTCAAGCCATTTGACGGAGTCAGGGCCCATCATCGCTTCTTTGCATGTAGTAGGTTCATTATTCTCAAATAATGATTCAACCCTCAAATCTTGGTATTTGATTGTTCATCCGACCTACTTGTTTCAATAGGAACTTGGATCTCCGTGACCACAACCTTTGAGGTACGTGAGCCATGAGTTTTGTTGCTGCCTCCGGAACACTTTTCGGCGCTGCGCAACTCTGCACATATAGCTAAGGTTCCTTTAACCTTATCAAAGTTCTATTGTCCTCCCACTTAACTTTTCACGAAAAATTTCCTTCTCAAAGAAACTTGACGTTCTAAGCGACAAACACTTTTGTCTCCGGTGTTTATGGAGGAATACTTAACAGTAATACAAAGACAGGTTTATCCGACTTTGGTTGCAAACATCTTTCTTATGCATAGCATACCAATGTTTAAGAAAGGACTACTTGGGTTTTATCCCAAACCATAACCTTATATGGTGTCATTTCAGCGGATTATGATGGAGCTCTTTTAGTGGAAAACGGTAGTCTCTAAAGCTTTTAATCTTTAAAATATAATAGCAGTTTTATGAATTATACCTTCGATCTTACCATGTCAAACAAGGTTCAATTACATATCTCGAACGCTCCATACTCTTATGGTGTTTCGGGAAATGCAAATCCACAGAACGATTCCTTAAATCTTAGGTATTATGCTAAACTTGTAATTCAAATATCTTCCTTTATGATCTTATCATAAACTATTCATATTCTTGTTACAATGATTTTGCACTTCATCTTGAAAATCTTTCGAACTTTTCAAATATTTCACACTTCATCCTTATTAAGTAAATATTCATATATTCACTCAAATTTTCGGAGAAAGCATATGAAGTTGAAATCCATCGCTCTTGACTACACATAATGGAGTTCGTACAACAATATGCATAAGTTCCAATAAGCTTAGTCTTTCGTTCCCTTTTGGCCTATGAACGAAGTTTTTAATTATCTCTAGGAAAGTTTCACAAACGTCATTTGATCAAAAATCAAAAGACTCCAAAATTCCATCCACATGGAGTTTCTTCATGTTTTCTTTCCAATATAATTTAAACGGCGATGTCACTTCCTAAGTGATTTTTCAATCAATTTGTCTTTCGACAATTTTAGCACTAGTTTTATGGATGTGATTTCTCCAACGAGATTTGTGAATCATCCATCTTTTATGGATTACGGCAATTATTTGAACAACCCTTTTGTTCTCATAATACCTGATAAAACAAATCTTGAAGGCAAGCGTTGATGTTTAACGAGCAACAAAATAACCCTTTATTTGTTCTCGATGAACATCTTCACATATTCTTTTGCTAGTTACTTAGGCCATTGTAGTTCATGAATTGTGTTGTTTCGTATGACGATTCACACCAACAAATTCAGTATCAAATACTTAAGAACCACATTGTTTAATAAGCAAAGAATATAGCCATAACACGAATATCATCTATATACTTAAACTGAACAATTCTAGTTTTTTCTTTTACGCCATATACTTATGAGATTCTCTTTCAGTATTTCCTTTTCTGTTTGAAAGAATCTATCAACATCAATAGTGGAGTCATACTTATGACACATAGTCCAAAGCGTGTATAGTTAAATACCAATGTCTTTGAACTTGCACTTTGAAGTAGATCACCATTATCAAATATTTGGTGTTCTTTCAAATTCCTTTCTTTAGTAATCTCTTGGTGTAGTAAACATTTTACCTACATCAAATATTCACCCTCATCATGGACTTATCCATGATCTAGCTACTTTTAGCTTGTAACGGTGAATCGCGAGTATAATGTTGCTCTCCAAAACCTTTTGGAAGATTAGGACAACTAGTGTCTCCAACCTTTTGCAAATTCTTATCAAATATGAGAACATGACTTTTGCCATATTATACTCTATCATGTTGTAACCAAAACTTCATTTCAGATATCACAATATCTTCCACACATCATGGTTTCTGAAACAACTCTTTCAGATCCTAGATAACCTTGATATTAAGATAATCTTTTGAATATCAAGAATCATGGAGACAAACATGATACTCATATACTAACACTTTGGAATTGTCACTCTTGTTTTAATACCAATTATTAAACTTCATGGAGTGACCGGAACTTACTGAAAGTTTGCAATAGGACTTTAAACTTTAGATTAACACTTCAAAACAATACGATACCAGTTCGTAAAGTAACTAACCAGAATTCTATAGTTCTATCATCTCAATTATAACTAAGCGCAAGGTGGTAAACGGATGCCAATGACTACAACAACTATGCAAATTCACTTTGATTAAGTTTATGATAAATTGAGTTCTAATTAATAATTAAATTAATCTAGGTGAACTCCCACTCAAAACAATATCCCTCACATTGTTTTAGTGATCACACGAACCAAATCCACCACATCAAAACCGATCATCACGTGAGTTGATGTAGCTTCAATGGCGAACAATCAACATGTTCATCATATCTACTATATGACTCATGCTCCGCCTTTCGCAATCCGTGTTCCCGAGGCCATGTCTCGTACATGCTAGGCTCGTCAAGATCAAACCTTAGCTACCGATAAGCAAATCTGGCTTGCTTACGTTGTATTCACCATGGAATCAAAGACACCCGATCATCACGTGGTGCTTCAAGCAAAGCTTTGGCAACGGTGCATACTAAGGGTGAACACTTTAGAACTTGAAATTTATGTGCATGAGGGATCATCTTATAATGCTACCGCTGCCTACTAAGCAATACAAGATGCATAAAGGATTAACATCACATGCAATTCATAATATGTGATATGATATGGTTTTCTTCTTTGTGCTTTCGATCTCCATCTTCAAGCACGAACATGATCTCCATCATTACCAAAGATAGCATCAAGGTCAATGACGCTTCTTCATGGTTGTCGCCCACCAGCTTCAACTATTACAACTATTTTGAATAGACACGCAGGTCTTAACAGAAATTAAAGACAACCATATGGCTCCGCCGGTTGCCAACTTACAATAAGGAACATTGCATACATCAAATATAATCACAATCATGGCCATATCACATCATCAGACACCCTGCAAAACAAAGTTAGACGCCTCTACTTTCTTTTGCATATTTTACGTGGTTTGGGGCTTTCAATAAGTGTCGTTCTAACTTACGAACAAGAACCACAACATTGATACTAGCATTGTTGATCACCGTTGTAAATTGGATCTTTACTATGCTAGGAGAAACAGCACCAAAGCCACTTATGCAAAACAAGTTGCATGTCAAGCGTGGAGCAAGTCTCATGAACGATGTCATGTAAGGTTAGCCCGGCCGCTTCATCCCAACATACCGCAAGATGCAAAGTACACAAAAGCAATCTACAATAAAAGCATCAACGCCCACAATGACCATTGTGTTCTACTGCAACAGATCTACATATAGACACGGCTCGATACCATCAGAGGGGTTCGTAGCATGGAAAACAAAAATTTTCTATCGCATACAAACAAACAAGCCAAGATCTATCTACTAGATTGTAGCAACGAGTTGATAGAGGAACTCACCTCGAAGATTCCAAAGCGGTTAACGAGCAGATTCTCGTGGGTGATGTAGTCGTACTCTTCCGATCTCAAGATCGTAGACGATCCTTCCAAGCCACGCTTCAGCAGCGCTCCAGTCGGTCACATCGCTCGTTGACGAAGACCTTCCTCTCCTTGTTCCAGCAGCGGAGGTTGTAGCACTCTCCTCGCTTCCGAAGACAACGGGCGGTACCTAAGTAGAGGGAGATCCTGAGGCTTCGCCTTAAGCCAAGTAGTATGGTGGAGCTTATGAGAGAGGCTATTAGTGGTCTAGTAATTAGACACACCAATTAGAAGGCTCTAAACCAATTAGAAGGCTCTAAACCAATTAGAAGGCTCTAAACCGAAATAGCTCTAAACCGGGGTTTAGGTCTAGGGTTTAGTTTAGAGGATAGGAACTTGTGTGTGTTAGGAGGTAGCCCTGCCCCTCCTTATATAGGTGGGAGGGGCTGGCCGGCCAAGGGGAGGGAGTGGAGTCCCTCCCCAACTCGGCCTTGGAGTGGGGCGCCGGCTTGGGGAGGAGGAATCCCTCCCCAACTCAGTTTCCACTTCTCCTCCTCTTTCCACTTTCCAAAACTTGCCGTTTGACTTTCAAACTAGCCGTTTGACTTTTCAATTTAGGATTTAAATAAACCCTTTATTTTGGACAGCGAGAACACTTAGTACATGATTCAATCATTCCAACTTACAATGACACATTCATGTACCCTTCCCCCTCCGGAGTGCCGGACATTCCGGGTCCTTCTAGAATGTTCCCGATGAAAACACCGGAACCATTCCCCAACTCCGAAATGGGACTTTCCTTATATGAATCTTATTCTCCGGACCATTCCGGATCTCCTCGTGATATCCCAGATCCCATCCGAGACTCCGAACAACATTCGGTCTCTTTCTCATAATACCATAACTACTCAAACAACGTCGAATCCTTAAGTGTGTCTCCCTACGGTTCGTGAATTATGCGGACATGATCGAGACACTTCTCCGAACAATAACCAATAGAGGAATCTGGAAATTCATATGGCTCCCACATATTTCTACGATTACTTTGCGATCGAATGAACCACTTACATACGATACCAATTTCCCTTTGTCTCACGATATGTTACTTATCCGAGGTTATGATCGTCGGTATCTCTGCATACCTAGTTCAACCTCACATCGATAAGTACTCTTTTCTCTCGTGATATGTGATCCCTTGTGACCAAGTCACATGCTTGCAAGCTAATTGGATGACATTTCACCGAGAGGGCCCAGAATATCTATCCGTCATGTGGATGGACAAATCCCACTCTTGATCCATGTGTTTCAACCAATACTTTCGAACACTCAATGCCACCTTTATAGCCACCGTTACGATTGTGGTGTTTGATGACATCAAAGCATCCATCCGGTAAAGGTGATATGCATGATCTCATGGTCGAAGGAATTAGGTTACTATGTATCAGAAAGCATATAGCAATTGAACTATTGAAATGACTTGATCTTTATGCTACGCTTGTCTATAGGAGTATGTCCACCATATCATTCTCCTAACGATATGATCTTGTTGTTGATAACATCTCAATGTTCATGATAGGGAAACCACAATCATCAATCAACCAACAAGCTAGTTTAACAAGAGGCTTTACTAGGGACTCTTATTTTAGTTTACAAATCACACAAGTATTAATGTTTCCGGTTAATACAATTATAGCATGAATGTAAACATTTATCATAAGTATGAAGATATGATAATAACCTACTTTATTATTGCCTCTTGGGCATATCTCCAACATCTCCCATTGGTGGAGAGCATCTATTAAGATATTCAAGAATATAGCCATTTTCTACCTTGTAACTGTCAAAGCAAAATTTAAGTATATCATAAACCTCATATTTATAAGGTGAATCATCAGTATTTTCAAGCAAACTAGCAAGTTCAAATGCACCCTTTCAAGCAACAAATTCTTCATTTTTCCCACATCATAAAAGTCATAATTCCCTTTAACGTAAGAAGATATGGTAACATTATCATTATACTCACATTGAAAAGGGAGGTGTTTATACCTCCTACAGCAACAAGATTTATCAAAGCAATAAGTAACATTATAAGTAGAGCACACATTTATAGCAATGGTATACAATTTATCAATTTGTTCCCATAAGTGTTTCCCTTTTTGTGACAAGCGGTGTTCCTTATAATAATATTTTTGTTCTTCCATGAACCCACCTTGCCAATAAGATTTAGTTTCAAATAAACCAACCATTGATAGAAAGCATGATAAAGCAAGACAATAACAGACCAATGAAAATAGCAACTATAGTAGGAACTAATTTTTTGTGTGTTTTTGATAACAAAATAAGCAAACAAAGCAAAAAGAAACTAAGCAAACAAAAATAACAAAGTAAAGAGATTGGTTATGAGGGACTCCCCTTGTGAAGATGTCCTTGACTCCCCGGCAACGGTGCCAGAAAAATACTTCCTGACTCGTGTATTAACGAGCTCATTGGGGAACCCCAAGAGGAAGGTATGATGAGCACAGCAGTAAGTTTCCCTCAGTTATGAAACCAAGGTTATCAATCTAGTAGGAGCAAGGAAACACCCCAAAGGTATAGCTAGCTGAATGTTGGCAGGGCGCACTACCGGTGCCAGCAACAACGTGGAGACCTGCACAACACAACCACATAACTCTGTCCTCAACTTGCGATGAGGTTGTCAATCTCACCGGTTTTGCTGAAAACAAAGGATTAAACGTATCGAATGGAAGGAAGTAATAGTTTATAGAAAGTAAACACAAAACAGTAAACAGTTTATAGATTGTATGTAAAAGAAAGGACCGGGGTCCATAGTTCACTAGAGGTGGCTCTCCTTAAGATAGATAACATGCTGGGTGAACAAATTAGAGCGGGGCAATTGACAAACATCGAGAAACCATATAAGCATATACTAATCATCTTGACTCCTTTGAGACTTGATTGGGCATTAGAACATTATACATCGACTGCCATCCAACTACATCTATGACTAATAATCCACCTTCAGGTTATCATCCGACCCTCCTCCAGTATTAAGTTGCAAGCAACAAATTATTGCTTTACGAATTGCGTGTAAAGTAAACAATACAATTGTTCATTGTTGTTTTCTCCCTAGTAGCAATAGAACATCTAGTACCTTAGAGATTTCTGTCACTTCCCCAGATTACCAGAGGCATGAACCCACTATCGAGCATAAATACTAACTCTTGGAGTTGCTAGCATCTACTTGGCCAAGATAGCTACTAACAACGAAAAGCATGCAAGATCACAAATAACAAAGACATGATAGAATCAATAATCAATCTGAAATAGCATCTCAATATCCATCGGATCCCCGCAAACACAACATGTATGGATTACAAATAGATGATCTTGATCATGAACGGAGCTCACAAGATCTAAACATGAAAGCATAAAGGAGGAGAACCAGCCATATAGCTACTACATGGACCCGTAGTCCAGAGATGAACTACTCACGCATCACACCAGAGGCTTGCATGATGATGAAGAAGGCCTCTAGGGTGAATTCCCCTCTCCGGCAGGGTGCCGGGAAGAGCTTTAGATCCCTCCCGATTTAGGGATGGAGATGACGGCGGCTACAGACTCTTTCGTGGATTTTTTGATCGGGTACTTAGGGTTTACGTATCAGAGGCAATATATAGGCGGAAGGAGAGGCCGAGGGGGTGCTGGGGTCGGCCAGACCACCCCCTGGAGCGGGCCAGGTGGTGTGGCCAGGCCCTAGCCCTTCTCCGTCTCGTATTCTGGCTCCAGATGTCTTCCGGTAAAATAGCAACTTTGGCTTTTGTCCCGTCCAATTCTGAGAATATTCATTTTCTGACTTCCTAGAACCAAAAACAGCAGAAAACAGACAGCTAGCATTGTGGCTTTTGTTAATAGGTTAGTCCAAGAAATCATATGAAAAGTACTCCAAAGTGTGGACAAAACACAAGAAAGTAGATAAAACCAAGCATGGAACATCAAAAATTATAGATACATTTGCAATGTATCACATACCCAGTGGTATTTACTTTTTTCACCAACCTCTTCCCAAAAAATACTAGCCATATGTTTGTCAAAACCTACATGAGTCCCTTCTGCAAGCAGGAACAGGCCCATCGAGAAAATGGGAAGGCTGGAGAGGAAAGAATTAATCCAGGTTAGTCTGTCAACGAATGACATAAATCTGCCTTGTCAAGGTTCAACCATTTTCCCTCAAGTGCTGATAAGTCCCTCCCAGTCAGCCATTGTAAGATTTATGTCTGCCATTGGGAAACCTAAGTAGGTGAAGGGGAAGCTTCCTACTTTGCAGTTCAAGAGCCTAGCAATCCTGTTTTGTTTAGCATGGTCAACCCCTAACACGGAAACCTCACCCTTGAGGAAGTTAATCTTTAAACCTGAGATGATTTCGAAGCAAATGAGAAGGAATTCAGGTTGCTAAGAAACACCCCATTAAGTTCCACAAAAAGGATTGTGTCATCCGCGTATTGTAGGTGGGACACTCCCCTTGGAATTAGGGGAGACACCACTCCTTTAATGGGCTAGCCGAAACAGCAGAATCTAGGATTGTAGCAAGCGCATCCGCCATGAAGTCAAATAGGAGAGGGGAGATGGGGTCACCCTGACGCACTCCACTCTTATTTATGAAATAAGGACCGACGATCCCATTAATATTAATCACAGTTTGGCCCCCAGTGACTAGCTGCATTAACTTATGTACTAATACAGAGTCAAAGCCTTTATGAATAAGCACCTATTTTAGAAAATACCAACTCCTAGAAGGCCTAAGAAGAATGTCAAGCCATTTGTTCTGCACAATGAGTGAGAAATTGGGCGTGGAAAGACACCCATTTTCGAAGAAAAACGATACGGTTTGTGATCTTCCAGATCACCAATGTCTAGGATGAGAGGAGTATGGTTAGAACCAATGCTTGGCTCAGACCCTAGAGAGGCAAGGGGAAATTTACAGTCCCATTCCGGAGAGACCAGAACCCTATCCAGAACACTCCTAATAGGATTGCGTTGGTGGTTGGACCAAGTAAATCTCGCCCTAGATCTCGCAATTTCTCTTAGCTGCAGCCTAGCAATGAAGTCATTGAACATGTACCCTCTTCCCTAGTCAATGTTATTATTAGTTTTGTCCATCGCTCCCTGAATCAGATTAAAATCTCCAGAGATCTCCACTGGATATATAGAGTTCGTAATCAACACCTCCAACTCCTCTAAGAACCGTCGAGAGTTATCATGGTCTATCGGGCCATAGACCCCCACGTACGTAAAAATAAAGTGTGTCTCTATGTGAAGCAGAGAAGCACTGAGAAAGAAATCCCCTTGGTTAGTCTCCCCACTTCAAACACAGAGTCTCTTATACCTAAGAGCAAACCCCTAGAATGTCCGGATGCTGGCAGTCACGACCAAAAAAAGTTATCTCCCAACTCCAGGCTCTCGAGCTCACGCGGACGAAAATCTTGACATATTATTTCTTGAAGAAAAATAATGTTAATTTTGATTTTACAAAGGTACTACCTTAATTTATTTCATCGTCCTCTACTACGAAAACAATGAATGTTCCAACCCAAGGCCCTCATTGATTAAACCCAAAGCAAGCACGTGCTTGTCATGCTGGGGTTTTCCTAACGTTCAGCCTTGGGCCAAGGTTAGAAGGTTTACGAGCCTGTCTCCCTTTGGTTAGAACTTTTTGGGTAGGAGGGATAGGCCATGCTGGCACCTCCTCACTAGGGATCTGAGTGGCCTCCTGACCCGCCACCCTGGCCAGCTCAGGAGCTTGCTCCTGCTGAACTTCTGTGGCCACTCTTGCCACTTCCTGGGCTGCTTTCGCGGCGGCCTTCGCTAGGGCCGCTTGGGCAGATTCTTTCGCCCGAACCAAATATGACAGTGACGAGGCAGGACAGGAAGGAGTAAGGGAAAAAACAGAATTAGAAGAAACTGCGAGCAAATGCGCACCTGAAACATCCGAGAGGATCACAAAATCATAAGAAACCGAAGGGGGCGGGAGAGGCTTACCAGGAAGGTCCTTTTGCGCTGCTACTCGGACATCTTTGTCCATAATAGATTCCACATCCTCGTTCTTGTTTCTCAGGATCCGCCTGGTCGAGGAAGAGGGAGTAGAAAGCACGCCTAGAGCACCCGAGGCGCTGGCCTTGGATTTCCTTGTGGAGGTTGATAGGGTCACAGTTGGCATAGATTTATCCTCTACTAGAACCGAGTGCCTGCCCTTGGAGATGCGTAGAGACTCTAAGGACTCCTTGGACAGGTCTAGCGAAGCAAGGGAGTAGGAGCGCGGGGCCTGAAGCTTCTTGGAGCAATCGGCAAGCGTCTCGTTCTCGAATTCCCATTCATCGGGGGATTCCTGGCCAATCTCCACAATGTCAGCATTAGACATCCTCACCATCTTACTAGGGGTGAAAGAAGGGATGTTCACCCTCTCTCCCTCCTCCGAGGTATCCTCCAGAGAAGCGGTAGATATTGGAGAGACCGAGGCATTCTTGGAATTGGGGATCGAGGCTGGCGGGGCTGGCGAGATCGCTTCTGTCAGCTTGTCTCCAAAGGATCGGGACGCCCGGTGTGACCTGTACTGGTCAAAATTCTCACACTGAAGATTCCCTAGGTCAGAGGAGGGGGAGATGCATCCTTACCACTCTGCAGGGAAATTTACACACTGTCAATCATTTTTCCCTTGGATGGTATTGAACACCGCACGCTTATAGGTCCTGGTCACCCCCGGTGCCTAAGATGCTTTCTAAGAAGTTCCAGAGGTGCCCCCTTGGCCTTTCCCTTTAGAAGGCGCTGGGGCAGAAGATTGGCCCGTTGACTTTCCTTTCTTATGCTTCCAATGGGCATCAGAGGCATTGTGGTCCTCCGTGTCCGCATCATCCTCTTTTCAGGAATTGAGATCGTCTGGATTTGGTGGTGGCGGAGGAGCTTCATTAGCCCCTTTGCCTTTCTTATCTAGTACAAACTCTATCTTGTAACTCTCACCATTGAAAAAGATCGAAAAAGAACATGCCAGTTTCTCTGGCACAGGTGACAGGAGCTTCATCAAGACGGCCTTTGGTTCTTCGAAGAGAGACAGCGCGTCCACATGAATCGGCTTTCCCGCCGAAACCAATGCTGCCATCAGCCGGTCCTCTTAAAGAAGCTCGTTTGGCACCCCGTGAATCCTCACCCACGACTCTGACAGCGAACCTCACTCTCCAGGAGGAGGGACAATTACATTGAGCACAATCACCCTTATTTTGCTCCTCCTAAGAGAGAGATCTACCGTGTTGCGATAGAGCCGCATGCTATCAAAGTTCGGGAAGATAACATAAAAATATGTATTGCTTAGCCTTGCTACCTGCCAGTCCCAATCTTCGCAAACAAGCTTCTTGAGTCCATCCTCGATCGCTACTTCAGAAGCCCTAGAATCCTCAGCCACCACATAGGCCATGTTCTCCTTTCTGGTATTTGGTAAGGGTGCCAAGTTTTCCATCATGAAGAAACTAGCACCATCTACCGCCAACCCGTAATTCACAAGCACTGGAGGCTTGCTCACCGCCGGGCACATCCCGGTCATGTGACCATCCACGTCACAAAGCACACAGTGAGGGGGATGCGTGCAACCAGATTGGAAATGGCCCGGGCACGAACAGTTGAAGAAGATGATCTGTGGCTTGGATCTCACAGGACCCGCTTCCACCTCCTCAGCATGTGTCTGCGACGAGCCCCCTGTTGAAGGGATCGCGGTAGAGGAGGCCGGCACCGGAGGAGGTTGCTTCTTGTATTTCTTCACCGCCATCCTCTTGCGGGGAGGGCGAGATCCACCTTCTCCTCTCCGACGCTGGGTAGAGGTACCGGATGGGTAGCACCCTGCTTCCTCGTCCTGCCGTCGTGCCTCGATTTTCCTTATAGGCAACCGGTCACGCTAACGGCCGCGGCGCTGTTCCCATACGTGGACGTACATCCCGAGTTTCTGGGCTCGCCCCGAGCTACCTAAGCTCGCGCCGAGTTGGGCTTGGCCCGCTAGGGACTCCGGACCAAGCCGAGCTATAGTTACTGGACCGCGGCAACCTCGGGCCGAGCCTGGATCGGCTCGGTCGAGCTAGTTGGACCGCGAATGTTTTTTCAATTAACAAAGAGATGAGTGTGAGAGGAGATGGGCTAGAATCTCACGGCCCGTTCGGAATCAATACGTAGTGAGGGGACAGGTCGTGCGCTAGGGTTCTTCCTGTACGTGGCTGAACAGACAGCATGCATGAACAGGTCGTGCGCCGCCGCTAGACGTCGCTGCCACCAGCGCGCAGGATGTCGCCGCCATGCTAGCTGCACCGCCCCGCCGTGCCGCTGCCTGGACGCCGCTGCCGCCTCCTCCACTCCATGCTAGCCGCACCGCCTCCGCCACGCTGCCGCCGCTTCCGCCACGCCGCCGTGGAAGACGGACCCACCCGGCAGTGACCCACCACTTCCTGGCTCGCGAGCCGCACCGAGCCAGACCGAGTTGGAGGGAAGCTCGGGCCGAGTTCCGTTTCATGGCTCGTTGGCGACATCGAGCTGGCTCGGGCTCGCCGGAAAAATCTCGAGCTTTTTGCGCCTCGCGCTGGCTCGGTTTGGCTCGTGTCTAGGTATAGTTGTTCCAGTTGATGGCAGAGCTCAAACTCGGTAAGCTCATCCACCATGCGGTTGTTGCTCTAACCCATCTCATCGTACTGACGCTTGTTCGAGCCCCAACCCTCACGGTGGCTGCGGTCCATTGAACGGCGCGAGTGAGCACCGGGAGCAGAAAACAAACTACGTCGGCAGAGATCTCGGAGGGGGACAGGGAAGAGGAGAAGAGGATTTAGGGTTCCCACCGGTCTCGAGCACCACTTATAAAGTGGGGGAGAGCCAGCTCTAGTGGCGCAGTGGTGGATTAGGCTGCGCCAGTACCGCTTCGCTCTAGGCCTTGTGGTTCATCAGTGCGTGAGTCCACGCTAGGCCCAGCCGGGCTGGGCTACACCAGCCAGGCTTGGTTCGACACCAGTCCAACCGGCCCAACACTAGCCTCACACAACCCTGTCCTACCCGATGAACCATCCTTCTCCGCACCTGGAAGCTCCACCAGCGCCGCCGGCGGTGCCACCGGTCTGGCTAGTGTCTGTTGTGGATCGCCTCGTCTCGTTGTCAAGCTTGATTGTTGCGGATTACAGTTTTCAGCGTTTTACCAAAACGTTTCGTAACATCAATGATTCTTCGTGTAACTATTCTCGATCCCCGTTAAAACAACCATGACAAGAATATCACATATATTCATATCTTACATATATATACAGAGTACATATAATGAACTATCTTTGACACAAAGATCTTCCGATCACATGTTTGCAACTAGAGTACTGTCCTACACTACTACATGATCGACGCGCGCTACTCTTCTCCTGCTGCCTGTGTTCCTCGCCGTCGTCGAGTTCTGAGATGGAGCAGATCACGCTAGTCATCGCTGCTGTGTATTGCCTCGATCGTCGTGTCGCAGCCGCCCTGATCGTTGCCGCCGCATCGTCGAAGCTTGTGCAGTCTTGGTCTCTTGGATCTCGCCTCGTCGATCGTGTCGCTGCCGTGGATCACCTTGTCGTCTCGCGGCCGCGCCCTGGTCGTTGCCGCAGCATCGAAGCTTGGCTGCAGTCTTGGAGCTTTGATCCCAACATGTTCTTGCGCTGATCCATTCCAGGGACGTACGCACGCCGCGAGACGAGATTCTTGGAGTGGTTGTCGTATTCCAAGCCTTGATCAGCCTTGAATCTTGATCCCAGCACGATCCAGCATTTCGGAGACCGAATTCTTGATCATAGTCTTGATCAGCATGCATGGAGGTGCTATTGCTAGTTGCTATTGTCGATTCCCCTCCCCTCTTGCCGTGTCTGCTTGTCTCCTGAAATCGCCCATCAGTTCTTGGGCCATCGATTCGTAGTTCATTGCCACACTTCGATCCCCAACTTGAAAGACTGCAAGTTCACGCACTTACCTTCTTGTATCTTGTATCTTGATCGCCAGGTTGAAAGACTGCAAGTTCACGAAATTCTTGATATGGTCGCCAAGTTCCTAGGCTTGATCTTGATCTGGATGGAGGTGCTATTGCAAGTTGGTGTCGATTCCGTTGCCGTGTTTCCTGAAATCGCCTAGTCGCGCTGTGATCAGTTCTTGGCCCAAGACATCGCTTCATAGTAGTTCGTTGCACTTCGATCGCCAACGTGAAAGACTTGAAATTCACGTACCTTGGTTCTAGGATCTTGATCAGTAGCTGCATGCGCTGATCCCTTTCACGGACGATCGCCTCGTCGTGTCGCAGCCGCTGCGCTGATCCATTTCAGCACGCCGCGACGAGATTCTTGATAAGCCTTGAATCTTGATGCCAGCATCATCCATTTCAGGGACGGACTCGTACGTGGTCGCGGAGTTCCTAGGCTTGATCAGTCTTGATCTGGATGGAGCTGCTCTTGCTAGTTGGTGTTGTCGATTCCCTTGCCGTGTCTCCTGAAATCGCCGAGTCATGTTAATCAGTTCATGGGCCGCGGCCATGGCTTCATGAAAGACTGGAGAGTTCTTGGGCAGCCGCCGTCGCCTCATCATAGTTGCGAAAGACAGGAAGTTCACGTAGTACTTACCTTCTTGGATCTCGATCAGTAGTTGTTGCATGCGCTGATCCCCTTCACGGACGAACGCGCTCGTGGATGACGCCGCAGCGATCGTCTTCAACCTTCTGCCACACAGCGAAGGGCAGCCCCCTTTCGATCCAAAGCTTGCGCTCCGCCGTCCTGTAGGCTTCCTTGCAGAGCGTGTCCGCCACAAAGTTCCCCTCGCGGTAGGTGTGCTGGACCTCGCACACCTCGAAGGAGTCCAGAAGCCCGATGATCTCGTCCTCCATCTCGCGCGGGATGCGCGTCAGCCGGGACTCGCAGCGCAGCAGCCGCACCAGCGTCAGGTCGTCGCCCTCCACCAGCAGCCGGCGGCATCCGAAGTCCAGCGCCAGCTGCAGCCCACGTGCAAGAGCCCGGGCCTCGACGATGCCGATGGGCGCGTGCGGCGTCCGCTCGGCGAAGGCGAGGAGGACGCGCCCGTGCACGTCGCGGATGGCGCCGCCGATGCTCGCGCGCCCGCTGCCGTCGTTGTAGACGGACCCGTCGAAGTTTAGCTTGGTCCAGCCGAAGCGCGGTGGCGTCCACTGCACCAGCGTGACGCGCGCGGGAGACCGAGGCTGAGGCTGGGCATGGGCGCCTCGAGGTCGGCACGGCGAAGCGGAGGCCGGGAAGGCAGAGCTCGGCTGGTGGAAGAAGGACGTCGCCATGGTTGGAAATTCGAGATTGGGTGGAAAGAAAGATTGCAGGAGGGAGGAAGAGAAAGGAATCAAGGCTAGGGCTCGATCGAACGAACCATTAGCGTTGTGCATGCGCAATATATTTACCTTGGGACGAATTAGAATTCGTGACGGTCTCACTTTTGCTCCCAGAACGCGGACTCGCCCCAGGTGCCCATGCCCAATGTCCTGCCGCCGCGCGGCGCTCCCACGGCTCCTTGCTCCGACCGGCCCGCACCTCACCCTCCTCCTCCTCACGCACGCGGACGGTCCCGCCGCTCCTCACCGCCATACTGCCCGCCTCGCCCTCTATCCTCACGCCGCTCCTTTCCCGCCTCCTATTTGTAAGTTTTAAACCTGCTACTGTCGCTCTGCTCTGTTTCAGTCTTCAGTTAGGAATAAAAGGTACAGTTGTGTGTTAGCTGACAGAATTAGCACGACACACTGTGTTCACGTCGTGGTCATTTACTAGTTCCAGTTATTTCCTTTGTATCGAATCGGTCGTCACGAGATGCCACAAACATGAGTGCTCCTGCGCTTTCCATCTTTTTTTTTGGCACGCTTTCTAAAACAGCCTGACGGCTGAGATTAAAGGTGCTAATCACATCTGGTTTGGGTTTGGATCATGCGGGTTGGGATCTGATGTCAGTTCCTTTAATCTCAGCCGTCAGGCTGCTTTGGAAAGCGTGCTAAAAAACAGACGGAAAGCACAGGAGCACTCCACCACAAACATTGTGGATCGTGGCGGCTCTGTAGGCCAACCTGTCGTCACAAACATTGTGGATAAATAGAGGGAAACAACAAAGACGTGCAAATTCGCCGTGTCCCTGGTGTTCGCGTGTGTTTCCAGTTCTTCCTCTACTGTTCTGTGTTGCTACTGATTGCTGCAGATTACGGCTGTAGCTGTCAGCTATCGGAGCCGCCAGGTTCTGTGATCCATGAGGTGCAGCAGTGGAGGTGATTGGTGATGGGAGATCAAACCCCGTTAAAGGATGGCGGCGGCAGCGGCGGAAAGTACACGCTGCCTGGCAGGAGGCCGGGTGCTGACGCCGGCGCTAGCGAAGGCGCCGTAGTGGTCCATGTGTCGTGGAGGGGGATGAACGTCCCTGTCCAGTGCCCAATGCTGATGGAGACGAATTATAGTCTCTGGGCTCTCAAGATGAAGATCATCATGTGGCCCCTCAGGGTGTGGTCTGCTGCCGTCGGCGACGGCGACTATGATGAGGCGAAGGACAAAGGGGCATTCGGTGCGCTCTCACGGTCAGTGCCAGACTCGGTGATGAAGGAAATTGCTGAGTACAAGACCACCCGCAGGCACGTCGGAGAAGACCGCGTCAAGAAGACGTGCGTGAAGCAGCTCAAATGGCAGCTCGACAAGATGGAGATGAACGACGGATAGATCATCACGGTGTTTGTGTCCGCGTCCCAGGCCTTTCTCCACACACTCGAGTTGTGTTTAGGCATTCATGCGCATATAGCCCAACTACAAGTGGAAAGCCCACTTCATCCCAAAAGCCCGGACTGAAAGGAGGAGAGGAACTCTCCCTTATAAGCTGGTTGTAGCCCTCTCCCGCTAGCGAGGTGGGACTAAAGTTTGCTGGCAACGCTTGGTATCTAACACCCCATCCTCCTAGGAAGCCCTTCCAGGGGGTGCTGGCTCTCATACCAATTGTCAGCGTCCCAGACCTTGCTCCACATACTCGTGTTGCATTTAGCCGTTTATGCGCATACAGCCTAACTACAAGTGGAAAGAACGCTCAATCCCAAAAGTCCGGACTGAAAGAAGGAGAGGAACACTTCCTTATAAGCTGGTTGTAGGCCCCTCCCGCTAGCTAGGTGGGACTAAAGGTTGCTGGCAACACTTGATACCTAACAGTTTGCACAGAGGCTCACCACGCTCGTGGGTGAAATTCGGTCACTCGGACAGACCGGCTCGGATTAGTCCGTGATCGAGCATCTGTTCGGCGCAGTCCCCAGATCGGTTCGCCGAGATCATCAACATGATAAAACATTGGGGTGACTTGATGACAATGTCCGTTTCCGAGGTTGTTGAGCGGCTGGCCTCATTCGAGGAGAGCCGGCGAAGAAGGCGACGCGGCGGTGGCGACAAGGACGAGCAGCTGATGCTCATCACCCGAGCGTTGGGGTCTCTAATGAAGGGCAAGAAATTCGGTGAGGGGTCAGGTGGATCCAGCTCCGACAGTCAAAAAAGCCCAGCGGTGAACGTGGCCAGAGCAGCGGTGGTGGCAAGAAGAATGAACGGGTAAAAGAAAAGAAGCACCGCAAGTTCGATATCTCAAAAGTAAAATGTTATAATTGTGATGATTTTTGTCACTTCCAGTCGTATTTCCTGGAGCCAAAGAGAGAAAGAGCAAATCTTATTAAGAAACAGACCGATGATGATCCATCATGCTCATGGTCGAAGCGTGTGAGGTGGTGCACACTATAGAAATTGCAACAGACAAAGTGATGCTTCATTAAGAGCAGGTGGTTCCCAAGCTCACCGACGAGGCAAAAAAAGTCTTGGTACATCGATACTGGTACCATGAACCATATGACATGCTGCATTGACAAGTTTGCAGACACCAGTGTGAAAAGCAATTTCGAGTTTGGATATGTCTCAGTGGTGCAGATCCATGGCCGAGGTCCAGTTCTCTTTCTTGCACATTCTGGTGAGCAGAGTACTTACTGAGGTGTCTTACATTCCCAGACTTAAGAGCGACATAATTAGTTTGGGACAGCTGGATGAGAGAGGGTGCAAGTATACAGTCGATGATGGCGTGATGGCTGATGGTCGTGTGTGATTCTGATGGAAGAATTTTGTTCACCGTCAAAAGGGCCAAAAAAATAGTACTCCCTCCTTTTTAAAATATAAGATGTTTTATCTTTATTAAAAGAGTGTATCTAGATCCCTTTTAGTACGTAGGTTCACTCCAAACCTAGATGAACCTACACACTAAAAGGAGTCTAGATACACTCAATTCACAAAGCTAAAACATCTTATATTTTAAAACGGAGGGAGTATATGCTAATTTCGAACACACTACACCCAAGTGTATGTTGGATTGTTGCCAAGAACAGGTGAGGAACAGTGGATTTGGCATGCACGATACAGGCACCTCGGCTTCCATGCTCTCAGAGCATTGGCGCGAAATGCCATGATCCAAGACTCCAAGGACTACCAATGATTCAGCGAGTTGAGAGAATATGTGACTGTTGCCTCATAAGCAAGCAGCGGCGTAAGCCATTCCTAGCTGAGGCAAATTTTAGAGCCGTGGAGCCACTGCAACTTTTTATGGTGATCTATGTGGACCCAGCTTGCCTGCTACGTTTGTAGGATAGAAGTACTACTTGTTGCTGGTTGGTGACCACACATGGTACATGTGGTCACGGCTGATCAAGAGTAAAGATGAATAACTAGAAGGAATAAAGAAAATTTAGTCCTCCATTGAAGTGGAACCGAGCCTAAAAGTCAAGTCTTTAAGGACAAATCGAGGAGGCAAGTTCAAACCAAAGAAGTTTTTTGAATTCTGTGAAAATCTTGGATTGAAACACTACCTGATAGCACCTTATTCCCCGTAGCAGAACGGTGTGGTTGAGAGCAGAAACCAAACTGTCGTGGAAATGGCTAAGTGTCTGATGAAGAGAAAGGGAAGGGCATGAGTATTTTGAAGGGAAGATGTAGCTACAACCGTGTATCTTCTAAACCGCGCACCGATAAAAAAGTGCGCACGACATGACTAACTATGGGGCCTTGTACAATAACAAGCCCAAGATTTTACTATCTAAGAACTTTTGGTTGCATTGTTTAGGTTAAGAAAGTGGGTGGTTGTTAGTGATGGGTGTATTTAGGCATGTACTTTACATATGACATATGAGAATGTATTTTTAGGGTTACCAGAATAGTTCAGGATTTTTTGGTATTGTACCAGGGATACTAGAAGGTTCTAGAGGACACCATACAATGTGGTCTGCCTATCCCGAACATCCCACAAGGGCCCAAGGGTTACATAGATCCACATGGGCTAGCACACCAGCCTACCCAAGGCTCATGCGCATGGGGCTAAGGCATAAGGCAAAATCTCATAAAAATGGGGATCAACTTGGTGAGGAAGTATCCACTTTTTTTGGCCAACCCTAGTGCTTGGAGGGGCCAAGGCAGCCCCCATGCCTATATAATAGGGAGGGGAGGGCTAGGGCGCAGCATATCATACCCTTGCTGGCCGCCGCCTCCCTCTCTCCTATATACTTCTCATCCACATCGTACTAGCTTGTTGAAGCCCTCTAGAAAAACCACCATACTTTCGCCATCACGCCGTCGTGCTGCTGGGATCAATCTCATCCACCTCTGCCCTCACTTTCTACATCAACAAGGTGGAGACGAACTCGAGCCGCATGTGTGCGCAAATCGGAGGTGCCACTAGTGCGGTGCTACATCGGATTGATCTGATGAAGAGTACGACTACATCATCCCACGATCTCTCAACCGTTAACACACATGTTCTACAAAGATACGTAGATCTAATCTATCTCATTACTTGCATCTCCTAGATTAGATCTGGATCTTGTTCGCTCTTTCGTATGGAATTTTTGTTTTCTATGCTACGAATCCCGTCACCTCCAATAGCACGCGTCCATTCCCACAGGCCACTAGGATGATGTCCTGGACTAGACCGAACGGAATCCAACCACGCCAAGCTCTAGTGTTTGCACCCTCGAATTCACCTCGACACAGAGAATATCAGCGACCTCTTCTTCTTGGACTATGGAGACCACTGGAGCACCCTCGGTATGTGGACTAGACCTCGACGTCGCAAGACCTCATTGCCGTCGATAGTACAGTAACCCTCGTCATGAACCGCGTCCTCGTCTCGATTCCTCATGTTGTCTTTGACATGTTCGGTCGCTCCCTACTGGAAGATGCAACCACCGATGACCTTCGGTACCAACAAGCTGGCGCTTAACATGCACCTGCTCAAGAGAGACGAGGAAGAGAGAGGGGCTGAAACCGGCTAGGTTACAAATGTGGTACTGTCAATGGGGACCACATACTTAATTTAGTTTTGAAATTATAAACTAATGGATTTATGTTGAGCATAAACAACTTTCAGTTGAGGGGTATTTTGCAAAAATTAAAGCGCGGCTAGAGACCCGTCACTCATTGTCATATTGTTCAGAAACATCTAGTGGAGTTTCAGTGCGTTGCTGTGCAGGCCAGTCCTATGGTTTCTTCTCGTAATGAGACATGCCGATGGTCCAAACCAGGCAACAATCAGGTCGAGATCAATTTCGATGCAGCCTTTCTCGATTCCCAGACTTTCGGTTAATGCCCTGAAATTATGGATTCCCAGACATGTCTAGCCCTTTTAGTGGACGTCCGCCTGCATCCCTACCTGAAATCCAGCAGCTACGATCTTTCCGAGCTGGGCATCCTACTTCGGAAAATCAGAAGCGTATGCATCAGTTCTTTTGAATCCTTTGAATTTAGTTTTTGTCCAAGAACCTGTAATAAAATTGCACGTGAGCTTGCGCAATACGGCCTGTGGGCCGACACTGAGTGCGATGGTTGGGCGGATGTACTTTTAAAATATAAGATGTTTTAGCTTTGTGAAAAGAGTAGATCTATTTTAATGTCTAGCTTTATTTCAAATCTAGATGAACCTAGACACTAAAAGAGGACTAGGTACACTTTATTCACAAAGCTAAAACATTTTATATTTTGAAACGGAGTATGTTTTAGTCGCTACCGAGATCGCTGTGCACTCTGGTTAAGGTTCTCCGTTACCAGGTAAAAAAAATCAATTACAGTGTTGTACTCCCTCTGACCAAAAATATCGTTTTAGTCTTGTGAATCAAATGTATCTAAACGTCTTCTAGTGTATAGGTTCATAGAGATTTGGAGTGAACTTATACACTAAAAAGATATACATGCATTCACTTCACAAAGCTAAAACATATATTTCTGAATAGAGGGAGTACATTAAAAAAGCATTACAGTGTCGTATCGTGACCGGTGACCGCAGATGAGCCTGGAAAAATGTATTTTATGACCGTGAATAGTTCCTCCCATTCATATTAGTTGACTCAAATTTTACACTCGGATGTATCTAGACATGTTTTAGTACCAGATACATTAAATTTAGATAAATTCAAGTCAACTAATATGGATCGGAGGGATCGATGGAGTAAATACGAACGAATACTATTGATGAGTTTAAACTCAAAAAGATAGAGATTAAAAGTAAAAGTGCGAAGCCCACCGGTCTGCGCTGTGTTCACCTCCAGCACGCGGAGCGCGGCTTGCGCCGATGCCAATCCTCCTGCCGCCGCCGCCGCGCGCCGCCCCACGGCTCATCGCTCCGACCATCCCGCACCTCGCCCGCCTCCTCCTCACGCACGCGCCAGCGGTCCCGCCGCTCCTCTCCACCATCCTGCCCGCCTCGCCGTCCCTCCTCACGCCGCTCCTCTCCCACCTCTTGCTTTCCCACTCCCCGCCGCTCCCGGCGCTCTCCCTCTTCCGCCGCTTGCTCGCGCTCCCCCATTTCCCAGTCCCGGAGAGCTCCCTCCCGGTCCTCCTCCGCCTCCTCGCACGCTCCCGCCGCCACGCGCCCCTCTCCTTCAAGTTGCTCGAGTCGCTCCCGTCCACCCACCCCCACCTCCTCTCCGTGCCCGCCCTCTCCGTCCTTCTCTCCACCGCGCTCTGCGCCTCCGCTCCCGGCGCTTCCTTCTCCGCCGCCGTCACCTGCTTCGAGTCCGCCGCCGCCGTCTGGGCGCGCGCGGGGCGCTCGTTCGGCGCCGCCGAGCTGAACGCGCTGCTCCGGGTCTTCTGCGCCCGCGGCCGCGTCGCCGAGGCGCGCGCGCTGTTCCACCGGTACTGCGATGCTTACCCGCCCGACACCCGCACATTCAACACGCTGCTGCTCGGGTTCAAGGAGGCCGGCCACGCCCAGGCGCTCGACCTTTTCTACCATGATGCCGTGCTGCGCGGCTTCGTCCCGGATGCCGTGTCCTACTGCGTGAGGATGGACGCCTGCTGCAAGAAAGGCAGGTTTTTGGACGCCCTCGAGCTGCTCGACGAAATGCGCAACAAGGATAACTGCAAACCGACGCTGCAGGTTTACACCACGCTGATATATGGAGCTGGGATTGCGAGGGACGCAGGCCGTGCACGCCTCTTGTTTGATGAAATGGAGCATAGCGGAGTGAAGCCAGACCGTGGAGCTCACAATGCACTCATGGGGGCCTATGTGAGGGCAAAGGATTTGCAGTCCGGGATGGCACTGATGGGCGAGATGGAGAAGAAGGGGATTGGTCTAGATGATGTTACCTATAACACAATGCTGTGTGGGTTTCGTAGGGTGGGTGACTTGGAGGGGATCTGGAAGATATATAGCAAGATGATCAACTCAGGGTTCATGCCAAGGACCAGGACGACAATGTTGCTCATGAAGGTCTTCTGCGAGAATGGGCGACCGGATCTTGGACTGGGGCTGTGGGATTATCTGATCGGAAAAGGATGTGTACCTCATCGGCATGCATTGGATGTTCTGGTTACTGGTTTATGCTGCAGAGATGTGGTTGGTGAAGCATATAGGTGCTTTCGGGAGATGGTCAAGATGGGAATGGCACCTACGGAGCGTGCATTTAGGGTTCTGGAAGGGTTTTTAAAGAAGAAGCGAGAGTTTGTGAAGATTGAGGAGATTAGGCAAATGATGAAGGCAACCCAATTGGAGGAACATCAAACTGAAGAAGAGGAAGAAGCTGCGTGAATCTATCAACCCTCTTTTGAATCCTTTTGAAAGGAAACATATTATTTCCTGGACCGTGTAAAATTTCCAAACCAGCATGGTTTAACAAGGTCTCGGTACTTGCTACCCTGTGATGTTGAGGTTGAATTGTTGGTTCTTGCAATGACCAAACTCGCTTTGACTGAGACAAACAGAGTATAAAGAGATAGTACCAAGCTGCCAATTTGAGGGAAAGATATGTAGATTAGAGAATCCTTGAGATGTTAATGAGTTCGAGAGACAGAGAATGTTTGTCGAGCCAGGTTCCACTAAAGTAACTGAATTTTCTAGTTCTGCAGGAAGTTCTTGCTTAGCCTTTACCAAGGGAGTGCACTGGAAGTCTGAAATTGATACAACATATTGATAAGATTAGCTATGATTTACTCATTGTCATAACATTGGTTCTGTTGAATTACATCATTCAGACTTAACAGCGTCATGAGATTTCTCTCCTAGCCACAGAATTCTTGTACATAACTGTATTAGTCTGACCAGTATTTCAGTGCAGTGATTCAGAACTGAAAAACTAAAAGTTAACAACATGGTAAAGTAATCACAAAGCTGAATTTTGTCTTCCCTTTATTGATGTACAACTGAATTGATGTTTCTACTCTGTCAACTGAACAGCCAGGATCGATGGTATTTTTTCTCTCAGTTTTTGTGTCACAGCTACTCGTACTGTCATAACACCTGCTGCAGGTCCACTGATTTGAATCTTGACGACGAAACCGTTGATCTCAACAAGCTCTAGGCTTCCACCTCCGGTGCCAGAAAGGTATGGCCTGATCTCATCTAGCAGCTACAACATCAAACGAATTTCAGGATTAAATAGTTCGATCATACAAAAGCTGCATTTTTTATCGTAGTGTCTGAACTGTAATAGAAATTTGCAGCCTCGGGAAATTGACAAGTATCATGCACAACGAACACTGATCGGTATAAGCGAGCACATGAGAGGAGGGTATCTGGCTGACCTTCTCGACGTTTTCGGCATTGAGCTCAAGCCCGGTCTCAGTGTCGTGGATCTGCTCGACCTCGAGGATCTCGGGGATCTTGTCCCGGAGGCGTGTCTCGATGCCCATCTTGAGCGTCATGGTGGAGCTGGGGCAGGAGCCGCAGGCGCCCTGGAGCATGAGCACGACGACGAGGCCGTCGATCTCGTGCAGGGCCACGTTGCCGCCGTCGGCCATCAGGCTCGGCCGCACCTCGTCCAGCACCCTCTCCACGTTCTCCTCCGTGAGGGGAAGCACCCGCACCGCCCACCCTTCAGGTATCATCAGCAACATGGTCTCAATCCTACAATTCTGCCAAGTAGTGCCACTATACTTGTCTAGCATGGCGTAGCTGTATTTACTTTTCCTTTGTGCACGCACCTGCTCTCCTGGCGCGGCGGTTTGCTGTGCGCAGCGACGTGTGGCTGAAGCTGAGGCGGCCATGGATAAGGGAGCTCGAAGAATTCTGTGCAGAAGTAGGATCGGTTAGTGCCAAGGAGAATGGTTGGAAAGGAAGCGGCTGGGGTGAGTGGAATTACCTTGCCGAGAGCTGCCGCGAGGGGGGCGTTGGCGCCGGCTGCTGCCGCGGTGGCTTGCCGGAGATTGGGCGAGTAGAGCCTCATCTGAACCCAGATTTTTTACTAGCTCGTGGCTAGGCAAACTAGACGAGGGGTGTGCGTTGGTGTCGTCGTGGATGTCCAGCCAGCGGCAGGCTCACCCGTTCGTGATTCTTTCGTTTCCTGGATGTGGTTCACCGTTCACCAACGTGAAGGTTTGTTGGGCCTAATGTGATCCATCTCCAGGCCCATAATCAAATTGAAAAGCCTATTGGAATGAGGTGAGTAGAGTCTGCTGCTAAAGAAATGGTGAGTAGAATCTGAAAAACAAATCCCCTAAATTAGGGTGACGTGCATTAGTGCATAGATCCAAAGCCGACATCCTGCAAGGTAAAGGGGAACAAACTGTTTCGCGTCTTCCTCGTCTTGCAGGCGGTGCCCAACTCCCTCCCAATCTCCCTTGGCCAGTGCGTTGGCCCCCTCTCACTCTGCTTGTCGCTCTGGCAACAAGAGGGAGGGGTGGGGGAGGGGGACCTCGTTTTTCGGTTTTGGCCTAGTAGTTAGGGTTACATTTTTTTTTTGCTTCATTGTGCCATTGGGGTGGTGGGAGCGGCGCACTCAACTCTATTCCCACATTAGCAGCGATGCCTCCAAGTTGATGGCAACTTATGCTTGTCAGTCCTTTATATTGGCAGCTTGATCTTCTCGCCGTTCTTTAGATTTGGTGAGATAAGTTTCTCGGTGTGGCGTTCGTCGGTATCCACAGCGTCGTTGGGAGGTGGGTCAAGGTGGTTGCTTTGGAGCGAGGATGTTTGTCCCGAGGTGGCGGATCTATCTTTACTCCCCGACATTGTTGATGGGGGTGCGGTAGATCTGGGTTCAAGGCAACATGGTTACGTCCCCCCGTTCGACGTGCCACAACGACATGCGCCTCGGTGAATGCAGCGGGCCTATTTATCGACTGACAGAGCCTCGTTGCTAATGGTGCTTCTCTGAATCTAGCAATTGGTGCTTCTTTGGATCTGGAAAATGTGAAGGCTCGGCGTCTCTCGCAGAGTGCGTCTAGACGACGTTGGACTTTGGTGGCGGCCATTGGCTTCGACGAGCCTAGAAAACCCTAGGTGTTGTTCTGTATTTTCAATCCTCTAAGGTTCTATTTGCAAAGTTTTCAGGACAACCGTTTTCTCCTTGTCTGCCTTTTAGTTTCCATGTTTGTTTATCCACATGACATAACAAAAGTTGATTTTTTATTAATGAAATACTACCTCTGTTCTGTTCTACAATATAACCCTTTTTAGCAAGCTAAAACATCTTTCTAAAAAGGCTTATATTATGAAACGGAGGTAGTACATGGTTGCTCTCTCAAAAACAAAATGACATCTTGTGGAAAATCCAGTTCTTTCTCTGCGTGCTACGTGCGCCTAAGTGCAGAAATCGTACACAGCAGGTCATGGATACACAATTACACATCGTTAATGGAAGTCAGTCCATCTCAAACTCGGCCAAATCATTGTTGCCCACACCCTTTTTGAATAGCAAAAGGTTCTGCATCCATTCTTCAACAGAGTAAAGGCATCACCCACCGAGGGTTCCATAGGCCGGTAGTACGCATGACGACGCTCACAGTTTAGTTCAGATGCCCGTAACCACCCCGACACTTTCACTTCTTCAAACCACTTTACGATCCACTCGAACAGATCTAGGGAAAAACTAGGCCGGGAAAGGTCCAAAGTAGTACTCGCCCATCGCGTGGCGAGAAGGCACCAATAATCTACACGCCCAGATCCTCCTCCTCCGAGCGCATCCGAGGACGAAATCTGTGCGCATGCCAACAACTGGACGGTGTGGTCCATGTGATCCAGCCAGTTTGATGTTGTTTGTGCTGGCCACTACCAGGCGCGCACGTATATATACTCTCTCCGTTTCAAAATATAAGATGTTTTAGCTTTATGAAAGAAGTGTATCTAGACGTCTTTAGTGTCTAGGTTCACTCTAAACCTTGAACCTGCATAACTAAAAGTCAGACATACTTATTCATTCCAAAGCCTAAAACATCTTATATTTTAAAACTCATTAAGAGATTGCCTGGGCCAAGACAGCGAGGAAAAAGGATCCCGCGGCAGGTAGCCTATCGGGCGGGGGCCCTTGGATGGACGCTGAGTGCGACAGTCGCTTTGCATTATTTCCACGCTGCTGCTGCTCCTTATTTAGGATCCTCTCTACTGCTTCATTCTCCCAGCAGGCCCCCCCCCCCCCCCCCCCCCCCTCTCTCTCTCTCTCTTCCCCCAGCAGGCCAGGAACAGTAGATGGCTAGAATCAGTCGTTTGCGAATGGTCAATTCCATCCTGTGAGAATCTAGGCATCACAAATGTTTCGACTGACAGGCAGGAGACCTGCATATCACAAATTTTCATGAGGATATGTTCGTTAGAGATATTTTTTTCCAAAAAAAGGCACAGGCTTTACATTTGATAGAGAAAAAGATGGATGTTTATCTGCAAGCCACAGAGGCGCAGGCAGGCAGGACACGAGTATAAGATATGTGCTAGGGAATTGGCGAGGAAATTAAAGATTTCGCGTGTCTGTACCTTTACTATGAGCAAGTTGCCCGTCGTATCTAGTCTTTCTTGAAAGGAACCATCGAATATCTCTGGTTAGGGAGTGCGACAAGAGCCAGAAGATTGTTCTCGGAGTTATCCAGAGTTGATGCTGCTTGTCTGACTTTGAGTGGTACGTGGATGGCCATAAGTGCCATGACGTTGCAAAGTTCCTTTCCATATTAGATATTTGCTTGTCTGCGTTCAGAGTTTTTTTTTTGGTTGTCTGAGATAACGGGCCCTTAGCATATGGTATGTAGCAGAATTGAACAAATCATCAATTTATGCTGCTTGACAGAAAAGTCTGTTAGATTCTCATCACATCATAGACGACTCATGGTGCAGTAGAATGTCAGATGCTAAATTCATGTGTACGTGGCGTATAATTCAATGCCTAACCCCAAGACAGGGCTCATCAATGAAAACAAACTGATAGACACGGGATAGAGTCAAAACTATAATCATGCTGCTATATATCCAAGTGCAAATCCTTTTCAGGAACAGTGACTATCTGATATTCAGAATCCCTTCTTTTGCGGAGAAGGAAACATTCGAGAGGAAAAAATGCAGGTTGCAGATAGGGTGGCTAGAAAGTAACATGGCCCCGGCATTAAATCTTAGTTATTGGCATAGGATTCTCGGAAAGCCGAGTGATGGGCAGCACAATCTTATCCTACGTTGTACTGCACTACTGTCCTATGTATGTTGCCATATCTTCTGAAAAAAATAAACAGATTAAGCCGTTCACAAAAAATCTTATAGCTAGCCGTCCATATGGTGAGGCTTAAATCAAGGCACACAGGGACTGAGAAAAGTCAAACTATATGGAATCTGGACTCCAAAATCAAATCCAGAACTGATCATTGAACAGCCTAGCTAGTGTTAAGTCAACCCAAATGTAATTAGATCAACCAGGGAGGTTAGTTTAGTACCTTGTCGGTGCGCTTAAGGGATTAACAAAGGCTTAGTTTGAGATATGGACGTCCTAGAATCTTGGGCAGGCAGGGACGGAACATGCTGATGCAGCAGTACAGCAAGTCAGCAACAACCCTGTCCAGGTTAAAAAAGAATAAGAAACGCAAAGTAAGGAAGGGGTTTGCAACTCACATGGAAGCTCGAACGGCAGTTTACTTTTCCGAGGCTGAGGCCAGATCCCAGGGCTGGGACTGTGACGACTGCCAAGGACAGCCTAGGATAACTCATTGCCGTGGGCCCACGGTATCTGCAGATCTCTACTACAAACTGCAAACATGTGAAGATATGTCTGGCCTTGCTTATCTATATCAGAGGGGGGTGGGGTTGGGTGGGGGGCTGCAGAGTTCAAATCCTTGATATCCTTAGTCCCGGCAAGACCTGCGTGAAATATCTGCTCCACATGCTTATAGGTTGGCCCTGTTGTTTCATTAAACCAGCGAGATTTGGCTTTCCCATTGGTTGCTGCACTTCCCTGATCCTTCCTTGAGCCTGTTAAACAAACACTTGTGCCTCCTGCCAACGATCTCAAATCCTCAACTTTTGCCTTGTTGCTGCCCTTGCATCCTGCTTAGCCATCACACACAGCCTGTCAACCTTTGCATTACTAACCTCTCCTTTTGGTTGGCTTGGCTGCTATTGTTCTTCCTACAAAAGGATGCAGTTCGCTCCATGAGCATGAGAGAGAGCCTTCCTGCTACATCCAGACTCCCAAGACCATCTTCCCGAGAATTCTCCACCAGGTCAGGCGCTATCCACTGCTCTGAAATGAGTAATGGGTGCTGAGGAGAGATACAGGCAAGCTGCGTCCCGCTCAGTGCCCTTGCTGGTATATGGAGATTCCCAGTGTTCATGAGCAATAACCAGAGGAGAGTGAAGATGCGAGATAAGCAGCAGCTGCTGCAGCATGAGACGCCGATTTTCAGGTGAGTGAATCTTCATGTGAATTGCTGCTCTGTGTTTGATTCTCGCGATCCTCTATTGCCCCAGTATCCAGCATCAGTCGCTTCCCCTCTTACTCTGCAGCCAGGGATATGATAATTACCATGCAAGTAGTAGAATCAAGTTTTAATTCAGTTCAAATTTCATGCGATAATTAACTCACCATGCAGACAGTATGGGTGATGGGCCTGACCTTTCGCTCTGATTGTTTCAGGAATGGAAACTGATTTATTTGGTACTAGTAGAATCCTCTTTGCCTTGTTGGAGAAAGAAGGCATAACCATCATTAGAGAGCTAGAAAGTGAAGGTTCTGTTCAGAAGCTAGCTAAAATATTGCTGAAAGCTAGTGGGCGAAAGCTTTTGAACATCATCTTGGTAGATCCAATGGACAAGTATTCCAAACACGATATCAAGGAATCACTTCGGAGAACAATCATGGAACATGATGAGGTCTTCAGACAGCAGGTAACAAGAAGTAACTTTGCAGATCATAGTTTATCTCGAAAGCACCAGATTTACAACATATCTGTATATAGCATTATAAAAATCGGGAAATATGACAGTAAGGAAATCAAAGTTCAAATATCAGATTAAATCTTCATACTCTTGAATTTGAAAGATGTGCTTGCAGTCATTAATGAGAATATTAATAGGTGTGTTCCAGCTTTACGATATAATGCACTGCATAGTACTGTTAATCTGCATGGACATTAGACATTCATCTAAGAAGTTGCCGAGCAATTTTTACGCTGCTCTGTGATTGTCTCGTCATTTTGCAACTCATAATTTTACATTCATGTTCTCTTGCATCAGGTGCATGAACTGCATCGGCTATATAGTGTACAGAGATCACTCATGGCTGAATTAGGTGGTCAGAGGCACAGTTTGCAATCAACAACAGAAGAAACTCGAGAAATGGTGCAGGGCCACAGGCCAAACCTGAAGAGTAGTCCATGTACGTCAGAGACCAGCCAATCTGCTCATCTTGCTAGTGCACAATACTCTGCTCCTAGACAAGTACCAGAACATTTGTTTCTTCAAGAATGCAAGCCCGTGTCATGCCTAAACCTCTTCAATGAAGAAACCTCAAGAAACCAAGAAGGAAGACCAGAAAGCAGTAAATCAGTTGAAGGTGAAAGATGGAGTGTTTCTATGGAAAGCGATCTCGACCTCAAGCTAACCATTGCCCCCAGTTCACATGCAACCAAAGCACCGCACTGGCTCTTCTCAGATAGCAGGGAAAGAAACCCTTCTGGTCAGCATCGATGACAACTGGCATCTTAGATCGGTCATACATGGAACAAGAAGCAAAGGGATCGACACCTAGGAAGCCGGAGTATCCTAACAATGGACCACAACACTTCCAAGCAATCTCACAAGAAATCGTATCTCCCTGACATGCTGCCCTGAAATTTTGATCCAAATTATGACCCGGTGACAAGTAATCAGTATGCAAAAGTATAGAGCTTCTCAGGTTGTCAAGCACAAAGAACTTGCCAGGAGCACATCAACGTGGTGTGAAGATGGCAAAACATTGGCAGAAATTCAATTCTTATTTTTTCCTTCCACTATAATTCAGACTGAAAGAGACAAGAACAAGTAGGAAATGACCTGACTTCCATCCTCCTGCAATACTTGTATTCATCAATGGCCTGAAAGGAGTTTTGGCTAACCTACCATTGGCAGTGCTTCCTTATTTGCATTCTTGTTTATCTGCATCATCCATGTAAGTTCAAGTACAAAAATTCAGAATGATGTGGGACCTTTTGCAATCAAACACCCAAGTTCCCATTCTGCGATATTATTTGTGTTTCTACTTTCACCAGAATCCACCACATGAGCATTCTCCATCTCTGAAATGATGGAATCTCATATTGTCCCTGACTATAATCTCAACATGCTCAACTCTTGAGACGAGTCGCATAAACAAATGACAGTCCTCACAGATCCTTAGATTTTTCACTATTCGAATTATGCATCTAGATCCAAGAGTCAGCAATCCAAACAACAAAGCAAGTTTCTCACTGTGACCCATTAACAGCTTTTCTTTCTCTCCGTCACTCACATCATAAACAATAGAACTCAGGATTGGCAAATAACCAGCATGCTTCAATTTCTCCACTAGCTCCAGTAATGCCTTCTTTATTTCATTGGTCCTTGGATGAGAGTTGTCACCAGCAAAGAATTGATGTACCAGACCATCTCTGCCTTCGAACCAGCTCACAGCAGGATCCTTTTTCAGCCTCCGGCTTCTCATTAGTTTCCGAACCTTTGAGACTTCATCCCACTTTCCTGCCGATGCAAGTGTATTCGATAACAGCACGTAGTTACCTATACCCTCTGGCTCAAGCTTAAAAAGATGTTCAGCTGCAACCTTGGCAACTTCGGTATTCCCATGGATCCGACAAGCCCCAAGCAGTGCTCCCCACACACCACCGTGAGGCTCCACGGACATTGACCTCACAAGATCAAAAGCTTCATCCACCAACCCAGCCCGACCAAGCAAATCGACCATACAAGTATAGTGATCTGGAGATGGCAATATCCCATACTTGTCCTTCATCTGTGCAAAGTAGAAGCGCCCATCTCTAACCATCCCTGCATGGCTGCAAGCTGTCAATAACCCTATAAAGGTCACATGGTTTGGCACCACATCAGCCCTCCTAACCATGTCCTTGAACAAAGCAATTGCCTCTGTAGCCCTCCCATGAGCTGCTAGACCAACAATCATTGAGCTATATGTGTACACATTCTTCTCCTGCATCCCATAAAAAACATTGCGTGCTTCATCGATAAGTCCGCACTTGGCAAACATATCCACCAACCCCGACCCGACAACCACATTGCTCCCGAAACCATTCATCTCTGCAATCTCCTGAACCCAAGCAGCACGCCTCACCGCACCAAGCTGAGCACAAGCTGAGATTGCACCCGTCAACGAGACCTCATCAATGCCCAAGCCGAGTGCGGCCATCCGTTCAAACACTTCCAACGCCTTCATTGGCATGGAATTTTGAGCATACCCAGTCACCATTGCTGTCCATGCCACCATGTCCTTCACAGGACATTGCGCGAACACCTCCTCTGCAGAACCCATGTTCCCGCTTCTGGAATACGCCACCACAATACTTGTCCAGGAAATGACATCCTTGACCACCATTTCGTCAAACACCTTCCGCGCAGCACTTACATCGCCACAGGCGACATAAGCGCCGATCAGCGAGTTCTCAACAAACCGGTGCTTATCAAACCCACCAACGAGGATCGAGATCGCGTGGGCGGCCTCGGCAGCAGGGAGGGAGCGGGCTGCCGCGGCGGACTTGGCGAGCGGGGAGAAGGCGAACGGGAGGAAGGGGAGCTCGCCGCGGGCGCTGCCGAGGAGGCGGGAGAAGAGGCGGAAGGGGCTTAGCGGTGGCTGCGTGAGCAGCGCGAAGCGGAGGAGCGCGGCGGCGAGGAAGGGGTCCGGAGGAGAGTGCTCCGAGAAAACGGAGAGCGCGTAGGGGAGCGGTGCGTGCGGGGGCGGGAGGGCGGTGAGGCGGCGGATGAGGCGTGAGAGGAGGTAGGGGAGGGAAAAGGCCTGGAGCGGCAAGCGGATGAGGAGCGCGTGGATACTGCGAAGGTGCCGGAAGGACGGGGAGGAGTCGACGGCCCCGAGGAGGAGCGAGGCGAGCGCCGGGGGCGGGAGGAGGGGCAGCGGCAGCGTGCTGGACAGTGGCGGCCGCGGGGCGTGGAGGAGCGGTGCAGGTGAGGGACGCGGCCGGACGAGGTGCACCATGCCGGCATGGCCGTGTGGCACGGCGGTGATGCGAGCGGTGTTCTAGGACGGCCACCGGGTGGAGCTGCGGCCTTGGGGCGAGCCGCGGTGGACGGTGGTTACTGGTTAGTTCAGAAAACGGGCGCCGGCGCGGCGGCGCGAGGTAAAAACTATTGAAACGCCTGGGCAGCGCTGTAGCTTTTGCCGGAGTGGCAACGGAAATGGGCTACGAGGGCCCTGTCACTTTCTCTGTGTATGGGCTGATCACATACGAATTGGACTAGCTTGCTTGGGTCCCTGGGCACCTTTTTTTTAAAGTTTCGAGCCCTATCAATGGTTTTTCTCTACTTCCTCTGAACTAAATTAAATGTCTCGGATTTATTTATATTTCGGTTGTTTTTCGTATGTGTGTTTTGAGGTCAGTCCCTTCCGATCTACGTTGTTCATCTTCAGCGATGGTTGCTGCTCTGGTGCGCTAGCTCTTTGGGATCTTAGCACGACGACTTCCTGTCCGTCTACGACAACAAGCTCTACTACGACAAGCTTTGTCCGACTCCAGTGATGGAGGGGTGAGGACGGCGGCGCGCCTTCGGCTCTTTCCAGTGTTTGTAGTCGTCGCTAGGTGGTCCAATAATCTATTTGTAATTTTTATTACTTTTAGGACAGTTTGTACTACTGTTAGTGATTATTAATAGATCGGTGAAATTTCGAAAAAAAAAAGTTGAATAGGTGGGGGGAGCAGGGAAGGGGAGGGTGGGTAAGGAGCAATTCCCCCTTAAAAAGGACGAGGGAACAATTTTGACAACCATCCAATCAAGCATCAAAATACTTACTATCTGACTAGAAAGTTGGTAAGAGTCGATTTTGCTACACTACTCCTCGTTCCTCCTCAAGGAAAATATTACTCATCCTAAAAAACGTGTATGGTTCAAGATAGAAATCACGCTTCACAACTCACTACACCCACATTACATTCATGTTTCTCAAGAAACTCTTTGCTTAAGAAAAACAAGAATACTCCTCTTTCCTCTTCGAGGAGAATAGTATTATTCTTCCTGAACGTATATTGTGAAGTCTAAGATATAAATTGCTTGTGCTCTAACGCTTCCACCACTACCATCCACATTTGTCACTTCCCTGGTATTGGATAAAATGTCCTTCGCGGGGTCATCCTTCGCAAGTTCGCATGCCACATGCCTTCCCTTTAGTCACATTTTTTGCCACACTACTCCTTTGCAAACACTATCTATGCCTCTCCTCCTACCACACTTTTTTAGAAAGGACCATCTCTATGGTCTCTTAGAGCATCTCTAGTGGGTCGTCTATATGTCCGTCTACAGCGATTTGGACGGTCGTGGATGAAAAAAGTCTTCCCAGTGGCTCGTCTAAACGGCCGTCTAAATTTAGACCTCCTCCCAAAGCTGCTACCCATCGTCCGTATATGGACGAGTTACCTGACCGTCCAAAGCAATCGCCGCCGGGAGCTCACTCCCGCGCCATTCGGAGCAGTTGGAGACGCTGACGGGCGGCACTCTGTCGCGTCAGTCGCCACTCCGCTTCCATGTACTCTTTTTCTAAGTAGATTTGGCGAGAGGAGACAAATTGACAGAACGAGAGGTGCTCGACCATGGTGTCTAGGCACTCGAGATCCGTCCACGGTCAATTTTGCCGATTCGGACGCAAAAACAAGGTAGTCGGGCGTGGTCACGTCGGGTCTGATGGCGGCATGTGCTCGGGCGTGGAGGCGGGCATGGGGTCGCCATGAGGCGTTGGGCCTAGCGGATGGGAGGGGAGAATGGGAAGAAGGGGCGGCGAGAAGGAGCGATGGAGGGTCTGCAACTACTCCGACGGTGTTGAAAAGAGTAGGCCCGTCTAGTACTGAACTTTGCTGAATGTTGTTGCTACTTGTGCATCGATACAGAATATAGAGATAGGGTGATGTACTACTGAACGTTGCTGAATATTGCTTGTAGTCGCTGCATAATATATAGATATTTGCTTGCATTGATAAATCATGTTGCTATCTTGTTTGCTACTGAATATTGCTTCAAAAATTTGAAGGTAGTTATAAAACTTTTTACTAAAATAATGAAGAGAGGATGTAAACGTCCTACATATACACGTTCCACTGAAAAACTAAGATCGTCTATATTATCTCTTCTTTTAGACGGTCGTCTATATAGACATATGGACATCCAGATTTAGACGTTCCATTAGAGATGCTCTTACTTTTCAAAAGGTTCATCTAGGCCAACAAAGATTGTGTAGACGATTCCCTAAAAAAAAATTGTTCAGACGATATCTTATATTGCTCCAATCCAGACAACATGGCAGTCTAGAACCTGAGTCACACCGCTGTGTGCGAGGAAGTCTTGCCCCGTGTGGCGTCTGGCGAGATACCAATCTTCTTCCTCCTAATCCCTCTCCACATCTGATTCCCCATCTAGATCTGTTCCTTCTCCATCAAATCCCTTCAACAACAATCAAAATCCTCAAAAGCTTATCTCCGGAAAGATTAGTATCAGGAAGGTAAGTCTATTACGCAACCTTTAGAAGCTCTGCCACTTATCCTCTTCGGCGACAAGCTCGCTTCGCCATTGCCGGATCTCCGCTCTCCACTTTGTTCACAAGTCCTCCTCTCACAGTCTTCCATCTCTCCAGGAGCTTTTTATTCTCTGTTTTTTCCTCCCTTCTCAAGCCACTCCTAGATCCAGTTCACCACTTCATCCCAAGCCCTTCATCCCCGGACCCCAACCCAATATTTTCTGTTTCAGTTAAAACCGTCTCTTCAGCTAGACGGGAAGAAGAAATACAGGGGCAGGCGCAGTTAGTGAGCTATTCACGGATCTCCCCAACGTCCAACCCAATCTGCCATCAGGTGACAACACGATCTTCTCTCGAGTAATAATGGTGACAGCACCTAAGGCGCTATGAAACTCATCGGTTGGAACTGTCAAGGGGCCAGCAAGGACCTTGACAACTCCAATAAAATGGAATTTCTTGCCAGGCTAATGAACTCCACAGGTGCGCAGGTAACTTTCCTTTCAGAGACCAGATCTTCTAGGTATAATTCTTCCCATCTTAATTCCCGTTTTAATACCGCTGGTAGCTTTGTTGTCCCGTCTACTAGTCTCTCCGGTGGTCTATGGGTGCTTTGGTCCGACGAAGTCCGTGTCTCCATCAACTTCTCCAATCAATATTTGATATTAGCAGTAGTTGGACATATACATACTAATGTGGATTTTGCGTTGGCTTGTGTGTATGGGGACCCCCATCATCGCCACACGAGGATGATCTGGGAGCAAATCTTCACATTCGTGAATGATAACCTTGGGAAGCCTTTGGTTTGTTTAGGTGATATGAATGAGCTAATGAGTGAAGCAGACACTACTTCGATTAATGTAAATAAGAACCGCATACGTGCTTTTAATTCCTATGTTAAGCATTGCGGTCTCTTTGATCTAGGATACAGTGGGCCGGCTTATACTTGGTCAAACACGCGTTTCTCTTCTAATCTTATTTGTGAAAGACTAGATCGTGGTCTTGCAAATGCTGAGTGGTGTGGTCTGTTTCCCAACACTAATGTTTTTAATTTGCCTCTCATTATTGGTGATCATGCTCCTATTTTGGTTTCTACTGAATCTCAATTCCGTAGGCCCAAACTTCACTTCAAGTTTGAAAATTGGTGGACCTTTGAGGATGATTTTGAAGGCATTGCAAAGCATTCTTGGACCTCTTCTATTAATTAGCCCTTCCATGCTAGAACCACTAACTTTGCAGGAGCCTTAAAGAGTTGGTGTAAAAAGAAGAAACCCATACAGCAACAACTAAATACAATTCAAGAACAGATCAACGCCATACAGGTCAAGCCAATACATGATCAAGACCATTCAATGGAAGCCAAACTTATCGAACAATATGAAGAAACCATGACAAAATTAACGGAATACTATAGGCAACGGGCAAAGAAGCATTGGGCTACTCAAGGTGATAGAAAATACTTCCTACTTTCATAATGCTGTCCTTAAGCGAAGACGACGCAATCGAATAGTCTCTATTGCAGATGTTAATGGTAATTATCTTCATGATCCCAATGACATCGCAGCAGAATTTGTTAGCTATTTCAAAAATATATTCTGCTCGAATCGCTCTAACATTGGCAAGCCATTGCCAAGCACAACCTTTCCTCGTGAATCACAGGATTTCACAAATTCGATTCCAGATAAGCAGGAGATTTGGGAGACACTCAAATCTATGAAAAAGAATGCATCGCCTGGACCAGATGGCTTCAATGTAGCTTTCTACTTGGCGGCGTGGAGTTGGATAGGTGATGATGTCACTGCTTTGATCAACGATTTCTACCTCACAGGTATACTTCCTGCCCATCTCAATGATACTCACATTGCACTCATCCCAAAGAAAATGGCCTGCCATTTACCTTCTGATTACCGACCAATTAGCTTGTGCAATGTGATTTACAAAATTATTGCAAAATCTCTTGCAAATCGTTTAAAAGGACACTTGCCTGACTATGTACATCCCTCACAGCAAGCTTTCATCGAAGGTAGGCGCATTTCAAATAACATCATCGTTGCTCAAGAAATCGCGCATTCTTTCTCTCTGTCTTCTTGGGATAGCCAAGATTTCATGATCAAAATAGATTTGGCAAAAGCTTTTGATAGGTTAGAGTGGCACTTCATCGCCTCGGCTTTACAACGTAAAGGTCTACATGGTCATTTCATCAATCTTATATATGCTTGCATCTCCTCACCAAACTTTTCCGTAATAATAAATGGTCAATCCTTTGCTCACTTTAAAAGTAGTCGAGGTATTCGACAAGGGTGTCCCTTGTCACCTTTGCTTTTTGTTCTTGCAGTGAATGAATTATCGCTAGCTCTTCAAGATGCACTGCAAGCCAACCACCTATCTGGTATCTCTCTTGGACCGCAATGCCCTCATATCCACTCTTTAATGTTTGCCGATGATTTGCTGGTGTGTGGCAAAGCTAATATGCAGGAGGCATCTACTATCTCCAATATTTTACGAGAATTTTGTGAACATTCGGGGCAGGTCCCCAATTGGAACAAATCTGCCATTTTATTTACTCCCTCTGTTCTTATATACAAGGCCACTACCAAAAAGACTTTTTTCATATATACAGGGCCACTATCTTTAATCGAGCTAAAATTGATGTCATTTTTCTCGTACACTGCACAACTTGAGAAGTGGAAACGGTTTGCATTTAATTAGGCTGTCAATCCATGCATGCATGCGGAGGCCATCTCGTCTCAATGAAAGAGAGAAAAATTGTTTTGCATGCATGCACATTTATCACCACATGGAATCGAGGAGCTTGCATAAGAATTGAGGAATTTTTGCCAATGTATTAATCGGTTTAAAGTTTTGCCTTGGTACCTGGAATATGACTTTGTGGCCTTGTATACAAGAACGGAGGGAGTAGTAAAAATGTGACTTTGCAGGTCAAACAAGATATCAAACAAAATTTTCAGGTACCAGATTTGAATGCCAACACCATCCATCTTGGTCATCCACTAATCTTGCCTGTGAAGGACAGGTCTACAGCCTATAACTTTGTTTACGATAAATTTAAATCTAAACTTTCAGCTTATAAGGCAAACAGGCTCTCACATGCTGCAAGGCTCACCCTCATTAAATCTGTTTTTGCCTCCATACCTGTTTATTACATGTCTAATATTCTTTTCTCCAAGAAGTTCATTGCAAAACTCACGGCGATTATTAGAAACTTCTGGTGGACAGGTGTAAAAGATGAGCCTACTACTAAAAGCTTATGTCTCAGGGCATGAGCTTACATTTGCACTGAAAAGAAAATTGGTGGCTTAGGTATCAGGAACTTGCAGGCAATCAACCAGGGGCTCATTCTATCTGCAACATGGAGGTTGGCAAAGCAACCACATAGCCAGATTGCATCGATCCTCAAGGCAAAATATCACCACGACACGTCCATCTGGAGAGCAAAATCAAACAAGCCAAAATCAGCATTTTGGGCTGCAATTCTCAAGGTAAAACCCCTCCTAATTTCAGCCTCTGCCTATCAGATTGTGGATGGTAATATTTCTGTTTGGAGTTCTCCTTGGTTTTCGAGATGGGAAGAAATTTATGATCACCTAACTATCCATGATAATTCCTTTACCTATCCTGCTACTGTTAAAGATCTTTGGTTACCTCATCAAAAGGCTTGGAATGTTGATCTTATTAACTCTTTGTTTACTCCTGAGATAACAAATGATATTCTTCGGACTCCTATAGTTAATACTGCTAGGCAAGATACTTTGATTTGGAAACTGACACCTGTAGGCATATTCTCTTCCAAAAGTGCGTATAAGCATTGCTTCAACAACCTCGATCTACCAGCAAGATAAAGACCAAAAATTGTTCATCCACAAACTATTGCTCTTCTAAACCAGGTATGGCAGGATAAACACATGACACCACGTGTACAGACATTTGCTTGGAGGCTTCTTAGGAAGGCACTTCCTACGGGTAAGAGAGCATGTAAGTTCTCTAAACACATACATGAAAACTGCTCTAGGTGTGACATCACAGAAGATGAAATGCACATGCTTTTCCTTTGCCCTTTCTCTAAAACTGCTTGGTTCTGTTCACCGTGGTTTATTAAAACTGAGATTCTTTCTGCCACAAATCATACTATTTCTGGCATGATCCAAGCATTGCTTAACTCCGGTCATCCGCAGATTAATCTTTCTAGTTTATATACTTTCCTGTGGTGTCTTTGGAAATCTAGAAACGATGCTCGCTTTGCTAGGAAATATTGCATGCCATCTCAGGTGTATGCGGCATCAAACACAATCATTCAAGGAACCAAATTAGAAGGTTCAGCCCCTGATGAAGATCATGATGCGACTGGCTTACAGGACCATCAATTGCTTCCGGCGATACAACATCCAGACTCATTCGGAGGAAACACAATCTTCTGTGACGCGGCATGGGAAATACAACCAAGCAACACTACTAAAGAGGCAGGACTTGGAGTCTACATCCAAGTTCAAAAAAATCAGCACTTCCAGCAACTTCACATCTCGGCAATGTCCCCTCCAGCTTCTTCTCCTCTTCAGGCCGAGACTTTTAGTCTGATGCTCGCAACCAGACTAGCGGAGAACCTCAACATACAGAATCCACACTTCCTCACAGATTGCTCAGTGCTAGCTACGGCTGCAAAAATGACGAACATCTTCTCTGCTCCAGGTCACTGGGACAACAGGCCACTGCTAGCTCAGATACAAAGCAGTCCTTCTTTCCAGCAAAACAACATTTCTCACATTAACAGGGGAAACAACGTCAAGGCTCATCATCTTGCAAGGCTAGCTTCAAAATTGCATAATAGACCTGTAATGTATCGTTGCTTATGTTCAGATGCAGGAATTTGTCCAATTAGGAAAACTCTATCTGTAACTAGCGTGTTGCCTTTCACGCTTCTCTCTGTAAAATGCTCCTAAATGAATAAATCCTTATGTTAAAAAAAAATCAGACAACATAACATTTTTTATGTGGCTCACACTATGTTGAGGACACACCTCCTGGACTAGGGCAAGGCATCGTTTCGACATTCCCTGTGTTCCATCCTGATGGAGTCATTTTTTCCATCAAACACCTGATAACAGGGCCAGGTTCCACTATCAGTGATAATAGAACAGAACAAGAAAAGGAGTTTGGAAATTAAAAGCTATATTATCCAAGAACTCTCTCGCGATGCACGCAGCTAGTGTCATCCTGAGGACAAAAGAACATGGAATGGAGCATAGCAGTATCAGCATAACTAGGGGGTAGCAGGCTCCACAACCCCCTCAACGCAGAGCGAAAGATCTAACAAGGTCGCCTGTTTTCTTCTTTTTTTCCTTTTTACTAGAAAGGCCATTTTTCTTCATCTTTCTTCTTCTCTTGCTTCAACGTAGTCCATTCACACTTGGGATCTAGTAAGCAGCCCCAGCAATGGAACATCTGAATTGTTATTTCCAACAGCATTTCTTTGCAAAGTGTTAGTGCCACTGCACAACAATTCTTGCTCATCAGCATCATGGAGTTTTGTCCAGTATTTAATGAACAAGCATATAGGATTAGATCAATAGGGGAGTTAATTAGTTGAGCAGTGTTACGGTGGTTGGCAAGTACTTCCCAGTACTACCGTTAGGAATTATTTCAGCCGTTGATCTCACACAATTAATTATCAATTCATAATTTACATAACCAGGGTTATTATCGTAACTTGCACCCCACACGACATGTCCGGTCGAGAGCACGATCCAGTCACGCAGGATGAAGCGCTCGCGCCGAAGTAGGGGCCTCGGCGAGCGCATGATGAAGCGCTCGCTCCGCAGTAGGGGCCTCGCCGGTGCTCGCCGAGGATTGGCCTCGCCGCTACTTTTTGGGGAGTGAGTAGAAGATCATTTGTTCCCTAAGCCTCAATCATCCGCCGCCGCCTCTGCCCCCTGCTGCACCTTCGCCCGCCTCCTCCATTTGACTTGCTGCCGACGCCTCCTCCTTCGGGCGAGAGGCCGATCTGCCGGTTCCAGGTGAGCAAGTCGACCTTGCCAGAGTTCTGGTCTGTGATTCGAGCAGTATTGGCTTATTTCCTGATCTACACCTGTCCCCCACTAATAAGTGAACGCGATAGGATATTAGCTGAACAGGAGCAAGCAATGTACAAATTGGTCAGCATATTCGTGTTTTCTTATTTTGTATCATGATTTGTCAAGTTCGAATGCCTAGGGATCTCTGGGTGCAGAGTACTCTCTCTATCTTTCTTGGGTTATGAGAGAATTTTTGCAGCCGATGTGTTTCAGTTTAGCTGAAATCAGTGAATGTTGAACAAGATGTGCAGTTTGAATCCCCTTGTTGCACACCTTGCACACGAACCAGTTCGTGCTCATCAGCGTAAGGGCGATACTTGGTAAATTATTAATGGGCATAATCTCAAAGCTGGAATTATTGGACGATACTTTGATAGTTTTTATTTGAGGTTATTTAGTGTATGCAACAAAGGATCTAAAGATTTCTAGGTTTCACATAGTACCCGGCAAAATAATATTCTACTCCCTCCGATCCATATTACTTGTCGCTGAAATGGATGTATCTAGACATGTTTTAATACTAGATACATCTATTTTAGTGACAAGTATTATGGATCGGAGGGAGTATTAAACATGCTTTCTTTGGCTGGTGATGATACCTCACGGTTAACATCAGCTTTTTATGTGTGTGTGATTTGCAGCACCATGGACGTGCACACGGACATCAGAAACATTTTGGCCAAGCTGCGGTTTTTGAAGGAATTGAAGAAGAATATTTACAAGAAGGTTCGTGTTTTTTTTTGACAAGGATTCCTTCCCTCTTACCAGCAACGATCTAATTGAGAAGGCATTATTCTGTGACATCTTCTGAAGATTGAGGTTTAGTGGTTTGTGTAAAGGTTTCAGGACATTAGTAAATTTGTCTATGGCAAACCGAACAACAAGTACTTGAATATAATGGTTGAGTATGGAAATTTATCTTCATTGCTTCTAGTATTCCCGTGGAAGAATTATTTTATGAATTATTTCTCATGGTTTCGTAATGAACACTGAAGAACCATCATATGTGCTTTGCTAAAAACAGGTTGTTGGGGATTACGGCGTCATATGTTTGGAAGACGTCGTGCACAAGATCTCAACTACCGAGCTGCACTTCAGGGAAACACCGAGCTTCCTCATACCCTTCAAGCTCAACTGCCCAGCGAGGAGGCTGCAGATGAAGAAGAAGCACTTCAAGGCTGGTGGCAACACAAGCAACCGTGGGGATAAGATCAACAACTAATCTAGAAGTTGAACTGAGGCAGTCTCCACTTGTAGTCCGCAAACACGTGATGGATCTGTTACCTTATCTGTTTGTAATATCATAGCTGAATGTACCATTGTTTATGAAACCATGCACCAGAGTTTGTGATCATATCATGAAATAGAAGAAACTGGTCTCACTCGTGGTTGTTCATGTGTGCAACCCGAGCTTCATGATCATCTGTAGCGCTTTACTGAATCTAGCCGCTTACGATGTTTACTTGCACTGACATACAGGCTTCAGTGCTTGAGATGTGAAATTTTATGATGTTGTAACAAAAATTATTTCATTTGGGTCTCTTGGTTGTTCCCTACTGTGTTTCTTGTGCCAGTTTTGAGAACGCTAATTGTTTCACCGATATTTTTTCATGTTGCATTACTGCATCATTATATCATACTCCCTCTGTCCAGAAAATGATGTTGAAGATTTGTCGATATGCCTGTATCTGGACGCGGTTTAGTGTATATATACATGCAAATTTGATAGACTTCGGCATACTTTTCCGGGACGGAGGGAGTAATACATTGTGGCAAGTATATTGTAATCAGCAAACGTTCGATTGCTGTCGGCGACCGGGCAACCGACGAGAAACCGCAGTGCTAGTTAATTTTCTACTCGGCCCAGCTACTGCCTGGTTGCTTGGCATCTTCGTCGCCTTACCCCTTCCCAAACGAGCTTCCATAATCTAGCTTGCAGTTATATCAATATCAGCATGGTACGAGCCTGTGAACTACTTCAGTTATCGAAGAACCAACATCAAAACCCGCAAGAAAATCTTCCAACTTTCACAGAAGGAAACTTGTCAGACAATCTACAGAAACAGCAAAATAAGAACTGCTACACAAACTAAGGGTGTGTTCAGTTGGTGTCATGAAGTGGAATGGTATGGAATGGTTCCACACCTGAGAGTTGTTCTAGTGTTCAGTTGAAAAATGGAATGAAACGAGGTGGTTCCTCAAAAGAGAATATTCCCTCTAGATCCAGAATGCACTCATTCCACCAAATTGGTGGAATCTCCCCGTTCCTCTATGCTAAAGCCACACAAATGTTATTGCTCTCTCTATTCTCTTGCCATCTTTTTTGCTAAATGCACCCAAACATAGAACGAAACCATTCCATTCCACTTTTTGGCCCAACCGAACATAGGATGGAACCATTCCATTACACTTTTTTTTTCTAACCAAACACAGGAACAGAACCAACCCATTCCAGTGGAATGGAACCATGACATTCCATTCCACTTCGTTCCCGAACTGAACACACCCTAAAGGATCAGACTCATGGCACAAATATAGTTGCAATTTTCAGTTAATCAGGTCTCTTGCTCACAAAACAAGCAGAGAAGCAAACCCTGCTAACTGCTTTCCACTGATTATCATTATCACTAGATTAAAAGGCCCGTTTACATCACCCAAAATCCGTACGGGAAACTATAGATATAGCTACTCGTCTTCTACAAGTGACCCTGAAGCACCACACGCTCAGCTTCAGTAGACGCGATTGGCCGGATGCCGGAGAAGATGGTGACGAAGGCGAGTGGCTCAGGCTAGGAGGACCGATCGATCGAGGCGGTGCGGATGCGCCGACTTGCCGGTCTCGGGGACGACAGTGGCGACTGCGATGGACCGCGGCGGCGATGGATTTAGGGCGTCGGTGTCGGTGCCGGGAGAGAACGACGCCATATGTAACCGACAAAAGCCAAGATAGGTGGGGTGATTCCACTTAAAAAGACCTATGTACCCTTTTATTAAGTAAAATAAATCAGTACTTTTCAATACTTCCCAGTACTTTCTGTCTACTACTATCTAGTACTTCCTATTTTTCCACCGTAGGATCGACTTGGTTGGACGGTTCCTAATTTTGCCAATCATTGTAAAACTTCCTATATAAGCTCGATTCCTCATCTTCCAAATGGACCAATATATAGAGGCCAAGGTTGTGATTTGAATATTTCTACTATTGGCAAGGTAATTTGGAATCTACTAGAAATATTGGGAAAAGGAACCATGTCGGGTGTCAGCACCTACAGTCCTTGGAACCACTCTCCAACATATTTTGTAGCAGAACAGGTGAAAAAATGATGTATAGCAATTGAGTTGTGCAAATTGAGCCACATCCAAATCTTGATAGTCTTGTTGGTTTGGCTTTGTGGGAATGCTTCTTTTGCACCATTTAACAACATCATGTGCACCCACATGTTTGTTAAACGTTCACTTACCTCATAAAACTCTAGGAGATAGCCAGAAATGCTCAAGCCTTGAAGGATGACTTGCAATTGCAAGTTGCATCCGTTGCAATAAGAGGTCCAATCGTGGGGGTGAGTAGTTAGGAAAGATTGCTAGTGGTTGAGTGGGAAACAAGTATGAAGGGAGGAAATAAGCTTTATTATATTAGGATCATCTTCTATGATGAATTCCTACTAGGAAATGGGTTAGAAGTACTAATGGAGATTACGCTATATACATTGTATTACGCGGAAGACAGACGTAGTATTTTCCTAGGACAAAAGAGGTGGCAGATGGTGGAATTTGTGTCAAAAAATAAAAAATACAACAAAATTAAATTGTTGTCAGCGAATTATGGAAACGATAGTTACCATGTGAAAATTACAACAGAAGAAGTGATAAGAAAATACTGCCAAAAAATATGAAAGGAACCAAAAATACTGCTTAAGGAATACAGTTAGAGAATTATTCACCTTCAAGGAGTTAATCTTCGGGTAACTACAGGCTTGAAATTTATGGTCAGAAATTTGTCTTAGAAAGTTAACTCGTAGATGCGGGCTAACTACTGTCGAAAAATGGAGGCAGAAAAGGTGCGTCAAAAAGTTACTGTCGAGTAGCGTAAACGTAAGGTAAATATCGTCAAATAATTACAGTCAGAAAGTGTTAACATCAAGTAGTTGAAAATGAGCTAAATAAATTATGGCCGGAAAGGTGCGTCGAAGAATTATCAAACGATAACGGTCACCAGAAAGTTACGGCCAGGTAGTTCTGTCGGAACTACCATTGGTAATTATGACGGGGAAGGCACATCAAAAAAATACCAATGAAAAGTGTAAATAGAGAAATATTAAAGAAAACTGTAAGCATGCATGTCAACCAATGATTAGACAAAAATTGAAGTATATAGTGTGTATATATATTGTTTAGCACTACCAATTTATCCCAATTCCACATAGCCAGTATTAGAAGTTTACCCCAAATGTTGTAGAGAGCGAACTTCATCCCTATAGCCCTACAGGGACAAATCCCTTCGTCTAGAGATAAGTGACTTGATTTTTTTAGATTCGCATGTATTTATATAGTAAAATTTGTCTAGATACATATGAATATAGGCAATTCGAAGTCACTTTTTTTTGAACGGATGGAGTATTATACTTCTAGTCATCCATGTGATATAGTCGAAGTTATGGTTCCTGCTAAGTGCTAACCTATGTCCGCTAATTTTAGTTGACCTGCTCTACCTTTGGGAGCCTGTTTGTTTTACAAACCACCTTCATGTGTTATGGGATAGCTGTAGTGGTGGATGTAGGACTAAATTAGAGGGGTACCAAGTTCAGTATTAGTAGCTTAAATATTATGTGTAAGTATTTTTAACACATATAATAGACATAAAATTGCACAAATCTCTACAAGTGAAAAGAATCTACATTTTAGGGGGTGCCATAGGTGCCATCTGTATAAGTATTTTTAGCACATATAATAGACATAAAATTGGACTAATCTCTACAAGTGAAAAGAATCTGCATTCTATAAAAATTGTTTCATAAACCTTAGAAATTTCTTCAAAAGATTTCTTTGCACTCTAGTTTGGAGATTATTTTTATCTACTCCAACCTCTTTGTACAATTCATTTGGTTTTCATGTGCAATCAAACAGTACCTGATCCAAAATACTAAAATAATTGGGCTTGTGTGGGCCCCGGATTAATCCTCCAAGAATTCTTGTTATGCATATCACCACGATCCCTTGACCAGTCTGTCGTGGCACATAACCGACAAGTACCAAACTAAACATCCAATATTTGAGCGGATACAAGTCATACCTAAATTGCCATTATGGCTACATCGATCATCATCAGCGGAACTTCAGTTCAGCGTCGAGCCTGAGCCATACCTTAACCTACATGCAGGTGACTGGGAGAACGTCCTAGCTCGCATAGTCGTCAACGTCACCTTCTTCTTCACCGTACTTCTCGAATCTAACCAAGTTAATAGCCAGGTACAATACCAGTGAGTACTTTAAATGTACTCGCAAACCACCTTAAGAAAACAATAATAATAATAATAGGATATGTTGTGGTAGTAGGAGAGCTCCATGAAAGGTTCTTTTCTCAAATAGTTTTCTCTGTTAGATATAGCCTCTCTATATCTTTGTTAAAAACTTTTGTAAAACAAAGCTTTGGAAAACATTACGATTGGGTCACCCTTAGATATAGCCTCTCTATATCTTCACTCACCGATCTTTCCATCTTCCATGATCCTTCGAGATCACCTCACTTCCTCTGTGGTCACCTCAGACCACCATTTCTAGAAAACCCTTTCTCTTCCGAAATCCTTTTTAGAAATCAAAACCAACACCGCTCTACAACAATCTTCCCAACCGTCCATGTACATGGATACGACTATTCGAATAGATTTACACTCTGCAGAGGTTGTACACTTTATCCACACCATCCGGGTACCCTGCCCTGATCCCTCATGGATTGTGGGTCAAGTAACCCATCAAGACTCTCCAGATGCCACCCTAGCATAGGCCCTACCCAATGAGTTGTTCCCCTCAACACTGGGACCTTGGGTACCAACAGACCAACTGGAGCGCATTCCGACTCCTCGAGAGTGGGCACTTTCAATGAGAGGCTCATAGTATCATCCGGGGCTCCTGGAGCCGGTTCGTACCTCCCTTAGGTCATTCCCACAGCGGAATTAACACTAAGGGTAAGCCCTGCAATCAAGAGATGTGATCCCTTATAAGTAGTTGCGGGGCATCCCATACTAGAGTAGACAAACTTCAACTCCAGCCCTGTGCCATTTCAGGGTAATGTGATTGCATGGGTTAATTATTCTAGCAAACTGCAAAGAACCGGGTGCGTTTTCATAAACATTTTCCTCCTCTTTCCTTCAGCATCTTTTGTAAAACAAACCTTTTTCTTTACTCAAGCTTCTCTTGGCAATACCAATCCTCACCAAGGTTTTACCATAAAACCTTTTGTAAACTTTTCCAGGGTCTTCTCAACCTATAATTTTGCTTTGGCTAAAGCGGGGTCTCCAAGGGGTATGTGTTGGGGATATGCCCAAGAGGCAATAATAAAAGTGGTTATTATTATATCTTTGTGTTTATGATGAAAGTTTACATCCCATGCTATAATTGTATTATTAGGAAACACTAATACTTGTGTGTTTTGTAAACATAAAAGAGTCCCTAGTAAGCCTCTTGTTGAACTAGCTTGTTGATTAATTGATGATCATGGTTTCCTGATCATAGACATTGGATGTGATTAATAACAAGGTTATATCATTAGGAGAATGATGTGATGGACACACACCCATAGTAAGCGTAGCATAAGATCAAGTCATTAAGTTCGTATTGCTGTAAGCTTTGAAATATATAGTAACCTAATCCTTCGACCATGAGGTTATGTTAATCACCATCACCGGATGGGTACTTTGATGACATCAAACGCCGCTTCGTAACTGGGCAGTTATAAAGGTGTCATTGGGTATTCTGAAAGTATGTGTTGAAGCGCATAGACCAAGATTGGAATTTGTCCATCCATATGACGGATAGATATACTCTGGGCCCTCTCGGTGGAATGTCATCTAGATAGCTCGCAAGCATGTGACTGGGTCACAAGGGATGACATAACATGGAACGAGTAAAGAATACTTATCAGTAACGAGGAAGAACTAGGTATGAAGATACTGACGATCAAACCTCGGATAAGTAGAATATCGCGTGACAAAGGGAATTGTTTTCGTATGTTAAATGGTTCTATCGATCATGAAGTAATCGTTGAGTATGTGGGAGCCGTTATGGATCTCCAGATCCCGCTGATGGTTATTGATCGGAGAGGTGTCTTCATCATGTCTGCATATTCACGAACCGTAGGGTGACACACTTAAGGTTCGAAGTTGTTTTAAGTAGATATGGAATTTGCGTTGGAGACCAAATGTTGTTCGGAGTCTCGGAATGGATCTGGGACATCACGAGGAGATCCGGAATGGTCCGGAGAATAAGATTCATATATTGGGGATCATTTTCTAAGTTAGGAAATGTTCTGGAGTGTTTGTATGGAGATTCTAGAAGGTTTCGGAATGTTCTGGAAGGTTCTAGAGGATTTCTTGGAGTTTACTTGAAAACCAAGAAAGGGATCAAGGAGACCAAGTGGGGCAAGACACGGATTCGTGGGGGAGGAGGATTCTCCCTTCCCACGCTGCCCAAGGAGGGGAGTCCTACTAGGACTCCCCCTCCCCAGGCGCGCCTCCCTCCTTTAAATAGAAGGGAGGGGGCGCCCCCTCTTGCCCCTCCTCTCATAACAACCAATCTCAGCCGCCTCTCTCCTCCACCTTTCTTCTGCATAGGCATAGGCGAAGCCCTGCAGAATTCTCATCTCCACCACCACCACCACGCCGTCGTGCTGCGGGGATTCCGTGGAGAAGATCTACTACCTCCGTTGCTGCTGGAGCAGGAGAGGAAGGTCGCCGACTCCGCACGTGTGACCGTCTGTGGAAGTGCTGCCGGAACGCGGCGCCGGAAGGATCGTCCACACGATCTTGAGATCGGCAAGTGATCGACTACATCATCCACGAGATCTAATCTCGTAACGCTTTCGGTTCTACGAGGGTTAGTACCGATCTATCTCGTTGCTCATGTCTAATAGATTAGATCTTGGCTTTTGTCTAGATTAGATCTGGGTTTTGTTCATTCTTGCGGTAGAATTTTTTTGTTTTCCATGCTACGAACCCATCAGTGGTACCAGAGCCTTGTCTATGCATAGATCTGTTGCACGAGTAGAACACAATGAAGTTGTGGGCGTTGGTGCTCGTGCCGTCTTTTGCTATGTGTGTACTTTGCATCTTGCGGTATGGTGGGATGAAGCGGCTCGGGCTAACATTACATGTCATCGTACATGAGACTTGCTCCACGCTTGACGTGCAACTTGCTTTGCACAAGTGGCTTTGCGGGTGTCTGTCTCTCCCATCATAGTATAGATCAAATCTACACTTTGCACTTGATAGCACTTGTATCAACGTTGTGGTTCAGTTTCGTAGGTAAGATGCGTTCTTAGTCGAAAGCCCCAAGCCACGTAAAACTTGCAAAGAAAATTAGAGGCGTCTAACTTGTTTTTGCAGGGGTTTTGTGATGTGATATGGCCTACATGTGATTGTGATTGTATTTGATGTATGCAATGATCCTTGTTGTAATATGGCAACCGGCAGGAGCCTAATGGTTGTCTTTAATTCTGTTAAGACCTGCGTGTCGATTCATCTTGTAATAGCTTTGTTCCAAGTAGTTGTAATAGTTGCTAGTGAAGATGAACAACCATGAAGCGGCGCCACGGACCTTGACGCAATGCTGGTGATGATGGAGATCATGTCCGTGCTTTGGAGATGGAGATCGAAGGCATAAGAAGAAAGGGCCATATCATATCACACTAATTATGAATTGCCTGTGATGTTAATCCTTTATGCATCTTGTATTGCTTAGATCGTGACGGTAGCATTATAAGATGATCCCTCTCACTAAATATCAAGTAATAAAGTGTTCGTCCTTAGTTGGCGCCGTTGCTAAGACTCGTCGTTTCGAAGCATCTCGTGATGATCGGGTGTGATAGACTCTACGTGTGCATACAACGGGTGCAAGCCAGATTTGCACATGCAGAAACTAAAGGTTAATCTTGACGAGCCTAGCATGTACAGACATGTTCTCGAAACACGGAATACCGAAAGGTAGAGCATGAGTCATATGATTGATATGATGAACATGAAGATTGTTCGCCGATGAAGCTACATCATCTCACGTGATGATCGGACTTGGTGCAGTGGATTTGGTTTGTGTAATCACTAAAACAACTCAAGGGATGTTGTTTTGAGTGGGAGTTCACCTAGTTGATTAAAGAATTAAATTTGAACACTATTTATCATAAACTTAGTCTAAACTACTTGCAAATTTGTTGTAGATTATGGCGAACGTTTCCATCAATTTCAATGCGTTCCTAGAGAAAGAAAAGCTTAAGAACAATGGAAGCAATTTCACGGACTGGTTCCGTGGACTGAAGATCGTCCTCAGGGCTGGTCAGTTGACCTATGTGCTCGAAGCACCGCTAGGTGACCCACCTGCAGAAGATGCCACCGATGACGTAAAGAATGTTTATGCCACTCGGAAACATCACTACTCCATAGTTCAGTGTGCCATCATGTACGGTTTAGAATCGGAACTTCAAAAGCGTTTTGAGCATCATGACCCGTTTGAGATCATTAAGGAGCTCAAGCTCATTTTTGAGACTCGCGCGGCCATGGAAAGCTATGAAGCTTCCGAGAAGTTCTTTACCTGCAAGATGGAAGAGGGTAGCTCCGTTAGCGAGCACGTGCTCACCATGTCTGGGCACGCAAACAAACTCCGAGAGTTGGGTATACCGATTCCTAATGAATTGGGGATTCACCGTGTCTTCCAATCACTGCCACCAAGTTATAAGAACTTTGTGATGGACTACAATATGCACTGCATGAACAAAACGTTGCCTGAACTATCGTCCATGCTGAAAACTGCTGAAGTGGAGATCATGAAGGAGCACCAAGTGTTGATGGTCAATAAGACCACCAATTTCAAGAATCGGGGCAAGCCTAAGAACAAGGGCAACTTCAAGAAGGACGGCAAGAAAGCTGCCGCACCTGCTAAGAAGCCCAAGGCTGGTCCTAAAACCTGAAACTGAGTGCTTCTACTACAAGGGTGCTGGTCACTGGAAGCGTAACTGCCCCAAATACCTGGCGGATCTGAAGAACGGCAACATCAAGAAGAAAGGTATATTCGATATACATGTTATAGATGTGTATCTTACTAGTAATCGTAGTAGTGCCTGGATATTTGATACTGGTTCGGTTGCTCATATTTGTAACTCGAAACAGGAGCTGCAGAATAAACGAAGACTGGCGAGAGACGAGGTGACGATGCGCGTTGGAAATGGCTCCAAGGTTGATGTGATTGCCGTCGGCACGCTCCCTCTGCATCTACCATCGGGATTAGTTTTAAATTTAAATAATTGTTATTTGGTGCCTGCGTTAAGCATGAACATTATATCTGGATCTTGTTTATTGCGAGACGGTTACTCTTTTAAGTCTGAGAATAAAGGTTGTTCGATTAATATGAGTAATATCTTTTATGGTTATGCACCTAAGATGAATGGTTTATTCTTATTGAATCTCGATAGTAGTGATACACATGTTCACAACATAGATGCTAAACGAATAAAATTGAATGATAATTCTACATACATGTGGCACTGTCGTCTTGGTCACATTGGAGTGAAGCGTATGAAGAAACTCCATTCTGATGGACTTCTTGAATCACTTGATTTTGAATCACTTGAAAGATGCGAAGCATGTCTAATGGGAAAAATGACTAAGACTCCATTCTCTGGAATAATGGAGCGAGCTACGGATTTATTGGAAATAATACATACCGATGTGTGCGGTCCAATGAGTGTAGCATCGCGTGGTGGATATCTTTATGTTCTCACTTTCACGGATGACTTGAGTAGATATGGGTATGTCTATTTTATGAAACATAAATCCGAAACTTTCGAGAAGTTTAAGGAATTTCAAAGTGAAGTGGAAAATCATCGTAACAAGAAGATTAAGTTTCTGCGTTCTGACCGCGGAGGTGAATATCTGAGTTATGAGTTTGGCATGCATTTAAAGAAATATGAAGTACTTTCACAGTTAACACCGCCGGGAACACCACAACGTAATGGTGTGTCCGAACGTCGTAATCGAACTCTCTTAGATATGGTTCGGTCTATGATGTCTCTTACAGATTTACCGTTATCATTTTGGGGCTATGCATTAGAGACAGCCGCATTCACTTTAAATTGGGCACCATCTAAATCCGTTGAAACGACACCACACGAATTGTGGTTTGGTAAGAAACCTAAGTTGTCGTTCCTTAAAGTTTGGGGTTGCGAAGCATATGTAAAGAAGTTACAGCCTGATAAGCTTGAACCCAAAGCGGAGAAATGCGTCTTCATAGGATACCCTAAAGAAACAATTGGGTATACCTTCTATCATAGATCCGAAGGCAAAGTTTTTGTTGCTAAGAATGGATCCTTTCCGGAGAAGGAATTTCTCTCGAAAGAAGTGACTGGAAGAAAAGTAGAACTCGACGAGGTTATTGAACCTTCTTTCGGAGTTGAGATTAGCGCGGCACCGGAAGATGTTTCTGTGCCGCCTGCACCAACTGGAGAGGAAGCTAATGATGATGATCATGAAACTTGACGAAGTTACTCGAACCTCGCAGCTCAACAAGGGTTCGTACCACTCCTGAGTGGTATGACTCGCCTTGAACGTCATGTTAGTGGACAACACGATGACCTGACGTATGAAGAAGCTATGGTGAGCCCAGATTCCGACAAATGGCTAGAAGCCATGAAATCCGAAATGGGATCCATGTACGAAAACCAAGTATGGACTTTGGTGGACTTACCGGATGGCCGTAAGGCTGTCGAGAACAAATGGATTTTCAAAAGAAAAACAGATGCTGATGGTAATGTTACCGTCTATAAAGCTCGACTTGTCGCAAAAGGGTTCCGACAAATTCAAGGAGTTGACTACGATGAGACTTTCTCACCGATGCGAGCTAAAGTCTGTGAGGATTATGTTAGCAATTGCTGCATATTTCGATTATGAAATTTGGCAGATGGATGTCAAAACGGTGTTCCTTAATGGTGACATTGAGGAAGAGTTGTATATGGTACAACCTGTTGGAGATATGCCCTAGAGGTAATAATAAATGTAGTTATTATTATATATCTTTGTGTTTATGATAAATGTTTACATTCATGCTATAATAGTATTAACAAGGAAACCATTAATACTTGTGTGATTTGTAAACCTAATTTGAAGTACCTAGTATAGCCTCTATACTTCACTAGCTTGTTGGTTGATTGATGATTGTGGTTTCCCCATCATGAACATTGAGATGTTATCAACAACAAGATCATATCGTTAGGAGAATGATATGGTGGACATACTCCTATAGACTAGCGTAGCATAAAGATCAAGTCATTTCAATAGTTCAATTGCTATATGCTTTCTGATACATAGTAACCTAATTCCTTCGACCATGAGATCATGCATATTGCCTTTACTGGATGGATGCTTTGATGTCATCAAACACCACACCGTAACAGGGTGGCTATAAAGGTGGCATTGAGTGTTCGGAAAGTATTGGTTGAAACACATGGATCAAGAGTGGGATTTGTCCATCCACATGACGGATAGATATTCTCTGGGCCCTCTCGGTGAAATGTCATCCAATTAGCTTGCAAGCATGTGACTTGGTCACAAGGGATCACATATCAGGAACGAGAAAAGAGTACTTATCGATGTGAGGATGAACTAGGTATGCGAGATACCGCGATCATAACCTCGGATAAGTAACATATCGTGAGACAAAGGGAAATTGGTATCGTATGTAAGTGGTTCATTCGATCGCAAAGTAATCGTAGAAATATGTGGGAGCCATATGAATTTCCAGATTCCTCTATTGGTTATTGTTAGAAGTGTCTCGATCATGTCCGCATAATTCACGAACCGTAGGAGACACATAAGGATTGACGTTGTTTTGAGTAGTTATGGTATTATGAAAGAGACCGAATGTTGTTCGAGTCTCGGATTGGAACCGGGAAATCACGATGTGATCCGGAATGGTCCGGAGAAAAAGATTCATATAAGGAAAGTCCCGTTTCGGAGTAGCGGAATGATTCCGGTGTTTTCATCGGGAACATTCTAGAAGGTCCCGGAATGTCCGGCACTCCGGAGGGGAAGGGGTACATGAGTGTGTCATTACATATTGGAATGATTGCATCATGTACTAAGTATTCTTGCTGTCCCAAATAAAGGATTTATTTAAATCCTAAATTGAAAAGTCAAACGGCTAGTTTGAAAGTCAAACGGCAGTTTTGGGAAGTGGGAAAAGAGGAGGAGAGGTGGAGGCCGAGTTGGAGGAGGGTTCCTCCCTTGGCGCACCTCCCTAGGCCGAGTTGGGGAGGAACTCCTCCCCTTGGCCGGCCAGCCCTCCCACCTATAAGAGGAGGGGCAGGGCCTCCTCCTCTAGACACACAAGTTTTCCTATCCTCTAAACTAAACCCTAGATCTAGACCCCGGTTTAGAGCTATTCGGTTTAGAGCCTTCTAATTGGTTTAGAGCCCTCTAATTGGTGTGTCTAATTACTAGACCACTAATAGCCTCTCTCATAAGCTCCACCATACTCGCACCGGCTTAAGGCGAAGCCCTGCGGGATCTCCCCTCTACCTCCGGTACCACGCCGTTGTGCTGCCGGAATCGCGAGGAGAGTGCTACAACCTCCGCTGCCTGCTGGAACAAGGGAGAGGAAGGTCTTCGTCGAGTACCGAACGTGTGACCGACTGCGGGAGCGCTGCCGGAACGCAACGCCGGAAGGATCGTCTACGCGATCTTGAGATCGGAAAGAGTACGACTACATCACCCACGAGAATCTGCTCTCGTTAAACACTTTGGAATCTTCGAGGGTGAGTTATTCCATCGACTCGTTGCTACAATCTAGTAGATAGATCTTGGCTTGTTTGTTTGTATGCGGTAGAAAATTTTGTTTTCCATGCTACGAACCCCTACAAAGGGTATCGAGCCGTGTCTATATGTAGATCTGCAGACAGTAGAACACAATGGTCATTGTGGGCGTTGATGCTTTATTGTAGATTGCTTTTGTGTACTTTGCATCTTGCGGTATGTTGGGATGAAGCGCCGGCTAACCTTACATGACATCGTTCATGAGACTTGCTCCACGCTTGACATGCAACTGCTTTGCATAAGTGGCTTTATGGTGCCTGTTTCTCCTAGCATAGTAAAGATCCAATTTACAACGGGTAATCAACAATGCTAGTATCAATGTTGTGGTTCTTGTTCGTAGGTTAGAACGACACCTATGGAAAGCCCCAAACCACGTAAAATATGCAAAGAAAGTAGAAGCGTCTAACTTTGTTTTGCAGGGGTGTGCAGTGATGTGATATGGCCATGATTGTGATTATATTTGATGTATCTAATGTTCCTTATTGTAAGTTGGCAACGGCGCCATATGGTTGTCTTTAATTTCTGTTAAGACCTGTGTCTATTCAAAGTAGTTGTAATAGTTGAAGCTGGTGGACGACAACCATGAAGAAGCGTCATTGACCTTGATGCTATGCCGGTGATGATGGAGATCATGTTCGTGCTTGAAGATGGAGATCGGAAGCACAAAGAAGAAAGGCCATATCATATCACATATTATGAATTGCATGTGATGTTAATCCTTTATGCATCTTGTATTGCTTTGTAGAGCGGTAGCATTATAAGATGATCCCTCATACACATAAATTTCAAGTTCTAAAGTGTTCACCCTTAGTATGCACCGTTGCCAAAGCTTGTCGCTTGAAGCACCACGTGATGATCGGGTGTCTTTGATTCCGCGGTGAATACAACGTAAGCAAGCCAGATTTGCTTATGCGGAAGCTAAGGTTTGATCTTGTGAGCCTAGCATGTACGGACATGGCCTCGGGAACACGGATCTTGAAAGGTAAAGCATGAATCATATAGTAGATATGATGAACATGATGATTGTTCGCCATTGAAACTATATCAACTCTCGTGATGATCGGTGTTGATGTAGTGGATTTGGTTCGTGTGATCACTAAAACAATGTGAGGGATGTTGTTTTGAGTGGGAGTTCACCTAGTTTAATTTCATTAATTAATTTGAACTCAATTTGTCATAAACTTAGTCTAAACTATTGCAAATATGTTGTAGATCAATGGCAGGCCCTACCATCAATTTTAATGCGTTCCTAGAAAGAAAAGTTGAAAACAATGGAAGCAACTTGGATTGGTTCCGCAATTTGAGGATTGTCCTCACAATGGTAATTTGACCTATGTCTTTGGATGCACCGCTAGGTGACCCACCTGCAGCTGATGCTACCGATGAAGTAAAGAATGTTTACCTCGCTCGGAAGAATCAGTACTCCATAGTTCAGTGTGCTATCTTGTATGGTTTAGAATCGGAGCTTCAGAAAAGGTTTGAAGAGTCAGATCCATATGATATTGTCGAGGATCTCAAATTAATCTTTGAGACTCATGCGGCAATTGAAAGTTATGAAGCTTCTGAAAAGTTCTTTAACTGCAAGATGGAAGAGGGTAGCTCCGTCAGTGAGCATGTGCTTAAGATGTCTGGGCACGCAAATAAACTTCAAAGTTTGGGTATAGTGATTCCTAATACTTTGGGGGTTTACCGCATCCTCCAATCACTACCACCAAGTTACAAGAACTTTGTGATGAACTACAACATGCAGAACATGAACAAAGAGTTGCCAGAACTATTTGCTATGTTAAAATCTGAAGTGGAGATCAAGAAAGAGCACCAAGTGTTGATGGTCAATAAGACCACCAAATTCAAGGAAGGCAAGTCTAAGCAGAAGGGACACTTCAAGAAGGGTGGTAAGAAAGTTACCACGCCGACGAAGAGGACCAAGGCTAGACTCAAGCCTGATACTGAGTGCTTTTACTGCAAGGGAGTAGGTCACTGGAAGCGGAATTGCCCAAAGTACTTGGCGGATTTGAAGAACGGCAACATCAAGAAGAAAGGTATATCTGATATACATGTTATTGATGTGTATCTCACTAGTATTCGTAGTAGTGCCTGGGTATTTGATCTTGGTTCGGTTGCTCATATTTGTAACTCGAAACAGAGCTGCGAATAAACGGAAGCTAGCGAAGAACGAGGTGACGATGCGCGTAGGAAGCGGATCAAAGGTTGATGTGATCGCGGTCGACGCTACCTCTTCATCTACCATCGGGATTAGTTTTATACTTAAATAATTGTTATTTGGTGCTGCGTTAAGCATGAACATTATATCGGGATCTTGTTTATTGAGGCGGTTACTTGTTTAAATCCGAGAATAATGGTTGTTCGATTTATATGAGTAACATGTTTCATGCACATGCACCTTTGATAGATGGTCTATTCATATTGAATCTCGATAGTAGAAATACACATATTAATAACATTGAAGCTAAACGTTTGAAATCAAGCGATAACTCGACCTATATGTGGCACTGTCGTCTTGGTCACATTGGAGTGAAGCGTATGAAGAAACTCCATTCCGATGGACTTCTTGAATCACTTGATTTTGAATCACTTGAAAGATCTGAAGCATGTCGATGGGTAAAATGACTAAGACTCTATTTTACGGTATGATGGAGCGAGCTACGGACTTATTGGAAATCATACATACCGATGTATGTGGTCCAATGAGTGTAGCATCGTGATGGTTATCGTTATGTTCTTACCTTCACGGATGATTTGAGTAGATATGGGTATATCTATTTCATGAAACATAAGTCCGAAACTTTCGAGAAGTTTAAGGAGTTTCAAAGTGAGGTAGAGAATCAACGTAACAAGAAGATTAAATTTCTACGTTCTGATCGTGGAGGTGAATATCTAAGTCTGAGTTTGGCAAGCATTTGAAGAAATGTGGAATACTTTCAGATTGACACCGGGAACACCACAACAGTAATGGTGTGTCGAGCGTCGTAATCGAACTCTCTTAGATATGGTTCTATGATGTCTCTTACAGATTTACCAATATCATTTTGGGGTTATGCATTAGAAACAGCCGCATTCACTTTAAATAGGGCACCGTCTAAATCCGTTGAAACGACACCGTATGAATTATGGTTTGGGAAGAAACCTAAATTGTCGTTCCTTAAAGTTTGGGGATACGAAGCCTATGTAAAGAAGTTACAGCCGGACAAGCTTGAACCCAAAGCGGAAAAATGCGTCTTCATAGGATACCCGAAGGAAACTATTGGGTATACCTTCTATCATAGATCCGAAGGCAAAATCTTTGTTGCCAAGAATGGATCCTTTCTAGAGAAGGAATTTCTCTCGAAAGAAGTGACTGGAAGGAAAGTAGAACTCGACGAGGTTGTCGAACCTTCTCTCGAAATTGCGAGTAGCGCGACCGGAAGAAGTTCTGTGGTGCACCAATAAGAGGAAGCTAATGATAGTGATCATGAAACTTGTTGAAGTTGCTCTGAGCCTCGGAGGTCAACGAGAACTCGTACCACTCCAGATTGGTATGATTCCGTTATGAATGTCATGTTGGTGGACAACACCGATGACCCCGAGACATATGAGGAAGCGATGATGAGCCCAGATTCCAATAAATGGCAAGAAGCCATGAAATCCGAGATTGGATCCATGTACGAAAACCAAGTATGGACTTTGGTGGACTTACGGATGGCGGAAGGCATCGAGAACAAATGGATTTTCAAGAAGAAAACAGATCTTGATGGTAATGTTCATCTATAAAGCTCGACTTGTCGCAAAAGGGTTTCGACAAATTCAAGGAGTTGACTACGATGAGACTTTCTCACCAAGATGTGAAGCTAAAATCTGTGAGGATTATGTTAGCAATCGCTGCATATTATGATTATGAGATATGGCGGATGGATGTCAAAACAGCATTCCTCAATGGAGACATTGATGAAGAGTTGTATATGATGCAACCCAAAGGTTTTTCGATCCTAAAGATGCTAACAAGGTATGCAAGCTTCAACGGTCCATCTATGGATTAAAGCAAGCATCCAGTTGGAATCAACGTTTGATAAGGTAATCAAAAGTTTTGGTTTTATACAAACTTATGGAGAAGCTTGTATTTACAAGAAAGTGAGTGGGAGCTGTAGCATTCTTAATCTGTATGTGGATGACATATTGTTGATTGGGAATGATGTAGACCTTCTTAATAGTGTCAAAGAGTATTTGAATAATAGTTTTCAATGAAGGATCTTGGCGAAGCAGCTTACATATTAGGCATAAAGATTTATAGAGATAGATCGAAGCCAAATATCATTGTCACAAAGTACATATTTGGACAAAGTTCTAAAGAGGTTTGGAATGGAAAATAGCAAGAAAGGGTTCTTGCCCATGTTTATATCGACCTTGAGTAAAACTCAAAGTCCGACATCGGCAGAAGATAGAGAAAGGATGAGTAAGACTCCTATGCATCAGCCATAGGATCTCTAATGTATGCCATGCTATGTACTAGACCCGACATCGCATATCTGTTAGTTTAACTAGCAGATATCAAAGTGATCGAGTGGATCATTGGACAATGATCAAAAACATCCTTAAGTACTTGAGAAGAACTAAGGATATGGTTCTTTCTTATGGAGGTGATGAACAGCTCGTTGTTAATGGTTACACCGATGCTAGTTGGAACACCGATCGGATGATTCTAAATCACAATCTGGATCGTATTTATTTTGAATGGTGCAGCGATTAGCTGGAGGAGTGCAAAGCAAAGCGTTGTGGCGAGATCTTCAACTGAATCGGAATACATGGCTGCCGGAGGCTTCACAAGAAGCGATATGGATGAAAGAGTTCATTACAGAGCTGGGTGTGGTTCCAAGTGCTGGACCCAATGTCTATCTCTTTGTGATAACATGGGCGCCATAGCCAATGCGCAAGAACCAAGGTCACACAAGAAGTGAAGCATATCAAGCTGCGTTTTCACGCTATTCGAGAACATATCCGGGATGGGGATATAAAGATTTGCAAAGTACACAGATCTGAATGTGGCGGATCCGTTGACTAAACCTCTCCGAGGGCAAAACATGACCAACACCAAACTGCCATGGGTGTTCGGTATATTACCATGTAATCTAGATTAGATGACTCTAGTGCAAGTGGGAGACTGTTGGAGATATGCCTAGAGGTAATAATAAATGTAGTTATTATTATATATATAGGTGTTTATGATAAATGATTACATTCATGCTATAATAGTATTAACAAGGAAAACATAAATACTTGTGTGATTTGTAAACTTAAATAGAAGTACCTAGTATAGCCTCTATACTTCACTAGCTTGTTGGTTGATTGATGATTGTGGTTTCCATCATGAACATTGAGTTGTTATAAACAACAAGATCATATCGTTAGGAGAATGATATGGTGGACATACTCCTATAGACAAGCGTAGCATAAAGATCAAGTCATTTCAATTGTTCTATTTCTATATGCTTTCTGATTCATAGTAACCTAATTCCTTCGACCATGAGATCATGCATATTGCCTTTCTTGGATGGATGCTTTGATGTCATCAAACACCACACCGTAAGGTGGCTATAAAGGTGGCATTGAGTGTTCGGAAAGTATTGGTTGAAACACATGGATCAAGAGGGATTTGTCCATCCACATGACGGATAGATATTCTCTGGCCCTCTCGGTGAAATGTCATCCAATTAGCTTGCAAGCATGTGACTTGGTCACAAGGGATCACATATCACGGAGCGAGAAAAGAGTACTTATCGAGAACGAGGATGAACTAGGTATGCGAGATCAAGCGATCATAACCTCGGATAAGTAACATATCGTGAGACAAAGGGAAATTGGTATCGTATGTAAGTGGTTCATTCGACGCAAAGTAATCGTAGAAATATGTGGGAGCCATATGAATTTCCAGATTCCTCTATTGGTTATTGTTCGGAGAAGTGTCTCGATCATGTCCGCATAATTCACGAACCGTAGGGAGACACACTTAAGGATTCGACGTTGTTTTGAGTAGTTATGGTATTATGAGAAAGAGACCGAATGTTGTTCGGAGTCTCGGATGGGATCCGGGATATCACGAGGTGATCCGGAATGGTCCGGAGAATAAGATTCATATAAGGAAAGTCCTGCTTTGGAGTAGCGGAATGATTAGGTGTTTTCATCGGGAACATTCTAGAAGGTCCCGGAATGTCCGGCACTCCGGAGGGGGAAGGGTACATGAGTGTGTCATTACATATTGGAATGATTGCATCATGTACTAAGTATTCTTGCTGTCCCAAATAAAGGATTTATTTAAATCCTAAATTGAAAAGTCAAGCTAGTTTGAAAGTCAAACAGCAGTTTTGGGAAGTGGGAAAGAGGAGGAGAGGTGGCGGCCGAGTTGGAGGGTTCCTCCCCTTGGCCGGCGCACCTCCCTAGGCCGAGTTGGGGAGGAACTCCTCCCCTTGGCCGGCCAGCCCTCCCACCTATAAGAGGAGGGGCAGGGCCTCCTCCTCTAGACACACAAGTTTTCCTATCCTCTAAACTAAACCCTAGATCTAGACCCCGGTTTAGAGCTATTCGGTTTAGAGCCTTCTAATTGGTTTAGAGCCCTCTAATTGGTGTGTCTAATTACTAGACCACTAATAGCCTCTCTCATAAGCTCCACCATACTCGCACCGGCTTAAGGCGGCCTGCGGATCTCCCTCTACCTCCGGTACCACGCCCGTTGTCTTTGGGAATCGCGAGAGAGTGCTACAACCTCCGCTGCCTGCTGGAACAAGGAGAGGAAGGTCTTCGTCGAGTACCGAGCGTGTGACCGATCAGGGAGCTTCTTGAACGCAGCATGCCGGAAGGATCGTCTGTGATCTTGAGATCGGAAAGAGTACGACTACATCACCCACGAGAATCTGCTCTCGTTAAACACTTTGGAATCTTCGAGGGTGAGTTATTCCATCGACTCGTTGCTACAATCTAGTAGATAGATCTTGGCTTGTTTGTTTGTATGCGGTAGAAATTTTTTGTTTTCCATGCTACGAACCCCTACACAACCCAAGGGTTTTGTCGATCCTAAAGATGCTGACAAGGTATGCAAACTTCAGCGCTCCATTTATGGACTGAAGCAAGCATCCCGGAGTTGGAATCAACGTTTTGATAAAGTAATCAAAAACTTTGGATTTATACAAACTTATGGAGAAGCTTGTATTTACAAGAAAGTGAGTGAGCTCAGAGCATTCCTAATACTATATGTAGATGACATATTGTTGATTGGGAATGATATAGAACTTCTTAATAGCGTCAAAACCTATTTGAATAATAGTTTTTCGATGAAGGATCTTGGCGAAGCGGCATATATTCTAGGCATCAAGATTTATAGAGATAGATCAAGACGCCTAATAGCGCTTTGACAAAGTACATACTTAGACAAAGTTCTAAAGAAGTTTAGAATGGAAGAGAGCAAGAAAGGGTTCGTGCCCATGTTGTCAGGTAAGACCTTGAGTAAAACTCAAAGTCCGGCTATGGCAGAAGATAGAGAAAATATGAATGAAATTCCCTATGCCTCGGCCATAGGTTCTATCATGTATGCCATGCTGTGTACAAGACCGGATATAGCACATGCTGTTAGTTTGACTAGCAGATATCAAAGTGATCCTGGAATGGAACACTGGACAGCGGTCAAGAATATCCTAAAGTACCTGAATAGGACTAAGGATATGGTTCTTTCTTATGGAGGTGATGAACAGCTTGTTGTAAACGGTTACACTGATGCTAGTTGGAACACCGATCCAGATGACTCGAAGTCACAAATGGATAATGATTTATTTTGAATGGTGCTGCAGTGAGCTGGAGGAGTGCCAAGCAGAGCGTTATGGCAAAATCTTCAACTGAATCGGAATTCATAGCTGCTTCGGAGGCTGCACAAGAAGTCATATGGATGAAGGAGTTCATTACTGAACTTGGCGTGGTTCCCAGTGCGTTGGACCCGATGGCCATCTACTGTGACAACACAAGTGCCATAGCTAATGCACAGGAGCCAAGGTCACATAGCAAGCTGAAGCACATCAAGCTACGGTTCCATGCTATTCGCGAGTATGTCCAAGATGGTGACATAAAGATTTTCAAAGTACACACTGATCTGAATGTAGCAGATCCGTTGACTAAACCTCTCCCTAGAGCAAAGCATGACCAACACCAGAACGCCATGGGTGTTCGGTATATTACCATGTAATCTAGATTATTGACTCTAGTGCAAGTGGGAGACTGTTGGGGATATGCCCAAGAGGCAATAATAAAAGTGGTTATTATTATATCTTTGTGTTTATGATGAAAGTTTACATACCATGCTATAATTGTATTATAAGGAAACACTAATACTCGTGTGTTTTGTAAACATAAAAGAGTCCCTAGTAAGCCTCTTGTTGAACTAGCTTGTTGATTAATTGATGGTCATGGTTTCCTGATCATAGACATTGGATGTGATTAATAACAAGGTTATATCATTAGGAGAATGATGTGATGGACACACACCCATAGTAAGCGTAGCATAAGATCAAGTCATTAAGTTCGTATTGCTGTAAGCTTTGAAATACATAGTAACATAATCCTTCGACCATGAGGTTATGTTAATCACCATCACCGGATGGGTACTTTGATGACATCAAACACCGCTTCGTAACTGGGCGGTTATAAAGGTGTCATTGGGTATTCTGAAAGTATGTGTTGAAGCGCATAGACCAAGATTGGGATTTGTCCATCCATATGACGGATAGATATACTCTGGGCCCTCTCGGTGGAATGTCATCTAGATAGCTTGCAAGCATGTGACTGGGTCACAAGGGATGACATAACATGGAACGAGTAAAGAGTACTTATCAGTAACGAGGAAGAACTAGGTATGAAGATACTGACGATCAAACCTCGGATAAGTAGAATATCATGTGACAAAGGGAATTGTTTTCGTATGTTAAATGGTTCTATCAATCACGAAGTAATCGTTGAGTATGTGGGAGCCGTTATGGATCTCCAGATCCCGCTGATGGTTATTGATCGGAGAGGTGTCTTCATCATGTCTGCATATTCACGAACCGTAGGGTGACACACTTAAGGTTCGAAGTTGTTTTAAGTAGATATGGAATTTGCGTTGGAGACCGAATGTTGTTCGGAGTCTCGGAATGGATTCGGGACATCACGAGGAGATCCAGAATGGTCCGGAGAATAAGATTCATATATTGGGGATCATTTTCTAAGTTAGGAAATGTTCTGGAGTGTTTGTATGGAGATTCTAGAAGGTTTCGGAATGTTCTGGAAGGTTCTAGAGGATTTCTTGGAGTTTACTTGAAAACCAAGAAAGGGATCAAGGAGACCAAGTGGGGCAAGACACCGATTCGTGGGGGAGGAGGATTCCTCCCCCTTCCCACCGCCGGCCCAAGGAGGGGAGTCCTACTAGGACTCCCCCTCCCCAGGCGCGCCTCCCTCCTTTAAATAGAAGGAAGGGGGCGCCTCTGCCCTCCTCTCATAACAATCTCAGCCGCCTCTCCTCCACCTTTCTTCTGCACAGGCATAGGCGAAGCCCTGCAGAATTCTCATCTCCACCACCACCACCACGCCGTCGTGCTGCTAGGATTCCGTGGAGAAGATCTACTACCTCCGCTGCTCGCTGGAACGGGGAGAGGAAGGTCTGCTTCGACTTCGCACATGTGACCGTCTGTGGAAGCGCTGCCGGAACACGGCGCCGGAAGGATCGTCCACACTATCTTGAGATCGGCAAGTGATCGACTACATCATCCATGAGATCTAATCTCGTAACGCTTTCGGTTCTACGAGGGTTAGTACCGATCTATCTCGTTGCTCATGTCTAATAGATTAGATCTTGGCTTTTGTCTAGATTAGATCTGGGTTTTGTTCGTTCTTGCGGTACAAATTTTTTGTTTTCCATGCTATGAACCCATCAGTATGGTGTTGTACACCACTTACAAAACTAGGGGCAAGTAGGTGTCATCAAAGTGGTTATACTTAGCATTACAATTGTGTAATGGTTTGGAGGGGCCAAGCCACTACCAGATACAGATAATTTTGCTTTGGCTAAAGTGAGGTCTCCAAGGGGTATGGTGTTGTACACCACTTACAAAACTAGGGGCAAGTAGGTGTCATCAAAGTGGTTATACTTAGCATTACAATTGTGTAATTGTTTGGAGGGTCCAAGCCACTACCAGATATAGATAGTCATATAGTAAAACAATGCAATTTGCATAAACTAGTAGATAAAACATGCATAGATAAAATAGTAGGACAAAGCTTATGAGCAAGTAGGTGGCTTACCAGTGACCAGCAATATGGCAATATGTCCCTAGGCTTCTTCTTAGAAAACCATAATAGCCAATATCTTCTTCTGGACCTCGATACCATCGCAACTATTGTCGTCACGGATCACACATGCAAAGCAAACCGATGTCACAATCAACACAAGACATACAAGCATCAATCCCAAACAACACATATAATACAATAGTCACCACTATTCAGTAGGTATTGACATTTATAGTTAAAAACAATTGGAAGTATTTTAATTGCCTTTGTGAATTTCTTTTAGGGCTTTATTGCCACATACCACTTAATGAAGGGGTTTTGAACTAAGGCTTGGGTCTGTATGACATCAATGTACAAAAATGATATCAACATATAGGTATTGAAATAACAAGGCCACCAAAGTGGTTTCGCTATTTTTTTCACTTTCATTGATTAGATATGGATTTTCTAATGAAATAAACCCTAGTTTTAGGGGATAAATCACTGGAAACAATATTTAGCTCAAATAAATTTTTCCTCAGAGGTTTTGGTATATTTTGGAGTTTATGATTTTTGAGAGTTGGATTCACTCCAAAATAATTACCAGAATGCCCTTGGGAAAATCCCAAAGTCACTTCTGCAAGCAATTTGTCTTTTTAACCAGATTAATTCTATATGCTCTTTTGATATTAATCCAAGGACACATGGTAGTTCTTTGAAATACCTTTCTGTAGAAATTGGATTCATCAATTTTGGAGTTGTAAATCTACATATGTGATTTATTGGGTGAAACAAGCATCTTTGAAATGTTTAAATCATTAAAATTTAACAGAGGCTCTAAAATTCTTGGTCTGCTAGTACCTTATAGATATAGTAGTACTTGTTCACTATGAACTGGAATCAACTCAAAATATGCTACTAGTTAACCTAGAGAAATTTCTAAAATTAGAAAGATCCGGACTTTGTTATTTGTACTAGTCTAGAATTAAGGCTCCCATAGACATGGGACCATGGCCATAGGGTAGTTACTTCAAATACCTTCCAGGGGAAGTTGGGTTCACCCCATTTGGATCTAGGAAACTCACTGGTAGAATTCTAGATTGAAAATAGACATTAGTTGGTAGATTTACTATGAGAAAATAAGAGAAATTATTTTGGGCTTGGGGTCTGCTCTGTAGGTTAGGGAAAACCCTAGAGAACATACCGAAATTTGGATTTGGCCAGGATTAAGTACTTTCCATGTTCATATTCATTTAAACCAAATGAAAACAAATAGATATGGAATTTATAAAAAGAGAAAGGGAGTGAGGGGCAGTCGGACTGGATCTACTTGGCTTTTGGCCGCACTAGGCAGGCCGACCCAGCAAACCGCAGAGGCGCGCTTAGAGGGTTTGAAACCGCGAGCGAGGGGTCCGCTCGTCAACCACACACCACCACAGTATCCGGTGATTTGCACCATTCAATCAAAAGAAGATTGACGACGCATGGCCATCGTCCCCGCTAAAACAAGCGCCGCCAGCGGAAACCCTAGCTTCATCGGGGAAGGCATGGGGCAGCTTACCTGAGGCTCGCCGGCGTCTCAGGATAGTAGCCGGGTATGCAGAGCACGATGATGACCTCAGGGATGGGCGGTTTCGCCGGATTTGGTGCAGGTAAGGGGGTTTCGAGCGTCCCACAGGCAGAGCTCACCTGGGTGCTCGCCAGGGCATGACTGGGAGCTTGCATGTCATTGCGATGATGTCCGATCGAGTCAGGTAGGTGGAAGAGGTCTCAAGATGGCCCCGGCGAGGCCGCAGAGGCTCGTATAGGTCGAGCTCGTTGAGGCAGCTCACCTCGGACATGCGCTGATGGAGGTGGCTCTAGTGTCCCTGTAGCAAGGGGAAGACATAGGAAGGTATATCAGCTGGAGGGGAGTAGAACTGAGAGAAGCAAGGGATCTGGGGATGTCGAGGTCGACCATATACTCGCGTGCAAGTTGGGAACCGAGAGGGTTTCTCCTCCTCCTCCCGAGCAGCAAAGCGTGAGAGAGCTCTCAGGGTTTTGGGGTAAGGAAGAGGGAGGGGAGTGGTGTAGAATGGTATGGTAGAGAGGGGAGACACTAGCCTCTGACCCTATTAACTAAGGGGACATGGTCCATGGTGCACCAAGCCCATCTATGGCTAGGATTTGGTCCATGGCCAACCATTGGGCAGGAGGGGCGATGGAATGGGTCACGCTAGTGTGCTATGGTCGTGCAGAGGGCGTAGAGGGATAGTGGTGCTACTGTAAGACAATAAAAAGGGGAGGAAGTGGCCTAGCCTTTGTCTCCTCCATAGCCAAGCATAAGAGACAAAAGGGGAAGAGCTAAAGTGTTATGGCTATAGTAGACTTCGACCAGAGAGGGGTGTGGTTGTTGTGGAGGAGTGCTTGATAAGTTTTTATGAGGGTTTGATGAGGTTTAGCTCAAGGTTTTGATTAATTTCAATTCTTGGCTATTTTTCTTAGCATGAAAAACTTCTTGGTTTTTGATCTTGGCAAGATGGGGCAGTGATGTTGGTAGATAGATATGGTGAATGCAAACCTCCAGGATTTATTTGGGATTTTTCAGAGGTGTTTAGCCTCCATTTATTTCCTAGTTTTCAAAAAATGTTGAAGTGGTTTAAAAGAATTCATTTGAGAATTTGGTTTCATAGAAGGTTTTTGGTGTGAGATGGTCCCAAATACCATTTCAAACTTTGGAGAATTTTCCCACGAATTATTGAAGAAGGAAACTATTTAAAACATTTATTTTTTTCATTTCTGCCATTTAAAGAAGTATGCAAACATAAATGATAAAACTCTTCAAAAATATTTATTTTTGAAGTGGGAAGACAGGAAACAATAAGTAGTCCTCAAATGTTCCTAAAGTTGGAAAAGTGTTTTGGAGAAAAACACACTTTTTTATAGAAGGAGTTTTCAAGATTTTGTAAAAGGGGAAAATTAAATAGTTTTGGGCCAAAATAATTATGTAAAACATTTGATAAATTTTTATCTCCAAGGTGGATGATGTCCACATAGTGTATATACCATTTGCAACCTTGGGTTTTGAAAAACAAACTTCATTTTTGAAGAAAATAGGAATTGAGGATCTTGGGCATTAATATTTTTATACCATCAAAACCTTGTTGGATTAAGGAGCTCAGAGCTCCCCTTGGGTCATGGGATAGATGGATAGGTATACTAAGTGATGTAGATCACCATGGTACATAAGGTTGGGTGATACCTTCGATCCGGATTCACGGATGTAGTATATTAGCTTTTTCCCTAGAAGACCTAGGTTTAATCGAACCTTGGAAAACACTGCTAAAAGATAATAAGAAAGGACACGTCTACAAGACTTTGTTTGTTTGTTTTACCTTAGTTGATAGGACCAATATAGTTTACTTTATAATGGGGTTGAATCAATGGATGGAGATAGGCCAGGGTTGAAGATCCACCTGCAGTTGCACATCAAAGGGGATGAAAGATAATAATAAGCATAGTCATGTATAATGTTTGTATTGAGATAATCTTTTGTGGGCAACACATCCTAATATTCTAGAGCCCCCATGATGTAGTGGGCATAGCAATAGACTTTTAATCCAATCGAGAACACACCAAAGCCACGGGTTGCAAATGATTATTAAGTGTAAACACAGATTAAAGCTTTAAGTGGTGATGTTGTTGTTGATCCCGAATGGGGCGCTAAGTGAAGACCGTACTTCCCTTTCTGTCACTAAGTTTCCTGTGAGATCGTCGCTAGCCAAGTATCTCACCTCAAGCCTTTATCAATCTATGGGATCTTGGGTACATATGTCCACAGATCGAGGCGCGAGACGAAGAAAAGATACAAATCACGAATCCAAACAAAATACAATTCTGCCATGATCTAGATGCACATAATTGCTGCGAGGTTTCTCTCCAACCCGTAGCCCGTGAGGAATACTCATTCATAACAAATATATCGGAGAAAGAAAACATCATAAAAATACTTAGATTGAAATTAAATATTCTTACAATGGTCGACAAATCACAAGTAGATCTATAAGTACAAAGCAATGGATGAACAATGGTGTGGAAGTGATGGACAATGGATGAACTATGGATGAACAATGGTGTGGATCTCCTTTGGGAGTGTTGTGACACTATCTGAGAATGATGGCTCTCTGACCGGCGGTTGGAGCCTCAAAATATATAGGCGTCTTCATAAAAGTTGTAGAGTTTGACGAGACGAAGTCGTCGCCATCTGGTACGGGCGGGCGGTACAGGCGGACCACACCCATACCAGTGGTCGTTAAGCGTTCTAACGCCCTGGTTGGCTTCTCCAGTTACTTGTCCGTGTGTACTTCCTCAAAATCCTTCATTATGACTCCTTATTTCGCCTTAAAAGCAATAATTTCTTGCATAACATAAATCAAAGAAGGGATTTGCATATCTTTGCAATTATTAGTCATTAGTGACAAGGTTGAGAGTTTATTTGGCAATTGCTTGACCAAAAACAACGTTTAAACATAGTGGAAGATGGAAAAAAATCAGAGCCATCATTGAGGTTGATCGTGGTTGAGATTTCCTAGGATTGATGCCAAAGTTGGCTAAAAATAAGGGTGTCAAAGAAGATTATTATTTAGCCTAAAAACCATGTGAGTTTTAGAAGCACAAGGCTCCAATTGAAACAAGTGAAGTATGGATGGATAGAGCTTTATGGGTAGGACACAATCATGCTAGGAGTTGGTCAAAATAAGATGGCGGGAAGATGTGAGCTTCTGCCAAAACAGGCATGTTGGTAAGATTTGCAGAAAGGCTTATTTTCTTGCTAGCAAAACCATCAGGAACAAGTGGTGCAAAGGATGATATAGCCAAGGGAAAGAGTGGGCCTTGGAAGTCTTTAATATGTTTTAGAAGATGGTTCAAGTGCATTTCCAAAAATTCACAAGGTTTGGGAAAGGGGGATACTCAAAGATGTGATGTTGATAACAATTCCAGACTTGGTCATTTTTGGCAGATTTGGGGTTTTTGACTAGGATACAAGAGGGGATGGTTTTGAGAGGATGCAAGGTTCCAAATTCATCATCAAGTGGATGAGGTTGGAGTGTAGATTGATTATAATGAATCTATGCTTAGGGTTGGTCTTCATTGAGTTGGAAATTAGTAGAAGGGATTAACTCTAATTGATCTGCTTAAGATGCTATATGGTCACCTAGTGACCAGAGATCAGATGAAGCTTGGGTAACTTGGTTGAGTTTTGTTTTTCTTAAATTGGTTGGTTTCTAGAGGATGAGATCCTAGAGTACCTCGTATTACTTCCTAGGAAAACAAGTCAAACAGCAGATCAAGGCAATTCACCTTACCAACAAATCAAACTACTACTAGGGTTACCATCAAGCCTAGCTTGAGGTAAGTGTGGGTATTTTGAAAAGGTTTGAGTTTTGAATAAGGAAAGGTCCTTGGTATTTCTACCAAGAATAGAATTCAAAGAGTTTTATAAAAGGTTTTGGAAAAACCTAGAGGTAAGAGTAATTGGAAGTTCTGCCTTGAAAACATAAGGAGATTGTATCATATAGATCTCCATAATTTTGTTAATAGAAGCTAGAAAAATAATTGTTGTTGTAAGGGCATCTTGCCTCAGCTTTTGAAATGCCAGAACATTTGAGAATATGCAAAATAATCTAAGACAGTTTAGTTAAGTAGCTTTTGTAAGCTTAGGGGAAGTAGAGGAGTATATCATCTACTACACATATTGATGCATAAACACAAACAAACAATCAAGTAAATATTGCATCCCTAAGCAAGAAAAAGTTTTTGTTCCCCCTGATTTTTGCATTCTGGAGAACTAATCAGAGTTGCTGAAAGTGGGGTGTTACAGGGCTAAATAATTTTGGCCCATGCAGATTTCAGATTTTCCCTAAATCTCAACCCATATGTGTGGAAGTCATATGTGATTTGAACCAAGTTGGTGGCCGTTAACATCTGAGCGCGGCAAGACGAGTGAGAGCTAAAGTTTAGTCCCTCCCTCTTCAGCCAAGACGAACGCAAAGGCTAAATGCAAAGGTCCAAAGTCTCTCCCTCTCCATCCCTCTATTCCATACATTTGGCTAGATCTGTTCCTCATCTGCAATTTTGTTTCGAGATGCAACACATGTCAATTTGTTTCTCGAGATGCATTTGACTATTTTTGTTAACATGAATTTTCAATACATTTAGATGTATTCCATGTTGATAATTATTTCTACCGTTAATCGTGTTAACTAGATAAAAAACGATCTGAGATATATGTTTCAACTAGCGCTGGCGATAGAGTTGTCCCTAGATCAGTTCATGATTATTAGTATTAATCAAAGGGTGTACGTTTGTTGTCGACAACGTCCTGACGAGCAATAGTAGCTAAAGAAAGTACGCCTATTGTCGACAACATCCTAATGAGCTACAGTAGTTGAAGAAAGTAGTGCACATCTATATCTAAAACTGAAGTACATTAACAAACAAATTGCTACTAGACCCATTTGCTACACCTTTTCCTCACTATTTTGCATACCATATGCTACACCTTTTTCTCTGAACTGATTAAATGGACAAAATTTTCTATAAGATTGATGTCTGCAAGTGCACAGATCGTTTGTAGCTTGTTTCGAAGTATAGATATCGATTCCACGGGGAGCCCAAAGGTAAGTGTTTATGGGTGAAGTCTCTATCACACTCAAAGTTATCACAGGTCTTCGAGTGAATTTACTGCAATTGTGAAATAAGAATGAGATTTGGATTAAACTAGATGTATTTAAATAAAACTAAAATGTAAACTTCAGAAATAAAAAGCATAAAAGTAAAGAACGATTCAGTTGTTTGTTGTAATCTGCATATGACAGAAAAGGCACGGGGATATATAGTTCATGGTGATAGTGACTGTGCCAGGTGGACGAGTGATAAATGTAACAATTGTAATCTTATAAGTATGTGTGTAGGCGAGCAACCCATAATTAGCTAGAACTCCTTTTGGTAGATTTCATCCCAACTTCAATAATCCTACTAGCCTCTTACCAAAACCATGGTCAGACACTAGACGATTAAGACCCTTCAGGTTGCTTAGCAATTAAGCTCCTTGGATCAGAACAATGCAATAAACATAGTGGTTCCTCTTTATCCTCAAGTCTACTAGTTTCCCATTGATATCCTTGTATCACTCGAGGGTCACCGGTCTGCTAGCGAACAAGATCCTATCTATATATAACAAATCATCATATTATCTGGGCCGTTAATTGGACAACAAGCATTAGGCATCCCACAGATAGTCAAGCACAAATAATATAGTAATTAAAATTAATCACAGACTAATGGAAAATATATGGAGGCACATCACATCTCACCAATCCCTTACATCTCCCACGCCCAAGGAACTTACTCAAACATGAGAGAAGAAAGCATCATCAATACAATCAAGTAAAGGGAGTTCTTCTCGATATTACCGTGGAGATCCACAATAAGAATGGAAAAGTAATCCAACACAATTCAAGATAGGAAGAAACAATCTCAAACCCTAATCTTGCAAGGTGAAGATCTGTCTCTCCCTCAAGTACAAGTAATGGCTATGGGGGTGTGATGGCTAGGAGGTTGAAGATCGTGGAGCGAGATGAAGAACGTCTTCTCCTTCTTCTCCGGATCTCTTCTTTCTCCCTTCTGGATGGTATGGCGACTGCTGTGTTATGATTTCGCCTCTGGCCTCTTCACGGAAGTTGTTCCTTTTGACAAGACGGAGGCGGTGGAAGCTATACGACGGGAACTATATGGCCCGAAAAATGTTCCCGCCATATAGTTGCTCGTTAAAGCCTCTGTGTGCTTCCCTCAATTGCTTCCAAAGACAGACTTGCTTGTTTTCGCCTGAATATTGTGTTTCTCTTGTTAAAACCTTCTGTTGGCGTTCAGAACATGAAACACACATTAAAAACCAAGTTTTCTTTGCTACCGAAGTATTAGTGTTAGGTAAAGCTATAAAATGATAAAATCCGTGAGAAAACCATCAATAAAAACCATCAAAAATGTGTCGAATCTCATAGCTATCAACTTTCCCAAGCTTTGATGTTGCTCGCCCTCAAGTGACAAGGAAATAAGGAAGAATAGCGGAGATTCGAGACTGAAAATAAAAGAACTTGTAGGCTTGAATTGGTGTCAAATTCTTTTCTTCATAGTTCCTGCAATCTTAAACATGATCATACAAGTATTCACAAGATTGCACTGAGTCCACTTCCTAACCACGTATATCTTGCTAGCAAATAAATCATATGCCCGAGGAAGTGTCAAAAGTTTAGCTAGGAAGGTGAGACAAATTATTTCGGTGTCTCTCTTTGTTGAGAGATGAATTTTTTTTGCTTTTGTTTCTTTAATCAATTAAGAGTACTCAAGTTCGCACCGAAACATTCAATTTAAGAACAACTCATCTACTCCCATGTTAAACTTTCAAGACTCTCAAAGCACCTTTTTCCTTTTCTTGCCTTTCAAAAACTCAGCTCTTTCATAGAGAAATCATGCCACTATTTTTAACATGTTAATTGGGATTGTGTTATGCACTCGTGACCATGCCAATAAATAATTGTTGAACAATAGTGGGTTAGAGGAGTACTACAACTTCACTTGGAACGTGAAACCACGAGGAGACTAAAATTTTACCTATCATAGCATTGCTGCTACAGATGTTTACATAACTCAATAGCCGAAATCAAGTGGTTTCCCACATTTAGATTGTTCGTTGGCCAGCGGAGTTAATAGTTCCCCATGGAGCACGATAGTGTTGTAATGACACACGTAAGCAGTGGCATAATCTCTACTATTTCGAAGCATCCATTTTATCAAACAATTTCATTCAAGGGTACTATCGAGTCTATTATATTAAGCTCAAATGGGATGGAGTAGTTCTAAATCAAATCCTTTGGGCTAAACATGGACTCAAGTCATCTTTTAGATGCTTTTTCTTGTTGTAAAAATGTAGGAAGTATTTTTAACCAAGTTCATTGCTCATTGTTTCAAAGCTAAAAAGGAGACACTAGCAAAGGAATATAATTTATAGGATAGCAAGCTAAGTGGGGAATGACTCCAGTGCAAGCGAGTAAATAATTGTAGGGTCAATTCAAGGTTGCAGAAAAGGTGATGAAAGTAATGTGATAACTCCTCTTGCTTGCTTCGTTCTTGTACTTGAGTCGAACCCCCTCTATATTTCTCTATTGCCAAGTCACCTGAAATTGAGCAATCTCCGAGAGAAACAAAGAAACGAATTTGCAATAAAGGTTACAACTATTTTTTTTGTATTTTTGGTTTAGGAATACAAACTAAAAGTAAACATGCAATTTTGAAGAAGTAAAATAAGTCAAAAGAAGAAAATAAAAATATGAATGCAAGGTTTGGAGGTTTTCAAACCTCCCCCAAGCTTAGGTTGTTGCTAGGCTCAGTTGTTGCCGTCATTCGACGGTTGGTGCGGATACTACTGGTAGTAGTTGGGGAAGTTGGTCATGAAGTGACTGAAGTTTTGAGTTAAGGCACTCACATCTTCATTCACTCCTTGTAGAGTGTGGTCAATCTCCCCAACGTGTTGGTTGAGCTGCTGGAATTCTTGGTAGGGGACGTAGTTGTACCCCTGCTGCGGCTGATTGGGCCATGGATCCCAGGCTCCCCCTTGTTGCTGCTGCTGTCCCTCCCAAGCAAGGTTGTATCCCTGCTCATCCTCATGCTCCTGCTCATCCTCATCCTGCTGCTCTCCTTCTTCCTCTTCCTCTTGATTAGGCTGGAGTTCAGCCATGATCTCCATCACTTGGTCCTTGGTGAGGATCCAAGTATCCTTCTCCACAATCGAGCAGGCTATGGGACAGGGCAACGGAACCTGCTCACCCTGTGCATCACCAAGATAACTAAACTAATATGCTCGAAGCCTCCGGTTAGCTTGGTAAACACCAAGGAAGCCACAAGCAGTCAAATACTTGACGTCCATAAGTTTGGAGCCGTCAACAGATTGCATAATAGGTAATGTAATATTTAATGCATGGACAAGGTGGGTTACCAATCCACCAATGCAAATATCACCTTTCGTCTTGTTGCTTTGGTGACGAAAGTGCTGGATGAGTAGAGCTGCAGGATTGGGGCTTTGCGGTGCATCGGGGAAGAGAGCTTTGGTGATCATTGCCATGTCCGCATTGGCCATGAAACCGGTATCTCCTCTTCCCAGCAGTGTGTTAGCAAGGAACAAAGCGTAGTAGCGAATTGTTGGGTTCTGAATGGTGGACACCTTCTTCTGGTAGAATTTGGTGCCACCATTAACAGAAATAACCTCCCAAGTTTCTCCACTTGTGACTTTATAGAGGTTAGTAATAGTTGACTCCCTAACATGAGGGAAGCTGAAAGTATCACAAAATTGTTCAAAAGTTATTTCATAAGGCTGCCGGTTCATGGTGAAGCTTACCATGCATGCATTTCCTTTCTCCCTGTGGTCGTCGTAGAAGGAGGCAATGAACTCATAGGGTAAGCTCGGCGTAGGCGTCGTGGCTTGCGTAGCCGAGTACTGTTAGCCCGGCCTTGTTACACATGAGGTCAAAGTCGCCTTCAACCCCGCCGCGGTGAGAAAGCTATGGTCGGCCCAACGTGTGGGCAACACCCTCCTTAATGAAACTATGGCCAACTTGGGGTTGAGATCAATCCTTTGCCCTGAGCTCTCGCCATGTTGGCACTTGCTCTTGCAAAAAATATTACCGATTTTGTTCATCTTGATCCACTGAAAAATTTCACCATAAAACCTTAGGCATATAGTTTCTACATGATATACGAACGATTCTACGTGAAATTTTTTAATCCTAACGTGAGAAATTAAGAGGAAAAGCAAAATAAGCTTGAGTTCATCCACTAGATCAATGTGAGAGCTTCAACCATGGAAATCTGAAAATAAAGCATGGATAGGGAAAGAAACATACCGATCTGTTGATTCCCCCACTCAAACAAACGAAATCAGCGAAGAATCAAGAGTTCTAGGTGGGTTTTGAGAGGTTTGGAGAGAGTATATGAGAGAAATGATGAGGAAAGAGAAGAAACCTAGCCGCCCTATCCTGATTATGTGGTCACGCCGAACTATACAACCGAAACTATACATGCGGGATATGTTGTTCCGTCCATATAGTTGTGGTGGTGCCGCTAACTAGGGTTTCTTTATGCACAATGCAGCTATACAGACGCAACTATACGGCCAGATCATAATGATCCCGCCATATAGTTGATTGTCAAACCGTCTGTATCCTCGAGATAAATTTTCGAAAACATGCATGATGTCTATACGACCGGAACTATACGGCTAGAATTTTTATTCCTGCCATATAGTTGGTTGTTAAACCATCAGTACTTTCGAGAAGAAATTGTATGGACGCATCGATATCTATACGACCGGAACTATACGGCCAGAATTTTTATTCCTGCCATATAGTTGGTCGTTAAACCATCAGTACTTTCGAGAAGAAATTGTATGGAGGCATCGATATCTATACGACCAGAATTATGTGGCCGGAATTTTTATTCCCGCCGTATAGTTGGTCGTCAAATTCTCTGTGCCCACACAAGAAAATTGTTGATGGCAAAGATATCTATACGGCCAAACTATACGGCCGGATTTTTTATTCCCTCCGTATAGTTGGTCATTAAACCATCAGTACTGATAAAAAAATTCTATTTCTTCAAGAATACCTTCTTATCCTGAAACTTAGCGAAACACCTTGTTTTCGATAGAAAAATGATAGTTGAAATTATCGACCAAAAACAACATGTATAAAGAAGAATTTCTAGATCTACCTATCTTCTTCTCCTTAACTAGAGGTTCACTATTTGATCTTGACTAAAATGATTAAGCTAGTTTGTGTAGATAAAACATAAACTTTTATTTTTATACTTATTCTACACTTGTTTAATCGATATTTCTACTACTTTTTGATAGCTGCATCTTCACGGGCGCACTTCCACAAAAATGTCTGTGAAAAATTTGTAGGAACGCGATGAACACTATATTCTATAGTTTATTTTATTAATGTGATGGGTTGACCCCCATTAAGCATTTTATTAAGGATGATTGAATAACTCAACCCCTTCTATGTTCTCAAATTCTTACCTTGGGCTGCCCCTTATCAAAGGCACTTACCACATAAACCTACTTTGTCGGTGGAATATATCTTTCTCCTACTTCTAGCTTCTTTGGAAAATACGGGATGATTTCACCATCATAAACATTGAAGATTATTTTTCCTTTAGCACAATCAACTGATGCTCCTGTAGTACTAAGGAAAGGTCTTCCAAGTATTATAGATAATTTTTCATCCTCTGGCATTTTAAGAATAATAAAACTAGTGGGAATAACTTGCTCATCTATTCTAAGTAGAACATCCTCAATCATATCAATGGGTTGTTTAGCGGATTTGTCAGCCATCTATAAAGTGATAGTAGTAGGGGAATACTCCCTTAGTCCTAACCTTTTATAGAGGGAATATGGCATCACACTAACTCCTACACCTAAATCACACAAGGCATTGTGAATATCAGTTTTGCCAATTGAGCATGAAATAGTTGGTATTCCGGGATCTCCCGATTTAGATAATAGCTTCCCATTAGCAGGATAACTAGTCACCATGGCAATGGTTTCAGTTATTTTTTTTCTACTAAGAATATCACAGAGGAATTTAGAATAGGTGGGAACTTTTATTGCATCTGCAAATGGAATTTCTATACAAAGATCACCAAGTGCTTTTCTGAAAGAATCATAGATTACCTGGTCCGGTGTTTTCTTTTTTCGATCTGGATAAGGAAGCTTTTGCTCACCTTTCTTATTTTTGTCTTTTACCTTTTGTGGGGGATCAGGCTCTTTTGTTACTTTCTTTTGTTGTTGCTTGTCGCTTTTCTTCTTCTGTACTACAACAACTTCATCTTCATTGCTTGTCTCTTTTTCTTCTCTTGGATCAACCATTTCTGCATCAGAGTCATAACGGTCATCCTATACATCATTTTGGTCCTCTTTGGTTTGAACTTGTGTTTCTTGAGCAGTATCATCTTGAGGATCCACCAGTGTATCATCTTCTTGGCTTGCTTTGAGCAGTGCTTTTTCTTTTCGCTCTTTCTCAGCTTCATATTTGGGTGGTCCTAATGGTCCTGTAACAACTGCACCTCTTCTTGTAGCAACATTAGTAGAAACAGGAATATCTATATCATCTCGAAGAAAAATTTGATAACCAGATGCTATTTGTTCGCACCGAGTTTCAATCATACTAAGATACTTGTGAAATAATTTTATTTCTTGGCCAATCTCATCATAATTTTTCGTGAGTTCTGCCAAGATCTTCTTATGTTTTTGAAAATGTTTATGTAGGTTATTGTGAGATTTTGCTTGTCGATGCTTTAATTCTTGAAAAACTTTTCTAGTCTCATCTTCTTCAGTAAAAACTTGTAACACGTCTACTTTGTTTTCCTTAACAAGTTCAGAAGGTATACCTTTTTTCTTTCATGGTTTTGCGTACTTCAGGCATAAGATCAGGATTTATACGAAGCATCCATTTTTCTATCTTAGTGTCGAAATCAAGATTGTATAAAGAATCATTCTTAGCCCTAGTAGACATGAATTCCAAACATGCTTTAACAGTTAAAGTATTTATCGATCCTCCTGCTGATAAATCAAGCAACTCTCTGCTTTGAGTATTAAGACCGTGGTAAAATAAATGGCAAATAGTTGATTCGAAATAGCCATGATTAGGAACTTTATTGATCATTCCAAAGAATCTATCCCAGGCTTCTGGGTAGTTTTCTCCCACGTTCTGACTAAAATTGCCTATATTCTTTCTCAGTTCAGTTAACTTTTCGAAAGGATTAAACCTGTTTATGAATTTAACAATGCAATTTTCCCAACATTTAATGTAATTGCGAGGGAGGGAATATAACCAGTCAAGAGCTTTACCTTTGAGAGACCAACAGAATAATTTTAGACGAGAGAAATCTCTTGGAAAACCTTTTGGTCCAAGTGATGTTATCACATCATCAAGCTCTCTAAGATGTCTTCTTGGGTCTTCATCTTCCCTTCCACTAAAAGCTTTTTCCTAGAAAATTTTAATAATTCCACCATCAAATTGATATTCTCTAACTCCATGATTAGGGAATTTCTATTGGTTGTTTAAGAAATTTAGAAGTTGGAGAATTGTATTCTCTAAGAGTTTTCTCAGGTTTCTTGGGAGTTGTCCTGTAAATAGACATGATTTCCATAATATCACTCAGGTTTTCAGCTTCAACTTTATTTGATCTTAAACGTTTTCAATAATTTCCTCGCGCCTCTAAGCTGGCACGCGCTCAATATAATCTGGTAAATAGGTCCTACCAGAGCGTGTAGACCCTTTGTCCCCTAGGGAGAACATTTTGTAGTAGTAACACCTGAAATGTCAAGAGACAAACACTTAGTTCTTAGCTCCCCAGCAACAGCGCCAGAAAATAGCTTGATGTTTGCAAGTGCACATATCGTTTGTAGCTAGTTTCAAAGTACAAATATCGATCCCCCAGGGATCCCAAAGGTAAGTGTTTATGGGTGAAGTCTCTATCACACTCAAAGTTGTCACAGGTCTTCGAGTGAATTGACTACAAGTGTGAAATAAGAATGAGATTTGGATTAAACTAGATGTATTTAAATAAAACTAAAATGTAAACTTCAGAAATAAAAGGCATAAAATTAAAAAAGATTTGGTTGTTTGTTGTTTTTTGTAGATGACGGAAAAGGCGCGGGGAGATACAGTTCATGGTGATAGTGACTGTGTAGGTGGACGAGTGATAAATGTAACAATTGTAATCTTATAAGTATGTGTGTAGGCGAGTAACCCATAATTAGCCAAAACTCCTCTTGGTAGATTTCATCCCAACTTCAATAATCTTACTAGCCTGTTACCAAAACCATGGTCAGACACTAGATGATTAAGACCCTTCAGGTTGCTTAGCAATTAAGCTCCTTGGATCATACCAATGCAATAAGCACAGTGGTTCCTCGTTATCCTCGAGTCTACTAGTTTTCCATTGTTATCCCCATGTCACCCGAGGGTCACCGGTCTGCTAGCGAACAAGATCCTATCTATGTAGAACAAAGCATCATGTTGTCTGGGCCCTTAATTGGACAACAAGCATTACGCATCCCACAGATAGTCAAGCACACATAATATAGTAATTAAAATTAATCATAGACTAATGGAAAATATATGGAGGCACATCACATCTCACCAACCCCTTACATCTCCCACGCCCAAGGAACTTACTCACACATGAGAGAAGAAAGCATCGTTAATACAATTAAGTAAAGGGATTTCTTCTCGATATTGTCGTGGAGATCTACAATAAGAATGGAAAAGTAATCCAACACAATTCAAGATAGGAAGAAACAATATCAAACCCTAATCTTGCAAGGTGAAGATCTCACTCTCCCTCAAGTACAAGTAATGGCTATGGGGGTGTGATGGCTAGGAGGTCGAAGATCGTGGAGCGAGATGAAGAACGTCTTCTCCTTCTTCTCAGGATCTCTTATTTCTCCCTTCTGGATGGTATGGCAGCTGCTGTGTTATGATTTCGCCTCTGGCCTCTTCACGGAAGTTGTCCCTTTTGACAAGACGGAGGTGGCGGCAGCTATACGACCGAAAAAATGTTCCTGTCATATAGTTGCTCGTTAAAGCCTCTGTGTGCTTACCTCGATTGCTTCCAAAGATAGACTTGCTTGTTTTCGCATGAATATTGTGTTTATCTTGTTAAAACCTTATGTTGACATTCAAAACCGTAAAAACACATTAAAAACCAAGTTTTCTTTGCTACCGAAGTATTAGCGTTAGGTAAAGCTAGAAAACGATAAAATCCGGGAGAAAACCATCAATAAAAACCATCAAAAATATGTCGAATCTCATAGCTATCAAAGATCAAACTAAATTTGTTCTACTGAAGAACTGTCGGATAGTTTTCAGTATTAATATTCTCACTTGTCTTCATTACCTGAATTTCACAGTCTCAAAAGCCCTTCACCCAACTATTTATTTTTGTTTATTGGTACATTGCAAATGTATCTATAATTTTTGATGTTCCATGCTTGGTTTTATCCACTTTCTTGTGTTTTGTCCACACTTTGGAGTACTTTTCATATGATTTCTTGGACTAACCTGTTAACAAGAGCCACAGTGCCAGCTGCCTGTTTTCTGCTGTTTTTGGTTCCAAGAAAGTCAGAAAATGAATATTCTCGGAATTGGACGGGACAAAAGCCAAAGTGCCTATTTTTCCGGAAGACTCATGGAGCCAGAATACGAGACGGAGGAGGGCCAGGGGCTGGCCACACCCCTGTGAGCTGGGCTGGCAGCCGAGGCATGGTGTGGGCCCCCAGGCAAACCCTCGGTCTCCCTCTTCGCCTATAAGAAGCCTTCTGACCTAAAAACTCCGGGGGGTTCGACATTTTTCCAGAAGGAGTTCCACTCCGCCGCCACCACCAGATTCCACGAAACAGCACCAGAAACTCCGTTCTGGCACCCTACCGGGATAGGGAATTGGAGGAGATCATCACCATAATCATCACCATCTCTTCTCCATCGACTATCCATGTTTCCCCCATCTATGAGTGAGTAATCCCCCGTTGTAGGCTATGGGGATGGTAGGGATTGGATGAGATCGCTCATGTAATGGCATCGGATTGTTAGGGCATGGTGCCTAGTATCTTTTATTAGTGCTTTATGACTTTGTTGCGACTTGTTGTGCTTAATGCTTGTCACTAGGGCCCGAGTGCCATGATTTCAGATCTGAACATGTTATTGATTCATTATGATAGTATTGTTTATGGTCTTATCTGCAAGTTGTTTACACACATTGTTGTCCGGAACCAATGGCCCAAGTGGTAAATCGGGATAACAGGAGGAATGGCTTTGATGTGAGGATCACATGTGTTCACAGAGTGTTAATGCTTTGCTCCGGTGCTCTATTAAAAGGAGCACCTTAATTGCCAGTAGTTCCCTTGAGGCCCCGCTGCAAACGGGCTGGCAGGACAAAAGATGTTGTGCAAGTTCTCATTGCGAGCACGTATGAATATATATGGAACACATGCCTAGGATTATCTAGTACTTGGATGCTTTATCGTATTTATCTGCAATTGCCCTATGTTTTGATTGCTATGTGAATTGTCTTGTCCATGCAACGCCCGTCCATCCATCCCTATGCCTACCGCACTCGAATCTCACTATTTACTGCTATTGTTACTGCTGTCTTTACTTTACTACTGTTGTTTCTTTACTATTCCTACTACAAAACTGTTGCTACTGATAAACTGCTGTGAGCAAGATTGTTTCTAGGTGCAGCTGAATTGACAACTCAGTTGTTAAGGCTTATAAATATTCTTTGGCTCCCCTTGTGTCGAATCAATAAATTGGGTTTTACTTCCCACGATAATACTGCGATACACCCCCTATACTTGTGGGTCATCAAGACTATTTTCTAGCACCGTTGCCGGGGAGCATAGCTTTATTTATCAAGTCCACTTGGAATCACTATTGTTCAAGCTAAGTTTATTTTTTCCTTGTTTGCTTGTTTCTTTATCAAAAATACAAAAAAAGTAGTTCCTACTCTAGTTGTTATTTTCATTGGTCTGTTATTGTCTTGCTTTATCATGCTTGTTGTCAATGGTTGGTTTCTTGGAAACTGAATCTTATTGGCAAGGTGGGTTCACGGAAGATCAAAAATATTATTATAAGGAACACCGCTTGTCACAAAAAGGGAAACACTTATGGGAACAAATTGATAAATTGTATACCATTGCTAGAAACATGTGCTCTACTTATATGCAGAAAGAGGTATAAACACCTCCCTTTTCAATGTGAGTATAATGATAATGATACCATATCTTCTTATGCTAAAGGAATTTATGACTTTTATGATGCGGAAAAAATTGAAGAATTTATTGCTTGGAAGGGTGCTTTTGAACTTGCTAGTTTGCTTGAAAATATTTATGATTCACCTTACAAATATGAGGTTTATGGTATACTTAAATTTTGCTTTGATAATTACAAGGATGAAAATGGCTATATTCTTGAATATTTTAATAGATGCTTGCCACAAATGGAAGAGACTAATGCCTTGCAGGATCCTATGGAAGAAGAAATTGATGAACCTGAAATCTCATTAGATGAAAAAGAGGAGGAGAGTGATGAACAAAAGGAGGAAGAATGGATTAGCTACCCATGCCTACCTTCTAATGAGAGTAACTCTTTATCCCTTATATTATTTGATTGTCCTCCATGCTTACTAAAGGAGGATGAATGTTATGTTCCTGAGGATTCTTTTCAAAATGTTTATAATAAAGCTCTAGTGCTTGTAGATCATGAAAAGCATGCTTTATGTGATAGTTATATTGTTGAGTTTATTCATGAGGCTACTGAAAATTATTATGAGAGAGGAAAATATGGTTGTAGAAGTTTTCATGGTATTGAAACACCTCTCTATGTGCTGAAAGTTTTGAAGTTACTCTTGTTTTATCTTCCTATGCCTATCACTTTGTTCTTTGTGAATTTATTTGCATACACGATTCCTATGCATAGGAAGTGGGTTAGACTTAAATGTGTTTTGAATTTGCTTCTTGATGCTCTCTTTTTACTCCAACTCTTATTTCTTATGTGAGCATCCTCTCAAACTTTCATGCCTAAAGATGATAATATATCTATTATTCTTGAGAGACCTTTTCTTCAATACTGCAGGAGCTGCTATTAATTGTAATCAAGGGAAGGTGACCTTCAATGTTAATGACAAGGAACATACTATCCATTTCCCCAAAAATATTGATAGGACTTATGGTTTTGAATTCAATTGAACATGTTGAGGGCATTCAAGTTGGAGAAATATATTGTCCCATACCAAGAGAAAAATTTGAAACTATTATGATTGGGACCATTGCTATCAAGGTTGAGGTAACATAATCATTATTGGAATACAAAGTTTTGTCTCATATGAAATTGTTTTGGTAACAAGACCTGATCAACCTTGTTAACAAAAGGATTTCATTGAACAAAACAATGTTTTCACCATGATTATCTCCGCTTACTTCTATTCTATCCATTTTTGTTTTTCCTTATGCCTAACTTAAAGGCGTTAAAGAAAAGTACTTATTGGGAGATAACCCAAAAGTTTTAGATGAGTCTTGGAAGTTATTACTTCAGTAATAACCGCTCATTATCCTTTTTATTTTGCTTATTGTGCCAAGAGTAACCTTTAATGAGAGAGAAGTAATGATTGGGAAAGTTGCTGTCCCGAAACAGATTTCTGTGCTTCACCGTAAAAATTCGTGTAAAATATCTGTATGTCGTTTTGAGGCGTGAATTTTTGTGCTTCTGCCCCAGGTTGTTATCTAACTTTCGTTAGTTCAAAACTTTTTGATTTGAGCCACAGAATGTCTTCGAAAAAATTTGTCTTTACCTGCTGGTCTGTTTTGACAGATTTCTGCCATTTTCTGCATTTGCTTCATGTTGGTTCCTTTTTGAGTTCTTTTGGGGAATTGAGCTTTTTGAGAGAAGTTCCATAGTAGATAGTGTTTTAATGGAAGTTTATTTGGTGTTAGAACTGAACCTTAAGACTTATTTATCTTGAGTGCACTAATGTTGCTAATAAAGATTGTGTGAAGTTTTGTATGAAGGAAAAATTTCAGGTATATGGAAGGAATGAGTAATGAGAGGAAGGATGGACTAAAGCTCAAGCTTGGGGATTCCACGCGTGTCACCCTAAGAAATATCCAAGAAGTACAAGCGTCAAAGCTTGGGGATGCCCAAAGCATCCCCTTCTTCATCAATAAAAATCCCAGGTTTCTTCCAAACGCTTCATTTTTATTGTTTCATGCACAATTGTGTTGTTCTTGGAGCGTCTTCTTTTTCATTTTTGTTTTGTTTTTTTGTTTGCTTAGTTTGCTGAATAAATTGGTTGGATCTCCTCTTTCATACATTGGTTTTCAAATAGTTTGGTTTGGTTTGGAAAAGAGTAGGAAAGTTCATGCCTATGTGGTAAAAAGAGCTTGTTTTTGACTGTGGCCTATGCTTTGTCAAGCCATGCTCGATATTGTTTTGGCTTTATGCTTAGTATTCTTTGCGGTAGCATGACTTGTTATAAACAATTGAGATTGCTTAATGTGCCTTGGATGAATCATGTGTTGTTTTAGCAAATTAAAGCATAGTATAGTGGTATTCTCCTTTGATAATTTATTTGGGTTGACTTGGCGTATGCTCACACCATGTTATGGCTATCTCAAGTCACTATAGCCTTTATGATCCTTTAGTTTTCAACTTGTAGTATCACTTTATGCTTTTATCAATGATGTTTTGTCGCTCTGCATGATTATGGCCATTATTGCTCTCTTAGTTTGTCGCTCCCAGTCTTTTGCTAGCCTCCACAACGAAGTATGAGTTCTACTCATGCATCCAACTCTCTAAACCAAGTCATTCCAAAGAGTCCACCATACCTACCTACTAGCTTATGCTATTCCAAGTATATTCATGCTTTTGTTTACCTTCCAAATTAAACTTGTTATGAGAAAACTAGTGATTAAAGCTCTCACGAACTTGATGGCACACTTTACTTTTCTTGCCCTTAATAAACTTGAACCATTGTGTCGTCTATGTTATATATGCTTGCACTTATTTGTTGGGGATTAGCAGAACCATGCTTTCATGGGGAACGCTTTCAACATTGCACTTGGTACTTGTACCTAGTTGATATCATGCTCTTTTGTATATGGATGTCGTCGGTGTGAAATGAAAGGGGAGCTTGTAAGTCCATGGAGTTATGTATATGTGTTAGAAAGCGCCTGGGGCTGGTCTAATCCATGCTTGACATGGTGGAAACCTCAAGCGTAACCATAATGAGCTGTCTATGAAGCATTCTTCTTATAAAAAAAGAGTCCTATATTGAAAAAAAGAGAAAAAGAAAAAAAGAGATTATGAAAAGAGGAAAGAGAGAAAAAAGCACCATATTCCCATGGTAAATAAGAAGATTGCTGAGATGCTCGTTGTCTGCTTGTCTTGTCATTTTGATATGGGGATTCTTCCGTATCATCGGGCAAGGGGTACCCCGTTGGCGGTTCTCTATGATACACATGTACTTACAATGACAAGAAATTACCGGTGACTAAACTTGAGTAGCATGAGGAGCGGCCCTCGTATACAAGGGACATGATATTTCTAACTTATACTTTGTCAAGCATGCACACCATAGTTTGTTCACTTTAACCTTAATCACTTCAAGATGCTTATGATAGGGGCAATGAGAGCTGAAAGCTATAAGTACCATAATTTTTGGAAGCTCTTTATGAGACTTTAATCCCTACTTCCTTCTATGAAGGCCTTTCTTCCACCATTACATCGAGTCTCCACCTTCTACCTTTATGCACCTACTTTGAGAGCATAGTGGCCATTCTTAGTTCTATGTGCATTGTCCCAAGACTAGTTGATTGATGCATAACTTGATATTGCTTGTTTTAAACTATTTGTATCTAGTCACTCTTATGAACTTTGAAGGTGTCCTATGCATTTATATTTGCTACTCTATGAGGGACAAGCTGAATGCCATTATGCTATGTTTTATTTATGTGAAACAAACAAACATCTTGCAAAGCATTGTTACTCATGAACCTTTTGTTTGTGCCTTTTCATGTTGCATCATAGTTTCTTTGTCTTATTGCTAGAACTTTGTCTTTCATGTTATGATTGAAGTACTATGATCCCAGCTTTGAATGTTTACAAATACTTTGGTCAAGGATTTGATGGTGCATGTCACCTCAAAAATTATTCTTTCTTTTTATCACTTATCTACTCGAGGACGAGCAGGAGTTAAGCTTGGGGATGTTGATACATTGCAAATGTATCTATAATTTTTGATGTTCCATGCTTGGTTTTATCCACGTTCTTGTGTTTTGTCCACACTTTGGAGTACTTTTCATATGATTTCTTGGATTAACCTATTAACAAGAGCCACAGTGCCAGCTGCTTGTTTTCTGCTGTTTTTGGTTCCAGGAAAGTCGAAAAATGAATATTCTCAGAATTGGACGGGATAAAGCCAAAGTGCCTATTTTCCAGAAAACTCACGGAGCCAAAATACGAGACGGAGGAGGGCCAGGGGCTGGCCACACCCCCCAGGCGCGGGTTGGGCATGGCCGCGCCAGGGCATGGTGTGGGCCCCCCAGGCACCCCCTCGGTCTCTCTGTTCGCCTATAAGAAGCCTTCTGACCTAAAAATCCGGGGGGTTCGACATTTTTCCAGAAGGAGTTCCGCTCCGCCGCCACCACCAGATTCCATGAAACAACACCAGAAACTCCATTCTGGCACCCTGCCGGGACGGGGAATTGGAGGAGATCATCGCCATCATCATCACTATCGCTTCTCCATCGACCATCCATGTTTCCCCCATCTATGAGTGAGTAATCCCCCACTGTAGGCTATGAGGATGGTAGGGATTGGATGAGATCGTTCATGTAATGGAATCGGATTGTTAGGGCATGGTGCCTGCTGGCTCGTGGTTGATGTAGAGCTTCTTGGGAACCCCAAGAGGAAGGTATGATGAGCACAGCAACAAGTTTTCCCTCAGTTATGAGACCAAGGTTTAATCGAACCAGTAGGAGCAAGGAAACACCCCAAAGGTGTTACTAGCTGAGCTTTGGCAGGGCGCACTACCGGTGCTAGTAGCAACGTGGAGACCTGCACAACACAACCACAGAACTTTGTCCCCAACTTGCGATGAGGTTGTCAATCTCATCGTGTTTTGCGGAAAACAAAGGATTAAACGTATCGAATGGAAAGAAGTAAAAGTTTGCAGAAAGTAAACACAAAGCAGTAAAAGATTGTAGATTATATGTAAAGTAAAGGACCGGGATCCATAGTTCACTAGAGGTGGCTCTCCTTAGATAGATAACATGCTGGGTGAACAAATTACAGCAGGGCAATTGACAAACACCGAGAAAGCAATACATGCATATACTAATCATCTTGACTCCTCTGAGACTTGATTGGGCATTACAACATAATACATAGACCACCATCCAACTGCATCTATGACTAATAATCCACCTTCGGGTTATCATTCCTTCCATACACCTGAAATTTTTCCTTCATACAAAACTTCACACAATCTCATTAGCATCATTAGTGCACTTAAGATAAATAAGTCTCAAGGTTCAGCTCTAACACCAAATAAACTTCCATTAGAACACTAGTTATTGTAGCACTTACCTCAAAAAGCTCAATTCCCCAAAAGAACTCAAGAAGGAACCAACAAGAAGCAAATGCAGAAAATGGTAGAAATCTATCAAAACAGACCAGCAGGTAAAGACGAATTTTTTCGAAGACCTTTTGTTGCTCAAATTAAAAAGTGTTGAACTAACGAAAGTTAGATAACAACCTGGGGCAGAAGCACAAACACTTACAGCTCAATCCGACGTACAGAGCTCTCTCAGGAATTTTTACGGTGAAGCACAGAAATCTGTTTCGGGACAGCAACTTTCCCAATCACTACTTCACTCTCATTAGAGGTTACTCTTGGCACAAAAAGCAAATAAAAAGGATAAGGAGAGGTTATTATAGAGGTAATAACTTCCAAGACTCATCTAAAACTCTTGGGTTATCTCCCAACAAGTACTTTTCTTTAACGCCTTTAAGTTAGGCATAAGAAGCAAAGAAAGAATCAAGTGTTCTCAAATGAAGAAGCATTAAGACCAAATTTTGTTTTCATAGGAGAAGCAAAATAAATCTTTTATCTCTTTTTAGGGAAGTGTTCTATACCTTTCTTGAATGGGAGTTGATATTTAATGGTGCCTTCTTTCATATCAATGATGGCACCAACAGTTCTAAGAAAAGGTCTTCCCAAAGTAATAGGAGAAGAAGCATTGTATTCAACATCCAAAACATAGAAATCAACGGGGACATAGGAATCATTAACCATAATAAGAACATCATTAAGACTCCCCATGAGTTTCTTTTTAGCATTAGCATCACGTGGGACATTCAAATAGCAATCTTCAAGAGGAGGAAAATCAAGCATATCATAAATCCTTCTAGGCATAATAGAAACACTACTATCAAGATCACACAAAGCTTTGAAATCAAAGTCATTCACTTTCATATTAATGATGGGTTCCCAACCATCTTCTTGCTTTATAGGAATAGAAGCTTTATGTTTCATCTTTTCTTCTTTAATCTTTATGAGAGCATCAGTAATGTGTTTTGTAAAAGCCATGTTCATAGCACTAGCATTAGGACTTTTAGCAAGCTTTTGTAGGAACTTAATAACTTCAGAGATGTTGCAACCATCAAGATCAAAATCAACTTTATCATCTAAAGTAGTAGAACTATTACTAGCCTCAACACTAGTGGTGGTGATAGTAGAAACACTAATGTTTCTAGCAATTTCATCTTCTCTTTCCCACTTAGCATGTAATTCAGCTAATAGTCTATCATTTTCATCAATTCTTACTTGTATGGCATTAGTAGCTACAAAGGGATTGTCATTAGTTTCAGGTTTAGCAGCCATTTTATTAATCAATGAAGATTGAGCTTCAGATAGAGAAGATATATTCCTTTCAGCATTAGAGAGTTTCAGTTGTAAACTAGGAATTTCCCTATTTAGACTCTCAAGTTGATGGCTAATGTTCTTCAAAATGATAGATTGTTCCTCCATAGTTTTAGTAAATAGATTATTTTGCTCGTATTGCATTTGCATGTAGTTTTTAGTGGCTCTTTCAACTTCTAAGATTCTTCCTTCACTAGGTAATTCAGATTTACCATTGTTGGAAGGATATGGCTTATAATTGTTGTTACCAAAATTGTTCCTATAAGCATTATTACCATAAGCATTGTTGCCAAAATTATTATTTCTTATGAAGTTCACATCAACTTGCTCTTCTTGAGCAACCAAAGAGGCTAAAGGAACATTATTTGGATCAATATGGGCTTTCCCATTAACAAGCATGGACATAATAATATCAATCTTATCACTCAAGGAGGAGGTTTCTTCAACAGAATTTACCTTCTTACCTTGTGGAGCTCCCTCAGTATGCCATTCAGAATAATTAACCATCATATTGTCCAAAAGTTTTGTTGCAGCACCCAAAGTGATGGTCATAAAGGTACCTCCAGCAGCTAAATCCAATAGGTTCCTTGAAGAATAGTTCAATCCTGCATAAAAAGTTTGGATGATCATCCAAGCAGTCAGTCAATGAGTGGGACAATTCTTAACCAAAGATTTCATTCTTTCCCAAGCTTGAGCAACATGCTCATTATCAAGTTGTTTAAACTTCATTATTTCACTTCTCATGGATATAATCTTAGCAGGAGGATAGTATTTTCCAATAAAAGCATCTTTGCACTTAGTCCAAGAATCAATACTATTCCTAGTTAAGGAATTCAACCATTCTTTAGCTTTTCCTCTCAAAGAGAAAGGAAACAATTTCAGCTTAATAATATCACCATCTATATCCCTATGCTTTTGCATCTCACAAAGTTCAACAAAGTTATTTAGATGGGAAGCGACATCTTCATTACCAATGCGAAAATTGTTCTCTCATAACAAGATTGAGCAAAGCAGGTTTTATCTCAAAGAAAGTATTTTCATCCACAGGTGGAGCAATAGGTGTGCTCATAAAATCATTGTTGTTGGTGCTAGTGAAGTCACACAACTTAGAGTTCTCAAGAGTAGTCATTTTTTTGGGTTTTCAAATAAGAAAGCAAACTAGTAAAACTAATTTTGTTTTGTGTTTTTTGAAGAACAAAACAAGCAAACAAAGCAAAAAGAAACTAAGCAAAACAAAAACAACAAAGTAAAGAGATTGGTTATGAGGGACTCCCCTTGTGAAGATGTCCTTGACTCCACAACAGCGGCGCCGGAAAAATCTTTGCTGGCTCGTGGTTGATGTAGAGCTCGTTAGAACCCCAAGAGCAAGGTATGATGAGCACAGCAACAAGTTTTCCCTCAGTTATGAGACCAAGGTTTAATCGAACCAGTAGGAGCAAGGAAACACCCCAAAGGTGTTACTAGCTAAGCTTTGGCAGGGCGCACTACCGGTGCTAGTAGCAACATGGAGACCTGCACAACACAACCACAGAACTTTGTCCCCAACTTGCGATGAGGTTGTCAATCTCACCGTGTTTTGCAGAAAACAAAGGATTAAACGTATTGAATGGAAAGAAGTAAAAGTTTGCAGAAATTAAACACAAAGCAGTAAAAGATTATAGATTGTATGTAAAGTAAAGGACCGGGATCCATAGTTCACTAGAGGTGGCTCTCCTTAGATAGATAACATGCTGGGTGAACAAATTACAGCGGGGCAATTGACAAACACCGAGAAAGCAATACATGCATATACTAATCATCTTGACTCCTCTGAGACTTGATTGGGCATTACAACATAATACATAGACCGCCATCCAACTGCATCTATGACTAATAATCCACCTTTAGGTTATCATCGAACCCCCTCCGATTATTAAGTTGCAATCAGCAGTTATTGCTTCTGAACTGCGTGTAAAGTAAACAATACAATTGTTCTATGAACAAATTATCGTTTTTTTCTCCATAGTAGAAACAACACATCTAGTACATTAGAGATTTCTGTCACTTCACCATATTACCAGAGGAATTAACCCACTATCGAGCATAAATACTAACTCTTGGAGTTGCTAGCATCTACTTGGCCAAGATAGCTACTATCAACGGAAAGCATGCAAGATCTCAAATAACAAAGACATGATAGAATCAATAATCAATCTGAAATAGCATCTCAATATCCATCGGATCCCATAAACACAACATGTATGGATTACAAATAGATGATCTTGATCATGAGCAGACTCACAAGATCTAAAAATGAAAGCACAAAGGAGGAAACCAGCCATCTAGCTACTACATGGATCCGTAGTCAGGATGAACTACTCACGCATCACACGGAGGCTTGCATGGTGATGAAGAAGGTCTCAGGTGAATTCCTCTCCGGCGAGGTCTTGGGAAGAGCTTGAATCCTCCCGATCTAGGGATGGAGATGACTGACTCTGAACTCTTCGTGGATTTTGATCGGGCACTTAGGGTTTCGTCCGAGGGCAATATATAGGCGGAAGGAGAGGCCGAGGGTGCAGGAGCCACCACCACCCTGGCGCGGGCCAGGCCTGGCCGCGGCTAGGTGGTGTGGCTTGCCCCGCCCCTCTCTCTCGTGATTCAGCACTTGATCCATTCGAAAAATAGGCACTTTGGCTTTTGTCCGTATAAGTCGAAATCTCATGTCCCTTGTATCTGAGGGCTCCTCATGCTACTCAAGTTTAGTCACGGTAAGTTCTTGTCATTGTAAGTACATGTGTATCATTGAGAACCGCCAGCAGGTACCTTGCCCAATGATACGGAAGAATCCCCATATCAAAATGACAAGGCAAGCAGACAATGAGCATCTCAGCATTCTTCTTATTTACCATGGGAATATGGTGCTTTTTTCTCTCTTTCCTCTTTTCATAGTATCTTTTTTCTTTTCTCTTTTTCTCAATATAGGACTCTTTTTTATAAGAGGAATGCTTCATAGACAACTCATTATGGTTCTGTGCAGGTTTCCACCATGTCGGCATGGATTAGACCAATGACCCAGGCGTTTCTCTAACACATATACATAACTCCATGGACTTACAAGCTCCCTTTCATTTCACAAGCGACATCCATATACAAAAGAGCATGATATCAACTAGGTACAAGTACCAAGTGCAATGTTGAAAGCGTTCCCCATGAAAGCATGGTTCTGCTAATTCCCAACAAATAAGTGCAAGCATATACAACATAGAAGACACAATGGTTCAAGTTTATTAAGGGCAAGTAAAGTAAAGTGTGCCATCAAGTTCGTGAGAGCTTTAATCACTAGTTTTCTCATAACAAGAGGAAGGTAAACAAAAGCATGAATATACTTGGAATAGCATAAGCTAGTAGGTAGGTATGGTGGACTCTTTGGAATAACTTGGTTTAGGGAGTTGGATGCATGAGTGGAACTCATACTTGGTTGTGGAGGCTAGCAAAAGACTGGGAGCGACAAACTAGGAGAGAAATAATGGCCATAATCATGCAGCGCGACAAAACATCATTGATCAAAGCATAAAGTGATACTACAAGTTGGAAACTAAAGCATCATAAAGGCTATGGTGACTTGAGATAGTCATAACATGGTGTGAGCATGTGCCAAGTCAACCCAAATAAAGCATCAAAGGAGAATACCACTATACTATGCTTTAATATGCTAAAACAACGCATGATTCATCCAAGGCACATTAAGCAATCTCAATTGTTTATAACAAGTCATGCTACAACAAAGAATACTAAGCATAAAGCCAAAACAATATCAAGCATGGCATGACAAAGCATAGCCACGGTAAAAAACGAGCTCTTTTTACCACATAAGCATGAACTTTCCTACTCTTTTCCAAACCAAACCAAACTATTCGCAAACCAAAGTGTGAAAGAGGGGGTCCAACCAATTTATTCAGAAAACTAAGCAAACCAAAGCAAACTAAAAACCAAAACAAAAACGAAAAAGAAGACGCTCCAAGAAAAACACAACTGTGCATGAAACAATAAAAATGAAGCGTTTGGAAGAAACCTGGGATTTTTATTGATGAAGAAGGGGAATGCCTTGGGCATCCCGAAGCTTTGACGCTTGTACTTCTTGGATATTTCTTGGGGTGACACACGTGGCATCCCCAAGCTTGAGCTTTAGTCCAGCCTTCATCTCATTACTCATTCCTTCCATACACCTGAAATTTTTCCTTCATACAAAACTTCACACAATCTCATTAGCATCATTAGTGCACTTAAGATAAATAAGTCTCAAGGTTCAGCTCTAACACCAAATAAACTTCCATTAGAACACTAGATACTGTAGCACTTCCCTCAAAAAGCTCAATTCCCCAAAAGAACTCAAGAAGGAACCAACAAGAAGCAAATGCAGAAAATGGTAGAAATCTATCAAAACAGACCAGCAGGTAAAGATGGATTTTTTTGAAGACCTTCTGTTGCTCAAATCAAAAAGTGTTGAACTAACGAAAGTTACATAACAACCTGGGGCAGAAGCACAAACAATTACAGCTCAATCCGACGTACAGAGCTCTCTCAGGAATTTTTATGGTGAAGCACAGAAATCTGTTTCAGGACAGCAACTTTCCCAATCACTACTTCACTCTCATTAGAGGTTACTCTTGGCACAAAAAGCAAATAAAAAGGATAAGGAGAGGTTATTATAGAGGTAATAACTTCCAAGACTCATCTAAAACTCTTGGGTTATCTCCCAAAAAGTACTTTTCTTTAACGCCTTTAAGTTAGGCATAAGAAGCAAAGAAAGAATCAAGTGTTCTCAAATGAAGAAGCATTAAGACCAAATTTTGTTTTCATAGGAGAAGCAAAATAAATCTTTTCTCTCTTTTTAGGGAAGTGTTCTATACCTTTCTTGAGTGGGAGTTGATATTTAATGGTGCCTTCTTTCATATCAATGATGGCACCAACAGTTCTAAGAAAAGGTCTTCCCAAAGTAATAGGACAAGAAGCATTGTATTCAACATCCAAAACATAGAAATCAACGGGGACATAGGAATCATTAACCATAATAAGAACATCATTAAGACTCCCCATGAGTTTCTTTTTAGCATTAGCATCACGTGGGACATTCAAATAGCAATCTTCAAGAGGAGGAAAATCAAGCACATCATAAATCCTTCTAGGCATAATAGAAACACTACTATCAAGATCACACAAAGCTTTGAAATCAAAGTCATTCACTTTCATATTAATGATGGGTTCCCAACCATCTTCTTACTTTATAGGAATAGAAGCTTTATGTTTCATCTTTTCTTCTTTAATCTTTATGAGAGCATCAGTAATGTGTTTTGTAAAAGCCATGTTCATAGCACTAGCATTAGGACTTTTAGCAAGCTTTTGTAGGAACTTAATAACTTCAGAGATGTTGCAACCATCAAGATCAAAATCAACTTTATCATCTAAAGTAGTAGAACTATTACTAGCCTCAACACTAGTGGTGGTGATAGTAGAAACACTAATGTTTCTAGCAATTTCATCTTCTCTTTCCCACTTAGCATGTAATTCAGCTAATAGTCTATCATTTTCATCAATTCTTACTTGTATGGCATTAGTAGCTGCAAAGGGATTGTCATTAGTTTCAGGTTTAGCAGCCATTTTATTAATCAATGAAGATTGAGCTTCAGATAGAAGATATATTCCTTTCAGCATTAGAGTTTCAGTTGTAAACTAGGAATTTCCCTATTTAGACTCTCAAGTTGATGGCTAATGTTCTTCAAAATGATAGATTGTTCCTCCATAGTTTTAGTAAATAGATTATTTTGCTCGTATTGCATTTGCATGTAGTTTTTAGTGGCTCTTTCAACTTCTAAGATTCTTCCTTCACTAGGTAATTCAGATTTACCATTGTTGGAAGGATATGGCTTATAATTGTTGTTACCAAAATTGTTCCTATAAGCATTATTACCATAAGCATTGTTGCCAAAATTATTATTTCTTATGAAGTTCACATCAACTTGCTCTTCTTGAGCAACCAAAGAGGCTAAAGGAACATTATTTGGATCAATATGGGCTTTCCCATTAACAAGCATGGACATAATAATATCAATCTTATCACTCAAGGAGGAGGTTTCTTCAACAGAATTTACCTTCTTACCTTGTGGAGCTCCCTCAGTATGCCATTCAGAATAATTAACCATCATATTGTCCAAAAGTTTTGTTGCAGCACCCAAAGTGATGGTCATAAAGGTACCTCCAGCAGCTAAATCCAATAGGTTCCTTGAAGAATAGTTCAATCCTGCATAAAAAGTTTGGATGATCATCCAAGCAGTCAATGAGTGGGACAATTCTTAACCAAAGATTTCATTCTTTCCCAAGCTTGAGCAACATGCTCATTATCAAGTTGTTTAAACTTCATTATTTCACTTCTCATGGATATAATCTTAGCAGGAGGATAGTATTTTCCAATAAAAGCATCTTTGCACTTAGTCCAAGAATCAATACTATTCCTAGTTAAGGAATTCAACCATTCTTTAGCTTTTCCTCTCAAAGAGAAAGGAAACAATTTCAGCTTAATAATATCACCATCTATATCCCTATGCTTTTGCATCTCACAAAGTTCAACAAAGTTATTTAGATGGGAAGCAGCATCTTCATTACCAATGCCAGAAAATTGTTCTCTCATAACAAGATTGAGCAAAGCAGGTTTTATCTCAAAGAAAGTATTTTCATCCACAGGTGGAGCAATAGGTGTGCTCATAAAATCATTGTTGTTGGTGCTAGTGAAGTCACACAACTTAGAGTTCTCAAGAGTAGTCATTTTTTTGGGTTTTCAAATAAGAAAGCAAACTAGTAAAACTAATTTTGTTTTGTGTTTTTTGAAGAACAAAACAAGCAAACAAAGCAAAAAGAAACTAAGCAAAACAAAAACAACAAAGTAAAGAGATTGGTTATGAGGGACTCCCCTTGTGAAGATGTCCTTGACTCACAGCAGCGCCAGAAAAATCTTTGCTGGCTCGTGGTTGATGTAGAGCTCGTTGGGAACCCCAAGAGGAAGGTATGATGAGCACAGCAACAAGTTTTCCCTCAGTTATGAGACCAAGGTTTAATCGAACCAGTAGGAGCAAGGAAACACCCCAAAGGTGTTACTAGCTGAGCTTTGGCAGGGCGCACTACCGGTGCTAGTAGCAACATGGAGACCTGCACAACACAACCACAGAACTTTGTCCCCAACTTGCGATGAGGTTGTCAATCTCACCGTGTTTTGCAGAAAACAAAGGATTAAACGTATTGAATGGAAAGAAGTAAAAGTTTGCAGAAATTAAACACAAAGCAGTAAAAGATTGTAGATTGTATGTAAAGTAAAGGACCGGGATCCATAGTTCACTAGAGGTGGCTCTCCTTAGATAGATAACATGCTGGGTGAACAAATTACAGCGGGGCAATTGACAAACACCGAGAAAGCAATACATGCATATACTAATCATCTTGACTCCTCTGAGACTTGATTGGGCATTACAACATAATACATAGACCGCCATCCAACTACATCTATGACTAATAATCCACCTTTAGGTTATCATCCGAACCCCCTCCAGTATTAAGTTGCAATCAACAGATTATTGCTTTACGAACTGCGTGTAAAGTAAACAATACAATTGTTCTATGAACAAAGGATCGTTGTTTTCTCCCTAGTAGAAACAACACATCTAGTACCTTAGAGATTTCTGTCACTTCCCCAGATTACCAGAGGCATGAACCCACTATCGAGCATAAATACTAACTCTTGGAGTTGCTAGCATCTACTTGGCCAAGATAGCTACTATCAACGGAAAGCATGCAAGATCTCAAATAACAAAGACATGATAGAATCAATAATCAATCTGAAATAGCATCTCAATATCCATCGGATCCCCGCAAACACAACATGTATGGATTACAAATAGATGATCTTGATCATGAACGGAGCTCACAAGATCTAAAAATGAAAGCACAAAGGAGGGGAAACCAGCCATCTAGCTACTACATGGATCCGTAGTCCAAGGATGAACTACTCACGCATCACACCGGAGGCTTGCATGGTGATGAAGAAGGTCTCCAGGGTGAATTCCCTCTCCGTGAGTCTTTGGGAAGAGCTTGATCCCTCCCGATCTAGGGATGGAGATGACTGACTCTGAGACTCTTTCGTGGATTTTTGATCGGGCACTTAGGGTTTTCGTCCCGAGGGCAATATATAGGCGGAAGGAGAGGCCGAGGGGGTGCCGGGAGCCACCACACCACCCCCTGGCGCGGGTCAGGCCTGGCCGCGCGGCTAGGTGGTGTGGCTTGCCCCTGGCCCCTCTCTGTCTCGTATTCTGGCACTTGATCCATTCCGAAAAAATAGGCACTTTGGCTTTTGTCCCGTATAAGTCAGAAATCTCATGTCCCTTGTATACGAGGGCCGCTCCTCATGCTACTCAAGTTTAGTCACGGTAAGTTCTTGTCATTGTAAGTACATGTGTATCATTGAGAACCATAGCAGGTACCTTGCCCAATGATACGGAAGAATCCCCATATCAAAATGACAAGGCAAGCAGACAATGAGCATCTCAGCATTCTTCTTATTTACCATGGGAATATGGTGCTTTTTTCTCTCTTTCCTCTTTTCATAGTATCTTTTTTTTCTTTTTCTCTTTTTTCTCAATATAGGACTCTTTTTTTATAAGAGGAATGCTTCATAGACAACTCATTATGGTTACGCTGCAGGTTTCCACCATGTCAGCATGGATTAGACCAGCGGCCCAGGCGTTTCTCTAACACATATACATAACTCCATGGACTTACAAGCTCCCCTTTCATTTCACAAGCGACATCCATATACAAAAGAGCATGATATCAACTAGGTACAAGTACCAAGTGCAATGTTGAAAGCGTTCCCCATGAAAGCATGGTTCTGCTAATTCCCAACAAATAAGTGCAAGCATATACAACATAGAAGACACAATGGTTCAAGTTTATTAAGGGCAAGTAAAGTAAAGTGTGCCATCAAGTTCGTGAGAGCTTTAATCACTAGTTTTCTCATAACAAGAGGAAGGTAAACAAAAGCATGAATATACTTGGAATAGCATAAGCTAGTAGGTAGGTATGGTGGACTCTTTGGAATAACTTGGTTTAGGGAGTTGGATGCATGAGTGGAACTCATACTTGGTTGTGGAGGCTAGCAAAAGACTGGGAGCGACAAACTAGGAGAGAAATAATGGCCATAATCATGCAGCGCGACAAAACATCATTGATCAAAGCATAAAGTGATACTACAAGTTGGAAACTAAAGCATCATAAAGGCTATGGTGACTTGAGATAGTCATAACATGGTGTGAGCATGTGCCAAGTCAACCCAAATAAAGCATCAAAGGAGAATACCACTATACTATGCTTTAATATGCTAAAACAACGCATGATTCATCCAAGGCACATTAAGCAATCTCAATTGTTTATAACAAGTCATGATACAACAAAGAATACTAAGCATAAAGCCAAAACAATATCAAGCATGGCATGACAAAGCATAGCCACGGTAAAAAACGAGCTCTTTTTACCACATAAGCATGAACTTTCCTACTCTTTTCCAAACCAAACCAAACTATTCGCAAACCAAAGTGTGAAAGAGGGGGTCCAACCAATTTATTCAGAAAACTAAGCAAACCAAAGCAAACTAAAAACCAAAACAAAAACGAAAAAGAAGACGCTCCAAGAAAACACAATCATGCATGAAACAATAAAATGAAGCGTTTGGAAGAAACAGGATTTTTATTGATGAAGAAGGGGAATGCCTTGGGCATCCCGAAGCTTTGACGCTTGTACTTCTTGGATATTTCTTGGGGTGACACACGTGGCATCCCCAAGCTTGAGCTTTAGTCCAGCCTTCATCTCATTACTCATTCCTTCCATACACCTGAAATTTTTCCTTCATACAAAACTTCACACAATCTCATTAGCATCATTAGTGCACTTAAGATAAATAAGTCTCAAGGTTCAGCTCTAACACCAAATAAACTTCCATTAGAACACTAGATACTGTAGCACTTCCCTCAAAAAGCTCAATTCCCCAAAAGAACTCAAGAAGGAACCAACAAGAAGCAAATGCAGAAAATGGTAGAAATCTATCAAAACAGACCAGCAGGTAAAGATGGATTTTTTTGAAGACCTTCTGTTGCTCAAATCAAAAAGTGTTGAACTAACGAAAGTTACATAACAACCTGGGTCAGAAGCACAAACAATTACAGCTCAATCCGACGTACAGAGCTCTCTCAGGAATTTTTATGGTGAAGCACAGAAATCTGTTTCAGGACAGCAACTTTCCCAATCACTACTTCACTCTCATTAGAGGTTACTCTTGGCACAAAAAGCAAATAAAAAGGATAAGGAGAGGTTATTATAGAGGTAATAACTTCCAAGACTCATCTAAAACTCTTGGGTTATCTCCCAAAAAGTACTTTTCTTTAACGCCTTTAAGTTAGGCATAAGAAGCAAAGAAAGAATCAAGTGTTCTCAAATGAAGAAGCATTAAGACCAAATTTTGTTTTCATAGGAGAAGCAAAATAAATCTTTTCTCTCTTTTTAGGGAAGTGTTCTATACCTTTCTTGAGTGGGAGTTGATATTTAATGGTGCCTTCTTTCATATCAATGATGGCACCAACAGTTCTAAGAAAAGGTCTTCCCAAAGTAATAGGACAAGAAGCATTGTATTACACATCCAAAACATAGAAATCAACGGGGACATAGGAATCATTAACCATAATAAGAACATCATTAAGACTCCCCATGAGTTTCTTTTTAGCATTAGCATCACGTGGGACATTCAAATAGCAATCTTCAAGAGGAGGAAAATCAAGCATATCATAAATCCTTCTAGGCATAATAGAAACACTACTATCAAGATCACACAAAGCTTTGAAATCAAAGTCATTCACTTTCATATTAATGATGGGTTCCCAACCATCTTCTTACTTTATAGGAATAGAAGCTTTATGTTTCATCTTTTCTTCTTTAATCTTTATGAGAGCATCAGTAATGTGTTTTGTAAAAGCCATGTTCATAGCACTAGCATTAGGACTTTTAGCAAGCTTTTGTAGGAACTTAATAACTTCAGAGATGTTGCAACCATCAAGATCAAAATCAACTTTATCATCTAAAGTAGTAGAACTATTACTAGCCTCAACACTAGTGGTGTTGATAGTAGAAACACTAATGTTCCTAGCAATTTCATCTTCTCTTTCCCACTTAGCATGTAATTCAGCTAATAGTCTATCATTTTCATCAATTCTTACTTGTATGGCATTAGTAGCTGCAAAGGGATTGTCATTAGTTTCAGGTTTAGCAGCCATTTTATTAATCAATGAAGATTGAGCTTCAGATAGAGAAGATATATTCCTTTCAGCATTAGAGAGTTTCAGTTGTAAACTAGGAATTTCCCTATTTAGACTCTCAAGTTGATGGCTAATGTTCTTCAAAATGATAGATTGTTCCTCCATAGTTTTAGTAAATAGATTATTTTGCTCGTATTGCATTTGCATGTAGTTTTTAGTGGCTCTTTCAACTTCTAAGATTCTTCCTTCACTAGGTAATTCAGATTTACCATTGTTGGAAGGATATGGCTTATAATTGTTGTTACCAAAATTGTTCCTATAAGCATTATTACCATAAGCATTGTTGCCAAAATTATTATTTCTTATGAAGTTCACATCAACTTGCTCTTCTTGAGCAACCAAAGAGGCTAAAGGAACATTATTTGGATCAATATGGGCTTTCCCATTAACAAGCATGGACATAATAATATCAATCTTATCACTCAAGGAGGAGGTTTCAAAATTTACCTTCTTACCTTGTGGAGCTCCCTCAGTATGCCATTCAGAATAATTAACCATCATATTGTCCAAAAGTTTTGTTGCAGCACCCAAAGTGATGGTCATAAAGGTACCTCCAGCAGCTAAATCCAATAGGTTCCTTGAAGAATAGTTCAATCCTGCATAAAAAGTTTGGATGATCATCCAAGCAGTCAGTCAATGAGTGGGACAATTCTTAACCAAAGATTTCATTCTTTCCCAAGCTTGAGCAACATGCTCATTATCAAGTTGTTTAAACTTCATTATTTCACTTCTCATGGATATAATCTTAGCAGGAGGATAGTATTTTCCAATAAAAGCATCTTTGCACTTAGTCCAAGAATCAATACTATTCCTAGTTAAGGAATTCAACCATTCTTTAGCTTTTCCTCTCAAAGAGAAAGGAAACAATTTCAGCTTAATAATATCACCATCTATATCCCTATGCTTTTGCATCTCACAAAGTTCAACAAAGTTATTTAGATGGGAAGCAGCATCTTCATTACCAATGCCAGAAAATTGTTCTCTCATAACAAGATTGAGCAAAGCAGGTTTTATCTCAAAGAAAGTATTTTCATCCACAGGTGGAGCAATAGGTGTGCTCATAAAATCATTGTTGTTGGTGCTAGTGAAGTCACACAACTTAGAGTTCTCAAGAGTAGTCATTTTTTTGGGTTTTCAAATAAGAAAGCAAACTAGTAAAACTAATTTTGTTTTGTGTTTTTTGAAGAACAAAACAAGCAAACAAAGCAAAAAGAAACTAAGCAAAACAAAAACAACAAAGTAAAGAGATTGGTTATGAGGGACTCCCCTTGTGAAGATGTCCTTGACTCCCTGGCAACGGCGCCAGAAAAATCTTTGCTGGCTCGTGGTTGATGTAGAGCTCGTTGGGAACCCCAAGAGCAAGGTATGATGAGCACAGCAACAAGTTTTCCCTCAGTTATGAGACCAAGGTTTAATCGAACCAGTAGGAGCAAGGAAACACCCCAAAGGTGTTACTAGCTGAGCTTTGGTAGGCACTACCGGTGCTAGTAGCAACATGGAGACCTGCACAACACAACCACAGAACTTTGTCCCCAACTTGCGATGAGGTTGTCAATCTCACCGTGTTTTGCAGAAAACAAAGGATTAAACGTATTGAATGGAAAGAAGTAAAAGTTTGCAGAAATTAAACACAAAGCAGTAAAAGATTGTAGATTGTATGTAAAGTAAAGGACCGGGATCCATAGTTCACTAGAGGTGGCTCTCCTTAGATAGATAACATGCTGGGTGAACAAATTACAGCGGGGCAATTGACAAACACCGAGAAAGCAATACATGCATATACTAATCATCTTGACTCCTCTGAGACTTGATTGGGCATTACAACATAATACATAGACCGCCATCCAACTACATCTATGACTAATAATCCACCTTTAGGTTATCATCCGAACCTCCAAAGATTAAGTTGCAATCAATGATTATTGCTTCTGAACTGCGTGTAAAGTAAACAATACAATTGTTCTATGAACAAAGGATCGTTGTTTTCTCCTAGTAGAAACAACACATCTAGTACCTTAGAGATTTACATCACTTCCCAGATTACGAGGCATGAACCCACTATCGAGCATAAATACTAACTCTTGGAGTTGCTAGCATCTACTTGGCCAAGATAGCTACTATCAACGGAAAGCATGCAAGATCTCAAATAACAAAGACATGATAGAATCAATAATCAATCTGAAATAGCATCTCAATATCCATCGGATCCCCGCAAACACAACATGTATGGATTACAAATAGATGATCTTGATCATGAACGGAGCTCACAAGATCTAAAAATGAAAGCACAAAGGAGGGGAAACCACCCATCTAGCTACTACATGGATCCGTAGTCCAAGGATGAACTACTCACGCATCACACCGGAGGCTTGCATGGTGATGAAGAAGGTCTCTAGGGTGAATTCCCCTCTCCGGCAGGGTGCCGGGAAGAGCTTCAGATCCCTGCCGGTCTAGGGATGGAGATGACGGTGGCTATAGACTCTTTCGTGGATTTTTGATCGGGCACTTAGGGTTTTCGTCCTGAGGGCAATATATAGGAGGAAGGAGAGGCCGAGGGGGTGCCGGGAGCCACCACACCACCTGGCGCGGGCAGGCTGGCCGGCCAGGTGGTGTGGCTGCCCCGCCCCTCTTGTCTCGTATTCAGCACTTGATCCCTTAGGAAAAATAGGCACTTTGGCTTTTGTCCCATCCAATTCGAGAATATTCATTTTCCGACTTTCCTGGAACCAAAACAGCAGAAACAGTGCAGGAACTGCGTGGCTCTTGTTAATAGCTTAGTCCAAGAAATCATATGAAAAGTACTCCAAAGTTGGAACAAAACACAACAAAGTGGATAAAACCAAGCATGGAACATCAAAAATTATAGATACATTTGTAATGTATCAGTGCCTAGTATATTTTATTAGTGCTTTATGACTTTGTTGCGACTTGTTGTGCTTAATGCTTGTCACTAGGGCCCGAGTGCCATGATTTCAGATCTGAACATGTTATTGATTCATTATGATAGTATTGTTTATGGTCTTAACTGCAAGTTGTTTACACACATTGTTGTCCGGAACCAATGGCCCCGAAGTGACAGAAATCGGATAACTGGAGGGAATGGCTTTGATGTGAGGATCACATGTGTTCACGGAGTGTTAATGCTTTGCTCCGGTGCTCTATTAAAAGGAGCACCTTAATTGCCAGTAGTTCTCTTGAGGCCCCGCTGCAAACAGGCTGACAGGACAAAAGATGTTGTGCAAGTTCTCACTGCGAGCACGTATGACTATATATGGAACACATGCCTAGGATTATCTAGTACTTGGATGCTTTATCTTATTTATCTGTAATTGCCCTATGTTCTGATTGCTATGTGAATTGTCTTGTCCATGCAACGCCCGTCCATCCATCCCTATGCCTACCTTTTCGAATCCCAGCATTTGTTCGCTATTGTTATACATCTTTACTTTACTCTTTGTTACTTTACTATTCCTACTACAAAACTGTTACTCTTGATAAACTTTGTGAGCAAGATTGTTTCAGTGCACTGAATTGACAACTCAGTTGTTAAGGCTTATAAATATTCGTTGGCTCCCCTTGTGTCGAATCAATAAATTGGGTGTCACTTCCCTCGAAAATACTGCGATACACCCCCTATACTTGTGGGTTATCATTTATGTATTTATTTTAGCTACAGTTTCTACTAAAGAGAAAATACCAAATCAATATGAAGATTTGAGGAAGAAAACAATGGAAGAAAATGTTGTTAAGATGTATGAAGCATTCAAGATGAAGGCTGTTGAAACTGGAAAGCCAATTGAAGATTTCATGTCCATAGCTTGTTCTTCTGTCTTTGGTTCTAAACCACCACCATCAATGACAATACAAGAAGAGAAACAATTGCAACGTAGCAACATTAACGACAACCCTAACTACGTACCTGATGCAGCAGAGGATTCCACTTCTGATGATGAACACGAGCACAATCTTGAAGACTCTCCATCTAAGGTCATATAATCTCATATACTTGAATTGTTCACTATTGTGCATGCTTTTTCTGCTAACCATGTAACACACTTATGTCATGCAGTTAGTTGATGTTTATACACAGCCACCACAACAAAAGCGTTCCAAGACACTTGTACTTTCTGCACCAACTGTATCAACTAGATCAAGAGCTATTGAAGATACTACAAATGACGAATCTAGTCAAGGAAAAGGAAGTAACACACAAGAAGAAACACCACCACCAAGGAATCTTACTTTTATAAATAGCAACTCACATGATGGAAATGCAATTGTTACCTCTGAACAGCGAGGTATGAACATCATTTGGTTGCATTATGATCCGCCTCCTAACTTATCAATATTTATATGTAACCTATACTTGTTTCTGTGCGTAGTTTCAAATGAAATTGCAAACTCTAGCGAACCAAAGAACAAGCGAGGTAGACACATAAATACTATGGGCCATGCACTATGATATGTTGCAAACGTATCCATAATTTTTGATGTTCCATGCTTGGTTTTATCTACTTTCTTGTGTTTTGTCCACACCTTGGAGTACTTTTCATATGATTTCTTGGACTAACCTATTAACAAGAGCCACAGTGCCAGCTGCATGTTTTCTGCTCTTTTTGTTTCCAGGAAAGTCAGAAAATGAATATTCTCGGAATTGGACGTGACAAAAGCCAAAGTCAGTATTTCACTGAGGGACACCTGGAGCTAGAATACGAGACGGAGAGGGGCTAGGGCCCGGCCACACCACCTGGCCGCACGGCCAGGCCTGGCCCGCGCCAGGGGGTGGTCTGGCCGCCCCAGGCACCCCCTCGGCCTCTCCTTCCGCCTATATATTGCCTCTGATACAGAAACCCTAAGTACCTGATCAAAATTCCACGAAAGAGTTTGTAGCCGCCGTCATCTCCATCCCTAGATCGGGAGGGATCTGAAGCTCTTCCCGGCACCCTGCCATAGTGGGGAATTCACCCTGGAGGCCTTCTTCATCACCATGCAAGCCTCTAGTGTGATGCGTGATTAGTTCATCTCTGGACTACGGGTGCATGTAGTAGCTAGATGGCTGGTTCTCCTCCTTTGTGCTATCATGTTTAGATCTTGTGAGCTCCGTTCATGATCAAGATCATCTATTTGTAATTCTACATGTTGTGTTTGCGGGGATTCGATGGATATTGAGATGCTATTTCAGATCGATTATTGATTTTAGCATGTCTTTATTATTTGTGATCTTGCATGCTTTCCGTTGTTAGTAGCTATCTTGGCCAAGTAGATGCTAGCAACTCCAAGAGTTAGTATTTATGCTCGATAGTGGGTTCATGCCTCTGGTAATCTGGGGAAGTGACAGAAATCTCTAAGGTACTAGATGTGTTGTTTCTACTAGGGAGAAAACAACAATCCTTTGTTCATAGAACAATCGTATTGTTTACTTTACACGCAATTCGTAATGCAATTATCCGTTCCCTGCAACTTAATACTGGAGGGGGTTCGGATGATAACCTGAAGGTGGATTATTAGTCATGGATGCAGTTGGATGGCGGTCTATGTATAATGTTGTAATGCCCAATCGAATCTCAAAGGAGTCAAGAAGATTAGTATATGCTTGTATGCTTTCTCTATGTTTGTCAATTGCCCCGCTGTAATTTGTTCACCCAGCATGTTATCTATCTTAAGGAGAGCCACCTCTAGTGAACTATGGATCCCGGTCCTTTCTTTTACTATCAATCTACAATCAATTGTTTATTGCTTTGTGTTTACTTTCTGCAAACTATTACTTTCTTCCACTCGATACGTTTAATCCTTTGTTTTCAGCAAAACCGGTGAGATTGACAACCTCATCGCAAGTTGGGGACAGAGTTCTGTGGTTGTGTTGTGTAGGTCTCCACGTTGCTGCTAGCACCGGTAGTGCGCCCTGCCAAAGTTCAGCTAGCTACACCTTTGGGGTGTTTCCTTGCTCCTACTGGTTCGATTAAACCTTGATTTTATACTGAGGGAAAACTTGCTGCTGTGCTCAGCATACCTTCCTCTTGGGGTTCCCCAACGAGCTCGATATATTTTGGGCTATCACACTACATGTTTATTCAAGAAGAAATGGAGGAAAAAGGATGCCCATTGTGTTCAATGAGGGCGCCAGGACCCAAAGATCCAGTCCAGGCAGCAAAACTAGCTTCAGAGTTTGGTATTCACGTCCGCGGCAATATACCCCTAGAAACACACTAGAAACAGTACTATGACAAAGATAAAGGAATGAAAAATGTTATTCCTGATGCTCTTAAATCTGTTGTGGTGAGTATGCACAAATCTTCATGATCGCAATGCAATTGCGGTTTTTGTTTACCATGCTCATATTAATCTTGGATTTTATTTTATGCATGGAAAATTTTAAATGGACAAAAATTCTCCTTTTGCCAAAGATGTTTGCACCGATATCATACATAATGGTATTCGCCAGCAACACTACAGACTTAAAAGGGCTTACTAGCCTACAATTTAGAAACAAAAACTTACAGCACAGCAAGCATATCTGCTAAAGCCAGACACCGTGCAAGATAAGAGTTGGAAATCCCTTGTCAATACATGGTTCGACGAGCATTACCAGGCACATGATTCATATTTCTATCAACTTTATCTTGTACATTCAGTAAATACGTACTAACAACTACAAAACTGATGTACCTATACACATGAAAATTGCAAGATTAATTTAAAAAACCAAGAAGGTGTGAAGTAAAACCATACGACTAGCTTAGAAGCTATGTTGCACACTATGAGTATGTTGTAAGTATTTAAACTACCCATATGCATAGTATATCTTCTATTAATATAGCATGTACACTTGTTATGATACATCTTATGTAACTCCTGCAGAAAGCTAAGTAGGACTGCGAGGAAATAGGTCCCATTGAATTTTACAAATCAACCCACACTAACAAGGACGGTTTGATGTCTGCTAAATCAGAATCTTCTTATGTGAGATAATTTATGCAAAATCAATGCACTTGTGGTGACTTTGGAAATTTAATTTCATTATTCTAACCATTGACATACATGAATTCATATTGCAACTTCAGATGGCGTTGAGAAGGATGGGACCACACCCAAGAGATCATACTCACAAAACTGATCTGCAGATTGTTCAAGAAGTTTTTCATGAACAGAGCTCATCTAGTACATTCATCTCAAGCATTGGTGTCTCAACAAGCTCAATAAAATCAAGCAATTCTTCTACATGCACGCGAGAGTTAGAATATACACTTGCAAAAGAGAAACAACAATCTGTGGAAGCAAGAGAAAGGTATCAACGGGAGTTGGAGGAAAGAATGCTAGCCCAGAACAAAAATATGAGGCATTGAGAATCAAGCAGGAACAAGAACTTGCAACTATCAAGAAGGACTAGGAGGAGAAGACTTTAGCATATGAGAAGATGCACCAAGAAATGGATACCATTATTGGTTTCATCTTAAGGAACTAGAGCAAAGGACCAAATGCACCCCAATCCTGATGGTGTCAGGATCTGTTTCATACACTTTTAGTTCTATCTTACATTTATCTCTGTCAGACTTGGAAAGTCCGTGTGCTACTGAATGTTGTAATATTATTTGGCTTCATTTTCAAATACTTTAAATTATATTTGTTTTCATATTTCATTAATTCCTGAAAATTTGCATTATTTATTTACATTCCTATAATTTTCCTTCCGTGGCGGAATTTTCGACGCCATCACCAGCTTCTGGTCCCACATTCCAGCACCATGTGGGCCCCACATGTGCATGGACCCACCTTAAAGAATCCACGTCATCACTATTGGACCCACCTGGCAGCACATCAACACGGTTTTGACCCACCTGTTAGAAACCACATCATTAATGCTAGACCCACCTGTTAGAAACCATGTCATCAATGTTGGACCCACCTGTTAGAACCCACGTCAGCACAGATGGACCCAGATGACATAATCCACGTCCACAATGCTGGACCCATCTGACAGCATCCACATCAACACGGATGGACCTACCTAGCAGCAATCACGTCATCATGTTTGGACACACATTTGACCGGTCCTAGTCGCAGACTGTGACAGAATATTGTATATTCAGTGACTAAAATTCTCATCATTGATAATGAATGACGATGACAGATTTAGGAACCGTCAACGATAACAAAAGTTTTGAAATCCGTGGTCGCGAGTTTGATGATGATGGAGCTTCCATGACAAACCTCATGACAACCATTTTTTGTCATGAGGGTATTTTCAGTGATAGATTTAGATTATACATGACAAAAGAATTTTTTCACCAGAAATCAACTTTTTTGTAGTGATCCTTGTAGCACAACGGCGTGCCACAGTGGTGTTATCCTTGCGTGTACAGTCCTTCTATGGGACTGTGCCACCGCAAAGGCAACGAGAAAGATAGAGGGGAGAGTACTCTAAGGAAATTGTCTTGGAGAAATATCTCAACTGTTGTTTTAATTCCCACCCATGGGCACCTCTTTATAGGTGGAGGGGGTGCACCTTTACCAAAGACTATCCCATGTGGGAGTAAATAAAGTACAAAGGAAAAGGAGGAGGGGCTGGCCAGCTAGGCTAGCTGAGCAACCGGGTGGGCCACCCATGGCCAGCCTAGCAGCAAGTGGCGACGGCGACCCGCAACAGCAGCAACAACCCACAAAGTCGGTCGGGTGGGCCGGCCACCCGCGCACGCGGCGCGTGGCCCAGCAACAGCGACAAGGTGAGGCGGTGGGGAGGTTGTGGCCGGGTGGGCCGCACGCCTACTTCTCCACGCGCGCCCCTGTACCCTAGTTGGGCCGGGAGTCCATGGCCTGCTAGCGGCCACCGACTATCTGCCACCCCGCGCGACGCCTACCCCTGCCTGCTCGCACGCGTGGGCCAGCTTAGGCCCAGCAGTGGCTTGTGCTGCCTTTTCAGGCAGCTTTCTCCTAGGACGATTCCCTCCGGGGTTTTGACCCTGTGGAGAAACTTTCCCTATAAATATTAATTTAAATATTTATTTAATATATATTAATTCATAATTAATATATAACAAATGTATATTATAAATTTCCATTTATCCAAAAAACATTTTGGTCTTTTTCCTTTTTTCCTCTGAACATCTTCGGATTCTCCTCGGAACGTTTCCAGTTTCTCTCTCTTTCGTGATTCCATCGTATAGGAAGATCTCTATGCGTCATAGTGCCCTTAAGTGTGTTGCCCTATGGTTCGGGAATGTCATAGACATGATCGAGACGATCTCCGATCAATGATCAATAGTGGGACCGGGATGCCCATAATGACCCCCATGCATTCCACGAAACACCCTTTGTGTCGAACCATAAATGATGAATCCAGTTCTCTTTGTTACTTCAATACTAGACTTGTTGAAGATCTGATCATCAGTATGATGATACCTTGTTCAATCTCGTTTCCAACAAGTACTGTTTTACTCGTTCATGTGAAATTTGATCCCCATGACATAGTCATATGCTACGTAGTCTATGGATGTAATTCACCGAGCGGGCCCAGTGTATCTTCCTGTCACACATAAGAACAAATCCCGATCTTGATACATTAGCCTCAACATGCCCTTCTAGAATACCCAACGTACATCTTTATAGTCATCCAATTACGGTCATGATGGTTGATGCAATCAAAGCAACCTTGGGTGATAGTGATTAATATAATCTTACAATCTAAGGATTAGGACACTCTATTTCTGACAATTGCAACTCTAAACTATGTGACATGATCGTGCTGCAATAATCATTATTGGGTAATGTCCATCATATCATCTTTAGATGGGTATGACTTCATTGTCAATTTGCATAGAAGCGCCATGATCAGAAAACCTTGATCATCAGTTTCCCAATGAACTAATTGAATAGAGGCTACTAGGGAACTTTGGTTTGTTTATATACCACACATGTATTAATGTTTCCGCTTGATACAATTATAGCATGATATAAAACTATTATGAACTAATGAGATATTATTTGCTTCTAGGGCATACCTCCTTCACTTGGGGTTGTTTGGCAAAGGTCAACATACTAATTCTCAAGAAACGCAAACTTGGACCTAGGACAGTGGATTGTATATTTCTAGGATATGCTTCGTGGAGTGTAGGCTATAGATTTTTAGTGGTTAAATCTGAGATACCTGATATGCATGTTGATACTATAATGAAATATTGTGATGCAACATTTTTTGAGAATATGTTTCCTATGAAAGATATGCATAGCACTGCTAGAATTTCTTCTGAAATACTTACTAAATCTAGTGCATTTATTGAGAATTTTTAACAACCACATGAGCAAGTCCTTGAGAAGGATGACGATGAACCGCCCACGAGGAGTAAGAGACAAAGGATTGCAAAAAAATTGTTAATGATTTCATCGTGTACCTTGTGGATAATACTCCCGGATCCACTATTGAGGCATATGCATCTCCTTATACAGATGATTGGAAAGAAGTTGTCCAAAATGAGATGGACTCGATTGTTTAATGGAACTTGAGAATTAGCAGAATGACCCTATGGTTGTAAACCTGTGGGCTATAAGTGGGTGTTCAAGAAGAAGCTAAGGCCTCATGGTACTATTAAGAAGTACAAGGCATGGCTTGTAGCAAAGGGCTACACCCAGAAAGAAGGCGAAGATTACTTTGACACCTATTCACCTATCGCTAGACTGACCACCATTCGAGTACCCCTTTCCTAGATGCCTCTTATGGTCTTCTCGTTCATCAAATGGACATGAAGACAACTTTCCTTAATGGAGAGTTGGAAGAGGAAATCTATCAGCCGGATGGATTTGTGGTAAAGGGTGAAGAGACAAAGGTGTGCAAGTTGTTAAAATCTTTATATGGCCTAAGACAAGCACCTAAGAAATGGCATGAGAAGTTTGACAAAACTCTTATTTCTGTTGGCTTTGTCATTAATGAGGCTGATAGGTGTGTTTACTATGGCCATGGTGGGGTTAATAGTGTTATATTATGTTTGTACGTGGATGACATTCTAATCTTTGGTACAAACATGAAAGTGATAAAGGAATTCAAGTCTTTCCTGTCAAAGAGTTTTGATATTGAAGATCTAGGAGAGGCTGATGTGATTCTGAACACCAAGCTTATTAAGAACGAGAATGAGATCACCTTAACTCAATCTTGTTACGTTGAGAAGGTCTTGAGCCGATTTGGCTTTACCGATAGCAAGACTTCTCCAACACCTTATGATCCCAGTTTGACATTGTGAAAGAATAAGAAGGAACCAACATATCAATTGAAATATTCATAGATTGTTGGTTCTCTCATGTACTTAGCGAGCGCTACCAGGCCCGATATCTCTTTTGATGTGAGCAAGTTGAGTAGGTTCATGTCTAACCCGGGTATTGATCATTGGCATGCACTTGAAAGGGTCATGCACTATCTATGTGGTACAATGAGCTATGAGATTCATTATTCAGGGCACCGTGCCGTGCTTGAAGGATATAGTGGTTTGAATCGGATATCTGATGTTGATGAACACTATGCCACAAGCTGGTATGTGTTTACCCTTGGAGGTGGCGCAATGTCATGGAGGTCAAGTAGACAGACCATATTGACGAGGTCAACCATGGAAGCATAACTTACTACTTTAGACACAACCACTATTGAATCATAATAGCTGCATGCGCTCTTGATGGACTTGCCTGTGGTTCAAAAACATGTGTCGTCAATCCTTTTGAATTGTGACAACCAAACTGTTATTTTCAAAGTGAACAATTCTAAAGATAACACGAGGTCATCAAGACACGTAAAGTTACGTTTGAAATCTATTAGGAAATTGAGAAACTCTGGAATAATAGTTGTTACGTATATTCAAACAGGCAAAAACCTGGCAGATGCCTTTACAAAGGGACTATCACGAAATGTGATAGGAAGTGCATCAAGAGAGATGGGGTTGAGACCCATGGATGTCACACCATAGTGGTAATCCAACCTATGTGATCAGAGATTCCGTAAATTAGGATCTGAGAAGAACAAGCTAGTGGTTTGACTGAGAAGAGTATTTTCTAACCCTCTCTATATGAAGATGCATAACTCTCATAATCTATAAGGCAGGTTGGAGATATGCCTTAATGTGTTTCTGTTGGCTATAACTAGCAAATATGTTATCCTACATGGCATTCTTGAAAGAACACACCTATATGAGCTCGACTGTAAATGTCGCAGTCTATGAGATTTGGAGGATCTCTAGTAAACTCGTGAAGAGATCAGGAAATATTACGCATATGCTCCAACCTGCATGGTAGGCTACTGGTAACCAGATGCTAGTTATGATTTTGAGTGAAACCTATTGGCCCCAAACTTGCAATTCAAGTTTCGTCCATTATTCAATTTGTTGATAGACGTAGCTCAAGATTCTAGACAGAATTTCAACTTAACAGTCTCTGCTGAAACATTGGTATATAAACAAGTAGCGGGGGTTCGCAAATCTTCAAATGGGCATTTGAGATCTAGTGGGGGATTGTTAGAAATAATTGGGCTAAATACTTTTGGCCCATGCAGATTTCAGATTTTTCCTAAATCTCAAAGCCCATATGTATGAAAGCCTATATGTGATTTGGTCCAAATTGGTCGCAGTTCACATGTGAGTGTGGCAAGAGGAGTGGGAGGTAAAGTTTAGTCTCACATAAAAAGTTGGAGGGGAGTTACATCATCTTATAAGGTGGAGTGTCTCACCATTTTATAAGTGAGTGAAAAGAGAAGTGATACACGCGCGCTCCTGCTCTGAGGATGTCGCTCGCCCGCCCGCCTCGAGCCGAGCTTATATTTTTGCTGCTCGGGAAAATTGGTGTGGTTTTGACAGATGTGTTAACAGTTAGTCGGTTCGGGTCGCTCTTGAATTGTGGGATTTGAACTCGTGCATGACGTGGACTGCTGTAGGCGTCTGTATGGCTTCCACCACACAAAACACCGAAACCAATCTAAGGTTCTGCCAGCCTCTTTGCTTGCACTGCCACCGGAACCACTCGCCTTTGCAATCCTGTACGGGAGAGGGCGAATAAGGTTTTTGGAAGTGCTCCGCGCGACTACTCAAGTTCGTCATCACGGCGCGTCTTTCTAGGCGATCTCCTGGTCCACGGGCGACTTGTTTTCAACATCGTTTCCTTCAAGAAGATGCCACTGCAACCTCTGCACCAACGGCGACTTCATCGGCAACCGATAAGTACGTATACCGTGATCCGACCTGTTGCCAAACTATAGATTGCTATTGCATATGCAATGCTCTACTGTTCTTGTTGATTAATGTTGGAATTTGATGAGTTTTGGGCTGTTGGCCCATTAGACAAATTCTGAAATTCTCTTTGGCCCATTTGTGCATGGCAGCATATGGCTATGCTAGTGGTGTTAAATTTTAGTCCCACATTGCTAGTTGAAAGTTATATCTTCTTATATACTAGGCTCTTCCACCACTCACTAAGGTGTGAGAAGAAGAGCAGCTCCCGCGCAATCCTCCTCCGACGCCGTCCGCCTCGCCTCGTCACGCCACGCCTCGTCATGACGCGCGCGCACCGCGGGTTGCGGGAATCTCGCCGAGCCGGGATTTATTTTTGCTAGTTGGGAAAATTAATCATAGATTAATTATGAGTCATTAACAGACGCGTTAATTAGCCAGCCATTTACAGTCTTTACGGGACGTGAGTTGTTACTGACTGACGTGGGCTAAGTCCCACGATTTCCCTGACCTGTTCTATATAAGCGTCTACGCTAAACCTAATCGGCACCGCTTACCACACGCGTCTCCTTCCGGTCTATTGCGCCGCCGCCTTCCCCTTCCCCATCCCGCCTTGCGGCGTGCACCGCAGATAAGGACAGTAGGCCTCCGAAACCCCTCCTTCTTGTGAACCTGTATGGGTGAGGGGCGATCAGGTTTTTGGGGAGCGCTTCCGCGCGACTACTGACGCCATCATGGACGACTCCTTCCCCGACGAGCACTTCTTCCCGGACATCGGCAGCCTCTACATCGACAACATGGCTGACGACGCTAAGGAGATGAACATCAACCGCTTACGATGCTATGGCGACTCCGATCTAGTCGCCGGCCAGGTCGCCAGGACATGCGACGCCGTGTCTCCAACAATGATCGTGTACCGCCAAGCGGTAGACCAGCTGGGAGGAAACTTTGACGGCTATTCCATCGAGTGGATCGACAGACGCAAGAACGAGGAGGCGGACGTCCTTTCCTGCATCGGATCGGCCCGACAAGCACCACCAACAGGCGTCTTCCTCGATATCATCCACAAACCTTCGGTTAGCCCACCAAAGGAGATCGACGTCGGGATACCACTGCAACCAGAGCCGGCCCTAGTCGCCATGGTTGTGGAGCCTAGCGACTGGACGGCACCATACGTCGCCTTCCTCGAGCACAAGATCCTACCAAGCAACGAGACGGAGGCGCGAATGATCATGCGCCGCTACAAATCCTTCGTCATCATCAACGGCGAGCTCCACAGACGTAGCGTGACTGGCGTGTTCCAGCGCTGCATACAGCCAGAAGAAGGCCGCAAGATCCTCTAGGACATTCACGCCGGCGACTGCGGCCATCACGCCGGCACCAAGTCGTTGGTCACCAAGGCCATGCGGCACGGTTTCTACTGGCTCACCGCACATGCCGACGCCACCAACATCGTCCAGCGATGCGTCGGATGCCAGAAGTACGCCCACCAGACGCACCTCCCTGGTTTGGCACTCAAGACCATCCCCATCACATGGCCATTCGCCGTATGGGGCATGGACATGGTAGGCCCGTTCAAGAAGGCCCCATCTGGCTTCACCCATCTCCTGGTCGTGGTCGACAAGTTCACCAAATGGGTCGAGGCCAAGCCGATCAAAAAGTGCGACGGCAAGACGGCCACCAAGTTCTTACGCGAGCTCATCTACCGATATAGCTACCCGCACAACATCATAACGGACAACGCACCAATTTTGCCAAGGGGGCCATGGTGGAATTCTTTGAAGAACATGGCATACGACTCGACCTCGCTTCAGTCGCCCACCCAGAGTCGAACGGCCAAGCAGAACGCGCCAACCAGAGCGTCCTCCATGGGCTCAAGACGCGACTCCAGGTTCCCCTCGAGCGCACCCCAGGATGCTGGGTCGACGATCTCCCCTCCGTAATATGGGGGATCCGCACGTCCATCAATCGTTCCACCGGGTTCCCACCCTTCTTCATGGTGTATGGCGCCGAGGCCGTAATGCCAACTGACCTGGAGCACGATTCACCTCGAGTCGCCAATTACGTCAAGGCGACCAACAAGGTCGCCCGCCAAGACAGCGTCGACCAACTCGACGAGGCACGCGACCTGGCCCGCTCCCGCACCACCATCTACCAGCAAGGACTCCGCCGCTACCACAGCCGCCGAGTCCGGACACGCACATTCCAGGAGGGCGACCTGGTCCTCCGACTGGCCCAGGACAAGAAGGGCATGCACAAACTCTCCCCCATGGGAGGGACCATTCGCCATAGGGCGAGTCCTCGGCAACGACGCCTACTACCTCATCGACATACGGGGTGACGGCCAGCTCGAGGTCGGAAGGCCATGGAATGTAAACCTTCTCCGAAAGTTCTATACATAGAACTCAAACTTGTACCCAGATGATATATAATGAAATTCATTCGGATCACACAAATTGTGTCTACTCGCCATATTCTTGTGCCACTCACACTCGTACAAATTAGCAATACGCTACCCACGAAAGTCAACCCTTGGTCGAGCGACCGGCACGGCTAAGTAGTGTGGCCTAAGGGCACCGAAAATATTCGGGCCCTAGGACGTCCACGAATACACCAATCCAGAGCCACCATCGGAGTCGCCTAGCTCGACTGGCCCACCGGGCCAAACGACCAGTATACGCTCCTCACAGCGACCTGTCCTTCCCATCCTCGCGCAAAGCGACTCGAACGGTTAAGTACCACGCACGGGGACTCCGTAAGAATGGAATCCTCACCTGGCTCGAGAACACACCAAGTAAGAGAGCTGCCTTGGACTCGCCCAGCGACTGGCTTTCTGAGCCAGGGGAAGAGACGCGTTACAAACAACGCATTAAAACAACCTACAAAAGGAACGCGCCCACTACGGTTGAGCACCACGCTCGGGGACTCGCCTACAAAATAACCCCACTCGCGCTCGGGGACTCGCCCCCTCAGAAGACGCAAGTGACAAAACAGTGCACAACCAAAAGAAAACACATAAGTATACAATCGAGTTATACCCCATTAAAGGGCGGACGTGCTCGAGGACTCGCTCAAACAAAAATAAACACACCACACAATTATGGTCGCAATACGAGTCGATTGACTCCCCTTTACTCAAAACATTGGTCACATTACAACAGTCGCCACTTGGCATATATTACAAAATGCCCAACTACACTGTCTATTCCACAGGTCCTGACGAAGAAGCACCACCACCCCCTTAACACGAACAAATGGCTGCCACGGGTTCGTCGGGTAGGTCGTTAGTGACTTCGACAACGCCGACCGGAAGGGCTGCTCCAACTTCATGTCGCGATGCTCCGGCTCGGGGTCGCCAGGCGCCAACACTGTCTCCTGGTACGGCAGAAGATCCCCCATCGCCAACACCCGATCGGCAAAAGGGGCAGCCTTTGCAGTCATCTTCAGCACCTCTGACATCTCCACCGTGCCGGTCGCCGATGGGTAGCCACTGGTGACGTCGTCAAGGTCAAAATCGGCGGGGAAGTGGGCGAGACCTAGGCTCAATGGCGTGGTGGCCCCGCGCCTGAATGCCAAGCGTGCCATCCACTCCATGACGACAGGCGCCTCCTCCAGATAGCACCACACTTCCGTAAGCCCCCCCCAGGAATAACCTCGGTGGGGTACATGCCTTGAACAACCGCTTGGACACATAACGTCGAAGTCGTGGCCGCGTTGACCACGGCAGTCACACACTGCCAAGCGTTGAAGGTCTGAACCACCGGGTCACTTTGCCCTATCACAGCTGCAAAATCAGACGTCAGTGAAACTATGGACTTCCCCAATCAGGGATTCGCCAAATGAGTCAAGCAAAGACGGAGACTCACCGAGGAGCTTGCGGCAGTTCTCCGTGACATGCTTCTCCAAGGCAGCATGATCATTCTGCAGCCCCATGATAATCGAGTCCGTGGCCTTGCGTTCCTCCTCAGCCGCAGCAACAGCAGCTTTAGCTCGGTCCTCAGATGAAATTGAGGCCGCTCTCGCCTCCTCCAAGTCACGGATCAGCAAAGCAATTTGCTCATTCGCCACGTCCAGCTCGGCGACTGGAACATACCCTTCACGGGCCTTAGAAATTGCATCAGGAAGGCCATCTGAAAAGGAAAGAGGCAAATCATCAACGCGCCACACACCAACAGTTCACAGCTTAAAGAGAAAAAAATGAAAAGACGCAAATACTTACCAACAGTCTCCTGGAGTCGCCGGTTGGCTCTTGCGCTATGCGCAGATCCCGCTCCAAACGCTCCTTGGCTGCCTGTCGATCGGTCGACTCCCTCTGCAAACCCTGCAAAAACAACAAAGTTCAGTACTTACAAAGAACAATATCAAGTTCCTAGCCGCTGAAATTCAGCGACTAGGAACTCGAGGACTGGAGAGTAGAAGCAACTCAGTGCCTAGCTGCTAAAATTCAGCAGCTAGACACTCGGGGACTGGACGTACCTGAATGGCGGCGCCAAGCATTTTGTGAATCTCGCCGGCGTCAGTCGACGGGATCGTGAAGGAGGTGCGCCCATGACGAGATCCGATGTCTCCATCGACGACCTTCGGGCTCTGCGGAGACTGGTTGTCCGCCACACCTAGGAACCCCCTCGCTATGAAGCGAGGGAACGTCGCCGACGCTCTATCCAGGGCACTGGTCGCCGAAGCCGGCGCTCCCGTCGCAGGGGTGACCACGACTGGCTCCGACCGTGCAGCCACCACCTCTTCGACGACTGCAGCGGGGTCGCTCCCCTTGGCGCTAGCCATCTCAACGGAATCATCGGCACCGCCTTTTTGCCTCTTCGCTCCCTCCATGGTCGCTGCGTCGTCAGCAGACTTCCTCTTCTTGGGGAGGTCGTCTTCTCCTGTGGTGGTGGTCGGCGGAATCTTCGCCACCAAAGGGCAGCCGATCTTTTTGACTCCAGACCTGTCAAAATCAACACAAAGACGACACAAAAACGGAACACAACTTGGAATGGAAAATTCAAGGCTTACTTGGCGACTGGGAGAACACGTAGCCCGGTGCTGATGTGGGCGGGCTTATCCAATTCTGGACCCAGCTTGCATGTGAGCCCCCTCTCAAAGACGTCTGAAGCCCACGACACCGCGGGCTTCCTCGATGATGAAGCCGCGGTCGCCGGAATTTCCGGCTCCGAAGACACGACTGCTCTCGACGGCTGCGGCGACTTCGGTGCCGCTGCCCCAACCGCCTCCTGGCTTGGAACCCTCGAAACCGTTGGCGCAATCACCGCTAGGGGAACCTCTACCGCCGCCTCGGTGTCCTCGCCCTCTAACCCCTTCATCGGAATCGCATCCTCTGGGGCCTTGTGCGAAATTTTGGGAGTGTCTTCATCGTCAGAGTCATCATCTGACTCGAACACCACTGCCGACTTGGATGGCGATGTTGGCTTCTTTGCTGGCGACTTAGGTTTGTGCGCGGGCTTCGACGACATAGCCGTGCGCCGGGATGTGTGCTCCTGCGCGATCTCGTCACCTCCTTCGTGTTCATCGAGGCTGTGGCTCGCCTCAAACTCGCGCTGTTTCTGCATGCGAGTCTTACGAGCCGTAGGCACTGGGGGAGGAACCTCCTCCTCCTCATCGCTTTCGGAGGAGTCTCCTTCGGAGGCCTCTTCGAGTTCCCGGGGAACCTCTTCGTCGAGCGAAGGGAGCCAGCCTTCCAACACCTGGAATAGCTGAGAACAACAACGAGTGAATACCAAATGATGCGACTGCAAATTACATTGCGAGAATGGCGACCGTAGAGAAAACTTACCGTGGGGGCTTCATTCTTCACGGGAATATGCGGGACGAGCCCGACCGATACGGTGGTGAACTCCGCGTCAGTAATCTTCTTCAGGGCGGCCTTGTAGTCTTCGGTCTCCCGCGACTCCTTGCTGGTTTGGGTGGGGTCGTGCTTCCCGCTATACTCGTACATCCAATGCGGCGGAGCTGCCAGCGGAACCAGACGTCGCCCGAGCCAGCAGTTGTAAAGGTTGATCGAAATCAACCCCTGGTCCTTCAACCTCTGGATCTGGTCCATCATCTCCGCGATGGCCATCTTCTGGTCTTCGGGAAGCTTCTTCGGTGCCAGCCGACGAGGCTCGCTTCTTTCGGCGACGAATTCGAGAAGCGCCACCTCGCCGGAGGGAGTGGATTCCTTCACATAGAACCAGCTCTTCTTCCACTCGCTGGCGGCTTTCTTCGGCAGAAGGAGCTTGATGAAGTTGGCCTTGGGTTTCAATTGGAACGTGACGCTGTCGGCCGCCAGCATCAACCCGCTGGACACCTCGTGCCCGATGCGGCCGTGGAAGAGCTCTAGCCACAGCGGAAAATACGGCATGCAGCCATGGTAGCATTCGCAGAAGGCAACGAAGATCGACAGCTGCTCGATGCTGTGCGAGCCAAGATCTGACTGCTTGATTGCGTAATACGCGCAGAAGCGCCGGAAGAAGAGCGAGGTGGGAAACCCCAAACCTCTCTCTAGATGGCTGGGGAAACAAATGAATTCGCCAGCTCGCGGTTTCGGCTTGGTCTCGGAGGGAGGGGGCACCCGCCAGTTCCCCTTGCGGAGGACTCCGGCGTCCTCGAAGGACTTGAGCTGGGCCGTGGTGCACTTGGATTTTTCCCATGAGCCTTTGGGAGGCGCCATCGGGAAGGATGTGGAGTCGCTCGGTGCGGAAGGATCGAATCGAAGAAAGGCAGAAAGAATGAATGTGGGAGAATGAAGAATGCAGGGAAGGATCTGCAGAGCTGATTCGCCACTCCCCTTATAAAGGAACGCTACCCGCCAAATTCGGAGTAGCCGTTACCTGCGGTAATTACGCCGAAGTTACCGTTGGAATATCCAACGGATAGTTTGACTAGATTGACGGTCCAACTCCTCCATTCCACTCGCTACCCGCTAGTCCTCTCCACTCGCCGAAGCAGCGACTTGGCAGTAGTGACATTCGCCGGAGCGACGAATGGAAGCCTGGGAAAAATTTCCTCGGTTTTAGTGGAGTCCATCGCCAACTCGACTGGGCGTCCAAATTGGGCTCGCCTACTTCGACCGCCAAAAGGACACCTGCGCCTGAATCAACAATGGCCTCGGGGACTACTGATGGGGATATGTCGAAGGGGGTATGCCCAGCAGGACGTTCCGATTGGGCCGAAGGGTCTGCGAGTGGGCCTGAAGGACGGCGACTGGAATGCGACATAGGAGAGGGCCTAGCGACTGGAGACTGAAGGCCCAGAAGCGTACTTGAAGCCCAGTCAGATTAGGTCAAAAGCCTCCGAATCCATATCTTGTTCGGTGGTAAACTATAAACCCTAGCGAGGTGCCTCATATATAAACCTCCCTAGGGTACCTTGAGGACTTACGTTCCATCATACACCCCTCAAGCGATTCGCTGCTTAGACGCCGAGCTCGCTACCCCTGTAACTCGCTCTCCATTAATCCAATCTAGCAAGAGTAGGTCTTTACCCTACGGGGGGCCGAACCTGGGTAAACCATGTGCATCCGCCCCCATCTCGCACCGCAGATGGCCGCCAGCTCTTCCTCACGTTACAATCAATCACTGCCAGTAGCAGCGACTGCCGTGGCCATTTCCAGGACAGTTGCTGCTGCTACCGCCGCTGCTGCTGCTGCCGCCGCTATACCGTATGTGATTTCAATCCATCTCTTTCAGATTATGCTAGAGTGTCTAGTTCTAGCGCTTGGTAGAGATGTAATAGGTTTGTCTTGTTTAGATGTAATCTGTTCATCTACTCTATTAGTTTGCATGATCTATTTAATTGCTATATGTATGATCATGCTTTGTCGATTATTTATTCGGATTAAATTATATAGATTATTGCTTATGTTTTTAACAATTAATACATCTAGTATGTTAGAGTTTCACGTGTTTATAACAGTTGTTGTCCTATTCTATAATCTGGAATTGATTATGTAAATTATGCCTAATAATCCAATAAATCTCGTAGTTTTCTAATTCTATGGGAATCAAGTGGACATGTCACTCCAATCGTGTGATTTTCCTATTCCTAGGTTATGAGAATCCTATGAATGAAATGAGCGCTGAGCTTCGTGAGCCTGTCGGCCGGGAGATTATTTATGCTCGTGTAATATTTGGTTTGCCGCCCTGACAATGAGACATCTCTCCCTATCTCAAACGAAAATAGATTGAACAAGATCAATTTCGACTTGAATAGCCGAAAGGCAGCAAAGAGCCGAATCGACGATCGTTGTTCACGGCGATTGTGGCCGAAATGGTGTTGGCGGTCGATGAAACAACCGACATGGACGAGAAAATCATCTGATGAGACAGAGATCGAGACGAACCAGCATTCTTTCTTCTACTCCTAGTGTCTTTTGCCTCAAATAAGAAATCGTAAGGATCAATCTTGAACCATCTATGCCGTGGAGTACGTACTCCACGAATCACAAATAAGTAGCGTACGTGGCAAGATGATGGTACATGCGATATACGGGACCAAAAGCTTGATTCCAAGGCTCGGTGATACGCGAACATGGACGTGCATGTCGCTCACCGGGCGTCTCTTCTCCGAGCATCCCGCTCCGATCCGTTTTTCCTTCGATCGTGCCCTCTCGCTCTCGGCCTCTCCGAAACCTCGAGCACCCTCCGGCCAGAACCTTGTCACCCCCTGCACCAGTGCGCGCTGCACGTACGTACTGTACACAGGAGCTCCACACACTCGAGGCCTTCCGCCGATCACACGATCTACCTTTACAATGGTGATCGTGAGCCAGGGCCGCCACGTACGCACCGGCAATTATTCGCCGACCACGGCATGCCTTGCCGGCCAAGCGTCGTGGGTGCCGAGATTCGATCCGCCCCTGCCCCTCAGTCCAATCGTTGCAACCTTTCGTCCGCACGAACGCAGAGGGGCGGCGAGCAGATCTATCGTCATCCACCGCCATATATCGGCCTAAAGTCGAGCAGAAAAGTTGCACTCCGATATGCTCCACTTAGCTGCTGGATCGGGCGCGCGCGCGTGCGTGCGTATCCCGGTTTTGTAGTAGCGGTGTAATAATGCTCGATCCTTGTATGTACCACATCAGCGGTGCACTATACTGTCCAGTACAGTGCTACTAGCTGGATGGTCCGATCCATTCAGGTTCAGAGTGAGAGACGAGTCACGTCAGTTCAGTTATGGCCATACATAAAAGAACAGTAAAACCCAACCCATTCGGTGCTTCTGGCAATCTAGCACTATACGGTGTTCGGTTTCATGTACCTGGTCCAGTGAAAACTGCAAGGGCACGTTTGGTAGCCTGTATACCCTCCGGGCATTGCCCTGGGAGAGGTGAAACTGGGCTGTTTGGTTACTTGCATGAGGCGTTGGCCAGCGCGAACCATAAGGCAGCTCGGGGACAGGCTCAACTGCTACGCTCGAATCGGCCGTTTCCAGCGACCACCCTCGCCGTGCGCCCGGCGGATGCAAAAGTGGCGGTCCCCTGCACGAGCTCGGCCGACGATGGCGCAACCGGGAGATTACCGCTGGCCTGGAAAAGGGGCTGGATCCTTTCCCCCACCTACCGCCGAGACACACCCTACCCGCTCACCATCAAAACCAGATCCACCTTTTCCCCCATCTCCTTCCCCCGGTCAAATCCGGCCACCGACGGCGACGTCGACGATGCCCCCGACAAGACAAAACCAGCAGGGCGGCCGCCATGCCGAGCTGGAATGACGGCGACATCTCCTGCCAATCGTATCTAGGGGTAAGTCCACTTTCCCCCAATTCTTTCATAGGGTTAGGGTTAGGTAGTGAGTTAGGAATCCTCGATTTACAATCAGATGAACTTGATTTGGTGTGCTAGGACATCACAGACATGGACTATGCTCCTGACTCCTATGAAGATCCCAGCTTCTGCGGCATAGCGAAAGATTGTCCCGAGGTCTACCGCGTCCACAAACTTGAGCCTGTGAAGCGTGTTGCATTTGAAGGAACCAACACAGGTCACAGATTCTACCTCTGCCAAGTTCAGAATGTAAGTGCTTAGCTCCTTGTATCTCCATTCACTTGTCTGGCAAGTGGTAGGCCTGTGCCAACGAATTTCTGACCCGCGGGAGGTCGAAAACTGTGGGTTTGTGGCTTGGGTAGACAACGAATGGTCAAATGCTACGAAGAACGCAATTGCGAAGCTATGGGGGATATATGATGATACAAGCAATGCAAAAATCGACGAGAAGGTTGAGAATGCGAAGTTGGTGAAGCAACTGTCTGATGAGAAAAACAAGCTTGACAAAAAGTACTCAAGTTTGCTAGTTGATGTGAAAAAATTCATTGAAGAAACAGAGAAGAATGCGTTAGAAGAGAACTTGTCTAGGATGAATGACAACAATGAGAGATCTGAGGAGATGAATTCCGAGTAGACTGAAGCATTGAGGAATGAGTTTGAGATGCTGAAGACCGTGCAGAAATCCCAGAAGCAGAGGAAATGGGATAAGGACCGGAAGATCTTTAAGGAGGAAAAGAAGAAACTTAAGTATGCGCTCTATAAATTGTTCAAAGCCAATGACGCTAACAAGGATAAGCTAAAGAAGATCAAAGAAATCTGTGATGGTTGACTCTTTTGTTGCACCTTGTTATACTGCCAACGGTGAACTGGTGGTGGTGGTAGAATGACACCCACTTTTGATATGGTGGTAGGTTAACACAATGGTGGTATGCTAAACTGATCCCCTTTTGGCAACAATCATGCTTGTTAACACTAATTCGTACTTGTGTTGTTTCTGCTAAGGGTGTTCATTCGTTCATGGTCAATTGTGATTTCCCTTTGCTTGTGTTATTCATGCTTGTGGTGTTCATGGTTGTGGTGTTCATGTTCTGTGTTGTTCATGCTTGTGAGGATCATGCTTGCAGGGATCATGCTTTGTGGAGATCATGGTTGTGCGGATCATGGTTGTGGGATCATGCTTGTGGGGGATCATACTTGCGATTCTGTTGTTCCGGTGTGTGAGAATCATGCTTTGTGATTCCAGATTGTGTGTTCTTCTCTCATGTGTATGGTCTTTCTCTCCATCCGGTTATGATAACCTCGCCATATGGAAGTGCAAGGTGGCCACAATCAGTATTGTATGTGAACCAACCAAGGCGAAAATGCATGATATGGGCAAAAAACGTAAGGTGCAGACAACCAAACAACATGGTCCTAGTTGCCCAACCGGTACACCAAATTTCATGCAGGCTACCAAACAACTTGCACAATGTGCTTTTGGGTTGTATGAGTGTGGCACCGCTGACCGTGGACATGCCCCCAGTGAGCTCCAAAATGGATGCAGGTTAACAAACACCTCCCAAACAACTACTCTATCCGTTGTTATATTCACATAAGTATTTGTAAACTAAAACACGTCTAGATAAATGCGAATTTAGACAAAACCGAGTCATTTTGGATGGAAGGAGTACTAGCATAGTCCGGGCATGTACACCACAAAATGCATGGTTGATATGGTTTCTCCTTTCGGAAGGAGAAACGTACGTATGTGGCGAGCAATTGGCAGGATGTACTTCCTGAGCGCTGAGTGTTCTTTTTTCCTGTGGTCAAGATGACTCGAGTCAAAAAGAGAGAATCCCACTATCTCGGACCGGATCTGATCATACGAGCCATCATTTTCGCCAGCAAAAGTGTCGCCAGAAACAAAATTACAGTGTTAGAAAATGAAAATCCACAGAAAAAAATGGTTTTCCCACAGTACAGACGCGCGCATGCAACCGACCGCGACCGTCCCGGCGACGAAAACCACCACTCTGCCTATCCACCACGCTTTCCTCTAGAACACCCCGTGCCGGTGGTGGCCTCGTCGCGCGCACGCCCAGCATCCGTGTATAAAAAGGGCCGTGGCGAGCAAAGAACTCCTCATCATTCGCTCGCTCTACATCCTCGTGTCCTTTCCGAGTCATTTACTAGCGTTTCTGCATGGCTTCCTCCACAGCTTTCTCCCTCCTTCTCGTCGCTGCTGCTTTGTTACTGCACTGCTGCAGTCGTTGTCACGGGCAAGGCGACGCCGCCGGCAATGGCGGCGCCGTGGCCGCGATCTACAGCCTGGGCGACTCCATCACGGACACGGGGAACCTGATCAAGGAGGCGCCGCCCGGCGCGTTCGAGACCATCAAGCACCTCCCCTACGGCGTCACCCTCGGCTACCCCACCGGCCGATGCTCCGACGGCCTCCTCATGATCGACTTCCTCGGTACCTACTTACCTTCTCAAGTTGAGAGCTGAGCCAGCTCCTACTCTCAACTTTGATGCTTGGCAGTTGGCACAATGTTGCAATGATGAGATTATTGCAGACGTATTGAGTGTTTCGATCTCTGTAATGCAGCTCAGGACATGGGACTCCCGTTCCTGAACCCCTACCTGGCCAAGAACCGGAGCTTCGACCACGGGGTGAACTTCGCCGTCGCAGGAGCAACTGCCATGGACCCCGCCGACCAGTTCAACGGCAACTCCTCCTCCTCCTCCTTGCCTTTCACCTTCAACTCGCTCAAGCTGCAGCTCCGGTGGTTCAAGGACTTCATGAAGTCAAGCTTCGGCACCGATCAAGGCAAATCCATGAACCACCTCCTATCACTTTCTACCCTGTATCAGTGCACACTCTGTTTTTTCTAAGAGTTCAGGTGAAAAAATTTGTGTGGTGCAGAGATACGCAAAAGGCTCCAATCTTCTCTGGTCTTGGTCGGGGAGATCGGGGGAAACGACTACAACTTCGCGTTCTTCGGCAACAGGTCTATGAGAGAGGTGGAGAAACTCGTCCCGGGTGTCGTCAAGACCATCATCGACGCCACCAAGGTATCATCGTCAAGCATATATATGTCTTGCTTCTTACACGTACAGATTAAACATGGTGATAATCCTGTGGAGTTGCCTCTCTCTCACAGGAAGTGCTCGACATGGGCGCAAGCAGGGTCATCGTCCCGGGCAACTTCCCCATCGGCTGCATCCCGGGCTACCTGGCTTCGATGGCCTCGCCGGACCCGTCGGACTACGACTCCATGGGCTGCCTCAAGGAGCTCAACCTCTTCGCCGCCAAGCACAACTCCAAGCTGCAGCAAGCCATCACCAGTCTCCGGGCGTCGTACCCCGACGCCTCCATCGCCTACGCCGACTACTTCAACTCCTTCTTCAGCCTCCTCAAAGGCGCCTCGGAGCTCGGTACACGACACAAGACAATCCATCATACTTCCTTCCATGAATGATCTACTGTTCTTCTCTGACAATGACAATCTCGTTTGGTTGAGCCTTTCTTCAGGTTTTGATGTGGATAGCATGCACAAGGCATGCTGTGGAGCCGGCGGCAAGTACAACTACGACGAGAGGAGGATGTGCGGAGCAGAGGGGTCGACGGCGTGCGCAGACCCGTCGGCCTACGTGAGCTGGGACGGCATACACATGACGCAGGCGGCGTATAAGGCCATGTCCAGGCTCATCTACCATGGGAGGTATCTGCAGCCGCAGATACTGAATTTCACACAGGGGAATGGGCAGACATGATAAAGCTGTCTCACGCTCCAAAACCCTTTTGCTGCGACGTTTTGAGCCTTCATGGGTTCTTCCATCTACATAGTATCAGATTCTCTCAGTTATAGTAGTATATCCATGCTACAATGATATATACTCGACATAATGTATCCAGATGAAAATAGCTATGAAAGAAATATTGCAGTTTTAGAACATGGGAATCTGACCGATGATAAATCATACTATGGCAAAAGAAAAATGATACTACATGCTGATTTGGTGCCCCAGCTAAAGCCCGGTACACCATTACAAATTTACATCTCTCCTAAAAAGGAAGTTATAGGAACCAGTGGCAGAGCTGCACTATGACTATGTGGTCAAGCGACCACACGTAAATTTGGTTAGCAAGGAAAACCCAGCTATGAATACAACATAATTGGCCCCGTAAATCCTATTTCTTCACATCATTGCCACTAATTTTGAGATTTGACATCACTGACTGCTAATCCTAGCTCTGCCACTGACAGAAACTACAAGACAAGAGTGGATTGCGCTTGATATGTTGCCTCCGTTCAATGTATGTATCCAGAGCTACTACCCTTTCACCTGTACGCAATCCTCTATCAGTTTACCTTACAGGAAAAAATGGGAGCACATACGTGCATCCAAATTCAAGCACTAACAGCTAAGATGTAACAGCCCTAATTTGATAGAAGTTACAACTATTTACATCTATCAGACAAACTCAAAACGTTCTTTCAAACAGGACAGCAGTAATGCTAAATCCGGATCAGCTTCATGCTTCTTCCAAGCTTCCTCAAACAGCTGTCCCTTACATCTGCATGAGTACATCTTACTATGAGAAAGACTGAAGGAGAGATCTCCGGGGAAGAGAAAGGATGAAACACCGTAGTAAGTGCATAAAATATCAAGTCAGGAGTTTGGGTGGATGGGCAATTTGATTTTAGACGTGATACGCTTGAAAGTTGCACCTACTAGCATGCTTCCTAGAGTTGTCCCTGGCAAGTGGCAATCCAATTTCTAAGGGACATGAACCATACACCTTAATAAAACTACAGAAAGTCGCGCCCTAATCCCAGTGGCAGATACCAATCGAGGTAAGCAGTTGCCCTGTACAGAAACTCTCTTGGTTCGTATGAACACTAAAGAGAAACAAATGTCATCATCACCCTAGAAACACAATATAGGTTAAGATGAAATAATTTTACCCCTGCAGAAGGTTCTTTTCAAACTAGTCTTGTCGAATTGGATAAATTATTGTTAACTTTAAGCTAACTAACTGAGATGAAATGATACAAGCTTATCTCTAATACTAATTCCAAAAACCAACAAGTAAACTAGAGTGAAGAATTAAATATCTAATAGAATGACAGCCATCAGGATGGAACATAAGGAGTCATGCCGAACCAATGTACTGTTCTGATTTCTAAACCTAATTAACTCTGAAAGACTGAGTCGAACTGCCATTTAATAGAAATATGATGCAAATACTCCCTCCGATCCAAATTAGTTGACTCAGATTTGTCTAGATTCAGATGTATCTAGACTTCTTTTAGTGCTAGATACATCCGAATCTAGAAAAAACCAAGTCAACTAATTTGGATCGGAGGGAGTAGTAAAATCAGAGTGAACGATAAGCTTACTTCTGAAGTAGCACAAGTATTCCTACTATGTGATTTCTCATGATCTCACGGCTCTTTCGTGTGGCAGATTCTTTATATAAAAGAACAAGTTCATCCACCAGCCTAAATACAAATAAAATGAGTTGGAAATTTCCATATTCAGCAGGCAGAGAAAATGGAAGAGAATTACAAGAAGTATCACAATTCCTAATACCTTGAAAAATAGGGTGACTGTCTGATCCAAGTGAGCTTAACAACTGCATGAATCCGCTCTAAAACCTGTAAATGATACATGGTTAAAACATCGAAGTATCATAGCATGGTCCTACCTATTAATACATATACAACATTTTCCTATATTCACAAGGCTACACAATTATGCCCTGTAAATACTGTAAATATAACTTGTAAGACTATCTGACAGTAACAGAAAGCCAGAAGTCCAAGTTGAAGATGTATCATGGCCCTGTCTATTAATGCACAATAAATATATTGTCCAATTTGCTTACCAGAAGAACTGTTCTATCATCATCAGCATGCATCCATTGGAAAAAGAGAGAGAAAAGGAGACGAAAATGTGCCAATAGGAAGAGTCCCATAGCATCAAAAACTGGCCCAATAAGGGTAAGCCATGCAATACGACGTTCTTTGTTTAGTGGTTGCCGTTCCAGATGGCCCAACATCTCAGCAAGCATTCTACTGTACCTGGAACCATCGTAAAACTGAAGTTCAAGGAAAAGAAACAAGTATTTTGTGAATATTTATGCTAGAACCGATCCAGAATGATGATAGTATATACATATAAAAACTCATACTAGCATGCAAACATCCACAGTAGATAGTTCAGTAACTAAAAGTGGCTGTTTCCTAGGATTTCATTTTCCAAGCATTGACTACATCATTAACCTCAGATTCGCCAATAATAAACTGTACATCAATATAAGTGAAGCAGATTCCAGCTAAGTTGCTTTCCTAAACAGTGACTAACAAAAAGAGAATATGACATCTCACTTAAAGGCAGTTTCTCAGTTTTGAACGATTTCATTTGCAAATGTGAATTCTGGAGCCATTATGGAAGCAGCAGGGCCTCGTTTGCATTTACTCAACAAAGGTAAACACTCCTTCCAAAATCATGCGCCTAGCTTGCCTTTTGGTGCTAAGGAAAAGGCTATACCCAGTTTTATTGCCAGATGAGTAATATGTTTATATCATAATTATGTTATACATTTGCATATACCCTTAATCTAATGACTGAGATTTTTTTATATCATAATTATCATAAAGGCTCCAAGAAGGATAAGGTTTGTTTGATCTGAGATTATAGAGATTGAAAGATTAGACATGATCCCTACTGAGATTAAAGGGGACACAATTTACAAGTAGGAATAGAGTGTGTACCAAGGGCTGCGCGGGTTACTTGTTTGGGTGCAAGTCAGCAGCAGCACCGATACCTCAACAATGCGGTACCATAACTCATCGTCTGCAGGAATGTTATGGCAGCACGCATCAAGTATTGCATCTTCATACACACTTAACTCTGTTACTTTCACATTCTTTGCTATGTGCACGAAGCTAACCATTCCCTGTTCCTGTTAATCATATGGAACAATCTCACTCAAAATGCCCACTAACATCTAATGATCTAACAGCAAAGTAGGCTAAATTGTGTGTGCTGAATACCGTTAAGATAGAGATGGCGTGATATACAGCATGCACTAACTTTATCCTCAACAGAGAAACCAAAAAGGACCTCATCATACCTTAACATCTGGTGACCAATGATCCAATGCAGTCAAAGCACAAGGAATGGCTAACCAACACAGATCCCCAAGCTTCGGATAATTAACCTGAAAATGTCAAAGAAAGTAACTGAAGTAAAGCACCTATAATACCATGCCTCAAAACTTCACTGAATAATGCTGCTGGTGCTGCCACAAGTTTTCGTTGCAACACATTTTCTGGTTCCGGCAGTAATTTGAGCATTTTTATTCAATCAGTTGTCAAGTTTTTCTGGATAAACTACTTGTCTAGGTCATTAGAATTCATCCATTGCAAAGAGAAAGATGCTTATCTAACCATGATATAGGGCACAAACCTGAGATAGCAGCCACCGGAACTGGTGCGCGGCGACGAAGGCGTGCTCCTTGGGCGGCTTGTCGGCGCAAATCATGTCATCCTCAGCGTCCACATCCGTATCCTTCAGAACGGCCTTCAGTGGCGGCACCGCCTCCGGCAACATCGCCAGCAACATCTCACCGGCATCGCCCCACCCGCCAGCCGCCGCCATCTCCTCCATGGCTCCAGCCGCCGCCTTCGAGAGCCCCTCCGGGATCCAGTGCAGCGCCGGGGCCTCTGCGGATGCCGCGCGGGCGGCGGCGCAGAAGAAGAGGAGGTCCACGGCCGCCTTGCCGGCCCCGTCCGTGGAGGGTTGTTGGGAGGGGGATGGGAGGAGGGAGGCGAGGAAGGATTTGACGGAGGTGGAGGAGCCCTCAGGGGGCGAGTAGGGCGCCGCGGCGAGCGAGGAGCGGAGCGGGGAGGCTATGCGGAGGAGGTCCTCGCGGCGGAGAGCCGCCGAGGCGGCGGCGTTTGACGGCGGTGGCATGGCGGCCTGGACTACTCTACTCTACTGTGCCGCAAAACGCTCTGGACCCGGTCGGTTCCGGTTCGAGAACTGAGTCGAAGGAGTCAACTCAACCATAACCTGGCCCGAGGAGACGTCGCTGCCGCCGGGTCCCGCTCGTCAGACCCATCCCCAACCTCCAGCCTCTGCCTCTCTCCTCTAGCCCTGCCGCGGTAGCGAAGCAGCGCTGCTCTCGCCACCACCACCGCGGGCGATGCGAGCCTACGTCCTCCCCTGCCACGTCGCGCGGATCTGCAGACACCCACTCGCGTCGCATCGACCTAGCTGAGCCTGCACGCGCGCTCGTGTGCCATCCCGCCCCTCCCCGTGCTCGAGCCCTCAAGCGAGGCCGTGGCTGCTTCGCTTTACAAAATCAGAGGCTGAGCACATCACATCTATGACATTGGTTTGCTTCCGCCCTACCACTTTCCCTTTACAAAATCAGAGGCTGAGCACTCTCTGAAGCCAGGAGGCGAGCTTGGAACCGAGTCCCCCGCTGCGCCGCCGTCGCCGATTGCCCGGGCCGGTGAGCCTCGTCCGATTCCAATCTCGTCGCAGTGCGCCATTGGTTGGACTCTATCTGATCTTTCCCTCACTTAATTTCCAGCTTCCTTCACCGGATCTTGAGACCGTCATCGTCTCAGACTTCACTGAGTAATGCTGCTCCCAGCTTGTTATCACTGAGCAAGGATCGCCACCAACGTCGATTCACTGCTGGCCTGCTCAATTATCAGAGCTCGCTTGCTATGCAGGTGAGTTTATGGGAACCCCGTAGCCATTAGGCGAAGCCGTGAATGCAACACACATTGTTCTGTTAGTACTATTGCAGCTACGGCATATAGCCGTCGTGACCAGACCATGCCGCCATGGCTATCATTTTGGGCACCACCATCTTAGTTGAAGCAGAGCTAAAATAAGCTTCCTAGTTCGACCTTAGAAGCTACAATTTCCATGTTAAGTAGAGAAAAGTGAAATATCTATGGTGCCTGTTTTCAATGTACCTCTAGATTATAATGATGCAGTGAGGGTCAATTGAGACCGTTACAAATTTATTGCTTTATACAAAATACAACTATTTCTTCAATCATAAGCACTACATTTGTAGTACGAATACAAATAATCTCAAGTATACACATACATAATATAACATGTAGTCACCCAACCAGCTAGTTTCCCCTGAAACAAAAACATTAGGAGAACGTTGAATACGAGCTTCCAAACATAGCTTGAAGCAGTCTTGGTACTGGGGCCATCCTGATCTCAACTACCCCTTCAAGAATCTGAACTACCTCTGCCATTGTTGGTCGATCAAACTCATCATCTTGGATGCACCAACATGCAACCTTGCAAGCTAGTTCAGCCTCATCCAGATTGACATCATCATGTAACATGTGATCTACCAAACTCCCGACGTCTCCTTCAAGAAGCTTATGTGCAGCATGCACAGGGAAATAAACATCAATGTTGCCATTGCTAGAAAATCGTGCGGATGTGTTCCTCCTTCCAGATATTATTTCCAGCAGCACCATCCCATAGCTATAAACATCAACTTTTGGTGTAATGGCAACACCAGTAAGCCATTCAGGTGCAAGGTACCCTACAGTCCCTCTCATTGTTGTCAATACTCGGCTAAAATCCCTTCCTAAAAGCTTTGCCATCCCAAAGTCTGCAATTTTTGGAAGGAATGAAGCATCAAGAAGTATGTTTTCTGGCTTGATATCACAGTGTATGATGTTGTCTCGACAGCTGTCATGCAAGTAGGCCAACCCTCTGGCAACTCCCAGGGCTATCTGATACCTAGCAGCCCAATTTAACACTGTAGAATTGCTTCGAAATAGATGGACATCAAGAGAGTGATTTGACATGTATTCATAAACAAGCAGCCTCTTAGCATCCTCACAACAGAAACCAACAAGCTTAACTAAATTGATGTGCTGGACAGCTCCAATTGAGCTCACTTCAGCTCTGAATTGCTTCTCTCCTTGATAAGCACCATCAAGCCTCTTAACTGCTATGGCATTTGACTCATTTATAAACCCCTTGAATACAGAACCAAAACTACCTGCCCCCAACTTATGTGTGAATTTTTTTGTTGCATGTTGTAGATCATTGTATCTAAATGCAATGATTCCATTACAACCTGCGGAACCATTCAGTATGCGACCAGAGCTATTCTTTTTGTTTGTCCAAATCATTAGTAAGAGTATGAGTGCAAATAAGCCTAGAGCACAAATGCATGTACCAGTTACAACTCCAATATCAATCCCTCTTCTGTTATATTTCAAACTTTGAACATCTTTAGCAGAAAGACGAAGGCAAAGAGTTTCTCCATTTGAATTGGTTGTGTCACTGCAGTCTAGTTGTCTTATGTTGAGCAATTCGTTATGCCACACAGAACATCCACTGTTGCCAAAGGAGTATGCAGTGCAAGAGCAATTATTCAGGCATATTTGTGTGCACTCGCTCGAGCTTCTAGTAGGTTCAATTTTTTGGGCATCCTGGGGCAACCTAACACATGGCTCACAGTAGAATAAGTCTGTGGTATGCGTTGTGCTTATGTTCCTAATGCAGTCTAGCTGAGTATTTCTCGAGCACCCATCCGCTCGATCTTCTAGCTCCCAGTTCTTGGGGGATGTTATGGTGAAGCCTTCCATACAAATGCAATGTGGAAAATCGTTATCGGTGCAAATTGTGAAAGGTCCACACACTGCATAGACATCACATTGAGCTTTTGGTTGGGCATTCATCAGTACCCAGTCCTGTGAGCCCTTCACCCAAGTGAATGTCTTTATTTGACCTGAGACGCCAATCATGTGACGAGTAAGCATATTTGGATCCATATATTCATCTAGTAAATTGTATGTGAAGTACTTCTCTTGGTCATTGTCAACAAACTTTGTACTAATAGCGTGGCGGCCTGTCATCTCTGGAATCGGGGTAAAGTATTTTCCGTTCCATACACCGCTAGACCAATATGGCGTGGATGAGTTCAATGCCACAAGCAATAACTGGTTGACACCAGTACCAGGGTCTAACTCATAGCGGTACCCACCAGCAGCTGGGTCGATCGAGTTTTTCCAAGAAACAAAACGGCGATTCAGGCCGGTGACCTTGTCCCATCCCAGCTTCTCCCCGGGAAAAAATGTATCCGTGGGGTGATCAAAGCTCTGCCACAGCACCTCTGATGAGTTTGAAGAGTTTGTGAGGATAAGATTTCCACTACTCAACAACACAGCGGTGGTGCTATTTGTTGTGATGTTTTCTTGTGTAGACCAGATTATGGACTTGGTGGAGCGGTTTTGGATGACAAGGTTGCCATCTTGGGAGAATGTGAGCTCTAGTGAGTTTGTGTTATTGACTGGCTTATCCCTATTTGCAACCCATGCTGAAGTAAATTTGGGGACCGTATTGAACCATATGCCTAGGTACCAGGTGGTAGTGCGTCCATAGGATTTGCTGCTGTTTGTTCCGAAGAAGCCGAGTGCGTACCTGCCATTCTTGGAGACGAGCTTGTCGTTGACGGCAAGTGTTTCGCCAGCCAAGATGGTGTCCGTCGCGGCAGAACTTGCTAGGATGTGTATGTACATGAGCAAGGTGAAAACAATGTGGTGGAGATGCATGGTGAGCTGAAGGTGGTGAGGGCGTCCGGAAACTTGTGCGGAGGCTGCAAACTTAGGCTGGGAACCCAGTGCGTGGTCATGGGGATATATAATTAACCAAACTAGTGAGAGTCAAAAGTTAGTCCTGTGGTGCTGATCAAATTCATCAACACCCATAGAATGCGCGGCAGGCAAGGAATGTTTTGTGTAGTTTTTTTTCTGGACTGGATTGCTGGTCGAAATCTCGTCGCTCTCCTTCAATTAACCCAGCGGACCAGCCAGAAATGGTGACCTGAATATAACCTACGGATGTGTATATGATTTACTGATGAAAGTGATGCTCTTTTATTTGTTGAAAGTGGTCTTTCCTTACGTGTCTAGGTGAGGTGACCGGCGGGCGTGTTGTGATGCCAGTGTGTGTGTGTCTACTTGTATTGCGAAAATTCGAGTTTAGCGAATTTGACAAGAGAGAATGTCGTGGTATGAAAAATATTGCACAATTTGAGTTCCTTAAAATTGTGAGTTTTCCAGTTGGTCATAGAATAGAAGGATTTTGTACTCCCTCCGTCCTGAAAAGGATATCGCAAAATTGTCTAAATTTGGATGTACCCATATACTAAAGTGTCGAGATACATTCAAATTTACATATATCTCCGACATCCTTTTTAGGATCGGGGCAGTACTTCTTTTTAGATATTTGGACTTGCCAGATCATGACTATTTTGATTCCAGGAAACGCTCTACTCAGGCCCAAATAAAGGCATTTGTCACCAAAACATGTAATTATTGGAGCGCTGGCTTGATCGATCTTAAGCTGCGATGGCTCAACAGGTTTAGCATCTGTCTGTTCCAGTTCTTAAGTCCGGAATGTAGTGGCGACACGTTTGGATTTATTCATCACGTTTTTTTCCTAAGAATGCAAAAGACTCGCGTCTCGATATATTGAAAGAAAGAAAGAAGTTTTTAGGTTACAACATGCGTACAATAAACAGGAAACAAGTCAGTGCACATCCCAGTCAAGCACAACGCGAAGAGCAGTAGCACCATCTCTAGCCCATTGATGTGCTTTGATCAGCGCCATCAACCTGGACAAGCTGGGTTGCGCATTCACTCATTGCGGTGCTTCCGAATCATCCAAGATGTCAGCAACACCGAGCGCCCCCTGCTCTACTGCTCGGTGCTGGAAAACACGTTGGATCCGGCCGTGTCGCCTGCTACAGCAACCTGGCTCGACCCCTAGCGACTCCTCCCCCTCCATGTGTTAACGTTGCCGTGAGGCCGTGGGAGCCTTCCTTTACAAAAATCAGAGGTTGAGCACATCAGTGACCTTGATTTGCTTTCGCCACCAACATCGATTCACCACTGCATATCAGAGCATGCTTCCAATGCAGATGAATTCATGGGAACCCCATAGCCCATAGGCGAAGGCACACACATTGGTGGTACGGTATAGCTGTGGCGATGCACCATAGCGCCATGGCTGCCATTTAGTCACCACCGTCCTAGTTGTTGAACCAAGATTAAAAATAAGCTTCAAGTTGGATTTTAAAAGGTAAAACTTCCATGTTAAGTAGAGAAAAATAAATATATATGGTGCCTGTTTTCAATATGGCTTCAGATTCTTTTATCTAAAGAAAATATGGCTCCAGATTACAATGATGCAGTGACAGGTACATAAAGATGGTTACAAATTTGTAGAAAGTATAACTATTTCTTCAATCATAAGCGATTACATTTGTATAATAATACAACTATAGTATTTAGGTATAGGCACATATAATAGAACATGTAGACGTCCAACCAGCTAGTTTCCCGTGAAACAAAAACAGTAGGATGACGTTGAGTGCGAGCTTCCAGCCATTGCTTGGAGCAGTCTTGGTATGGGAGGCATCCTGATCTCAACTACCCCTTCCAGAATCTGAACCACCTCTCCCATTGTTGGTCGATCAAGCTTATCATCTTGGATGCACCAACATGCAACCTTGCAGGCCAGTTCAGCCTCATCAAGATTGACATTACCACGTAGCCTGCGATCTACTAAGCCCGTGACGTCTTCTTCAATAACTTTATGTGCTGCATGCACAGGGAAATAAACATCGAAGTTACCATCACCAGAACATGGTGCAGATGAGTTCCTCTTTCCAGATATTATTTCCGGCAACACCATTCCGTAACTATAAACATCGACTTTTGGTGTAATAGCGACCCCTGTAATCCATTCAGGAGCAAGGTACCCTGCAGTTCCTCTCATTGTAGTCAGTACTCGGCTAAAATCCCTTCCTAAAAGCTTTGCCATTCCAAAGTCTGCAACTTTTGGAAGGAATGAAGCATCAAGAAGTATGTTTTCTGGCTTAATATCGCAGTGTATGATGCAGTCTCGGCAGCTCTCATGCAAGTAGGCTAACCCTCTGGCAACTCCCAAGGCTATCTGGTATCTTACAGTCCAATTCAGTATTGGGGAATTGTTTCGCAATAGATGGATATCAAGAGAGCGATTTGACATGTGTTCATAAACAAGCAGCCTCCTAGAACCCTCACAACAGAAACCAACGAGCTTAACTAAATTGATGTGTTGGACTGCTCCAATCGAACCCACTTCAGCTCTGAATTGCTTCTCTCCTTGGTAAGCACCATCAAGCCTCTTCACTGCTATGGCAACTTTGTCATTTATAAAACCCTTGAATACAGAACCAAAACCGCCTTCCCCCAACTTATCTGTGAACTTCTTGGTTGCATGATGCAGATCAATGTATCTAAATGCAATGATTCCGATACAATGTTCAAGGCCATTTGGTATGCGACCGGAGCACTTCCTTTTGTTTCTCCAATTCATGAATAGCACGATGAGTGCACATAAGCCTAGAGAAGAAACGCATGCACCAGTTGCAACTCCAATAAGAATACCTTTTCGATTGTTTTTCAAACTTTGGAAATCTTTAGAAGAAAGGCGAACGTAAAATGTTTCTCCAATTGAATCGGTAGTGCCACTACATGGTAGTTGTCTTATGTTGAGCAGTTCATTATGCCAGATAGAACATCCCCTGTCGCCGAAGGAATATGCAGTGCAAGAACAATTATTAAGGCAAACTTGTGTGCACGCACTCGCGCTTGTAGCTCCTTCTACTTTGGGGGCATTCTGCATCAACTTAACACATCGCACAGAGTAAAACCTGTCTGTGGTAAGTGTTGTGCTTTTGTTGCTAATGCAGTCTATCGGGGTATTTCTTGAGCACCCACTAGTTCGATCTTCTAGTTCCTAGTCCTCAGGTGATGTTACGGTGAAGCCCTCCATGCAATTGCAATACTGAAGTGTGTTATCACGGCAAATTGTGAAAGGTCCACAAACTGCATGGACATCACATTGATCTTTCGGTTGGGCGTAAATCATTACCCAATCCTGTGAGCCAGTTAACCAAATGAACAACTTTGATCTTCCTGAGACATCTTGTACTTGGCGGGTTACCATATCTTCATCTTGCAAGTTATATGTGTAATACTTCTCTTGGTCATTGCTGACAAATGTCGAAGTGAAAATATAACCGGCTTGCATCTCTGGAATTGAGGCAAAGTATTTGCCGTTCCATACACCACTGGACCAATATGGTACTGAAGAGTTCAATGACAAAAGCAAGAACTGGTTAACACCGCTGGGATCTAACTCGGTTGGGTACCTGCCACTAGCCAGGTTGTTCAAGTTTTTTGAAGAAACAATACGGCGATTCAAGCCGGTAATCTTGTCCAATCCAAGTTTTGCCCCGGGGAAAAATGTATCCGTGGGGTGATCGAAGCTCTGCCACAAAACCTCTGATGAGTTTGAAGGGTCTGTTAGGATGAAATTTCCACTGCTCAACAACATTGCAGTGGTGCTATTTCTTGTTATTTTTGCTTGTGTAGACCAGATTATGGATCTGGTGGGTGAGTTTTGGATGACAAGGTTGCCATCATGGGAGATTATGAGCTCTAGTGAGGTGTTGGTCTTGATCGGTTTATCCCTATTTGCGACCCATGCAGGAGTAAATTTGAGCACTGTGTTGAACCATATGCCGAGGTACCAGTTGGTAGTGCCCTGGGATGATTTGATGCCTCTTGTTTCGAAGAAGCCGAGCGCGTACCTGCCATTCTTGGAGACGAGCTTGTTGTTGACGGCAAGTGCTTGGCCGGCCAAGATGGTGTCCGTCGTCGCGGCAGAACATGCTGGGATGCGTAGGAAGAGGAGCAGGGTGAAAGCTATGAGGAGAGGCATGGTGAATTGTAGGTGAGGGCGTGCAGAAACCCGGCCAATGTAGAATGGGAGGTCGGGGTCTTGGAGATAAATAAGCTTGGTGGAGTGAAGCACAACAACGAAGCTGCTAGAGTAAAGATTTGTGCCAGTGGAGATAATCAACTTCATCTTGCATTGCATGCACGTCAGGGATGGCTTTGCGTGGTGGAAAGGAAAGGAAAGGGTGGAGGAAGAAGGACGCGTATGTGGGACGTGCGCGCCAGGCATTTGGTTACCACCAGTCGAAATCTGGACCGGCCAAAAAATATCGTTGGACTTACCTAGCCAGTTTAAATATAACAGCAGAGTGACCCGCGCATTGCTGAGCTAGACTTTGTACACATTTTTTACATATCATTTTGTATCTTCGTAATTCCTTGATATATAATTTAGCACTATTTTTTTCGAGACTACGCCAAAAGCGCACCATGTTTTTATAGAAGAAAGCAATGTAAGTTACAAGAAACCACTATCTTTGCGAACAAAGATCTGGCTACACACCATGACACTAACACCTTAACCTACTATCTCACTCTCATCCTTTGGATATGCCACCGGCTTATGCACCAATTGTCAAAAGAGTCTCGTGGTGCCAATTAGATGAGAAGAGTTAAATTTGATAATGTGTTCAGTCCTTCCCGGCGACAAGGACCACCTTTTCTTTGCGATATTTTGGGCTTCCTCTATCCATACATCATTTAGAAGGGTTTACCTCCAAATCTTAGAAGGATAAAATTACCAGGAAGCTTGGGTTCCAGAAGTTGAAAAAATATTGCCATGGCCAGCCGTAGAGAGTTGGTCCACACCATTCTCACTACGCAAGCCATCTACCATATCACCTCTTTTATCTTGCTAAGCAGTTCCTCTAAAAGATTAAAAGTCTTCTTCGTGCTTATTTGTATGCCAGATGCGGCAAGGTTACCCATGGAAAATGCAAGGTGAATCGGGAGAAGGTTTGTCGGCCAACAAAGCTTAGAGGGCTTGGAATCTTGAATATGACAAATTTGCAACATATCTTAGGCTACGGTGGCTATGGTTTGAATGGACGGAAGAAACAAAGGCTTGGATCGGACATGGGAACCCATACAACAAACATGATCGAGAGATTTTTGCAACGATTACAATGTTGGTGACGGAGAAAAAGCAAATTTTTAGTCTCCTCCTTGGCTTGACGGTTGTAGACCTAAGGACATTGCACCAAAAAAATTGGAGGCTCTCCAGAACAACTTGTCGTTAGCAATATTGACCTGAGGCAAGGTTTTGAAGTGGATCATACCCAACAATTTGTCGTGCTTTTGGGCGATGGTGGCCAATATTGAGCTATTTATTGGAGCCAAAGATATTATAACTTGGAAATTCATCAATGATGGGCCATACTCCGCCTTCTTGGCCTACAAAATGCAATCCGAAGGCATCATTCAAACCAACTTAGAAGACGTGGTTTGGAAGATTTGGGCTCCTCTTAAATGCAAATTCTTTGTATGGTTAGTCTTTAAAATAGAATTTGAACGGAGAACCAGTTGGCTCGAAGAGGGTGACCAAATTGTGGCAATTGCCTTTTATGCATCCAAGTACAAGAGTCGGCATCTCACCTTATTTTCAAATGCCACTTCACCACTTGAATTATGAATGCCATCCTCCCTTGGTTTGGAAGGCAAGAAATGAAGATAGTGTCAAAGCTTGGTGGATGAAGATGGCTTCGGGTCAAGAAAACATTAGGAAGGCCATGGCTTCCATATTTATGCTCGTATCTTGGGAAGTTTTGGAAGGAAAGAAATACCCGCGTTTTCTGAAACTGTGTGTCAATGGTGCCAATAATAATCCAAAAATCAAAGGTGAAGCTAGACTTTGGAGCTTAGCCAGGGCTAAATTTGTTTGTAACATTATTCCGAAAGAGTAGGCTCTTGTCATAGACTTCGTTCTATGCGTTTCTAAGAAACCTCTATAATTTATTCTTATTTATTAGAAATGAAAAATCTTCCGTCCTGCTTAAAAAGACATAATAAGACACTTAATTTGGAACGGAGTACATTTTACTTGTTGAAATAAATCTGTGCTTACCATCAAATGCCATTCCATGGAGAGGCCAGCCGAGAGACCAACCGGTATGTGACCTGAGCCTCGAGAGAGGTGGCTAGAGGCGCTGACAAAACTCATCTAGGGTTCTGTCCCCTCGTGTCTTCTCCGTCTCTAGCGGCCTTAGGGTCGTGGAGGTGTGGCCACGGCCCATTGCCGGTGGGAGGTTTTTGTTCTTTTTTTAGACTATTTTTTGTGTCTTCTTCGAGATGGTGAGGGGGTGGCTCTATCCTGAAGTCAGAATAAGGTGCTCCCCGTCCTATCCTCGCTCCGGTGGTGCGTCTAGCGTCGGCGGAGGGCGCGTGGAGTCATGTGTCCGGCGGATCTCGTGGGATCCGGTCGTTTTTTGTGTTCCTCGATGTGGTTTCGGGTCAGTCTCTTCCGATCAACGATTGTCATCATTGACGACGGGTGCAACTCTAGTGCATTGGTCCTTTATGATCTCAGTAGGATGATTTTCCATCTGTCTACTATAACAATCTCTATTACGATAAGCTTTGTCCAGTTTCCGTGATGGAGGGGGGAGGACGACGGCGCGCCTTCGGCTCATGGTAGTGTCTGTAGTTGACGCTAGGTGGTTCAAGAATATAATTGTAATTTTTATTACTCCTTGTGATGTTATCAATAAATCGGCGGAATTTTCGCAAAAAAAACATTCCATGGTTGATTTTTCGTTGTAATGCTCCATCGTGCTTAAAGCGGACTTTACTACCCGGCAATTGGTCTTCAAATGGCAAATCCCGGCGGGCAAATTAGACTGATTTGCATGCATGCAAATAAAACCAAAACCACTGATGTCAGCGGCATTTAACGCAAATATTTAAAAATTTAAACTGTTTTATATTTTAAATTATTTATCCGATTAATGATTCGTTTTTACTATTAGGATAGCCGCGACGAGATGTTCGAAACTAGATTCTATATCGATATGTTTTGCGAATTTTTTTTGGATCAAAAGGTTATCCATGTGTACTATATAAGTAATCCAAATTATACTATGTAAGTTACCACCAGTTAACACATAAGTTATCCACCCACGGATAGGTTATGTGTTTGAGTTTTTGTATGTGCTTGAAAAACACAAATGTGAACTTCTCCGATTTGGGATCTTCTTTCGCTGAGTCGACATAATAAATGGGTCTTATACCCTACCTAATCACCATCATAAGTCGTAGTAAACAAAGGTAACACGCAACAAGTAGTCTAGCGGCTCGGCTTTATCTTTCGAGCCGCTAACACATCGACATCGACGAAATCTCGGTTTCCTAACACCCAGGCTACCGCGTGTTAATTAAACTAGTTTATGGCTCACATTTAATTAACTAAACTAAAATACACGAAGCAACGGATATTTTATGAGGTAAAACAAAAATAAAAGTTGCTCACGTGAGAAATGCGACTCCGTCCAACCATTTATATGGTGGGGAATTTATATGTATCAAGATAGATAACTTAAGGGAAATTTTGCTACATGACACCATTATTTTCTAACGTTTGCTAAAATACACGGTATAATTATGTCTTTGCTAGGTACCATTACAATTTTGTGGCACAGTTGCTAGAACATACCGCACGGCTAAAAAAAGGCAAGTTTGGCACATTTTCTTTAAACCCGGCCATAACATGGTCACCCGAGCAAAAGTGTTTCCATTTTTTGCCACGTGTTGTGTTATAGCAAATGTGCCACAAAATTATAATGTTATCTAGCAAAAACATAATCGTATAGTGTGTTTCAGCAAATGACAGAAAATAACAGTGTTCTATAGCAAATTTTTTCCTTAACTTAACTATTATGACATGGATAAATCACGTATTAAGGGTGGATAACATGATTTTGTTTGCCTCATAAGTTACCCACCCGTAATACGAGAGTTATCCAGGCTTCACTAGGTAAGTTACCCACCAAATAACATAAAAGTTATCCACCACTATAAAAATTACCCACATATAGAATATAAGGATTATTCTAGCGGCTCAGTTTTGTCGCTCGTCGCTACTCTCATGATGTACGTGCGACTCAACTTCGAAAGGCTATCGCGTCAAACGACAAACATAATTTTTGTAAGAAATTAAATATAAGCCGCTTTTACATACGATATAATAAATAGGGTCTTATGTCCTACCACCCACCACCCTAAGTCGTAGTGAACAAATGTAACGCGCAATCACTAATCTAGCGACTCAGCTTCATCGTCCGTCATTGCTACCGTGGCGTACGGCTGATGGGGTCTCAAAGGGTGTTAGGGTACCAAGTCTTCATCGCTCGTCTATGCTAACAGCCTCAGTACCCTAAGAGCAACTTCAACATCCGCGCTAAAATCCGGCGCTGTAAAATTAGTATGCAGCTCGCTATGGTATCCCGCAAAAACCACTACTAGAAAATCGCGGTGTTTTTGTGCATTGCATCATCATGACCGCATGCTCATGTCATCATGCACCTTGCATTTGAGCATCGTCATGTTATCTTGCATTTGTTTGCATAAAAGTATTTTCGAAAAGTCTAGTTTTGGTTTCTAAATATCTCCTGTCTTTATTCAAATCAAAACTCCGGTCTTTTCCGGGTCTTTCATTTGTCTAAAAACTATTTACAAAAGTCTATTTTAAATTAAAATAAAAGTTTACATTATTTTTGGGAGGCAGCCAACTAGGCCCAAAAGCCTAGTCGGCCACCTCCAAACCCAGACCCAACCCAGCTTACACCTAACCTAGTCCACCTACTCCCTCTCACCCTACCACCCCGCCACTCTCTCTCTCTCTCTCTCTCTCTCTCTCTCTCTCTCTCTCTCTCTCTTCCACCCACCTGGCCCGCCACCTAGCACACCTCCACCTCACTCCACCCAATCTTTGCCACACCTCATCCACACTGCCGCTTCCCAGCGCCCACCGCTTGCCTGCCCGAGACCACGGACACGCTCCACTCGCCTTCGCCCAAATCCGCCACCTACCACTTACTCCATCGCTCGCTCCCGCCCCACTGTGGCCTTCAGCCCCCAGCCCGTCTACCCTGTGTCCCCACGCTCCCCAACCCCACCTTCCTCGTCCCCCGCCCTCCTCACGTCTCGTTTCCCCTGTCGCGTGCCGCTCTCCTCTGCTCTCCTCGCGCGCCGCCGCCCGCATGGCCGTCGGCTCCTCTGTGACCCCCTCCTGCCGCGCCGCCGCCAAGGTCGCGCCTCGCTCCTCTCTGCCTTGGCCGCCATCATCGGCTTTGCATCTCCCTGCGTGAGCACTGCCAATGAGCCCCTCTCCTCGCCGGTGCGCCTCGCCTCCCCAAGCTCTACCTCGACCTGGTCTCTTCGCGCTGTCGCCGTCACCAGCGAGCCCCGTCCTCGCCCTCGGCCCCAACCTCTCGCCACCAACCGCCGCCACCGTTCGTGCGAGGCCGCGCGTCCTCCTCGCCGTGGCCCCTGCTCCACGTGCCGGCACCTCGACCGCATCTCCATCGAGCGCCTCACCGACCTTCCGTTCATCCCCCTCTACCCTGACCCCGTCGCCGCTCAAGCGTCGTCACCTACCGCGTGCCCGAGGACGACCTCCCCGGCCCACATCACCACCAGCCGCAGCCGCCGTGGTCGATTCCGCCCCGGGCCTGCTTCCCGGAGCCCCTGGCCCCATCTTGCCCCTGCGACGTGGTGCCCCATGCCTCCCTGCTGTCAAAGTTCTCGAAGCCCTCACGTTGAGCTTCCCTGGTGGATGTGTTATTTGATCGGGTATCAGCGAGATGTGGTGAATGTGTTAAATTGAGGATGCAGCTTCGTGACCGACCAGTGCGGTGAGTTGTGATGGAGGTGTTGTTTTGGTTTGTATGCGGCAGAGCCCACGAGGAGTAGCCGAGGAGGGATGAGGTCACAACAAGGTCCAATACAAGCTCGACACCATTTGGGAAAAATCTAGTGAACCACCGATGACCCGACCCAAGACCCGAAGACCGAACCCCGGCGCGCCAAGATCTTCTCAGCCTCAAAGATTGAACCCCATGGAGCGACATGATCTTCTTCTTGGACACCGAGACCCCAACCAGAAGATACCCGAAACACCAAGATCTGCTTCCGAACGCTTTGACCGAGGCCGAAACCAAGATCTCCACGGTTGCGACAAGACCTCCTTCCCTGATGCGATGCCGAGAACCCGGACGCCAAGGTCGCCGACACGGAACGCCAAGTTCTTCATCCCGGACGCCATGACCGTCTACACGGACCCGAAGACCACCGGTACCCGATCCATTCAAGTTCGCCATTGACGACAAGATCGACCGCTTGTAACCCAAGATCCTCGCCGTTCCGTCGAACCCTGAGACCCGACCCCGAACCCCTGGAACCCAAGATCTTCCGAACCCAGATGTGTGCCCCTAAGCCCCTATTTTTATAATATGACATTACCATCTGTCGCATATTAAATTGTTCATGCATGCATACTTGTCTGTGGTTTGGGGGCATTATGCCGATTCACCTCATAATTAAATATGGAGTCGATATGCGGGATACTTTTGTCTTATTCCGGACTCCATTTAAATGGGTGTAGTGAACCGATGCCATGTTTCGCCCTGTTAATACAACATTTAAATTGCGGGGTTTCTAAATAACTTGAACCGTTTAATTAATTGTCGGGACCCCGGTTCCGCTTAATACTGCCTAATTGCACCGCATCTGTGCCATGCCGTGCATCATATCATAAGCATGCCGGATCTTCTGCCGTAGTATTAAATATTGCATTCTGTGTTTCTTCTAGTGTTTGCTTCTTCGCGGATTAGGTCGATGAGATGTGGTGAGATTTGACAAGTTCTCCGGATATGAACCTTCGGCAGTGTTTCCCAGGCGAGCATCTCTCCCCCTTCTACCTATTTTGCATTTATAGTCTTTATTTCCTCCTGTTGATCTATTGCTCTCCGTGTCGCGATGCTTTAGTTTCCGTGCACCAGTTATATCCCGTGTAGCCTCTATATTGCCATGGACACCTCCTAATACCTGTTGTTTGGTAGATAGCTGGCCTTGCGAGTCGTAGTTGCTTGCTTAGGTGTGGTCTCGTGTTGTCGAGTACCACAGTTGTTGGAATGCTGGCACATGTTTATGGTGGAGATGATCATGACTTTAAATACAACTATTAAAATGCTAGATATAACTAATGCAGAGGCATCGGTGGGCAATAGATGTTATTTGGTTCTTCCACGCTCACTTGTGTCCTGTAGGACCCCGAGTACTTGATACCTGTTCCTTGATTTTTCGCACTATCCACATCCGGGAGGCCTTATGGACCCCCCCTGAGCTAGAGCTTGATTCATTTCTATTTCTTGGGGCCACAAGTAGTTTGGGGCTTTATTACTATTGTGTACTTATGCCATGTTTTACTGCTTTATTTAAGATTGTGCGTGGAGCACATGTATTGTTTTGGAACGTGGAATGTTTTCGCGGTATCGACAAGCCCAGTCACACTTTCGAGTTCCAGTCGTTTACAGCCATTGTCACAAACCCTGGGTCCGTTCCGGAGCCGGCCAACTTTGTTGCGGGTAGCTTAGTAGGGTGGCCCCCTAAAATATTTTATGAATCCTGTGATTGCTTTGTCGTGAAAGCCTTGTTGGGTTTTGAGTTGGTTTTTCCGAGGTTGATCGTGTGTGTGTTGCTATTTGTGCACCCCTGCAGGGTAAAACTTTCCGAAAGCCGTGTCCGCGGTTATGAACGACTTGGAGCACAGTATCTCGATCATAGACAAGCATAACTAAAGTAGTGCTATAAATTTGACTTAATATATCTGACTAGTAATCAGCTTCACTATAATGGAATGGATATTAAAAATGCCAACCACTATTGGATCTGGGATGTCTGTTATATCTTCCTAGTAAGTATTGCAACTCCAATGGAATGTGATAAAAGTGCCAACAAATGCTAGGTTTTGGGACTCCTCAGGACAATTATATCTGACTAGTAAATGTTCCAACTACAACGGAATGGTAATCAAAATTGTCCACTACTTATGCTTCAGGATGACTCATGCTATCTATATCTGATTAGTAAGAGCTTCAACTATAATGGAATGAATAAAACTGCCAACTGTGTGAGTTCCTCGGTTTGACTTCCTCGTTTGGTCTCGAGGGGGAATACCAGGATGTGTATGATTGGTGTTAGTATCAGGATGGATCCGGATAGGTCTTTCTTACCCCTCTCTAATAGCCGCCAGTGATACCGAGTCTCTATAGGTTGTTTAGTGCCGTTGCGCTGCCGCTTCATCCCACCATACCTATGTAGGCGAGAGCCGCCGAATTCTAGCCTCGTCGTGTACTAGCATCAGTACTGACGCTCCTCTTTTTTCCTTTGCCCTTTGTCGGCACCCCTTTTTGTTTTAGCAGGTTTGAGATCAACGTCGTTAGCAGGGTTACCCTTCCGGCTTGGCCTGGGCAGGGTTATGGACGCCATTGATTATTCTTCAGGGCTCTTAGCCCCATTTGCATCTTGTCCGTACTCGGACGCTGTAGCGTTTTCAAGGTGATTTGGATCTTCGTATTTGTATATCTGAATTCTTGACTCTTGGAGTCGTGTTGTATATACATTTGTTCTGTGGGTCCCATCGAGGACTGTTGTGTAATGGTATTACTTCGTTTTCCACCCGCACGAAAGTGCCTGGTGGGCGTCCTTGAATCGTTCTATGCGGGTTTGGCAGAAAGGGCTAAAACTTGCATAGGGCCGATTTGGGGGTGTTACAGAGTGGTATCAAAGCCCAGCAGTTGCGATACCCCACAAGTCCAGCCTGTAGGGTAACCTAGCTAACGGTCGAAGTAGAGTGTCAAAACTATTTTGGAAAATCTGTTGGATAGATCTGATTAGGTCTGTTTTACTCCTTACCCCTCTGCTGTTCTCCTCTTACCTCCACGTGTTTTGATTCTACTCTCATCTTTTCTTCGAGTCCAGGAATTCTCGTGGTTGGGTTTCCGTCGTACCTTCAGGGTTTCGCTTCCTCCTTTGGTAACGGTGTTGCTACTTTCGGTCTTCGTGCTATCTGAGGAATCCTTCATCTGTTGGACTTCTCTCTGCTCCTCGTTTGTGCCTTCCGGTGTTTCCGACGCGACGACATCCTCTATGCCAGATCCGATGCAGAGTCTGCATTCCTCCTTTGTTTCCGAACCTTGCTTGTCGAGATCTTCAGTCTGATTCCGAGAATGGATGCGTGCTTTTCTACTGATTATGTACAGTAATAGTTTGGGTGGGTGATGGATTGGCCCCCATGCCGACTACTCACTCTATGTGCTCGTGTACATTGAAGTGGATGAGAATGCATCGGTTCTCTCTATCTATCGAAGTTAGAGGTGGCTTTATTTGTGGATACCTTTACCTTCGTCCTTTGTTTCCCGGAGTGTTCTCTCGACGATCATGGACTACGATCTCTTGTTAGTGGTGTCGTGAGGATCTACACGAAGCGAGGAGATCCGATCGTCGGCCTTCTCCCCGGTACCATGAGGCGGATCTCGAGGGCGAGATCTATTGTTAGTGGTGTCGAATTGTGGCATCCCGCAAAAACCACTACTAGAAAATCGCGGTGTTTTTGTGCATTGCATCATCATGACCGCATGCTCATGTCATCATGCCACCTTGCATTTGAGCATCGTCATGTCATCTTGCATTTGTTTGCATAAAACTATTTTCGAAAAGTCTAGTTTTGGTTTTCTAAATATCCCCTGTCTTTATTCAAATCAAAACTCCGGTCTTTTCCGGGTCAAAACTATTTACAAAAGTCTATTTTAAATTAAAATAAAAGTTTACATTATTTTTGGGAGGCAGCCAACTAGGCCCAAAAGCCTAGTCGGCCACCTCCAAACCCAGACCAACCCAGCTTACACCTAACCTAGTCCACCTACTCCCTCTCACCCTACCACCCCGCCAGCCACCCCCTCAGCCACCGCCACTCTCTCTCTCTATCTCTCTCTCTCTCTTCCACCCACCTGGCCCGCCACCTGGCACACCTCCACCTCACTCCACCCAATCTTTGCCCGCCATCTCATCCCACCTGCCATCGACCGGCAGACGCTTCCTCGCACCATGTCAGACGACGCTACGGACACGCTCCCGCTCGCCCTGCCCAAATCCCGCCACCACACGCCACCTACCGCCTACTCCATCTCTCCCGGCCCCACCAACCAGCGCCCAACCGCGGACCCCGCCCCGCGTCTACCCCGCGTCCCCATGCTCCCCAACCCCACCTTCCTCGTCCCCCGCCCTCCTCACGTCTCGTTTCCCCTGCCGCGCGCCGCCGCCCGCACGGCCGCCGGCTCCTCTGCGACCCCCTCCTGCCGCGCCGCCGACCCGGTCTCTTCGCACCGTCGCCATCACCAGCGAGCCCAGTCCTCGCCCTCGGCCCCAACCTCTCGCCACCAACCGCCGCCACCGTTCATGCGAGACCGTGCGTCCTCCTCGCCGTGGCCCCTGCTCCACGCGCCAGCACCTTGACCGCATCTCCGTCGAGCGCCTCGCCGACCTTCCGTTCATCCCCCCTCTACCCCGACCCCGTCCCCGCTCAAGCACCGTCACCTACCGCGTGCCCGAGGACGACCTCCCCGGGCCACATCACCACCAGCCGCAGCCGCCGCGGTCGATTCTGTCCCGGGCCTGCTTCCCGGAGCCCCTGGCCCCATCTCTCCCCTGCGACATGGTGCCACATGCCTCCCTGCTGTCCAAGTTCTCGAAGGCCTCACGTTGAGCTTCCCTGGTGGATGTGTTATTTGATCGGGTATCAGCGAGATGTGGTGGATGTGTTAAATTGAGGATGCAGCTTCGTGACCGACCAGTGCGGTGAGTTGTGATGGAGGTGTTGTTTTGGTTTGTATGCGGCAGAGCCCACGAGGAGTAGCCGAGGAGGGATGAGGTTACAGCAAGGTCCAATACAAGCTCGACACCGTTTGGGAAGAACCTAGTGAACCACCGACGACCCGGCCCAAGACCCGAAGACCGAACCCCGGCGCGCCAAGATCTTCTCGGTCCCAAAGACCGAACCCCGTGGAGCGACATGATCTACTTCTTGGACACCGAGACCCCGACCGGAAGATACCCGAAATACCAAGATCTGCTTCCGAACGCTTTGATCGAGGCCAGAACCAAGATCTCCACGGTTGCGACAAGACCTCCTTCCCGGATGCGATTCCGAGAACCCGGATGCCAAGGTCGCTGACACGAAGCGCCAAGTTCTTCATCCCGGACGCCATGACCGTCTACACGGACCCGAAGACCACCGGTACCCGATCCATTCAAGTTCGCCATCGACGACAAGATCGACCGCTTGTAACCCAAGATCTCCGTCACGTCATGACAAGTTCTCCATCGTGTATCCGAACCTCGCCGTTCCGTCGAACCCTGAGACCTGACCCCGAACCCCTGGAACCCAAGATCTTTCGAACCCAGATGTGTGCCCCTAAGCCCCTATTTTTATAATATGACATTACCATCTGTCGCATATTAAATTGTTCATGCATGCATACTTTTCTGTGGTTTGGGGGCATTATGCCGATTCACCTCATAATTAAATATGGAGTCGATATGCAGGATACTTTTGTCTTATTCCGGACTCCATTTAAATGGGTGTAGCGAACCGATGCCATGTTTCGCCCTGTTAATACAACATTTAAATTGCGGGTTTCTAAATAACTTGAACTGTTTAATTAATTGTCGGGACCCCGGTTCCGCTTAATACTGCCTAATTGCATTGCATCTGTGCCATGCTGTGCATCATATCATAAGCATGCCGGATCTTCTGCCGTAGTATTAAATATTGCATCCGGTGTTTCTTCTAGTGTTTGCTTCTTCGCGGATTAGGCCGATGAGATGTGGTGAGATTCGACAAGTTCTCCGGATATGAACCTTCGGCAGTGTTTCCCAGGCGAGCATCTCTCCCCCTTCTACCTATTTTGCATTTATATGATGGGTTCGTAGCATGGAAAACAAAAAAATTCTACCGCAAGAACGAACAAAACCCAGGTCTAATCTAGATAAAAGCCAAGATCTAATCTATTAGACATGAGCAACGGGATAGATCTGTACTAACCCTCGTAGAACCGAAAGCGTTACGAGATTAGATCTCGGGATTGATGTAGTCGATCACTTGTCAATCTCCAGATCGTGTGGACGATCCTTCCGGCGCCGCGTTCCGGCAGCGCTTCCATAGTCGGTCACATGTGCGGAGTCGAAGCAGACCTTCCTCTCCCCGTTCCAGCGAGCAGCGGAGGTAGTAGATCTTCTCCACGGAATCCCAGCAGCACGACGGTGTGGTGGTGGTGGTGGAGGAGAGAATTCTACAGGGCTTCGCCTAAGCCGGAGTAGAGCGAATGAAGAGGAGAGAGGCGGCGGCTAGAGCTTGTTATGGGAGAGGTCTAGGAGGGGGCGCCCCCCTCTATTTAAAGGAGGGAGGAGCGCCATGGGAGGGGGAGTCCTAGTAGGACTCCCCTCCTTGGTCGGCGGGTTGGGAAGGGGGGAGGAGTCCTCCTCCCCCACGAATCTGTGTCTAGCCCCCACAAGGTTTCCTTGACCCTTTCTTGGTTTTCAAGCAAACTCCAAGAACTCTTCTAGAACCTTCCAGAACATTCCGAAACCTTCTAGAATCTCCATACAAACACTCTGGAACATTTCCTAACTTTAGAAAATGATCCCCAATATATGAATCTTATTCTCCGGACCATTCCGGATCTCCTCGTGATGTCCCGGATCCAATCCGAGACTCCGAACAACATTCGGTCTCCAACGCATATTCCATATCTACTTAAAACAACTTCGAACCTTAAGTGTGTCACCCTACGGTTCGTGAATATGCAGACATGATGGAGACACCTCTCCGATCAATAACCATCAGCGGGATCTGGAGATCCATAACGGCTCCCACATACTCAACGATGACTTCGTGATCGATAGAACCATTAACATATGAAACCAATTCCCTTTGTCACACGGTATTCTACTTATCCGAGGTTTGATCGTCGGTATCTCCATACCTAGTTCTACCTCACATCGATAAGTACTCTTTACTCGTTCCATGTTATGTCATCCCTTGTGACCTAGTCACATGCTTGCAAGCTAACTAGATGACATTCCACCGAGAGGGCCCAGAGCATATCTATCCGTCATATGGATGGACAAATCCCAATCTTGGTCCATGCGCTTCAACACATACTTTCAGAATACCCAATGACACCTTTATAACCACCCAGTTATGAAGCGGTGTTTGATGTCATCAAAGTACCCATTCGGTGATGGTGATTAACATAACCTCATGGTCGAAGGATTAGGTTACTATGCATTTGAAAGCTTACAGCAATACGAACTTAATGACTTGATCTTATGCTACGCTTACTATGGATGTGTGTCCATCACATCATTCTCCTAATGATATAACCTTGTTATTAATGACATCCAATGTCCATGATCAGGAAACCATGATCATCATTTAATCAACAAGCTAGTTCCACAAGAGGCTTACTAGGGACTCTTTTATGTTTACAAAACACACATGTATTAGTGTTTCCTTATAATACAATTATAGCATTGGATGTAAACATTCATCATAAACACAAAGATATAATAATAACCACTTTTATTATTGCCTCTTGGGCATATCTCCAACTGTCTCCCACTTGCACTAGAGTCAATAATCTAGATTACATGGTAATATACCTAACACCCATGGCGTTCTGGTGTTGGTCATACTTTGCTCTAGGGAGAGGTTTAGTCAACGGATCTACCACATTCAGATTAGTGTGTACTTTGCAAATCTTTATGTCACCATCTCGGACATACTCGCGAATAGCATGGAAACGTAGCTTGATGTGCTTCAGCTTGCTATGTGACCTTGGCTCCTGTGCATTAGCTATGGCACCTGTGTTGTCACAGTAGATGGCCATCGGGTCCAACGCACTGGGAACCACGCCAAGTTCAGTAATGAACTCCTTCATCCATATGGCTTCTTGTGCAGCCTCCAAAGCAGCTATGTATTCCGATTCAGTTGAAGATTTCGCCACAACGCTTTGCTTGGCACTCCTCCAGCTCACTGCAGCACCATTCAAAATAAATACGTATCCATCATTGCGACTTGAGTCATACGGATCGGTGTTCCAACTAGCATCAGTGTAACCGTTACAACAAGTTGTTCATCACCTCCATAAGAAAGAACCATATCCTTAGTCCTATTCGTACTTTAGGATATTTTTGACCGCTGTCCAAAGGTTCCATTCGGGATCACTTTGATATCCGCTAGTCAAACTAACAGCATGTGCTATATCCGGTCTTGTACACAGCATGGCATACATGATATAACCTATGGTCGAGGCATAGGGAATATTATTCATCTTTTCTCTATCTTCTGCCGTAGCCGGACTTTGAGTCTTACTCAAGGTCTTACCTGACAACATGGGCATGAACCCTTTATTGCTCTCTTCCATTCTAAACTTCTTTAGAACTTTGTCTAAGTATGTACTTTGTGAAAGCGCTATTAGGCGTCTTGATCTATATCTATAAATCTTGATGCCTAGAATATATGTCGCTTCGCCAAGATCCTTCATTGAAAAACTATTATTCAAATAGGTTTTGACACTATTAAGAAGTTCTATATCATTCCCAATCAGCAATATGTCATCTACATATAGTACTAGGAATGCTACAGAGCTCCCACTCACTTTCTTGTAAATACAAGCTTCTCCATAAGTTTGTATAAATCCAAAGTTTTTGATTACTTTATCAAAACGTTGATTCCAACTCCGGGATGCTTGCTTCAGTCCATAAATGGAGCGCTGAAGTTTGCATACCTTGTCAGCATCACTAGGATCGACAAAACCCTTGGGTTGTACCATATACAACTCTTCATCAATGTCACCATTAAGGAACGCCGTTTTGACATCCATCTGCCAAATTTCATAATCGAAATATGTAGCGATTGCTAACAAAATTCTCACAGACTTTAGCTTCGCTACTGGTGAGAAAGTCTCATCGTAGTCAACTCCTTGAATTTGTCGGAACCCTTTCGCGACAAGTCGAGCTTTATAGACGGTAACATTACCATCAGCATCTGTTTTTCTTTTGAAAATCCATTTGTTCTCGACAGCCTTACGGCCATGCGGTAAGTCCATCAAAGTCCATACTTGGTTTTCGTACATGGATCCCATTTCGGATTTCATGGATTCTAGCCATTTGTCGGAATCTGGGCTCACCATAGCTTCTTCATACGTCGTAGGGTCAGGTTGTCCACCAACATGACGTTCAAGGCAGTCATACCACTCGAGTGGTACGAACCCTCGTTGACCATGAGGTTCAGCAAGAACTTTGTTCAAGTTTCATGATCGGCATCATTAGCTTCCTCTCCAGGTTGGTGTAGGCGGCACAAAAACATCTTCCGGTGTGCTACTCTCAACTCCGAGAGAAGGTTCAATAACCTCGTCGAGTTCTACTTTCCTTCCAGTCACTTCTTTCGAGAGAAATTCCTTCTCAAGAAAGGATCCATTCTTGGCAACAAAAACTTTGCCTTCGGATCTATGATAGAAGGTATACCCAATTGTTTCTTTCGGGTATCCTATGAAGACGCATTTCTCTGCTTTGGGTTCAAGCTTATCAGGTTGTAACTTCTTTACATACGCCGCATGAACCCCAAACTTTAAGGAGCGACAACTTAGGTTTCTTACCAAACCACAATTAAATGCGGTGTCGCTTTCAGCGGATTTAGATGGTGCCCTATTTAAAGTGAATGGAATGTCTCTAATGCATAGCCCCAAAGCGATAGCGGTAAATGTAAGAGACATCATAGACGAACCATATCTAAGAGAGTTCGATTACGACGTCGGACACACCATTACGCTGTGGTGTTCGGCGGTGTCAATCTGAAAGTATTCCACATTTCTTTAAATGCATGCCAAACTCATAACTCAGATATTCACCTCCGCGGTTAGAACGCAGAAACTTAATCTTCTTGTTACGATGATTTTCCACTTTACTTTGAAATTCCTTAAACTTCTCGAAAGTTTCGGACTTATGTTTCATAAAGTAGATATACTCATATCTACTTAAGTCATCCGTAAAAGTGAGAACATAACGATATCCACCACGCGACGCTACACTCATTGGACCGCACACATCGGTATGTATTATTTCCAATAGGTCTGTAGCTCGCTCCATTATTCCAGAGAATGGAGTCTTAGTCATTTTTCCCATTAGACATGCTTCGCATCTTTCAAGTGATTCAAAATCAAGTGATTCAAGAAGCCCATCAGAATGGAGTTTCTTCATACGCTTCACTCCAATGTGACCAAGAGCGATTGCCACATGTATGTAGAATTATCATTCAATTTTATTCGTTTAGCATCTATGTTATGAACATGTGTATCACTACTATCGAGATTCAATAAGAATAAACCATTCATCTCAGGTGCATTACCATAAAAGATATTACTCATGTAAACCGAACAACCTTTATTCTCAGACTTAAAAGAGTAACCGTCTCGCAATAAACAAGATCCAGATATAATGTTCATGCTTAACGCAGGCACCAAATAACAATTATTTAAATTTAAAACTAATCCCGAAGGTAGATGTAGAGGGAGCGTGCCGACGGTGATCACATCAACCTTGGAGCCATTTCCAACGCGCATCATCACCTCGTCTCTTGCCAGTCTTTGTTTATTCCGCAGCTCCTGTTTCGAGTTACATATATGAGCAACCGAACCAGTATCAAATACCCAGGCACTACTACGACTACTAGTAAGATACACATCAATAACATGTATATCGAATATACCTTTCTTCTTGATGTTGTCGTTCTTCAGATCTGCCAAGTACTTGGGGCAGTTATGCTTCCAGTGACCAGCACCCTTGCAGTAGAAGTACTCAGTTTCAGGCTCAGGACCAGCCTTGGGCTTCTTAGCAGGTGCGGCAGCTTTCTTGCTGTCCTTCTTGAAGTTGCCCTTTTTCTTAGGCTTGCCCTATTTCTTGAAATTGGTGGTCTTATTGACCATCAACACTTGGTGCTCCTTCTTGATCTCCACTTCAGCAGTTTTCAGCATGGACGATAGTTCAGGCAACGTCTTGTTCATGCAGTGCATATTGTAGTTCATCACAAATTTCTTATAACTCTATGGGTGATTGGAGGACACGGTGAATCCCTAACTCATTAGGAATCGTTATCCCCAACTCTTGAGCTTGTTTGCGTGCCTAGACATGGTGAGCACATGCTCGCTAACGAGCTTCCTCTTCCATCTTGCAGGTAAAGAACTTCGGAGGACTCATAGCTCTCCATGGTCGCGTGAGTCTCAAAATGAGCTTGAGCTCCTTAATGATCTCGAACGGGTCGTGGTGCTCAAAACGCTCGAGCTCCGCTTCTAAACCGCATGGTGATGGCACATGAACTCTGGAGTAATGAATTTTCCGAATGGCGTAAACATTCTTTACGTCATCGCTGGCATCATCTCGCAGTGGGTCACCTAGCGGTGCTTGGCACATAGGTCATCTGACCAGCCCTGAGGACAATCTTCAGACCATGGAGCCAGTCCGTGAAGTTGCTTCCATTGTTCTTAAGTTTTTCTTTCTCTAGGAACACATTGAAATTGATGGAGAGATTCGCCATAATCTACAACAAATTTGCAAGTAGTTTAGACTAAGTTTATGATAAATTGAGTTCTACTTTAATTCTTAAATTAACTAGGTGAACTCCCACTCAAAACAACATCCCTCACATTGTCTTAGTGATTACACGAACCAAGTCCACTACACCAAGTCCGATCTTCACGAGAGAAGATGTAGTTTCATTGGCAAACAATCTTCATGTTCATCATATCACTTATATGATTCATGCTCTATCTTTCGGTATTCCGTGTTCCGAGACCATGTCTGTACATGCTAGGCTCGTCAAGATTAACCTTAGTTTCCGCATGTGCAAATCTGGCTTGCACCCGTTGTATGCACACGTAGAATCTATCACATCCGATCATCACGAGATGCTTGAGACGCATTTAGTCTTAGCAACGGTGCCAACTAAGGACGAACACTTTATTACTTGAAATTTAGTGAGAGGGATCATCTTATAATGCTACCGTCGTGATCTAAGCAATACAAGATGCATAAAGGATTAACATCACAGGCAATTCATAATTAGTGTGATATGATATGGCCCTTTCTTCTTATGCCTTTGATCTCCATCTCCAAAGCACGGACATGATCTCCATCATCACCAAAGATTGCGTCAAGGTCGGTGGCGCCGCTTCATGGTTATCCATCATCACCAAAGAACTATTACAACTACTTGGAATAAAGCTATTACAAGATGAACAGACACTTGTGTCTTAACAGAATTAAAGACAACCATTAGGCTCCTGCCGGTTGCCATATTACAACAAGGATCATTGCATACATCAAATATAATCACAATCACGTGATGGCCATATCACATCACAAAACCCCTGCAAAAACAAGTTAGACGCCTCTAATTTTCTTTGCAAGTTTTACGTGGTTTGGGGCTTTCGAATAAGAACGGATCTTACCTACAAAACTGAACCACAACGTTGATACAAGTGCTATCAAGTGCAAAGTGTAGATTTGATCTATACTATGATGGGAGAGACAGACACCCGCAAAGCCACTTGTGCAAAGCAAGTTACACGTCAAGCGTGGAGCAAGTCTCATGTGCGATGACATGTAAGGTTAGCCCGAGCCGCTTCATCCCACCATACCGCAAGATGCAAAGTACACAAAGCAAAAGACGACACGAGCACCAACGCCCACAACATCATTGTGTTCTACTTGTGCAACAGATCTACGCATAGACAAGGCTCTGATACCACTAATGGGTTCGTAGCATGGAAAACAAAAAATTTCTACCGCAAGAACGAACAAAACCCATAATCTAGATAAAAGCCAAGATCTAATCTATTAGACATGAGCAACGAGATAGATCTGTACTAACCCTCGTAGAACCGAAAGCATTACGAGATTAGATCTCGGGGTTGATGTAGTCGATCACTTGCCGATCTCAAGATCGTGTGGATTTATCCTTCCAAGGCGGCGCTTCATGATCGGTCACATCACATGGAGTCGAAGGCACCTTCCTCTCCCTGTTCCAGCGAGCAGCGGAGGTAGTAGATCTTCTCCATGGAATCCCAGCAGCACGACGGTGTGGTGGTGGTGGAGGAGGAGAGAATTCTACAGGGCTTCGCCTAAGCCGGAGCAGAGCGAAGGAAGAGGAGAGAGGCGGCGGCTAGAGCTTGTTATGGGAGAGGTCTAGGAGGGGGCGCCCCCTCCCCTCTATTTAAAGGAGGGAGGCACGCCATGGGAGGGGGAGTCCTAGTAGGACTCCCCTCCTTGGCCGGCGGGTTGGGAAGGGGGGAGGAGTCCTCCTCCCCCACGAATCCGTGTCTATCCCCCACAAGGTTTCCTTGACCCTTTCTTGGTTTTCAAGCAAACTCCAAGAACTCTTCTAGAACCTTCCAAAACATTCTGAAACCTTCTAGAATCTCCATACAAACACTCCGGAACATTTCCTAACTTTAGAAAATGATCCCCAATATATGAATCTTATTCTCCGGACCATTCCGGATCTCCTCGTGATGTCCCGGATCCAATCCGAGACTCCGAACGACATTCGGTCTCCAACGCATATTCCATATCTACTTAAAACAACTTCGAACCTTAAGTGTGTCACCCTACGGTTCGTGAATATGCAGACATGATGGAGACACCTCTCCGATCAATAACCATCAGCGGGATCTGGAGATCCATAACGGCTCCCACATACTCAACGATGACTTCGTGATCGATAGAACCATTAACATATGAAACCAATTCCCTTTGTCACACGATATTCTACTTATCCAAGGTTTGATCATCGGTATCTCCATACCTAGTTCTACCTCGTTACTGATAAGTACTCTCTACTCGTTCCATGTTATGTCATCCCTTGTGACCTAGTCACATGCTTGCAAGCTAACTAGATGACATTCCACCGAGAGGGCCCAGAGCATATCTATCCGTCATATGGATGGACAAATCCCAATCTTGGTCCATGCGCTTCAACACATACTTTCAGAATACCCAATGACACCTTTATAACCACCCAGTTACGAAGCGGTGTTTGATGTCATCAAAGTACCCATCCGGTGATGCTGATTAACATAACCTCATGGCCGAAGGATTAGGTTACTATGCATTTGAAAGCTTACAGCAATACAAACTTAATGACTTGATCTTATGCTACGCTTACTATGGGTGTGTGTCCATCACATCATTCTCCTAATGATATAACCTTGTTATTAATGACATCCAATGTCCATGATCAGGAAACCATGATCATCATTTAATCAACAAGCTAGTTCCACAAGAGGCTTACTAGGGACTCTTTTATGTTTACAAAACACACATTTATCAGTGTTTCCTTATAATACAATTATAGCATTGGATGTAAACATTCATCATAAACACAAAGATATAATAATAACCACTTTTATTATTGCCTCTTGGGCATATCTCCAACATTATAGTCTTTATTTCCTCCTGTTGATCTATTGCTATCCGTGTCGCGATGCTTTAGTTTCCGTGCACCAGTTATATCCCGTGCAGCCTCTATATTGCCATGGACATCTCCTAATACATGTTGTTTGGTAGATATCTAGCCTTGCGAGTCGTAGTTGCTTGCTCAGGTGCGGTCTCGTGTTGTCGAGTAACACAGTTGTTGTTATGCTGGCAGATGTTTATGGTGGAGATGATCATGACTTTAAATACAACTATTAAAATGCTAGATATAACTAATGCAGAGGCATCGGTGGGCAATAGATGTTATTTGGTTCTTCCACGCTCACTTGTGTCCCGTAGGACCCCGAGTACTTGATAATTGCCTTGATTTTTCGCACTATCCACATCCGGGAGGCCTTATGGACCCCCCTGAGCCAGAGCTTGATTCATTTCTATTTCTTGGGGCCACAAGTAGTTTGGGGCTTTATTACTATTCTGTACTTATGCCATGTTTACTGCTTTATTTAAGATTGTGCGTGGAGCACATGTATTGTTTTGGAACATGGAATGTTTTCACGGTATCGACAAGCCTAGTCACACTTTTGGGTTCCCAGTCATTTACAGCCATTGTCACAAACCCTGGGTCCGTTCCGGAGCCGGCCAACTTCATTGCGGGTAGCTTAGTGGGGTGCCCCCCTGAAATATTTTATGAATCCTGTGATTGCTTTGTCGTGAAAGCCTCGTTGGGTTTTGAGTTGGTTTTTCCGAGGTTGATCGTGTGTGTGTTGCTATTTGTGCACCCCTGCAGGGTAAAACTTTCTGAAAGCCGTGTCCGCGGTTATGGACGACTTGGAGCACAGTATCTCGATCATAGACAAACATAACTAAAGTAGTGCTATAAATTTGACTTAATATATCTGACTAGTAATCAGCTTCACTATAACAGAATGGATATTAAAAATGCCAACCACTGCTGGATCTGGGATGTTTGTTATATCTGCCTAGTAAGTATTGCAACTCCAATGGAATGTGATAAAAGTGCCAACAAATGCTGGATTTTGGGACTCCTCAGGACAATTATATCTGACTAGTAAATGTTCCAACTACAACGGAATGGTAATCAAAACTATCCACTACTTATGTTTCAGGATGACTCATGCTATCTATATCTGATTAGTAAGAGCTTCAACTATAATGGAATGAATAAAACTGCCAACTGTGTGAGTTCCTCGGTTTGACTTCCTCGTTTGGTCTCGAGGGGGAATACCAGGATGTGTATGATTGGTGTTAGTATCAGGATGGATCCGGATAGGTCTTTCTTACCCCTCTCTAATAGCCGCCAGTGATACCGAGTCTCTATAGGTTGTTTAGTGTCATTGCATGTGCTTGACCCACCATACCTATGTAGGCGAGAGCCGCCGAATTCTAGCCTCGCCGTGTACTGGCCTCAGTACTGACGCTCCTCTTTTTTCCTTTGCCCTTTGTCGGCACCCCTTTTTGTTTTAGCAGGTTTGAGATCGACGTCGTTAGCAGGGTTACCCTTCCGGCTTGGCCTGGGCAGGGTTATGGACGTCATTGGTTATTCTTCAGGGCTCTTAGCCCCATTTGCATCTTGTCCGTACTCGGACGCTGTAGCGTTTTCAAGGTGATTTGGATCTTCGTATTTGTATATCTGAATTCTTGACTCTTGGAGTCGTGTTGTATATACATTTGTTCTGTGGGTCCCATCGAGGACTGTTGTGTAATGGTATTACTTCGTTTTCCACCCGCATGAAAGTGCCTGGTGGGCGTCCTTGAATCGTTCTATGCGGGTTTGGCGGAAAGGGCTAAAACTTGCATAGGGCCGATTTGAGGGTGTTACACTCATTTGTCTAGTTTTAAGCCTTGCACGCATTTCTTCTCTGGTGAGACGCGCTAAATTCAAGGCATCAAAATAGAGCACAAAAGGACCCCATAGACATCTTGAAAATAAAGCGTCTTGGCCGACGCAAACAGGTTTCACAATAAACTATATGATCAAGAAGATCAAACAAACCCAAATAAATTCAACAAAAAATTGTCTAATTATTATTACAACAACCAAATGGTACATGAATAATACAACAAATACAACAAGTTTTTTCATCAACAAATGCAACAAGTTTTTCATCAACACTACAACAAATTGTTTTTCAACAATACAACAAACAACAAATAAAAGGAGGGCTCAATGTTGTGCTCCAAACCATTTCTACCACTCCTCGATGAAATCTTTTTGAAGATTATCATGGATCTCGTTGTCGCGAATGGCATGATATGAGGCAATAAAACGCGTCATCCTATGCTCTCTCCTATGCACTTGCACATGAATCCCCATCAAGTCATAGTGGTGGCTGCGATCTACATCTTTGCCACGATCATTCTCTATGATCATGTTATGCAGGATCACAAAAGCGGTCATGATGTACCAAAAACATTATTGATCCCAAAATTTAGCCAGTCCTTGCACAATAGCAAATTGGGCTTGCAAAATCCTAAAGGTTGTCTCCACATCTTTCCTAGCCGGCGCTTGTGCAGCGTGGAAACCCTTTTCTTTCTTACCTTTGGGTTTGTGAACCGGCTTCACAAAAGTTTGCCACCTTGGGTAGATGCCATCTGCAAGATAATAGTCATAGTTGTATATGCGGCCATTTGCTTCAAACTCCACTTGTAGACCTTCACGCAATGCAATCCTTGACATAAGAGGAGACCGTTGATCAACATTGATGTCATTGCAGGACCCGGGCATTCTAAAAAAGCATGCCAAATCCAAGTCTCATAATCTGCCACAACTTCAAGGATGATAGTGCAATCCTTCTTGTGATATTTGAATTGTCCATGCTATAACGCAGGACAATTCTTCCAACTCCAATGCATACAGTCAATAGAGACAAACGTTTCAGGAAACCCCCGAGCCTTGTTCTGTTCCAAAAGCCTAGCCATGTCTTCGGCATTAGGAGCTCTTAAGTAGACGGTGCCAAACACTCGCACAATTGCCACGACAAACTGCTTGAGGCTTGACTCTGACGCATTGCCAAATGGTCGTCAACAAGGTCCGCCGAAATACCGTATGCCATCATACGTAAGGCGGCGGTCACCTTCTGGTAGGTGCTATGTCCAAGCTCTCCGGTAGCGTTCCTTCTTCACTCGAAGAACCGATCAAACTTGGTCACCTCTTCGCAAATACGCTTGAATAAACCGGTGCTCATCATAAAACGCCGACGAAAAAACTCCTTCAGAAAGGTGGCATTGTCGTTGAAATACATCATCATCAACCTCTCGTGCTCTTCAATTGTTTTCATCCACAACTTGCGCCTACCAAAAACCGAGCCACCGCGCTTCGGTTCTTTTGTCTCGCGCCAAGATAATAGCATCGATATATTCTCATTTCCTCGAGCTCTAGTTCCACGTCGGATGAATCATACGAGATCCTCTACAAGCACGAATATACGCTCACTTCGTATATGAAAGTAAAATAAAATTTGGAGGCGCGACGGTGGCAAAACGTACCTTCGGCGTCGAAAAAGCGTGCGCCAAGTAGCTTCCCGGCTTGAGGAGAACATGGCCGCCGAGGACAGCGCTTGGCAGCGATCGCGGCGGCTACAAGGAGAGGACGTATGGCGCCACCACTGAAGTCGATTCCCACCGCGGCGAGCTCCAAGGAGGCGCGGAGGGCAGCGGCGGATCGCAACCTGCAGGCGGCCCGGTCTTTGGCGGAATCGCGGAAGGGGAATGGAGGCAGTGAACGCGCGGGAGGAGTTTCAGCGGCCGTTGGCGTTCTCGCGAGAGAGAGTGACAGCGCGCGCTGGCGGCCGGGCACCAAATTTGATGCGTGCGCGTGGGTAATTTGACGCGCGCCGGATTATTGTGCTGCTTTTGGAGGGAAGAAAATCGCCGCGCACGCGTTATATCGACGGTTATTTTTACAACGTCGGGTTTTAGCGCGGCTATTGGAGTTGCTCTAACACCTAGGCTACCGCGTTCCAATTAAACTTGATCAGCACGTTTGCGAGAAAGTCTTTACCCAACACGTTTATATGATGAATAACTTATGTGTTACAGTGTGGATAACTTACATACTATGATATGGATAACTCACGTGTTAGAGGTGGGTAACTGATTGATCCAAAAAACTTAATCAAAATATATAAACATGAGATCTAGTTTTAAAAATCTCGTCGCGACTAATCCAACCATAAAAACGGATTTTAAATCGGACATCTATAAGATATTTTAAATTTTCGGTTTCATCTGGTTCACACCTCTTACTAGGTTTGACCAACCAAGAAGGGTGTGAGAACTGAGAATAGATTTCCCCTAAAAACGACTAATGACGGTTTAATTCAATAACCTGGACCAGAGTCCACACCGCTGCCATCTGGGCCCGCTTGGCAGATCTATCCCCAACCTCCGGCTTTGCCTCTTCTGTTGGCCGCGCCGGCACCTACAGCAGGCGACCTACTCCAGGTCGGGTCGCATCGACCTATAGCTAGCTTCCATCGCGCCTCCCATCGTCTTGCAATCCCTCGCGATCCACCCGTCTGCTGGGCTTCCTCTCAGTCGGTTGGCCGCCTGCAAATCCATCTTCTGCAATGGTGACTCGCCTTGCCCGTGACCGCCTCCATTTACAAAGCATAGACTGCCTGGGCAAGCCTCGCATCGCTTCCGTGATATACCACTTTGCCAGCTCCCATTCACTCCCTGGAGCCCCGGAGGCGAGGTTGGAATTGAGGCCGCGTCGAGCCGCCGTGTCGCACTTAGCCGATCTCCCCAAACGGTGAGCCTCGTCCAATTCCACTCGCGTCACAGTGCTTAATCGGACTCTTATCTAATTTCCCCCTCATTTGATTTTGCAGGTCCCCTCACCGGTGATCGGGATCGTCGCCATTTTTTCTGCCTCTGGCAAAAACTGCTGCTGCCGCTGGCGCATGTTCTGATGAGTTTTTTGAGTAATTAATCTCCTAAGTTCCATAATATTCTGGAGTATCAAATAGACCTCTTGTACTCCATGTTGATCCGGTTGCGTTTTTGTGCACCAGTTGCTTGTTAGCACCAAACAAAGATCGCCGATGCCGTCGGATTCACTGCCTGCATAGCTTGGGCCATCTCATATAACCTACTGCCCATCCAAGTGAGTTTTATGGGAATCCCTTAGCCCTATGACCTTTTAACTGCGCACGTTATCCTGGCATTACCATGCGGGTATGAGCTTTGGTCATCGTTCATGGTCAACAGTATGCCTGTATGGCTTAGCTTTCATGATCGTGTCATGGTCACCCTTATGCCGGGTGTGTTTCACTATCTTATAAAGATGCACCACCAGCGTCTGCTGCCTATGAGAGTGAGTTATGGAATCTGTAGACTTGTCACCGTTTGATTGTGCACGTTATATTGGCAGTAGCATGTCGGCATGCCTTAGATTTCGTGATCACATCATGCTCACCAATACGCCACACATTTTTCAATATCTTATAAAGATAATGACCGTGCACCACCATGCCAGTTATCAAAACAAGGTTGAAAAATGCTTCCATGTTTCATCTTAAAAGCTAGTACTAGATGTTTTCATGGTAACTTGGTAAGTGGAGCGAAAAGAGAAAAAAATATCATGGTGCTTATATTTATATAGATCCAGAAAAAGAAACTGCGACAGTTCTGAGTACGTTCAAACCAGTACAACTTCATGTAAATACAAGCATGTCTCCAGCCATAGGCTCTACAATTGTATAGTCAATATATCTATAGTTTTTAATATTGCCATATGTATCATACCATCTCGATGAGCAGCCCAACTAGTTTCCCTCAAACAAGAGGATTAGGATTGGTTGGAATGTGCCCCGGCCATAGCTTCTAGCATTCTTGGTATTGGGGGCATCCCAATCTTGATTTGCCCTTCAAGAATCTGAACAACCTCACCCATTGTTGGTCGATCAAACTCATCCCCTTGGATACACCAACATGCAACCTTGCAAGCCAGTTCAGCTTCCACCAGATTGACATCACCATGTAACATCTGGTCTACCAAACTCCCAACTTCTCCTTCAAGAAGCTTATGTGCAGCATGCACAGGGAAATACGTACCAAGGTTGCCACCGCTAGAACATGGTGCACACGAGTTCCTTCTTCCAGATATAATTTCCAACAACACCATCCCGTAGCTATAAACGTCGACTTTTGGTGTAATAGCAACACCATCAATCCATTCAGGTGCAAGGTACCCTGCAGTTCCTCTCATTGTTGTCAAGACTCGGCTATAATCCCTTCCGAAAAGCTTTGCCAGCCCAAAGTCTGCAATTTTTGGAAGGAATGAAGCATCAAGAAGTATATTCTCTGGCTTGATATCACAGTGTATGATGCAGTCTCGACAGCTGTCATGCAAGTAGGATAACCCTCTTGCTACCCCCAGGGCTATCTGATACCTAGCAGCCCAATTTAAAACTGTAGAATTGCTTCGAAATAGATGGACATCAAGAGAACAGTTTGACATGTATTCATAAACAAGCAACTTCTTGGAATCCTCACAACAGAAACCAACAAGCTTAACTAAATTGATGTGCTGGATAGCTCCAATTGAGCTGACTTCTGCTCTGAATTGCTTCTCTCCTTGATAAGCACCGTCAAGCCTCTTCACTGCTATGGCAATCGAGCCATCTATAAGCCCCTTAAACACAGAGCCAAAACTGCCACCCCCCAGTTTATGTTTGAATTTATTTGTTGCACGCTGCAAGTCAGTATATCTAAATGCAATAATTCCATTACAACCTTGAACACGATCCAGTATACATGCCGAGCTCTTCTTTTTGTTTCTCCAAATGATTACTAGGAGAATGAGTGCAAATAAGCCTAGAACAGAAATGCCTGCACCAGTTGCAACTCCAATAACAATCTTCTTTCTATTGTTTCTCAATTTGTTGAACTCTTTTGCTGAAAGACGCAGGTAAATAGTTCCTTCAGTTGAATTGGTACCACTACTGCACGTTAGTTGTCTTATATTGAGCAATTCATTATGCAGGATAGAACATCCGCCATCGCTGAAGGAATAAGCGGTGCAAGAGCAACTATTCAGGCAAACTTGTGCGCACTCACTCGAGCTTGCAGCAGCTACAACTTTTGGGACATTCTGGGGCAACTCAACACATGGCACAGGATAGAACTTGTCTGTGGTATGCGTTATGCTTTTGTTGCTAACACAGTCTAAAGGAGTATTTCTCGAACACCCACCGGTTCGATCTTCTAGCTCCCAATCCTCAGGGGCTGTTATGGTGAAGCCCTCCATGCACTTGCAATGCGGAACCATATTATCAGTGCAAATTGTGAAAGGTCCACATACTGCATAAACATCACACTGAGATTTTGGTTGGGCATACACCATTGTCCAATCCAGCGACCCCTCTGACCAAACGAATGTTTTTGATTGACCTGAGACGTCCAATACATGATGAGTAATCATATTGTTATCGGTTATGTTTGATATCATGTACCTCTCTTGATCATTGTCGACAAATATTGTAATGTTGCTGGCCATGTTGCTGGATGCCATTTCTGGAATTGAGGGAAAGAATTTGCCATTCCATACACCGGTCGACCAGTATGACGTGGAGGAGTTCAATGGTTTAAGTAAAAACTGGTTAAGACCACTCGGGTCTAACTCATCACAATATGCACCGGTAGCTGGGTCAGTCAAGCTTTTCCAAGCAACAAGACGGCGGTTCAGGCCGGTGACTTTGTCCCATCCAAGTTTCGCCCCGGGGAAAAGTGTGTCTGTGGGGTGGTCAAAGCTCTGCCACAAAACTTCGGATGAGTTGGAAGAGTTTGTAGTAAGCATGAGATTTCCACTATCCAACAACACCGCAGAGGTGCTATTTCTTGTGGTGTTTGCTTGTGTAGACCAGACTATGGACTTGGTGTACTGGTTTAAGATGACAAGGTTGCCATCCTGGGAGATTGTGAGCTTCAGCGAGGTGGTGTTCTTGATTGGCTTATCCCTATTTGCAACCCATGCAGAAGTAAATTTTGGAACTGTATTGAACCATATGCCAAGGTACCAGTTTGTAGTGTCTTGGGGGGATTTGTTGCGGCTTGTTTCGAAGAAGCCAAGCGCGTACCTGCCGTTCTGGGAGATGAGCTTGTCATTGACGGCAAGTGCTTCGCCAGGCAAGATGGTGTCCGTCACGGCAGAGCTTGCTGGGATGTGCAGGAAGAAGAGCAAGGTGAGTACAGCGAGGAGGAGAGGCATGATGAACTAAAGAGGCAGTTGCTGAGACGGTTTCTCAGTAGTGACAGGAGTAAATAAATAAGCACGGTGGATCCTTAACAGTCGAGCAAAATAACCGAACTGGTCGGGCGAAGACTTGCTCCAGTGGCGAGGCTGAACTGCAGAGCATCCACGGCAGGGCAGCGATGTAACCTGGTCTTGTTTTGGACTGGGTTTGCGTGGTGCAGAGGAGAGGAGTGAACGAGAAAGAATCATGGTGGCACCAAGTCCAGACATTTGGCTACCGGCTCACATCATGGTTGTTGTTATCACAATCCGAGAGGTAAGCTTGGTCTAAAGTTCAGGTCATATTGTCGTTTCTTTCTCTTTCGATAGCAACAAATTGTTGCTACTAGATAGGCTCAAACAAGCATCAGCTGATAATTTATACAGATTGTGTCAGGTTTTCTTGGGCAGAATACCAACAGCCCCGTTACTTATTACTCCCTCCGTTTCAGAATATAAGATGCTTTACCTTTGTGAAAGAGTGTATCTAGACCCATTTTAGTGTCTAGGTTCACTTCAAACCTAGATGAACCTGATAGATACACTTCATTCACAAAGCTAAAACATCTTATATTTTAAAACGGAGGGAGTATATTTTAACTTCAGTTGCCTGAAGTATAATGGAACTTCAGTCTATTTTCTGCCATAGTCTTCGTCTTCTTTCTGCACTTGCGCACGTCAGTCACCACTCACCACCCGAGTATACAACCGTTCCTGTCTCTCTCCCGGGTGATCTGGTCGCCTGTTCGTGCGCAAGGGGTCGCCTCTGGCCCAGCTCCAGCCATATGCCGCGCGCTATGAGGAAGGGTGGACGATTCACCGCTGCCCCTGACCATACAAGAGCCAGCTTCCTCTTGCTGGTGAGCTTATGGGATCTCAAAAGCTAGAATTTCATGTTAAGTGAAGAAAAAAGAGAAATATCTATGACGCCTATTTCAATATGACTCCAAATTATAATGCTGCAGTGATGGTACTTTTTTTTTGAGGCCTCTACAAATTTATTTCAAGTATGACTATATTTTTCAATCATATAAGAATTACATTTGTACTGTAAATAAAATGGTAGTGGAACGTTGGAGTGCTCTGATGGGAATGATGTGGTGCGACTCGACGAGTTACGACGAGTTAGACGGAAGCCATGAGGAGTTCGAAAAACCATTCTATGTTGTTTGAACATGAAGATTTTTCATGTCAAAAAAAAAAACATGAAGATTTGACGGCTCAGTTGATTTCACCGGCACAAGTTTGATGCAATTGATATTTATCCGGCTAACTTTAATTCGGATAAATGTTTTGGTTTGTTATTTTGATTTCGGAACCCTTTGAGATTCTTCGATCAAACCCACAATCACCAAAGACGGATTCTGCCTTAGGCTCAACGATGATTCGAGCGAAGATCTTGGAGTGTTCCGATGGATACTATTGGGGATTTGCCAAATATGTACTACCTACGACGTGGACTTATTCTAGAAGTCACGGTGGCCCACTCGTGGTACTGTCGGTTGGCATACCGAGCAACCTGGAGGCCCATCCGACTATGGAAGGCCCAAGGAGTTATCGCCTCAAGCCAGATGGCTAGAAGCCTTGGTGTACAAGACATGGCATACTTGCCGCCTTAGTGTAGGAGTTTGTAATGTAGTCGGATAGAATTTCTCTGTAAACCCTAGGTTCCGGTGAGTATATATTTGGCTTCAATAAGAATAAAGACTCAGGATCACAAAGGAAGATAACAAGGAAACTTACGAACTAATGTCCTGGGTCATACGGAGTCCCACTCTTGGAGGTGCAGTGGATATTGGTTGAACAAATTTCGGCTTTGAACCCATCGAATCGTCAGAGTCCTCGACTGTTAGCCTCGGACGGCTTTCACTTTCCAGCTGCGGATACCACTTAAAATCCCTAGAGCCAGATGAAGGAATTAAATTGGTGTCCTGGGAAGATTCCGTAGTGGAGCCATCTCCTTCTTCGGTAGCAACTCCCGTTTTGGTAAATTCTTCAGAGGCTACGACAATGTCCGGTAGGTTGCCACTTTCAGGCATTGGAGGGAGAATGTAGAGATGATCGTGACCCTGTACCACAATATAAAAAGTCAGGTGGTGAAGTTCATATTACAGCAAAAATGAATAGAAGTTGTGAAATAGCCAAGAGGAAGCCATCAAACTTACATCAGGCACAAGATTCTTTTTGCCAAAGGGCTCTACCCGACATTCTGACGGGACTGGTTTTTCTTCGTCAGAGTGGTGAAGGATCGCACCCTTTTCCCGAGAAGCTCAAGGGGAAGATTTTTCGGCGAGATCCTCATCCGGTCCCTTTGCTAGTGTAAGCCCACATACCGGCTAACCTAGCCTGGAGAGGTTGGATGCGCACCTGAAGAAAATAAGCCATGATTTGCAAATCTGATAGTTCACGTCCAGGCTTGGTGCGCAGCTTCTCAATCCGGTCCAGCAGCGGTTGAACCTCCTTCGTATCCTCAGCACTTGGGCGCTGATCCCATGAATTAAGCCTCCGGCAAGTTTTCTTCGGCTCAAAGGGTGCTAACCCGTAGTTTTGGCCCTCGACCTGCCGGTCCTTGATGTAAAACCACTTCGTCTTCCAACCTTGGATAGAGTCCACGATTTTGAAGTCAAAGTACTCAACCTCCGGGCGAACAGAAATTATTGCCCCTCCCACGTCACGAACGACGGTGTCGGTGGCGTTTCGGCAAACTTAGAAAAAGTATTTCCATAGGCTCTAATGGGGATGGATCCCGAGGAAACACTCACAGAGAGTGCTGAAACAAGCAATGTGGAGGATTGAGTTTGACGTGAGCTGGTAGAGCTGCACGCCGTATATAAAGAGGAGGTCGTGGAGAAATTCGTGAGTCGAAAGAGAGGACACGATAGATAAAGGAGAGAAACATTACCCGCCATCCATCTTCGGGTCGGAATAGCCTCATCTCTAGGAAGCTTGCAGGAGCCCTCCTCCACGAGACAAGCCTTGCGCGCCTCGCGCAGCTCCCGCGCAGTGCACTTGGTAGGAGCCTATCTGATGGCCCTCTTCTTTGTCGTCGTGACATTAGCGGTGAAGGAAACACAAACGCCCTTGTTCTTGCCCATGGTGTCTCTGAGCGGAAAACAGTGGTGTGACCTTATTCTTGCCCTTTTAGCTTGGATGGGGAGAGAACTCACTTAGGAAATAGATTGGCCTCTGGACTCCATGGATTTTTCCTTCTTATGGTCATTCAACGACCAGAACTGTGCTTACCACTAGATTAGTAGATGCGATGTAGAGTAGTAGTGGTTCTTTTTGTCTTGGCGACACGATGACAAGGGATATCGAGAGTGTTTTCTTGAGGCTTTCGAAAGCTGACTGAGCTTTGTCCGTCCACTTGAATTTCTCTGATTTTTTCATGAGTGCGTAGAATGGTAGCGCTTTCTCGCCCAAGCGGGCGATAAATCGACTGAGCGCGGTGACTTGTCCAGCTAATTGTTGTACGCCACGAAGATTTGATGGCCTCTTCATCATAAGGATTGCCTGTATTTTTCGTGGATTTGCTTCTATTCCCTTTGCTGATACAAGATAACTGAGGAGTTGCCCCGCAGGGACTCCAAAGGAGCATTTTGTTGGGTTTAGTTTAATGCAATATTTGTCGAGGTTATCGAATGCTTTGCGAAGATCATCGATAAGGGTCGATCCTTGCTTTGTCGTGACGATGACATCATCAATATATACATGTACATTTGTTCCAATTTGACTTCCAAGGCAACTCTGCATTATTCGTTATTACGTGGCACCCGCGTTTTTGAGTCCGAAGGGCATTATGGTGTAGCATAATACGCCATAAGGCGTTATAAATGTTGTCTTGTCCTGATCTTCCTCCATCTGAATTTGGTGATACCATGAGTATGTGTCTAAAAAGGAAAGACGTTCGCACCCCGTGGTTGCATCGACTATTTGATCGATTCGTGGTAATGGAAAGTGATCCTTTATACAATGTTTGTTCAGTGCGGTGAAGTCAATGCACATGCGTAATTCTTTTGTATTTTTTTGGGATGCATACTGGATTTGCGAACCACTTTGCTTTCTTGATTTCCTTGATGAATTTAGCATCCATTAGGCGATGAAGTTCTTTTTCAATGGCCTTGTGTTTGGGCTTTGGAAAACGGCAGAGTGACTATTTTACCGGCTTGGCCTTGGGGTTTAAGTTAAGTGCATGCTCAGCGAGTTCCTTGGGGATTCCTGGCTTGTCAGCTGGTAACCATGCAGAAATCTCCCAACACTTACAGAGGAACTCGATGAGCGCGCTTTTCTATGTGGGACCAAGATTGGAAGTCACAAAGGTCATCTTCTTCAGATCCATTGGGTGGACTTGGACTTCTTTTGTGTCTTTTGCGGTGTTGAAAGCTTGATCGGGGTTGGCCCGTGCTGTTGTCAGAGGCTCTGTGTCCGTTGAGATTTTTAATTGCTCGAACTCTGCTTCCATCCTGATAGATTCGAGGATTTTGTTGAATTCCTTATCACAATTGTCGGATCGGGTGAAGCTACCTCTTATGATTATGATTATTTTTGTTACTGGCATTTTCATTACTAGAAATGCATAGTGCGATACTGCCATGAACCGTGCGAAGACTGGACGCCCCAGGATCGCATGGTATTGTGATGGCCAGTCCATGACTTCAAACTCGATCTTCTCACGCCTGAAATTTTCTCTTGATCCGAAGACATCGTCAAGATAAATTTTGCCTAAAGGAATTTCGGCTTTACCTGGGACTATGTCGTGGAAGGTTGTGTCCGTTGAGGCCAAATTTGTCAGAGAGTAGTTCATTGCTCGCAGGGTTTTGGCATAGATTAAGTTGATACTGCTTTTAGCATCCATGAAGACCATGCTCATATGAAATGGATCGTATGGGAACCTAGAGGGGGGGTGAATAGGTGCTACACCAATTTTTAATTCTTTTTCAAGTTTAGGCTTAGCATAAAGGTAAATTCTCTAGATAAACTAATGTGTGGAAATTCTCTATATGCAAACCTATCTACTAGCGAGTAAGGAGCAAGTGGAAGAGGAATGAGTGAACCAAAGTGAAGCACACAGAGACACAGGATTTGTTTGACCACAGTTCCTTCCTTGTTAAGGGAAGTACGTCTGCGTTGGAGGGGTGGGCGGTACTAAGACCACCACGCCACAAAAGGCCTCACCCTGTTCTCCGATGGATCTCGCCACAATAGGCCTGATCCACCTTCCACTATAGGTACCCTTCGAGGCGGGCACCGGCGCCTTTACACAACTAGCGGGGCAACAACTCCACAACAACTTGGAGGCTCCCGAAATGACAACAAGCTGCCACAAGAACAAAGTTGTCAAATACAATAACACGATCTAGGTATTAACGAGAATACTAGATCAGGGATTTCTCCAAGTGAATGGAGAGGAGTTGAAGCGCTTGATTCTTGATGTTGATGATGAACTTCTCCTCCTTCAATTCCACCAAAGATCAAGACCTTAGGGTGGTTGAAGTGGGAGATCGAGATTTTGAGCTCTTGCACTAGGTCTGGTCGAATTCAAAATGAATCAAGAGTGCTGGACGATGGGGAAGAAGGGGTACTTATACCCCCTTCCAAAAACCAGCCGTTGCACACTTTGGGGGCCGGATTATCCGGCTCAAGTGAGGGCCAGATTATCCGGTCTAGGGAAACTCCGCCCCAGACTCGGAATATCCGGCAGAAAAACCACCTCTACGGCGTCGCGAGCTTGCCCTTGATCAACTTCTGGGGCGGATTATCCGCCTATTCAAGGCGGATTATCCAGCACGGGAGAAAAACCGCCCAGTTCAGATTTTCGGAGAAAATCCGACCGACATCTTGGCGGCGTGCCTTGGCTCCTTACGCTCGAAGGGGCGGATTATCCGGCCCTTGCGAAACCCGGATTATCCGGCCTGAGGAGGAAAAACCGCCCCAGTTCGGATTTTTCGGGAGAAAATCCGTCTGGACACTGAGCGACGCGCCTTGGCTTCCTTGAGAGATGAGGTAGGCCGGATTATCCGGCCCTTGGAGGGGCGGATTATCCGGCCCCCCTCAAAACTTCCTGCACACTTAGCACACATGAAAAGTCTCCATAGTATTGTTATCTAACACGCAAAACATAGGAAAACATGAAATGTTCTTTCAATCTCCCCCTTTTTGGTGTTAGATGACAATACCAGATTCTGAGGAGAAAGACACAAGACAAACAGAGATAACTATGGAAGGGACTCCCCCTCAATGTGTGCATAATAGAGTTTTGCATTGGAATACAAATGCACACAAATAGTTGAATCTATTCCATAGACAAAAGGGCAAAAACACATACCACCGAAGTAGAGAATAGGCATCCTTGACATAAATCACAATTATTATTGGATAACCATTATGAGCGCGCACCTTCTGTGATAAACTACCAGCAGTAGGATATGAATAGATATAACCATGAGCATAATCCATGATATGAAGTCCATAGGTATCATCCAGACAACCACATAAAGTCTCAACCAAACCACGAATATAAAAGTTCAACGCTAAATGGGCATAAGCAAGAAATAACGAATAAAAAGTGCAAGTGCTTATGCCCGACCCATGCAAATCCACGGACAACCTAATAGAACTACTTCTCCCCCTTTGGCATCGAGACACCAAAAAGGGAGAAGAGCGATGCTAGCGCCCCATGGGATCACTCATCATAGTCCTCGTCCTCGTCCTCGTCCTCATGCTCTTCCTCATCCTCATCTTCAAGCTCCTCAGTCACCTTCCTCATCATCAGCATCAGCAGCAGGCGCAGAGGGGAACAAGTGACGCTCCAGCTCACCATAGATCAGCCCGGAGGAAGAGTTCCACCGAGCATATGGAGTGGGAGGTGTAGGAGCCGGAGGAGCACCCAAAGCACCAGACACGTGGTGGAGAATGAGCTGCTGGGAGTGAGCCAACTCATGGAGCTGCCTGTAGGCCTCATACTGACCCTTGCGTGTGTCCACGCCCATGCAGAGGATGTGACGCTGGAACCAGTTTAGCTGCTTGATCTCACGGGCCACGGGAGGCACTGGGGCCACGAGAGCATCCCTCATTAGGCCCTCAGAGCAGAGGAGGGGTGAGTCTTCGAACCTTGTTGTAAATCTTCTTGGCCTTGTGCACCAGTCAATGTGGAACTCCTTGGCAGGAAGCGGTGGCGGATGAGCAACATAATGTAGGGCGCATAGGGAATGGACAGACGGTTGAACATAGCATCACAGCTCATGGTAAATGAAGTCCATGACATCCGGCACTGTCTTGCCTTGACTCGTCAGGAGGCAACCTCATGAGAAAATTGAAGTAGCTGAACAAGGTGACCACAGATGCTGTCATTGTTGCCCCCACTCGGTGTAATAGAGTCACGGAAGAGACCCACCAATGCAGCATAGATGGGAGCAAGACCAGCCACAGTACCGACAATTCCATTATCCACAGTGCACAGAGAGAGAGCAGCATCCTTGTTGGGCTTCAACTGAGTGATGATGCGGTGGCCACTGGCTCTATCCCTGCTACGGAAGGAGTACCCCAAAACCTCAGCAAACACGTGAAAATCAGCAGTCATGGGCCTGTCATGAGTCATCCACTTCATAGTGCGACGCTCATCACCACAAATCACCAGAGTGGAGAAGAATTGCTTCACCACCTCAGAGTTAAAGGAGCACTGGAGGGACATGAGATGGTGCAGCCCCATCCTCTCAGCCACATACATCGCATCCACAAGATGCGCCTTCTCCAAAGCATCAGCAAGTACCAGAGGGTGCATAGGCCTAATGTTCAGCCTGGCATAGATGTCTTCATAAATCCCTTTCTGTTCGGCACACCAAAACCGGGTATCCCCCAGCTCAGCATCATGAGGCAGCTCAGCAAACAAGTCACGGTGACGAATGGCAGAGAAGGAGACCGCATCCAGAGCCCTATAGTTGATCTTGGGCTCCTTGCCCTTCCGCTTGGACACACCCTTCCTAGTCCTCTTGGATTGTTCAGCCATGCGCCTCTCTTCGTTCTTCCTTCTCCTTAATTCAACTTCGTCCACTGGGTTACCTTGACCGTCGTCCCGAAAGTACTTGGCGCGAGGACGGCGCTTGTAGGTCTTGGGAACACCGGAACCACCTGTGAGGAGAATAAGGCCGATAGCAAGGGGATAAGCATACACACAAGTCCAGGAGAGAGCATGGAACAAGTAGGCAAAAAGTTCATAGGTCAAAACTACTCAATACATACACGTAGTGGTAGAACCGGATTGTCATCGGGCGGATTATCCGGCCTGGCCAGGGGCGAATAATCCGGCGCTGGCAGAAATTTTCGATTTCACCAAGAATGCATGCAAAAAAGTAGATCGGGCCTAGAAACTGTAAGACTACGAGTTCTATGCGAAAACACATCCTTCTAGACAACGTTCTATCCAACAAGATACACATCTAGCCAAAGATGGGAAGAGAGGGAGTTACCCTCACTCATTGGAGGAAGAACGCGGAGGAGAAGGTACCCAGAGGCACGGAGAAGAAGATCCGGGAAGGCCCAGAAAATCCGGTGGCCGGAGAGGCTCCGGGGAGGCGTGGGAGAAGGAGAGAGGCTGGGGAGAAGTGCTGCTCGTTATGAGCCCTTCTCCCGAGCCACGCCTTTAAGATCGAATCCGGGGCCGGATTATCCGCCTAAAATCTGGGACATTATACAGAACCAGGCCCGCGCGTCCCCAAACAACACCCCCACAAGGTGTACAAGGGACTTGTGTGCAAGAATAGATGTCTTAGGGGTAGGGAAGGCTTAGGATGGAGAATGCCAAACTGAGATGGTACTAGACACTCAAAATTGCAAAATCCAAATCAAATAAAAGCCAAGATTGAGTGTGATTCCCATAAGAACATGAGAGAGCAAATAACATCCAAAAAGATCCAATTCTCCACAAAGGAGAGGGTGGTGGCCGAAGCCACCTTGTTGGAGTGTATGGTGTGACACCGCGAAGATATATCTTGGGTTCACGACCAATACTCATCAATAAGCTCACATATCACAACATGATATTAAGAGAAATGATATAACTTGTTATTGGCATTATGGGGGGAGGGTTAGCCCAATATGTTAGGACCACACTCCCCCTATATCCATGCCCACACCTAGACCAAACAAGGATTCAGATGTACGAATGGGTGCATGGGTAATCAAGACAAGCTCCCGGAATCAATGATATTTAGCTCATTCCTCAAATAGCAGAATCTTGCTTCATCAAGTGGCTTTGTAAAAATATCCGCCAGTTGATTCTTCGTGCTCACAAAAGATAGATCAATATCACCTCGAGCAACATGGTCACGAATAAAATGATTCCGAATCTCAATATGCTTCGTCCTTGTGTCGAATCTGGATTGTATGCAATTTTGATAGCACTTTCATTATCACATAAAAGAGGCACTTTGTCACAATTGACACCGTATTCCTTTAAAGTTTGCCTCATCCATAATAATTGAGTACAAGCGCTGGCAGCAGCAACATATTCAGCTTCGGCGGTGGAGAGAGATATATAATTCTGCTTTTTGGAGGACCAACATACAAGAGATCTTCCCAAGAATTGACAAGCTCCAGAAGTTGACTTCCGATCATCCTTATCACCAGCCCAATCTGAGTCAGTATAACCACATAAAGAGAAATTGGAGCCCTTGGGATACCAGAGACCAAAGTTGGGGGAATGAACTAAATATCGAAAGATCCTCTTGACCGCCACTAAGTGGCTTTATTTAGGAGCTGCTTGATACCTTGCACACACTCCCACACTCAACACAATATCGGGTCTAGATGCGCAGAGGTAAAGGAGAGAGCCGATCATGGACCGGTATACCTTTTGGTCCACATCTTTACCATGAGGGTTGAGTTCGAGATGACACTTTGTTTGCATCGGAGTAGCGACACCATTTAGATCCGTCATCTTGAATCTCTTAAGCATGTCTTGGATGTACTTTGCTTGATTAATAAAGGTTCCTTCTCTTAGTTGCTTGATCTCGAATCCAAGAAAGAACCGTAATTCCCCATCATAGACATCTCAAACACCAGGTCATAAGCTTTGAAAATTCATCGTTAAAAGCTTTGTTAGTAGAACCAAAAATGATATCGTCTACATATAGTTGGAATACGAAGAGCTCCCCCTTAACCTTCTTAGTAAAAAGAGTAGGGTCGATTTGCCCAACTTCGAAGCCACAATCTAACAAAAGCTCTTTAAGGTGCTCATACCATGCACGTGGGGCTTGTTTAAGGCCATAGAGTGCCTTATCGAGTTTGTAGACATGGTTCGGGAAGTTAGGATCCTCAAACCCCGGGGGTTGCTTTACGTATACCAACTCATGTAGAGGACCGTTAAGGAAGGCACTCTTGACGTCCATTTGCTGCAACTTAAAATTGTTATGAGCAGCATAAGCAAGAAGGATACAGATGGACTCAAGACGAGCCACAGGAGCATAGGTCTTGCCGAAGTCGATGCCCTCAACTTGGGAGTAACCTTGTGCCACAAGTCTTGCCTTGTTCCTCACAACGATGCCATTCTCATCTTGCTTGTTCTTGAAAATCCACTTGGTGCCGATAACATTGCGGCACTCTTTAGGTTTCTCCACTAGTTTCCAGACTTTGTTGCACTCGAAATTGTTCAATTCTTCATGCATAGTAACAACCCAGTCTGGGTCTTCAAGAGCTTCAAATACCTTCTTAGGTTCCACCATGGAGATATGAGCTTGATGCTCACCAAAACTGGCCAATTCTCTTCTAGTAGACACCCTTCGTCGAAGATCACCAACAACCTTGTCGAGAGTGTGACCCCTCAACTCAAGGTTACGATCAGCCCGAGCCTTGTGACGAAGTTCAATAAGTTTGTTGTCTCTTGGTGGAGGAGATTCATCACTTGAGTCTTCATTGAAGGCATTTTCTCCGCCTTGATCAGTAGCTGGAACATCAAGAGGTGGTGGAGATGCATGACCTTGAGGTGAGTCCGTAGCCATAGCAGGAGGCTCTGAGCTGGAGAGTCGGGCGGATAATCCTGTTGATGAAGTGGCGGATAATCCGGCTGGGAGGACTTGGCAGCATCATTAGGAAGCACAGGACTTGCTTGACCTGGCGAGGAGCCGGATAATCCGGGGTCAGCCAGAAAATCTGGCCTGGAGCTTGTGTTGATATCTTCACCACCAGGAGCTGTTGGAGCGGGGTGGCCGGATAATCCGGTATCCACCAGAAAATCTGGCCTGGAGCTTTCTGGAGCATCTTGACCTTCAGCAGTTGATGGAGATGGTGTAGAAGTTGCCCCCGTGGTTGGAGTGTGTTGCGTATGTGTAGATGAGGGATCTATATGAGTAGAGCATTGTCCTTCCCGGTCCACCACAAGGGGTTCCTCAATGGGGCGGAAGAATCCCACGCCCATTCTTCTTATGGCATCTTGGGGTATTTCAACATCTGCATCACAAACACCAACTTGCTCCGCATGGGAACCGTCATTTTCCTCGAACACCACACTACAAGATTCTACAACAGTTCCGGAGAGCTTATTGTAGACTCTATAAGTGTGGGATTCGACACCATAACCAACAAAAATACCTTCTAGAGCCTTAGATTCAAACTTAGATAAACGAACTCCTTTAATAAGAAAGAAACACTTACACCCGAATACCCGAAAGTATGAGATGTTTGGCTTGGTACCGGTAAGTATTTCATACAGAGTCTTGTCCAAAATCTTGCGGAGGTATAAACGATTGGATGAATGACAAGCAGTAGAGATTGCTTCAGCCCAGAAGTTATATGGAGATTTGAATTCGGCCAACATTGATCTTGCCATGTCCATTAGAGTTCGATTCTTCCTCTCGGCTACACCATTTTGTTGAGGGGTGTACGCAGCGGAATATTGATGTCTTATCCCTTCTTCACTTAGGAACTCATTTAAGGTGTAGTTCTTGAACTCTGAGCCGTTATCACTCCTTATAGCCAGAATGGGGACGTTGTGTTGATGTTGAACCTCGTTGGCGAAGTCGATGACAGTTTGTTGAGTTTCACTCTTCAACTTGAAGAAATAAACCCAAGTGTATCTTGAGTAATCATCAACAATCACTAGACAATACTTTTTCCCACCGAGGCTTGCATGAGATGGAGGTCCGAAAATATCCACATGGAGAAGCTCCAAGATCCTTTTTGAAGAGATAATAGTTTTCCTTCGATGAGGAGAATCATGCATTTTCCCTTCAACACACGCCCTGCAGACACGATCTTTGCCAAAAGTGACATTTTCTTTTAGTCCAAGAATGTGGCCACCCTTGTGGAGACTTTGCAAAGTTCTCATATTGACGTGGGCTAGTCAGCGATGATGCCATAGCCAACCAGCGTCGACCCTTTCCGAAAAGACACATCGGACCTGTAGTGGTTTTCCCTGAAAAGTCTACCACGTACAGGTCGTTTTCGACATATCCCACGAAAGCGACTTTTAGAGACTTGCTCCACAAGAGTACCACCAAATCAGCATCAATGTAAACTGCAAAGCCCATCTTACCAAGGGCACGAACTGAAAGTAAGTTATACCTGAGGGTCTCAACAAGCATGACGTCCACGAGGGAGATATCGTGAGCCACCACAACTTTGCCGAGACCCAATACCTCAGATTTTGACTTGTCACCATAGGAGACGGTAATGTGTTCAAGGTTTGGCCTCATCTCCGTGATGATCTCCTTGCTTTCGGTCATATGACTCGTACAACCGCTATCGAGTACCCATTTAGAACCACCGGAAGCATAGCCCTGCAAGAAAATTACTTCTTGGTTTTAGGTACCCATTTTTCAATGGGTCCTCTCATGTTAGTAACAAGGGTCTTGGGAACCCAAATAGACCAAGGAATGTAACAATCATAAGGCCCTACATAACTAGCATAAACATCACCATAAGCATCACAATATAGTTCGAAGTTAGGATTGTTGATCCCTACAAAACCATCATAATTAGTCTTGTCATTGGTAATGCTGCTAGTCCTCGATTGAGCAGTCTTGTTCTTCTTGTTTTTCTTGCTCTTTATCTTGGGTATGTAACCAAGACCTTCTTTACTGTTTTTTGTCCTTTGCCTGCTCAGTATCTCATTAATAACCCCTTTACCTTTGTATTGAGAACTCCTTGCAAGATCTTCTTTTCCAAAGGATGGAGATGAGGTACTTGGTATATTATACCGTTTCAATTGAGTTTGGAGCTGGTCATGCGACTCATTTAGAGTAGAATGATCACTCTTCAATGCCTTGTGAGCACTTTCAAGATCATCAAACTTCTCCAAAAGTCTAGCATGAACAACCCCAAAATCAATCTTTTCTTTCTTTAGTTTCTTTACCTTGGCAAGGGCATGGTCACGTTCTTTAATGAGCTGAGCTACAGCTTCTTCTTGTGACTCCTCTAGGGATTCGAGTCTTTCTTCCAAAGAAACTCGAGTTTCCTCTTCCTCTTCCAAGGCATTCTTCAAAGAGGCTATCTCCAAGGCATCTTCTCTTTCAATTCTGCCCTTTTCTTCAAGGAGATCTTCGGCTCGAGCAAGTTGACTCATAAGAGTATCAAAATGGAGTTTGTGCTCACCTTGTAGGTTAGTGAAAAAGATATCCAAGGCAATAACTTCTTCTTTCATTTCAAGACTTTCATGATCATCCATATCCAAAATTATGTTAGTCTTAGAAAATGAGGAGTTAGAAGTCGATACCTCGGATCCTCTTGCCATTAGGCAAGTGGCGTTGTTGTTGATGGCGTTCTCGTTCGGCGAGTCGAAGAGAGAGGAGGGAGTCGATGTGGTGGCTATAGCAGCCACTTCGCGGGAACTATCATCGTCCTCTTCATCTTCACTTGCGGAGGAGTATTCCTCTTGAGCTACAAGGACCATCTTGTGTTGCTTCTTGAAAGGGCCATTCTTCTTAGCAAATGGCTTCTTCTTAGGAACTTTGGATTCCTCTTTGAGAATGAGCCTGCCACCATTGTATTCTCTATTTTCATAAGGACACTCGGCTACAAAGTGTAGTCTATCTCCATAGTTGAAGCAAGTTCTCAATTTTGGGCCACTTTCTCTTCTTCCATTTGACCCGTTCTTGTGCTCAAGTTCAGACTTGGCTTTGGCAGGGTCCTTCCAAAAGTTCCTTGCATGGAATGCCATGTACTCACCATGAGCACATTTGACCTCATCGGGGCAGTCCATGGATCCCCTCTCAAATGCTCCTTCATCATCCTCTTGCTCAACAACATTGGCTTTGAGAGCCATATTGACACTCTTTTGCATTCCAATGGCCCAAGCACGGGCATCTTCAGCATTCTTTGCCGCCACTTTGAATGACGCCATTTCTTGCATGACTTCATTGGATGTCATTTGATGATAGTTGTGTCTACCTTGCAAGCTCTTCAAACTGGGTTGAAAGGCATTAAGGCACTCACATACTTTCTTTTTATCCATGCATCATCAATGTGAGTGGCCCCATGCTTCCGAAATGTTGTTGCGATGCCCTTGAGTCTTCTATACATGTCCTCATGGTTTTCACCATCCAACATGTAGAATCCCTTAGCTTCGTTACTAAGGGCATCATACCGGTTTCTTCTCATGCTTTCATTTCCAACAAAAAGGTCCGTAAGAGCATCCCACTCCTCTTTAGCCGTGTTGAGATGTTCAATGTGTGGCATGTCCTTGGGACCCACACCCAGCTGTATCATGTGGAGAGCAGTGGCATTCAACTAGCTATCCACAACTTCCCTTCTTGTTAGATTGGTTTGATCTCCAACATGAAGACCTTCTTCGATGATCCTCCACAATTCAATAGAGGAGCTGCAAACATGAGATTTCATTAGAAATCGCCATTGGTTAAAAGAAGATGCAGTGAGCTTGGGTGGATCACCCCTATTGTTTATATGAGGATGAGGGATAGGTGGGTCAGGGGAATATACGTGGCGAACCTCACTATATTCCTCCTTGCCACTTCCCTTTTTGGAGGTGGATCCATTTAGTTTTTCACCTTCCACATCATCATCCTTAGATCCGGTGTTACCCTTTTCCTTAGATGATGGTGAGGGAGCCTCAGAGGAGGATGGAGATGGGGCTATGGATGATGTAAGGCGAGCAATCATTGGATTCATCTCCTCCTTCTTAGCCTCAAAGGATTTCAACAAGGTTGTTTCCAACGACTTGAGATCATCCATTGTGACCTTATCCACAACCTCATTTCCATCATCCCTGGTACCCATACTACTCTTAGGCGGTTAAGCCCGAATTAAGAGCCAGGGCTCTGATACCAATTGAAATGGATCGTATGGGCACCTAGAGGGGGGGCTGAACAGGTGCTACACCAATTTTTAATTATTTTTCAAGTTTAGGCTTAGCACAAAGGTAAATTCTCTAGATAAACTAATGTGTGGAAATTCCCTATATGCAAACCTATCTAGTAGCGAGTAAGGAGCGAGTGGAAGAGGAACGAGTGAACCGAAGTGAAGCACACAGAGACACAGGATTTGTTTGACCACAGTTCCTTCCTTATTAAGGGAAGTACGTCTGCGTTGGAGGGGTGGGCGGTACTAAGACCACCACGCCACAAAAGGCCTCACCCTGTTCTCCGATGGATCTTGCCACAACAGGCCTGATCCACCTTCCACTATAGGTACCCTTCGAGGTGGGCACCTGCGCCTTTACACAACTAGCGGGGCAACAACTCCACAACAACTTGGAGGCTCCCTAAATGACAACAAGCTGCCACAAGAACAAAGTTGTCAAATACAATAACACGATCTAGGTATTAACGAGAATACTAGATCAGGGATTTCTCCAAGTGAATGGAGAGGAGTTGAAGCGCTTGATTCTTGATGTTGATGATGAACTTCTCCTCCTTCAATTCCACCAAAGATCAAGACCTTAGGGTGGTTGAAGTGGGAGATCGAGATTTTGAGCTCTTACCGGTCCGTTGAATTCAAAATGAATCAAGAGTGCTGGACGATGGGGAAGAAGGGGTACTTATACCCCCTTCCAAAAACCAGCCGTTACACACTTTGGGGGCCGGATTATCCGGCTCAAGTGAGGGCCGGATTATCCGATCTGGGGAAAATCCGCCCCAGAATCGGAATATCCGGCAGAAAAACCGCCCCCTCTCTGAGCGTCGCGCCGAGCTTGCCCTTGATCAACTTCTAGGGGCTGGATTATCCGGCCCTATTCGAAGGCCGGATTATCCGGCCTGGGGAGAAATCGCCAGCCGGATTTTCCGTAGAAAATCCGATTGATATCGGCGACGCGTTGGCTCCTTTTGCTCGAAAACTTGGGGCCGGATTATCCGGCCCTTGCGAAACCCGGATTATCCGGCCTGGGGAGGAAAAACCGCCCCAGTTCGGATTTTCCAGGAGAAAATCCGACTGGACACTGAGCGACGCGCCTTGGCTTCTTTGAGAGATGAGGTAGGCCGAATTATCCGGCCCTTGGAGGGGCGGATTATCCGGCCCCCTCAAAACTTCCTGCACACTTAGCACACATGAAAAGTCTCCATAGTATTGTTATTTAACACGCAAAACATAGGAAAACATGAAATGTTCTTTCATCATATCGAACCCGCCAATTTGGGCTTCCACTATCAGGGCCGAATGACCCGGTCGTGGGACTCATAGTGGGTGATCTTCCCCGCTGAATGTAATTTCTTATTCTGACCAATGGAGATATTCGGTTGTAGGTGGTGGTGCCGTTACTGCCATGTTAACTTGTCGGATGATCAGCTTCTGAATTTTGTTGGACGGGTGCCCTTTTTGGATCATTGACATTGCGCCTTTGGACATTGGGTACTCATCCTCCTGATTTCTGTTTATTTGTGGCTTCCCTGCTGGAGGCTGTACTGGTGGTGGTGGTGTGCCAATAGCTAGGGTCCCAGGTGCGGTGGCGTATCCTCGGTTTGCCGCTTCTGTCGCTTTTGCATTACATACCTCCTGCATTTTTAGAAAAGTGTGACATTCCTTCATGAGGTGGTTCAATCGCCTCCTTCCCACGGAGTCGACGTAGAAGTGCATATTGCATGGTCCTTCTAACATCTGTAGCAGAGACACTGGGGGTTCCCGAACCCTTGGCTGGTACCGCTGTGCTGGTTGACTTCCACCAGTGTCATCCTGTTACTGTGGTATCCATCGCTATGATCGTTTTTTCTTTGGTTGTCCTCACCTAAAAAGCCAGCCACAACATAGCTTGGCGTGCTGTACCCTTCATTTCTGCTTCTTCTGCTGCCATTATTGCGCCTGCCCCGATCTTCTTCGGGTGAGCGTCTTCGCTTGTTGTTTACTGCGTCTTCGCCATCTGCCCAGTGATTTGCCATATCCATTAGTTGCGAGATTGTTTTGGGATTGACTCGCCCTAGCTCCTCAATGAATTCTCTTCGAAGGAGGCCGTTGTTGAACACGTCAATTGCCCTTTCATCCGATATAGCTTCGGCTAAGTTTTTTATGATGTTCCATCGCTGGATAAATGCTTGTATTGGTTCTCCGACTTTCTATTTGCACGCTTGTAGCTGCTCCAAGGATGTGAATCGCTTGGACGTGGATGTAAAGTTTCGGATGAACTTATCTTTGAGGTCGTTCCAGCTGCTGATAAATTCTTCGGGTAGCTTCCTCAGCCATGAGCGGACGGCGCCACTTAGGTGCAACTACAAGCTTTGCATTGTTGTAGCCTTGGAGCCACCCTAAAGTTTAATGATTTCCAAGTAATCTGCTAACCAAGCTTTGGGTTCCTGAAGACCGTCGTATTTTTGTCGATCATGAGGAAGTTTGAAGTCCTTAGGTACTGAGGTCTTGCGAACCCGCTGGGTAAAGCAACTGGCCCCGCATAGTTCATACTCATCCTCGTTTTTACCATCGGAGTATCTTCGACTGCTACGTTCTTCCCTGGATCTATCGATCCTTCCCTATGTGATGTTATTTCTTACGTCATCTCGTGGTTCGGGGTTTGGAAAGTATACCCGATGTGGTGACCGTGATCATCGGGTGTGTCCCACATGCTGAGGGCTATTGCGACGGCATGGTGAATTATCGGGTTGCCTTGTAACTGCATGTTCTCCTTGTGTGAGAGATGTGCCCACCATACCGAGGTTCATGAGGGCAGAACGGTGGAGTGCTGCCCAGGGATTGTTGGGTGCCGGTTGAGTTGTGAGTAGGTAGGTTTGGGCAGCGACAATCGAGGCTTGTGCTGTTTTTGCTTTGATGTGTCCCGCCGGATCTAGTGTCATGAAGGACAGGTCCAAATTCTGATTCAGATCGTTTCTCTCGGCTTCCGAAATATTTTGCAACTAGGAGGTTCTTCTCCATGGCGTGCCTCCAACTACGTTGCCAGATCCGCGGGTGGAGCTTAGTTATGCCTGCCGCATGCTAGATTCATCGGCTAACCTTTTTATTTCGTCGAGCTGCCTCTACATCCTAAGCATGTCCCTTTTCTTGTGGTGAAGCAAGTACTGGTATGCCATTAAGTCCTTGTGTGTAGGTCTGGCTGTCATGGGGACTACGCCTGAGACTGTGTCCCTCGCTCTTTGCCACTTGTCTGGTGGAAGTCGAAGAGTTAGCCATTCGCCATCACGTGTTCCTTCTCTTTCTTGTAGGATGTGATTATTGCGTTGATCTCCTTTGTTACCGTGGTTTCCTGCATTGTCATCCGATAGAATATCATTGGGATCAAGGATTGGGTTACCGTTGGAGGCACGAACGCCGTTGGATCAAGGATTGGGTGGTGTGGATGTTCCTTTGTTGATAATCACGAACACCTGATGGTGCGTCATGTATGAGTTGCTGCTATTGTCATTGGATCCATAGGAGACACTGTCCGGAAAGCTAGTGAAATCTCGTGAGTTCTCTTCTAGGTAGATCTCAGCCATCCTGATTTTGAAGTCAATGTTTTTGTCACTATCCTCGGGTTCGGTGTTTTTTGGACTTGAGCCACATGGTGGCGTTAGCTGGGGGTCTGACTCGAAGGAGAGACCGTCATATAGACCGGCTAGATCCCCTAGATCTATGGAGTTTTCAGAGTTTTCTTCGTCCTTTGCCGGCTAGGGTGCGACTTCTGCTGTTATGACCGACGGACCCAAAGATATTGGGGCCGATAGGCAGAAATTCTCGGGTTCGTCCACCTGGAAGTGGAAACTTCCGATGATGAGATCGGATTTGCCGTTGAACTTGACGAGAACTGAAATAGGGGTGGGTGGGCGTGGATCTGTTGCTGTCGAGCTTTTGCTTGGTGAGGAGGGGGCCACCAAATCCATGATTCTAGCATCCATTCCCACAGACGACGCTAATTGACGAGGGGTAACCTCGTCAATGTCCATAGTGATAGACTTAGGGTTTCGTGGAAAAGAGAATGCTGGGGATTTTGTCGGCTGATCAGACAAACAAGGGAGTTGAAGTCGTCTGATTGCTTATGAACAATATGATTATAGATCGCTAATACATTGCAAATGTATCTATAATTTTTGATGTTCCATGCTTGGTTTTATCCACTTTCTTGTGTTTTGTTCCAACTTTGGAGTACTTTTCATATGATTTCTTGGACTAACCTATTAACAAGAGCCAGTGCAATTTACCGTCATTTTCTGCTATTTTTGGTTCCAGAAAGTCGAAAATGAATATTCTCGAATTGGACAGGACAAAAGCCAAAGTGCCTATTTTTCGGAAGGGATCAAGTGCGGAATACGAGGCGAAGAAGGGCGGAGGGGCAACACCACACAGGCATGCAGCCAGGCTGGCCCGCGCCAGGTGGTGTGGCTAGCCCAGGCACCCCTCGCCCCTCCTACGCCTATATATTGCCCTCGGGCGAAACCCTAAGTACCGATCAAAATCCACGAAAGAGTGCAGAGTCCGTCATCTCCATCCCTAGATCGGGAGGGATCTGAAGCTCTTCCCGGCACCCTGCCGGAGAGGGGAATTCTCCCTGGATGCCTTCTTCATCACCATGCAAGCCTCCAGTGTGATGCGTGAGTAGTTCATCCATGGACTACGGATCCATGTAGTAGCTAGATGGCTTGTTTCTCCTCCTTTGTGCTTTCATGTTTAGATCTTGTGAGCTCGCTTCATGATCAAGATCATCTATTTGTAATTCATACATGTTGTGTTTGCGGGGATCCGATGGATATTGAGATGCTATTTCAGATTGATTATTGATTCTATCACGTCTTTGTTATTTGAGATCTTGCATGCTTTCCGTTGTTAGTAGCTATCTTGGCCAAGTAGATGCTAGCAACTCCAAGAGTTAGTATTTATGCTCGATAGTGGGTTCATGCCTCCGTAATCTGGGAAGTGACAGAAATCTCTAAGGTACTAGATGTCTTTGTTGCTACTAGGGAGAAAACAACGATCCTTTGTTCATAGAACAATTGTATTGTTTACCTTACACGCAGTTAAGAAGCAATAATCTTGCTTGCAACTTAATCTTGGAGGGGTTAGGATGATAACCTGAAGGTGGATTATTAGTCATAGATGCAGTTGGATGGCGGTCTATGTATTATGTTGTATTGACCAATCAAGTCTCAAAGGAGTCAAGATGATTAGTATATGCATGTATTGCTTTCTCGGTGTTTGTCAATTGCCTTGCTGTAATTTGTTCACCCAAAGATGTTATCTATCTAAGGAGAGCCACCTCTAGTGAACTATGGATCTCGGTCCTTGTCTTTTACATACAATCTACAATCTTTACTGCTTTGTGTTTACTTTACGCAAACTTTTACTTCTTTCCATTCGATACGTTTAATCCTTTGTTTTCCAAAACACGGTGAGATTGACAACCTCATCGCAAGTTGGGGACAAAGTTCTGTGGTTGTGTTGTGCAGTTCTCCATGTTGCTACTAGCACCGGTAGTGCGCCCCTGCCAAAGCTTAGCTAGTAACTCCTTTGGGGTGTTTCCGTGCTCCTACTGGTTCGATTAAACCTTGGTTTCATAACTGAGGAAAACTTGCTGATGTGCTCATCATACCTTCCTCTTGGGGTTCTAACGAGCTCTACATCGAGCAGAGCACATCAAGATCTTTTAAGCGCCGTTGTCGGGAGTCAAGGACATCTTCACAGGGAGTCTGACATGGTTATACCCTCACGGCACGTAACTTCAGCATACCTAGTCCAGCCAAGGAAGGCCCACGGCGCATATCGCTGGCCCATGAAGATTTTCGGGTGGCCAAGGCCCATGACGCCTTCGGATCCTTGGAGAGCAAGACTAGAGGAGATAGGAAATTCAAAGGGGTAAAACCCTAGAACTTGTAACCGACTAGGACTACGCCCGGGACCTGCCTAAATCTATATAAAGGCCAGGAGGGCACGTCCTAGGGCGACTCGACTCATGACACGCGCCTCCACGCCAGATCGAATCTGCGCACCAGAACCTTCGGTTCCGCCGTAATCAAAGAGCAAACAAGCAGAGTAGGGTTTTTCTCCGGGCTGAACACAGGTAAATCTCGTGTCCCCTGGTTGCTTGTCTGTTAACCGTGCCACGATCTCCAGCATCCCCATCTTCTCCAAAACCCAAGTCCATAACAATGGGCATTGTCGAGATTAAACCTCGACAATTGGCGTCGTCTGTGGGAATTGGGGATGCTGATTGTGCGGTCATGACGGTTCCGACCCGATCGATCTACAACTCCGCGGCGACGGAGAATCACCTCCTCTTCGGCGCTTTCGACTTCACCGCCCACTCGCCGGATACCATGAAGGATTTCGAGCCCGTAGGCGACGGACTCGAAATTCTGTTCGGGAGCTTCGCTTCGGAGTGGGACAACCGGCACCTCCGCCTCGAACGGGTGCCCGTGCCGTCAATCAGGCCCGCTTCATGGGCTCCACACCGTGCTACGACGTCACCATCAACAGATGAGTTCTACAGCAAAGAGCAACTCCGATCAGGCGATCCACCTTCGGATGAAGGGAGCTACGACTCCGGATCCAAAGCTGCGGCAGCAATAACCAATCTGGCGCTATTCATGCGCCGCAGTCATCCAAACCGACGAGGAAACGCCTAACCCGCCGCCCAACCCCAACCCGAAGGACAGAAACGGCGAAAACGGTGGGAACGGCAAAAATGAGGAAAACAGGGGCCACCTCATCCAACTTAGCAAAGAAGGATGGGTCGAAGCACGCCGCGCCGTCGCAGGCGAAATAGTCCTACCTCTGGACTCCTCACGTGACCTACTGATGGCATACCACTACCTCCTCATTGAGGAGCACAAGAAACAAGTCAAGATGCAGGAGACGCTCGACAAAAGCAAGCAAGCAGCCTCCGAGTCCAGCGCGCGACGAGCTGCGCTCTCCGCCATGGCACCCGGCTCTAGCACAAACGGAAACCATGGAAACAAGCACCACTCTCGGGTGGAAAACATGGACCCGAAGGAGCGGCGTGACGTGACCCGAACTCTCCATACATCGTTCATGGATATGGACGCCGATGGCAACATCACCCCGAAGACGCCACAAGCTGCGATCATGGCAGCCACTGCGTATCTCGCGGCTCACCCACCTCCGGAGGGGGACCCGAAAAGGGCCATGCACAGGTCCGCACTCACCGGACTAGGACTAATCGGAGCTGCGCTCCACGAAGATGCTCCTACGGAGCCGAAGAAGAAAGCTCCGGCCAGGCGCGACCGGAGCCCCACTCCCTCATCCGAAGATGATGAGGAGCACGATCTTCCTCGAAGGAAGAAGAGCTCGCACCGCCATAAACGCGACTACGACGCCAGAGACAAGCTTACACAGCGCAAGATCGACAAAGCACGCGCTAAACGCGCATGCTCGTCTGAATCTGAGATGGATGAAGACGAAGGAGAACTCTGCGGGGCTCGATGCTTCAGCAGATCCGTTCGGCGAACACAGATGCCATGCAACTTCAAGCTTCCTTCGGATACTCCGAAGTTCAACGGCACGCAAGATCCAAAGTCCTGGCTCAGTGACCATCTGTCATCCGTCAAGCTTCACGGAGGCAACAAAGAAACCGCCATGCAATGCCTTGACTGCGGCGCGGGTCTGGCTTAGCAGCCTATCATCAGGATCCATCCAAAGCTGGGAGGAGCTCGCTTATAGCTTCATCCAAAATTTCAAAGGCACCAGCAAGAGGCCCACCTCAATCGAAGAGTTGCGAGCCTGCACTCAGAGAACGGGTGAATCTATTCGCTTGTGCATACTACGCTGGTCTACAACCAAGAACTCCGCAGCACACATCTCCGAAGAAAGGGCTATCGACGCCTTCAGGGATGGCGTCAAGCGCCCAGACTTCAAGGAGGAACTTGGGCGTGTAAAGCCCAAGACACTCGACCACCTCATGGAAATCGCCAACGCTTACAGACGGGCGAAGATTGCATCCAGCGGGCGCAATCAGATGAAGAGGACGACTACGGCGAAGACGCTAACGCCACAGAAGAGGAGACCGCGTCTATGAGGACCGCGACGGACCCGACATGGTCGCAGCTGCCACGCCGACCGCCAGAACGACAACAGCCGCAATGGAGGATACCGCAGCGAAACTTCCGACAACAGACGACCAACGCAGTCATGGTAACGCCGCGACGCGATAACGGACCCTCAGCATTCGACAAACTTTCGGTCCATGCACCATCCACTTCTACATCGACAAACAAGATGGCAAAAGAAAGCTAGCCACATGCTCAAGGACTGCTGCGAGTTCGAAACTCAGCGAAGGCATGATGCAGATGAGGCAACAAGCTCCACCCTGCGTTGAAACGCACTGCGCCAGTGAAATAGCACACGGAGCTCCTCCACCGCCGCCTATTGAGGCCCAAATCAACCAACACCAGTATCAAAACAACGCCGGGTCGCATACCCCACCAAAGGGAGCGCTAAATATGATCCGAAGGGACGCCCACCAACAGGGTGCGAAGAAAATCACCGACAAATCAACAGGCCGTGGCAACTCCGCTGCAATCCCCGAGTACCTCGGCGGATCGAGTCCTGCATCACATTCACTCGCGGATCACCCTTGCCAGATCCCTCGCCCAGGTCATGCTGCCCTGGTGCTGGAGGCGCAGATCGGAGGCTTCGAGATGAGTCGCGTGTTCATGGACGGCGGCAGCGGCATCAACCTAATGTTAGCAAGCACTCTATCAGCTATGCGGATCCCGCAATGCAGCCTGGAACAATCGAACAACGTTCCACGGCATTGTCGAGGAAGGCATCTTCCCTAGGCAAAATAGGGCTCGGCGTCATCTTGGAAGCCGGACAACTTTCGGCGGAGCACCTAGAATTGAAGTGGTGGACTGCCATCGCGATACCATGCCATCCTGACGTGTAGCATTCGCAAGGTTCCCGGCCCCACACCACGCATACCTACTACTCAAGATGCCAGACCAAGGCGTCATCACAGTCCACGGAGCTTCACCCGATCGGACCAATGCGACAGGGATTTCAACAAAATCTCCCGGTCTTTCGGCATGCAAGAAGCTTGTAAGGCTCCGCGAGGTGACGGACAATGGCTACCCTACCACAAAGCGTAACGCACTTTTGACATGTCTTTCGACTCCACCATTAACACCAAGAAAGTGCAGGTCCATCCAACGGATGCCTCCAAGACGGCGTTGATCGCCAACGACCTCGATCAAGATAGGAAGGCGTGCTTGTCAATTCCTTCGTGAGCTGGAAATCTTCTTCGGTGTCCTGCGGACATGCCAGAGTTCGAGGAATTCGCCGAGCACGCACTCAATGTCTTCCTAGACATCAAGCCGCCAAGCAGTCCATCCGAAGACCGTTGAGCCACGAGCCGCTTATCGGCAAGGAGATCAACAGATTACTCGCAGCAAACTTCATCCGGGAAATCAAGGAAAGCGAGTGGCTGGCAAACACGGTGATGGTCCCGAATAAGGACACGGACACCCTGCGGATGTGCGTGGACTTCACGTCACTAAATAAACACTGCCCTAAGGACCACTTCCCTCTTCCTCGGATCGACCAGATCATCGATTCGACTGCAGGTTGTGAGAAACTCTCCTTCCTCGGCTACACTCAAAGGCTATAACCAGATTCGACTCAAGGTCGAAGATCAAGAGAAAACGGCGTTCATCACACCGTTCGGAGTATACTCCTACAACACAATGCCCTTCGGGCTAAAGAACGCGGGTGCCATGTACCAGCGATGCATGCAGGCCTGCCTCAAGGACCAGATCGGTCGCAACGTCCAAGTCTATGTCGACGACATAGTCATAAAAACCAAGGAGGCAAGGACACTTATCGACGATCTCCGCGAGATGTTCGACAACCTTGATCGCTACAGGATCAAGCTCAATCCAGAAAAGTGCGCCTTCCGCGTCCCCTCGGGTCAGCTGCTCGGGTACTTCATCTCTCAACGAGGGATCGAAGCGAACCCGAAGAAAATCAAAGCTATCATGACAATGGAGAAGCCGAAAAACCTCAAGGGCGTTCAGCAGCTCGCAGGGCGAGTAGCGGCACTAAGAAGGTTCATCAGCCGCATGGGCGAGAAGGCCCTACCATTTTACCAGCTGCTGCGCAAGGCGCACAAGTTCAGTGGACACGAAGCCAACGACGATTGAAAGCCTCTGCGGCTCCTCTCCACCTCGGCAGTTTTGGTCACGCCAAAAGAGCATGAGCCCCTGTTGCTGTACATAGCAGCCACACACCAGGTGGTCAGCACAGTACTCGTGGTCGAATGACCCGAAGAAGGCAAGACCCACGGGGTACAACGCCCAATTTACTACCTTAGCGAGGTTCTCACTCCAACAAAACAGCGGTACGACTACCGTAAGGCGCTCACGGTGTGTTCATGACGGCTCGACGACCGAGCCACTACTTCCAGGAGCATCGTGATGGTCGCCAACGAGGCACCCCTAAACAGCATCTGAATAACCCAGAGGCCACAGTATGCGCGTGGCCTGTGGGGGCATTGAACTATCACCGGACATCATCTACGAAGCGACACGCAATCAAATCTCAAGTCCTTCGGACTTCACGGTGCCTTGGATGGAGCTGCAGGCCAACACCCTGCATACATGTCGCATCTGGACAATGCATTTTGACGGCTCCAAGCGTGAAGGAGCAGGGCAGGAGTCATACTAACCTCCCGCAAGGTGACAAGATGAAGTACGTCCTTCGGATGAAATTGAGCCTCCAACAACGAGGCCGAATAAGCCCTCATCCATGGCATGAAGATGGCAAAAATATGTGGCGAACGCTACCTGGTCATCTGGTGACTCCAACCTTGTCGCATGCCAGACGATGAATGAGTGCGACGCGACACGCCGAAAACATGATCGCGCATCGCCGCTATACAATGCACTCGAAGGAGAATTCGACGCCGCGAACTTCGCACGTTGGAAGAGAGAGCAACGAGGAGGCCGATAGACTCACCAACATCGGCTCCACTTGTGCAAAGGTACCACCAGTGTGTTCCTCGAACAGATCTGCGTGCCATCCATCAGCGAAAATTCCCAAAGGATCACCGAAGAAGGAACACTCGGGGCTACGCTACCAAGGTCATGAAGGACGAAAAGTTGGATACCGAAGTTGCCATGGTCGACCTGCAGGTCATGGCAGTCAACGAAACTTGACACGTCCATACCTCCGGTTCGATAAGCGGAGAATTGCGAGACAGCCCGGCAGATGCGGTGCGTATCTCGGTCAAAAGCCTTCACCATCATCAACGGCGAGCTGTACAAACACAGCATTACGGGCGACTTACAACGGTGCGTCACCATCAATGACGGCAAGGCCATACTCCGAGATATCCACGAGGGCATCTGCGCCACCACGCAGTAGCCGCTTTGTCGCCAAAGCTCTGCGGCAGGATTCTCTCGCCAACGCCATGAGCGACGCGAAAGACATCGTCAAGATGCAATGGTGCCAACGGTGCCAGCGGTTCGCCGACAAACCGACGCACTGGGTCCGAATTGACCCATACCCATAGCCTGGCCTTTTGCCCAATGGGGCCTCGACATGATCGGCAAACTGCCAAAGTCCTCGAAGGGAGGACACGTCTTCCTCCTGGTCGCAGTCGACAAATTCACCAAGTGGATCGAAGCCATGCCGCCACCAACCGTAAAGGGCAAACTGCCGTCAAATTCTTGAATCCATTGTCTACAGGTTTGGCGTGCCGACAAAGCATCATCACCGACAACGGATCGAACTTCATCTCCGAAGAATTCTAGGACTTCTGCGAAGGCCTCGGATCAATATCACGTATGCCTCGATGGCACACCCGCAAACAAGCGGGCAAGTGGAAAAGGCCAGCGGCCTAATCGGCGCCGCATCAAGAAGCGCCTCATGAGCTCACTCGAGCACAAAGCTGGAAATCGGACGAAAGAGCTACCGTCTCGTCGTGGAGCTTACGGACAACGCCAAACAGCTCCACCGCTACACACCGTTCTTCATGGTACACGGAGCCGAGCGGTTACCGGCACGCCATCAGGCTCCACGAGTCGTCGCGTACAGCGAAGCCGAATCCACGGCTGCACTCGAAGACGTCGTCGACACACTCGATGAAGCGCGGGATATAGCAGCCGCTCGATCAGCGATGTACCAGCGAAGTCTCCGCAACTATCACAGCCGCCGTGTGCCAAGGTCGCCGTTGAAGGAGACCTCGTCTTGACTCAAGCAAAAGCGACCGAACAAATTTGATTCACCATGGGAAGGACCATATGTCATCACCGAAGTCATCCTGTGTGGCCTATCGCCTCAAGCACGTGGAGTGCGGAGTCATACTCCAACCGTGGAATCTCGCACTGCGGCGATTCTACCGTAGCAACCTACCCCCTTTTACTTTCAAAAGGCTTCCAGCCAAGGCTACTCAGCCGAATCATGTACCTCCTCCATTACGATATAAATAAAGCTAAGTACCTCGCCCCAACCCTCGGTTGATTATTTTCGCAACTTGAGTACATGCTACATACGCACTCGGGGGCTCCCCCCACCTCACGGTTTCATCGACTGAGGACAAAACGTGTACACCTGAGTAGCTGACCACGTCAGGCAAACGAAAAGGGCACGTACTAAATCAAAGCACTGCGTGCTCGCAAACAAGCAAACCTTTACAACAAAGGGCACATACACGCCCAGCCGCAATATACAAATTTTACATCTATCTGTTTATTTTCAGGTCCTACCAATTCTGAAGAATAACCTGAGCACGCTGCTCAAACAAATCTACAATCTGTTCGCATCTGCCTTACAGCCGTGTCTGAATACGGACATATTCCACTCACCACCATCTGGTCGAGGAGGTGGCCCCCGCCACAACAGCCAAATCACGTCGAGGCGGTGCACCCTCACAAGAGACAAGGCAGCCTTCACCCTGCGATGAGCTGCTGCCGCACAGCTCCTTGACATTCTGGCACTCAAACTTCGCCGAAGACCTGCAAGGGTTGGCACGACATCCAATAGAAACATGACGTGCGGCACCGAGGAAAGCGATATTCGCACTGGCGGAGCACCCGCGAAACCTGGTAGACTCGATCCTGCACCGTCGCCAGAACTATGGCGCGATCACGATCCATCCAGAAGAAGCCGCCAGCCTCCATGTCCTGTTGAGTCAAGCAATTGACTCGAACAGCAATACGCTCCTTTTCTTCCCTCGGAGCAAGATTGGCACCTGCGACAACCGCACAAAACAAGAGTAAGGCCAGGGCTCACCAAGAACCGAGCTGCAGCCGAAAGAAGGATCAACTTACATTGCAGCTGCTCGACAGCCGACCCAGCTCCGCCATCAAAACTCCTCTCGCTGCACCACGGTGCGCTGGATTTCCAAACGTTAAGCGGCATCGTAACCAAGCAAATCTTCTCCAAGCTGCGCACGCGATCTCGAAGAAACGTGAGCTGCGAGGAATCATCCAATGATGCTCGCAAGGGCCTTTCGGATGAAGTGTCAACTGGGTCAGCACCCGAAGGAACCTATAGCAGCAGAAAAAAGAAGACACACAGACATTCAGCCAAGGATAGAGCACAACTCGGAGGAATTCATTAAAGTATATAAGGACACTACGTGGCACAAGGATGGTACTACAAAAGATATTTACAACAAAAAAGACAACAACCTACCCTACGTCTACTATGCCTAAGGCGGAGGACACTGAGTCGCCGTAACCAGCATCGCTTAGCTTTGGCCTCGCTTTGCCGCAATGCATACTCGCATACAAGTCAATGAGCTTGGGCCCATATCGCCTGCAGCGAGCGGAGTAGGCGGCGAAGGCTACCTCGGATCCATCCGCAGCTGTAGGCATCCGAGAAGTAACTGGGCAGGTCCAGCTCGCCGGCCGCCATGGCCATCGCCAGCCCGACGGACGCGCCGATGCCCTTCGCTTCGCTGCGCTTACCGCAGCGCTTCATCGACAAGAGCCTCTACCATGGCATCCACGTCTTCAGGGAATGCGCCCTTCGGGAAGAGCTCCTGGTAGAAGCGACCAAGGACCTCTTTCGCCTTGGCAAGGGAGTTGACGACGGTCTTCGACCGCCTGATGGCATCATCTAGAGCACTCCTGCTCCAGAGCATCATGGTCAAACTCGATGCTGCGCATCCGAGACAAAAAGAAGAAAACATGAAGAAAGGCAACATAGAAGAAGATCCAGAGAAAAAGAAGTAAGTACAAAAGCTAGCGCTCACCGAAATAGCCTTGGCAGCAGCCATGAGCTTCCGCCACCCCTTTTTCACGAGCAGCATAGCGGTGGCCAGCTGCTCCTCACGATCTGCGGCCTCCTGCTGCAGACGCTTTCGCTTCGGCTGCCTTCACACCCAGCTCAAGGCGCCTTCGCCCAGCCAGCTTCGCCTTCATCCGATTGGCCAAGGCTCTTCTTGAGCATCGACCACGGAGAGAGTCGTTATGCTCCTCTGCATTACAACAAGCAAGTGTCAAAGAACAGGACCAGGATAAGCAAGAGAAGTACTACAAGGCGACGAATACCTTGAAGCGCTGCAACGGCGTCAGGCGTTCCTCCACCAGCCGCTTGGCCTCTTGGACAAAAGGCTGCAGCAACAGGCAATAGTAGTAAGAGCAGGACTTGGGGGCTACGCCCAACACAAAGAAGCATAAACAACATCAGCATACGAAGACACTCGGGGGCTCCCCCCGTAACATCAAGCAGAAAAACTTACGTGCTCCGAAGGCGAACCCGCAGGCCCGCCTGCGAAATCCTGAGGCGCAACCACCAGCCTCTCCTGCACAGGAGGAACTGGCGCAGCGTCACCAGAAGTCGCCACCGTCTGAGGAGGAGGCGACGCAATGTTCGACTCCCCCATCATCTCGCGCGCACCATCACTAGAACCGTCGGAGGATTGCCTACACTGAACCAATCAAAACAGGTGCAAAATAACAAGGAAACAAAGGACAACAGTGGCAACAAGAAAACTTATGAGCCCAACGCGCCAGTCGAAGATAGGAGAAGCCCTTCGCCCTCTCTTCTCCTTCCTTCTTCCTTCTTCTCCTCCTTCTTTTCTTCCTTCTTCCGCTTTGCTGGCGGGTGCGGAGCAACAGCCCGCACAGGAATGGCAGGAAGGGGAGAGGAAGAACCCCCATGAACATCATCATGACGCTCAAGGCCCAGAGAATTTCTGGGAGTCGGAGGAGTTGAGGCATCTGACGACTCGCTAGAACTCCGTGACCGCTTGCGCGAATGGTCCTCACTCGATTCATCGGCATCCTCCGCTGGGGATCGCGCTGACGGTAGCTCGAACACGGAATCCACCACTTCATTATCCGGGGCATTCGGATACCTCTCGGGCAACGGTGGTGCCATGCCCGGCACTTTGAAGCTCTGCAAAAGGAAAAGGAACTTTGTTAGCAAACAAAGGAAAAAGTACACACCGACAAAAACAAAGGGAAGCACTACGAAGAAATCTACACCTTGATACGACTAACGTCGAAGAAAAGGAGGAGTCCGACTTCCGGATTTCTTCGTCGGCCTTGAACTTCAACAGCGCGCGAAGAGCCTTGTCAAGTTCCACCTCGGAGATTTTCTCACTCGAAACCCTCGTCGAATCACGGCGCCCAGAGTAAAGAAACATCGGGTGCGCCCTCAATTGGAGGGGCTGCACCCGACGCTCAAGAAATGTCCGGATGATGTCGACACCGTTCACCTCCTTCTCAGGAATCAATTGGAGATCCTCCACCCGACGATACAGGGCCTCTATCTCCGCCACCTCACCGTCTAAGATTTGGTTTTTCCAGGATCTTTTCTTCTCAATCAATTGGGAGGGGTCAAAAGGAACGAGACCAAAATCTTGCCCAGGCAGTACGGAGTCACGGATGTAAAACCATTTCCTCCACTAGTACTGGACAGATTCGGACATAGAAAAGGAAAAGAATTGCACATTGGGACTGAGGGAGATGATGAAACCCCCAATGGGATACACACCGTCCGAACCAGACTGCCTCTTCACGGAATAAAGCTTCCGGAAGAGGCCAAACTGCGGCTCAATGCCAAGCCAACACTCGCAAAGCGTGATAAAACACGCAATGTGGAGAAGGGAGTTGGGAGATAGATGATGGAGTTGAACCCCATAGAAAAGAGCCCACGAAGGAAGTCATGGACCGAAAAGAAAACCCGCGAATCATGAAGGAAACAAACATAACCCGATACCCAGATGGGGACGGGGATTACCTCATTGCCGGGAGTCTCACTACCGTCGTGTCTTGCGGGATCAGCTCCTTCGCGCAGTTTGCGAGATCGCTCTCCCGCTTACGATCGCCGCCGCCACCACCGTCGGTGACGCGATGGCAGTGCCCTTCTTGCCTCCGGCGGCGCTGGTCCCAACTGCAGATGAGGACTTCTTTGATTTCCCCATGGCGCTACGGCGGTGGTGGCATTGCCAACGAAGAAAGACAAAGGAAATGTGGAGGAAACTCTCAGCGCGCAGCAAGAATAGCTCAAGAACGAGGGGGCAGTGAATAGATGAACTGCTGTGGTGAAAAACAAACCACGATTTCACCAGGGATTATAACAGCAAAGACTACTCACGCTTGCCGTCCATCGAGAAGACCTAACGCCAACGGTATCTGGCGACTGCGTGTCAGCACCAAATGAACCGTCGTTACCACGCCGTCCACTACGCGGAAATCGAGGAGACGCCGTAATCATCTCACGCCAAGGCGTGACCGGTCAATTCAAAGTCAGCAAGTGGGACCCACGCGTCCGATCAAGTCATCTTCGCGAGCGACGCTGAGGTCATCGATCGTAAGCAATCGACGTCATCAAAAGCTATACTAGCACCACTGCTCCACGGCTAGTACTCACCGAATCTACGATTCGACTAAATACTTGGGGCTACTCCTATCGAGCGGCGCGCACCCGACAGGCAAATGAGGACAAAATTATTTCTCTGAGTCCTACGTCAAGTTTACAACTCCACTACGGACTCGGGGGCTACTCCCATAGGGAGGATGGATTTAAGCATCCGAAAATTTTCGAGTCCTGCAGACCTAATGATTGAAACAATGCTTGAACTAAAAGTCTCCGTTCGAGTTCACGAGCAGACACTTGGGCCTACTCCCATAGGAGGCGCTGGTCGCGCACCCTATGAAATCTTTGATCGCGATCTTCGGATCAGCACGTAAAACTTTTTGGCAACTCGCCCCAACAAAATGCTGAGTGGCGACAATCTCCTTGGCCACCCAAGCACCTCCGAGGTGATAAATGTTGGATGCTGCGTCTGCGGCAAAGATAAGACCCATGATATCATCATCGATGGCCGCAATGCACTGATCTCGCTAGTATGAACTGCATCAGCAGGTGCGATGAAAAATCCCGACAGACGCATTGGGTACACCAATTAAAATCACTGAATTCCACTCCTATAAGTCCTCTGCGCCTGAGTTGAATTACGCCAGCATATGTTCCGTGCCCGAGTTAAGGGACCCGAACTGAAGAAGATCGTGTTGTTTCGTCCTAAGGCAGTTAAGCGACCACGATCCGTCGGGTGAGTCAGGCACACGCATCAACAATCCCTACACACATATACTATTAACATATAACTGCTCCCGAAGGATGGAAGAGTCCTCAGCCGAGTCTACGATTCGACTGATCACTGGCTATCTTGACATGGTTATACCCTACGGGTACGTAACTTCAGCATACCTAGTCCAGCCCAAGGAAGGCCCACGGTAGACATACGCTAGCCCATGAAGATTTTCGGGTGGCCAAGGCCCATGACGCCTTCGGATCCTTGGAGAGCAAGACTAGAGGAGATAGGAAATTCAAAGGGGTAAAACCCTAGAACTTGTAACCGACTAGGACTACGCCTGGGACCTACCTAAATATATATAAAGGCCAGGAGGGCACGTCCTAGGGCAACTCGACTCATACTTCCGCACAAGCCTCCACGCCAGATCGAATCACAAGACCTCAGAACCTCTTCGGTTCCAGTAATCAAAGAGCGCACAAGCAGAGTAGGGTTTTCTCCGGGGCCTGAACCTGGGTAAATCTCGTGTCCCCTGGTTGCTTGTCTGTTAACCGTGCCACGATCTCCAGCATCCCCATCTTCTCCAAAACCCAAGTCCATAACAATGGGCATTGTCGAGATTAAACCTCAACAAGTCCCTCATAACCAATCTATTTACTTTGTTGTTTTTATTTTGCTTAGTTTCTTTTTGCTTTGTTTGCTTGTTTTGTTCTTCAAAAACACAAAAAAAATTGTTTTACTAGTTTGCTTTCTTATTTGAAACCCCCCCAAAAAATGACTACTCTTGAAAACACTAAGTTGTGTGACTTCACTAGCACCAACAACAATGATTTTATGAGCACACCTATTGCTCCACATGTGGATGAAAATACTTTCTTTGAGATAAAACCTGCTTTGCTCAACCTTGTTATGAGAGAACAATTTTCTGATATTGGTAATGAAGATGCTGCTTCCCATCTAAATAACTTTGTTGAACTTTGTGAGATGCAAAAGCATAGGGATATAGATGGTGATATTATTAAGCTGAAATTGTTTCCTTTCTCTTTGAGAGGAAAAGCTAAAGAGTGGTTGAATTCCTTAACTAAGAATAGTATTAATTCTTGGACTAAGTGCAAAGATGCTTTTATTGGAAAATACTATCCTCCTGCTAAGATTATATCCATGAGAAGTGAAATAATGAAGTTTAAACAACTTGATAATGAGCATGTTGCTCAAGCTTGGGAAAGAATGAAATCTTTGGTAAAGAATTGTCCCACTCATGGACTGACTGCTTGGATGATCATCCAAACTTTTTATGCAGGATTGAACTATTCTTCAAGGAACCTATTGGATTCTACTGCTGGAGGTACCTTTATGACCATCACTTTGGATGCTGCAACAAAACTTCTGGACAATATGATGGTTAATTATTCTTAATGGCATACTGAGAGAGCTCCACAAGGTAGGAAGGTAAATTTTGTTGAGGAAACTTCCTCCTTGAGTGATAAGATTGATATTATTATGTCTATGCTTGTTAATGGGAAAGCCCATATTGATCCAAATAATGTTCCTTTAGCCTCTTTGGTTTCTCAAGAAGAGCAAGTTGATGTGAACTTCATAAGAAATAACAACTTTGGCAACAACGCTTATGGTAATAATGCTTATAGGAACAATTTTGGTAACAACAATTATAGGCCATATCCTCCCAACAATGGTAATGCTTATGGAAATTCTTACAACAGTAATAAGAGTGCACCCTCTGAACTTGAAGTTATGCTTAAAGAGTTTATTAGTAAACAAAAGCAGCTACTTTCAATAAAACTATTGAGGAAAAACTCTAATGCTGAAAGAAATATAGCATCTTTGGCTGAAGCTCAATCTTCTTTGAATAAAATGGCTGCTAAACCTGAAACTAACGATAATCCCTTTGCAGCTACTAATGCCATACAAGTAAGAATTGATGAAAATGTTAGACTATTAGCTGAATTACATGCTAAGTGGGAAAGAGAAGATGAAATTGCTAGAAACATTAGTGTTTCTACTATCACCACCTCTAGTGTTGAGGCTAGTAATAGTTCTACTACTTTGGATGATAAAGTTGATTTTGATCTTGATGGTTGCAATATCTATGAAGTTATTAAGTTTGTACAGAAGCTTGCTAAAAGTCCTAATGCTAGTGCTATGAACATGGCCTTTACAAAACACATTACCGATGCTCTCATAAAGATTAAAGAAGAAAAGATGAAACATAAAACTTCTATTCCTATAAAACAAGAAGATGGTTGGGAACCCATCATTAATATGAAAGTGAATGACTTTTATTTCAAAGCTTTATGTGATCTTGATAGTAGTGTTTCTATTATGCCTAGAAGGATTTATGATATGCTTGATTTGCCTCCACTTGAAGATTGTTATTTGAATGTCCCACTTGATGATAATGCTAAAAAGAAACTCATGGGGAGTCTTAATGATGTTCTTATTATGGTCAGTGATTCCTATATCCCCGTTGATTTCTATGTTTTGGATGTTGAATACAATGCTTCTTGTCCTATTACTTTGGGAAGACCTTTTCTTAGAACTGTTGGTGCCATCATTGATATGAAAGAAGGCACCATTAAATATCAACTCCCACTAAAGAAAGGTATAGAACACTTCCCTAAAAAGAGAGAAAATATTTCTTTTGCTTCTCCTATGAAAACAAAATTTGGTCTTAATGCTTCTTCATTTGAGAACACTTGATTCTTTCTTTGCTTCTTATGCCTAACTTAAAGGCGTTAAAGAAAAGTACTTATTGGGAGATAACCCAAAAGTTTTAGATGAGTCTTGGAAGTTATTACTTTAGTAATAACCTCTCCTTACACTTTTTATTTGCTCTTTGTGCCAAGAGTAACCTCTAATGAGAGTGAAGTAATGATTGGGAAAGTTGCTGTCCCCAAACAGATTTTTGTGCTTCACCGTAAAAATTCGTGAGAGAGCTCTATATGTCGGATTGAGCTGTAATTGTTTGTGCTTTTGCCCCAGGTTGTTATCTAACTTTCGTTAGTTCAAAACTTTTTGATTTGAGCAACAGAAGATCTTCTAAAAAATCCGTCTTTACCTGCTGGTCTGTTTTGACAGATTTCTGCCATTTTCTGCATTTGCTTCTTGTGGGTTACTTTTTGAGTTCTTTTGGGGAATTGAGATTTTTGAGGGAAGTGATACAGTATCTAGTGTTCTAATGAAAGTTTATTTGGTGTTAGAACTGAACCTTAATACTTATTTATCTTAAGTGCACTAATGTTGCTAATAAAGATTGTGTGAAGTTTTGTATGAAGGAAAATTTTCAGGTGTATGGAAGGAAATGAGTAATGAGATGAAGGATGGACTAAAGCTCAAGCTTGGGGATGCCACGCGTGTCACCCCAAGAAATATCCAAGAAGTACAAGCGTCAAAGCTTGGGGATGCCCAAGACATCCCTTTCTTCATCAATAAAAATCCCAGATTTCTTCCAAACGCTTCATTTTATTGTTTCATGCACAGTTGTGTTTTTCTTGGAGGGTCTTATTTTTCGTTTTTCATTTTGGTTTTTAGTTTGCTTGGTTTGCTTTGTTTTCTGAATAAATTGGTTGGACCCCCTCTTTCATACATTGGTTTGCAATTGGTTTGGTTTGGTTTGGTTTGGAAAAGAGTAGGAAAGTTCATGCTTATGTGGTAAAAAGAGCTTGTTTTGACTGTGGTCTGTGCTTTGTCATGCCATGCTTGATATTGTTTTGGCTTTATGCTTAGTATTATTTGCTGTAGCATGACTTGTTATAAACAATTGAGATTGCTTAATGTGCCTTGGATGAATCATGCCTTGTTTAAGCATATTAAAGCATAGTATAGTGGTATTCTCCTTTGATGCTTTATTTGGGTTGATTTGGCACATGCTCACACCATGTTATGACTATCTCAAGTCACCATAAGCCTTTATGATCCTTTAGTTTTCAACTTGTAGTATCACTTTATGCTTTGATCAATGATGTTTTGTCGCTCTGCATGATTATGGCCATTATTGATCTCTTAGTTTGTCGCTCCCAGGCTTTTGCTAGCCTCCACAACCAAGTATGAGTTCCACTCATGCATCCAACTCCCTAAACCAAATTATTCCAAAGAGTCCACCATACCTACCTACTAGCTTATGCTATTCCAAGTATATTCATGCTTTTGTTTACCTTCCAAATTAAACTTGTTATGAGAAAACTAGTGATTAAAGCTCTCACGAACTTGATGGCACACTTTACTTTACTTGCCCTTAATAAACTTGAACCATTGTGTCGTCTATGTTGTATATGCTTGCACTTATTTGTTGGGAATTAGCAGAACCATGCTTTCATGGGGAACGCTTTCAACATTGCATTTGGTACTTGTACCTAGTTGATATCATGCTCTTTTGTATATGGATGTCGTCAGTGTGAAATGAAAGGGGAGCTTGTAAGTCCATGGAGTTATGTATATGTGTTAGAGAAATGCTTGGGTCGCTGGTCTAATCCATGCTGACATGGTGGAAACCTGCAGCATAACCATAATGAGCTGTCTATGAAGCATTCTTCTTATTAAAAAAGAGTCCTATATTGAGAAAAGAAAAAAGATACTATGAAAAGAGGAAAGAGAGAAAAAAGCACCATATTCCCATGGTAAATAAGAAGAATGATGAGATGCTCGTTGTCTGCTTGCCTTGTCATTTTGATATGGGGATTCTTCCGTATCATTGGGCAAGGGGTACCCCATTGGCGGTTCTCTATGATACACATATACTTACGATGACAAGAACTTACCGGTGACTAAACTTGAGTAGCATGAGGAGCGGCCCTCGTATACAAGGGACATGAGATTTCTGACTTATACTGTCGACATGTACACCATAGTTTGTTCACTTTAACCTTAATCACTTCAAGATGCTTATGATAGGGGCAATGAGAGCTTAAAGCTATAAGTACCATAATTTTTGGAAGCTCTTTATGAGACTTGAATCCCTACTTTCTTTTACAAAGGCCTTTCTTCCACCATTATATTGAGTCTCCACCTTCTATCTTTATGCACTTACTTTGAGAGCATAGTGGCCATTCTTAGTTCTATGTGCATTGTCCCAAGACTAGTTGATTGATGCATACTTGATATTGCTTGTTTTAAACTATTGTATCTAGTCACTCTTATAAACTTTGAAGGTGTCCTATGCATTTATATTTGCTACTCTATTGAGGGACAAGATGAATAACATTATGCCATGTTTTCTTTATGTGAAACAAACAAACGTCTTGCAAAGCAGGTTATTCATGATTCTTTTGTTTGTGCCTTTTCATGTTGCATCATAGTTTCTTTGCTTATTGATACATTGCAAATGTATCTATAATTTTTGATGTTCCATGCTTGGTTTTATCCACTTTCTTGTGTTTTGTTCCAACTTTGGAGTACTTTTCATATGATTTCTTGGACTAACCTATTAACAAGAGCCACAGTGCCAGCTACATTTTACGCTGTTTTTGGTTCCGGAAAGTCGGAAAATGAATATTCTCGAATTGGACGGGACAAAAGCCAAAGTGCCTATTTTTGGAAGGGATCAAGTGCAGAATCTGAGGCGGAGAGGGGCCGGGGGCCACCACCGCTGGCCAGGCCTGGCCATGCCGGGTGGCAGCTGACCCAGCACCCCCTCGGCCTCTCCTTCCGCCTATAAGTTGCCCTCGGGACGAAAACCCTAGGTACCCGATCAAAAAAATCCATGAAAGAGTTTGTAGCCGCCGTCATCTCCATCCCTAGATCGGGAGGGATCTGAAGCTCTTCCCGACACCCTGCCGGAGAGGGGAATTCACCCTGGAGGCCTTCTTCATCACTATGCAAGCCTCCGGTGTGATGCATGAGTAGTTCATCCTTGGACTACGGATCCATGTAGTAGCTAGATGGCTTGTTTCTCCTCCTTTGTGCTTTCATGTTTAGATCTTGTGAGCTCCGTTCATGATCAAGATCATCTATTTGTAATTCATACATGTTGTGTTTGCGGGGATCCGATGGATATTGAGATGCTAGTTCATATTGATTATTGATTCTATCACGTCTTTGTTATTTGAGATCTTGCATGCTTTCCGTTGTTAGTAGCTATCTTGGCCAAGTAGATGCTAGCAACTCCAAGAGTTAGTATTTATGCTCGATAGTGGGTTCATGCCTCTGGTAATCTGGGGAAGTGACAGAAATCTCTAAGGTACTAGATGTGCTGTTGCTACTAGGGAGAAAACAACGATCCTTTGTTCATAGAACAATTGTATTGTTTACCTTACACACAGTTCGTAAAGCAATAATCTATTGCTTGCAACTTAATACCAGAGGGGGTTCGGATGATAACCTGAAGGTGGATTATTAGTCATAGATGCAGTTGGATGGCGGTCTATGTATTATGTTGTATTGCCCAATCAAGTCTCAAAGGAGTCAAGATGATTAGTATATGCATGTATTGCTTTCTCGGTGTTTGTCAATTGCCCCGCTGTAATTTGTTCACCCAGCATGTTATCTATCTAAGGAGAGCCACCTCTAGTGAACTATGGATCTCGGTCCTTGTCTTTTACATACAATCTACAATCTTTTACTGCTTTGTGTTTACTTTCTGCAAACTTTTTCTTCTTTCCATTCGATACGTTTAATCCTTTGTTTTCCGCAAAACACGGTGAGATTGACAACCTCATCGCAAGTTGGGGATAAAGTTTTGTGGTTGTGTTGTGCAGGTCTCCACGTTGCTACTAGCACCGGTAGTGCGCCCTGCCAAAGCTCAGCTAGTAACACCTTTGGGGTGTTTCCTTGCTCCTACTGGTTCGATTAAACCTTGGTTTCATAACTGAGGGAAACTTGCTGCTGTGCTCATCATACCTTCCTCTTGGGGTTCCCAACGAGCTCTACATCAACACCGCCATCAAGCATTTTTCGGGCAGTGCATTGAGCCATCAAGCATTTTTCCGCGCCTGCTGTCGGAGTCAAGGACATCTTCACAAGGAGTCCTCATAACCAATCTCTTTACTTTGTTGTTTTTGTTTTGCTTAGTTTCTTTTTGCTTTGTTTGCTTGTTTTGTTCTTCAAAAAACACAAAAAAAATAGTTTTACTTGTTTGCTTTCTTATTTGAAAATCCAAAAAAATGACTACCCTTGAAAACACTAAGTTGTGTGACTTCACTAGCACCAACAACAATGATTTTATGAGCACACCTATTGCTCCACCTGTGGCTGAAAATACTTTCTTTGAGATAAAACCAGCTTTGCTCAATCTTGTTATGAGAGAACAATTTTCTGGTATTGGTAATGAAGATGCTGCTTCCCATCTAAATAACTTTGTTGAACTTTGTGAGATGCAAAAGCATAGGGATATAGATGGTGATATTATTAAACTGAAATTGTTTCCCTTCTCTTTGAGAGGAAAAGCTAAAGAATGGTTGAATTCCTTAACTAGGAATAGTATTGATTCTTGGACTAAGTGCAAAGACGCTTTTATTGGAAAATACTATCCTCCTGCTAAGATTATATCCATGAGAAGTGAAATAATGAAGTTTAAACAACTTGATAATGAGCATGTTGCTCAAGGTTGGGAAAGAATGAAATCTTTGGTAAAGAATTGTCCCACTCATGGATCGACGCTTGGATGATCATCCAAACTTTTTATGCAGGATTGAACTATTCTTCAAGGAACCTATTGGATTCAGCTGGAGGTACCTTTATGACCATCACTTTGGGTGCTGCAACAAAACTATTGGATAATATGATGGTTAATTATTCTGAATGGCATCTTGAGAGAGCTCCACAAGGTAAGAAGGTAAATTCATTGAGGAAACCTCCTCCTTGAGTGATAAGATTGATATTATTATGTCTATGCTTGTTAATGGGAAAGCCCATATTGATCCAAATAATGTTCCTTTAGCCTCTTTGGTTGCTCAAGAAGAGCAAGTTGATGTGAACTTCATAAGAAATAACAACTTTGGCAACAATGCTTATGGTAATAATGCTTATAGGAACAATTTTGGTAACAACAATTATAAGCCTTATCCTCCCAACAATGGTAATGCTTATGGAAATTCTTACAACAATAATAAGAGTGCTCCCTCTGAACTTGAAGTTATGCTTAAAGAGTTTATTAGTAAACAATACGCTTTCGCTTTCAATAAAACTATTGAGGAAAAACTCTCTAATGCTGAAAGAAATATAGCATCTTTGGCTGAAGCTCAATCTTCTTTGAATAAAATGGCTGCTAAACCTGAAACTAATGAGAATCCCTTTGCATGTAATAATGCCATACAAGTAATAATTGATGAAAATGTTATACTATTAGCTGAATTACATGCTAAGTGGGAAAGAGAAGATGAAATTGCTAGAAACATTAGTGTTTCTACTATCACCACCACTAGTTTTGAGGCTAGTAATAGTTCTACTACTTTAGATGATAAAGTTGATTTTGATCTTGATGGTTGCAACTTCTCTGAAGTTATGAAGTTCCTACAAAAGCTTGCTAAAAGTCCTAATGCTAGTGCTATGAAGATGGCCTTTACAAAACACATTACCGATGCTCTCATAAAGATTAAAGAAGAAAAGATGAAACATAAAGCTTCTATTCCTATAAAACAAGAAGATGGTTAGGAACCCATCATTAATATGAAAGTGAATGACTTTGATTTCAAAGCTTTGTGTGATCTTGATAGTAGTGTTTCTATTATGCCTTGAAGGATTTATGATATGCTTGATTTGCCTCCTCTTGAAGATTGTTATTTGAATGTCCCACTTGATGATAATGCTAAAAAGAAACTCATGGGGAGTCTTAATGATGTTCTTATTATGGTCAGTGATTCCTATATCCCCGTTGATTTCTATGTTTTGGATGTTGAATACAATGCTTCTTGTCCTATTACTTTGGGAAGACCTTTTCTTAGAACTGTTGATGCCATCATTGATATGAAAGAAGGCACCATTAAATATCAACTCCCACTCAAGAAAGGTATAGAACACTTCCCTAAAAAGAGAGAAAAGATTTCTTTTGCTTCTCCTATGAAAACAAAATTTGGTCTTAATGCTTCTTCATTTGAGAACACTTGATTCTTTCTTTGGTTCCTATGCCTAACTTAAAGGCGTTAAAGAAAAGTACTTGTTGGGAGATAACCCAAGAGTTTTAGATGAGTCTTGGAAGGTATTACCTCTGTAATAACCTCTCCTTATCCTTTTTATTTGCTTTTTGTGCCAAGAGTAACCTCTAATGAGAGTGAAGTAATGGTTGGGAAAGTTGCTGTCCCGAAACAGATTTCTATGCTTCACCGTAAAAATTCCTGAGAGAGTTCTATACGTTGGATTGAGCTGTAATTGTTTGTGCTTCTACCCCAGGTTGTTATCTAACTTTCGTTAGTTCAACACTTTTTATTTGAGCAACAGAAGATCTTCAAAAAAATTCGTCTTTACCTGCTGGTCTGTTTTGACAGATTTCTGCCATTTTCTGCATTTGCTTCTTGTTGGTTCCTTCTTGAGTTCTTTTGGGGAATTGAGCTTTTTGAGGGAAGTGCTACAGTAGCTAGTATTCTAATGGAAGTTTATTTGGTGTTAGAACTGAACCTTGAGACTTATTTATCTTAAGTGCACTATTGTTGCTAATAAGATTGTGTGAAGTTTTGTATGAAGGAAAATTTTCAGGTGTATGGAAGGAAATGAGTAATGAGATGAAGGATGGACTAAAGCTCAAGCTTGGGGATGCCACGCGTGTCACCCCAAGAAATATCCAAGAAGTGCAAGCGTCAAAGCTTGGGGATGCCCAAGACATCCCCTTCTTCATCAATAAAAATTCCAGGTTTCTTCCAAACGCTTCATTTTTATTGTTTCATACACAGTTGTGTTTTTCTTGGAGCGTCTTCTTTTTCGTTTTTGTTTTGTTTTTTTAGTTTGATTGGTTTGCTTAGTTTTCTGAATAAGTTGGTTGTACCCCCTCTTTCATACATTGGTTTGCAAATAGTTTAGTTTGGTTTGGAAAAGAGTAGGAAAGTTCATACTTTTGTGGTAAAAAGAGCTCGTTTTTGACTGTGGCCTCTGCTTTGTCATGCCATGCTTGATATTGTTTTGGCTTTATGCTTAGTATTCTTTGCTGTAGCATGACTTGTTATAAACAATTGAGATTTCTTAATGTGCCTTGGATGAATCATGCGTTGTTTTAGCATATTAAAGCATAGTATAGTGGTATTCTCCTTTGATGCTTTATTTGGGTTGACTTGGCACATGCTCACACCATGTTATGACTATCTCAAGTCACCATAAGACTTTATGATCCTTTATTTTTCAACTTGTAGTATCACTTTATGCTTTGATCAATGATGTTTTGTCGCTCTGCATGATTATGGCCATTATTGCTCTCTTAGTTTGTCGCTCCCAGTCTTTTGCTAGCCTCCACAACAAAGTATGAGTTCCACTCATGCATCCAACTCCCTAAGCCAAGTTATTCCAAAGAGTCCACCATACCTACCTACCAGCTTATGCTATTCCAAGTATATTCATGCTTTTGTCTACCTTTCACTTGTTATGAGAAAACTAGTGATTAAAGCTCTCACGAACTTGATGGCACACTTTACTTTATTGCCTCTAATAAACTTGAACCATTGGGTCCTTCTTTGTTGCGTATATGCTTGCGCTTTATAACTTGAAATTAGCAGAACCATGTACCATGGGGAACGCTTTCAACATTGCACTTGTACTTTGTACCCCGTTGATATTATGTTCTTTTGCTTACGGATCCCGGCGGTGTGAAATAAAAGTGGAACTTGTAAGATCATGGAGTTTGTATGTGTGTTAGAGAAACGTCCGGGCCACTAGCCTAAGCCATGCCTAATCATGGTGGAAACTTGTAGCATCACCATAATGAGCACTCTATGAAGCATCCTCAATAAAAACCTTTGCAAATAGCAAATATCAAATAAAAAGATCGCTGAGATGCTCATTGTCTGCCTGCCTTGTCATTTTGATTATGGGAAAGCTCCTGTATCATGTGCAAGGGGTACCCCGTTGGCGGTTCTTAATGATACACATATACTTACAATGACAAGAGCTTACTCGTGACTAAAGTTGAGTAGCATGAGGATCGATCTTCGTGAGTAAGGGGCATGAGATTTCGGTTTATAACTTGTCAAGCATATCCTCTTAGTTGTGTCACTTTAACCTTAATCACCTTCAAGATGCTTATGATAGGGGCAATGAGAGCTAAAAACTACAAGTACCATAATTTTTGGAAGCTCTTTATGAGACTTGAATCCCTACTTCCTTTTACAAAAGGCCTTTCTTCCACCATTATATTGAGTCTCCACCTTCTAACTTTATGCACTACTTTGAGAGCATAGTGGCCATTCTTAGTTCTATGTGCATTGTCCCAAGACTAGTTGATTGATGCATAACTTGTTATTGCTTGTTTGAAACTATTGTATCTAGTCACTCTTATGAACTTTGAAGGTGTCCCATGCATTTATATTTGCTACTCTATTGAGGGACAAGCTTAATACTATTATGCTATGTTTTCTTTATGTGAAACAAACAAACGTCTTGCAAAACATGTTATTCATGAATCTTTTGTTTGTGCCTTTTCTTGTTGCATCATAGTTTCTTTGCTTATTGCTAGAACTTTGTCTTTCATGTTATGATTGAAGTACTTTGATCCCAGCTTTGATGTTTTGCAAATACTTTGATCAAGTCTTTGATGGTGCATGTCACCTAAAAAATTATTTCTTTTTATCACTTACCTACTCGAGGACGAGCAAGAGTTAAGCTTGGGGATGTTGATACATTGCAAATGTATCTATAATTTTTGATGTTCCATGCTTGGTTTTATCCACTTTCTTGTGTTTTGTTCCAACTTTGGAGTACTTTTCATATGATTTCTTGGACTAACCTATTAACAAGAGCCACAGTGCCTGCCTGCTTTTCTGCTGTTTTGGTTCTAGGAAAGTCGAAAATGAATATTCTTGGAATTAGACGGGACAAAAGCCAAAGTGCCTATTTTAGGAAGGATCAAGTGCGAATCTGAGGCCCAGAGGGCGAGGCCACACCACTGGCGCGGCCAGGCCGGCCAGCTAGGGTGGTCTGCCGACCCAGCACCCCTCGGCCTCCTTCGCCTATAAGTTGCCCTCAGGGCGAAAACCCTAGGTACCCGATCAAAAAAATCCACGAAAAGAGTTCAGAGCGCGTCATCTCCATCCCTAGATCGGGAGGATCTGAAGCTCTTCCGGCACCGCCGAGAGGGAATTCACCCTGGAGGCCTTCTTCATCACCATGCAAGCCTCCGGTGTGATGCGTGAGTAGTTCATCCTTGGACTACGGATCCACGTAGTAGCTAGATGGCTGGTTCTCCTCCTTTGTGCTTTCATGTTTAGATCTTGTGAGCTCCGTTCATGATCAAGATCATCTATTTGTAATTCATACATGTTGTGTTTGTGGGGATCCGATGGATATTGAGATGCTATTTTAGATTGATTATTGATTCTATCATGTCTTTGTTATTTGTGATCTTGCATGCTTTCCGTTGTTAGTAGCTATCTTGGCTAAGTAGATGCTAGCAACTCCAAGAGTTAGTATTTATGCTCGATAGTGGGTTCATGCCTGTGGTAATCTGGGGAAGTGACAGAAATCTCTAAGGTACTAGATGTGCTGTTGCTACTAGGGAGAAAACAACAATCCTTTGTTCATAGAACAATCATATTGTTTACTTTACACGCAGTTCGTAAAGTAATAATCTGTTGCTTGCAACTTAATACCGGAGGGGGTTCGGATGATAACCTGAAGGTGGATTATTAGTCATAGATGCAGTTGGATGGCGGTCTATGTATTATGTTGTAATGCTCAATCAAGTCTCAAAGGAGTCAAGATGATTAGTATATGCATGTATTGCTTTCTCGGTGGTTGTCAATTGCCCCGCTGTAATTTGTTTACCCAGCATGTTATCTATCTAAGGAGAGCCACCTCTAGTGAACTATGGATCCCGGTCCTTTCTCTTTACATACAATCTACAACTGTTTACTGCTTTGTGTTTACTTTCTGCAAACTTTCACTTCTTTCCATTCGATACGTTTAATCCTTTGTTTTCCGCAAAACACGGTGAGATTGACAACCTCATCGCAAGTTGGGGACAAAGTTCTGTGATTGTGTTGTGCAGGTCTCCACGTTGCTACTAGCACCGGTAGTGCGCCCTGCCAAAGCTCATCTAGTAACACCTTTGGGGTGTTTCCTTGCTCCTACTGGTTCGATTAAACCTTGGTTTCATAACTGAGGGAAAACTTGCTGCTGTGCTCATCATACCTTCCTCTTAGGGTTCCCAATGAGCTCTACGTCGAACGACGAGCACATCAATCGCTCAAGGCTTTTTTCCGTCCCCCTCTGTTGGCTCCTTCCAGCCTTTATATAATTGGTTGGGTCCTGAGGCCGTATACAGATATGTTACAATTATGATTGCAATACTAATATGAAGTCGGCTTCTACTCTTTTCTTATCTAGTAAAACATGTGTTCTGTCGGATGCTTCCTGGGCCTTCTTTGGTTCTTCTTGGGTCGTGTGGGTTGTAAGTTTTTATATAACCAGGGTAACTAATCATAATAACCCGTGTAATCATACCCATGTCAGCGAGGGAGGAGAAGGAGCAGGAAATGGTGGAGCGCAGATGCGTCGCAAGGAGGAAGAAGATGTTGGTAGTGGAGGGGAAAATGAATAGTAAAATCTGTCCACCATAGCTTATAAAGAAAATAATAACAATATCAACCATTGGATATGGGCGGTGAAGCATCAAGGCACAAAGGATGATGACATGTGGCAAGCATCACTAAAAGAAAGAAAAGTAATGGGCAATAATAATTACCATGGTAAACACGGTGAAAACCCGCACGACGCTTCGCTTTTCGCGCAAAGTGGTCATGTGGTCGAGTTCTACACTGATACGTCACTCACGCGTCATCATTACTGTAACATGGACCCACTACTTTAACGTCCCATTGAGTCTTGTTTTTTCAAACTGCGGCACCCTATCTTCATCAGCAATGACAGCATTCAACAACAAAGAAACATTCGGATAAATACAAGGAAAAAATAAAAAGGAGGATATTTCTTGGTGATGAAAAGACTTTGAGCGTATGCTCCGGTGCGAGCACCCTAACATAGCCTCGCGGACTACGCCCGTCGGGAGCGCTGACTACGCAGCCGATAAAATTAAAGGTTCAACATAATCAAGGCCTAAGTTGAGTACCTCCTCGGATAAAGATGATGCTTTGAGCCTATGCTTCCGTGCAAGCACCCGAACATAGCCTCGGGGAAGTGCTCCCATCGGGAGCGCTTGTCACGTACCCGATAGAAAAATCCTCTTACGGAGTCAACATAAAAGTGAAAGTACAGGAAGGACAACTTTGATTCTACACTCGAATTAAAACATTTGAATGTAGCCTTGGGGGATACTCCTATCGGGAGCGCTGACTGCGCATGTCAGCATCCGATAACAACAACATAATCCTCCAACAGAGTCGAAAATTTTAAAAAACATATGAGCATTACATGACTGTATCCTTAAAAGGTTACTCCAACGGGAGTGCTCATATCACACCAGATAAAAATTAAAAGAAGCTGCCAACTTCAGCAATTCCAATAGCTAAACAAGACAGTCGATAAAAAATCCTGAGACCACGTCCCTCGCGATAACATGTCTGAATGTCGTGTCTCTGACATGAAGATAAGATCCCATGATCCATCCTATGAGGCCTGGTAACCGCACACGAATGCGCTCTGCAAGTATATTTATTCGTATCCACGATACGATGAAACGAACATGTTGGGTACCCCGAAATAAAACACTAGAATTCAGTACTCGATAAGTGATACGTTGCTAACGTATCCATAATTTTTGATGTTCCATGGTTGGTTTTATCTACTTTCTTATGTTTTTTCCACACTTTGAAGTACTTTTCATATGATTTCTTGGACTAACCTATTAACAAGAGCCAAAGTGCCAGCTGCCTGTTTTCTGTTGTTTTTGTGTTGGGGGGATACCCCCGGGTAGGGTCACGCCAAGGTATGAAGGCCGAGTTAGCCGAGGTACGGCAAGGTCAAAGCAGATGTTGGCCGAGTCACCTCAAGGCAGGCCGAATCACGGGGTAACCCGGACCAGGAGATGTCCACCTAACTAGGTCTCAGCCGACTTATATCGTAAGTCGGTGAGATGTTTCTAACTTGTATGCAGGAACAGGTATGGCTGGATCAACTAGGTACGATCCGGGTTATATCAAGCTTACAAGAGAAGGAAGGTATCTCTCTGGTCAAAGGTGACCATTGTACGCTGAGCGTGAGCGAATCGGACAGAGGCCAGGACCACCGAGGCGTGGCCAACAAAGGTGACGATGCCAATGTCGGGTGACGCGGGCGCCGCAGAGGCTCACGTAGCCTATGCTTGGATGACGCTGGGTTAAAGTAACCCGGTCGGCTTACTATTTTGGGAGGAGGCATATTCCAGGGAATATGCCTCCATGTATGCCCTAATTGGAGACCTAGCCGCCCCTATATAAGGAGGGCTAGGGCCTCTGTAGAAGGGGTTGATCTCTAGCGAGAAGGTGTGTTTTACTTGGTTCCTGAGGGCTAGCTAGTGGGGAGAGTAAGAGAGTTCCTTCTTCCTCCTCTCTCCAATACAGCTCAAGGAGCACTTGTAATCTGTGGAAGTGAATCAAATACAAAGCTACTGTGTGTGGAATCACCACACTATCCCTCCCTGGATTCCCCTAGTGCATTTAGTCCCCACCTTTAGCCTATCCATGGCATCTGTCATGACACCACCACGACAGTTGGCACCCACCGTGGGGCTAGCAGCGCTAGCAGGGGTGAAGATCCAGATAGGAAACCTCATCGGCACCGGCGAACACATCGTCTCCGGGCTCGTTCAGCGCTTTGGAGCGCTGGACTTTGTCAGCGACAATGCTGGCTGCTTCGACAAGCGTCCACTTCCGCACAACGACCTCTTCGTCAAGCTCGGCACGCACAAGGTCTACGTTGCTGTTGACGTGTCATGCGTTCACCCACGGCACATCGTCGAAGGAGGCGAGCCACCCCTTAGCGTGGTTCACGGGGCACGTATCGCTCGCTCCCCGGACCGTGCCGAGGTGATGATGACTGCGCCTGGCACTGGCGCAAGCAAGGATGCGGCACCAGATCCGAAGGTAACGCCTAAGGCATCGAGGAAAAGTAGAGGTCCTCCACTAGAGATGCCAGAGAATGTGTTGCAGCAAGCGATGGATAGCTTGGCAAACCCAGTAGCAGCAGTGGTAGATCCGGCTCAGGCACAGTCCGAGCTAGAGGAAACTAGGCAAAAAATACTAGAGGGTGCGAAAAAGATAGCCGCGGCTCAACAGTCGTTGAACATGACACTGCGTGAGTACGCAAAGGCAAACAAAGTAGATGCTGTAAAAGTGAAGGGGAGAAACCTCATGAGTGGGGATACTAGGATTGAGGAGTCAGAGAACTGTTTATCCGTGGGGCTACCGAAGTATAGTACCCCGGCGAAAAACCTCAGAGCAGCGGATGCAGCTGCATCCGAGTTAGAGGGTCTGACGGGTGAGGCCCGTCAGAGACAGCAAGATAGGGTCAATGAGTTGGTTCGGATCGCGAACAGGCAGAATGAGGAATTGCTCAGGGCTAACCCGGAGAGAGCTAGGGCCTCTAAGGTCGTTCATTCGGTGTTGGGTAACCCGGAGAAATCCGCTGGAGCTGCATCGTCTCCTCATGGTGTTCCTAGGACAGAAGAGGTAGTAACCTCGGCCAGGAGGAACAAACAGATAGTCCCGTATGACCCGGCAAGGGCTGGGAAAGGAAAAGAAGTGCAGAGAAATGAGGATCGACAAAGTGTGAGCCGAGGTAACCGCGACCAAGGCAATACCGGTCAAGGTAATGCTGTAAATGGCAATGCCGGACAGCGCAACTCGGCAGGAGCAGTACAACCGCAGCAGCGGAATATACCAAGGCAAGAGCAAAGTGCCAGCCGAGGTATGCAACAGAGAGGTGCTCAACGAGAGCAAGACCGGTATAATGATGGTGATTCGGAAATGGTGAACGCAGGATACCCAAGGCCGGACTATCATGTGATAGGGTCAAGATTGGGAAGCAGGGATTTGATGCCTGACGATGCCAGATTAAAACTAGATCGGCTGTATAGGTCGGAGCAGATTGAATGTCAAGGTCCCCCGGGTCCTGCATGTTTTGGGCCCCGGATCATGAAGGAACCTCCGGTACCTAACTTCCATCTACCTAGAGGCACTAAGACATATGATGGTAGCACAAAGCCGGAGGATTGGTTGATTAACTATGCTACAGCTGTAAAGATTGCTACAGGCAACTTGAGATGGGTTGTGAGATACGTACCCCAGATGTTGGAGGGGCCAGCGAGGGTATGGCTAAATAATTTGCCGCCCGGAAGTATCAACTGTTGGATCGATTTTGTGGAAATGTTTATCAGCAATTTCTCAAGTACGTATCAGAGGCTGAATAGGCCACAGACCCTAGCAATGTGCAAGCAGAGACCGAATGAGATGGACCGGGAGTTCTTAACCCGGTGGTGTACCGTGTGAAACTCATGTGAGGGTGTGATTGAGTCACAGGCCATAGCATGGTTTGCGCAAGGATGCAGATATGCAAGCATGTTGTGGGAAAGATTGCAAAGGGATATGCCAACTACGTTGGCAGAGACAATCCAGATTGCTGATTCGTATGCTTTGGGTGATCCGACTCAACCCAGGCTCATATCAAACAAGTCAAATGAGGAGTACTACCAGAGAGATGGAGCCGGGTCATCCCGGAGGAATGAATACCGGGGTAAGAGAAGAGATGACAGACCGGATTACCGGTACAATTTGCAACAAGTTGCTGCTATGAATCTAGATCAGCCCGGAGCAGGGGGCAATCAACGTCACAAAACTGGAGGGCAACAATGGACACCAAGAAACGATGCCAAGAAAACTTGGACGCCAGAGCAGAAGAAACAGTGGCAGGAAAAGAAGGACCGTCCAAGGTATACTTATGAGTCGATGTTGGATCAGCCGTGTAAATTTTACACGCCAAATCCGAGTAACCCCGCGGGTCATACAACAAGGCAGTGTGAGTAGATGCGTAAGATAGAACAAGGTGGTTCGGGGAATGCTCAGGCATCTCGGAATGATCAACCTCGGTAGGAGTTACCCCGGCAGCAATTGCTCTCCGGAGCGAACACGCAACAGCTAAGGTTGCCTCCCCCTCCGCCGAGGTATGACAACCATGAGAGAAGGGATGCAGTGCATCAAGTGGAAGACCAGCATCAACCGGAACAGAGGTACCCCGGAAACGAGGGGAGGAATGAGTACAGAGAGCATCATCAGAGTTATTGTGTGTTTACCACTGAGGAAACAGATAGAAAGAGCTTGCAGCACCAACACATGGAGGTGAATGTGGTAATGCCAGCAGTGACGAGGTATATGCCTTGGTCGGATCAGGAAATTATCTGGAGCATCAAAGATCATCCCAAGCTTATGCCAAGTCCTGGTTCGTATGCGCTAGTGCTAGATCCGACATTCATTGGGCCTAACATCAATGTGAGGTTCTCAAAGGTACTAATTGACAATGGCAGTAGCATTAACATCATGTATGCGGATACGATGCGCAAGTTGGATATCTCGGAGAACATGCTCTAGGCTACAAGGACAACTTTCCATGGCATTGTGCCAGGCATTTCTTGTGAGCCCATAGGCAAGGTCCGGGTTGATGTATTGTTCGGCATGCGAGATAACTGCCGAACTAAGAATTTGGAGTTTGAAGTGGTGAACTTAGAAAGTGCGTATCACGCGTTACTCGGTAGACCAGCACTGAACAAGTTCATTGCAAGTTGCCACATTAGTTATCTAAAGGTGAAGTTCCATGTGCCCAATGGAGTGATTACCATACCTAGAGATTTCCGACGTTCCATTGAGTGTGCATCAGCCGGGTCTAACCTAGCCGAGTCACTCGTGATTGCGCAAGAGAAAAGAAAGATACAGGAAGTGGCAGCATTGGCTCAGGCCGCACGGCAATATATGCCGGCACTGAGTAACCCGCATGGTAGTGTTTCATTCTAGGCGACAAAAGATACCAAGAAAGTGCTTGTTGATGACATGTTCCCAGAGCGCACCGTAACAATTGGTGTCGGGTTAAATGACAAATAGGAAAGCGAGCTCGTCAACTTCCTCCGTGAGAATCGAGATATTTTTGCTTGGTCCACACAGGACTTACAAGGTGTTCCGAGGGAGTTGGCCGAGCACTCTTTGAATGTGAGACCCGGAGCAAGGCCGGTGAAGCAACCTCTCCGCCGCTTCGTCGAAGATAGGAGAAAAATCATTGGAGATGAGATAGCTCGGTTACTAGCAGCTGGATTTATCATGGAAGTTCTTTACCCGGATTGGCTATCTAATCCGGTGCTGGTGGAGAAGAAGAAGGATGATCTGAATGTGGCAGTGGTTTGGCGTATGTGTATCGATTATACGAACCTGAATAAGGCGTGTCCAAAAGATCCATTTCCACTACCAAGGATAGATCAGGTCATAGATTCAACTGTTGGGTGTGAACTATTTTCATTCATTGATGCATATTCTTGTTTCCACCAGATACCCCTGAATCCGGATGATCAAATAAAAACTGCATTTATCACCTCGTATGGGGCTTATTGCTATCGCACCATGCCATTTGGTTTACGTAATGCAGGGGCAACGTACCAAAGATGTATGCAGAAATGTTTGCACGACCAAATTGGTCAAAATGTACAGGTGTATGTGGATGATGTGGTTATTAAGACCAAGGAAAGCAAAACGCTCCTTGACGATATCAGGCAGACGTTCGCGAACCTAAGGAGGTTCCGGATGAAGCTTAACCCGGAAAAATGTACCTTCGGTGTCCCGGCTGGAAAATTACTCGGATTTCTTGTCTCCAGCCGAGGTATCGAGGTCAATCCAACTAAAATCCGGGCCATAGAGCGAATGGAACTACCGAAGTGTCTTAACGATGTCTAGAAGTTCACTGGTTGCCTGGCATCGTTAAGTCGGTTTGTATGTCGGTTGGGAGAAAAGGCACTGCCTCTCTATCAACTCATGAAAAAGTCGGACAAGTTCATTTGGACGCCGCAGGCCAATGAAGCCTTTATTCAATTGAAGAAAATGTTAGCCACTGCACCACTGTTAGACTCTCCACTATCAAAGGAGCCAATGTTGCTCTATATAGCCGCAACCAACCGAGTTGTAAGTGCAATAATTGTAGTAGAGCGCGATGAAGAGGGTAAGTCAGTGCAAAGGCCAGTGTATTGTCTGAGCAAGGTATTGTCAGCCTCAAAACAAAATTATCCGCACTATCAGAAAGTGGCGTATGGTGTGTACATGTCGGCTAAGAAGCTAAAACACTATTTTGAGGAGCATCCCATCAAAGTAATATGTGAAGCTCCCATATCCAAGATAATGAATAACAAGGATGCAAGTGGCAGGATTGCGAAATGGGCAATTGAGCTAGCTCCTTATGTGCCACAATATGACAGAAGAGAAGCAATCAAGTCTCAGGTTGTGGCCGACTTTTTTGTGGACTGGGCCGAGGTGCAATATGAACCACCATTACCAGATCCGAACTATTGGAGAGTGCACTTTGATGGGTCAAAAACAAAACCGGGTTAGGCGCCGGAGTTGTGCTTACCTCGCCAAAGAATGACCAGTTGAAGTATGTGCTACAGATCCATTTCGTAGCATCAAACAATGTCGCCGAATATGAAGCATTTGTGCATGGGCTCAAAGTGGCAAAAGAAATTGGGATACGTCGGATCCAATGCTTTGGCGACTCGGATTTGGTAGTTCAGCAAGTGTCGGGGCTGTGGGACACTCTTGATCCAAACATGGTATTATACAGATTCCATGTGCAGAAGATATCTGGTTATTTTGAGGGATGCGAATTTCGCCATGTGCCCCGCATGGAAAATGAGGCTGTCGACGTATTGTCGAAGCTCGGATCAACCCGACAAGCAATTCCACCGGGTGTAGCATTAGAACACCTCAGAAAACCATCTATCAGGCCATCCCCAGAAACCGACTCAATCTACGTCCCGGAGGATCCGGAGTCTGGAGCTGCACCCATGGACATTGACATGGGAGATGGTGCGTGAAACCCGGGGACTGCCTCGCCAAACCCAGGGACTGTCTCGGCGAATCCGGGGACTGCTTCGCAAGACCCGGGGACTGCTCAGCGTGATCCGGTTGAGGTTATGCCGGTGGATCAGATGGAAATTGATGAGGATGTGTTCCCTGTACGAGCAATACCAGCTTGGGCACTACCTATATTTCAATTCCTAAAAGATGGAACTTTACCCGCTGAAGAGGTGCTATCCAGGCAAACTCAGAGGAGAGCAAAGGCATACACGATCATCAATTCCGAGCTATACAAAAGGAGTGTGACCAATGTCCTCCAGCGACGTGTTGACCCGGAAGAAGGGCTTGACATCCTCCGAGATATACATCAAGGGGAATGTGGGCATCATGCCTCGTCAAGAGCCTTGGTAGCAAAAGCTTTCCAGCATGGATTCTACTGGCCAAGTGCCTTAGAACAAGCAGAGGACCTGGTAAGAAAATGCAATGGTTGTCAGAGGTATGCTACCAAGATACATATGCCAATGTCGGAACTCAAGACCATACCAATCACATGGCCATTTGCCATATGGTGTTTGGACATGGTTGGCCCGTTCAAACCAGCAAGGGGAAATATGACTCACATTTTGTTCATGGTTGACAAATTTACAAAGTGGATTGAAGTAAAGCCAATAAGAAAATGTGATGGAGCTACGGCCGTGACATTTCTCAAAGACATCATCTTGAGATACGGTTATCCTCATAGTATCATAACACATAATGGCACAAATTTTGCTGAAAGAGCATTTGCGCGATTCTGCCGAGATAAAAAGATCCGGCTGGACGTTGCCTCGGTAGCCCACCCCGCATCGAACGGACAAGTGGAAAGATCCAACGGATTAGTATTATCCGGGATAAACCCCCGGCTCGTTGAGCCGCTGCAAAGATCAGTGGGGTGCTGGATAGAAGAATTACCAGCGGTATTATGGAGTTTAAGAACAACACCGAATCGATCAACAGGCTATACGCCATTCTATCTGGTATATGGGGCAGAAGCTGTATTACCAGCCGACATAGAGCATGACTCGCCTAGGGTCACCCAATACACAGAAGCCAAAGTGCAAGAAGCCCAGCAAAATGATGTTGATCTGCTGGAAGAAGCGAGAGAATTGGCATTGTCTAGATCCGCCATATATCAGCAAAATCTCTGACGCTATCATAGCCGGAAAGTAAACCCCTGAGTCTTCCGGGAAGGTAATCTGGTACTTCGGTTGGTACAACGTACTGCTGGCATGCATAAGTTATCCCCCCATGGGAAGGGCCATTCATTGTGAGCAAAGGATTGCACAATGATTCATATTATCTTATCGATGCGAAACCATAGGAAAAGAACAAGGCGGACAGGTCCGGCGAGGAATCTAAGTGTCCATGGAATGTATCTCTACTTCGTCCTTTCTACACTTAGCAGAGAAGTGTATGTATCCGAGTCTCTCATATGTCGGTATGTATGCCGGCAATGAGCCTATCAATGAAATCTGGGCACCTCGAGCAGTAACTCGGGGGATGCCTTGAAAATGTTTGTTGTTTTCTGTATTTATTATACGTCGGCTGGCGTAAGTTTTTCTACTTAAGCCAGATTAGTAGTGTGTGATCACCAAGAACCCAACTCTTCGACTTGCTGCTGTCCAACAAGATTTGGCTTCATGGCAAGCAAGAGAACAAGTTTGGAATTGCGTAGCACATGAAAAACGACTAAGGAAAGGAACTTAATCGAGCCGACGTTTGTTTTTTGGACTAACCTTATGTTTACTTTCGATTTATTATGCTGAATTATTTTGAGCTAATCCTAAAGTTTCCAAGTATTGTTAAGACAATTTTTGAAGCTGTACTCGTAAGTCATAAAACCGAACCAAGGTAGACACGAGCCGAGCCAAGAAATTGGAAGAACGAGAAAATGAAACTCGGGGACTACGCCCAAGTCAATCCAGCATAAAAAACTTAGTAGCAAAATATTACTTGTGTGCTTGATACAATTGCACCCGGCATACCGGGGATCTGATGAAATTTAAAGTGTTTATCAAGGAGCAGCAGGAGGAGGTAGTTCAGCGCCAGAGAGATCTGCATCCTCCTCGACGTCTGAGACTTCGTCCTCCTCGTCCTCATCCGAATCATCTTCAGCGTTTTCAGCATTTTCATCATCGGCGGCATCCAGGAAGCTTGGTCCCTCGTTCCATTGATGAATGGGGGCATATTGGATGAAGCTATGAGCGCAAGCCTTGCGCCGAGCTACCCAATCCGGGTCAGTAGACCACCTTGATCCGGTGCGCATGCGCTCAAGGAGTTTGAGGTCAATCTTCTCGTACCACGTAAGCACGTAGTGAAGAACGATCTCAGCTCCGACGCGTCTAGCTGATTCTCTCCAGAGATCGAGCTGAGCCTCGCACTCCATAAGCCTAGCAAAAAGAGCAGGGGCACCCTCTAGAGTATCTTCTCCAGGCCAAAAGGCGTTGAAGATCCGGACTGCTACATCCAACACGTCCTTGCCATAGTTCTTCACAATCTCGACACAAGAGGACAAGCTGACCAGCAAGTCCTCCATGTCATATGGAATTTCTACAGCGCCAATTGGGGTACCCCTCTTCTAGCGGAACTTGGCGACAGCGGTAGTTGCAACATCATTGCCCTCTGGAAATTTGTCCTAAAACGAGATAGATGAAACAAGTGAGAAGGGTTGACCCAGAGAGATTCATGATAATTGAAGAGAAAAGGAACTTACGGGAAATGTGGCTGTGGATCCGGGTTAGCTCCTTGGTACATTTGTCACGCCTCTCCCGGAGTTGAACAAGCTCAGCATTCGCCGACTCAAGTTTAGAGTCGGCCTCCTTCAACAATTCTTGGTCCTTGGCAATCTGGAGGTTGAGACGCTCATGCTCTTCAGTGAAGTCCTGGCCAGCTTTTTGAAGTTCGGATTGGTGCTGTGCTTTTAGCTTCTTCATCTCTGCCTTGAGCTTGGCTATTTCATTATCTTTGGTTCAGAGGACGGCGGGATCATCATCTTTCTTTTTTAGTTTGGCCTGATGCTTCCCTGCTTGTTCGAGAAAATGCAGCATCATATCAGGCACGGGCACACTATCTTCAAGAGATGCTGAAATAGTTTGTTGACCCTGCAGAGCCGAGGTATGAATGTTCGCCGAGCCAAGGAGAAAAGGAGATAGAGAGCATAGCAAGGTTGAGCAAGAATAACTTACCCTTTATCTGGTCTAAGTTTTTCCTCATGAGGATATTCTCGGCCTCCACACCAGCTGCGAAATCCGAATGAGGGATCAGTTTGGTAGAAAAAGGTAAAGAAACACGGAAAAATGCCAAGGAAGAAACTTACCCCGTTTATCGTGTTCGGCGATAAGCATAGTATGTTTCGCACGCAGCATTTTGTGAGTATCCAGGAGACCCTGAAACTCGGTGCTCCGGCGGTTGGTGGTCACCTGAAAAGAGTACAAAAAGATAGCTTAGTCTTGTGCATGTTCAAAGTGTACAAAATCTGGGCCAAGTGGAACTTAACCCGGCTCTAGGTGTGTGCATATTCGAAGTGTACAAAATCCGGGCCAAGTGGAACTTAACCCGGCTCTAGGTGTGTGCATATTCGAAGTGTACAAAATCCGGGCCAAGTGGAACTTAACCCGGCTCTAGGTGAGTGCATATTCAAAGTGTACAAGATCCGGGCCAAGTGGAACTTAACCTGGCTCTAGGTGTGTGCATATTCGAAGTGTACAAGATCCGGGCCAAGTGGAACTTAACCCGGCTCTAGGTGTGTGCATATTCGAAGTGTACAAGATCCAGGCCAAGTGGAACTTAACCCGGCTCTAGGTGTGTGCATATTCAAAGTGTACAAAATCCGGGCCAAGTGGAAATTAACCTGGCTCTCGGTGTGTGCATATTCGAAGTGTACAAAATCCGGGCCAAGTGGAACTTAACCCGGCTCTAGGTGTGTGCATATTTGAAGTCATTAAGGAGCTATGTTAGTTTTCTAAGGAGCATCCGGCTGAGTAACAAGTTACTCCCCCGGAGGCTCGGGGACTAATGGCTATATCAATAATACCTACAACATGTTAAGGAAAAGATGAAGTAACGTACCTCCATCGTCCGACCCGCAAGATTAATTGTCTTGGCAGCAGTATTCATCTGCGCAGCAAATTCAGCGGGACCAAACTTCTCCGGGAGATCGTCGTTGTGGATGAACTCCGCCTTGTTCCAGTTATTTACAAACTCGATCAAGGTCAGAGGGTATCGCTGGCCGCTGAGCATATGAGGTGCCACTAGGCCCTTGGCATGCACTTCCTGTCTCTCAACTTGGGCAGCGGCGGGGCTAGTGTGCAAAACAAGTTGCGCATCAGCTGATTCGGCAGGGGCGTCCTTTGGAGGTGGAATCTTCTTCGAAAGCATGGACGCAAGTGTGTGCTGTCCAGCCTCGATGGACGCTGCTCTGGTGGCGTCAGGAGCCTTTTTGCCCTTAGGCTACTGCTGAGAGGTTGAAGTTGCCGCAGCAGATTTGCCCTTGGGAGCTGCCTTGGTGCTAACCTTGGTGCTGCTGGTATCTTCTCGCCGAGCCTTGGAAGACTCGGACGAGGCAGAAGGACTTGATGCTGCTGTTGTTGCTTTGGCTACTGCTCCCTTTGTTGTTGCTGCTGGTTTTGGAGTTTGTGTTGGTGCTGATGCTGATTTTTGCTTCGGCGGAGGTGCTGAGGGAACTTTGGTGGTAGCTGGTTGCGGTGGAGCCGAAGTGGTGGTTGTTGCTGCCTTGGCAGAGCCAGTCTCCCCCGCTCCGGGCTTGCCCTCCTCTTGACGAGGTGGGTTGGAACCCGGAGCAGCCGCTGAACCCTCCGGAATGGGGCTCAACGGGCGTGAATCGTCGCCACGAGGGGGAGAAGGGCTGTGTCGGAGTGGCGAGGCAATGCCGGATCCGCTCTGTGGGACCTCCACTGCGGCCCTGCCGAATTAAATAATGTATGATGAGAAACAATAACAAAAGAAGAACATGTAAATAGCAAAGGGAAAAGAGGCTTACTCATCCGAGGTTAGGGGCTCTTTGGGCTTCCGAGCCCTTTGGGATGTGGCCTTGGTTGCGGGCTTGGTGGCGGTTTTGTCCCTGAACTTCTTCCGCCTTTTAGCTGGCTGAGAAGGTCGGGATGAGGAGGCAGAGGCAGCTCCCCTTTTCTTCTTCGGCGTGACCGGAACAGGCTCACCCACGGCAAGGGGGGGGTCTTCATGAATCTGCCCACCAGGGTTAGCTGATGCCGGAAAAGCATAAGAAAGGGGGATAGCATCAAATGCTTCCATCACCTCAACATCCGAATAATCTTCATCGTCAGGCCAATCTCTAATGGAAGAGAGTTTATCGGTGGGTCGCTTGGTCGCGTCGGCCATCGGAAGGAACATCTCCTGATCCGGTTCCTCCTCATCCGAGGTATCCCGGTCAGGCGCCCATTTGAGGGAAGGCTCGGTGCCATCCTCGATGGTTTGCTGAAGAAACATCTAAGGGAAAGAAAGGCAACAGGATTAAAACCTACAACAAAGACCGACATACGATTCAATTCGGAAAAAGTTTGAGGCAGGAGACTTACCACAGGAGGAAGCCTATCTCGGCAATAGTGTTCAATTCCCCACGTCCACTCAGCAGAGAAGTCCTTCTTAGTGGTGAAGAGGGACTTGACCCGGCGGAAAATCTCGGTGTTGCTCAACTCAAACGAGGAGGTCCGGTTGGGGTCGCAGCCCCAACTCATATGACAAACTTTGTGCGTGCGTTTCTGGAGGGGGGAGATCCGGTTGCGAACAAACGTGATCATGGCATCCTCATTGCGCAATCCAAGATCCTTCAACTCCTAGAACCTCTTGTTGACTTGGTTTGCCAGGACGGTGGGTTTCTTGGGGACCTTGTCCCACAGATCCGGGTTAGGGGGACCCAGAGCATAAGGGCGCAGCCGAATCAGATCTTCAGTTGTGTTGTTCCGGACATAGAAAAAAGTCCGGGCCCATCCCTTGCAAGAGTCAAGCCCCGTGACTCGGGGGAAGATGTATTGCTTCCGAGGAGAGATCGACGCAGCGCCGAACTGCGTGAGCCGCTTGTCCTCCGGGTCAAGCTGTATGTTCGGAATCACGTTCCGGTGGAGGACAAAGAACTGGATCCAGAGCTCCTTCATGGGCCAAAGTCCGGCATAGCCCTCGATAGTGGAAACGAAAGAAGATAGAGATGTGATGGCGTTAGCCGGAAGATGGTGCGGCTGAAGCTCATATGTATTGAGCCAGTCGTGGAAAAAATCACTAACTGGGAGACCGAACCCGCGTTGGAAGCGGGATAGAAACACCACATACTCACCCGGATTGGGTGAGGGGGCAAGCTTCAGCGGCGAGGCGTCGTGGCGCCCGCCGGATCGCTGGTACGATAAAGCCAGTCCAGGTCATCCTGGCAAACCCAGGAGCCTGCCCACGCGCCGTGGTCGGCGTTCGCTGCATCTTCCTCCATTTCTTGCTCTGCGACGGCGAGCTCCTCCTCAGCCATCTCGAGATCGCTATCCCTGCTGGCGCTAGCGGCAGCAGGGGCACTGACTTAGACTGGCGAGGACCCGTGGCGGAGGAGATGCGTAGAGGTGGCGGCGGTGCTGGTGCGCGTGGAAGCAATGCAGCAGCAGCGCAGCTGCTCAGGTGCGGTGGCGGCAGCGCTGTCGCTGGAGAGGAAGAGGAAGAAGTAGAGGCAGAGAGGAGCGGAAGTGGGGAAAGACCCCAGGGGGCGCACCCCTCCCCTATTTAACCACTCCCTTGAGGGGGAAGTGGGATCACGTTGTGCGGGCGGGCCACACGGTGTGGCCTTGTACAACCCGGATCGACCAATCAGCAGTGAGCCACACGAAGGGCCACAGGGCGCAGCGGATCCCATGACGTGACGTTATGGTGTCGTTAACAAGGAGGCAGGCATGACGCGATGTGGGCAAATGAATTTCGACAATAATCGCGGCGATTCATTGGCGGCCTTAAAATGAGGCAAACGTGATGATTAACCTCCACGTGGGGAAGCGTACAGGAGAAGGAAGAGTGACCCAGATGGGTATGAGGTAACCCGGCCAGCAAGTAAAAACTTGGAATGTGCCAAGGGAAAGTAAACCCGTGGAATCCGAGATAGGAGGTAACTCGGAAAAGGAACGCAAAATTCAGTGAAATTGAACCTGCTGTGGCCTTAGCGGCTAAGGCAGCTAAGACCGCACCAGCTTCGGGGACTAATGTTGGGGGGATACCCCCGGGTAGGGTCACGCCGAGGTATGAAGGCCGAGTTAGCCGAGGTACGGCAAGGTCAAAGCAGATGCTGGCCGAGTCACCTCAAGGCAGGCTGAATCACGGGGTAACCCGGACCAAGGGATGTCTACCTAACTAGGTCTCAGCCGACTTATATCGTAAGTCGGTGAGATGTTTCTAACTTGTATGCAGGAACAGGTATGGCCGGATCAACTAGGTACGATCCGGGTAATATCAAGCTTACAAGAGAAGGAAGGTATCTCGCTGGTCAAAGGTGACCACTGTACGCTGACGTGAGCGAATCGGACAGAGGCCAGGACCACCGAGGCGTGGCCGACTGTGGCATCCCGCAAAAACCACTACTAGAAAATCGCTGTGTTTTTGTGCATTGCATCATCATGACCGCATGCTCATGTCATCATGCCACATTGCATTTGAGCATCGTCATCATCATGCATGTGTTTGTACAAAACTATTTTCGAAAAGCCTGGTTTTGTTTTCTAAACGCCCCGTCTTTATTTCAAATTAAAACCCCGGGTCTTCAGAATATTTTGTTTCGTCTAAAGACGGATTTCAAAAGCCCCGTTTTAAATAAATAAATATTTAAGTTGTTTTTAGGAGGCAGCCCGCCAGGCCTGAAAGACCGATCGGCCACCTCCAAACCCTAGTCTAAAATACCCAGACAAACCCTAACCCTTATCCTACCCCAAACCCACACCCAGCCGCACCCTAAGCTCCCTCCTGCCGCCGCCGCCTGGCACGCAAACACGCGCGCGCTGTGCACACAGCCCGCATGCACCACGCCACCCCATCGCCACCACGCATGCAGCTGGCCCCACCGGGCCCCACACCTGCCCAAACTTCCACCCCTGCCACCTCACTCCGGCCACTCCCAGGTCGCCACCTCACCCCTTCTCTCCCTTCCACCTTGTCCCCACCACCATCTCCCGCCCGCACCTGTCCACCCACTCCTCACCTGGCCCCACCCTGCAGCCCCGCTGCCGACACCACCCCACACCCTGGCCTCGATCCCCTCACCCTTCCCACCAACCCCGCCTCTCCTCGACCCTCGTGACCCACGCCTCCCTCTCCTCGCCTCCGCCTGGCGGCCGCAGCCGCCACCCGCTTCTCCTCCGCCGGGCCTCGCCGTCGCCCCGCCTCCTCTCCGGTCGCATCCCGAGCCCTCCCCGGCCTCGCCCTCCGCCGCGCTGCTCCGGCAGCCGTAGAACCTCGCCGTCCCGCGGAGCTGAGCCCCGCGCCACCGCCCGTCGGAGCCACGCCGGGATGCTCCCCTTCCCCGAGCGGCGCCGTTCCCTGCCCGACGCTCCTCCTGCCACTACTCTCTACAGAGCCCACCACCACCACGCCTGTCGCATCGACCTCGCCCCCGTCGACCCTGCTGTCTTGCGCGTGAAACACGCACGTCCTCGTCGTTGCACGGCCTCGGGACACCGTCACCTCAAGCCCTGCGCTCTCGCGCGCCGAGCCTCCTCGGACGTCATCCCCTCGAGCCATGTCATGGCGCCTCTCTGTCCCTGCCGCTTGTAACTCCAAGGCCCCGATGGGGAGAATACTCCTTTGTCCACGCCAAGTTCGTCGCCTCCTACTCGAGGCACTGCCCCAAAACCTCCTACGGTTTATCTCATGTCTCGTGTTCTGTGGCACATCCAGGAACCTTGTTGCCTTCCATGTGTGTATGCGCGCACCTGCTCGTGCATCTGTCGCTGCTACTTCTGCTTGTCTGGTGTTTTGGGTACTCATGCATCCGATGCGAAGCTGCAACGACAGTTGATTGTGCGAAGATGGTGCCAAGTCCGTCAACGACGACCGATTTGGGAATTCCGAGGCCTTTGACACGGAGCATCGAGACCCCCGGAACCGGAGAATCCCTAGACACCAAGATCTATCGGCGACCCGACCAAGATCCGAAGACCGAACCCTGGCGCGCCAAGTTCTTCGACCCCGAGGACCGATCCACGGATGCGACAAGACCTCCTTCTCGGAACCACCAAGTACTTCCTCTCAAACGCCAAGACCCGAACCCGAAGACCGCCAAGATCGCCACCGGAACGACAAGTACTTTGCCCCGGACGCCAAGACCGACCCGATACGCGGACCCGACAAGATCTTCGCGATGACAAGATCGACACCGACTGGGGCGAATCTGATGCGCCCCCGACGCCAAACCAAGTCCTTCTTCCTGGAACGCCAAGCTCTCCTTCCGTTGTCCGAGACCGATCCCGTCGAACCACTCCCCGTCGAACCCTGTCGAACCCCGAACCCTGGAACCCAAGATCTTCCGAACCCAGATGTGTGACCCTAAGCCTCTACTTTTTATAATATAACATATACCTATTGCATCATTAAATTATCATGCTTGCATACATGTCATCTGGTGGGTTGGGTTAAATAGTCGATTCACCTAAATTAAATATGGAGTCTATATGCGGGCTATTCTAGTCTTATTCCGGACTCCATTTAAATTTGTGTAGCGAGCCGATGCCCTGTTTCACCTTGTTAATCCAACATTTAATTTGCGGGGTAGATAAATAACTCGAACCTATTAATTAATTGTTGGTACCCCGGTTCCGCTTAATACTACCTAATTGCACCACATCTGCATCATATCATAATCATGCCGGATCTTTTGCCATAGTATTAAATAGTGCATCCGGTGTTTCTTCTAGTGTTTGCTTCTTCGCGGATTAGGCCGATGAGTTGATGTGAGTATTGACAAGTTCTCCGGATATGAACCTTCGGCAGTGTTTCCTAGGCGAGCATTCTCCCCTTTCTACCTATTTTGCATTTATAGTCTTTATTTCCTCCTGTTGATCTATTGCTATCCGTGTCGCGATGCTTTAGTTTCCGTGCACCAGTTATATCCCGTGCAACCTCTATATTGCCATGGACACCTCCTAATACATGTTGTTTGGTAGATAGTTGGCATTGCGAGTCGTAGTTGCTTGCTCAGGTGCGATCTCGTGTTGTCGAGTACCACAGCTGTTGGTATGCTGGCAGATGTTTATGGTGGAGATGATCATGTCTTTAATTACAACTATTAAATTGTTGTGATAACTAATGAAAGAGGCACCGGTGGGCAATATATGCTATTTGGTTTTTATGCCCACTTGTGTCCCGTAGGCCCCGAGTACTTGATACCTGTTCCTTGACTATTCGCACTATCCACATACGGGAGACTCTATGAATCCCCCTTAGCCAGAGCTTGATTCATTTCTTATTTCTTGGGGCCACAAACTAGTTTGGGGATTTATTACTATCCTGTACTTATGCCATGCTTTAATGCTTTATTTAAGATTGTGCGTGGAGCACCTGTACTGTTTTGGATCATGCCACGTTTTCGCGGTATCGACAAGACCAGTCACACTTTCGGGTTCCCAGTCGTTTATAGCCGTCGTCACAAACCATGGGTCTGTTCGAGCCGCCAACTTCGCTATGGTAGCTTAGTGGGGTGGCCCCCTGAAATATTTTATGAATCCTGTGATTGCTTTGTCGTGAAAGCCTCGTTGGGTTTTGAGTTGGTTTTTCCGAGGTTGATCGTGTGTGTGTTACTATTTGTGCACCCCTGCAGGGTAAATCTTTCTGAAAGCCGTGTCCGCGGTTATGGACGACTTGGAGCACAGTATCTCGATCATAGACAAGCATAACTAAAGTAGTGCTATAAACTTGACTTAATACATGACTAGTAATCAGATTCAACTATCACGGAATGGATATTAAAATGCCAACAACTGGTGGATCTGGGGTTGTTTTGTGACATGCTGTACCTGCCTAGTAAGTATTGCAACTCCAATGGAATGTGATAAAAGTGCCAACAATTGCTGGGTTTTGGGATTTCTTAGGACAATTATATCTGACTAGTAAATGTTCCAACTATAACGGAATGGTGATTAAAACTGCCCACTACTTATGCTTCAGGATGACTCATGCTATCTATATATGATTAGTAAGTGCTACAACTATAACGGAATGAGTAAAATTGCCAACTGTATGAGTTCCTTGGTCCGACTTCCTCGTTTGGTCTCGAGGGGAAAATACCAGGATGGGTATGTTTGGTGTTAGTATCAGGTAGGATCCAAATAGGTCTTTCTTACCCCTCTCTAATAGCCGCCAGTGATACCGAGTCTCTATAGGTTGTTTAGTGCCGCTACGCTGCCGCTTTAGTCCACCATACCTATGTAAGCGAGAGCCGCCGAATTCTAGCCTCGCCGTGTACTGGCCTCAGTACTGACGCTCCTCTTTTTCCTTTGCCCTTTGTCGGCACCCCTTTTGTTTTAGCAGGTTTGAGATTGACGTCGTTAGCAGGGTTACCCTTCCGGCTTGGCCTGGGCAGGGTTATGGATGCCATTGGTTATTCATCAGGGCTCTTAGCCCCATTTGCATCTTGTCCATAGTCGGACGCTCCATCGTTTTCAAGGTGATTTGGATCTTTGTATGGTATATCTGTATTCTTGACTCATGGAGTCGCGGTTGTATATATATGTTCAGTGGGTTCCATCGTGGACTAATGTGTAATGTTATTACTTCGTTTTCCACCCGCACGAAAGTGCCTGGTGGGTGTCCTTGAATCGTTTCTATGCGGGTTTGGCGGGAAGCGCTAAAACTTGCATAGGGCCGATTCGAGGGTGTTACACCGACAAAGGTGACGATGCCAATGTCGGGTGACGCGGGCGCCGCAGAGGCTCACGTAGCCTCTGCTTGGATGACGCTGGGTTAAAGTAACCCGGTCGGCTTACTATTTTGGGAGGAGGCATATTCCCTGGAATATGCCTCCACGTATGCCCTAATTGGAGACCTAGCCGCCCCTATATAAGGAGGGCTAGGGCCTCTGTAGAAGGGGTTGATCTCTAGCGAGAAGGTTGTGTTTTACTTGGTTCCTGAGGACTAGCTAGTGGCGAGAGTAAGAGAGTTCCTTCTTCCTCCTCTCTCCAATACAGCTCAAGGAGCACTTGTAATCTGTGGAAGTGAATCAAATACAAAGCTACTGTGTGGAATCACCACACTATCCCTCCCTAGATTCCCCTAGTGCATTTAGTCCCACCTTTAGCCTATCCATGGCATCTGCCGTGACACCACCACGACATTTTGGTTCCAAGAAAGTCAGAAAATGAATATTCTTAGAATTGGACGGGACAAAAGCCAAAGTCAGTTTTTCACCGAGGGACACCTGGAGCCAGAATACGAGACGGGGACGGGTTGGGGTCGGCCACACCGCCTGGCCACGCGGCCAGGCCTGGCCCACACCAGGGGGTGGTTTGGCTAGCCCAGGCACCCTCTCAGCCTCCCCTTCCGACTATAAGATGCCTCCGATACAGAAACCCTAAGTACCCGATCAAAATTCCATGAAAGAGTCTGTAGCCATCGTCATCTCCATCCCTAGATCGAGAGGGATCTGAAGCTCTTCCCGGCACCCTGCCGGAGAGGGGAATTCACCCTGGAGGCCTTCTTCATCATCATGCAAGCCTCCGGTGTGATGCGTGAGTAGTTCATCTCTGGAGTACGGGTCCATGTAGTAGCTAGATGGGTGGTTCTCCTCCTTTGTGCTATCATGTTTAGATCTTGTGAGCTCCGTTCATGATCAAGATCATCTATTTGTAATTCTGCATGTTGTGTTTGCAGGGATCCGATGGATATTGAGATGCTATTTCAGATTGATTATTGATTCTATCATGTCTTTGTTATTTGTGATCTTGCATGCTTTCTGTTGTTAGTAGCTATCTTGGCCAAGTAGATGCTAGCAACTCCAAGAGTTAGTATTTATGCTCGATAGTCGGTTCATGACTCTAGTAATCTGGGAAAGTGACAGAAATCTCTAAGGTACTAGATGTGCTGTTGCTACTAGGGAGAAAACAACAATCCTTTATTCATAGAACAATCGTATTGTTTACTTTACACGCAATTCGTAATGCAATTATCCGTTGCTTGCAACTTATCTTTGGAGGGGTTGGATGATAACCTGAAGGTGGATTATTAGTCATAGATGCAGTTGGATGGCGGTCTATGTATAATGTTGTAATGCCCAATCGAATCTCAAAGGAGTCAAGATGAGTAGTATATGCTTGTATGCTTTCTCGATGTTTGTCAATTGCCCCGCTGTAATTTGTTCACCCAACATGTTATCTATCTTAAGGAGAGCCACCTCTAGTGAACTATGGACCCCGGTCCTTTCTTTTACTATCAATCAACTGTTTACTGTTTTGTGTTTACTTTCTGCAAACTATTACTTTCTTCCACTCGATATGTTTAATCCTTTGTTTTCAGCAAAACCGGTGAGATTGATAACCTCATCGCAAGGTGGAGACAGAGTTCTGTGGTTGTGTTGTGCAGGTCTCCACGTTGCTGCTGGCACTGATAGTGCGTCCTGCCAAAGTTCAGCTAGCTACACCTTTGGGGTGTTTCCTTGCTCCTACTGGATAGATAACCTTGGTTTCATAACTGAGGGAAAACTTACTGCTGTGGTCATCATACCTTCCTCTTGGGGTTCCCCAACGAGCTCGTTAATACACGAGTCAGCAATAAGACCTCCGCGGCCCGAATTGAATTACGCCAGCATATACCGGATTCGAGCCCGAGACTCGAATTTAATGTAGGTTCACGATGTTTTTTTCCAAGAGCAATTAACTGATTCCTGATCCATCAGATGTATTAGGCCCGTTATACCCAAATTCCTATGACAATGAAAACATGAAAATATAAAATCATTTGCCTGCAGGAATCTTCAGCTTAAAGCTGATAATGTCTTTGAAACTCAACCCGAATCTACGATTCGAATAGAATCTCGGGGGTTACTGGCATGGGTATGACTTATCGGGTGTCCGAGATTAGTTACCCTAAGCGTACAAAGACCTATGGCCCACAAAGCCATAAAGAGTGGAGAGTCCACGAAGCATCCGACGGATAAAAGCTTGTCTTGGCAGTCAAGAAAACAAGTGTAAACCAATATAATTTTAGTGTTGTAATCATAACCTGTATCCTATCTGTGTACGTCTCCCGAACCCAACCTCTCATATAAAGGTTAGGAGGATCTGATGGAGAGGGATCTTAGTTTTTCTAGCAATATGCAATCCGCTATGAGCTAGATCACAACTAGCGAACCGACGACTTTGTAATCATATTCTCCACAATAATTAGACGATATCGACTCCCTTGTTTGTCTGATTAGCTAACGAAATCACCAGCATTCTCTTTTCCATGAAACTCTAAGTCCATAACAATGGGTATTACCGAGGTTACCCCGCAACCTTAGAGGCACGACTCACAATTCTTATAACCTATGCACGTGTGGCCTATATAGTGATTTATAGCAGGAGTAGAGTTCCATCCATATTATGGGACTCGAACTCGGGAAACTTGTGTACTTCACCCGTTTCGGACATCTGTCTGCCTTACATGCCCCCGGTTCGCTCACCGTCATGATTTAACCCCATGGCGTACTTGTCGACAATACCATAACAACACACCTCCGATCCATACGACATAAGTAGCTCCTGACCCGCATTCCTTGCATTTACTCGCCCGCTTCAGTTCGTCGCATCTTCCTATCAGCATCAGCTCGTCGTCGGCGTCCATCAGCCTCTCCTACACCGACGTCCTCCTACATCCGCACCTCGATGTTGGTGCCAAGGTCCCCGTGAAGACCCTAGCGGGTACCGGGTACCCATTGTTCATTGGGACAAGGGATGATTCCCCCCTCCATTATTTTCTAGCGATGATTGGCGGGATGGGGACTAGTAGGGGTCAGTGTAGGGACGGTGGAGTCGTCGCCGGCCATCCTGTCCCTGTTGCCACCTTATTAAACTGATTTGAACACCCACTTCCTTTTCACACAAAGCGTCAAGCCTCACTAGTTATGATTGTTTTTCTTTTTTTTGCTTTGTTTTTGTTTTTCCTTTTCTTTTTATTGTTTCCAACTCATGTGTCATGTTTTTTCCTTCTTTTCTTTTCTATTTTTCAATTTACTTTTTAAAAATAGACACACTTATATTTGTGTAATGAATGGACATTACTTTGAAGTTTGAACCCATGGACAATTATTCCTAAAAGTGTGAACATTATTTCTCTCTATGAACGTTACAAAGTATATTTCCGAAGTTAATCACGAGGTTTAAAAAAATGTTCATATAGCTAAAAAATATTGCAAGTTTGAAAAATGTTCATACAATTCAAAATTGTTTCAAATTTTTCTACATGAGTTCGAGAAAATGTTCACACGGTTACAAAAAATTGCTCGTTAGTCTAAAAAAATATTATAAAATTTCAAAAAAATGTTCACGGGATTGAAAAGAAATGTCCATTTATTATAAATGAAACAATATTCATATTAATTTTAAAAATAAAAAAAATGAGAAAAGAACTAAGGAAAAAACAGAGAACTAAAAAGTAAAAACATAAATATGGAAATAAGTATAATAAAACAGTATAAAACATAAACGAAAAAGGAAATTAGTATAAAAACACAGGGAAAAAAGGAGAGGAAACTTTACCTGGGCCCGCCCACTACGAAGGAGCCTTCATGCTTGGTGGGCTAACCCCCGCAACCCTAACCTGGCCCGAAACGACGCCGCTGCCACTTGGGCCCGCTCGACGCTCGTGACACCCATCCCCAACCTCCGGCTCCGCCTCTCGTGTAGCCATTCCGCGGCAACGGAGCAGCGGCGCCTCACCACAACCACCGCGCGATGAGAGCCTCCCTAGCTGCGCATCGCCATGGCTGCGCGCTCGAGTGCCCCCATCTCGCCCCGTCCGCGTGCTCCAGCCAAATTCCTCGGGTCGCCATAATCCCTGCAGCTCACACCCTGCGCCTGCAAGTGAGCACCTGGTGAGTCCTCCTCCCCCTGTATGAGTTTGCCGTACCTGTGAGGCCGTGGCTACCTCCCTTTACAAAATCAGAGGTTGAGCACATCTTCCCAACACCCAATCAATTCCTTGAGTTCTGGAGACGAGGATGGAAATCGGGTCCCCAGCCGCGCCGCCGACTGCCCTGGACGTTGAGCCTCCTCTGATTCCGTTCGCGTCAATGCGCCATTGGACTCTATCTGATATTTCCCTCACTTAATTTCCAGCCTCCCCCACCAGAGCTCGAGATGGTCATCGTCTCAAACTTTACTGTATAATAATGCTGCTGTTCTCGCGCACCGTAGCTTGTTATCACAGAGCAAGGATTTCCACCAAGGTCCATACTCGGTGCTTCCTATGCAGGTTCATGGGAACCCCATAGCCCGTAGGCACGCCACACATTGTTCTGTTAGTACCCTAGCTGTCGTGGGGCGCACAATATGCAGCCATGGCTACCATTTGGGCACCACCGTCCTAGTTGAAACAAGGCTTAAATAAGCTTCCAGGTTCGATCTTAGAAACTAGAATATCCATGTTAACTAGAGAAGAGTGAAATATCTATGGCGCCCATTTTCAATATGGCTCCAGATTATAATGATGCAGTGAAATTACATTATGAGTAATTCTAGAATTGGATCAACGTATTCCAATAGGCTTTGGACTAATATTTTGTTGGATCCATTTGGACTGGAGCTTAACAGACATGGATATCACTGGATATCAGGTCCAACAATATCGAATGTACTTGGACCTAAAGATTGGATAGTCCAGTGTCCATTGGATATAATTTTTATGCAACCATGGCACACGCATCGGCCATCGCTGCACGAATTGGCCGCCGCCGCTGACATAGCTGCACCTGCTGCCGACGCTGACATCGCTGCACTTGGCTGCCGCCGTGTCCGCCGCCACCATCGCTGCACGAGTCTGCCCTTTCGACGGGAACGGAAGGGTGAGACCACCATCACTTAATTTAAGACCGTTACAAAAGTATACAAAATACAACTATTTCTTCAATCATAAGCATTACATTTATATAATAAATACAACTATTGTCTTTAAGTATATACACATATAATAGAACATATAGACGCCCAACCAGCTAGTTTACCCTGAAAAAAAAATTAGGAGAACGTTGAATGCGAGCTTCCAGCCATTGCTTGGAGCAGTCTTGGTAACTAGCCCTTTGAGAATCTGAACTACCTCTCCCATTGTTGGTCGATCAAGCTCATTATCTTGGATGCACCAACATGCAACCAGTTCAGCCTCATCCAGATTGACATCACCATGTAAGATGTGATCTACGAAACTCCCAACGTCTCCTTCAAGAAGCTTATGTGCTGCATGCACAGGGAAATAAACATCAAAGTTGCCACTACCAGAACATGGTGCAGATGAGTTCCTCTTTCCGGATATTATCTCCAGCAACACCATTCCATAGCTGTAAACATCGACTTTTGGTGTAATAGCAACCCCAGTAATCCATTCAGGAGCAAGGTACCTTGCAGTTCCTCTCATTGTAGTCAGTACTTGGCTAAAATCCCTTCCTAAAAGCTTTGCCATTCCAAAATCTGCAACTTTTGGAATGAATGAAACATCGAGCAATATGTTTTCTGGCTTCATATCACAGTGTATGATGCAGTCTCGACATCTCTCATGCAAGTAGGTTAACCCTCTGGTAACTCCTAGGGCTATCTGGTATCTAACAGTCCAATTCAGTATTGGAGAATTGTTTTGCAATAGATGGACATCAAGAGAACGATTTGACATGTGTTCATAAACAAGCAATCTCCTAGAACTCTCACAACAGAAACCAAATGAGCTTAACTAAATCCATGTGCTGGACTGCTCCAATCGAGCTCACTTCATCTCTGAATTGCTTCTCATCTTGGTAAGCACCATCAAGCCTCTTCACTGCTATGGCAATTTTATCATTTATAAAACCCTTAAATACAGAACCAAAACCACCTTCCCCCAACTTATTTGTGAAACTTTTTGTCGCATGCTGTAAATCAATGTATGTAAATGCAGCGATTCCATTACAACCCTCAGCACTGTTTTGTATACGACAACTCTTCCTTTTGTTTCTCCAATTCATTAATAGCACGATGAGTGCACATAAGCCTAGAGCAGAAATGCCTGTACCGGTTGTAGCTCCAATAACAATACCATGTCTATCTAGTTTCTCTAAAACAAAAAGATTAGGAGCCTGTTGAAAACAAGCTTCTTTTTCAATCATACGCATTACATTTGTACTGTAAATACAATGGTAGCCTCAAGTTTAGACATATATATTGTGCATCTAGTTTCTCTAAAACAAAAAGATTAGGAGCCTGTTGAAAACAAGCTTTAAATCATAGCTTGGAGAAATCTTGGTATCGGGGGCATCCTGATCTCAACTATCCCTTCAAGAATCTGAACTACCTGTCCCATTGTTGGTCGATCAAGCTCATCATCTTGGATGCACCAACATGCAACCTTGCAAGCCAGTTCAGCCTCATCCAGATTGACTACGCCATGTAGCATATGATCCACCAAACTCCCTACATCTCCTTCCAGAAGCTTATGTGCAGCATGCACAGGGAAATAAACATCAAGGTTGCTATTGCTAGAAAATGGTGCCCATGTGTTCCTCCTTCCAGATAATATTTCCAGCAACACCATCCCGTAACTGTAAACATCAACTTTTGGTGTAATGGCAACACCAGTAATCCATTCAGGTGCAAGGTACCCTACAGTTCCTTTCATTGTTGTTAACACTCGGCTATAGTCTCTTCCTAAAAGCTTTGCCATCCCAAAGTCTGCAATTTTTGGAAGGAATGAATCGTCAAGAAGTATGTTGGCTGGCTTGATATCACAGTGTATTATGCAGTCTCGACAGCTGTCATGCAAGTAGGATAACCCTCTTGCAACTCCTAGGGCTATCTGATACCTAGCTTCCCAATTTAATACTGTAGAATTGCTTTGAAATAGATGGACATCAAGAGAACGATTTGACATGTATTCATAAACAAGCAACCTCTTGGAATCCTCACAACAGAAACCAACAAGCTTAACTAAATTGATGTGCTGGATAGCTCCAATTGAGCTGACTTCAGCTCTGAATTGCTTCTCTCCTTGATAAGCACCGTCAAGCCTCTTAACTGCTATGGCATTTGACTCATTTATAAACCCCTTGAATACAGAACCAAAACTACCTGCCCCCAACTTGTCTGTGAATTTTTGTGTTGCTCGTTGTAGATCATTATATCTAAATGCAATGATTCCATTACAACCTCCAGAACCATTGACTGTGCGACGAGAGCTACTTGTTTTGTTCGTCCAAATCATTAGTAAGAGGATGATTCCAGATAAGCCTAGAGCAGAAATGCATGCACCAGTTACAATTCCAATAACAATCCCTCTTCTGTTAAATTTCAAACTGTGTACATCTTTAGCAGAAATACGAAGGTAAAAATTTTCTCCATTTGAATTGGCTGTGTCACTGCATTGTAATCGTTTTATGTTGACCAATTCATTATGCCACACAGAACATCCACTGTCGCCAAAGGAGTATGCAGTGCAAGAGCAATTGTTCAGGCAAAATTGTGCGCACTCACTCGAGCTTCCAGCAGTTTCTACATCTCGGGCATTCTGGGGCAACCTAACACATGGCTCATGGTAGAACTTGTCCGTGGTATGTGTTGTGCTTATGTTCCTAATGCAGTCTAGTTGAGTATTTCTTGAGCACCCATCCGCTCGATCTTCTAGCTCCCAGTCCTTGGGGGATGTTATGGAGAAGCCCTCCATACAAATGCAATGCGGAACCACATTATCAGTGCAGATTGTGGAAGGCCCACAAACAGCGTAGACATCGCACTGAGCTTTTGGTTGGGCACTGATTATTACCCAGTCCTGGGAGCCCTTCATCCAGATAAATGTCTTCAGCTGACCTGAGATATCAATCGCGTGACGAGTAAGCATATTTGGATCCATATATTCTTGTACTAGATTATATGTCAGGTACTTCTCTCTGTCATTGTCAACAAATTTTGCACTAATAGAGTGGCGGGCTGTCATCTCTGGAATTGAGGAGAAGTATTTCCCGTTCCATGCACCGGTGGACCAATATGTTGTGGACGAGTTCAATGCTACAAGCAATAGCTGGTCGACGCCACTGGGGTCTAACTCATAGCGGTACCCACCGGCAGCTGGGTCGATCGAGTTTCTCCAAGAAACGAAACTGCGATTCAGGCCGCCGGTGACCTTGTCCCATCCAAGCTTCGCCCCGGGGAAAAATGTATCCGTGGGGTGATCAAAGCTCTGCCACAGAACCTCTGATAAGTTTGCAGAGTTTGCGAGGACAAGATTTCCACTACTCAGGAGCACAGCGGTGGTGCTATTTGCTGTGATGTTTGCTTGCGTAGACCAGATTACGGACTTGGTGGACCGGTTTTGGATGACTAGGTTGCCATCCTGGGAGATTGTGAGCTCCAGTGAGACGGTGTTGTTGATCGGCTTTTCCCTATTTGCGACCCATGCTGAAGTAAATGTGGGGACTGTATTGAACCATATGCCAAGGTACCAGCTGGCAGTGTATTGGGATGATTTGGTGGTGCTTGTATCGAAGAAGCCGAGCGCGTACCTGCCGTTCTTGGAAACGAGCTTGTCGGTGGCGGCAAGTGCTTGGCCGGCCAAGATGGTGTCCGTCGTCGTCGCGGCAGAACTTGCTGCGATGCGTAGGTACAAGATCAGTGTGAAGAAATGGAGGAGGTGAGGCATGTTGAGCTGAAGTGGTGAAGTGGCGAGGCCGGGCAGAAACTTGTTGTGCTCAGGCTGCAAACGTAGTGTGTGGCGTTCAAGGGTCATGGCGATAAATAAGCAACCGTGGAGTCAAGCACAACACCCAAACTCCTGGAGTGAAAAGTTGGTCCCGTGCTGATGATGATGTGAATCTTGCATAGCATGTACGGCAGGGAACGAATGTCGTGTTGTTTTGACAGGGAAGGGTTGAAGGAAGAAGAACGCTGGGGACGTGAGCGCCAGACACTTGGTTCGCTGGTCGAAAAAATCTTTGGACCTGAATAGCCATTCGTTGGTTACCATAAGTACCCCAGAACTGTCTAAGTTTTAAATATGGATGTTTATGTGTGTGTATGTGTTTTAGTGAAGAAAGTGATGTTATTTTATTTATTCATTCCGAGTGCATGTGCATTCAACAAAGAGATTTTATATTCTCCCTCAGATTTGTCTAGATTCGGATGTATCTGCTCTTAGCACTAAAATATGACTATATACATACAAATCTAAGAATATTAATTTGGATCGGAGGTAGTGTCATGTATGGTGACATGGAAAAACTTTGTGCGATCTCAGATGGCATGCAGTCGTTGCAGCTAACAGCAGTCGGAAAGAAATTCCGGACCAAAAAAATAAGTAGATTTACTCACTATCTAGACAGATTTTAGTATATATACACGTTAATTTACACAAACTCAAGTCACTTGTCTTGAAACTGGAGTACTCACTAGTGGAAAACTGGCCTTTGGTTCGGGGGCATTAGTCCCGATTTTAATGCCCTGGTCCCAACCGCTAAAACTGACCGCAGGAGGCGACGGACACTAGTCCCAGTTCGAACGGGTCCTTTAGTCCCGGTCCGTGTAACAAACGGGGCTAAAGGGTTTTAGGCAGGCTAGAACCGACGCTATATCCTTTAGTCCCGGTTTGTTACACGAACCGGGACTAAAGATGGACCTTTAGTCTTGGTTCTAGACACCAACCGACACTAAAGTCCTGGCTATATCATCTCCCTCCCCTTCTCGAGCCATACTTCATTTCAAGTTGGCGACTCCTCTCACTTCTTTCAAGCTTAAGTTTATGCCCATTTTTCTCTCGAGATTTGTCAAGATTTTGCAGTGTCTCATCTATCCAAAGGTTCTAAAAGGTTAGCAACTTCATCCTTTCAACTCTCATTGCTAGATTAGCTCATTTTATGCTCTAGAAGTAGAGGGATTTGTGGGTTTAGTTTGGAAGTAATTTTTGCAATAGTAACATGAGATCGATAAAATTATATTAATTTGGATTCTATCTATCTTGTATTAATGTAATGAACTCCAAGGTAAATATCATTTTCAATATGTGGATTCTATCTCTATCTTGTTTTGAGTTCATCCTATAATACAACTGTTAGTCCACACACCCATAGGTGCATCATGCCACCATGCACTTCTTCTTCTACCTACCTTCAGCAAACTGACAAAAAATATAATAAAAATATGATTAATTCGCAAAAGCTTCAGAAGAGGACATCATCGTACATCTTCGAGAAGCTCCTCTATGGCGAGCTCCTCGAAGATGTCTGAGGACGGGATCCTAAGACATCTTCGAGAAGCTCTGTCGTAGTGGTGTCCCTCTCGCACCATCTTGTAGTTTATAACTTCTCTAGCTATAGATTAATACACCGTGTAGCTAACAAATTTCATATTTTAGGGAGTGCCTCTATGGCGAGCTCCTCGAAGATGTCTGAGGACGAGATCGTAAGACATCTTCGAGAAGCTCCGCCGTAGTGGTGTCCCTGCACAAGGATGCATCTTGCCTATTTATAGATTAAGCGGCACAACATAGTGTCGACACTCATGATATAATGTCAACACTCGCCCTGTCATAGTGCCGCCACCCACCCAAATAGTGTCAGCACTCACTAGCATAGTGCTACCCACTTACGACATAGTGTCGACACTCACTTAGTCCCGGTTGGTGCCTCCAACCAGGACTAAAGTTTCATTATATCTTTAGTCCCGGTTGTGTGCTTTAATTATGTTTTTTAGACCAGTACTGTTTTTAGCATCATTATTCCGTTTGATTTACTTAATTATATATATAATGTAGATGAGCCGACAATGGATGTACGCTGACCGACGCTCTAGCAAGTTCATTAAAGGTGTGCATTGTTTTCTCCTTGTGGCCGAGGCAAACAAGTGAAATTGTTTTATGTGTTATCCATGTGGTGTTTGTCGGAATCATGAGGAATACTCTTCCGCAAGAGTCGTTCACAGAGAAGAGGGGTTATGATGGAAAATAACGAAGAAAAAGAGAATTATAAATACTACCCTACTATGTCCCCTGAATACGGTGGTACTACAATGAAAGACAATGATGAACAAGAAGCTGAAGAACGGGCATCAGATGAGCCCGATGATGATCTTGCCCGGGCCATTGTTGATGCAAAGGAAGAATGCGAAAGCGAAAGGGAGAGGTTGAAGTTCGAACAGATGTTAGAGGACCACGAAAAATTGTTGTACCCAAATTGTGAAGATGGCCACAAAAAGCTGGGTAGCACACTAGAATTGCTGCAATAAAAGATAGAGAACGGTGTGACTGATAGGGGATTTGAAAAATTGCTTAAAATAATGAAGAAGTTGCTTCCAAAGGATAACAAATTTCCCGCCAGTACGTACGGAGCAAAAAAGGTTGTCTATCCTCTAGGATTAGAGGTACAAAAGACACATGCATGCATTAATGACTACATCCTCTACCATGGTGAGGAGTATGAGAATTTGGATGCATGTCCGGTATGCACTGTATTGCGGTATAAGATCAGACGAGATGATCCTGGCGATATTGAGGGTGAGCCCCCCAGGAAGAGGGTTCCTGCCAAGGTGATATGGTATGCTCCTATAATACCACGGGTGAAACGTTTGTTCAGAAACAAAGAGCATGACAAGTTGTTGCGATGACACATGGAAGACCGTAAGAAAGACGAGATATTGAGACATCCCGCTGATGGGTCGTAGTGGAGAAAAATCGAGAGAGAGTTCCCGGACTTTGAAGGTGACGCGAGCAACTTATAGTTTGGTCTAATTACAGATGGCATGCATCCTTTTGGGGAGCAGAGCTGCAGTCATAACACCTGGCATGTGACTCTGTGTATCTATAACCTTTCTCCTTGCCTGTGCATGAAGCGGAAGTTTATTATGATGCCAGTGCTCATCCAAGACCCGAAGCAACCCAGCAACGATATTGATGTGTACCTAAGGCCATTAGTTGAAGAACTTATATAGCTGTGGCACGGACAAGGTGTACGTGTGTGGGATGAGCACAAACATGAGGAATTTGACCTACGAGCGTTGTTGTTCATAACAATGATCCACCTGCTCTTAGTAATATTTTAGGACAAACAAATAAGAAATGCATGCATGCACTTTTTAGGTGAGACTGAAATTATATATTTGGATAAATGTAAGAAGAATGTGTACCCGGAGAATCGTCGTTTTCTTCCGCCCACGCACTCCCTAAGAAAGAAAGGTAAGCATTTCAATGGTGAGGCAGATCACCAAAGTAAGCCTATCCATCGTACTGGTGATGATGTATTTGATATGGTGAAGGATTTAAAAGTAATCTTTGGAAAAGGTCCTGGTAGACAATCTGTTCCGAAGTACGATGATGGACACGCACCCATGTGGAAGAAGAAATCTATATTTTGGGAGCTACCCTATTGGAAAGTGTTAGAGGTCCGCTCTGCAATTGACGTGATGCACCTAACGAAGAATATTTGCGTGATACTGCTAGACTTCTTGGGTGTGTATGGGAAGAATAAAGATACACCGGAAGCACGGCAGGACCAGCAATGTATGAAAGACCGAGACGACATGCATACAGAGCTGTTTCAAGGTACTGCTAGCTATGCTCTTACCAAAGAAGATAAGGAAATATTTTTTAAAGTCCTTTACAGTATCAAGGTCCTGCCAGGCTTCTCGTCGAATATAAAGGGAATAATAAATATGGTAGAGAAAAATTTCAAAACGTAAAGTCTCATGACTGCCACGTGCTTATGGCGGAGTTGCTTCCGATTGCATTGAGGGGGCTTCTACCAGAAAATGTTTGAGTATCCATTGTGAAGCTATGTGCGTTCCTCAATGCAATTTCTCAAAAGGTAATAAATCTATAGTCTACCAAGGTTACAGAAAGATGTGGTCCAATGTCTTGTCAGCTTCGAGTTGGTGTTCCCACCATCCTTCTTCAATATTACGACGCACCTCCTTGTTCACCTAGTCGAAGAGATTAACATTCTCGGTCCTGTATTTCTACACAATATGTTCCCCTTTGAGAGGTTGATGGGAGTCTTAAATAAATATGTTCATAACTGTGCTAGGCCAGAAGGAAGCATCTCCAAGGGATATGAAATATAGGAGGTCATTGAGTTTTGTGTTGACTTTATTCCTGACCTTAAGCCCATCGGTGTTCCTGAGTCACGACATGAGGGTAGACTGAGTGGAAAAGGCACGCTACGAAAGAAAGTAAGGATATGTATGGACGGGCATTCTTTCACTAAATCACACTACACAGTTCTACAAAGTTCCACCTTGGTGGCTCCGTATATCGAGGAACACAAGAATATTGTACGCTCTAACAACTCGAGGAAGCCTCACTCCTAGATTAGAGATGAACATATAAAGACTTTCAGCGATTGGTTGCAGACACATTTCATGAATGACATCACTGTTGGAGATCAGCTGTACTTGTTGGCCTGGTCACCCTCTTTGACTATATTGACTTTTCAAGGGTACGAGATAAATAGGAATACATTTTATACGATCGCCCAAGATAAAAAGAGCACCAACCAAAACAGTGGTGTCCGATTTGATGCAACAGATGAGAATGGGCAAAAGGACACATATTATGGTTACATAGAGGAGATATGAGAACTTGACTATGGACCTTATTTTAAGGTCCCTTTATTTTGGTGCAAATGGGTCAAGCTTACAGGAGGCGGGTTGAGTTAGACAAGAAATACAGAATGAAAATAGTGGATCTCAACAATCTTGCGTACAAATACGGACCATTCGTCTTGGCCAATGATGTGGCTCAGGTTTTCTGTGTGAAGGACATGTCTACCAAACCGAGAAAAAGGAAAGATAAGCAAAAGAATACAACATACGATGAGCCAAAGCGCTATATAGTTCTTTCAAGGAAAAAGAAACATCGTGGGAGTGGAGGACAAGAAAGACATGTCAGAAGATTATAATAAGTTTCATGAAATTCCGCCATTCATAGTGAACACTAACCCAAACATCCCGTTAAGCAAGGAAGATACTCCATGGTTACGGACTAGAAGAAAACCCCAACACTAGATGTGTGGATGTTGGTGATGTATAATAATGTATCAAACCTTTATTTTTAGTGATATGCTTATATGGATATGAACTGTCTCGATCTCAATAGGTAGTATTGCAACTTGCTGTGGCCAACACCCAAGACATTTATTAATATTAAAAAGTAAAAATTATCCATAATCATGTCTAGCCCTATAGTACACAGCTTCAGGGTCATCTTCGGAATCGTCATCATCGTCGTCGTTGCTAGTAGCACGCGGATGGAATGGGGGAGGAGGCACCTGCCACTCTGGCCTCGGATTCATGACACACGGGGGAGGGGCTCCCGGATGACGACACCACTATGCCCTCGGCCTTCCCCACTACCACCATTCTTGTGGCTCTACGGGTGGTGCGCAGGCGAGGATGATCTCCCATGGCGATGTAGCGCATTACGCCGGGATAGTCCCGTTTTCCCACCACAGGAGGCGACCGGCTTTGTTGTGGTTCACTGGGGGCAGGCCGTCACCCTCGTACCCGTCGAGCTTCCTTTCCTGCCGGTTAGCGAAGAAGGTATTCCAAGTGACGTAGTTGTCGGGATCCCAATAGGGATCCATCCGTTGCTTCGGCATCAGCTCGAGGTAAAATTGGTTCGTGATGGCCCCCTAGCGGGCGGAACCTTGAGGCACATGAGGGATAGGAACCCCTACAATGCTCAGTATCCAACTAACGGGCAGCCGGTACCCTCGGCAGGCATGGGTAGCTGGAGGCGCACATCGCCTCGGTCTCATTGAGGGTCAGAAAGGCCCAGTAAGCGGTGTCCATTTTTGTGAGAGAGGAAGGTGTGTATGTGTGGATGGCCATGGCGGTCGGCCTAGATATAGAGGAAAAGGGCGGCAAAACATGGCAAAAGCGGGGGAAATGGCGGCAAAACATGGCTTGACGGCTCTGAGAATTGCGGGAAATATCTTTAGTCCCGGTTAGTGGCTCCAACCGGGACTAAAGGCCCCCGAAATATCTTTAGTCCCATTTACTAGTTTTAGTATGAAATATTATATTTCTAATGTGTAGGTATTTTTTTGTGAATATTTTGGTATATTATGTATTTTTCTGTTTTTTAAATAATAAAATATGTTTTTACAAGATTTATATTAAATAGAATATTTGTTAAACAATAAATTATTTCATTTAAGTTGTACAATAGAGTATGATAATAGATTTGAATTATAGATCTTCTTTTTCTGAAAATTTTGATATATAATACATAATTTTCTGAAAATTATACATCATTTTCATTTTGGCGCCAAAAAACCTTTAGCCCCAGTTTGAGATACAAACCAGGACTAAAGTCCCGGTTTGTATCGCAAAACGGGGCTAAAGGGTTGCGGCCCGCGTGTGAAAAGCGGCTGCAGAAAACACCTTTAGCCCTAGTTTGAGATACAAACTGGGACCGGGCTAGAGGATACCCTTTAATCCTGGTTTGTGTCTCCAACCGAGGCTAAAGGGTGGGGGTATAAATATCCTCCTCCTCCATGCCGGTTCTAGACTCAAACCGGAGCACACAATCATCTTCCCCGAGACGAATAGCCACCGCCCGGAGGAATCACCGCCGCCTGCGCCCGTGGAGGAGGAGTCCACCGCCGTCCGCCACCCCGCGCCCCTGCAGTCCGCCGTCCCGTGCCGTTCCGCCCCCGCATCGAGCCGCCCCTGGGAGAAGGAGCCGCCAGGAGGAATCACTACCCCTTGCCTGCCGCCAGAGGAGAATCGCCACCCACGCTGCCACGCTCGCCGCCTCCGTCACCGTAGGTGAGCTCTCCCGAGGTTTAGTTAATTAGGTAATTAGGGATTTAGTTAGGTAATGTAGGGATTTAGTTTAGTTTAGGTTTAGTTATTACTGTTTAGGGATTTAGGTTTAGTTTAGTTAGGTTTAGGGATTTAGTTTAGTTTAGGTTCTAGTTAGTGTTTAGGGATTTAGGTTTAGTTTAGTTAGGTTTAGGGATTTAGTTTAGATTAGGTTTTAGTTAGTGTTTAGGGATTTAGGTTTAATTTAGGTTTAGTTTAGTTAGGTTTAGGGATTTAGTTTAGTTTAGGTTTTAGTTAGTGTTTAGGGATTTAGGTTTAGTTTAGGGATTTAGGTTAGTTAGTGACCTCATCGGATTTAGTTTAGGTTTTATTTAGTTGGTGTTTAGGGATTTAGTTTCTGTCATCGAAGTATTTCGGAGATATGTGTATTTGTCATCGATGATCCTTTATAAGAACAGATAAATTGATAAATTAAAGTGGGAATATTACATTATCTACTTAAATTGATTACATGGTTTCGAGGACAGTGATTCACCCATCGTTTTGTAGTGTGCTGAGGTTTTATGATTTAGTTTAGGGCTAGGGTTTAGGTTATGATTTAGTTTAGGGGTTTAATTTAGTGTTTATGTTATATGATTGTTTATGTTATGATTTAGTTATGCCCATCCCGCATCCTTGTCGTCGACTCGGTGGCAATAATGGAGTATCGGGCTCCACCGAGGATGTCTGAGCTTGGGCTCCGCCGGGCTGGCACTGGGAGGTGCTACCTGCCAGGACGCGTAGCTTGGTGAGGAATCCGGGTATTGTCATCGACCTAGAGCTTCTTTGGTGGCGGTCGTGTGGTCCTCTAGCGGTGCAGAGGGAGCCGACCCCCGAGGAGGTGGTACGGAGGCGTGTCAGGGTGGAGGACGAGCATGTCCGCCGATATATGGCTATTTTGGAGGTCAGGTTCTCCAATACCTGGAAGGTTCTTTAGGGAGCTCACCTGAGCTATTCTCCGGTGATGGTTCCTTCTCTTTGGGTGTTCCCTCCAGCGGCTCAAGACTCGATAGTCGACATCTAGTTTGATATGAGCGAGATGTATTATTGTATTTTAGCTTATATTATTGTACTTTATCTTATATTATTGTTGTATTATCTGGATTATCCGAGATGTATTATATTTTTTCATTATTAGTACTTAATCTTTCTTCTGTATCCGAGTCATCGCAATTGTAATATTCTTATACTTAATGCAAAATTGTTTTATCTTTCTTCTGTATTAATTAAGCTATGGATGGTAGAGACAATGAAGAGGTGGTGTTTGACATGATAGATGAGGGTATTGGAGGTTGTTATTACGATGGAGCAGACGACAGTGGAGATGATGGATCCTAGTATCTTAATTTGTGTGGAGGAGACGATGGTGGATACGACAGTGGAGACGATGGTGAAGACACCTTAATAACAATGTCCGACGAGGTATATAAATCCTCTGCCGATCACTAGTAGATGCATTAATTGATTCGTATATATATACTGACGAATGTTTCTTCTCTTAGACCTCCGCATCAGGCCAATCTTCTGCAAAAAAAACAAGGCCCGACCAAAAAGTTGGTCGCTGATGTCCTTTCCACAATTTACCTAGTCTCTGAGCTGGGTCAACCGTTGGAGCCCATAGAGAGCGTAAATGCATTTGTACATCAATGCGGAGTGATTGTTAGGGACACTGATACATTGCAAATGTATCTATAATTTTTAATGCTCCATGCTTGGTTTTATCCACTTTCTTGTGTTTTGTCCACACTTTGGAGTACTTTTCATATGATTTCTTGGACTAACCTATTAACAAGAGCCACAGTGCCAGCTGCCTGTTTTCTGCTGTTTTTGGTTCCAGGAAAGTCAGAAAATGAATATTCTCGGAATTGGACGGGACAAAAGCCAAAGTGCCTATTTTTCCTGAAGACTCTAGGAGCCAGAATACGAGACGGAGGAGGGCCAGGGGCTGGCCACACCCTCCCAGGTGCGGGCTGGTGTGGTGGCCCCAGGCACCCCCTCGGTCGCCCTCTTTGCCTATAAGAAGCCTTCTGACCTAAAAACTCCAGGGGGTTCGACGTTTTTCTAGGAGTTCTGCTCCACCACCACCACCAGATTCCACGAAACAGCACCAGAAACTCCGTTCTGGCACCCTGCCGGGACGGGGAATTGGAGGAGATCATCGCCATCGTCATCACCATCGCTTCTCCATCGACCATCCATGTTTCCCCCATCAATGAGTGAGTAATCCCCCGCTGTAGGCTACGGGGATGGTAGGGATTGGATGAGATCGTTCATGTAATGGCATCAGATTGTTAGGGCATGGTGCCTAGTATCTTTTATTAGTGCTTTATGACTTTGTTGCGACTTGTTGTGCTTAATGCTTGTCACTAGGGCCCGAGTGCCATGAGTTCAGATCTGAACATGTTATTGATTCATTATGATAGTATTGTTTATGGTCTTATCTGCAAGTTGTATGCACACGTTGTTGTCCGGAACCAATCGCCTCGAAGTGACAGAAATCGGGATAACCAGAGGGAATGGCTTTGATGTGAGGATCACATGTGTTCATGGAGTGTTAATGCTTTGCTCCGGTGCTCTATTAAAAGGAGCACCTTAATTGCCAGTAGTTCCCTAGAGGCCCCGCTTCAAACGGGCTGGCAGGACAAAAGATGTTGTGCAAGTTCTCGTTGCGAGCAAGTATGACTATATATGGAACACATGCCTAGGATTGTCTAGTACTTGGATGCTTTATCTTATTTATCTGCAATTGCCCTATGTTCTATGTGAATTGTCTTGTCCATGCAACGCTCGTCCATCCATCCCTATGCCTACCTTTTCGAATCCCATTATTCTCGCTTTTGTTACTCATCTTTGCTTTACTACTGATGTTACTTTGCTATTCCTACTACAAAACTGTTGCTACTGATAAACTGCTATGAGCAAGATTGTTTCCAGGTGCAGCTGAATTGACAACTCAGTTGTTAAGGCTGATAAATATTCTTTGGCTCCCCTTGTGTCAAATCAATAAATTGGGTTTCACTTCCCTCGAAAATACTGCGATACACCCCCTATACTTGTGGGTCATCAAGACTATTTTCTGGCGCCGTTGCTGGGGAGCATAGCTTTATTTATCAAGTTCACTTGGATTCACTATTGTTCAAGCTAAGTTTATTTTCTCCTTGTTTGCTTGTTTCTTTATCAAAAATACAAAAAAAGTAGTTCCTACTCTAGTTGTTATTTTCGTTGGTTTGTTATTGTCTTGCCTTATCATGCTTGTTGTCAATGGTTGGTTTCTTTGAAACTGAAGCTTATTGGCAAGGTGGGTTCACGGAAGATGAAAAATATTATTATAAGGAATACCGCTTGTCACAAAAAGCGAAATACTTATGGGGACAAATTGATAGATTGTATACCATTGCTAGAAATGTGTGCTCTACTTATAATGTTACTTATTGCCTTGATAAATCTTGTTGCTATAGGAGGTACAAACACCTCCCTTTTCAATGTGAGTATAATGATAATGTTACCATATCTTCCTATGTTAAGGGAAATTATGACCTTTATGATGTGGAACAAATTGATGAATTTATTGCTTGGAAGGGTGCATTTGAACTTGCTAGTTTGCTTGAAAATATTGATGATTCACCTTATGAGTATGAGGTTTATGGTATACTTAAATTTTTCTTTGATAATTACAAGTATGAAAATGGCTATATTCTTGAATATTTTAATAGATGCTTTCCACAAATGGAAGAGACTAATGCCTTGCAGGATCCTATGGAAGAAGAAATTGATGAACCTGAAATCTCATTAGATGAAAAAGAGAAGGAGAGTGATGAACAAAAGGAGGAAGAATGGATTAGCTACCCATGCCTACCTTCTAATGAGAGTAACTCTTTATCCCTTACATTATTTGATTGTCCCCCATGCTTACTAAAGAAGGATGAATGTTATGTTCCTGAGGATTCTTTTGAAGATGTTTATGATAAAGCTCTAGTGCTTGTAGATCATGAAAAGCATGCTTTATGTGATAGTTATATTGTTGAGTTTATTCATGAGGCTGCTGAAAATTATTATGAGAGAGGAAAATATGGTTGTATAAGTTTTCATGGTATTGAAACACCTCTCTATGTGCTGAAAGTTTTGAAGTTACTCTTGTTTTATCTCCCTATGCCTGTCACTTTGTTCTTTGCGAATTTGTTTGCATACACGATTCCTATGCATAGGAAGTGGGCTAGACTTAAATGTGTTTTGGATTTGCTTCTTGATGCTCTCTTTTACTTCACTTCATATTTCCTTATGAGAGCATCCTCTCAAACTTTTATGCCTGAAGATGATAATATGTCTATTATTTTTGGGAGACCTTTTCTTAAATACTGCAGGAGCTGTTATTAATTATAATCAAGGGAAGGTGACCTTTGATGTTAATGACAAGGAACACATTGTCTATTTCCTCAAGAAGATTTAAAGGACTTATGGTTTGAATTCAATTGAACATGTTGAGGGCATTCAAGTTGGAGAAATATATTGTCCCATACCAAGAGAAAAATTTGAAACTATTATGATTGGGACCATTGCTATCAAGGTTGAGGTAACATAATCATTAGTGGAATACAAAGTTTTGTCTCATATGAAATTGTTTTGGTAACAAGACCTGATCAACCTTGTTAACAAAAGGATCTCGTTGAACAAAACAATGTTTTCACCGTGATTATCTCCGCTTACTTCTATTCTATCCATTTTAGTTTTTGCTTGTGCCTAACTTAATGGCGTTAAAGAAAAGTACTTATTGGGAGATAACCCAAAAGTTTTAGATGAGTCTTGGAAGTTATTACCTCTGTAATAACCGCTCTTTATCCTTTTTATTTGCTTTTTGTGCCAAGAGTAACCTCTAATGAGAGAGAAGTAATGATTGGGAAAGTTGTTGTCCCGAAACAGATTTCTGTGCTTTACCGTAAAAATTCGTGTAAAATATATAAACATCTTTTTGAGGCGTGAATTTTTGTGCTTCTGCCCCAGGTTGTTATATAACTTTCGTTAGTTCAACACTTTTTGATTTAAGCAACAGAAGGTCTTTGAAAAAAATCGTCTTTACCTGCTGGTCTGTTTTGACAGATTTCTGCCATTTTCTGCATTTGCTTCTTGTTGGTTCCTTTTTGAGTTCTTTTGGGGAATTGAGCTTTTTGAGGGAAGTGATAAAGTAGCTAGTGTTTTAATGGAAGTTTATTTGGTGTTATAACTGAATCTTAAGACTTATTTATCTTGAGTGCACTAATGTTGCTAATAAAGATTGTGTGAAGTTTTGTATGAAGGAAAAATTTCAGGTGTATGGAAGGAATGAGTAATGAGATGAAGGATGGAGTAAAACTCAAGCTTGGGGATGCCACGCGTGTCACCCCAAGAAATATCCAAGAAGTACAAGCGTCAAAGCTTGGGGATGCCCAAGGCATTCCTTTCTTCATCAATAAAAATCCCAGGTTTCTTGCAAACACTTCTTTTTTATTGTTTCATGCACAGTTGTGTTGTTCTTGGAGCGTCTTATTTTTGTTTCCGTTTTGGTTTTTCGTTTGCTTGGTTTTCTTAGTTTGCTGAATAAACTGGTTGGACCTCCTCTTTCATACATTGGTGTTAAATAGTTTGGTTTGGTTTGGAAAATAGTAGGAAAGCTCATGCTTAAGTGGTAAAGAGAGCTTGTTTTTGACTGTGGCTTATGCTTTGTCATGCCATGCTTGATATTGTTTTGGCTTTATGCTTAGTATTCTTTGCTGTAGCATGACTTGTTATAAACAATTGAGATTGCTTAATGTGCCTTGGATGAATCATGCATTGTTTTAGCATATTAAAGCATAGTATTGTGGTATTCTCCTTTGATGCTTTATTTGGGTTGACTTGGCACATGCTCACACCATGTTATGACTATATCAAGTCACCATAAGCCTTTATGATCCTTTAGTTTTCAACTTGTAGTATCACTTTATGCTTTGATCAATGATGTTTTGTCGCTCTGCATGATTATGGCCATTATTGCTCTCTCGTTTGTCACTCCCTTACTACTGCTAGCCTTCACTTACACTAAGTATGTTTTACTCAAGTTTCCAACTCCCTAAACCAAATATTTCCAAAGTGTCCACCATACCTACCTATTAGCATCATTTGCTACTTCCGTGCATATTCAATATGCCTTGTTTTATTCTGAATAAAATGTTTGCTTGTTATGAGAAAGTTAGTTAGTAAAGCTCTCACGAACTTGATGGCACACTTTATTTCCCGCACTTAATAAACCTGAACCATTGTGAACTCTCCATGAAAGTTATATGCTTGCTAATTATAGGCTGGGGATTAGCAGAACCGTGTTGTCATGGGGAATGCTTTCAACACTTGTAAATATATACCCAGTTGATACCTTGCTCTTTTGTTTGCGGATGTCGTCGATGTGAAAGAAAAGGGGATCTTGTAAGTCCATGGAGTTATGTATGTGTGTTAGAGAAACGCTTGGGCCGCTGGTCTAATCCATGCTGACATGGTGGAAACCTGCAGCATAACCATAATGATATCTATGAAGCATTCTTCTTATATAAAAAAGAGAGAGATAGCTATTGAGAAAAAGAAAAAAAAAGAGTTTTATGAAAAGAGGAAAGAGAGAAAAAAGCACCATTTTCCCATGGTAAATAAGAAGACTGCTGAGATACTCATTGTCTGCTTGCCTTGTCATTTTGATATGGGAATTCTTCCGTATCATCAGGCAAGAACTTACCGGTAACTAAGGTTGAGTAGCATGAGGAGCGGCCCTCGTACTCAAGGGACTTGGGATTTTTAGTTTATAGTCTGTCAAGCATATAACTCAGATTGGACCTCACTTTCACCTTAACCACGTTAAAGATGCTTATGATAGGGGCAACGAGAGCTCAAAGCTAATGAGTACCATACTTTCAACATTTGGAAGCCTTTCAAACTTTTCAAAACCTGTTCATTTCCTTGTTGAGTCTCCACACATTCTGTGAGCACTTTCTTGAGAGCATAGTGGCCATTCTTAGTTCTATGTGCATTGTCCCAAGACTTGTTGATTGATGCATACCTTGATATTGCTTGTTTTAAACTATTTGTATCTAGTCACTCTTGTAAACTTTGAAGGTGTCCTTTGCATTTATGTTTGCTACTCTATGAGGGACAAGCTGAATGCCACTATGCTATGTTTTCTTTATGTGAAACAAACAAACGTCTTGCAAGGCATTATTATTCATGAATCTTTTGTTTGTGCCTTTTTATGTTGCATCATAGTTTCTTTGTCCTATTGCTAGAACTTTGTCTTTCATGTTATGATTGAAGTACTATGATCCCAGCTTTGAATGTTTTACAAATATTTTGATCAAGTCTTTGATGGTGCATGTCACCTCAACAATTATTCTTTCTTTTTATCACTTACCTACCGGGCGAGCAGAGTTAAGCTTGGGGATGTTGATACATTGCAAATGTATCTATAATTTTTGATGCTCCATGCTTGGTTTTATCCACTTTCTTGTGTTTTGTCCACACTTTGGAGTACTTTTCATATGATTTCTTGGACTAACCTATTAACAAGAGCCACAGTGTCAGCTGCCTGTTTTCTGCTGTTTTTGGTCCCAAGAAAGTCAAAAAATGAATATTCTCGGAATTGGACGGGACAAAAGCCAAAGTGCCTATTTTTCCAGAAGACTCCAGGATCCAGAATACGAGATGGAGGAGGGCCAGGGGCTGGCCACACCCCCTTAGGCGCGGGCTAGGCCTGGCCGCGCTAGGGCATGGTGTGGTGGTCCCAGGAACCCCCTCGGTCTCCCTCTTCGCCTATAAGAAGCCTTCTGACCTAAAAACTCTAGGGGGTCGACGTTTTTCTAGAAGGAGTTCCGCTTCGCCGCCACCACCAGATTCCACTAAACAGCACCAGAAACTCTGTTCTGGCACCCTGCCGGGACGGGGAATTGGAGGAGATCATCACCATCATCATCACCATCACTTCTCCATCGACCATCCATGTTTCCCCCATCTATGAGTGAGTAATCCCCCGCTGTAGGATACGGGGATGATAGGGATTGGATGAGATCGTTCATGTAATGGCATCAGATTGTTAGGGCATGGTGCCTAGTATCTTTTATTAGTGCTTTATGACTTTGTTGCGACTTGTTGTGCTTAATGCTTATCACTAGGGACCGAGTGCCATGATTTCAGATCTGAACATGTTATTGATTCATTATGATAGTATTGTTTATGGTCTTATCTGCAAGTTGTATACACACATTGTTGTCCGAAACCAATGGCCCCGGCGATGTAAATCGGGATAACCGGAGGAATGGCTTTGATGTGAGGATCACATGTGTTTCTGAGTGTTAATGCTTTTCTCCGGTGCTCTATTAAAAGGAGCACCTTAATTGCCGATAGTTCCCTAGAGGCCCCGCCAAGCAAAACGGGGGCAGGACAAAAGATGTTGTACAAGTTCTCATTGCGAGCACGTATGACTATATATGGAACACATGCCTAGGATTGTCTAACTTGGATGCTTTATCTTATTTATCTGCAATTGCCCTATGTTCTGATTGCTATGTGAATTGTCTTGTCCATGCAACGCCCGTCCATCCATCCCTATGCCTACCGCACTCGAATCCCATCATATCGCTTTTGTTACTACTGTCTTTGCTTTACTACTGCTGTTACTTTGCTATTCCTACTACAAAACTGTTGCTACTGATAAACTGTTGTGAGCAAGATTGTTTCCAGGTGCAGTTGAATTGACAACTCAGTTGTTAAGGCTGATAAATATTCTTTGGCTCCCCTTGTGTCGAATCAATAAATTGGGTTTCACTTCCCTCGAAAATACTGCGATACACCCCCTATACTTGTGGGTCATCAGACACCATCCTGATCACCACTCGGGAGTGGAATATGAAGGAAATATGCCCTGAGAGGCAATAATAAAATTGTTATTATGTATTCCTTGTATATGATAGATGTTTATTTTGCATGCTATAATTGTATTGATAGGAAACATCAATACATGTGTGTTTAATAAACAAAAAGGGTTCCTAGTCATGCCTCTCTTATAGACTAGCTTGTTGATTAACAGGATGATCAAGGTTTCCTGATCATGGACATTGGATGTTGTTAATAACAAGGTCACACCACTGGTGGAATGATGTGATGAACATTCATCTGAAGTATAGCATTACGATCAAGTCATTGTGTTTATATTGCTATAACATCATACGAAGTAATCTTTATCCTTAGACCATGAGATCATGTTAATTGCTAACACCGGAAGAGTATCTTGATAACATCAAACGTCACACCGTAACAGGGTGACTATAAAGATGGGTTCGATTACTACGAAGGTGTTATGTTGAGGCTCATGGATCAAGAGTGGAATTTGTCAATCCAGATGACGAATAGATATACTCTGGGCCCTCTCGGTGATATCACATTAGGATAGCTTGCAAGCAAGTGATGTGATCACTAGAATGTTATATCACGGGAACAAGAAAAGAGTGCATGTCGGTAACGAGATCAAACTAGGTATGGAGATACCGATGATTGAATCTCGGACATGTAATATATCGAGAGACAAAGGGATTTAGTTACAAGCGTTAAAGGTTCTCACGATCACAGGAGTCATCATTGAATGTGTAGGAGTCAATACGGATCTCCAGGTCCCGCTGATTATTGAAAGGACAAGGCTCTAGATCATGTCTGCATTATTCATGAACCGTATGGTGGCACACTTAATAGTTACGGACACCATTTTGGAGCACATATGTTTGAGAAAGAATAGCAAAGCGCGGGAATTGTTTCAATAGAAACCGGAAATTGTTTCGTGTGAAATTGCAGAAGGTGGTTCTGCATGTGATATTGAAATATTGCAAGGGGGTATATGTGAATGTTTGTTAATTAAAGTAATTAACAAAATTCTGAATAAATTTAATAAAAGAGTTTTATTAAATGAGAGAGCATTAAATTTGGAGAAACTTAATGCATTTAAAGTGGAGACTTTAAAAGGGAATGTGAAGAGGCATTTTAATGTGGAGGAGTTACCACCACATGAATGGGGGAGGTGAGGGGTCACCCCCCCATGCGCCGGCCATGGAGAGAGGGGGCACCCCCCTCCTCCTATAAAAGGCCACCCATTCCCTCCTTCATCCTCACACCTCCTTGTGAAGGATCTCTCTCCCCCTCTAGAATTATTCCCCCATGGTCTCGGATTAGCGAGATACATGTTCCCGTGGCATTTAAATCGGAAGGAGTTGCTGCTTCCGCTGGATTGCTGGAGAGAGGAGGTGGAGGTTGTCCGGTGGCTTGAACGTGTGTGCGAGCGCGGATGCGCTGCTGAGTTGCGGCGCTCGGACTTCCTCACGATCTTGAGATCGGCAAGTGTACGACTACATCAACCACGAGTTCCTACTCGTTAACAAAGCTTGTTGTCTTCGAGGGTAAGTTCTCTATGGATGTATGTCCACCCGTTTTCTTTGTACCTAGTAGATAGATCTTGGCGTGTAGTTCACACCGTAGGAATTTTTTTGTTTTCTATGCTGCAGACCCAACAGTGGTATCAGAGCCAGGTTTATGCGTAGGTGCTTTGCACGGGTAGTACACATATGTTTATATGTGGGTGATGATGATCATGTTATTGCATCTTCTATGTACTTTGGATATTGGTGTCATAGTGGGATGAAGCGGCCCGGACCAACCTTACATGTCATCGTACATGAGACCAGTTCCACGACTGACATGCAACTTGTTTTGCATAAGTGGTCGGGTGTCATCTCTCCTACTATAGTCAATATCTGATTTACAACGAGTTGCTAATAACTTGGTTATCCTCGTTGTGGTTCATGTTCGTAGGTTAGACAGGTTCTATCTCCGAAAGCCCTATGCCACGTAAAACTTGCAATTGATAAATTAGAGGCGTCTAGTTTAGATCGTTGCTGGGTTAGTGTATTGATATGGTATTGTTGTAAGTAGATGTATGGTAGATACTCTTACAACACAGTCAACGTGTAAGTTCCATAGACCTTGGCCTTACACACAAAGGAATGATAGAGATCATACCATGATGCAAGTGATAGAGATCAAATGCATGGACCATATCATCTCACTTTACACATTAGATATTAGCATCTTATACTGCTAGTTTGGCGCGTTTGGTAGCATTATAAGATGATCCCTCATTTAGATATCAAGATAAAATGTGTTCTTCCTTAAGTATGCACCATTTTGTGGATCGTGTTTTGAGGCATCACGTGATGATCGGGTCTTCTCAACTCTACGCTTTCATACAACGGGTGTAAGACAGTTTTACACACGCAAATACTAAGGTTCTTACTTGACGAGCCTAGCATGTACAGACATGGCCTCGGAACACGGACCGAAAGGTTAAGCATGAGTCATATAGTTGATAGGATGCCCATATAGATGCTCGCCTTTGAAGCTACACCGACTCACGTGATGATCGGACTTGGTGTAGTGGATTTGGTTCATGTAATCACCAAAAGGACACGAGGGATGTCGTTTTTGAGTGGGAGTTCATTAGTAATTTGGATTAGTCGAACTCAATCTATCATAAACTTAGTCTAAATATACTTTCTGATTCATTGTAGATGGCACCACCGCTTTTAATTTCAATGTGTTCATGGAGAAAGAGAAACTTGCTGCGAATGGTAGCAACTTCACCAACTGGCTATGAATTTGAGGATTCTCCTCACGCTGCACAAAAGCAATATGTGCTAGATGCGCCGCTAGGCCCCCACCAGCTCTGATGCCTGACGAGGAAAAGAACGTCTATATAACTCGTCAGAGGACCACAACTTAGTTCATTGCGGCATCTTGTATGGGCTAGAGCGAACTTGAAAACGTTTGAAAATGGCAATGCCTTTGATACCATGGGAGAATTGAAAATGATTTTCGATACCCATGCTACGAGAGAGTTATAATGCTACGAAAAGTTCTTTAGCTGCATGATGGATGAAAACAGCTCCGTTAGTGAGCACGCACTCAAAATGTGCAGATACGCCGATAAGCTTGTGTCCTTGGGAATAACGATTCCCATTGACTTAGGCATACATCATGTTCTCCAATCTACGCCACCTAGCTACAAGAGCTTCGTGATGAACTATAATATGCAGGGCATGAAGAAGTCTCTTCGAGCTTCATCAATGCTTAAGACTGCAGAAGTGGAGATTAGGAAAGAACATCAAGTGTTGGTGATCAATAGGACCACTAGTTTCAAGAAGGACAAGAAAGGCAAGCACAAGGAAAGAAGGGTGGCAAGTGCATTGCCACAAAAAAGAAACCCGAGCTGGCCCTAAGTCGACACCGAGTGCTACTATTGCAAGGGGATGGCCATTGGGAACTACCCCAAGTATTTGGCGACAAGAAGTCCGCAAGGCAAACAAAGGTATATGTGTTATACATGTTATTGATGTGTACTTGACTAGTACTGCAGATGCACTGGGTATTTGATACGGGATCGGTTGCTAATATATGTAACTCGGTTCAGGGGCTGCGAACAAGCGACAACTAGCAAGGGATGAGGTCACGATCTTGGTCGGCAATGGATCAAGAGTTGATGTGATCGCCAGAACGCTGCCTCTCCATATGCCATCGGGATTAGTTATAAACCTAAATAATTGTTATTTGGTGCCCGCACCGAGCATGAACATTGTATCCGGATCGTGTTTGATGCAAAGTGGTTATTCATTTAAGTCTGAAAACAATGGTTGTTCGATTTATATGAATAATATCTTTTATGGTCATGCACCTATGTTGAATGGTTTGTTTCATTGGATCTCGATAGTAGTATTACGCATATTCATAATGTTGATGCTAAAAGGATTAAACTTGATAATGATATATCTACATATATCTCGCTTGCCGTCTAGGTCATATTGGCATTAAACGCATGAAGAAACTCCATTCGATGGACTTTTGGAATCACTTGATTTTGAATCATTTGATACATGTGAGCCATGCCTTATGGGCAAGATGACTAGAACGCCGTTTTCGGTTCAATGGAGCAGGCATGAGATCTATTGGAAATCATACATACCGATGTGTGGACCAATGAGTGTGTAAGTAGCGAGGTGGATATCATTATTTTGTTACTTTCACGGATGATTTGAGTAGATATGGGTATATCTATTTGATGAAACACAAGTCTGAAACTTTTGAAAAGTTCAAAGAATTTCAGAATGAAGTGGAAAATCATCGTAATGTAAAGATCAAATTTACGTGGTCCGACCGTGGAGGAGAGTATCTTAGTTACGAGTTTAGCACACATATGAAAGGCGTGGAATAGTTTCACAACTCACGCCTAGGAACACCACAACGTAATGGTGTGTCGAGCGTCATAATCGTACTTTATTGGATATGGTTCGATCTATGATGTCTCGATCGACTTACTGCTATCATTTTGGGGTTATGCACCGAAACAGCTGCATTCACTTTAAATCGGGCACCATCTAAATCCGTTGAAACGACACCGTATGAATTATGGTTTGGAAACAAACCTAAGCTGTCATTTCTTAAGGTTTGGAGATGCGATGTTTATGTGAAGAAACTTCAACCGAATAAACTCGAACCCAAAGCGGAAAAATGCGTCTTCATAGGATACCCTAAGGAAACGATTGGGTATACCTTCTATCACAGATCCGAGGGCAAGGTTTTTGTTGCCAAGAATGGATCCTTTCTTGAGAAGGAGTTTCTCGTGAAAGGTGTGAGTAGTCGGAAGGTAGAACTCGAAGAGGTTATTGAACCTTCTCTTCATGAAATGGCGAGTAGCGTAGCTCCAGAAGTTGTTTCGGAGTTGACTTCACCTAATGAAGAGAGAGCTAATGATATTGATCATGAAACTCCGAAAGAGGACACTACCGAACCTCGCAGGTCAAGCAGACACGGCAGCTCTGAACTGCATGCGGCAATCCTGTTGTGAATTTCATGGTTGATGAAATGGATGAAACTGCGACGTATGAAGAAGCGATGATGAGCCTGGATTCCAACAAATGGCTAGAAGCCATGAAATCCGAGATGGAATCCATGTGTGAAAACCAGGTTTGGACCTTGGTGGACTTACCTCACGACCGAAAGGCCGTTGAGAATGAATGGATTTTCAAAAGGAAAACTGATGCTGATGGTAATGTGACCATCTATAAGGCTCGACTTGTCACAAAGGGGTTTCGACAAATTCAAGGAGTTGACTACGATGAGACATTCTATCCTGTAGCGATGCTTAAGTCGGTTAGGATTATGTTAGCAATTGCTGCATATTTCGATTATGAAATATGGCAGATGGATGTCAAAACTGCGTTCCTCAATGGTAATATTGAAGAAGAGTTGTATATGATACAACCTAAGGGTTTTGTCGATCCTAAGGATGCTAATAAGGTGTGCAAACTTCAGCGATCCATGTATGGACTGAAGCAAGCATCACGAAGTTGGAATCTCCGCTTTGATGAGGTGATCAAAGAGTTTGGATTTGTCCAAACTTATGGAGAGGCTTGTATTTACAAGAAAGTGAGTGGGAGCAATGTGGCATTTCTGATATTATATGTGGATGACATATTATTGATTGGAAATGATTTAGATCTTTTATAAAGTGTTAAAAGTTATCTAAACAAATTTTCGATGAAGGACCTTGGTGAAGCTTCATATATATTAGGCATTAAAATCTATAGAGATAGATCAAGACGCCTAATTGGGATATCATGAGTACATACCTTGATAAGATATTAAAGAAGTTTAATATGGACGGAAGTAAGAAGGGTTCTTACCTATGTTGCAAGGCAAGACATTGAGTAAGACTCAAAGTCCGCCACGGAAGAAAGAGAGATAATGGATAAGATCCCTATGCCTCAGCCATAGGCTCTATAATGTATGCCATGCTATGTACAAGACCGGATGTGGCACATGCTATTAGTTTGACTAGTAGGTACCAATCTGATCGAGGTTGAACCTGGATAGCGGTCAAGAATATCCTTAAGTACTTGAGAAGAACTAAGGATATGTTTCTTATATACGGAGGTGAAGAAGAGCTAGTCGCTAAGTGTTATGTCGATGCTAGCTTTGACACTGTCCGGATGACTCTAAGTCTCAATCTGGATACGTATTTCTCTTGAACGGAGCAGCAGTTAGTTGGAGGAGCTCCAAACAACCTGTGGTGGCTGGATCAACAACGGAGGCGGAATATGTTGTCGCTTGAACAGCATGAAGCGGTTTGGATGAAGAAGTTCATAACGGAACTGGGTGTGGTTCCCAGTGCGTTGGACCCGATGGTGATCTATTGTGACAACAATGGAGCCATAGCCAACGCAAAGGAACCAAGGTCTCACAAGAATTCCAAGCATATTAAGCGCTGGTTTCACTCCATCCGCGAGCATGTCAAGGATGGACATATAAAGATTTGTAAACTGCACACGGACCTGAATGTAGCAGATCCGTTGACTAAAGTACTCCCTAGGGCAAAACATGATCAACACCAGAACTCCATGGGTGTTAGATTTATCACTATGTGAACTAGATTATTGTCTCTAGTGCAAGTGCGAGACTGAAGGAAATATGCCCTAAGAGGCAATAATAAAGTTGTTATTATGTATTCCTTGTATATGATAGATGTTTATTTTGCATGCTATAATTGTATTGATAGGAAACATCAATACATGTGTGTTTAATAAAAAAAAAGGGTTCCTAGTCATGCCTCTCTTATAGACTAGCTTGTTGATTAACAGGATGATCAAGGTTTCTTGATCATGGACATTGGATGTTGTTAATAACAAGGTCACACCATTGGTGGAATGATGTGATGAACATTCATCCGAAGTATAGCATTACGATCAAGTCATTGTGTTTATATTGCTATAACATCATACGAAGTAATCTTTATCCTTAGACCATGAGATCATGTTAATTGCTAACACCGGAAGAGTATCTTGATAACATCAAACGTCACACCGTAATGTGGTGACTATAAAGATGGGTTCGATTACTTTCTGAAGGTGTTATGTTGAGGCTCATGGATCAAGAGTGGAATTTGTCAATCCAGATGACGGATAGATATACTCTAGGCCCTCTCGGTGATATCACATTAGGATAGCTTGCAAGCAAGTGATGTGATCACTAGAATGTTATATCCCGGGAACGAGAAAAGAGTGCATGTCGGTAACGGCATCAAACTAGGTATGGAGATACCGATGATCGAATCTCGGACATGTAATATATCGAGAGACAAAGGGATTTAGTTACAAGCGTTAAAGGTTCTCGCGATCACAGGAGTCATCGTTGAATGTGTAGGAGTCAGTACGGATATCCGTGTCCTGCTGATTATTGATCGGAGAAGGGTCTCGATCATGTCTGCATTATTCGCGAACTGTAGGGTGGCACACTTAAGAGTTACCGGACACCATTTTGGAGCACATATGTTTCAGACGAAAGAATTGCAAAGCGAAAGAATTGTTTCAATAGAAACCGGAAATTGTTTCGGGTGAAATTGCAGAAGGTGGTTCTGCATGTGATATTGAAATATTGCAAGGGGGTATATGTGAATGTTTGTTAATTAAAGTAATTAACTAAATTCTGAATAAATTTAATAAAAGAGTTTTATTAAATGAGAGAGCATTAAATTTGGAGAAACTTAATGCATTTAAAGTGGAGACTTTAAAAGGGAATGTGAAGAGGCATTTTAATGTGGAGGAGTTACCACCACATGAATGGGGGAGGTGAGGGTCACCCCCATGCGCCACCATGGAGAGAGGGCACCCCTCCTCCTATAAAGGCCACCCATTCCTCCTTCATCCTCACACCTCCTTGTGAAGGATCTCTCTCCCTCTAGAATTATTCCCCATGGTCTCGGATTAGCGAGATACATGTTCCAGTGGCATTTAAATCGGAAGGAGTTCTTGCTTCACTGGATCGCTGGAGCGAGGAGGTGGAGGTTGTCCGGTGGCTTGAACGTGTGTGCGAGTGCGGATGCGCTGCTGAGTTGCGGCGCTCGGACTTCCTCACGATCTTGAGATCGGCAAGTGTACGACTACATCAACCACGAGTTCCTACTCGTTAACAAAGCTTGTTGTCTTCGAGGGTAAGTTCTCTATGGATGTATGTCCACCCGTTTGCTTTGTACCTAGTAGATAGATCTTGGCGTGTAGTTCACACCATAGGAAATTTTTTGTTTTCTATACTGCGGACCCAACAGAATAAGCCAGGAAAGAAAAGGGATCCAGTTGGAGCTAGTTTTGTCGATGACAGAGCCAAAGATTGTCTTTGGAATTCTATGATGACACATTTCACCCTACCATTCTTGCCAACAGATGAGCTCACATAGAATATGAGGTTGAAAGTCAAGGAGTGGGCTCTTAAGAAGATGGCCACACAATTCAAGGACTAGAAGAAAAGATTATACCAAAACTATGTGAATGATAAAAAAACTCCTGAATTCACTGGCGCACTAGAGAAGCAGTGGGATAACTGGGCTGCATTTGTGGAATACAAGCAATCGGAACCAGCTAAGGCATGGTAGGCAAAGAATAAGCTAAATGGTTCCAAAAAGAAATATCACCATCTTATGGGGACTAGTGGCTATAGGAGTGCCATGCCTAAGTGGGATAAAACTGAGGCCGACCTGGCGGCTAAAGGAGTCCCTCCATCTACAAGTGGTTGGCCCTTGAGGTCAAGAAATTGGATACTTGGGCATGGGGATCGTATGACCTAGAAACAGGGGAGATTGTTGCAAACGAAGAAATTGTTGAACCCAAGAATGCACTTATTAAAGTGATAAAAGAGGTTCAAGAGGGAAAGTTCGTTATTGACAGAGAGAACGATGAGCTGACAAAGGCCCTCGGGAATCCTGAAAAGTTTAGACAAACACGAGGCTTTGGACCTTCTTAGGGTTTCCCAAGGACATTGACACTTATAGAAGTCGATCGAGAAAAATGAAGCGACAGTAGGCGGAGGAGGCAGAGAGGGTTGGCGAAGGTTGAAGCCATGTTGCAGCTGGAGGAGCAGATTAATGAACTTACAGGACTGGCCCGACAGCAAGATCATGCACTCGACAGTACGGACAGCCCATCTCAGCAGAAAATCAGCATGGCTTCCACGGAGGTCCAGGCTAATGATGCAACGATGGATGCCTACCCCATGGATGCAATCAAGGAGAAGACTAGTTGTGAGATTCATGTTGAACTAAAGAACATATCCATGAAGGTGGAAGTCGTCTTTGCTTTACCTTCCACATTGGGAGCGACCTACCATTGCAATCCGATTCCAGGTGGCTATACTCGTGTTGGTGTGGATGAAGTTCAACTATTATTTCAGTCACTACAGCTTGACATCCCTGGAGGGGAAGGGGAGATGACACTGGGAGAAGTCATGAGTGGCTTCATTCTTTGGAAAAAGGAATACATTAACTTTCGAGGCTTGGCGCAAAGGCCACCTTCTCCACCGAGAAGCAATCCATCACCTCCAAGGCCACCGTCTCCTCTGAGTGCACCGTCTCCTCCCAGTAGAAGTCCACCACCTCCAAGTCCACCCCTCCTCGAGAAGGACCACAGCGCAAGTCCATCTCGATCTAGGAGGCCTCAGCCGCCTCCACCCACTAAGGGCCAAAAGCGGAAGATTACCACCACTTTGTCGATGGATAATCGATGCGGAAAGTGACAGTTGTCGCCTCTCCCAAGAGTACCGCAAGCTCCTCCCAAGTTAGCTTATCACCTGACTAATGAGGAGACCAAGGCAGTCGTAGATGCTAAAGTGAGTGCCTTTTTTAAAAAGAAACAACCCGACCAAAGGTCCTAGTAGATCCATCATTCAATGAGCACTTTAGGAGATTTCTGACGCATCCATCTCAAGATCAGATAAATGCGCCAATAACTATACACGCTATTGCATTGGCCGAGCAATGTAATATGTCTCTTGTTGAATTCTTGGCAATGCAGATTTCACCACGACTGCTATAGAATGACAATATGTCTACGGGGATCCTATGGTAAGTTATGAGAGGCTCCGGGATCTTCCAACAAAAAATGCGACAATTGCATGCATGGTACATTAAAGAGACAGAAAAATGCGAGAATGGATCATAGCAAAAATTAGAGAGGAGCATTACTTCATTAAAGACGAGGTCCATATTGAAGTTTCGGAAATCTTTCAGTTATTCAATCAAAGGGATCTCGACAAATCTATCCTCAGTTGCTATTGAGTGTAAGTGATTAATTTATTTATGTAATTAAGTCTCTAGCTCAACTTCTTCAATTCATTGCCGGTAATTATCCTCACTATATTATTTTGTACACTAAGATGCATAATGAAGATTATCGAATGTAAAAAAGGGATAATCCATGGATTTGGGTTCATTGACCCAATCGAGTTAATGGAGCTATGCCAAAGACGAAGCCCGTGGACGCGGAGCGTAACTTGCTCTGGTTTCTCAAGAAGCAACATTTCTGTAAGGAAATACTATTTTCTTACCACTTCGGGTGAGAGTGTTGCTGTCTTGTACATATTAACTTTTGCTTACTCTATGTTAAGTCTAAATGATGAGTTACTGACGTATGTAAACCTTGCATAGCTTTCACTGGATTCTTCTAAGCATTTCCATTGATTTGGGAAGAGTTCAAATCATGGACTCATTACAAAAGGACATGGAAGAGTACCGTAGCATGATCGATATGCTCCAGAAGTAATTTTAATCATTATCGCACTATATCGGTCTCTTTCGTTCAATTTCTGAGATATCAAGTAATTATTAACTCATTCATTCATTTTCTTTGCCAGGCAGTGTTTGTACACGGTTCAAGACTGTGATCCGCGGTCAATGGCGTGAGGAGCTAAGTTTTGAATCGATCTTGGTAAGTAGTGCGAGCTAGGTCCACACATCTCTCTTTAATTCTAGTTTCAATACAATTATCATGCTTGAGTTATTATTTGATTGAATTCTGTTCTTGTAAAGTGCGCGAGGTAGCCATATGGACTAATCTATGTGGATACTACGTTTGCGAGTCCATTCGCGTTATGACTACTGAGCAACCCTTGGAAACTCTTAGAGTACGTAAACAATATATTCATAATTTATTTTTATTACCATAATTTGTGTTGAGTTCCATTCATATTTTTTTATGATGATTGATATTATTCATATTGATCTCCTTCTTTATAGTTGGATGTGATGCAGGAAAACCTCCTACCACAGGACCTCCTACTAGCAATTCATGAGAAATTGGCGGGATTTTTGGTTGACGAGGTCATAGACCCATGCGAAGAATACAGTCTAGAAAGATCCTAAAGCATCCATGTATTGATCTTCATGTAATCAAATAGACGGGCTCTAGACCCGATTAGGACTCGTATACCAAATTGTATATATATGTATGCATGCTCGTAAGAGAAATTATATTATATATGTATCATCGTGTACTAGTACTATGTACTAGCTATGTATACGAAAACTTTTTTGAAATAAAAACACAGAATGAAAAATAATTCAACACAAAACACAAAATGAAAAAGAAAACACAAAACCTTAAAACCCCATCTCCTGCCGCGGCAGCCAAATGACCCAAAACGCTGTCGTGACAGCGAACCGGGACTAAATGTCCTCTAGCCCAGCGCACGACGCGGGGCCACGTGGTGAACCTCTAGTCATGGTTCGTAATAGAACTGGGACTAAAGGTCAGACCTCTAGTCCCGATTCCGCAGTCTCGATTGGCAACCGAGACTAAAGGCCCTTACAAACCGGGACTAAGGGAGTACAATGTTTAGAATTTAAGTTTGGAACTGATGTGCGTAGGATCTTTTCCCGCTCGATATGGGCACGGCTGTTATTTTGCAACGTGAGATAGCCAAACATCCAAATACACACGGCTTAAATTCAAGGGGAGAACTGATTATAACCCCGAGCTCGTGCACCTTTGATTTTAAGTCCCTTTCTTCGTGTGGCTCGCTTCTAATGGCATGTACAATGGTACAGAAGGTCAGTCTTCTCTTACTTCACATAATTTAGAGAATGTAATAAAAATAAGCCATACGATGGTCATCTCTAAAAATTAATGTGAACTGTCTAATTATAGTAAGAAATTGTGTTGATAAGAAAGGCACAAGGTATAATGGAGAAATAGTCTTATCTTATTTTTAAGTGATCATCTCTTAGTTAAGGGAAGGCAACCTTTTCCTTCTTAGGGCATGTACAATGCTAGAGAAGGCGGGTCTTCTCTTAGCCATCCACGTAATCTAGAGAAGGTAATAAAAATAAGTTGTACAATGGGCCATCTCTAAGAATTAATGTGAATTGACTAATTATAGTAAGAAATTGTGTTGATAAGAGAAGACACAAGGTGCAATGGAGAAAAATAGACTTCTCTTATTTTAAGGGATCATCCCTTAGCTAAGAGAGCAACATTCTCTTTCTTTATTCTCTCTCCTCTAACTAAATGAAAATCCGACGTGGCAACCGTGAGGATAGGCTGATGTCACCGCATTGTACATGCCCTGAATTCTCTTACCTCCAACTAAACAAAAATCCGACGTGGCAACTCTAAGAGAAGTCTAACATCACTCCATTGTACATACCCTAGTGCCCTCTTGGGCATTGTTATCTCTTTGTTAAGCTAAATAGAGTAGTCTAATTATCCATTTAAAAAAGAGTAGTCTAATTATATTCCAATGAAATGCCAACTTGGGAGACAAAGACGAAGTTGGTCTGAAATCTCCGGGCGTGTTTGGTAGCCTGCATTGGATTCTTGGCCCGGTCCGCCCGCCTAAAGCAGGCATCGGGCTTGGTTTTGTAGCCCGTTTGGTAGCCTGCATGGGCTACCTAGGTATGGTTTGGGTCTTTTTGTCCCTTGTGTTTGGTTGCTTGCATCAGTGACTTTTGGCCCATTGGATGCAAAAAAATAGGTATTTGGTTGCACACAGGCTGGCCCTTATGGTCACCATTTCAAATTCAGGTGTGCTTACCACCCCTACAAACACATCTGATCGCACACACTACCCTAGAAGAAGATTAGCTTGACGATCACCATAAGAAGAATGACGATGATGAAGTCCTTGAGGCTATCATGTTGGACATGCTATTGTTCTTCAAAACCAGCAGTGTGTAGGTGTTGTACTTCCCCAACTGCAAGTTGCACATGTTGATGTTCTTCATGAGCTGCATCATCGCATCATCCAGCCGATGTTCTCCTTAGTTGATGTAGTTGCCATGAACAAGGTTGTTGTTGTTATGCTCACCTATGTACGTGCGGTATGCCTGAATGCCTCCTCGGTAGTGTCAAAACCTTCATAGCTGTTGTTGGAGTAACCTGAAACTTGATCCTGGGAGTGTATTGATGTTTGCAAGTGCACATATTGTTTGTAGCTAGTTTCGAAGTATAGATATCGATCCCACAGGGAGCCCAAAGGTAAGTGTTTATGGGTGAAGTCTTTGTCACATCCGAAGTTGTCACAGGTCTTCGAGTGAATTGACTGCAAGTGTTGGAATAAGAATGTGGTTTTGATTAAATGAGATGTATTTAAATAGAACTAAAATATAAACTTTAGAAATATAAAGCATAAAAGTAAAGAACGACTTGGCTGTTTGTTGTTTCCTATAGATGGCAAAAGAAGGTGCGGGGAGATTCAGTTCATGGTGATAGTGACTATGCCAGGTGGACGAATGATAAATGTAACAATCATAATCTTATAAATATATGTGTAGGCGAGCAACCCATAATTATCCGAAACTCCTCTTGGTAGATTTCATCCCAACTTCAATAATCCTACTAGCCTGTTATCAAAACCATGGTCAGACGCTAGACATTAAGACCCTTTAGGTCGCTTAGCGATTAAGCTCCTTGGATCGGACTAATGCAATAAGCACAGTGGTTCCTCGTTATCCTCGAGTCTACTAGTTTTCCATTGATATCCCTGTGTCACCCGGAGGTCGCCGGTCCACTAGCGAACATATCTTATCTATGTAGAACAAAGCATCATGTTGTCTGAGCCCTTAATTGGACAACAAGCATTAGGCATCCCACAGATAGTCAAGCACACATAATATAATAATTAGAATCAAATCACAAACTAATGGAAAATATATCAAGGCACATCACATCTCACCAATCCCCTACATCTCCCACGCCCAAGGGAATTACTCACACATGAGAGAAGAACGGATCATCAATATAATCAAATAAAGGGAATTTGTCTCTGTATTACTATGGAGATCCACAATAAGAATAGAAAAATATCCAACACAATTCAAGATGGGAAGAAACAATCTCAAACCCTAGTCTTTCAAGGTGGAGATCCCTCTCTCTCTCAAGTACAAGTAGTGGCTATGGGGTGTATTGGCTAGGAGGTCGAAGATCGTGGAGCGAGATGAAGAACGTCTTCCCCTTCTTCTCTGGATCTCTTCTTTCTCCCTTCTAGATGGTATGGCGGCTGCTGTGTTGTGTTTTTGTCCTTGGTACCTTCATGGAAGTTCTCCCTTTTGACAAGACAGAGGCGACAACAAGTAAAATGTGGGAACTATATGGCTGGGAAAATATTCCCGCTAGTTGCTCGTTAAAGCTTCTGTATGGTCCCCTCGAGTGCTTCCAAAGAGAGACTCACTTGTTTTCTCCAGAATATTGTGTTTCTCTAGTTAAAACCTTATGTTGATATTCAGAACCTGAAACACACATTAAAAACTAAGTTTTCTTTGCTACGGAAGTATTAGCATTAGGTAAAGCTAGAAAACGATCAAATCTGGGAGAAAACCATCAATAAAAGCCATAAAAAATGTGTCGAATATCACAACTATCAACTCCCCCAAGCTTAGATGTTGCTCGCCCTCAAGTGACAAGGAAATAAGGAAGAATAGCGGAGATTCGAGATTGAAAATAAAGGAACACACAAGTTTGAATTGGTGTCAAATTCTTTTCTTCATAATCCCTGCAATCTTAAATATGATCATACAAGTATTCACAAGATTGCACCGAGTCCACTTCCTAACCACGTATATCTTGTTAGCAAATGAATCGTATGCCCAAGCAAGTGTAGAAAGTTTAGCTAGGAAAGTGAGACAAATTCTTTTGGTGCCTCTCTTTGTTGAGAGATGAGAACTTTTTGTTCTTGTTTATTTAATCAATTAAGAGTACTCAAGTTAGCATCAAAACATTTAATTTAAGAACAAGTCATCTACTCCCATGTCAAAATCTCAAGATTCTCAAAGCACCTTTTTCCTCCTTTTGTCTTTCAAAAACTTCAGCTCTTTCATAGAGAAATCATGCCACTATTTTTAACATGTTAATTGGGGCTATGTTGTGCACTCGTGACCATGCCAATAAATAATTGTTTGAGCAATAATGGGTCAGAGGAGTTGACATGGGTATACTCTACAGGTACTCGAGCTTGGTATATACGGTCTGAATACGTATAGGCCCACGGTGTCGCCAAGGCCCAAAACGAAGGATTCGAGTAATCTGCGGACTCTCGATTGCTTGAAGAACAAGAAGAATCTAAAGATAGAAAGTTTAAAGGGGAAAACCCTAACTTGTAACCAACTCGACCTGCTACCCGAGACCTAGCCTATCTATATAAAGGCTAGGAGGGGGCGGCGAGGAGACCACACGCAACCCTAGTTTCCACAACCCTCGCCAGATTGCATCTGCGCACCATTGTAACTTTCGATTCCTTCGATAATTCCACGAGCAGACAAGCAGGAGTAGGGACCTCTACGAGGCCTGAACCTGGGTAAATCTTTGTCCCCTATGTGCTTGTCTGTTAGCCGATAGATGTCTCCAGCGCTCCCTCCTTCTCCAAAACCCAAGTCCATAACAATGGGCATTGACGAGTTAAACCCTCGTCAATTGGCGCCGTCTGTGGGAATTGGGAGTGCTGATGTTGCGGCTTCTTCGGCCCAATCAACCACGATCTACAACTCCGCAACAACGGATATTCGCCAGCTCTTTGGTGCGTTCGACTTCACCGTCCACACGCCGGCCACTCGCCCGGCCTTCGAGTCCGTGGTCGATGGAATCAGCCTGGCGATCGGGAGCTTCCGCTTCCAAGTTGGTCAGATGGGCATGCTTCGCATGCCTGATCAGCCGACAGCACCGGCGATTGCCCCAACATCGTGGTTTCCTCTGTCGATCGGCACCCTCAACGAGCTCAACGCCCCGACAGCGTCGAGAACATCGTGCCGATAGCGATCGACTCCGACTGGCGATATGGTTATCAAGATGGAACCTACGGTTCCGGATCTGAGAGTTGTGGAAGCAGCAGCTTCCCCAATCACTTCATGTGTGCCATCATCAACACAGGCGACACCTCTGCCAACCGCGACAACGGCGGCAATCGCGGCAATGGAACCGACCCGCCTAATGGCGACAACGGTGGCAATGGCGGCAATGGCTGTAACGGTGGCAATCGCGTCCCCGTTGACAACGGAGGGGCAGTCGAACCTCCAACCATAGTAAACGAGCAAACCGACGAACGTGTCGTAATCAAGCTCAACGAGCAAGAATGGGCTCGCTGCCGCGAGGCCTTGCGAGGCACCCCTCTACCCTTCGGATCCCCGCAGGAACTGCTGATGGGTTATCACTGGCTCCTGAAGGAAGAATTCAAGCGCCAAGTACAAACAATCGCGCAACTCGAGGCGCGCAAAAAGGCGGCAGACGAGTCGAGCCTTAGCCGTGCTGGACTCTCCTCCTACGGAGGATCCTCCTCAAAGGGCAACGAGCACCTCGCCAAGAAGAGGCAGTCTCGGATGTCCCACCTCACCGAGCAGGAACGCATAGAGGCCGCAAAGGTCCTCGACTTCGGCTCTATGACAGTCGACACCAAGGGCAATGTGGTCCCCAAAACGCCGCAGGCTGCGGTGACAGCGGCCACCATGTACCTCTTGAACAACCAACCACCAGCTGGAGACCCCCGAGCCGCCATGCACCGATCTACAATAGCGGGCTTGGGATTAATCAAGGCCGCCCTCGACAAGGATCCGACACCGGAGCCAAAGAAGGGCAAAGCGCTAGCAAAGCGGTACTCCTCGCCCTCATCCAGCGATGACAACCATGACTTGTCTCGACGTCGCTGCTCACGACGACACGACCACGACTACGACGCACGTGATGACATCACGCAGTGCAAGATCGACAAATCAAGAGCACGACGTGCTCGGTCGACTGACTCACAAGAGGAGGACGTGGAGCTCTACGGTGCCAGATGCTTCAGCAGATCCATTAGGCAGAAGCGAATGCCTAAAGGGTTCAAACTCCCGTCGGAGAACCCAAAGTTTGACGGTCTACAGGACCCCAAGATTTGGCTAGAGGACCACATCTCCTCCGTTAGACTCCATGGAGGCAGTCGAAGCACTGCCATGCAATGCTTGCAGCTACAGCTGCAGGGCGCCGCCCGAGCATGGCTCAATAACCTCCCACGCGGATCCATTCGTAGTTGGGATGAGCTGGTTTATAGCTTCATGCGCAACTTTAAGGGCACGTACAAACGGCCCGCATCAATCGAAGAGCTGAGATGCTGCCAGCAAAGATCTAGCGAATCGCTGCGCTCCTACATCCAAAGGTGGTCCATCATCAAGAACTCCGCGGAGAACATCTTGGAAGATCGTGCGATTGACGCATTCAACGGTGGTGTCCGCCGTTTAGAACTCAGAGAGGAGCTGGGCCACTCAAAGCCCAAGACCATCGACCACCTGATGGAGATCGCGAATCGGTGGGCCGATGGAGAAGACTCGGTAAAGAATCACGTTCACTCCGACAAGGAGGCGGATCTCGAGCACAGACGCGATTGCCGAGGCAAGCGTCGCATGCGCATTTACGACAACCGCGACGACCTCAACATGGTCGCGAATGGCTACGCCGAAAGATGCGACGACAACCGCAACAGCGGATACCGTAGCGGCGGATACCGCGACTCCGGCAAAACCACGCAAGTATGGCCACGCCATACTCGCGACGAGGCACCCGCAAGCTCCATTGAGGACAAACTGTCCGGGCCATGTACGGTGCACTTCTACATCGACAAGCATGATGTCAAGAAGAAGTCCAACCACCTCCTCAAGGATTGCCGCGAGTTCCTCAAGCTACATGAGGGACTGGTTCGGATGAACTGCAATGCAGTCGAAAGAGGCTATGGAGCCGCTCCAGACGCCGTGGCACATGGTGCACCGCCACCACCACCTGGGCCACCCCCGAACAGAGCCGCACCAGACCAGCACCACGGAGGCGAACCGTACCCACGGGCCATGGGCACCATGATGATCCAAAAGGGACGCCCCTCCAACAGGGTGTAGAAGGCCATCACTCGCCAAGTCAACTTGGCCACGCACTCGCCACCATCCACCACTGAGTACCTCAGTGGAAGCGAGTCATGCATCACCTTCGACAAGCGCGATCACCCACCTCAGATACCCCGTCCAGGTCATTGCCCCCTCGTACTCGAGGCGCAAATTGGAGGCTTCGACATGAGTCGCGTCTTCATGGATGGCGGAAGCGGCATCAACCTCATATTCACGAGTACCTTGCGAGCAATGAGAATCCCTCTAACCTGCCTGGAGGCATCGGACACAATGTTCCACGGCATCATCCCAGGGAAAGGCGTATACCCCCTGGGCAAAATCAACCTCGACGTCATCTTCGGCACGCCGAAGAACTTCTGGCGCGAGCGCATCGATTTTGAGGTCGTCGACTGGCCCTCACAATACCACTGCATACTCGGGCGCGTCGCGTTCGCTAGGTTCATGGCAGTACCCCACTACGCCTACCTGCAGATGAAAATGCCAGGTCCCAATGGCGTCATCACGATCAATAGGAGCTTTGAACGATCTGACAGTTGTGACGGGGAATTCAACAGAATCTCCCAGTCCTTCGGCATGCAGGAGGAACTCGCGAGATTGAAGGAGACGACATATAACAGCCTGCCTCCCCTGAGCAGGCCAAGCTCACCTGATCTCTCCTTTGACTCATCTGTGCACACAAAGAAGGTGCAGGTCCACCCATCGGATCCCGCCAAGACGGCCCTCATCGCCAACAACTTGAGTCCCGCATAGGAACTCGCGCTCATCGAATTCCTCCGTGAGCACTGGGAAATTTTTGCCTGGTGTCCTGCGGACATGCCAGGAGTTCCCAGGGAATTCACCGAGCACGCACTCAACGTCAACCCCGACGCAAGGCCAGTCAAGCAAACAATCAGGCGACTGTTTGAGCCACGAGTGTAGGCAGTCGGAATGGAGATCAATAGACTCCTCGAGGCCAAGTTCATACGCGAGATCAAGGAAAGCCCTTGGCTCGCCAACACGGTGCTGGTACCAAAAAAGGACACGGATATCATGCGGATGTGCATGGACTTCACTTCTCTGAACAAGCACTGCCCAAAGGATCACTTCCCGCTGCCACGGATCGACCAGATCATCGACTCCACCGCGGGATGGGAGCGCCTCTGCTTCCTTGATGCCTACTCAGGCTATAATCAAATTCGAATGAAGGAGGAAGATCAAGAGAAAACAGCATTTACAACGCCCTTCGGCGTGTTCTGCTACAACACAATGCCCTTCGGGCTAAAAAACGCGGGAGCCACCTACCAGCGGTGCATGCAGGCTTGCCTCAAGGAACAACTGGGTCGCAACATCCAAGTCTATGTCGACGACATAGTACTCAAGACCAAGGAGGAAGCCTCTCTAATCGATGATTTGCGCGAAACCTTCGCCAACCTCGACCGCTACCGGATCAAGCTCAATCCGGACAAATGCGCCTTCGGCGTACCATCTGGGAAGCTACTCGGGTATCTCATCTCCGCGAGGGGAATCGAGGCAAACCCAAAGAAGATAAAAGCCATACTGGCCATGGAGAAGCCGAAGAACATAAGAGGTGTCCAGCAACTGGCCGGACGAATCGCGACCCTCAGTCGATTTATCAGTCGGATGGGTGAAAATGCACTGCCCTTCTACCAGCTCCTCCGCAAAGCTGAAAAATTCGAGTGGACCAATGAAGCGCAAGAAGCATTCGAAGATCTCAAGCGCCTGCTATCCACTTCGCTAGTGCTGGTGACTCCACGAGAAAGGAAACCACTGTTGCTGTTCATCTCTGCCACTAACCAGGTGGTCAGCACAGTGCTCATCGTCGAGCGAGCTGAGGAAAACAAGGTTCACGGCGTACAACGCCCAGTCTACTACCTCAGCGAGGTCCTCACGCCAACAAAACAGCGGTACCCGCACTACCAGAAGCTGGCATACGGCGTCTTTATGACCGCCCGGCGACTGCGCCACTACTTCCAGGAGCACCCAATCATGGTAGTCAACGACGCCCCGCTGGGACATATCCTCAATAACCCCGACGCCACGGGGCGAGTCGCGCTTTGAGGAATAGAGCTGTCTCCACGAGACATCACATACGAAAAGCGCGACACAATCAAGTCGCAAGTTCTCCTTGACTTCCTCGTGCACTGGATGGAGAACCAACTTCCGGACAAACTAGATATGTACTACCTCTGGACAATGCACTTCGATGGGTCCAAGCGGAAGGGCCGGAGCAGCGCAGTGTCATCGACATCACCTCAAGGGGACAAGCTAAAATACATCCTGCGAATGCAGTTCACAGCCTCAAACAACGAGGTTGAATACAAGGCCCTGTTGCACGGGATGAGGATGGCAAAAGCCTGCAGCGCCAAGAGGCTTATCATATACGGCGACTCCAAGTTGGTCGTCAACCAAACAATGCATGAGTGCGACGCACTGAACAACAACATGATCGCGTACCGCGACCTCTATGACACACTCGAAGGAGACTTCGACGGGTGCGAGCTGCGACACGTAGGTCGCGAAAGCAACGAGGAAGCGGACGCACTCGCCAACATAGGCTCTACCTGCGCCCCCATACCACCTGGGGTATTTCTCGAGCGCATATGCGAACGCTCCATCAAGCCAAAGGCCGCAGAGAAGAAAGCAAGCGCAGCAATGGACTCGGGGGCTGCACCACCCAATGAGCTGATGGCACTCGATGACTTGGAGCTGAACACAGGACTCGAGGGACCAATGAGCGTCATGATGATAGAGCAATCCTGGACGCAGCCATACATTACGTACCTCCTCAGCAAGAGGCTACCGGACGATCCGACAGATGCACGGCACATTGCGCGGCGATCCAAGGTATTCGCCGTTATCAACAGCGAACTGTACAAGCGCAGCATCATAGGAGTACTACAACGATGCGTCTCCCTGGCTGATGGAAAAGCAGTTCTCCTGGATATCCATGAAGGGACTTGCGGGCACCACGCCGACAGTCGCGCCCTTGTTGCCAAAGCTCTACAAGCTGGATTCTACTGGCCCACGGCCATACGCGACGCCAAAGACATAGTCCAAAAATGCAATGCTTGCCAGCGATTCGCGGACAAGCCACACGAACCAGGCGTAGAGCTCCGGCCAATCCCGTTGGCCTGGCCCTTCGCACAATGGGGGCTCGACATGGTCGGCAAACTTCTAAGGTCCTCGCGAGGAGGCTACGTCTACCTCTTGGTCACAGTCGACAAATTCACCAAGTGGATCAAAGCCATGCCAGTGACCAACCAATCTAGGCACAACGCAGTCAAGTTCTTTGAGTCCATCGTCTACTGCTTCGGAGTGCCGCACAGCATCATCACCGACAACGGGACGAACTTTACATCCAAGGAGTTCCAGGAATTCTGTGAGAACCTAGGAATCAACATCAGCTACGCCTCAGTCGCGCATCCACAGACCAACGGTCAGGTGGAAAAAGCAACCGGCTCGTCTGCAGCGGCATCAAGAAGCGACTCCTCCGACCACTCGGACAAGTCGCGGGTTGCTGGCCAGATGAACTGCAATCCGTACTCTAGAGCCTACGTACAACTCCAAACAGCGCCATGGGCTACACGCCATTCTTTATGGTGCACGGAGCAGAGGCGGTGCTACCCGCCGAAGTACGATACAAGGCGCCGCGCGTAGTCGCTTACAGCGAACAAGAATCATCCCTTGCACTCGAAGACTCTGTCGACCTCCTTGTGAAGCGGGAAATCGCCGCGAGAGATCAACGATCTACCAGGAGAACTGCGCAACTACCACGATGGGAGGCTTCGCCCGGATCCTTCGTCAAGGCGACCTAGTCCTGCTGATCAAGCGGCAGGGCATCTCAAGCTCGAGTCCCCCTGGGAAGGACCGTACGTGATTACAGAAGTAATCTCAGGTGGCGCCTATCGCCTTCAAGATTTAGAGACAGGAGTCGCATACTCCAACCCCTGGAACGTCACACAACTACGATGCTTCTACCCCTAGTTGTTTTTTACTTTTACACCGCAAACAAGGCTACTCAGCCAAGGCTACTTAGCCACATATTGTACCTCGCACTGTTCTTCGAATAAATAAAAGATAAGTGCCCCAAAACTCTGTGTTCTCCTTTAGTTTGTCAATTTATGTACTCGGGGGCTGCGCCACCCTATACACATCTATTCTTCGAACCAAAACGCGATATCCTGAGTAGATGGTACATCAATCGAACCCCTTAACACAACCTCAACCGGTACCGCAACGCCTTTTGACAGCTTGACAAGGGACTGAGATAAAACATGGCCAGGCTAACGAAAAGGACTCGCATAGTTCAACGCACCTCATACTAACAAAGCTCTTTATACACATTTGACAATAAATTATCTACAACATCTATATGAACTTTACAACACAATTACACTAACACAATTACACTTATGTGCAGGATACAAATTAGGCTACTACTGCAGCAGGAGAATGTTGGTTTGTTCCTCAAAGAAGTCGACGATCTCTTCTGCTGGGCGATCCACCGCCTGGTAGTACGGCACCATATTCCAGGCAGAACCTGCTGGTGGTGCAGGTGGCCTAGACGCAATTTCTGCAATGTCTACGTCAGGCCTGTGCAATCGCACCATTGACAGAGCAGCCTTGGCACCGGCCACCAACTGTTGCCTCACGCATTCGCGAACCGCGGACAGATCCTAAAACTTGGCTAGGAGGGCCAGCAAGCTTGATGGAGTATCATCCAGCGAGAACATCGTCCAATAAATGTTCTTCAAGCATGACTGCGATTTCTTCAGAAAGAGCAGCACTCGTGACGCATGATCCTGTAGGGTCTCCAGCGCAATCGCACGATCATGATCTACCCAGAAGTATCCACTCTCCCGAAGTTGCTTCTGAGTAAGATCATGCAGGCGAATGTCAATTCTATCCTTCTCCTCCTATGAATGACGCGCACTGACAACTACACGAAGTAGCAACAACAACATGAGTACAATGTACCACTGCGAGTAACTACAAGGAAAAGATAAGAACCAGCAAACTAACATTTGAATTGGTCGCCCAGCTGCGCCACCTCGCTAAGTAGATACTGCTCTCGGGCGGCGGCTTTTTCCGCCTTCGACTTCCACACGTCTGCATTACCGCGGAGCACGGGCAACTCACGCTCCATCTGCTTCACGCGATCACGCAGTCGCGAAAGCAAGGACAACTCATCTACTCTGGAGCGTGATGGTGCCACGGTATCATCAAGAGCTGGAGAGTCCTGGGTCCCCCTCACAGAATCACTTGATGTACCCTACCACAAGTCAAGATAGAAGCAAATAAGACGACCAAATCAACACAACGACAAAAGGGTCAGATGCATTCAAGACCAGCATAAGTATCAGCAGATACACTCGCCAGCAGGCATGTTCTTAAACAAAAGGACATAAACTAATCAACTATTACAAAGCTAACTAAGGAGCAGCTGGCTTCTTCGACTTCGACGGCTTCGGGGGCTTCATCAAGTCTGTGGCAGTATCAGACGCCACTGACTTTCCGCCAGCCCCTGAGGCCGAAGCTTTCGCCGCCTTCTTGGCACGTTGGAGCTCCTTAGAATACTTCGCAACGGTATTTATCAAGTGATGCCCATATTTGCCACAGGCAGTCGCGAAAGGAGCGAAGACTACCTGCTGACCATCCGCACCAACAGGCATCGCCTTCGACACCGCGGAAGGATCGATCTCGACTCCGTGGGCCTGCACCATGGCGAGTGACATGGTCGCGCCAGCCGCACGGAGTGAGTTCTTGTAGGTGGAAGGCACACCCCCGGCGAGTGACTCCACCAGCTCGTCCATATTATTGATCAGCTCCGCCTTGGGCATCAACTCCTCCCGGAGGCGACTGAGGGTGACCTTAGCCTTGGAAAGTGTATCCTGGACGGCGGTGCTACGGTCCTCGACTGCGGACACCGCACCTGCCAGAGCGTCATCGCGACGAAGGGCCTATGGGTCAAAGCTCAAATCGCCAGCATCTGTACATAAACCCACACATGGACCAAAACATCAGCGCCACTAGCAAAAACATTCGAAGCAGAGAAGGATAAACAATATCCACAAGCAAAAATACCTGAGAGGGCCTTGGCGATTGAGAATAGTTGTTCTTCGAACAACTTTTCCCTAGCCGCAAAGGAAGCACGCAGATCCTCTTCACGCTTCTGCGCCTCGTCACGCGCTGCGATTGCCTCTTCGCGACCCTTCACAGCCGCGGCAAGTGTCTTCTCCATGGTGGCGGTGTTATGCAATAAGGCATTATGTTCAGCTACAGGACAAGCAAAAGTTGATCATCAGTCGACTATATCCAAAGGAGCAGACGAAGGAGAATAAAGTGTAGAATACTCACTTTCAACCACGCGGTGACGCGTCTCCAGCATTGCATGCTGGCGACCCATCGCCATCACCTGTTCTGCCAAGTGCACGGCTTCCTTCACAAGGAGCTATAGCACAACCAAGGAATCAGCAGAGGCAACAAACAACGTCGACTGCAAACTAAAACGAAGAAAAGCTATACTTACATGGTCCTCTAGCGACTCCGAAGATGTCTGTTGTGCCGTCACCCGGGCAACCATTCGATGCTCCCCTGCATGGGGAGAACTGGAGGAGTTGTGCCCGGAGTGGGCCGCCACCGGAGGGGAAGGAGCACGCTCGACCTCTTCCTTGGCCTTCGAGGTCGCGACTCCTGATTCCTTTAAAAATTGGACGTCGCCAGAAGATGACGACGCCTCTTGACTACAAGATAACGACCATATCAACAAAATGGCAAACCCAGAGACAAGCCAAAAGGAAGCGAACAGAGAAGAACAAGTGAACTAGAAAGCTTACCAGTCAAACTTGTCAAAGTCAAACGTGGCCTCCACCGACTCCGACGAAGACTCCTTGGGCAATCGCATCTTCTTGCGAGAAGATGGTGCCACAGCCCTCACAAGAACGGCAGGAATTGGCGACTCTGCACCAACGCCCGTGCCTTCCGGAGTCGAAGGAGACGACGCGTCGGAGTCCTCGCTGCGCGAACGCTTGCGAGTATCCGAACTATCGGACTCGGGGGCTTCCTCCTCCACATCAGAAGGGACAGTCGACTTAGACTCATCCTCTTCTAAGGCTTCGCGAGGAATAATCCCCTCAGGAAGAGGGGGCATACAAGGCGACACCACCCAATCCTACATACAAACAACAAAAATCAGCAAAAAGCACGTAAGCAATAGAAGAGCAATCGACAAAAATAAGCTACTACGTAGCACAACTATACCTCAGGAGGAGGATTCGAAGCATCAAATGGAGGAACAACTGGTTCACTGGGAAGCACATCCTTGCCAGTGTACTTCGTGACCAGTCGAACCCTCTTGTCCACCTCACTCGCGGACATGCCATCGGCAGACACGCGAGTGGGATCATCAGCGCTAGCCCATTTAAACATGGGGTGGACTCTGGCTTGCAGAGGCTGGACGCGATGGCACAACCAAGTTCGGATGAGAGCGCAACCTCCCTCCTCTTTACCTATGAGACTCTCGAGGTCGTAGACGCGTTGATACAGCACGTCTGTCTCCGCGTGTTCGCCAGGCATGACTACGTTCTTCCAGGAGCGCATCCTCCTGCACAGCGTCGCGGGATCGAAGGGCGCGAGTCCAAAATGCTCATCTTTGGCCTTCTGATCGCGGATGTAGAACCATTTGTCCCTCCACCCTTGGACAGACGCCGTGAGCTTGATGTTGAAGTAGGTGGCGGATGGGTCGACGTGGATTCCGCAACCACCTACATCATAAACTAAAGAGCCAGATGCATACTGGCGCTTCAATTTGAAGATGCGCTTGAAAAGGCCAAAGTGTGGCTCGATTCCGAGCCAGCACTCGCAGAGTGTGATGAAGCAAGAGATGTGGAGGATCGAATTTAGGGACAACTGATGGAGCTGGAGCCCGTAGAAACAAAGAAGACCCCTAAAAAAGGGGTGAAGAGGCAAGGAAAGACCGCAAATGATGAATGCAAGAAACATCACTCGAAAACCAGCGGGAGGAGCAGGAATGGTCTCACCGGCGGGGCGTCTTGTCGGCGATCGCGGATAGCACTCCATCTTGGCGAATAATACGGAGATCAGACGCCTTGATGATGGAAGGGCGCCACGCACCATTCGTGTGACGCTGGTGCCGTGACCTTTTCTTCCCACCGTGGCGGCGTTTGGTGCAGCGGTGGAGCCGCTTCTTCTTCGCCGCGACAGCGGTGGCCATGAATCGATGGCGCCTCCCTTCTTCTTCCCTATTGCACGACGGTGATGTGAGCGAAGAAAGTAGCTCGGGAACGAGCGGAGCTGGTCTAGCGTCGTGGAGGAAACGGGCGCAGGAAAAAGCAGAGGAGTAGCAGCAATGGCGATGGCAGCAAGGAAGAATGAGCACAGATGGGAATATTACCACCGTAGCGCCGCTACTTAACCCCTGGAAGATGCAATCCAACGGCTCAGAAAAACCCTATTGGACGCGTGGCACACATCGTGTTGGACACGTGGAGAAGGGGAAGTGCGAACCGTCCGTCCACTACTCCCATTACGCACGGAATCGAGGAGGCGCAGTTAAAATAAAGATTACGCACGCCCAGTCAAATCAAAGTCAGGAAGTGGGACCCACTGCTCGTCACGTCCCGTCAAACTCGCTCACGAAGCGAACGAGGTCGCCTGGCGTCAAGCGGCGTCATCAAAGCTACAGAGCAAAAAACTTCGACTAATTTAGTCCTTGCTGGAGTCTTCGACTCCACCAAGAACTCGAGGGCTACTCTCATAGGGAGCGCTAGCCGCGCACCCTATGATTTTCTTTTTGCAGGAATAAGGATAATCAAAAGGTGAACCCAACCACTCGAAATACGATTCGATTATGGACATGGGTTACTCCCATAGGGAGCGCCGGAAACAAATTCGACTGAAACAAGCAAAAGACGAGAGCAGTCGCAAAAATGATTCTTTAGTCCCTTCCTGAGTCTTCGACTCAACCAAGCACAGCAGTCACAAAATGATTCTTTAGTCCCTGCATGAGTCTTCGACTCAACCAGGCACTCGGGGGCTACTCCCATAGGGAGCGCTGGTCGCGCACCCTATGATTATTTATGCAAAAACTGTGTGTCGATAACATCCACACTCAAAACTCATGGCGACACCGCCTCATAATTTTCCCTACAAAGAGACTGCATCTACTGGGTCACCCAAATCGTCTCCGCGATGATAAAATTCGGATGCCGCGCTTACAGCGTGAAGGTAAGACCTGAATAAGGCCTGACAACGCATTTAGCTACGCACTACCAGAAATATATCCGTGCCTACAGGTATGATGAACATGCCTTGACGGACGCGTCGAGTGCTCACACCCATATAACTGGAATTCGACTCCTGTAAGACCTCCGCGACTTGAGTCGAGTTACGCCAGCACTTTTTCGGATTCGAGTCCGAGGACTCGAGTTCGAGTAGATTGCGTTGTTTCACCCTAAGGTGGTTAACTGATACCGATACTTCGGTTACATCAGGCACGCATATTGACAATCCTTATGACACAAATAAAAGCAGTCGAAATATATACTCATTCAGGCACTCGAAAGGCTTCAAAAGTCCCCAGTCGAATCTGCGATTCCACTAGACACTCGGGGGCTACTGACATGGGTATACTCTACAGGTACTCGAGCTTGGTATATACGGTCTGAATATGTATAGGCCCACAGTGTCGCTAAGGCCCAAAACGAAGGATTCTAGTAATCTGCGGACTCTCGATTGCTTGAAGAACAAGAAGAAGCTAAAGATAGAAAGTTTAAAGGGGAAAACCCTAACTTGTAACCGACTCGACCTGCTACCCGAGACCTAGCCTATCTATATAAAGGCTATGAGGGGGCGGCGAGGAGAACACACGCAACCCTAGTTTCCACAACCCTCGCCAGATTGCATCTGCGCACCATTGTAACTTTCGATTCCTTCGATAATTCCACGAGTAGACAAGCAGGAGTAGGGACCTCTACGAGGCCTGAACCTGGGTAAATCTTTGTCCCAATGTACTTGCATTGGCCGATAGATGTCTCCAGCGCTCCCTCCTTCTCCAAAACCCAAGTCCATAACAATGGGCATTGACGAATTAAACCCTCATCAGGAGTACTACAACTTCACTTGGAACGTGAAACCATGAGGAGAATAAAAAATTTACCCGTCATAGCATTACTACTACAGACGTTTACATAACTCAATAGCCGAAATCAAGTGGTTTCCCACATTTAGATTGTTTGTTGGCCAGCGGAGTTAATATATCCCCATGGAGCACGACGGAGTTGTAATGACACGCATAAAGCAATATCTTACGGTAATTATTAGGAAAATTAGTGGCACAATCTCTACTACTTCGAAGCATCCATTTTATCAAACAATTTTAATCAAGGGTACTATCGATTCTATTTATATTAAGCTCAAATAGGATGGAGTAGTTCTAAACTTAAATTCTTTGGGCTAAACATGGACTCGAGTCATCTTTCATATGCTTTTTCTTGTTGTAAAAATGTAGGAAGTATTTTTAACCAAGTTCATTGCTCATTGTTTTAAGGCTAAAAAGAAGACACTAGCAAAGGAATAAAATTCCTAGGATAACAAGCTAAGCAGGGAGTGACTCCAGTGCAAGCAAGTAAATAATTGTAGGATCAATTTAAGTGTGCAAAAAGGATGATGAAAGGAATGTGATACCTCTTCTTGCTTGCTTCGTTCTCGTATTTGAGTCGAACCCCCTCTGTGTTTCCATATTGCCAAGTCACCTGAAATTGAGCAATCTACGAGAGAAACAAAGAAACAAACTTGCAAATAAAATTACGACTAATTTTTTTTGTATTTTTGGTTTAAGGAATGCAAACTGAAAATAAACATGCAACTCGAAGAAATAAAATAAATCAAAAGAATAAATAAAAACATGAATGCAAAGTTTGGAGGTTTTCAAACCTCCCCCAAGCTTAGGCTATTGCCAGGCTCAGTTGTTGCCATCATTTGGCAGCTAGTGCGGATACTACTGGTAGTAGTCGGGGAAGTGGGTCATGAAGTGACTGAAGTTGTGAGTCAAAGCATTCACATCTTCATTCAATCCTTGAAGAGTGTGGTCGATCTCCCCAACGCACTGGTTGAGTTGCTGGAATTCCTGATAGGGGTCATAGTTGTACCCCTGATGTGGCTGGTTGGGCCACGGGTCCCAAGCTCCCTCTTGCTGCTGCTATTGCTATCCATCCCAAGCAGGGTTGCGTCCTTGCTCTTCCTCCTGATCCTGCTCCTTCTCCTCCTCATCCTTATCCTGCTGCCCTCCTTCTTCATCTTCCTCGTCATTGGGCTGGAGCTCGGACACGATCTCCATCACTTGGTCCTTGGTGAGGATCCAAGTGTCCTTCTCCACAATCGAGAAGGCTTGGGGACAGGAGAACTAAACCTGCTCACCCTGTGCATCACCAAGATAACTGAATTGATATGATCGGAGCCTCCGGTTAGCATGGTAAACACCAAGAAAGCTACAAGCAGTCAAATACTTGACATCCATGAGTTTGGAGCTATCAACAGGTTGCATAACAGGTAGTACAATATTTAATGCATAGGCAAGGTGGGTTACCAATCCACCGATGCGAATATCACCTTTGGTCTTGTTGCTTTGGTGGCGAAGGTGCTAGATGAGTAGATCCGCATGATTGGGGCTTTGCGGTGAAGTGGGAAAGAGAGCCTTGGTGATCATTGCCATGTACGCATTGGCCATGGAACCGGTGTCACCTCTTCCCAGTAGTGTGTTGGTGAGGAACAAACCATAGTAGCGGATGGTTGGGTTCTAAATGGTGGACATCTTCTTCTGGTAAAATTGTCTGCCACCATTAATAGAAATAACCTCCCAAGTTTCTCCACGTGTGACGCTATAGAGGTTAGTAATAGTGGGCTCCCCAACATGAGGGAAACCGAAAGCATTGCAAAATTGTTCAAAATTTATTTCATAGTGCTGCCGGTTCGTGGTGAAGCTCACCGTGCACATATTACCTTTCTCCCTGTGGTCGTCGTGAAAGGATGCAAGGAACTCATGGGTAAGCTCGGTGTAGGTGTCGTGGCTTGCGAAGCCAAGTACCACCAACCCCGCCTTGTTTCCCATGAGGTCGAAGTCCGCCTTCAACCCTGTCGTGGTGAGAAAGTTGTGGTCGGCCCAACGTGTGGACAACACCCTCCTTGATGAGACCATGGCCAACTTGGGGTCGCACTTGGCTCGGGACCCCGAGCTCGAGCCCTCACCCTATTGGCGCTTGCTCGAACAAAAAAGGTTACCGATTTTGTTCATCGTGATGCACTGAAAAATTTCACCATAAAACTTTAGGCATATAGTTTCTACATGATATATGAACGATTCTACATGGAAAAATTTAATCCTAACATGAGAAATTAATAGGAAAAACAAAATAAGCTTGAGTTCATCCACTAGATAAATGTGAGAGTTTCAACCATGGAAATCTGAAAATAAAGCATGGATAGGGAGAGAAACATACCGATCTGTTGATTCCCCCACTCAAACAAACAAAATCCATGAAGAATCAAAAGTTCTAGGTGGATTTTGAGAGGTTTGGAGAGAGAATATGAGAGAAATAATGAGGAGAGGTGGAAGACCTAGCCGCCCTGGTGCGATTTTATGGTCGCACCAAACTATACGTCCGGAACTATACGGGCGGGTGATGTTGTTCCACCCGTATAGTTGCGGCGGCGCTGCCAACTAGGGTTTCTTTATGCAGAAAACAGCTATACGGACGCAACTATACGGCCGGCTCATAGTTGGTCATTAAACTGTCTGTCTCTCGAGATAAATTTCTAAAACTAGCATCGATATCTATACGACCGAAACTATACGGCTGCAATTTTTATTCCCGCCATATAGTTGGTCATTAAAACCTCAGTACCTTTGGGATAAATTTCTACGAAAGCATCAATATCTATACGACCGGAGATATACAGCCGGAATTTTTATTCCCGCTGTATAGTTGGTCGTTAAACTCTTAGTACTTTTCAGAAAATTTTGTACGAAGGCATCGATATCTATACGACCGGAGCTATATGGCCGGAATTTTTATTCCCACTGTATAGTTGGTCGTTAAATTCTCTGTCTCTTCGAAGAAAATTTGTTGATGGCAAAGATATCTATTCGACCGGAATTTTTATTCCCGCCGTATAGTTGGTCATTAAACCATCAATAATCATCAAAAAAAATTCTATTTCCTCAAGAATACCTTCTTATCCCAAAACTTAGAGAAATACCTTATTTTTAATAGAAAATTGATAGTAGAAATTGTCGACCGACATTAGTATATTAAGAGCAAAATTTTAGCTTCTGTAGATGGAAAACTCAAACTTTTATTCTTATTATTATTCTATACTCATTCAATCGATGTTTCTACTACTTTTTGATAGCTGCATCTTCACGGGCGTGCTTCCGCAAGAATGTCTGTGAAGAAGTGGTAGAAATGCGATGAACTTATTATTCTCTAATCTACTTTATTGACGAGATGGATTGACTCCCATTAAGTATTTTATTAAGAATGACTGAGTAACTCAACCTCTTCTCTATTCTCGAATTCTTACCTTGGGTTGCCCCTTATCAAAGGCACTTACCACATGGAATCGTTTTGCCGGTGGAATATATCTTTCTCCTGCTTCTAGCTTCTTTGGAAAATACCGGATGATTTCAGCATCATAAACATTGAAAATTATCTTTCCTTCAGCACAATCAACTGATGCACCTGCAGTACTAAGGAAATGTCTTCTAGGTGTTATAGATAATCTTTCATCTTCTGGCATCTCAAGAATAATAAAATCAGTGGGAATAACATGCTCATCTATTCTATGTAGAACATCTTCAATCATACCAATGGGTTGTTTAGTGGACTTGTCAGCTATCTGTAAAGTGATAGTAGTAGGATAATACTCCCTTAATCCTAACCTTTTATAGAGGGAGTATGGTATTACACTAACTCCTGCCCCTAGATCACACAAGGCATTATGAATATAAGTTTTACCTATTGAGCATGAAATAGTTGGTATTCCGGGATCTCCAGACTTAGACAACAACTTCCCGTTAGCAGGGTAACTAGTTACCATGGCAACAGTTTCAGTTATTTCTTTCTTTCTACTAAGAATATCATGGAGGAATTTAGTATAAGTAGGAAACTTGATCGCATCAACAAACGGAATCTCTAGACGAAGGTCACTAAGTGCCTTAGTAAAAGAATTATAAATTACCTGATCTGGTGCTTTCTTTTTTCGATTTGGGTAAGGAAGTTTTTTCTCACCTGATTTACTCTTGTCTTTTACCTTTTGTGGGGGGTCAGGCTCTTTTGTTGCTTTCTTTTGTTGTTGCTTATCACTTTTCTTCTTTTCTACTTCAACAACTTCATCTTCCTTGCTTATCTCTTTTTCTTCTCTTGGATCAACCATCTCCGTATCAAAGTCATAATGGTCATCCTATGCATCATTTTGGTCCTCCTTGGTTTGATCTTGTGTTTCAGTTTCATCCCGAGGATCCACCAATGATCATCTTCTTGGCTTTCTTCGAGCAAGGCTTTTTCCTTTCACTCTTTTTCAGCTTCATATTCCAGAGGTCCTAAAGGCCCTGTAACAACTAGACCCCTTCTTGTGACAACATTAGTAGAAACATGAATATCTTTATCATCATGAAGAAAAATTTGATAACCAGATGCTATTTGTTCACACTGGGTTTCAATCATACTAAGATACTTGTGAAAGAATTTTATTTCTTGGCCAATCTCATCATAATTTTCCGCGAGTTCCGCCAAAATCTTTTTGTGTTTTTGAAAATTCTTATGCAAGTTATTATGAGATTTTACTTGTCGATGTTTTAATTCTTGAAAAACTTTTCTAGTTTCATCTTCTTCAGTTAAAACTTGTAACAAATCCACTTTGTTTTCCTTAACAAGTTCAGAAGGCATACCCTTCTCTTTCATTGTTTTGCGTACCTCGGTCATAAGATCAGGAGTTATCCGAAGTATCCCTCTTTCCAGCTTAGTGCCAAAATCAGGATTATATAAAGAATCATTCTTAGCCCTAGTAGACATCAATTCCAAACATTCCTTAATAGTTAGAGTATTTATAGACCCTCCTGCTGAGAAGTCAAGAAATTCTCTACATTGAGTATTAAGACCGTGGTAAAATAAATGGCAAATAGTTGATTCAGAATAGCCATGATTAGGAATACTATTGATCATCCCAAAGAATCTTTCCCAGGCTTGTGGGTAGTTTTCTCCCACGTTCTAACTAAAGTTGCATATATTCTTTCTTAGTTCAGTTACGTTTTTAAAAGGATTAAACTTGTTTATGAATTTAACAATGCAGTTTTCCCAACATTTAATGTAATGGCGAGGGAGAGAATATAACCAGTCTAGAGCTTTACCTTAAAGAGACCATCGAAATAATTTAAGACGAGAGAAGTCTCTTGGCAAACCTTTTGGTCCAAGCGATGTTATCACATCGCCGAACTCTCTAATATGTCTTCCTAGATCTTCATCTTCCCTTCCACTGAAAGCTTTTTCTTGCAAAATTTTAATAATTCCACCATCAAATCGATATTCTCTAACTCCATGATTAGGGAATTCTATTGGTTGTTTAAGAAATTCAGAACCTGGAGCACTGTATTCCCTGAGAGTTTTCTTTGGTTTCATGGGAGTTGTTCTGTAAATAGACATGATTCCCATAATATCACTCAGGTTTTCAACTTCAACTTTATTTGATATTAAAAGCTTTTCAATAATCTCTTCGCGCCTTTGGGCAGGCACTCGCTCAATATAATCTGGTAGATAGGTCCTACCAGAGGGTGTAGACCCTTTGTCTCCTAGGGAGAACATTTTATAGTAGCAACACCTAAAATGTCAAACGACAAACACTTAGCTCTTAGCTTCCCTGCAACAGTGCTAGAAAATAGCTTGATGTCTGCAAGTGCACAGATCGTTTGTAGCTAGTTTTGAAGTATAGATATTGATCCCACAGGGAGCCCAAAGGTAAGTGTTTATGGGTGAAGTCTTTGTCACACCCGAAGATGTCACAGTTCTTCGAGTGAATTGACTACAAGTGTTGGAATAAGAATGTGGTTTTGATTAAATGAGATGTATTTAAATAGAACTAAAATGTAAACTTTAGAAATATAAAGCATAAAAGTAAAGAACGACTTGGCTATTTGTTGTTTCCTGCAGATGGCAAAAGAAGGCGCAGGGAGATTCATTTCATGGTGATAGTGACTGTGCCAGGTGGACAAATGATAAATGTAACAATCATAATCTTATAAATATATGTGTAGGTGAGCAACCAATAATTAGTCGGAACTCCTCTTGGTAGATTTCATCCCAACTTCAATAATCCTACTAGCCTGTTACCAAAACCATGGTCAGACACTAGACGATTAAGACCCTTTAGGTCGCTTAGCGATTAAGCTCCTTGGATCAGACTAATGCAATAAGCACAGTGGTTCCTCGGTATACTCGAGTCTACTAGTTTTCCATTGATAACCCCGTATCACCCGGGGGTTGCCGGTCCACTAGCGAACAAGATCTTATCTATGTAGAACAAAGCATCATGTTGTCTAGGCCCTTAATTGGACAACAAGCATTAGGCATCCCACAAATAGTCAAGCACACATAATATAATAATTAGAATCAATCACAAACTAATGGAAAATATATGAAGGCACATCACATCTCACCAATCCCCTACATCTCCCGTGCCCAAGGGAATTACTCACACATGAGAGAAGAACGAATCATCAATATAATCAAATAAAGGGAATTCGTCTTTGTATTACCGTGGAGATCCATAATAAGAATAGAAAAATATCCAACACAATTCAAGATGGGAAGAAATAATCTCAAACCCTAGTCTTGCAAGGTGGAGATCCCTCTCTCTCAAGTACAAGTAGTGGCTATGGGGGTGTATTGGCTAGGAGGTCGAAGATCGTGGAGCAAGATGAAGAACGTCTTCCCCTTCTTCTCTGGATCTCTTCTTTCTTCCTTTTGGATGGTATGGCGGCTGTTGTGTTGTGTTTTCGTCCTCGGTACCTTCACAGAAGTTATCTCTTTTGACAAGGCAGAGGTGGCGGCAACTATATGGCGAGAACTATACGTCCTAGAAAAATAATCCCGCTGTATAGTTGTTTGTTAAAGCTTCTGTATGCTCCCCTCGAGTGCTTCCAAAGAGAGACTCGCTTGTTTTCTCCAAAATATTGTGTTTCTCTAGTTAAAACCTTCTGTTGACATTCAGAACCTGAAACACACATTAAAAAACAAGTTTTCTATGCTACCAAAGTATTAGCGTTAGGTAAAGCTAGAAAACCATCAATAAAAGCCATAAAAATGTATCGAATCTCACAGCTATCATGTATCCATTTGGAGTAAACCCCAGGTTTCCTGCCTCTGAACACCACATAGTAGTTTCTCTACAAGGAAGAAGAGTAAAATGTCAATGTGTAATAGCACAAGAAAATCATATACATGTACCATCCATAACTAGCATCACAAGTTCATAAGGCAAGTACGTACTAATAGGTGCAGGCATGATCATTTCCAAAAGGGGATCACAGATTCATCCTACACTACATGGTGTTAACATACCACCACATCAAAAGGGGGTATCATCCTACCACCGTAATCATGTTCAGAATTGGATGAGGGGTTAGTATATACCACCTCATCGATTCATACAAGCCATAGAAGTTTTTAGGTCCTAGCTACTGCCAAAATGTACATCAGAAAGGTCGTAAGTTAATCATCACCACCAGCACCACTACCACCATCATGCACACCACCTCGTACTTTGACAGGAGCCGAAGCTCTAGTCGAAGTACTTGGCTAGGAATCTCCTGATCCACAGGATCCTGTGCGGCTCACGCATGCCAATGAAGTTGGTGCCCTATGTCTTGTTGTCGACGAGGTTGCTAAGAGTCGCCATCAGATGAATATCCGCAAAGCCAACAATGTCCGTGGGCTTGTTGTCCCTGATGTCCTGCGCAATGTCCTTCATGATGTTGTTCATGCGGCTGAAGGCGTGGATCTCATCATCACCAAGAACGACCCTCTTCCTCTTTACGTTAACGGCAGTAGCAACAACTCTTGAATATGCTGCTGCAGCTCGAGCATCGATTGACTTCTCTGAGGCATCATGGTTCATGGTGTCGGACTCTTGGGTCTCAGGGTCTTAAGGAGTACCAAGGGGTGACCCCATGGCATACCTGGCGGTGGCAAGGCCATAGGAGAAGATGGTCTGCATCTGGACATAGTTCTAGATGGGCTTGTTGAAGAACTATGCGTCCCTTGCGTGCGCCTACGAGTTGCAAAAAAAGTGTGTAAGTGTTGACAATGTCGTTTACAAATAGAGGTCTGTAGTGATCATGACTACAAACATGAACATGCCCCTGGAAGTGCTTAGTGGCAAGAAGAATGGTGAAGGTGTCATCGTCCCATTGTGTGCTGCTAAGGTCTCTTAGCTTGTTGATTTGGATCCAACACACCCTCCACTTCCTTAGCTGGTTGTAAAGCTGAGTGCCTGAGACCTCAGCACCACAATGCTAGAACAAAGCTTTGGTGCACACATTGAGATGCATCTCCTTGAACCCCTTCTCAGTACGAATGCCACTCTTCACTATGTCACACATCTTGTTGAGCACGAAGGTGGACATGTAAGGGAGCCATTTCATGGTCCACTTCATCTGAGCCTTCTTGAGCTTAGCCGTGACCTTAACCTCCATGGAGGCGACATAGGTCTGGACAGAAGTGTTAGCAGAGAAGATGCCACCCTCTTGAATGGGTGACATCTGCGACACTACCTGGTTCTGTGGGAGAGGCTGGCTATCATCCACATAAGAACAGGGGATCTAGGAGTCCCCAATGGGGATCAAAGCTTGGCTAAACTGGTCGTAGAACGAGTCCTACAACAAGGACGCAATAATGATGCAAATGATCAAGGTGCAAAAAGATTGTGTTCTAATGGTGGAAACTAGCGTATGCATCAAATTCATATCAATGTATCAACAGTAATAGTTCATCCACAAGATCGAGCCGAACACAGCCAAACTTTTAGATCCTACCGAGAAAAACCTACAAATCTGGCTGAAACATACACCTGCTATTTGCACAACAATCTACCGTGTACTTGAATGAAGCTACGAACTACAGCTCCTAACCCTAGCAGCTCTGCAGATCTAAGCTAACCCTAGGTGGAAGTGGAGATGCTTACCGTCATCGTAGTAGGTGGCTGGCGTAGCTCAGCCCTACAGCTAGAGGAGGCGGAGGTTCCCTTCACGCCTTCGTGGCCGCGGTCGCTCACTAGAGGAGAAGTTGCTTACCTAGCACAGATAGAGCGGGAATCGGAGCTTGATCTAGGGAGGGGGAAATGGCGGGTTTTTTTTCCCTGGTTGGGCGGGAGCGGTAGAAATGGGGGGGGGTCGGCGAGAGAGATGAGCTCACCTCTCGCGCCAGGTTTTTGATGCAACCAAAAATCTCGCGCCATTGCGGTCCTCGGCCATGTTCGTGCGGGGGAGTAGCAGTTTTGCATCTGCGTGGCACACGACGAGGGTGGCTCACTGGAAATGGCTGAATCAACCATGTCGTTGGACCTGGCTATGGGGAACTTTAAGGTTCGTGCCAGCGCAACCAAACCACCTCTCCAGGAAACTAAACAACCCATTTTCTGCTCCACCGGGCCTGTTTGGGCTTCATGCAGGCTACCAAACATGCCCTCCATGTTCGGGCATGTCTATAGTAAGTCCAAGCGAAACCTAGCCCTTGCTGCCGCGCAGTGATCGTGTCGGACATCGCAGCATACTTGCTAGCCCGGCCGGCGGAGGAGTTGGCCGGCATGAGCAAGAAGAGCGAGTTGGAGGTAGCTTGGGTACAGATTGTTGGATATAAGTGATCCACATGTTTTTTGATCAATTTAAGTCAAATTAGGGTAAATTAAGAGGCTGATAATTACAACCATTGGATGCCCTGATCAGTGGCATCCTGATCGTCCATTTAGAGGTGTTGGTTCCCCTGGTGCAGGTGCTATAAAAGGGGCTCTAGGGTTTTGAGTTGAAATCACTCTCGCGGTGGCTCTCTCTCACTCTCCCTTGATCATTGATCAAGCCTAGCACTCACAACGCCCATAAGATCCACTCACAACTCTATATCAAGTTTCAGGTGAAGTGGAATAAGTGGAGGCCATGGCTAGACCTCCAGATCAAGGTACATATCCCCGATTCTCTTCTTTGTGGCTCAATCTTAAGCTAGATGATCCTAAGGATCTAACAGTGGTATCAGAGCCATCTAGCTTTAAGATTGAACCCATGATTATGCTCAGTTCATGTGTTTGTGCTAAGCTTGTGCTCTTTTGAGAAATTAAGTTCAAGTTTTTATGCTGGAGTTTTCTTTAAGATCAAGTTCACAAAACTGAATAAAGTTGATGTTTTAGCCCTGAATTTCACTAAGTTTGAGCCCTAACTAAGAAAGAACAAGGTCTAGGGTTTTCTATTATGCAATTCTGATGTGGGGATTCAAGTTTTTGGTGCACACACTAATTGAAATCCCCAATTCCTGAGGAACCCTAACCCTAGTTCATCAAACCTGATGAACCCTAACCCTAATTCCCCAATTTCCTAAGAAACCTAACCCTAACTCCCAAATTCAGGAACCCTAACCCTAACTCTAATGATCTAAGGACGGTGTATGCATACATTATGGGACTCGTCGTCGTTGCTAGCCACGACAGTGCTAGAGCCAGCCTTCCAAGATGGCAGGTGTGCTCGGGCTTGGACCCGAGCCTCCTGGCCATCCATCATACCAAGACATGGTGCTTCCTCCTCGTGCGCTTGTCGTCGTTGAAGCTCGCCACCGTGCCAGACATGGCGTTAAGCTATCATTGTCATCGCAGGGACGCCTGCTCGCTCACAGCCGTGGCACGAAGAATAACGACAACACCGCTCGACGGGGACGCACGTTGGCCAAAGCTTCACGTGAATCCGGTGATAGGCGCTCACCGATGCTATCGTCCTCAATATATGCGGTTACCTCCTCCTCCGTGTCTCGCTCTCGTTGCTCGTGTTGGGTGGTAGAGGAAGGCGGAGGGAAATGGGGGCTAGGGCTCGGGAGGGGGCGCTGTCGTGGGTCGGTCTCGTTTCTGATCAAGCGTGCCCTTGTTCGTTGGATGCGATCCGATGGCCCGCAACCTCGGCTACTTAGCATGCCACTTGGGCTACGGAGGAGGATGAAGGGGAGATGTGCTGGCCTGGATTCGGCCTAGATCGGAAGATTGTTTTATATTTTCCAATTGGAAAAGGAGGTTGGGATTTTGGGCCCAGATTATGAATGCAAATTTAATAATTAATTTGTATGAGTTAGGGCTAATATATATATGTTTTGGGGCTAAATATTTGGCATATTTTATTATGCCAATTATGAAACATGGTTGTGTGACATTTTATTCTTTTGTCATGCAATTATGTGTCATACTTAAGTAATATTAATGTGTTTTATTATGCTTGCTTGGTTATTTTATGATGTTTTTCAAATAAGTTACGATGATAATGTTTTTCTGCAAAATTAAGTTTGTAAATCCTCAAATTAAAGCATGGCTTATATCTGTCATTATGGCCAAAGATGATTGATGGAAATTTTGACCATCAAATTTTATTCGCCTGGTTCACTTCTTGCCAAAGGTGACGTGTACCGGATTGATAAAATAATTCCATATATAAGAGAATTTAATTAAGTGTGGCTTATATCTGTCATTCTGGCAAAAACTGATTGGCAGACATTTTGATCATAATTTTTTATTGATCATGTCTATTTCTGGCCAAACCTGATGTGGACTAGATTAATAAAAGAAGTTCAAAAATGGTGATGCTTACTCAAAACATTTATTTTCTTTTGCAGCATCTAATACCTCTCAAATTGCCGAAATTATTAATGGCATCGAACAATTGACTGGTAGAAGGTACATGGAAAGAGAAACTTGAGATCACTTTAGGTTTGCTAAATATTGATTATGCCCTGCTTAAGGATCCTCCTAATGAAACCATTGAAGGTGATGAAAATTATGATGTCCTAAAAAGGATTTATGATGATGAGAAAACTAAGTGGGAGGACTCAAATCGTAAGTGCCTCATGATCATTAAGGGTTCCATCACTCAAAGTATGAGGGGAGATGTTCCAGACTCTCGGGCTACCAAGGGTTACCTTGGAAATATTGAAGACTAGTTTAAGGGACCATCCACAATTTATGCAACAAGTCTCATTAGAAGGCTTATTGATGAAAGGTATGATCCAACTGGGAGTCTGGGAGAGCATATCATGAGGAAGATTAACATGGCCACTAAACTTAAGACAATGGAAATGGTTAACTTTGAAGGCTTCCTTGTCCATTTTATTATGTCATCCTTGCCCACGGACTTCTCCCCGTTCACCATCAATTACAATGCGATGGATTCTAAAAGGGGCATGGATGAAATGATGGCCAAGTGTGTACAAGAGGAGGAAAGGCTTAAGGCTAGATGAGTTGACCATGTTAATAAGTTCAAGCACTAAGAAGAATAAAAAATCAAAAGTTTATGAAGCCTAAGCTGGCTCAGTTTAGAGATAAAAGGTAATTTTCTAAGTTCTTTCAGCAAAACAATCCTAACAGAGCTCCTAATGCAGATGGACTCCCTAATGCTGACAGTAAAGATCCTAATGGATGCCGCTTTTTTTGGAAAAAGCGGACACGTTCAGAGGGACTATATTGGGTTCATAAAATGTCTCAATAAGAAAGGTACTAATGTTATAACCTTTATTGATGAATCCATTTATGTTAATTATCCACCAATACATGGTGGGTTAACTCAGGTGCAACAATACATGTTGCAAATTCCCTACAGGGATTCGATACGAAGAGGACCCTAAGAAGAGGAAAAAACCATTAGAGTTGCTAATGGTGTTGAAGCTGAGGCCGAAGATATTGGAGAGTTCACACTTATACTCCATAGTGGCTTTATGCTTCGTTTATGCAATGTACTTTATGTACCCTCTGTGAGATGAAACTTTGTGTCTGTCTCATGCTTAGATGATGATGGTTTTCACTATGACTTTGGGAACAAGAGATGTAAAATTGTGTTTTACAATAATAATGTTGGTCTTCCCTTCCTACAAGACAAACTTTATCTTGTTTCCCCAAGTGATTACATAAATGAAGTTGATCCCTCTTCTGATGCGAATGTTAGTACCAAGCATAAGCAAGAAACAATCTGGTTGTTCTTTTTCTATGAATAATTTCTTTTATGGTTCACATTGGGATTATGAACAAGTTATTCCAGTCTTTATCTGGTTGATAGAACATTTATAAAAAATTGTCAAAATATAATGCTGAGACTTCTTTGAAATTATGGCATTATTGTTTGGGCCATATTTCGAGGGGGATAATCGAGCGTCTCATTAAGGAGCAAGTCCTTCATCCTTTGGATTTCTCAGATACAGATCTAGATCATTGTATTGATTGCATCAAAGGGAAATATGCTAAGAGAATCAAGAAAGGTGCAAATCGAAGCATGAGAGTTTTGGAAACTGTTCACATGGATACCCGTGGTCCGTTTGATGTGAAATCAGTGGATGGTTTTGATTCCTTCATAACATTCACCAACAAATTTTCCTACTATGGATACATCTATCCTATCAATGAAAGATCCGAGGCATTAGAAGCACTCAAAATATTTAAAACTGAAGTTAGAATCAAGTTGGTCAAAAGATCAAAGTTGTAAGGTCTGATCGTGGTGGTGAGTACTACGAAAGACACACTTATTATGGCCAAATTCCTGGAATTTTTGCTAAGTTCCTACAAGAAAATGGTATTGTAGCCTAGTATTCAGTACCGAGCGAATCTTAGAAAAATGGAGTCACTGAAAGGCGGAATCATACTCTTATGGACATGGTACGAAGTATGTTAAGTCACTCTACTTTGCTTCTTGGTTTATGGATAGAAGCTCTAAACACATGTGCACATATTCTTAATAAGGTTACCATTAAATTGGTGCTGAAAACACCGTATGAATTATGGACTGGGAGAAAACCAACCCTGGGTTATTTGCATGTGTGGGGCTACCCCGCCAAGGCAAGATTTTTCAATCCAATTATGAGAAAGTTAGACCCCAAGACAACCAGCTGCAATTTCATTGGTTATGGTTATCCTGACAAATCTAAGGCATATCGTTTCTATTGTCCAAATAAATTCATTAAGTTTGTTGAAACAAGACACATTGTGTTCTTGGAAAGTGACATGATGAGGGGAGCATGACTCCCAAGGAAATATCATTGGAGGAGAAGCGGGAATATGTCCTGATACCTATGATCCAAGAGCCAGTGTTTCCTGTTCATGTTGAGGTTACACCTCTAGTTGAGAGGACTGCTAATGCTACACCTATTGTGATACCTATAACTCCTTCAGAGTCCATACCTAATGATACTTACATGGAACATGCTCAGCAGCCTGAAGTTGTGGTTGATGTACCAAATAATAACCTCTCGGAAGGTCAAAGTGGGATAAAAAGTCCGCTATTCCTGATGATTATGTCACTTATATGAGTGAGGATATGAATGAGTCGATGTTGGACGATGATCATGCATCATTTAAGGAATCCATACAAAATTATCATTCATTAGAACGGCTTGATGCTATGAAAGATGAAATGAAGTCCATGAGCATTAATGATGTATGTGACTTCGTAGAAATTACTGAAGGAGCCAAAACTGTGGGCAGTAGATGGGTCTACAAGACCAAACTTGACTCCAAAGGTGATATCAAAAGGTTCAAAGCAAGGCTTGTGGCTAAGGGCTTTACTCAAAGAGAAGGTGAAAGAGCATGTGGGCCCCCATGTGTGGTTTTGGTAATTAATGATAATCTTTATGGACTAATGTTTATTAAGGTGTACTTGTAGGATTTGTCCATTGGCATCGCTTGGAGCATGTGTTGGCTTCAAGGTCGATGAAATGAAGAAGAAGATGCATTGTGGAAGCTCAGTATGCGTCATCCCTAGAAGATCTCATGTTTGGTGCTTGCCATGCTCGGTGTTTATGGATCACTAAAGACAAGGCCAAAGGATGCTCAAGGCAAAGGTACTCTTGATAGGTTTTCCATTTTACTGGTCTCGTGTTGACCGGGTTTAGGATAGATAGATGTACTATCAAGAGAGGCTCTTGAGTGAGTATCTCGATCATATCGTTCGGAGAGAGCTCAAACCTTTACATACTTGCATCATCGTATTTGGTTCTTTATTTGTCTTATCCATGTGAGGATATAGAGCTTGTGGTTATCTTCATGACAAGCTCTTGTTCATCAAAATCGGACCCCCCTATTATATCTTGTTGCGATTTTGATCTTGGCGGTTTTCCGGAGTCTCACCGAGTGAGGTATCTCACATTATACTACTTGATATTTTCTCACTTGGTGATTTACAATATTTTCACTTTTAGTTGGGTAGCTCTTGTCGTCCTCTTGTCAATCGGAGTTACCAATCAAAAGTTATCGATGTTGGAGTATTTACCTTTTGTTTTAAAAAGAAAATGAAATCTTGTGTTCTGGGCCGTCCGGTACTACCGGGCCCGGTACCGGACGCATCTGGTCGCGGCCCGATCCTCTCTGCCTGGCCCGATTGCTCCAACCGGTAGCACCGGCCCACCGCGGTAATACCGCCCAGGCGGGCCGGTACTACCGGGCCTGCTCCCAGCGCCAGCCCATCTTCCCAGATGCTCGCTTCCTCCTGCCTCACTCGCTCCCATCCCGCGATCGCCCACGCTCCTGCGTCCTGTTGCGCGCCTAGCCCCGATCCCCTTCCCGCTCGCTAGCCTCGCCCGCTTGCTCGCGTGCTGGCGTCGTTCGCCCGTCTGCTTGCTGGGCCGGCCCACCCTCGCTCGCCGTGTTGCTCGCCTGGTCGCTACAGGCCGCCGTGTGCCTATCCTGCTTGCTCGCTCCCTAGCGGCTGCTCTGCCCCCGTTTCCCTACCGCGTTAACCTTCCTGTCCCGATCTCCTTTGCTGCGCCGCCCAGGCCGCGTTGATCGATCTTGGCGCTGCGTGTGGTCGTAGTGTCTCGAATCTTACTCACGTCACGACGGCCCCCACCAGATTCAGCCAGCAGGCGATTTCCCCTTTTTCTATTTAAGGCTTTCCCTTCTCTCTTTTTTAAGGGTTCTTCCTCTAATATTTTCTCAAGCCCTTTGCCTCACTCTCTCTACTCACTTGCTTGATTAATCTCTTCCCCTCCAATGATTCTTGCCCATATTTGAGGGAAAGATAGAGGAGATCTAGATCTACGTTTTAACCAAACAAATTCACCTCTTTGTGAGTGAATCTTTGAGATCTAGATCTTTGGGGCTTTTTGTGTTCCCCTTTTGTGTTCTTCCTCTCTTGTTCCACCAATTGCTTTAGTAGCCTTTTTGGAACTTGAGAGTGGAGATTTGGGGCATCTTTGTGATGTTCTTGCCTTTTGCATTTGGTGCATCGGTGTGTGTTCTCTTCGGAGGATTTGTTCGGTGATATTCATCGTTGCTTGTCCCTCTTGGGTTCTTGGAACCCTAGACGGTTGTGTGGCCTTTGTGGCGTGTGCTTGGGGTCTTCAATTAAGTTGTGAAGCTCCCCCAAGATTGAGGCCTTGGTGGCGATTATTGGGAGCCTCTAATTAAGTTGTGGAGATAGCCCCAATCTTGTACGGGTTTGGTGACCGCCCTAAAGTGTCCCATAGTGGAACGGGTGCTTTCCCGCGTGGTGGGTGCTTGGGAGAATAGGGTGAGGCCTTGGTGGTGTTGGTGGTCTTAGTACCGCCCACCCCTCCAACAAGACGTACTCCCTTGTTGGGAGGAACTCGGTAAAACATCGTCGTCCCCGCGTGCGTCGGTTATCTCTATACCCGAGCTCTTTACTTATGCAATTTACATTGTGATATCCATCGTGCTTGAAGTAATTATCTTTCTATCATATTATTGCTTGTCTTGCTTAGCATAAGTGTTGGTGCACATAGGTGAACCTTAGTATATCTAGGCTTTATGCTTAACAAAAGAAAACGCTAGTTTTATTCCGCCATTGTTAAGCCCATCTTGTAGAATTTTTTAAACCGTCTATTCACCCCCTCTAGGCGGCATCCTTGATCTTTCAATTGGTATCAGAGCGAGGTCTCTCGCTTTTAGGCTTCACCGCCTTGAGAGTAAAGATGTCGTCTAGTGGAGTAGTGCACGATTCCTTCTATGTATTCGATGGCACAAATTATGATATGTGGAAATCTCGCATGCTAGATTATTTTTGGGACATTCACCCATCTATTGAGTGAATTATATATATGGGTTCCTATTCTCCTATGGATCCCCAAAATGAATCTTTAGAGGAGAAGATGAATTCTTATATAGATGCTCTAGCTACTAAAATGCTTTTACTTGTTGTGAGCAATGTAGTTATTTCTTCAATCATGCCTTATCGGAGTGCTCATGATATTTGTACAAAGCTTCAAGATAAATATGGTGTGTCCAACATTATTGAGGATGATTATGTTCCCTCCACCTCCGGCCGTGATGAGTTATCATCTTCTTCCACTTCACCTACATGTGATTTTTCACAAGGTAACGATATGGTGAGTGGTGATAGAACTTGCAATGTGGATAGTGAGCTTGCCATTCATGATCCTTCATATCCATCTCATTGCAATGTTGTATCTTTGGGCATGAACACTTGTAGTACTATATATGATTTACATCCTAGTGTTGATTGCCCTTGCATATCATGTAGAAATGGATTGAATATATCTCATGATGATATGCTTGCTTTGCCTTGTTTCCATGATAAATGTGCTTCTATTTCCTCTAGTACTTGTGTTGCTAACCATGTAGAGGAAATCGAAGAATGTGTGGCCCAAAGCAAGGTTGATATTGGAGCTTCATGTGTTCCCCCATCATCACCTTCTCCCAACATTCACTTATGCCTCATGGCTAAGGAATCAAAGGTAACTTCTCCTTTGGACCCTAATGCATCTCATGATGATGTGAATGTTGACTTAGATGAAGTAGATGATGATGTTGCTTCTTTAAAAGAGAATGGGGAGCTAGTCCTTCGTGCTCTACACCAAAATGAAAATGCTTGTTCTACTTTCATTGAAATCTTAAACTTTGCCATTGAAAGTAAGCAACTAATTTATGAGCACGAGGACACAATTGACAAAATGAGTAGTCTTAAGCGTGAGTATGCTAATGACATTGCAAACCTAAATGAATCTCTTAAAGAGGAACAAACCACCAAGGAATCTCTTGAGGAGACCTTTGCTCTAGAGTTATCTAGAGTGAAGAAATCTCATGATAGAGAATTTGAGGTGGCAAGTGCCCTCCAAATTAAAAATGATGAGCTTGAAGTTGCTTATGCCAAACTCCTTGAGGATTTTGAGCACCTCAACAATGGATCTAGGGTCATCAAGGGGGAGCTCATAAAACTCACCGAGTCACATGAGCAACTTAAAGCTTCATACTCTAAAGAGCTTTCGAAGTTGCCCTCACCTCTTATTACTATTGATGATGCTAGTGCTACTAACTCTATTTCTTGTGAAGCATCTACTTTGAAGGAGAATGTTGAGCTACATGATAAACTTGCTTTGCTAACTAGCAACTATGGGAAATTGGAAGAGAGTCATGCTAAGCTCTCAAGCTCGCATGTAGATCTTCTAGTTTCCCATGGTAGGCTAAAGTTGGCTCATGAGGACATCGTGTCAAAGGTAACATCTAGTGTGCCTCATGTGGACATTAGCACTACATCCACTCCTAGTGTCATATTGCCATGTGCTAGTCCTTGTAATTCATCATCTCATAACCATGCTATATCTTGTGATGAATTACATCCTTTGCTTTGTTGCTCTAACAACATAGCATCTACTTCCTCTAGTATTATTGTTGATACTAACCATGTAGAGGAAAACAAGAAGCTCGAGGCTCAAGTCACTTCTTTGAAGAATGACTTGAAAAAGTATCATGAAGGGAAGACCACTCTCAAGAACATCTTGGGTGTGCAAAGATCCCCAAATGACAAGAGTGGGCTTGGATACAACTCCAACATCAAGAACAAGCCCACCAACGAGTTGAAGCACAAGGGCAACAAGAAGAATGGCCAAGGTCAAGTGAAGAATCCGGCCAACATTGTGTGCTTCAAGTGCAAGGAAGAAGGACATCATGTGAGATGTTTCCCATTAAAGAAGAAGCAACAAGGGAAGCGGCCTCTAGCTCCACCTCAAGCTAGAAGCGAGCCTCTTCCCAAGACTCAAGCTCTTCCTGAAGGGGTGGCATCTTCCAAGAAGAAAGATAGCAATAGAAGAACTTGCTACATATGCTACGATAAGAGGCACCTTTCTTCCTCATGCACCATGGGCAACTCCTCATCCCATCCTATCTTGATTGATAATGTATATTCTCTTCGTAAGGATGAGATGGGTAATGTGTTTGCCAAATATGTTGGTGTCCAACGTGGTTTCAAGAAAATAACCATTTGGGTGGCCAAGCCTATTGTAACTAACTTCTTAGGACCCAACTTGGTTGGGGACCAACAAGCTAAAACTTGATCAATAGGTGTTGTTGGAGGGCATTGGAGGCTTGGCTACATTATGAAGAATTGAGGGATCTTCATCATTTATTTTTGTCAAGTCAAGCCAATTGGATTATCTTGCCTCAATCTCATATCCAATGTTCCTCCTTGCGATAACATGTGCTTAACTCATTATATTGAAAGTTACTCGCCCCCTTGTGCATGTGTTGGTTTTGTACCTTGCATGTTTGTTGTATATGTTGTGCTTACCATTTTCTTATCTTGAGTTATCAAGTATATTTATGTTTGTTGGGTTGCACACCATGTATGAGTGTTTCTTGTGTTGGAGCTATTGTTGAATTTTATTTGGTATCTTATTTATCTCTTGTGAGATATTAATGGACTATCCCATTTTGGGGGAGTGTTATGCTTGGGCATTCCACAATCCTAAAAATGTGTGTACATGAGGAATACCACCTAGTAGTGATTTAGCAATATTATCTAGTCTCTATGTGGTATAATTTTCATGAGAAATTTAAGTTCTATAATGTCCATTAATTATCTCATGTTTGGATATTGTTTCCTCGTGTTGAGATTTACTGTTTATCACATTATGGGGGAGTCATATGCTTAGGGCATATTACAAGCCTAGAAAATGTGAAAATTCGAGGTCGTGTCACCTAGAATTGATATTGATAATTATCTAGCTCCTATGTGACACATTTGCTCAAACAAGTTCAATGCCTTTGTTTCTCTTCTTTTGGATCTTGTTTGTGGGAGTGTTTCTTGGTATGTGTTTTCTCATATTTGGATCCTTATATCCTAATGGAAACCATTAGCTTCAATTCACTCCAATCACTAGTGATTGTGTAACCATTGGAAGCTACCAAGAATATCTTTTGAAGCATCAAATTTAATCCTTATATTTTGTTATATGCTTCTTTGTGTGAATATGATCTTGGATTTCCGTGTGTACTACCTCGGGAAGATTATTCCCATTACTTCTTGTCCTTGGACAATTGGTACTCTATATATGGTAGAATCTTTTGTGATCATATTCACTTTGGCCTTGGTTTATTCTTGTCCTATCTTTGGCCAAGAAAATGTTTGTGTTTCTCCCAAGATTTCCTTGCCTCTTATGGATCTTCTTAGTTTATTGGTATCCTCTTGTGTTTTATTTAATATAAGTAGTAGTGATGATCTCATTTGTGTGCATTTTGCATTCAAAAGAAAAAATCCTAAATAATGTACTACTTATGGGTGAGCTCTCCTATATTATTTAGAACACACCGATTTATACTTCTTGCTTTGATCCATATCATGTTTTATGTTCTTGGAAGTTCGATCTTTTCATTTTGGTATTTTGTGCCATCATGAAAAGTGTGAGAGTTTGGTTTATGTGTTGGAACCTTGCTCTTTTGGGAGTTGGCTTTGTCTCATTCCTTGTTAAATGTGTTGACCTTTTCGAATGAGATAAATCCTTGAGCATGCGTGTTTTTATATATCGTTTGCTCTTTGGATTATGTCTAGTTCATTTGTTGAACTTGTGATCTTTCATGTGTTGAAGTGGTTCTTTGATATAATTTGGACACCTTTTGTTGTGTCACACTCTTGTGTGTCCCATCTCGGTTTACTTGGTGTTTTTGTTCAAACTGTATCTCCTTGTTGGTTCTTGAAAGCCTTGTGCATGCATATTCTCTACATGTTTATTTCATGGCATGATTGCTTTCTTAGATCAAATATATAGGGGAAACTCCACCAAATCCAAAATGGCTAAGATGTGCATGAAATTCAATTTCATATCAATATGCACATATTTATGTGGAGTCTCTCCTATGTATTGTAGTTTCACTAACTACTTTGGACCCAATGTGTTTGGGGACCTTTTTGTACTAAAATGTGTTTTAGGTACATTGGAGATATATTGGATGCTTGTCTCTCAAAATTTGAAGTAGTGGTGTGTTCATAAAAATTGGAGGCAAGTTATAGGATGATCAACGAATTCATATCCTCTACATCCTACCAAGTATATCTCGGTAACAAGTATCCCCTTCTCATGCTCATATTTCTTGATTCCAACCATTTGTGGGTTGCCTTCTAGTATGATTTATTATATTTGTATTTGTTGCGTTTCTAGCCTTGGTTTTAAGAGATCTTCCTATTGCAAATGTGTGTAAATTGAGATGAGTACATATTAGTGGGACTATACAAAATCATGCATATGATCCACCAATCCCAAATATGTCAATCTAGTAACTTTATTGCCTATCCTTTCCTCAACTTCTCTCATGTGCAATAGTGATATTTTGCTAGTTGATTTCTCCTTTGTGATACTTGTTGCCTTTCTCCATATATTCCAACCATCTCCTTTTCCCTTGGTGATTGTTGTAATATGTGTAGTGTGTTGGTTTTTGAAGTTCATTCATGAACAATAAGATAAAATTATACCTTTGGCCTTGCTTACAAGCAAAAATCTTAATGGTATGTATTATGACTTCATTTTGGTTTTCATGTGCTTTCTTGAGTATCTTGTTCATGTGTGCATGTTTCCTTGTGGACATATGTCTTTGTGATGCATTCCACTTATAAACTTATACACATAAGAGAAGATAATTTTTGTTGAGATTTTATTTCTTGCACCTTTTATTTCTTTTTGATTCTTCGGTAGCTTCCAAAATTATTTGCATATGAGTGCTTGTCTCCTTTGTTTGCATCTTCGGGCACTCATATTTATTCTCTCATGCCTTGTATTGTTAAATGAATATGGATGAGTGAGGATCCCATGATCATGCACCTTGTTCCCCAACATATTTATTATAATTGGTGCATTATCTTTGGGGAGCTCCTCTAATTCATTTAATAATGCTCATTTGTCTTCTTTCTCATTTGTTGTGTTTTAAATGCTTATGGGGGAGCAAGGATTCCATATTTGTGCATGATGTATTCAAATGCAACTATTCTATTTATGCACAAATCTTGGGGAGCTTCTCCATTTTCATTTAAAACACTCTTTTGATCTTATCATAACATCTTGTTTTGTTCATTTGGACTCATTTGTTGTTTTCATTCGGTTCTTTTGGATCTGATGATTGCTTGCATCATTTGTTGATGCTTACTTTATTTTATTTCTTTGGCAAATCTTTGGATCCTCAATGTAGTTTTACTTCCTCCCAAGTATTCATCATTGGATTTGTGCGAATGCACACCTTTGGAGAAATTATAACTATATTGGCCTTCTAGAACTTGTCACCCATTTCGGCAATCGATGCCAATGGGGGAGAAGTTTTAGAGGGTTTAAGGGAAGTTGGTTCTTGCTTTTAGTTTGTTCTTAAGCATTTTCCTTTCATGCTCTTGCATCTTAGTGTTGCTTAGCATGTGATATATATAGAGGAAACTCCACCAATGATAATGATTGGCAATATATGCAATGAAATTCAAGTTCATCACACTTGCATAGATTGTGGGGGAGTTTGCTCTATATATTGTGGTGGTACCAATATCACATACTTGCGTAGTATTTGATATTGGGGCTACCATTTTATTTGTTAAATTCATCATATAAACCCTCTCAAAGGGATTGTCATCAATTACCAAAATGGGGGAGATTGAAAGAGCATGTGGGCCCCCCATGTGTGGTTTTGGTAATTAATGATAATCTTTATGGACTAATGTGTATTAAGGTGTACTTGTAGGATTTGTCCATCGGCATCGCTTGGAGCATGTGTTGGCTTCAAGGTCGATGAAATGAAGAAGAAGATGCATTGTGGAAGCTCAATATGCGTCATCCCTAGAAGATCTCATGTTTGGTGCTTGCCATCCTCGGTGTTTATGGATCGCTGAAGACAAGGCCAAAGGATGCTCAAGGCAAAGGTACTCTTGATAGGTTTTCCATTTTACCGGTCTCGTGTTGATCAGGTTTAGGATAGATAGCCGTACTATCAAGAGAAGCTCTCGAGTGAGTATCTCGATCATATCATTCGGAGAGAGCTCAAACCTTTACATACTTGCATCATTGTATTTGGTTGTTTATTTGTCTTATCCATGTGAGGATATAGAGCTTGTGGTTATCTTCATGACAAGCTCTTGTTCAGCAAAATCAGATCCCCCTTTTATATCTTGTTGCGATTTTGATCTTGGCGGTTTTCTGGAGTCTCACCGAGTGAGGTATCTCACATTAAACTACTTGATATTTTCTCACTTGGAGATTTCCAATATTTTCACTTTTAGTTGGGTAGCTCTTGTCATCCTCATGTCAATCGGAGTTACCAATCAAAAGTTATCGATGTTGGAGTATTTACCTTTTGTTTTAAAAAGAAAATGAAATCTTGTGTTCTGGGCTGTCCGGTACTACCGGGCCTGGTACCGGACGCATCTGGTCGCGGCCCGATCCTCTCTGCCTAGCCCGGTTGCTCCAACCGGTAGCACCGGCCCACCACGGTAATACCGCCCGGGCGGGCCGGTACTACCGGGTCTGCTCCCAGCGCCGGCCCATCTTCCCAGCTGCTCGCTTCCTCCTGCCTCACTCGCTCCCATCCGCGATCTCCCACGCTCCTGCGTCTCGCTGCGTGCCTGGCCCCGATCCCCTTCCCGCTCACTAGCCTCGCCCGCTCGCTCGCGTGCTGGCGTCGCTCGCCCGTATGCTTGCTGGGTCGGCCCACCCTCGCTCGCTGCGTTGCTCGCCTGGTCACTACGGGCCGCCGCGTGCCTATCCCGATCGCTTCTCGGGCGCCGCTTCGCCCGTTTCCTCGCGTTGACTGACCTTCTGCCTGATCTCCTTTGCATGCGCCCGCCCAGCTGGCCCCGCGTTCGATCGCTACTACGCTGCGTCTGGTCGGGTCCGGTAGTACCGGGTCACTGCGGTACTACCGGCCGGCCCAGGCCAGTTTCGGCCCAACGGGAAGTTTCACCTTTTTCTATTTAAGGCTTTCCCTTCTCTCTTTTTTAAGGGTTCTTCCTCTAATATTTTCTCAAGCCCTTTGCCTCACTCTCTCTACTCACTTACTTGATTAATCTCTTCCCCTCCAATGATTCTTGCCCATATTTGAGGGAAAGATAGAGGAGATCTAGATCTATGTTTTGACCAAACAAATTCACCTCTTTGTGAGTGAATCTTTGAGATCTAGATCTTCGGGCCTTTTTGTGTTCTCCTTTTGTGTTCTTCCTCTCTTGTTCCACCAATTGCTTTAGTAGCCTTTTTGGAACTTGAGAGTGGAGATTTGGGGCATCTTTGTGATGTTCTTGCCTTTTGCATTTGGTGCATCGGTGTGTGTTCTCTTCGGAGGATTTGTTCGGTGATATTCATCGTTGCTTGTCCCTCTTGGGTTCTTGGAACCCTAGACGGTTGTGTGGCCTTTGTGGCGTGTGCTTGGGGTCTTCAATTAAGTTGTGAAGCTCCCCCAAGATTGAGGCCTTGGTGGTGATTATTGGGAGCCTCCAATTAAGTTGTGGAGATAGCCCCAATCTTGTACGGGTTTGGTGACCGCCCTAAAGTGTCCCATAGTGGAACGGGTGCTTGCCCGTGTGGTGGGTGCTCGGAAGAATAGGGTGAGGACTTGGTGGTGTTGGTGGTCTTAGTATCGCCCACCCCTCCAATGAGACGTACTCCCTTGTTGGGAGGAACTCGGTAAAACATCGTCGTCCCCGCGTGACTCGGTTATCTCTATACCCGAGCTCTTTACTTATGCAATTTACATTGTAATAGCCATCGTGCTTGAAGTAATTATCTTGCTATCATATTATTGCTTGTCTTGCTTAGCATAAGTGTTGGTGCACATAGGTGAACCTTAGTATATCTAGGCTTTGTGCTTAACAAAACAAAATGCTAGTTTTATTCCGCCATTGTTAAGCCCATCTCGTAGAAGTTTTTAAACCGCCTATTCACCCCCCCCCCCCTCTAGGCGGCATCCTTGATCTTTCAGAAGGTATTGATTATAACGAGAAATTTTCACCTGTCTCTTTTAAGGACTCGTTCAGAATTATTATGCCACTCGTGGTTCATTAGGATCTGGAGTTGCATCAAATGGGTGTCAAAGCAACATTTCTAAATGGTGACTTACATGAGAATGTTTACATGGCTCAACCGGAAGGTTTTGTTATGGAAGGAAAGGAACATTTAGGATGTCATCTTAATAAATCCATTTATTGATTAAAGCAAGCCTCAAGGCAATGGTACTTCAAGTTTGATCAAGTCATAAAGATTTTTGGTTTCAAAGAAAATGAAGTGGACAATTGCATTTATTTGAAGTTCATAGGGAGCAACTTTGTCTTCCTGATACTATATGTTGATGACATACTCTTAGCCAGTAGTGATAAAAATATGCTGCTAGAAACTAAAAGGTTTCTCTCTTTAAAGTTTGATATGAAAGATCTCGGGGAAGCCACTTATGTCATAGGCATTCAAATCCACCGAGATAGATCCATAGGAATCTTGGGGCTATCACAAAGAGCATATATTGAGAAGGTACTCAAAAAGTATTATATGCATAAGTGCTCAGGCTCACCTGCTCCTATTGTCAAGGTCGATAAGTTTGGGACTTTCTAGTTCCCAAGTAATGATTATCAATCTCCGCAGATGAATTTAGTTCCGTATGCTTCAATTATTGGAAGTATGATATATGCACAAGTGGCACTCGCCCTGATTTAGCATTCATAACTGAGATGCTTGGAAGATATCAGTCTAATCTAGGGTTGTATCACTAGAAGGCTGCTAAAAAAGCCTTGCATTATTTGGAAGGCACTAAAGGTCTCATGATCACATATAAGAGAACTAATAACCTCGAGGTGGTGGGTTATACAGATGCTAATATTGTGGGGTCTGTTGACACTAAGAAGGCCATATCAGGATATATATTCACCCTAGAAGAAGGAGCTATTTCTTGGAAATGAACCAAGAAAAGTGTTAATGCATCGTTAACAATGTAGGCAGAGTTTGTGGCATGTTATGAGGCAACCAGGCAGGCAGTATGGCTAAAGAACTTTATCCCGGGTTTAAGGGTGATTGATAGTATATCTGAGCGACTCACTCTTTTCTGTGATAATCAACCCACGGTGATCTACTCGAGTAACAACAATTCAAGTGGTGCTGCCAAACATATTGACATCAAGTATCATGTTGTGGAAGATAGAATCCAGGATGAGATGATAATCATTAAGAATATAAGAACTAACACAATGTTAGCGGATCCACTTACGAAAGGCTTGTCATGTAGTGTGTTCAAAGAGCACGTTGCTAGCATGGGATTAGCAGAAAGCTTTTGATCCTAGAATTGGGACCATCATGACACCATCTCCCCATAAGTCTAAGAAGGGTTTCTTCTCTTTGATGGAATGATGTACTGTAGTCAATTAGTTCAATGGTACTTAACTGACCATTGTAATTTCATTGTAATTTATTTTCTCTGTATAAGTTTCAACAAAGATATGAGCTTGTAAGTTTGTAGTAAGCATAAGTCTATGGAGATCCTAAGTTAAAGAAGTTCTGTTTTCGATATGACGTGGTGTATTGTAGTAGCTAGATTCTGTGGTACTCAAATTGTCATTGTAATCCTATTGTTTCATATGTCATTTTGTTGAGAAATGGGCTTATAAGTTTATCCTTACGATCAAGGGGAGAATGTTGGATATAAGTGCTCTACGGTTTTTTTTGATCAATTTAAGTCAAATTAGGGTTAATTAAGGGGTTATTAGTTACAACCATTGGATGCCCTGATCAGGGGCATCCTGGCCGTCCATTTAGAGGTGTTGGTTTCCCTGGTGCGGGTGCTATAAAAGGGGCTCTAGGGTTTTGAGTTGAAATCACTTTCACGGTGTCTCTCTCTCACTCGTCGGAAAAACCATCGTCGGAGACCTCGTAGCAAAAAACTTACGCTATTGTAGCAAAATCACAAAACGGTGGTAGCAAACAAACTGAGCTAATGTAGCCAAAAATAGAGTTCGTCGGGGACATCACCGGCGATCTCGTAGCAAAAAAAGTTACTACCTAGCAAAACGACCTCTCCGGAGACTATTGTCGGTCATCTTGTAGCAAAAGTTTTATAATATTATAGTAAAAACATACATAAGTTGGAGCAAAAAATATATATGTGTGTAGAAAATCCCACGATCATAGCAAAAAATGCCCAACATGAAAATCTGCCGTCCTATCCATAGCAATTCCGTCGATCGTCGGTAGCAACGACTATGACCGTCGGTAGCTAAAACGAAAACTATATGTAGCAAAATCTCCTTAGGTAGCATGCACGGGCGTCGCATCGAACCAGTGTTCCTCGCCGGAGGTCGGAGCAGCGGGCCGCCGTCCGATGACACCCCTGCCGGAGACCATCGTTCCCCTCCCAGGACCCGTGCCCGCCATCTTGTTGTGCCGGTGCTCCACCTGTAGGGCGGCGAGCTACAAGCGCAAGTAGCAGGCGGCGACGGGAGGTGCGGCGGCGACGACGCGAGTAGCAGGCGGCGGAGGGAGGTGCAGCGGCGGCGCGAGCAGCAAGGCGCGGTGCACGAGCAGCAGGGCGCGACGGCGGGAGGTGCAGGCGGCGACGGCGCGAGTAGCAGGCGGCGACGGGAGGTGCGGCGGCGGCCGGAACTGCGGGGGCGGATGGCGGCCAGAGCTGCAGGGGCGGCGCGACGACTAGATCCGAAGGGACGGGTCGCGGCATGGCGGCCGGAGCTGCAGGGGTGCCTGGCGGCACAGCGAGGAAGAAAGGAAGGAGAGGAACGCACGAGTGGTGGGCCCTCCCGTGTACGTCAGCGACTCGAGCAGCTTGAAGGAGAGGTGCGCGTAGCGGCGGGAGCGCGCGAGGAGGCGGAGGAGAACAGTGAGGTAGCTCTCCGGGACAGGGAAATGTGGGAGCGCGAGCAAGCGCCAGAATAGAGAGAGCGCCGGCCGCCGGGAACGGCCGGGAGTGTGAGAGCAGGAGATGAAAAATTAAAGGAGCGGCGAGAGGAGAGAGAGCGAGGCGGGCAGAATGGCGGTGAGGAGCGGCGGAACCCGTCCGCGTGCCTGAGGAGGAGGGGAGAGGTGCGGGCCGGTCGGGACGAGGAACGCGTTGTTGGAGGAAAAGCGAGCCCGTCACGGATTCAAATTCGTCCCAAGGTGAATATAGTGCGCATGCACAACGCTAATGATTCGAGCCCTAACTTTCTTTCTCTTCCTCCCTCCTGCGATCTTTCCAATCCCGAATTCCCAACCATGGCGACGTCCTTCTTCCACCAGCCGAGTTCTGCCTTCCCGGCCTCCGCTTCGCCGTGCCGACCTCGAGGCGCCCATGCCCAGCCTCAGCCTCGTTCTCCCGCGCGCGTCACGCTGGTGCAGTGGACGCCACCGCGCTTCGGGTGGACCAAGCTGAACTTCGACGGGTCCGTCTACAACGACGGCAGCGGGCGCGCGAGCATCGGCGGCGCCATCCGCGACGTGCACGGGCGCGTCCTCCTCGCCTTCGCCGAGCGGACGCCGCACGCGCCCATCGGCATCGTGGAGGCGCGGGCGCTGACGCAAGGGCTGCAGCTGGCGCTGGACTTCGGATGCCGGCGGCTGGTGGTGGAGGGCGACGACCTGACGCTGGTGCGGCTGCTGCGCTGCGAGTCGACCTTGACGCGCATCCCGCGCGAGATGGAGGATGAGATTATCGGGTGTGCGAGGTTCAGCACACCTACCGTGAGGGGAACTTTGTGGCGGACACGCTCTGCAAGGAAGCCTACAAGACGGCGGACAGCAAGCTTTGGATCGACAGGGTGCTGCCCTTCGCGGTGTGGCAGAAGGTTGAGGACGATCGTCGCGGCGTCATCCACGAGCGCGTTCGTCCGTGAAGGGGGATCAGCGCATGCAAGAACTGATCAAGATCCAAATTAAGGTACGTGAACTTGCAGTCTTTCACTTTGGTGATCGAAGTGGCAACGAACTATGAACCGGTGGCCGTGGCCCAAGAACTGATCACCGCGGCTCCGCGATTTCAGGAACTAGCAAGAACATCTCCATGCAGATCAAGCCTTGGATCTGGACGGCTCCGCGATTTCAGGAACTAGCAACAACAACTCCAGCAAGATCAAGATTGATCGAGAATTTCGTCCTGGCATGCATCGTCCACGCACGAGTACGTCCCTGAAATGGATCAGCGCAAGGACATGCTGCGACCAAGATCCAAGACATGCGGCGGAGGGCGGCCGCGACACGACGATCCAAGAGACCAAGACTGTACAAGCTTCGATGCGGCGGCAACGATCAGGGCGGCTGCGACACGACGAGGCGGTCCACAGCAGCGACGACGACGACGGCGAGATCTCCGCTCCATCTCAGAACTCGACGACGGCGAGGAACGCAGGCAGCAAGAGAAGAGTAGGGCGCGTCCATCATCATGTAGTAATGTAGGAGTAGGACAGTACTGTAGTTGCAAACATGTGATCGGAAGATCTTTGTGTCAAAGATAGTTAATTACATGTACTACTCTGTATGTAATAAGATATGAATATGTGTGATATTCTTGTCATAGTTGTTTTGGTGGGGATCGAAAATAGCTTTGCAACGATCGACTCGAAGAATCGTGTTGATGTTATGAAACGTTTTGGTGACGCTGAAAACTGTGATCTACATGTGCGTGCGTGCTGAAACATTTGTTCCATGGGTCACCGTAACTCTGAAATAGATCAGTGCAAGGATCGGCACGACAAACTTGGAAGCAGCCGCGCCGGCAACAGTCAAGCAAAAGTGCACAAGAACGCGACACGACTGACAACTTGACAGACATACGTACAGATTCCAAGTCCAACAAAGATCATTTTTACATTGCAGCTCTTCATGATTCAAAATCTCACAACAACGATCAGCTTTTTCGACAAAGAGCAACTAGCTCGATGATCCATGGGCTCGATGAATCAATCGATCACAAGCTCGCTCCACCGCAGCTCTCCCTACCGTCGATCGCTCCCCACGCGCAGCTCTCCGCGTGCACAGCTCCACCGCAGCACAGCGGGCGGCTCTTCGCAGCTTCACCTCAGCACTCCGCGCGCATCTCTCCGCAGAGCATAGCGCGCGCCTCCTGCTCCGCTCCGCCGACAATCAATTCGAGCACAGCACGCACGCGGCCCCACCGCAGCTCTCCACGCGCCAGCACGGCACGTGCTCCGGAGATCGATCCCGGCACGGCGTGCGTGCATCTGCCCAGCACAGCGCGCGGCTCGTGCTCCGCCCTGACGGCAGCCATGCCCGCCCTCGCAGCCACGGAACCTCGCCGCGCTCCTGATCCTCCTCGACGGAGCTCCGCCGTAGGGCCTACTGTACTTGTTCTTCAGGCTGTCTTGCCGAGTTGAAACCGAGGCCAAGCTCGCCATCATCCTCGACATCCTCCCCGCGTCTTGCCAAGCTGAAATCGACGCCGAGCTCGCCGACGTCCTCGACATCCTCCCCGCCATCTTGCCAAGCTGAAATCGGGTACCTCGAGGATCAAATCCCGAGTCAGGAAGAAGACACCGACCTACTGCTCGTCCGTGGGGTCCTCGCCTTGCTCCGGTACAGCCTCTTCTCCCTGTTCGAGCCTGGCAACACAAAGGCGGCCCCCGGTATTGGCCGTCGGCAGGCAATATGCAATGGCTTCCGTCGTGTCTTCTCGCCAGCAGTGCCCTGTGCGTCGGCAGCTATTCCCCAACCTGAAGAACAAAGTACTGTACCACCTGAAGAACAAGTTCAAGAACAAGAAGGTAAAATAGACGCGACAAGCTTGCTCATACTGGAACAATATGTGAAATAATGATGTGCAAGTAATATGAGCATTTCTGACTGAGAGCTTTAGTACTCCTAGGTAAACTAGCTACAGTACTCCCAGCTACGGTACTCCTAGCTAAACTACAGTAGCATTAGCAGTTGTTCCTTTGAAGAAACAACAAAATATTCAGTTGATACTATAAGAATATTCAGTAAACAATTAGGAAACAATCATGACAAGTTTATATAGAGAGTATGCAACTAGAAATTGTTCCAAGCATTACCTTTTATGTGTAGCATGACCTGCTCCTTCCAAGTCGGCAGTGTGAGAGTGCAAGTACAAAATTCTATTTTTTTTTTTGAAAGGAGAGCCCCGAGGGGCCTGGAAACAATTATGTTAAACACAAACAGAGGAGGCGAACATTATTACAGAGGACCCCATAAGATGCAAAAAAGCCCATAGGCCCCCAGTATATGTGGATAAGACCCCACTGAAAGATAAAGGACGAAAACAGGTCCCTCCCTATCTCCTCTGCCGAGCCGGAGGTCAGCTGCACCGCCGTCGAGCACCGTCGCGGGGACGAAACCACTTGCTTCAGAGCCGACGTGGGACGCGGCCGCTGACCCGAGAGGCCTCCGATGGAGGTTGAAAGGATGCCGGAGCTCACCGGCTTTGACAGACGGCATTCAACCGTCAGGATAGAGCTCGCCGATGCTGCTTCCAAGCTCCGGAAATCCCTGACGCAAGAATCCTTGAACACTCCGTCGAGGACAAATGACCTGCACTTCAGTGAACCACTCCTGCCACGGGTGGGTGAAGGCGGGCATAGATGGTCGCAGTAGCAAGGAGACTTCCGTCGAGAGGGAGAAGACCGAAACTCCCCCAGCTGCCCTGACCAAGTCATCCGCTCGCTACCATCGACGTTCTCTCCCCCGCCGCCACGGCCGGCCAAGAGAACCAGAAGAAAATAGCAGGCATCCAATCTGGTCAGAACACCAAAAATGCGCCTATACCGAGGTTTCGCTTGGAGCGGCACCACCGTCGTCTTCAACCACTGAAGCACGCCGGGAGCCACCCACCGCGGCCTCCCGCCACCGCGTAGATGCGCCAGGAGACAGAAACCTCCACTTCCTCCTCCCAAAGACGCAGCCACGCACGAATCCCTCCCCCCTCGCCGCCACGGCCGGACGGAGGAGGGAGAGCAGGCAGGGCACCATCACCGGGAAGAGGAAGCCAGAACAGGCGGCGACCACAGCTCAGGCGGCCTGACAATCCCCACCCTCCCCCGCCACCATGGCCGGCCAAGGAGGGGGACAGACTGTACTGAGCTAGGAGCCGCATCAGAGGGGGCTTATTGGGGGCGCGGAAGGCCCTCCTCTTCCACAGCGCCGCCATCCAGACGGCAGGGGAGAGGAGCTTCCTCCATCGATAAACCGACCCGAGTTCCCCGAGAAACCCTGCACGAGGCCAAAAACCGCACGAGGCCAAATCCTACAGCTACTATCTGGGGAGGCTCCAGCCTCTCCTCCGCCTCTCCAGACTGCCACGCCAAGGGAGCGCGTCGATCGGCTTGAGCAGCCAAGCGCAATTGGAGAATTGTAGCAGGGGGTGAGGGAGAAGAGATAAGGTCGGAATCCTACAAAATTCTAATGGGAGATCTGTTTATTTTGTTGACTAATGTTGCCATGTCCTTCAAAAATAAGAGAAGAGTATTCTCATGAGTTGCCAATTTGTATAGAGAGAAACTCAAGCACAACTAAACTGAACAGCATGGACAAGTTTTTCAAAACAGACAGTACCATGACAGTGTAGTTTGACAGTATGGAGAAGTGCAATATTGCAGTATCTACTAGTAGTATTACTTGCATCAGTATTGCAGTATCTAGTACAGTATGGAGAAGTGAAATATTATAGTATGGAGAACAATTGAGTTTGTACCTTGTTTAAAATTATGTGGATCCTTCTGGTGGAGAGATGTCATGAACTTGGTACAGTAGTATAGATATGTTTGTACAGTCAAGATTGCAGCAATAGATACTGATGGGGAAGAGGCCGATGAAGGGGATGATGAACTGAAAGAGGTTGACGAGGAGGCGTTCGATGCTGCCCAAGAGAAGGGGAGATCGAAGAGAACGGCCAACTACACTGTGACCGAAGACGAGGCATTGATCCGGGTTGGGAGAGTGTGTCCATCGATGCTATCACCAAGAGTGATCAATCTCGGAAGAAGTATTGGCAGCGGATTGAGGACAATATTTTCAATCTTGTGCTGGAAGGAAGCAATCGCACATTGAGATCTCTCCAAGGCTGATGTGATACAATCAAGCAATCTTGTAGCCGTTGAAGTGCCGCCTATGAGCAAGTGAAGAATCATCCCCCAAGCGGCATCAACATTGATGAATATGTGACTAATTTTATGATATTGTGTTCAATTCACTTTTTTTCATTTTGTGTTCACTTGTCATCGTTTCAATGTGTACGACAAGATTGCACGATCTAGGTACAAGAACACGGCCGCATCGAGGAACAAAGCTTTCACTCTCCAGCATTGTTGGACATTGCTTGAGTTCAGTGAGAAGTGGAGGTTGAGGGATGAAGAGGCACCTCCTCCGAGAAAAGGGTCGGCAATAAACTTAGATGAAGAAGATGAAGAGGATGGCGATGAACCAAAATCCGAAAGAAAAAGACCAGATGGCACCAAGAAGGTGAAGGAAGAGTTGAAGAGAAAGGCTGAGCACGAAAAGTTAAGGGACAAGATCGACAACATGATGAATCACAAGGTGATTGTAGTGCAACAACAAATGGAAGCCAAAATCAAGTTGGCTGAGAAGAAAGAAGATAGCAAGATGAGAATGTGGCTTGCAATTCGTGAAGATGAGGAGCGCAAGGCTGAGTTTGGGGAGCGGAGGATTCGTCTCGAATAGGAAAAGGCTAGGGATGCGATCATTGCCAATGAGATACGAGTGATGACGATGGATCATGATAAGATGGATCCAATCACAAAGGAGTGGTGGGACGATAGAAGGTTAGAGATCCTCGAAGCAAGGAAAGCTCGTAGAGGAGCTACTGCTTCTGCTGCTGTAAACGGTGGAAGTGATCATCATGCTCTTGAGGACACCTAGTTACTTGATTTCGTTTGTGTTGTTGAAAACTAAGAAATATTTTATGCTGTTTGTTGTTCTGGGATGGTAAACTCTGTATTGCGGTACACGAGAGGGGGGGAACAGATGCCGCATACCAGACCCGTAAAAAGGAATATTCTGTTTTGCGGTACACCTGTGCGACATTTGCTCCGCCCTAGCCTTTTTCGTACCGCAAACACGAGATGCGGTTCACTGCTAACGCGTTTTGCGGGATGGCTGGATGCGGTATCTGCTAGAGATGCTCTAATGATGGAACCATGTTGTGCTTGGTGCCACCCTGGACCAACAGCTCGACGAGGTTACCGCCTGTCATCCAAAAGCTCGCGCACCACCGTGTGCCGTCCAACAGCTCTTAACACTACATGGGGTCATCGCCTCGCCTGCGACCAACATCTCCCTTACGCGCCACCACAAGATCTAACATCTCCGCTGACGCTACCGAGACCATCAGTTTGGGCGCTCCGCAGCGACACCTGCGACCACGAATTTGCCCCGTTGCGCGACCGCCAATGAGAAGCGTTTCCTCAGTCGTCAGGAGATGGGATTGGGAATTTTAGGCTGCATGACATTTTTCTCCTTTTTTTCTTTTTTTCCTCACCAAGTGGTTTCTTTTCCACGCTGACACCACGTTTGGAGACTCGTCAACGCATAGTGTTTCCGTAAGAACAAGTTCAATAATATAACTAGTTGTTGGCTATAAAAAAGTGTCATGTCATCTATAGTCCACTTGTACAATAGTTATCTACAAAAATCTACTACTTAATCAATATGGGTCCACATTTCACTCTCACAACTGCCTAAGAGCACGTGTGACGGTAGAGAAAATAAAATAGAAGAAAAATCCAGTATTAGCTTCTACACACTTCTACTATATTCTAGGTGTTATGGTCCTTTAGTCATAGGTATTGTACTAGTTTTCAGAGTGTTCTAGCTATGTGTTGTAGTCATGTTTCTTGTATTATTTATTAGCTTTAAATAGTGTCTCTAGAATGTTCTAGCTACAAGTAGAACTAAGTAGTGAAGGCTTATGCAGCCTATAAATAGAGGAGCACTCCTCTATCTAGAGAACCAGCCTATGTATCCTCTACCTATCAATAAAGAGAACTTTATGTTCTTGTTTTAGATCTTGGATTAGATCTAGTATGTTGAGAGTTTTGGATTAAACTCTTGACAGCCCCGCCCCTATAGCGATATATAGCTCATGCCCCTAGAGCGATATCTAGCATCTAGCACATCACGTTGAAGTGGTTCCTTCAACACTTGTGCTGTCCACATTGCAGCACCAAGGTGGAGCTGCTCCTCCACAACTTTGTGTTGCATCAACGTGCTAGAGTTGACTCTTAACTTTTAACCCGCTTATAAATATTTCTCATGTTCTCTCTCCTCCACATCACCAAAACTATAATATTTTATCTCTTATAGCCAGTTGACTGTACCCTATTTTACTTTCTCTAAGGCTTCGCGTCCGTAGCATTACCGTTTGATTCCCTAAACGCGGTCCAAGCATCCGTGTTGTCGAAATTCAGCCTACACTGTCTAACTATGATCAAGGTACTATGAGTGGACAATTGTTTCCATTTATATTGTCATTTCCATATATTGTAAAGTAAAGGTTTTTTCCCTTTTGCTCCAAATGAAGGCCTCTCATCTTTAACTTCCCCGAGTTCCATTCAATCATGTAAGCCAGACCTTGAAGAGCAATCAAAGAAGCGTATACGCAAATATGAGCGCCGAAAAGAAAGAGGCTTATCTGAAAAGAAGGTGTGACAACTATCATAAACGAAAGGCTAGCATGGCGTCATCGGCTACTGAATCTAATTTACCCAGCATTGTGAAAACGGTGCCACAAAGTCAAGGGTTTCATTTCGATTCTTCCATATCCACACCTCAGATTAGGAATGTATGTAACCAATCAGCTCATTCTCCTATGGATGTGTCTCAAATAGGAATACCCAATTGTTTCATTCTCCTATGGTTGTCTCTCAAAAAGCCAGTAACCAAATGTTTCTGACTACTAAGGATGTTTCTGAAAAAACCAGTAAACAATCAGATGGAATTCTTATTACAGATGGAATTTGCCTACAAGTTTTCATAAAGTAATGGGCAACCCAGGTAAACACTTTTGATGGTTTTTCCGTTAAATTTATCCAATCTTTAAAATACTCTAGAATTAATAATTCATATATGTCTTGTCTTGCATGTCATCAGCCCACTCTTCCCCTGAAAATGTTGGAGAAGCAAGTTCTATGCAACTAAAAAATCCCGAAGCAGACAAAATACGGCATAGCCCACTCTTCCCCTGAATATTCAAAAATCACATCTAGATTAAGTTTGCATACATACCGTGGTAGGACATGGCAATAATCAAATTCCTGTGATAGCTGCTTGCTTGCAAAAAGTCCTCAAGGATTGGTCTGGCTGCTATTCCTTTTGGGAACTGATTCAAATTGGCAACGTTCCAATAAATTTGGTCTTTCTGTTCCTTCAGAGTAACTGCTAAATAGGCAATGTTAGCACGTTGTGGTCTCTTTCAAAACAAGAGACATGTTATAGTTCAGTACTGAAACTGCACAAGCTAAGTAATCCACACTGTGATTAACCATATCTGGAAAACACTTATCGCTAACCATCTTCTCTAACGCATTAGCCTGATCTAGATGTCCATATACTTATAGAAGTAATTGATAGAGGTATCGTAGGCTTTTAGGCAGTTACATCAGGCTCACAATTTGAAAAGACGAGGATCCATGCCTCAAATATATATAAGCACCCATGCTACAAATTATATACAAGCAACTCCACTAATCCCCTTATCAGTACAAAGAATCCTGTCAATCCTCATATGACAAGAAAAAATAAAACAGAGAAAAAATTGGAGGAAGAAAGAGCAATATGGGTACCAACTACCAATACTGGAAGTGTACCTGTGTTATATCTGGTACCTGCCCGAGGCCTAGGCCTGTGGCGGCGGTGCGAGGCATAAAACTTTGGCTAGGTCGGCAGCGTCAAGGCGTGCGGCAGCAGCATCAGACAAAGCGGAATCGAGCAGTGGGGGGCAAGTAGGGGGCACAATGGAATATTAGTCGCGGGCGAGCTGTGGAGGGGCGTCAACCATCAATTCCGGGAGCACGCCGTACTTGGGCCGCTCGGGGAGGCTCGCATTCGAGGAATCGGTGGATGCGAGGTCTGCGCCTCCGCATCCATCGGCGTGGAGGCAGGGGAAGATCGGTCGTCGCTGCAGCGGCGGTGTGTCAGGGGAGAGGGAGGTCGTTGCGACTGCGGCAGGGGTCCAACCGTCCAACCGGGCAGGGGAGTGGCAGTATTCGCCGGAACAGCGCTATCCGGCACTCCGGCAGGGAAAGGGAAGGTTCTAGCAGCAGGCCGTGGGAGCGGGGCCGGGGCGGTGAGTGAGAATGTGTGTGCGTCAGCGTGTGTGTCCGGGTGTTTTTTTAACAAGTCAGGCTGTTTCTATGTGCATAGAATTATGATGCTAAAATTTTACTCCCTCCTTCCTAAAATAGTTCGAAATTTTGGCTAAATTTGAATGTATATAGTCACTATTTTAATGTAAAGATTCATCCAAATTTAGAAAGAAATTTAACATCTATTTTAGATGGAGGGAGTAATATATTCAATAAAATCAATGATTGAAAAATCTTAACAGTTTGGATAGTTTAACGACAAAAAATTGTGACATCAAAATTCTATTCATCAAATCTTAAAAATCAATGACGGATGAATATTAACATTATTGATCAATCATTGACCCAGAAACAAACATATAATGGACCCGGTTAGAAGTAAATGTTTATAACTCGAAATACATGTGTCATGTGTGAGAGAACGTGCACCCTTACTGGTCATAGACAATACGTAGCAGAAGCTAGGTACCATTTGCATCGCGGCACACAGCCCCTACGGCACCTCTCGTTACGCATAACCAAATCTTAATTTTCTAGCCTTCCTACCTTATCCGTCCCATCTGTCACGATCGTGATCAAGTAGCCCAATCGGCAACTCTCGTGGGCTAAGCCCATATTAATCATTACTTTATTAGACTATATACTAATGTAGAGTACCAGACAACATGTCAGACCCAGGCCAGCTTAGCAATTACAACTAGAAGCCCATTTGGGAGACAGTTTCAGGATTCCGCTTGCACGCACGCATGATCTGATCGATCGTCATTTCGTCTGGCTGCGCCTCGACGCGACGAATGCCGCCAGCCGCCACCGAGGTCCGAGGGAAGAGGAGCGGCAAGCCGGCCAGCTGCAGTGTCAGCATGAGCGACAGCAGAAGAAAAAAAAGGTTTTTTCGATTACCGAACTTCTGATTTGATTACGTCTTGGTTAATTTTAGCCCGTCTCTCCACAGTCAACACTAGATTAGTATTTGTCTATTTGGATTGTTCGCTTCTTGCGTATACATGAAAAACAAGACCTAGAATTACAAATTTTCTCAAGAGGATTGATTTGAGCTCACAACCAGATGCACAACCAAAAGAACAGAATGATCTTAATTCAACTGATGTTGATTCTCAAATTGATAATGGTATTCTTATAACCACAGTGTATGATTTCTGCTATGAATGTGGTCAAGACATGTCTTCACACTAAATTCGGAGATGACCTTTTCCGGATTGTAGAAAACACACATATTTTGACTACCTAGACTTTATAATATTTAATATGTTGTGCGATAATTTTTTGTCTGCTTTTGAAGCTTCTACCCCCCCCCCCTTCCCCCCTATCTCCATTTTCTGGCTCCGTCCCTGCTTCCATGGCATGAGGCCAACTCCAACGCCCCCGCATTTTGGACACCCGAATTTGTCTGATTCGGTCCGTTTGCGGGTGGAGGACAGGTCATCCTGGTTCGAACCGTTTGCGATGGCCTATGTCTCTAACCGCCACTTCCGTAAAAAAATACATTGTAGAAAAAAAAGATCGAAAAATAATTATACATATTACGTTAAAAGGTCCCGGTCACAAAATATCAACATTAAAAAAGAAAACCCCAATATTATGGGGGGCTTAGCATGGAGGGGAACCGACGTTGCTCGTCGACCGGTGCCTGGTCCTGCTGCTGCGTGCCGCCTACTCGTCGTCGTCGTCGATGATGATGAAGACCTGGGGTGGTGGCCACGCGCCGCTCGGGGCTGGAGCAGGAGGCATGGCCGGAGCGGCAGGTGTCGGGAGCATGGGCGGTGCCGGCAGCATAGGCGGCGAAGGGGGCATCTGGCTCGCATGCCACCAGACTCGCGGCAGGCTGCAGCCGCCCCACGCCTTCCTCCTCCAGCTGTGACGCGAGGATGGCAGCCTCGAGATCCTCTTCCCCCGTCATCGGCCGGGGCTGCGTCGGCTCCGGCTCCTCCAGCTTGACGGCCACGGTGTCGGGGTTGGGACCTTGGAAGCTCCTGGTGGCCGGGGACGCGCTTGATGCCACAGACGTCACCGTACGGACGTTGCAGTCGCCTTCGTCCCCAGCTACAACGCACGCGAGTAGGTGGCTAATGGAGGCCGCAGTCGCCGGATCCAATGGAGAAGCGACCGTTTCGAGAAGAAAGAACCGATTTTAGGCCGCCAAGTTTCGGATTTTCTTGCGTTCCCCGCTAGGGTTCGCGGATGGAAGCACGGGCGATATTGAGGACGAGGGACACCAGTGAGGGAGAGGGCGAGAGCGAGAGCGTGCGCGCGGAAAAGCGGTGAGACGCACGGTCTGGAATCGGGGGAAGAGGACGACCGCCTACGAGTTGATACAGAAAACTTTCGAGGGGGTTGTCGAAATTTTACTGCCACGATATCCTTTTTGTTGTGACACTTTGTACCATGCGTCAAAGCAAGTTAATTATTTCTACTGTAAGAGATGTTTTCTACTAATGAGGATCGATATAGTGACGCGAACCAGTCTGAGATGTTTTTTGTTGATGTTATGGAACGTTAATTCGGTGTCCAGTGCCGAAAACTGTGACAACACGTGCATGTTGAAATCTTGTTCCATGGATCACATTCAAGCAGTGTCGGCGGTTCCTTGGGATCCGGAAATTGTAACTAAACAAATTGCTAGGTAATGCACCTCTAAGAGCCGGTACAATAAGGCCTTTCACAATGGGAGGTTCTTGGCGCGGTATCATAAACAAATTACTTATGTGGCACTATATTTAATGAGGAGACATGATGATGTTGTATCTTAGCTAAGATACAAGCTTGCACGAGATCATAGGCAAAAAAGAATGGCTAGCCCAATAGCATGCCCACAAATCACCAAAATCATTAAATGTAGAGACAACACCTAAGATACAATTCATTGGAGGGATGGTCTCTTAAGCATTTATTTTGCCTATAATAATGTGTTAAGAAACACCCATTGTGAAAGGCCTAAGTTCTACTTAGCAGGCTGTAGTAACTGCCAGCTCAGCAAAATTATACGTGGACGAGAGAGAAACCAGGAGAGAGAGCGAAGCGGGCGCTCCGTCTATCGCCCGGCGGTAGCGCAGGATACGAGAAGAAACAGCCCGCTTGCAGCCCGTGCTTAGCGCTAAGCCGACTCTTCCTTCTTCTCCCTCGATCCAGTGCGCCTCCTCTATCCAGCGCCAACTTGACCTCTTCCCTCGCCAAATCGAGCTCTCCCGCGCTAAATCTACCTCGCCTCCCCTCAAATCCAGGCCTCCGACGGCAAATCCTCTCCTAGGCCACCCAAATCGCCCCCAAATTTCGACTCAATAACCCCAGATGCAAAGTCGCGGCTGGCGGCGCCGTGTGCGAGATGGCCGGAAAGACCATGGCGGCATCCTCACCACCGTGTTGGCCCCTGCTTGCCGTGGTACAGCAACCAGGCATGGGCAGTTCGTCACTTGAAGGCCCATGGTGGATTCCGCCCGTTGGAATTCGAGGCTCTGTCTAAATGAAAAGCATCGTCCTGTTTGTCGGAGATTTTATTTAGCATTCTATTTGGTTACAAAGACTGTAACGTCTGAAGTGTCTATGTCATGGTGTTATGTGCAACCAGTTTATCGCTTATCGACTTCTAATCCAGATACCATTTTACCTTGCTTATTAACCAATTTGCTTTGGTATATCTTGATGGAGTGGATTGCATACATATAAGTATATTGCTTGAAATGGCTACAAAGATACATCTCACAGTGGATCACAACAGATCATATGCATAGATCATATGCATATGTAGTCATCTATTATATACTAAAAGCAATATAAGGGGTTTTTAGAGGTGCTAGGTTGATCTACATCACCCAAATTATATTATATGTTGGATCTTTAAATAAAGGCTAAGATTTATTTAGACCCCACGTCCCATTTACTTTTACATATACACGTACAGATCTTACTCCAGTTCTAATCCCTCACGTTTACCTTCACACACACGATATCCCTAGAATGATGGTTAAGATTTGTTTCTTATTCACGTACGAGAGTTCCCTCCAGACCGAGACTGATCGTTATGATTTTAGACCGCACCTATTTACTTTTACATGTACACGTATAATATTTACTTTGGTGGCAGGATTTAATTAGTCCATCACGTTCATATGCACGTGCAAGACATGCCTACGTGTCTCTAATGTATGGTCACGATTTAGTGAAAATCAGGCAACATGTTTTTCATGTAAATTAGCTATTAGCCTATTACGGGATCTGCACTCATGCATAGAGTCCACGTAGAGCACGGATGTTCAAAATGAAATCCAAAGTTGAATCCTACTCACGTACAATACCCCTGTATACCGGTTAGCGTAACATGGAGATAGACAAAAAAAAATGAACTTACAATTTGGTCAACAAAACATGAATCATAAGTCAGAAAAATGATACCATTGAATTTATGGTCAAACTTATTTTTTAAACTACGTGTTAGCCAAATAAACTTGTATGGAGGGAGTACATGCCTACGATTGCCCAAGGATTGAAACTTTTTTCTTGGGAGCTTCAAACATCTGTCCAAAATTAATTAAAATAAATGGCGACCTAAACACAATACTAGCTTTCGTAATTCTTAAGTGTCGAAGATTATCTTATTTTTAGTTGACAAAGATAACCATCTATACTGTATTTTTCTAGACACAAATATTGTATTTTTGCTAGGTTAGCAAATTATTGTACCACACTGGTTTTACTTAGGTTTGTAGGAATTATTTTATAAAATCGTCTAATCATAAATTAATTATGAGCTGAGAGAATGTTCTTTCCTCTAGAGGATTAAATTAATATACAGTGGACCGAGGTATAGGCTACAAATCTTAGGACACAACTTCCTAAAATGTTTCTTAAGACATTATTCTTTTTGAACAAGGATTTTCTTATTGTTCATCAAATACTGATCGAGACAAGTGGATTGAACACATGTAACTAAGATGTTTAATAAAATCAAGCAACATCAATGTCCCTCGAAGTCAATTTGCAAGATTCTTCCTTCGCATTTAGACTTAAGTCCATGTCTACACAATGAGATGAGGCAAAACATGCAAAATCTAGACTAACCGCATGGTTTTATAGAGCAACATGCTAGGAGGTCAATCTAAGAATATGGGACCAAATGATATTTCAATGAACACACAAACCAAATAATGTTTCTAACTACATACCAAATATTGATAAATATTTCCCGGCCTCCAGTCACCTTGGTCATTGTTGAAGGTGATGGAGCCGCTGAGGTTGGAAGGACAAACAATTGATTGTACCGATAAAACTTGAGTATTCCCCTGCTAACAATAGAAAAATAATTGTTTAAAATCTGAATAAACATAAAAATAAAATAAATGTCTCCAATAGTCCATTATTTATGGAAATGGAATAAAAACAATAAATTTTCATGAAAAATTGATACTCTTGATAGTAGAATGTTATTCATGGCGGTATGACCATCGAAATTTCGATTCCATATGTGAACAACGAACTAAAGATGATGCCCTCGCATTTGCGAGGGCCACCATGCTAGTTAAATAATTAAAACTAATCCACCAGCTAGCCCAAAAGCCATTCCATTGTACCGATCTGGCTATAAGCTGACTCTAGGTGATGTGGCATGAACATACAGCCGGCAGCCGATTTTCTTATTGAACTTGCTCTAAGAGCATCTCTAGCAGACATCGAAAATGGCTTTGAACTGAGAAAATCCGGCTGCTTTTAAGTTTTGAGTCTTTTTATATGACCTGAATAGATTATGTAAATGCGGCTCGGGCTGTATAATTTTTCGGTCGAGCTAAAATCGATGACCCGTACCTTTATATCTAGCGTTTCACGGGGCGTCCCCGGGTCGCGACCGGAGTCCCCAATACCCTCCTCCACCACTTTGCCGCCACATCGCCACCACGCAATCCGTCGTCGCCGGTCGAATCGAGCCCCTGCGCACCAGAGCGAGCACCGCGACCACCAGATGCCGACCCGCGCCGCTCAATCGAACTCGGGGAAGCCAAATCTGGCGCGCGGGAAGCACGCGCGGCGGTACCTCACGCGATAGTGCAGTCTCCAAAGAGAGGCGCCGCCGCCGCATCGCTGCCGACCGAGAGCGCAAGCCGACAAGAGGACGGAAATCTAGATGGGTTTAGAGCAGCGGCTCACGATCTCCGGTGTGGTTTCCACAGAAGTGGACTTGACACCAAACGGTAAGGCCATAGCCCTTTTGATTCAGAAAAGATGCAACGCAAGGGTCTTGCGGCATCAATGCTCTCCCGCGAACATTCTCATTGCAAGGACCAAAGAGGAAGCAAGGACATGGCGCGTTTCCGGTGCTAAATTCTTGGGCTATGTAATTCCGAGAGAGCAGGATCCTTTGATGTGTAATACCGTAGGACTTGTCCAAGACAAACTCTAAAACTTCTTCTTGACTAATGATGAAAATGGTCAGTCTATTGCTTCGTTTAGTAAAACAAAATTATACTCTCTCCGTTTTAAAATATAAGATGTTTTAGCTTTGTGAAACGAGTGTATTTGGAGATCTTTTGTTAGATTTATATGGGCTGCGGCTCATGTAGACAGCCCATCTAGTCTAATAAATCCTGAAATCTCAAGGTCATCTACTATAGCAACTTGGGAGCTCTGTGGGAGACAAAGTTTAATCCCACATTACTAGTTGGGAGAAAGTTGGACCAGCTTATAAGGTGAGCTGTCTCACTCTCACTAAGTGAGTGAGAAGAGAAGGAGTTCACGCGCACTCCTCCTCCTCCGCCGCCCGCCTCGCCTCGCCCGCACGCGCGTCGCGTCGCGTGAATCAAGTTCGAGTTAGAAACTCGTTTTGTGGAAGACTAAATTTTTTGCTTGGTGCACCAGCTATTGGATACGTGTCAACATTCGTGTGCATGTTTGACGCGTGTCCTTGTCTTCCAATGCGTGGCGACTCGGTCGGCTTACCTCCCAGGCTATAAAGCGAGAGACGGACAGATCTAGAGGCATCCAGTTATTTCTCTGTCTCCCTCGCTGTGCTACTCTCTAGGCTTCCCCATCCCGACGGCTGCGTGCACTGCTGTTCGGGAGAGCAGGCCTCTGAAACCCCGTCCGTTGAGATCCTATACCGGGAGACGGACGATAAGGTTTTTGGGGAGCGTCTCGGCGCGACTGCTCGCCTCTGTTCGTGTGTTCTTCTTCAGCAACCGACGACCTCATCAGCATCATGGGCGACAACAACAATGACCAAGGTGCTGCTGCAGTGACGACCTTCCCGGTCAACCTGTACGATTCTTCTCTTTGTATGTACTAGTTCTTGCTAGATTTTCAGATCTACTAGATGTGGTTGTTTGACTGCATGTGTTTAGATCTACTAGTGCTTACATAATGTTGATTTCGGCAATTAATCTCATGGGGAAATTGCCTAATATTCCAACAATCCAAAAACCTTATTTATTTAGACAATTTTCGTCATCTGCATTTGCTGCTTCGCTGAAATTGAGCCCTTTTACGGGTGCTAATTTTAAGAGATGGCAAGGGAAAAACCCTCTTTTGGCTCCCTGCAATGGGCATAGAAAAAGTTGCAGATGGCACTCCCAGAGATCCGCTTACTCTCGAGGAAGAGAGATCGTTCAGGGAGGCCACTGTTCTTTTTGTTGGCTCTGTACTCACTGTGCTTGGAGACAAGTTGGTTGATACATATTTGCATATTCGTGATGCTAAGGAACTGTGGGATGCGCTGGACGCTAAGTTCGGTGCTGCCGATGGCGGTGGTGAACTGTATGCTATGGAGCAGTTCAATGACTACAAGATGGTTAAAAATCGATCTGTAGTAGAATAGGCTCAGGAGCTACAGATCATGGCAAAGGAACTCGAACTCCTCAAGTGTGTGCTTCTGGACAAGTTTGTCGCGGGATGCATTGTCGCTAAGCTTCCCCCTTCATGGAGAAACTTTGCCACTTCTCTGAAACATCAGAGGTATGAGCTCTCTGTTGAGTACCTTATTGGTTCTCTGGATATTAAAGAGAAGGCGAGGGAAAAAGACAAATACACTAGTGGAACCGAGGGACATTCTGCTACCAATATGGTGCAGAAAAATGCCCACAAGTCCAAAGGAAATACCAAAGTCTGCCAGACTACCAACTTCAAGAAGAAGAAGGGGCAGAACAAGGAAAAGAAAGAACCTTGCTGGGTGTGTGGCGAGATTGGCCATTGGGCTCATCGTTGTCCACAGAAGAAAGGAAAGAAGGGTCAGGCTAGATAGAGTTCTAAATCTGTCAACATGGTCATTGGCAATACTGATGCAGGAACTTCAGGTTCTAGGTACGGTAATTTATTACCTACCGTTTTTCAGTATTTCAACCCACAGAATGGTGGGTTGATACGGGTGCCAATGTTTATGTGTGTGCTGACATTTCCATGTTCACCTCTTATCAGGCTCGAGATTCCTCAGTCATGATGGGGAATGGGTTACATGCTACTGTTCTTGGTGCTGGCACAGTAGATCTGAAGTTTACTTCGGGCAAGATCGTGCAATTGAAGAATGTACAGCATGTCCCTTCTATCAAGAAGAATCTTGTTAGTGGTTCTCGTCTTATGAAAGATGGGTTTAAGTTGATATTTGATCCAATAAAGTTGTACTGTCTAAGTATGGAACTTTTGTTGGAAAAGGCTATGAATGCGGAGGCATGTTCCGGTTTTCATTGGTAGACTTCTGTGATGATGTAGTGAACCATGTTTGCACTACTAGTAATAAAACTAATGTTTGGCATTCATGACTTTGTCATATTAATTTTGGTTGTATGTCGCAGCTTGCTGGTATGAGTTTAATTCTGAAATTTACTATTGTCAAAGGCTCTAAGTGCCATGCTTGCGTGCAAGCAAAGCAGCCTCGCAAACCTGCAGAGGAAAGAAACTTGGCACCTCTTGAGCTTATAAATTCAGATCTATGTGAGATGAATGATGTGTTGACAATTAGTGGAAAGAAATATTTCATGACTTTGATTGATGATTCTACTAGGTACTGTTATGTATATCTCTTGAAAACTAAAGACGAGGCTTTAGATTTCTTTAAAATCTATAAGGCAGAAGTTGAAAATCAACTTGAGAGAAAGATCAAAAGAATTCAGTTCGATCGTGGTGGAGAGTACTTTTCCAATGAGTTCAATTTATTCTGTTCGGAACATGGTATTATACATGAGAGGACGCCTCCCAATTCCCCTCAATCCAATGGGATTGCTGAGAGGAAAAACCGAACTCTAACAGATTTGGTTAACGCCATATTAGACACTGCCGGTTTATCCAAGGAATGGTGGGGGAGGCTATATTGACTTCGTGTCATGTCCTAAACCATGTTCCAACTAAGAATAAAGAGATTACACCATTTGAAGAATGAGAAAAGAAAAGGTTGACACTCTCCTACTTACGAACTTGGGGTTGTTTGGCAAAGGTCAACGTGTCAGTCAACAAAAAGCGTAAGCTTGGACCGAAAACTATGGATTGTGTCTTTCTTAGCTATGCTTCTCACAGCATTGCTTACAAATTTCTTGTGGTGAAATCTGAAATGGACGACATGAGTGTCAGTACCATTTTTGAATCAAGAGATGCTACATTCTTTGAGAATATATTTCCTACGAGAGATATGTCTAGCATATCTAATAAGGAATATGATCCAGTTTCTGAACCTGAAACTCCCATGAAGACTGATGAACAATCAGATAATGAGAGTTCATATTCGGATGAGGATGACAATGAAGCTCCCACAAGGAGTAAGAGACAGAGGATCGCAAGATCTTTTGGTAATGATCTTATTGTGTACCTAGTGGATGACACTCCCACTACCATTTCAGAAGCTTTTTCATCTCCGGATGCAGACTACTGGAAGGAAGTGGTTCAAAGCGAGATGGATTCCATCTTGGCTAATGGAACGTGGGAGATATCTGAATGTCCGTATGGGTGTAAACCTTTAGGATGTAAATGGGTATTTAAAAAGAAGCTTAGGGCTGATGGTACTATTGAAAAGTACAAAGCTCGGCTTGTGGCTAAAGGCTATACCCAAAAGGAAGGTGAAGATTTCTTTGGTACTTACTCACCCGTGGCTAGATTGACCACAATTCAAGTACTACTGTCACTGGCTGCCTCACACGGTCTTATCATTCATCAAATGGATGTTAAGATGGCTTTCCTAAATGGAGAGTTGGACGAGGAAAATTACATGGAACAGCCTAATGGTTTTGTACTAGAAGGTTAAGAGAGAAAGGTGTGTAAATTGAATAAATCTTTGTATGGCCTCAAACAAGCTCCCAAGCAATGGCATGAGAAGTTTGAAAGAACTTTGATATTTGTGGGATTTGTTGTAAATGAAGCCGACAAATGTGTGTACTACCGCCATGGTGGGGGCGAGGGAGTTGTCCTATGTCTCTATGTTGATGACATACTAATTTTCGGGACAAGTCTCAAAGTGATTAATGATGTCAAAAGCTTCTCGTCTCAATGTTTTGAGATGAAGGACCTTGGAGAAACTGATGTTATCCTAAACATCAAGCTACTGAGAGATGAGAATAATGGGATTACACTTGTGCAATCACATTATGTGGAGAAGGTGTTGAGTAGATTTGGATATGATGATTGTAAATCCTCTCCTACACCTTATGATCCTAGTGTTTTGCTTCGAAAGAATCAAAATGCAACTAGAGATCAGTTGAGATGCTCTCAGATTATTGGCTTACTTATGTATTTAGCTTGCGCTACGAGGCCTGACATCTCGTTTGTTGTGAGCAAACTTAGCTGGTTTGTGGCCAACCCGGGAGATGATCACTGGCATGCTCTTGAGAGAGTAATGCGCTATCTAAAGGGAACCGTGAGCTATGGAATTCATTATACCGGGTATCCAAGAGTACTTGAAGGGTATAGTGATTCAAATTGGATATCAGATGCTGATGAGATAAAGGCCACAAGTGGTTATATATTCACTCCCGGTGGTGGCTCTGTTTCATGGAAGTCTTGCAAGCAGACCATCTTAACAAGGTCAACTATGAAAGCAGAACTCACAGCATTAGATACTGCGACTGTCGAAGCAGAATGACTTCGTGAACTCTTAACAGATTTGCCTATGGTTGAAAAACCAATATCGGCAATCCTTATGAACTGTAACAACCAAACTGTGATTGTCAAAGTGAACAGCTCTAAGGATAATATGAAGAGTTCAAGACATGTCAAGAGAAGACTCAAGTCTATCAAAAAGCTGAGAAACTCCGGAGTTATAGCATTGGATTATGTCCAAACGGCTAAGAATCTGCATCCTTTTTAAAGGACTATCAAGAAACTTGATAGAAAATGCATCGAGGGAGATGGGTTTGAGACCCACGTGAGTTGTCAAGGGGGTAACCCAACCTTTGTGATAGGAGATCCCGTGAATTAGGACCTGTGAAAACAAATCGAAACAATTGAGTTGATAGAAACTTTTACACTCCCACTCTACTGCAGATGCAATACTCTCATAGTATACTGTAAGGAAGGTTGATTATATCTTAATGTGTTCTAATTATCTCCTTGGGAGCAAAGACGCTGTCCTAAAAGACGCTGTCCTACAGAGCGATCTTGAAAGAACACACCTATATGAGCTACACTGGTGGTCACAGTGTATGAGATTTGGGTGAATCTCTAGGAAGCTCATGAAAGGCAGAGGAGTATGACTTATAAGCTCCACCCGAGGGGTAGCCTATGGCAGCCAAGTACCGGTAACGGCATTGAATGAAACTTGCTGCGCAAGACTGGCAATTTAAGGCATAGTCCATTGTTCAGTTTTAGTAAGCGTATCTCTTTGTCTAGGTGGAAGTTCAACTTAATAGTCTCCATTGAACTGCGGGTATATTAAACAGTGATTGGAAGTGATGTGCCATATAATGTGCCTCTGAGATCAGGTGGGAGATTGTTAGATTTATATGGGCTGCGGCCCATATAGGCAACCCATCTAGTCTAATAAATCCTGAAATCTCAAGGCCCATCTACTATGACAGCTTGGGAGCTCTGTGGGAGAAAAAGTTTAATCCCATATTGCTAGTTGAGAGAGAGTTGGACCAGCTTATAAGGTGAGCTGTTTCACTCCCACTAAGTGAGTGAGAAGAGAAGGAGTCCACGCGCCCACCTCGCCTCGCCCGCACGCGCGTCGCGTTTCGTGAATCGAGTTTGAGTTAAAAACTCGTTTTGTGGAAGACTAAATTTTTGCTTGGTGCACCAGCTGTTGGATACGTGTCAACATTCGTGTGCATGTTTGACGCGCGTCCTTGTCTTCCAACACGTATGCACTGGCCACCTCCTAGTTATAGCGAGAGAGATGCATCTAGAGGCATCCAGTTCTTTCTCTGTCTCTCTCGCTGTGTGTTCCTCTCGCTGTGCTGCTCTCTAGGCTTCCCCATCCCGACGACTGCGTGCACTGCTGTCCGGGAGAGCAGGCCTCCGAAACCCCGTCCGTTGAGATCCTGCACCGGGAGACGGACGATAAGGTTTTTGGAGAGTGTCTCGGCGCGACTACTCGCCTATGTTCGTGTGTTCTTCTTCAGCAACCGACGACCTCATCAGCACCATGGGCGATAACAACAATGACCAAGATGCTGCTACGGTGACGACATTTCCGGTCAACCTGTACGTGCTATTCTTTTCTTTGTATGCACTAGTTCTTGCTAGATTTTCAGATCTACTAGATGTGATTGTTTGGCTGCATGTGTTTAGATCTGCTAGTGCTTACATAATGTTGATTTCGGTAATTAATCTCATGAAAAAATTGCCTAATATTTTAACATCTTTTAGTGTGTAGGTTCACTCCAAATCTATATAAACATATACTACAAGAGATCTAGATACACTCCTTTCACAAAGGTAAAAAATCTTATATTTTAAAACGGAGGGAGTACATACATATTGTTTGTTGTACTGCTCTTTCAGTATTCAGTATTCTGTTCTTTCAAAATTAATACGGATCAACAAGAACAAAATAGTAATCTCGTTATATTACAAGGTTGCCATGGCATTACATGGTTTACTTCATCATCTAGTCGTCGTAATCATCCCTATCCCTGCTGTTGAGGAACCGCCTGACGGCGCCGACGACCGCCCCACCTACTATGAACAGGACGAACGTGTCGAAGCCGCCGCCGACCCCGAGGGCGACGCTGGGGCCACCGTAGAAGCCACCGAACGGCGACAAGCCGTACCCGCCGTAACCACCGTAGCCGTATCCGCCCACCAGCGGCGGCGCCACGCCGGGGTTGACGTAGATGTTCGTCCTGCGCGGGCGCGAGCATCGCAAAACAAATCAGAACCAGAAGCGAATTGCATCAGCAGAACGCATCATCCATCCTGTAGATCGGTGTGGTTGTCAATTGCTTACCTCGAGTTGTTTATCCGTGGACCGGAGGGGCGCGGCGCCGCGGACCGGAACGCCTTCCCGCCGACCCTGCCGCCGGACTTGCCGGCCATGGCGTCATCGACGGGCGTGAGCACGAGCGCGCCAGCGGCCAGGGCGACCATCGCCAGCTTCCCAAGCTTTTTCAGCTCCAGGTTTCCGGCCCACGACGGAGGCGTGCCCTCCTTCTCGCTGGAGGCCCTGCAAGAGAGCCTCGACGATGGCCGTGACGACCTCGCGAGCTGCGGAGCCGTGCACAGGGGCCTCCCCGTAAGAGATGTGGGTGCTAACGCCATGGCCGGTAACTTCTCCTAGCTTGCTTGCTTGTTCTGTCTTCTTCTTCCTCTGACCTTCTTGGGTTGCTGCAGTGTGAGATGGGAAGCGGTCGAAGCCTAATCTTGAGCTTCTTGAATTGCCGCGTTTCGGCAGGAAGAGGAGGAAGGGTAGTAGAACACTAGAAGGCTTATCTTGAGATGAGAAAGCGGCCACTTGGCCAAATGTGAGCGGCCGGGTGAAAGGTCTAGAGGAGGAGAGAGATCTTTTTGAGCGCTCGTTTGTTCCCTAGCTCAACTTGTTTTAAACGCATCTGATTGGCACGCCTTCGTCCGATAATTTCACATTTCTGTTTCTCCAGTCATTTTTGTGGTATAAGCCCACAAAGGAGTGAAATCCTGGACTAGACTATTCTCTTTCGACTCGACTAAATTACATAAAACTACCACAGTTGGAACAAGATTTGTGAGTCAGTACCCGTTTTTGTAAAAAAAATCGAAAAAGCTACCAAGTCCGGGGCAGGCCGTTAGAAATCACAGTAATATTCGTTTGACACAACTCTAATTGCCGATAAGATCCATTTGTCAGTATTGACATGGCTGTAGATGTGGATACTATGCTGACATGGACGTTAGACCCACGGGTCAGCCCCCATCCTTTCTTCCTCCTGACTCTCTCTCACCACCCACACTAGAGCATCAGAAGGGTGCCCGCACGCTGCCCAACAGAGCATCGGTAGCCAGGTCCCTGCACCACCGTGTCGTCCTTGTGTCCGACGGCCAAGATTCACTCGAATCGGCGTTGGGTCCTCTCCACTGCGCCGCCCTTGTGCCCTTGGCCACCTACGAACTAGAGATGCGCGCTCCCCAGTGCCCTGCGGTGCCACCGTTGTGTGCGGAACGTGTCCTCTCCCTCCGCCATCACCGACCTCCAGCATGCCTCCAAGGATGATCCAAAGGTGCACGCTGCTAGCCGATGCAGGCGTGGTCGGCAACCTCGCAGTGATGGTGTCCCCAAACGAGCCCAGCTGCGTCTTGGCGGCCATCCCGCACAACACGAATCACTCTCTTATTTAGAATTATTAGTATAAAACCACCACTTTACCGGTCACTTTCTGAAAAACCATACTTTACGTTTCAATTGCAAAACACCATTTTGGGCTGTATTTTGCAATTTGCGCTAAACCTGAATAAAACTCGGATTGACATCGTTTCTGACAGCATCCATCCAGGAGCCTGACATGGCACTAGGTTTCACATGTCAATCCAATTACAAAATCAAAGATATAAAAATGAAAAAAAAATCAAAGGGCCTCTTCTCTAATTGTCACCCCTCCGCACACGACCAACATCGCCACCTCTGGTACCCCACCCCCATCGCACACGACCAACATCTTCCACCGTCCTCCTCAGCTACCACCGCTTTTTGAGCTATGCTTGCTTTTCCTTCTCAAATTCATCGTCGAATGGTCTCTTCGAATGGTCTCTGACATGCTCGCCTACATGCCGCCGCCATGGCACTATGCGCATGTTCGTGCTCTTCATCAATTAGGTCAATGCTGACCACACACGTGTCCTCTCCGGGCCTCACACGTCTCCTCCACGTTCACTAGAGCACCCCACACACATGAACGCCGCCATATTGTGATCGATGGCGCTAGACAGTGCCGTCGGTAACGCCATGGCCTTTCTCCCTGTGTGGAGAGCTCTGGCTAATAGACCCTCCCCACACCACCCTGCGCCACTCCATCCCTCACCGTAGCTCCCCTGCGCTGCCCTGTCTCTCGCCGGAGCTCGCCCATCTCGCTCGTCCCTTGCTAGAGCTCGTCCGCCCCGCGCCCCGCTGCCCCGTACCTCGCATGAACTTGCCTCCGAGATGCGGTTGGGTGTCTCTCCCGCTGGCGGTAGGCGGACAAGATGACGTGGAAGGGATGAGCTCCCTCCATTTTTTTCATTTTTTTCTTTTTTTTGGATATTTAAACTTTTTAATATGGCCGACAAGTTCGGCACGTTCCACCGCATCAATTTGGCCCTGACAGGTTGGTCCCTTAATCAAAATTAGTGTCAATTCAAGCTCAGTTTTATTTTAACCCACACTGCAAAAAAGGGACCGACTAATGGTGAGAAAACTGGTGGTTTTACTCTAACAACTCCTGACATAGGTATGCCCTATGGGTACCTACTATTGGCCTATCTGGTCCGGCCCGGCAAGAGGCCCATGTGACGATCTGCCGCTGGCAAAGAAGCCCATGGTGATTCAGGTGAGGCCAAGTCCTTGGTGGATGCAGCAGGATTAGATAGGAATCTTTAGGATTTCACCCTCAATCTGTAACCGACTCGGACGTCTCCTGGGACCTGGCCTCTCCATATGAGGGCCAGGAGGGAACAACGAGAAGGGTAATCAACACTCTCGCATATAAACCCGCTAGATCTCATCTCCGCACCATTGCCATCTACGCACCCCTATAACCTTCGGTTCATCTATCAATCAATAACAGACAAACATGAGTAGGGTTTTCCCTCTAAGGGCCTGAACCTAGGTAAACCTTATGTCCCCGTGTGTTTGTCTGTTAGCTGATGAAGTCAATAGCATCCCCTCCAGCTCGATCCGTAGCTAGGAAGAATGGGTATACAACTTCGTATGTAACTTCAAGAGCACGTACAAGCGTCATGCATCCATCAAGGAGTTGCAGGCGTGCACCCAGCGATCCGGAAAATCCCTTTGCTCATACATCCAGCGTTGGTCCATCATCCGGAAATCCGCAGAGGACATCTCCGAGGAACACGCGATCGGCGTGTTCAATGGTTGCGTCCTTCGGTGCGAACTCAAGGAAGAATTGGGCTGCACCAAGCCAACCAACATTGGTCACCTGATGGACATTGCTAATCGCTGGGCGACGACAAAGATTCTCTCCACAACAGTCGTGCACGCTCGGATGATGATGATGACCAAGGTCGCAAACGTGACCGCCAAGGAAAGCGCATAATGCATGTCTACGAGGACCATGATGGAGTCGACATTGTTGCGGCTGGATACACCAACAAACGCGACGACGTTAATTGCGGCAGCGGCTACCGTGGTGGCGGTTACCACGACGACAAGAGGGCTGGCAAAACTACTCAAGTGTGGCAACGCTGCACTCGCGAGGACAGGCCATCCCCGATGGAGTGGCTTTCACGACCATGCAATGTCCCCTTCTACATCGACAGCAAAGACAACAAGCACATGTCTAGCCATCTTCTCAAGGACTGCCACGAGTTCTAGAAGCTACAAGATGCCTACGCTCAGCTACAGTGCGAGGCAACAAGCCAAGGCTTTAGGACATCCCTAGGCCCCGTAGCATATGGAGCACCTCCACCACCACCCCTTCTAGCTAATGCACCACCACCCGTGGTAACGACAGCTCATAACGACGGGGGAGACCAGTACCTGCGACCGCTCGAGAATATGAGCATGATACAGAAGGGATTCCCCTCCAACAGGGCCCAGAAGACAATCACCCAGCAAGTGAGCATGGTCGTGTTCTCACCTCCCTCAATCAGTGTGTACCTCAGCGGATCTGAGTCCTGCATCACCTGTGGGCCCAGAAGCCACACAAAACTAAAGTAAGAAACAAGTTGTATACTCACATGGTCGCTAGGAGACATCAACGGGCCCTAGGGAGCAGTTGGCAAGGCAACCCTCTACCGCTTCCAGAGCTTGATGGATCTAGAAGAGCCATCACTATCGTGGCCATCCGCTGGCTTGGTGATTTCCATGATATCTTCAGAGTTCACAGCTTTCGAGTCTACGATTCCTTCTTCCACTTCATCTCCATCATTCGCAGGCAGAGGTGAGTCGGTGTTGTAGATACATCGAACTCAAGTACATAATAGAACAAGAATTTCAAGCGACAACACAACAAAGAAAAGATACTCATGAGCTCATCGTGTCGAGGTCCCAATCATGCTTGAGCTTCTTGGTTAGGGGCGGTGGCGTAGTTCATAGAGGAAACATGGAAAAAGGTTATGAACCCCTAGGTGACACATTAGCCTCCCTCGGATATTCAGGGGTTGAGGCATCCGAATATTCACTGTGGCTCCGTTTCAAGAGCCATCAACACTCTCTTCTTCGGCAGTATTGGCAGGAGGCACAATCGAATGGGAATCATCCGACTCGTTGTCGTCTACCACTTCGAACTGCTCAGGTAGAGGGGCATCATGCCCTTCTACCTTCAGATTCTACATTCGAGAAATGTGACAAAAGAAAACATATTACAAAACTGTGACAACCCTGTGAAAGGAGGACAAGCAACAAAGTCAGATTTTACCTAGGGCACCTTCTTTGCTGAGCTGTAAGGAATAGTCGACGTTTCGTTTGGCAGCTTGTCATCCACAGTGAGGCAAGTCAAAGATTTTATCTTCTTTTCTAACTCCACGGATGACAAGCCCTCCTCCAAAGTGTGCGTCGGGTCCGACGGGCCAGTATACATCCACATTGGATGAACCTTGGCTTGAAGCGGTTGAACTCGACGCTGAAGGAAAGTTTGTATGATGTCTATACCATCAACCTCTTAACAAGGAACAAGCTACAATTGCTTCACCCAATCATACAAGGTCACAACTTTGGCCTCTTCACATGCGAGAACATTGTTCCTCCAAGAGCACTTCCTCTTCACTTCGGCACTTGCGTCAAAGGAGGGCAACCCATAATTCTGCTCGCCCACCTTCTGGTCATGGATGTAGAACCATTTGGATCTCCATCCTTGAGCAGAATCAACTATATTGAAAGAAAAGTATTGTTGATTTGGGAGGATGGAGATGCCGCATCCGCCAACCTCATATACATGACCACCAGAACCTGAGTGCCTCTTCATACCACACAACTTCTTAAACAACCCAAAGTGTGGTAACTGATGCAGCTGAACACTATATAGAAAAAGTAGGCCACAAAGGAAATTGTGGGTGGAGGAGAGATAGCCCGCGAAGAACAAATGCCATGAACATAACCTTGAACCCATCAGGAGGATTGGGGATTACCTCCATCCCTGGAATCAAGCAGTCATCTTCTGCAGAAGGAATTAGGCCGGAGAGGCGCAGTTGACGCAGGTCCGATTTCTTCACCGTGGACCGCCTCTAGCTACCATTGGTAACCCTTGAGGCGGGGGCACCCTTCTTCTTTGGAGTGGTAGCAGTGCTGCAACCGATCCCTCTGACACCATTTCCCTTGATTTTCCGTATCACTGCACCATGTCTCTTCTTGGAGGCACAAAGAAATTCGCTCGGGAACATGAGCAACACGTCTAGTGCAGCATGCGGCAGAATAATGGCGAGGCGCATGGAAGAGGAAGATGGCGAGGAATAAGAAGTGGGATTTTTACTGTGATTATCCCCTTAATTATACTATGGACCGACCAATCCTAGCTGTAGGCTCATAATCATGGGCGTGTGGCGTACATCTAGTATGGATATGTGGCAGACGAGAACCAAACCATTACTACACTTTCCCTACTCCGCATGAAAATCGAAGAGGCGCAGTTAATACGCCATTTTTACGTGTTGTGTGGTCAAATCTGTTCAACCTTCCATTGGGACCCACTAAGTCACGTCCCATCGGCCACCTCTACTGACGTTTGAGCTCACCAATCGTCACCACTAACGTCATCATCCATTCAAACTGAGGGCAGCTCATCAATGAATCCAACGGAACAATTGACTATATTCATAAATACCAACATCTAAGTCAAGTAACTCTTCGGATGCAGCTATGCCAACATACCAAGACTATGTTTCTGGTCGAGTCTATGACTCAATCAGACACTCGCGGGCTACTCCTAATAGGAACGCTGGTCGCACACCCGATGTACTTCCGGGTCTAGTGTAAGCCCGTGATACTATCAATTGAAGTCATCAAGCACAGCGAATCAAGTCTCTTCCTGAATCTACAATTTGGCTAGACACTCGGAGGCTACCCCAAACTTGAGCGTTGATCACGCACATACAAGATCTTCAAGTGGTATGCTCTGATTCCTAACACGAATCTACGATCTGACTAAAGGACTCGGGGGCTACTCCCATAGGGAGCGCTATTCAAGCATTCGAAAAGGTGCTAGCGTCAACGACATTCATAGGATCATCTGAAGCACTTCTGGATCCATGTGGTCATGCAATAGACAACTCTCAGTTTCTTCTCAATTCTACGACTCGAAAAGAAACTCGAGGGCTATTCCCATAGGGAGCGCTGGTCGCACACCCTATAGAAAATAAAAGACTTATACAATAGTATGTTGTATTGACTATGTCCATAATGCTGACTCGCTCACGGCAATCGAAATCATTGGAAACTCTGCCCACACACATTACAACGTCAAGTTTAGAGACAACGTCTTCTTGGCCACCTGAAACACCTCCGTGGTGATAAACATTCGGATTCCACATCTACAACGTGAAGATAATACCTACAGATATAATATGATGGCCTAGCAACCGCATTTGTTGTGCTCTACCAGTCAAATACCGCACCAACATATGTGATGAAAATCCCGACAAACACATTGGGTACATATGCATTAAAATCGTAGTTCGGATCAGTAAGGCCTCCGCGGTGTGTGTCGAATTATGCCAGAAATTTCCGAATTCGAGTCTAGGGACTCGAGTTTGAGTAGATCATGATTTTTTCCCAAGAGCAATTAACTGGTTCCGATCCGTCGGATGAACCAGGCACGCCTGGTACTGGAAATACCGGGAGGTGCCTTCGCCCCCAACGTGTTTCCGAGTCTGGCAAACTCGGATTGGTGCCTCGTCTTCACCGACATTGACACCCTCCTTTATGACTGCCTCGACCGTGTCACCGATGAGTTCTTCTTTGCATACTCCGTTCTGGAAAAACCGGAGTATGACTTTGTCCCTGATGTGCGCCTAGTTCTAGAAAAATTATGGCCACACCTCATCCTCGATGGCTCAGATTACGTCATCTCCGACATAGACATCCTCGACGACTGCCTCGACATGTCTCCATCATTCTCCTTGCGCACTATGCACTTGCGGCTTCATGTGCGGCTACCTCGACACCAGCAATCCCGACCACGAAATCAACCATGACAACCCCTCGCATAGCTACCTCGATCACGACACTGCCCAAATGTACCCCAATCCCTATGAATTAACCAAATGCTTTAGTCAAGCTCGATAAACTTTTGATTCCTTAATATTTGGTGAATGACTTCTAAGTCTCCACCCGAATCTTTGATTCGACTTGACACTTGGGGGCTACTAACATAGGTATGCCCTACGGGTACCTACTATTGGCCTATCTATTCCGTCCCAGCGGGAGGCCCATGTGATGATTCGCCGCTGACAAAGAAGCCCATGGTTATTTGGGTGAGGCCAAGCCCATGAAAGAAGCGACTCCTTGATATGTCCATTTTGCATCACTATTCTATATCATAATTTACTGTTATTCATAGATATATTTCATATTAAGAGATGGTACTTATGTTATTTCATCTGTTATTGCATGGTCGATGACTTTTGGAGCATGGACCGATGCAGTCAGGATTCTGATGGAAAAGGTGTTGTTTGGAGGCGAAATTCGCGAAGATCAGAAAATCCGGGAAAATACATGGAAAATCCTATTTTTCCAGAAGACAAAGGATTCCAGAAGGGGGAGTGGAGATGGACCACAGGGGGGCCACACCACCCCCTGGCGCGGGCCACCCTAGGCCGCACCACCAGGTGGTGTGGCCACCTTGGCCCACTCCTGGCTCTCCCCTTTAGCGTATATTATCCCCACGAAACCCTAATACCTGTGGAGATGAAGGAAATATGCCCTGAGAGGCAATAATAAAGTTGTTATTATGTATTCCTTGTATATGATAGATGTTTATTTTGCATTCTATAATTGTATTGATAGGAAACATCAATACATGTGTGTTTAATAAACAAAAAGGGTTCCTAGTTATGCCTCTCTTATAGACTAGCTTGTTGATTAACAAGATGATCAAGGTTTCCTGATCATGGACATTGGATGTTGTTAATAACAAGGTCACAGCATTTGTGAAATGATGTGATGAACATTCATCCGAAGTATAGCATTACGATCAAGTCATTATGTTTATATTGCTATAACATCATACGAAGTAATCTTTATCCTTAGACCATGAGATCATGTTAATTGCTAACACCTGAAGAGTATCTTGATAACATCAAGCGTCACACCGTAACAGGGTGACTATAAAGATGGGTTCAGTACTACGAAGGTGTTATGTTGAGGCTCATGGATCAAGAGTGGAATTTGTCAATCCAGATGACGGATAGATATACTCTGGGACCTCTCGGTGATATCACATTAGGATAGCTTGCAAGCAAGTGATGTGATCACTAGAATGTTATATCACGGGAACGAGAAAAGAGTGCATGTCGGTAACAAGATCAAACTAGGTATGGAGATACCGATGATCGAATCTCGGACATGTAATATATCGAGAGACAAAGGGATTTAGTTACAAGCGTTAAAGGTTCTCACGATCACAGGAGTCATCGTTGAATGTGTAGGAGTCAGTACGGATCTCCAGGTCCCGTTGATGATTATTGATTAGAGAAGGGTCTCGATCATGTCTGCATTATTCGCGAACCGTAGGGTGGCACACTTAAGAGTTACCAGACACCATTTTGGAGCACATATGTTTCAGACGAAAGAATTGCAAAGCGCGGGAATTGTTTCAATAGAAACCGGAAATTGTTTCGGGTGAAATTGCAGAAGGTGTTTCTACATGTGATATTGAAATGTTGCAAGGGGCTATATGTGAATGTTTTTTAATTAAAGTAATTAACAAAATTCTGAATAAATTTAATGAAAAGAGTTTTATTAAATGCGAGAGCATTAAATTTGGAGAAATTTAATGCATTTAAAGTGGAGACTTTAAAAGGGAATGTGAAGAGGCATTTTAATGTGGAGTTGTTACCACCACATGAATGGGGGAGGTGAGGGGTCACCCCCCCATGCGCCGGCCATGGAGAGAGGGGGCACCCCCCTCCTCCTCCTATAAAAGGCCACCCATTCCCTCCTTCATCCTAACACCTCCTTGTGAAGGATCTCTCTCCCTCTCTAGAATTATTCCCCCATGGTCTCGGATTAGAGAGATACATGTTACCGGTGGCATTTAAATGGAAGGAGTTCTTGCTTCATTTGGATCACTGGAGCGAGGAGGTGGAGGTTGTCCGTGGCTTGAACGTGTGTGCGAGTGCGGATGCGCTCGAGTTGTTGGCTCGGACTTCCTCACGATCTTGAGATCGGCAAGTGTACGACTACATCAACCACGAGTTCCTACTCGTTAACAAAGCTCGTTGTCTTCGAGGGTAAGTTCTCCATGGATGTATGTCCACCCGTTGCTCTGTATCTAGTAGATAGATCTTGGCGTATAGTTCTCATCGTAGGAAATTTTTTGTTTTCTATGCTGCGGACCCAACAGTGGTATCATAGCCTGATCTATGCGTAGGTGCTTTGCACAGGTAGTACACATATGTTTATATATGGGCGATGATGATCATGTTATTGCATCTTCTATGTACTTTGGATATTGGTGGCATAGTGGGATGAAGCGGCCCGGACCAACCTTACATGTCATCGTACATGAGACAGGTTCCACGACTGGCATGCAACTAGTTTTGCATAAGTGGCTAGCGGGTGTCTGTCTCTCCTACTATAGTCAATATCTGATTTACAACGAGTTGCTAATAACTTGGTTATCCTTGTTGTGGTTCATGTTCGTAGGTTAGACCGGTTCTATCTCCGAAAGCCCTAAGCCACGTAAAACTTGCAATTGATAAATTAGAGGCCTCTAGTTTAGATCGTTGTTGGGCTAGTGTTTTGATATGGTATTGTTGTAAGTAGATGTATGATAGATACTCTTACAACTCACTTAATGTGTAAGTTCCATAGAGCTTGGCCTTACACACAAAGGAATGATAGAGATCATACCACGATGCAAATGATAGAGATCAAATGCATGGACCATATCACCTCACTTCACACATTAGCATCTTATATTGCTAGTTTGGCGCTTTTGGTAGCATTATAAGATGATCCCTCATTTAGATATCAAGATAAAATGTGTTCTTCCTTAAGTATGCACCGTTTTGTGGATCGTGTTTTGAGGCATCACGTGATGATCGGGTGTTCTCGACTCTACGCTTTCATACAACGGGTGTAAGACAGTTTTACACACGCAAATACTAAGGTTCTTACTTGACGAGCCTAGCATGTACAGACATGGCCTCGGAACACGGACCGAAAGGTTAAGCATGAGTCATATAGTTGATATGATGCCCATATAGATGCTCGCCTTTGAAGCTACACCGACTCACGTGATGATCGGACTTGGTGTAGTGGATTTGGTTCATGTAATCACCAAAAGGACACGAGGGATGTCGTTTTTGAGTGGGAGTTCATTAGTAATTTGGATTAGTTGAACTCAATCTATCATAAACTTAGTCTAAATATACTTTACAAATTCTGTTGTAGATGGCACCACCTGCTTTTAATTTCAATGTGTTCATGGAGAAAGAGAAACTTGCTACGAATGGTAGCAACTTCACTAACTGGGCTATGAATTTGAGGATTCTCCTCACTGCTGCACAAAAGCAATATGTGCTAGATGCGCCGCTAGGACCCCCACCAGCTCCTGATGCCCCTGACGAGGAAAAGAACGTCTATATAACTCGTCAGGAGGACCACAACTTAGTTCATTGCGGCATACTGTATGGGCTAGAGCCAGAACTTCGAAAACGTTTCGAAAATGGCAATGCCTTTGATACCATGGGAGAACTGAAAATGATTTTCGATACCCATGCTGCCGTAGAGAGTTATAATGCTACAGAAAAGTTCTTTAGCTGCATGATGGAGGAAAACAGCTCCGTTAGTGAGCACGTACTCAAAATGTCAGATGCGCGATAAGCTTGTGTCCTTGGGAATAACGATTCCCATTGACTTAGGCATACATCGTGTTCTCCAATCTCCGCCACCTAGCTACAAGAGCGTGATGAACTATAATATGCAGGGCATGAAGAAGTCTCTTCGAGCTTCATCAATGCTTAAGGCTAGTGGAGATTAGGAAAGAACATCAAGTGTTGATGATCAATAAGACCACCGGTTTCAAGAAGGACAAGAAAGGCAAGCGAAGGGAAAGAAGGGCGGCAAATCTGTTGCGGCGCTGAAAAAAACCCGAGCTGGCCCTAAGTCGACACCGAGTGCTACTATTGCAAGGGATCGCCATTGGGCAAGCGCCCCAAGTATTTGGCGGACAAGAAGGCGGCAAGGCAAACAAAAGGTATATATGATATACATGTTATTGATGTACTTGACTAGTACTCAGATAGCACCGGTATTTGATACGGGATCGGTTGCTAATATATGTAACTCGGTTTAGGGGCTGCGGAACAAGCGACAACTAGCAAGGGATGAGGTCACGATGCGGGTCGGCAATGGATCAAGAGTTGATGTGATCGCCGTCGGAACGCTGCCTCTCCATATGCCGTCGGGATTAGTTATAAACCTGAATAAATGTTATTTGGTGCTGACCGAGCATGAACATTGTATCCGGATCGTGTTTGATGCAAAGTGGTTATTCGTTTAAATCTGAAAACAATGGTTGTTCGATTTATATGAATAATATCTTTTATGGTCATGCACCTGTGTTGAATGGTTTATTTCTGTTGGACCTCGATAGTAGTATTACGCATATTCATAATGTTGATGCTAAAAGGATTAAACTTGATAATGATATATCTACATATATGTGACATTGCCGTCTAGGTCATATTGGCGTTAAACGCATGAGGAAACTCCATTCTGATGGACTTTTGGAATCACTTGATTTTGAATCATTTGATACATGTGAGCCATGCCTTATGGGCAAGATGACTAGAACGCCGTTTTCCGGTTCAATGGAGCAGGCGATGATTTATTGGAAATCATACATACTGATGTGTGTGGACCAATGAGTGTGTCAGCGCGAGGTGGATATCGTTATTTTGTTACTTTCACGGATGATTTGAGTAGATACGGGTATATCTATTTGATGAAACATAAGTCTGAAACCTTTGAAAGGTTCAAAGAATTTCAGAATGAAGTGGAAAATCATCGTAACAGAAAGATCAAATTTCTACGGTCTGACCGTGGGGGAGAGTATCTTAGTTATGAGTTTAGCACACATATGAAAGACTGTGCAATAGTTTCACAACTCACGTCTGCCGGAACACCACAACATAATGGTGTGTCAGAACGTCGTAATCGTACTTTATTGGATATGGTTCGATCTATGATGTCTCTGGCTGACTTGCCACTGTCATTTTGGGGTTATGCACTGGAAACCGCTGCATTCACTTTAAATATGACACTATCTAAATCCGTTGAAAAGACACCGTATGAATTATGGTTTGGAAACAAACCTAAGCTGTCATTTCTTAAAGTTTGGGGATGCGATGTTTATGTGAAGAAACTTCAACCGGATAAACTCGAACCCAAAGCGGAAAAATGCGTCTTCATAGGATACCCTAAGGAAACGATTGGGTATACCTTCTATCACAGATCCGAGGGCAAGGTCTTTGTTGCCAAGAATGGATCCTTTCTTGAGGAGTTTCTCGCGAAAGGTGTGAGTAGTCGGAAGGTAGAACTTGAAGAGGTTATTGAACCTTCTCTTCATGAAATGGCGAGTAGCGCAGCTCTAGAAGTTGTTTCGGAGTTGACTTCACCTAATGAAGAGAGAGCTAATGATATTGATCATGAAACTCCGAAAGAGGACACTACCGAACCTCGCAGGTCAAGCAGGACACGTGCAGCTCCTGAACTGTACGGCAATCCTGTTATGAATTTCATGATTGATGAAATAGATGACCCTGCAACGTATGAACAAGCGATGATGAGCCCTGATTCCAACAAATGGCTAGAAGCCATGAAATCCGAGATGGAATCCATGTACGAAAACCAGGTTTGGACCTTGGTGGACTTACCTCACGATCGAAAGGCCGTTGAGAATAAATGGATTTTCAAAAGAAAAACTGATGCTGATGGTAATGTAACCATCTATAAGGCTCGACTTGTCGCAAAGGGGTTTCGACAAATTCAAGGAGTTGACTACGATGATACATTCTCTCCCGTAGTGATGCTTAAGTCGGTTAGGATTATGTTAGCAATTGATGCATATTTCGATTATGAAATATGGCAGATGGATGTCAAAACTGTGTTCCTCAATGGTAATATTGAAGAAGAGTTGTATATGATACAAACTAAGGGTTTTGTCGATCCTAAGGATGCTGATAAGGTGTGCAAACTTCAGCGATCCATCTATGGACTGAAGCAAGCATCCCGGAGTTGGAATCTCCGCTTTGATGAGGTGATCAAAGAGTTTGGATTTGTCCAAACTTATGGAGAAGCTTGTATTTACAAGAAAGTGAGTGGGAGCAATGTGCCATTTCTGATATTATATGTGGATGACATATTATTGATTGGAAATGATATAGATCTTTTAAACAGTGTTAAAAGTTATCTAAACAGCAAATTTTCGATGAAGGACCTTGGTGAAGCTTCATATATATTAGGCATTAAAATCTATAGAGATAGATCAAGACGCCTAATTGGGCTATCACAGAGTACATACCTTGATAAGATATTAAAGAAGTTTAATATGGACGGAAGTAAGAAGGGGTACTTACCTATGTTGCAAGGCAAGACATTGAGTAAGACTCAAAGTCCGGCTACGGCGGAAGAAAGAGAGATAATGGATAAGATCCCCTATGCCTCAGCCATAGGCTCTTTAATGTATGCCATGATATGTACAATACCGGATGTGGCACATGCTATTAGTTTGACTAGTAGGTACCAATCTGATCCAGATTCAGAACACTGGATAGTGATCAAGAATATCCTTAAGTACTTGAGAAGAACTAAGGATATGTTTCTTGTATACGGAGGTGAAGAAGAGCTAGTCGCTAAGTGTTATTTCGATGCTAGCTTTGACACTGATCCGGATGAATCTAAGTCTCAATCCAGATACGTATTTCTCTTGAACGGAGCAGCAGTTAGTTGGAGGAGTTCTAAACAACCTATGGTGGCTGGATCAACGACGGAGGCGGAATATGTTGCTGCTTGTAAGCGTAGCGAGAAGCGGTTTGGATGAAGGAGTTCATAACGGAACTATGTGTGGTTCCTAGTGCGTTGGACCCAATGGTGATCTATTGTGACAATAATGGAGCCATAGCCAACGCCAAGGAACCAAGGTCTCACAAGAATTCCAAGCATATTAAGCGCCGGTTTCACTCCATCCGCGAGCATGTCAAGGATGGAGATATAAAGATTTGTAAAGTACACACGGACCTGAATGTAGCAGATCCGTTGACTAAAGTACTCCCTAGGGCAAAACATGATCAACACCAGAACTCCATGGGTGTTAGATTTATCACTATATAAACTAGATTATTGTCTCTAGTGCAAGTGGGAGACTGAAGGAAATATGCCCTGAGAGGCAATAATAAAGTTGTTATTATGTATTCCTTGTATATGATAGATGTTTATTTTGCATGCTATAATTGTATTGATAGGAAACATCAATACATGTGTGTTTAATAAACAAAAAGGGTTCCTAGTTATGCCTCTCTTATAGACTAGCTTGTTGATTAACAAGATGATCAAGGTTTCCTGATCATGGACATTGGATGTTGTTAATAACAAGGTCATAGCATTTGTGAAATGATGTGATGAACATTCATCCGAAGTATAGCATTACGATCAAGTCATTATGTTTATATTGCTATAACATCATACAAAGTAATCTTTATCCTTAGACCATGAGATCATGTTAATTGCTAACACCTGAAGAGTATCTTGATAACATCAAACATCACACCGTAACAGGGTGACTATAAAGATGGGTTCAGTACTACAAAGGTGTTATGTTGAGGCTCATGGATCAAGAGTGAAATTTGTCAATCCAGATGACGGATAGATATACTCTGGGCCCTCTCGGTGATATCACATTAGGATAGCTTGCAAGCAAGTGATGTGATCACTAGAATGTTATATCACGGGAACGAGAAAAGAGTGCATGTCGGTAACGAGATCAAACTAGGTATGGAGATACCGATGATCGAATCTCGAACATGTAATATATTGAGAGACAAAGGGATTTAGTTACAAGCGTTAAAGGTTCTCACGAACACAGGAGTCATCGTTGAATGTGTAGGAGTCAATACGGATCTCCAGGTCCCGCTGCTGATTATTGATCAGAGAAGGGTCTCGATCATGTCTGCATTATTCGTGAACCGTAGGGTGGCACACTTAAGAGTTACCGGACACCATTTTGGAGCACATATGTTTTAGACGAAAGAATTGCAAAGCGCAGGAATTGTTTCAATAGAAACCGGATATTGTTTCGGGTGAAATTGCAGAAGGTGTTTCTACATGTGATATTGAAATATTGCAAGGGGCTATATGTGAATGTTTGTTAATTAAAGTAATTAACAAAATTCTGAATAATTTTAATAAAAAGAGTTTTATTAAATGAGAGAGCATTAAATTTGGAGAAATTTAATGCATTTAAAGTGGAGACTTTAAAAGGGAATGTGAAGAGGCATTTTAATGTGGAGGAGTTACCACCACATGAATGGGGAGGTGAGGGGTCACCCCCCCATGCGTCGGCCATGGAGAGAGGGGTCACCCCCTCCTCCTCCTATAAAAGGCCACCCATTCCCTCCTTCATCCTAACACCTCCTTGTGAAGGATCTCTCTCCCCCTCTAGAATTATTCCCCCATGGTCTCGGATTAGCGAGATACATGTTCCAGTGGCATTTAAATGCGGAAGGAGTTGCTTCTTCCGCTAGATCGTTGGAGCGAGCAGGTGGAGGTTGTCCGGTGGCTTGAACGCAGTGTGCGAAAGTGCGGATGCGCTGCTTTCGGACTTCCTCACGATCTTGAGATCGGCAAGTGTACGACTACATCAACCACGAGTTCCTACTCGTTAACAAAGCTCGTTGTCTTCGAGGGTAAGTTCTCCATGGATGTATGTCCACCCGTTGCTCTGTATCTAGTAGATAGATCTTGGCGTATAGTTCTCATCATAGGAAAAAATTTGTTTTCTATGCTGTGGACCCAACAGGAGAAACCACAGAAAGATTTCGCCGCCTCTGCGGGGTAGAAAACTACAGAGAGAGAAAGATCTCTCCGGCAGACATAATTCTATCAGGGGAATTCCTTCCCGAAGAGGGGAGATCATCACCATCAACACCACCATCAAGCTGGACTTCATCGGGATCATCATCATCATCATCATCTCCATCATCATATCCACTAGCACCATCATCACCACTTCATACCGCTGTAACAATTGGGTTGAATCTTGCATAGTTCTTAGGGGAAATTCTCCTGGTGTTGATTACTTATTGTAGTTGATGCTATTGAGTGGAACCATTGAATTATTATTATGTTCAGATTGTTACTTATCATTATATCATCTCTGATCTTGATCCATATGATGTCTTGTGAGTAGTTCGTTTAGTTCTTGAGGACATGGGAGAAGTCATGTTGTTAGTAGTGGAATTGTGTTGAGAAAGATTCAATAGTTTGTTATTTAAGTTGTGGTGTTATTCTTCTAGTGGTTTCATGTGAACATCGACTACATGACACTTCACTGTTATGGGCCTAGGGGGATGCATTGTGTATTTGGCTACTAATCGTAGGGGTTGCCGGAGTGACAGAAACATGAACCCCCGTTAGGAAACCTTTGCACAAGGGATGTCAGGATCTTAAAGTTTAAAGCTGTGGTTAGGTTTTTATCTTAATTAGTTTCTTGTACTTGCGGATGCTTGCAAGGGGTTTAATCACAAGTATGTATTAGTCCTAGGAAGGTCGGTACATTAGCACAGGTTCACCCACACAACACTTATCAAACTAAAGAAGATTAATCAACTATATGAAGCGAAAGCACTTGACAATATTCCCATGTGTCCTCGAGAACGTTTGGTCATCTTAAGTAATAAAACCGGCTTGTTCTTTGCTAAAGAAAGGATTGGGCCACTTGCTGCATTTATTATTACTGTCTTTTATTTACTCGTACTTTATTTACCTGCATTATCAAAAACCCCTAAAAATCCATTTGTGTCTAAGTATTTATAGAGAATTCCTGTTGCAAGCCACTCGTCAACACCTTCTGTTCCTCATTGCGTTCGACACTCTTACTTATCAAAAATACTACGATACACCCTCTATACTTGTGGGTCATCAAGACTATTTTTTGGCGCCATTGCCGGGGAGTGAAGCGCTATTGGAGAGTGGAATTGGTAAAGGAAACTTCTAATGTGAGTATTGTTTACTTCTGTTAGTTACTTTATTTCAATATGGATAATTCACTTATTTTCTTATTTCCTAATGCTACTACCACTGCTAAGGTAGTAGATGAAACACCACCTACTGAAAATGATACTTTTAAAATACCTACAAGAATTATTGGTCGTGTTATGGATAACTATTATGTTGGAGATGGAACTGTCCATCCCGGTGATCATTTTCTTTTTAGACACGAATTATGCGGGTTGTTCAAGTGTGCAGGTATTACAACAGATCATGTCAAGAAGAAGTTATTCTCATTATCACTAAAAGGAAGAGCTGAGGAATGGTATAAGCTACTAAAGAATGGTCAAGCTCTTGAATGGGAGGAAGTAGTACCTCTCTTTTATTCAAAGTTTTATCCTTCTAGTGAGATTCATAAAGATCGGAATCAAATATACAACTTTTGGCCTCTTGATGGAGAAATTACAGCTCAAGCTTGGGGGAGATTGAAGTTACTAATGCTCAAATGTCCTATTCATGAGCTCCCCAACAATATTATTATTAATAACTTTTATGCAAGGCTTTCTCTTCATGATAAGGATCTATTGGATGCTTCTTGTGCTGGATCATTTACACGCATGGAAGAAGGAGCTAAATGGGATCTTCTAGACCGTATTCAAGACAATGTTGAAGCATGGGAGAATGATAAAGGAAGAAAGTCAGGTATAAATTATGATTATGAATGCATTGAATCTTTTATGGGAACTGATGACTTTCAAAATATTAAAAATGCTTATGGTCTAGACTCTCAAGCTATTGCAACTTATTTTAAGGCTTTTGCTTCCTATATTAAAATTTCTAAAAAGAAATGGAATAAGTATCATGCACCTTATAAAGACATTGTTAATAGTGTTCCTGCAAGAAATACTGAAGTTTATACTGCTAATCATGTTTTACCTAAACCTTACATTGAGAAAATACCTTTCCCAGTTAAGATAAAGGAACATTCTATGATAGCTAGTATCGTTAATGAAAGTATAAATAAAGCTGTTGAACCTGATGAACAAGTAGCTGTTGAACCTATGATAGCACATGTGAAAGACTTTGTCACTAAATATGTAGAAGAGGGACACACTATCCTTTGTAAGGATATCCCTAATATTGTTTCACAAAGTAGTGTTATGAGAGCTAGTGTCCCTGTGTTTTCTGTTAGGATAAGTGATCATTGCTACAATGGTTCATGTGATAGTTATATCATTAAATTTATGCATGATACTGAAAGTTATTATGAGAGAGGGAAGACTGTTCTAATGCATCTCAATAATATCAAGTTTCCTTGTTTTATGCTTAAAGTCTTTATGTTGCACTTGTTTCGCCTTCCTATGTTTGCAGCTTCTGGTTTTAAAATTTTGTTTGCTTACAAAATTCCCTTGCATAGGAAGTGGGTTAGACTTAAACATGCGTATTTTTGCTTCTTGATGCTCTCTTTTACTTCAATTCATATTCTTATGTAAGCACCATTGAAATTATTATGCCCATCTTAATGGCTATAAAGAAAGAGCTTTTTGGGAGACAACCCAATATATTTTTGCTTTCAGTTTTTGTTTATTTGAGTCTTGGAAGTTATTGTTTTGGCAATAACCTCTCCTTATCCTTTTTTATTTGGTTTTTGTGTCAAGATCAACCTCTAATGATAGAGAAGTAAGATTCGGGGAAGTTGCTATCCCGAAACAGATTTTTGTGCTTCGCTGAAAAATTTCGTGAAAAATCTCTGTACACCATACTGATCTAAATTTTTTTGCTTATGCCCCAGATTGTTATTTAACTTTCGTTAGTTTTGCACTTTTTTTATTTAAGCAACAGAAGATTTTCGAAAAAATTGATCTTTACCTGCTGGTCTGTTTTGACAGATTTTTGCCACTCTTGCATTTGCCTCTTAAATCGATTTCCTTTTTGAATCCTTTTTGGGTTTTTGGAAGGAGTTGCTATAGTAGCTTATGTTTTGATGGATTTCAGTTGAAATTGAACTTAAAAGGTTTATTATCTCGCTTACATTAATGTTGCTAATGAGAATTGTGTGAAGCTTTGTGTGAAAGAAATTTCCAAGTTGTAGGAGAAAGTGGTGTAATAAGATAGTGAAAGGTTACATGACTCAAGCAATATGTGTATAAAGATGAAGATATCGATGTTATTCAAGCGGTGACTCTGGAAGAATTTATTAAATGCCAGTTCAGAGACCTGCAGAGTCCGTTTTCGAATAGGTAACAGTTCTGGTAAGAAAAGGTCCGCAAGAAATCCATCCAGTTATATTTTTGCAGTTTTTATCCAACAAGAAAGGCAACAAAGCGAAAGAGGGACGGAAACGGATCCAGGATGGCTCACACCACCCCTTGGTGCGGCTCCCCTGTCCGCGCCACCGGGTGGTGTGGCCGCCCCGGAGTCCATCTTCGACCCGTTTTCTCCTAGTACCTTCCTTATGTTGTACAAATTCATAATATATAATCCCCCGGATTCCCCGAGGTTCGTATATCGTGTTCTCGTCGTGTTTTTGCTGTTCAGATGTCGTTTCAGGGTTCGTTTTTAGAGAACTATGAGCTGCGATGCCGGCGTGAGCTCCATCGCGACCTGGAGCAGAGGACCTTCATAGGATGGGTGGAAGAAGAAAGGATCACAGCTAGGCAAGAAGATATGGATCAGAGCGTCAAGGAGGAAGTGAAGGGCATGTTCGCAAGCATGAAAGGACAAGGGCTGATACCTCCAATTCTAAACCTCAGTTCCTTCCCTGCAGCGGTGGAAGCTCTATGGGCCACTGATGAGTTTTGTGATAAGTACCGAGTCCTGAGGAGAAAGGTGGATATACTACAAGAAGAGAATAACAGGCTCCGCAAGATCCTGGAAGATTATCTCACTTCGATCGAGAGAACACCACCACCACCGAAGGAGTAATTCGTCATTAGGTTTTGGCATCCCCTTGGTTTGTTCCAAGCTTGGGGGAGTGCCGCGGTATCACATCACTATCTTCTATCTTTTTACCTTTTTTAGTAGAGTCATATCATGAATAGAGAAGTTATCATGTAGGATGGTTTACATTATGGAAGTTTCCCCCCTCTCGTTAGATATCTATGTATCCCTTGGTGTGAGTTGCCGTTATGGAATATTAATGAGAAGTTCTATCATTTACTCTTTTGCATATCTTATTTTAGTTTTCAATTCCTCTTATATGATTGATCTTGTTATTAGTATTGGTATCACTTTGGGATCATTGAGTTAATTTAGTTGGTTTGGGCAAACCTGGATCGGTCAGTAGCAATACTATTATGAGAATTGAATGAAAAAGATAAAAGTACTCTTAAGAATTTCATCATCATCTTTCTTGATTTGCTCATAAGCTTAGTATTCTCTAGTTAAGATCTTTTGTGCTTCCAAGGAAGATTGCATGTTTGTTTTATATCACATGTATGTTTGTTTGTTTCCTTCAACTCTTATGCTTGCTACCTAGCCTTGCTAGCCAAAAACCTGTACTGAGAGGGAATGCTTCTCATGCATCCAATCCTTAAAACCAAAACCTATGCCATTTGTGTCCACCATACCTACCTATTAGCATTTGCTATTCCAAGTAAATTCATGTTTTTATCTACCTTCCGAATTAAACTTGTTATGTGAAAATAGTGATTAAAGCTCTCACGAACTTGATGGCACACTTTACTTTTCTTGCACCTAATAAACTTGAACCATTGTGTCATCTATGTTGTATATGCTTGCACTTATATCTTGGGGATTAGCAGAACCATGCTATCATGGGGAACACTTTCAACATTGCACTTGTACATTGTACCCAATTGATATCATGCTCTTTTGTTTATGGATGTCGTCGTTGTGAAATGAAAGGGGAGCTTGTAAGTCCATGGAGTTATGTATGTGTGTTAGAGAAACGCCTGGGCCGCTGGTCTAATCCATGCCTAATCATGGTGGAAACCTGCAGTGTAACCATAATGAGCAATCTATGAAGCATTCTTCTTATAAAAAATAGATAGAGATTGAGAAAAAGAAAAAAAAGGATGAGAAAAGAGGAAAGAGAGAAAAACGCACCATTTTCTCATGGTAAATAAGAACATTGCTGAGATGCTCATTGTCTGCTTGCCTTGTCATTTTGATATGGGGATCCTTCCGTATCACGGGCAAGTGGTACCCCGTTGGCGGTTCTCTATGATACACATGTACTTACTATGACAAGAACTTACCGGTAACTAAACTTGAGTAGCATGAGGAGCGACCCTCGTATTCAAGGGACATGAGATTGCCAACTTATACTTTGTTAAGCATATACTCCATAGTTTGTTCACTTTAACCTTAACCACCTAAAGATGCTTATGATAGGGGCAATGAGAGCTGAAAGCTAATAAGTACCATAATTTTTGGAAGCTCTTTATGAAACTTGAAATCCCTGCTTCCCTCTGCGAAGGGCCTACCTTTTAATTTTTAGTTGAGTCAGTAAACCTATTCCCTTCTATCTCAACAAGTATTTTGAGTTGTTGTGTTTCATTCATTCGTATGATGATTTATTCAATCATGTTTCTTATATTCCTTGTTTTGCATATTCCTCTTATCTTAGTGAATACTACTTTGAAAGCTATCATTGAAAACCCCTTTATGTTTAAACTTCTGCAAATTGTTAACCATTCTTTAACCAAGAGCTAAGTTTGCCATTACCAATTATGATTTACTTTATGTATCTTTATTGTGCTTCCTTTACTTATTGCAAGTTAAGTTATATAATAGTGAGTTGTCTGCTATTATGATTTATGTATTGATGAATGTGATGCTTCATGTTCGTATTCTTTTATTGACTTTTCACTCCATAAACCTGAGATCATGTTTATTGAGCTTAGTTTTCACTTGGGAACAAGCGAAGTCTAAGCTTGGGGAGAGTTGATACGTCCATTTTGCATCACTATTCTATATCATAATTTACTATTATTCATTGATATATTTCATATTAAGAGATGATACTTATGTTATTTCATATGTTTTTGCATGGTTGATGACTTTTGGAGCATGGACGCTGCAGTCAAGAATCTGATGGAAAAGGTGCTGTTTGGAGGTGAAATTCGCGAAGATCAGAAAATCCGGGAAAATACATGGAAAATCCTATTTTTCCAGAAGATGAAGGATTCCAGAAGGGGGAGTGCAGATGGGCCACAGAGGGCTCACACCACCCCCAGGCGCGGGCCACCCTAGGTCGCGCCACCAGGTGGTGTGGACACCCTATCCCACTCCTGGCTCTCCCCTTTGGCATATATTATCCCCATAAAACCCTAATACCTGGGGAGCAACCACAGAAACATTCCGCCGCCTCTGCAGGGCGGAAAACTACACAGAGAGAAAGATCTCTCCGGCAGACAGAATTCTACTGGGGGAATTTTGTCCCGGAGAGCGGAGATCGTCGCCATCAACACCACCATCAAGCTGGACTTCATCGGGATCATCATCATCATCTTCTTCATCATCATATCCACTAGCACCATCATCACCACTTCATACCGTTGTAACAATTGGGTTGAATCTTGCATAGTTCTTAGGGGAAACTTTCCCGGTGTTGATTACTTGTTGTAGTTGATGCTATTGAGTGGAACCATTGAATTATTGTTATGTTTAGATTGTTACTTATCATTATATCATCTCTGATCTTGATTCATATGATGTCTTGTGAGTAGTTCGTTTAGTTCTTAAGGACATGCGAGAAGTCATGTTGTTAGTAGTGGAATTGTGTTGAGAAAGATTCAATAGTTTGTTATTTAAGTTGTGGTGTCATTCTTCTAGTGGTGTCATGTGAATGTCGACTACATGACACTTCACCTTTATGGGCCTAGGGGAATGCATTGTGTATTTGGATACTAATCGTAGAGGTTGCCGGAGTGACAGAAACCTGAACCCCCGTTAGGAAACCTTTGCACAAGGGATGTCAGGATCTTAGAGTTTAAAGTTGTGGTTAGGTTTTATCTTAATTACTTTCTTGTACTTGCGGATGCTTGCAAGGGGTTTAATCACAAGTATGTATTAGTCCTAGGAAGATCGGTACATTAGCACAGGTTCACCCACACAACACTTATCAAACTAAAGAAGATTAATCAACTATATGAAGCAAAAGCACTTGACGATATTTCCATGTGTCCTCGAGAACGTTGGATCATCTTACGTAATACAACCGGCTTGTCCTTTGCTAAAGAAAGGATTGAGCCACTTGCTGCATTTATTATTACTGTCTTTTATTTACTCGTACTTTATTTACCTACATTATCAAAAATCCCTAAAAATCCGTTTGCTAAGTATTTACAGAGAATTCCTGCTCCAAGCCACTCGTCAACACCTTCTGCTCCTGGTTGGGTTCGACACTCTTACTTATCGAAAATACTGCGATACACCCCCTATACTTGTGGGTCATCACTCCTTGGTGGATACAGCGGGATTATATAGGAATCTTTAGGGTTTGCACCTCAATCTGTATCCGACTCGGGCGTCTCGCGGGACCTGGCCTCCCCATATAAGGGACAGGAGGGAACGGCAAGAAGGGTAATCAATAGTCTCGCATATACACCCGCCAGATCTCATATGCGCACTATTGCCATATAGGAATCCATATAACCTTCGGTTCATCCATCAATCAAGAACAGACAAGCAGGAGTAGGGTTTTTCCTCCGGGAGCCTGAACCTGGGAAAACCTTGTGTCCCCATTTGTTTGTCTATTAGCCGATAAATTCTCCAGCGCACCGCTCTTCCCTTAAACCACCCCACGCCAACTCCTATTTTGTATACTCTAGGAAGTTTTCTTTGGTCGGTTTAGTTTTATCCCTTTAGGCATAAAAAATTCTGCCAAATATAGTTCTTTCTATCTCCGTCTACAAAATTCTTAAGAACCAAGGATTTTTAGAAAATCACATAATTTGTGTTGGGAGGAGCCAAAAATTCGTGAACGTCTAAACATCTCCTTCAAAGTTTAAAACTTCAATAATAAACTAGTATTATACCACATAACATGTTCAAGGAAAAGTAACAATTGAAAACAACAACATGCTAGTAGCATATATCATGACTATGAACTCTTAAGAACTGAGAACTTGTTGTAGACAACCATGATATTTGCATGCTCAAGTTCGTGAAGATACATGTATACCATCTTCCCAGCTTGAAACACATACATTCTGGCAATTTCTCTCAAACGATACACCTCAAAATGTTCGGTCTAGTATTCTGTTTCATTTGTGACAAGAACATTGAAGACAAGACCCTTCATGATAAGGTCGGTCACAACTATGGTTTCCTCATCTATGCCAACATTGAGCTTCTCGAGGACCTGACGCCTTTCCATACATGGGATGTACTGAGCAAAAATTAGAAAACAATACTTGGAGATTTCTTAGGTGTAACTACAACTAGCAACAACATGTCAAATTTCAAATATACCGTCTTAGATAGAAAGTTATCTCGAAACTCTATGTAGAGACCCTAGGATCTTCCCCTTAGGAATGTAAACTCAGCGAACCAAACCACCTAAGAGCACGAACTTAGCCTGTTGTCGCCACACCTGGCGCACACGTGATCCATTGCTGAATTCATATTGACAAATTAAACAAACATGATGATCAAAATAATGAAAACACATTATCCAAAGAAACATGAAGTAGTTCATTGCATAATTTAGACACTCTGGTACGATCAATTGCATATTAAACATAAAAATATTCCTAAATCTAGTACAAACAATTGCATATTAAACATAACATATTCTAAACTCTAAGATGACCAGTTTCATATTAAACATAAAACATTCTAAACTCTAGTACGATAGGTTGCATATTAACATAAGACATTCTAAAGATCTATAGATATCTAGCCACTGTAGTACCTATCAAAGATATCGACACTCTAAGCACTGGAGGGGCCGACATCCTGGTCATGATCATCATCTGGTCTGGCTAGTACTTGTTAAAGTTGTCGTCATTCCAACATTACAGGGTCCGGCCTTCTAGTCTTGTTGCCAGCGCGCACCAAAGCCGCCCCCCTCCCGTGTGGTTGTGCTAGGACGACGTTGTGCGTTTGTGCTTAACTACACCAGGCTTCTCCTTGGTGATACGCGCCACCAAGGGGTCATTCAGCTACAACTCGATCAGGTTATGCTCATTCTGCTCGACCTTTGTGGCTATCATAATATCCTCGCCGCGAGGAAATAAGCGATGTTGACATCCTCAGGGAAGTTGAGTTTCTCCTTTCTTCTGTACCGCTGGATCTCCATGTAGTCATACATGTGTGCCGCTTGCTTCGATGTGTTCCAATGGCCAAGTAAATGTTTCTTCCCTTTCAAGGCAATGAGGACACGGGTGAGCGTGTCGAGGAGGCGCGGTGCAAGAGGCAGGGAAACAAGGGGAGGAGTGGTGAAGGAGACAACACGGGGATTGGGGATGCGAGGAATGGTTGGAGATGAGAGTGATATGGAAGGGGCCACGAACAGTCTGATGTGCCACGCCTCTAGTGACATAGGCCGGGTAGGGCACTTTGGCCCACACACTAGTGTCGTGTTCTATTATATGCCACTGATAATGTTTTAGTAGTGGGGTATGCCACTGGTCACTAGTGGCACACCACTAATGTGGGGTCACGTATAAGAGTTTTCCTACTAGGGTGAGGCTCAAATATAACAATGTCAATTGGCCAAATAAATACAAATAGGACTCTCGCGCATGATATCATTCAAGTGTTTCACACCCGCAAGCCTCCAAAGGGTGGCATTTCTCTTAATCACTGCGAAAACAACCAAAGGCACGGAGGATACATTTTTGAATACTCTTGCGTTGCGCTCATTCTAAATCTCCCAAGAGGCTAGCAAAATCAATAAAGAAATCCCTTTATATCGCGTCTATTTACACCGGAGATAGAGCACCACCAATCTTCCAATGACCCAAAAGTAGTCCATTGCTCAATCTCTAAACTTTGTAACGCTAGCCATTCCTTGATGCTTCCCCAAATTCGCTTAGAGTATCTACACTTGAAGATGAGTACGCTGCGATCTCTGGTTCTCTCTTGCAAAGTTGGCAAAGGCCACAACGAGGCCATCCACGACGCGGAAGACGATCTGCTGTCCACACCTGGTTTTGGAACACTAGCCAAGTGAAGAACTTGAATTTTGGAGGAGCACAATTATCCTAAACCGCCGGCTTCATAAAGGATGTAGGTGTTGTAGCTAGTCGCGCCATATATGCCAGTGATGCGGAGAATTTGTCGTTAGGGGCGATATTTCAAGAGATGGTATCACCATTGGCCTCACTAAGATGAATCTCTTGAAGCTTGCTCCAAAGAGTGTAGAACTCGTTGATAAGGTTGGCCGAAATGCCCTCATTAAAGTTTAAGTCTGCAATCCAAAAATCTTGCTGTAGAGCTTTATGAACCATAAAGTTCTTGAACTTTGAGATAGCAAAAATAGATGGTACAATACGTTTGGGCTTTATACCTTGAATCCCTGGTGCATGCCAAAACTTTGCCATTTTGCCATCTCCAATAACAATAGTGATAGATTTGTAGAAAAGATCGATATCATACTCATCACATGGGTGTCCCAAACCGATCCAAGAACTCTTCGGTTCTGTTCATTCAAACCAAGGCCAACAAAGCCTCAATGCTCTTGCAAATTTCTCAAGGTCCAAGACACCAAGTCCTCCCATGTCTTTAGGCCGGCACACTAAATCCCATTTAACTTTACATTTCCGACCGGACACTTTGTCCGAAGCCGCCCAAAGGAATGCTCGCATAAGCTTGATAAATGCCTTCATAATTCATTTTGTGGATCCAACACGGTGAGGGGATAGATAGCTTGAGAGGTGGTCACTGATTTAATAAGAAACAATCTACCGGCGGTAGTTACATATTTCTCTTGTCCAATTGGCAGCTTGGACGCCATCTTGTCGACAATGAACTGGAAGTCCACGTTTCTTAGCCAATATGCACCGTAAGAGGGAGGCCCAAATATCTCATAGGGAAGTGAGAGCGAATGGCGTCAAAGTCTTGCAAAATGTTACTCCCCCGGTCCATATTAATATTCTCAACTTTGTCTAGATTCAGAATCTAGTCTAAATTATTAACTAGGTACATCCGAATCTAGATAAAGTTGAGAACAATAATATGTGTCCGAGGGAGTATCAAGATTCAGCCCCGAACATCTAATAGGCACAACCATACTCTGCAAAGCAGGTTGGTGACAATCCCGGTGACCTCTCTGAAGCCACGGAGGATGCGGGAAACAGTGCCAATATCCTCTCTGGTGGGCAGAAGGAAGATGGCCGTATCATCGGCATATAAAGATGTCACAAGGCTTAAATACAATGTTCCACAAACATGATACAACTAATCAACATGCTTAGAAGAACTAAACGACTTAGACACGGCAACAACCCTGCTTCGACTGAACACTATCAGCCTTATTTCCAACATATAGCAGCTGTTCTCCAGTCGGCAACGAGAAACAACTCGACGGCTACATGACTAGCGTTTATTGTGCATCATAATTCATTCCATTAGCGGTAGTAGCCACCACCTTGGGAAGACGAGGCACCAGCGTAGCCAACTTTGATCCCGCGATTCTGCAAAAAATAAGAACAATTCAGCCTTCAGTTTACTCTCAATGTTGGCAACAAAACATTGCAATCAAAGCAGCAACTGGTGTTTTTTTTTTTTTTTTTTTGCAACAGTTCAACAGGAACCCATGTTATAAAAGAAGAGGTTTTCTAGGTAAATAAACGGCAGTCGCTGCTATTGAAACATTGACCTTTTTTTGCTTCACAAGTCTTGGCTATTAGCAAGAAGACGGGGAGGCACAACAGAAGGCATATACGCAGACAAAAGGCGTCCCTGCTTCATCCGTGGGGAATTTTCGTGGTACACCATATTGTTTAAAAATGTACCGTCACGTAAATATTTAGTGCAGGAAGCAGGCCAGGCCCATCGCCTGTCGGGCAAGCATCTCCCACTAGGGAAGCACCATTGTTCGCCAACGATAAGAAAAACGGAAGAATAGCATCCATGTGCTCATATTTCACTGACCAGGCCAAATCTATGACTGACGTTCGAAATGTTACCTCAGGTACAAGGAGGACACCATCCTGAATTTTCTTGCATATTGCTCCAGCAGTCTTGCCAAAAGCCTGCATTTCACACACGGCGTGAGAAAATCTTCTAGAGAGGGGACTTTATTGCACAGAAATACACCAAGAATCACTCATCACCTCCTCAACATTTTGCGCAGTTTTTGCGGATGCCTCCACAAAGATCAGACCATGCTCCTTTGCGAACTTCTCGCCTTCCGCAAAGCTCACGGCGCGTTTATGAGGTAGATCACATTTGTTCCCAACAAGCATTATTGTCATGTCCTCGTTTGCACATCGCCTGACATCTTCCAGCCAGGCCGCGAGATGGTCAAAGGTTTCCCTCCTAAAGACCGTCATAACACAAACACCATGGTGAAGTTCAGGAAGCCATGCAATTCAGTCTGCAATGCTTCATCCAACAAGGTAGCTTTCAGTATAATATTGGGCAGGTGTTACCTGGTGATGTCATAAACCAGAAGAGCACCAGCAGCTTCGTCGTAGTATGCTCTAGTTATCGATCTGAATCTTTCTTCGCCTGGCTGAAATGTTAACAAACCACACGAGATGATTACTTGCCTCGACAACTGAATGTTACGCTTAACGTGTATGGAAGGACAAATCTTGTATAACTCGAAGTGCACAGATGTGCTATCTCATGAGAACTACGTACTGATTAATACGGTAATAACTCGTACAGTAAAAGTCACTTTAATCAACGTTCAACACCTCAGCATCCAGTACAAATTGCATTTATAATTGCCATATGGAAGCTTCGATGATCCTAGTTTCATCAAGAAATTCCACGATCTGCAGTTGGTACTAACTGCTACAGTTCAAGGGCTCAACGGTCTACGCAAGCACATCCAGAACAGGTAAAAGAGGAAATTAGATGTTGCAGAGGGGATACTATCGTACCGTGTCCCAGATCTCGAGCTTGATGGGCTTGCTGTCAACGGTGATCATCTTGGTGGCGAAGACGTCGGACTCGACGTCGATGGTGAGCTCATGAACGGTCTGGAACTGCTTGCCGGTGAGCTGCATCAGCAAGCACGACTTGCCAACACCTGCACGTACAGACATCCAATCAGAGGATGGCTGGCGGGATAGATCTCCCAGACCACAAGAGCATGCCGTTCCTCCTCCGTCCTCTGAGTCGGGCTGGCAGGAGAAATCTCTACGAGCAGCAAGAGAAATGGATAGATCGGGGGATCGGAGCTAGCGGACCTGAGTCGCCGACGATGATGTACTTGAAGAGGTAGGCGTACGACATCTCCGCTGTCGCTCCTCTGAGAGCTCGCGTCGGATTCAGGGGAGTGAGGGGACTCCGCGGAGTATATTGGGAGGGGAGGAAGGAAATGTTGGAACTAGAGCCTTTATGTATATTGGGAGGGGAGGGGAGGAAGAAAATGTTGGAGAAAGACAACATACATTAGTATCACTAGATCCGTAATACACCAATTTCTTTTTATGTATGTTGCTATTTTTTATGTAAGAATTGGTCAAATTTGAAAAGCTTTGGCCTAATAAGATGCAATCTAGAGGTAATTCGTTGAAAGGAACTGCAAGGTAATTTGCTCGGTCACCTTGGGGCTGAAAGTAATGAAGTTGTAACATAGGAAGTACTACTCTAGTAGTAGAGAAGATTTGCGGAAAACTAGTGGCCCGAAATGTAGCGATTAACTACGGGCGCATGGCCTAGGAAATAGGAAACGGGCTTTTGGTTTCACATATCACGGGAATAATGAATGACTTGATGACGTGGGAGGGGACGTCTCTGTTCTGTGGAAACAGGGAAGGATGTGGCGGGCGGCTAGCGCGTGCGATCGACCGACAGGAGGCGGGGTAAAGGTAGACCAGCAGTACGGAATGACAATAGTGAATCTGAACAAAAGAGGTGGGGCTCTAGTCCTAAAGGGTGGCCTCTAGTCTCGGATGGTGGCATCAACCGGGACTAAAGGTGGGGCTCGCGCGCGAAACCCAACGGCCGAAAACACCTTTAGTCCCGGTTCGTGGATCCAATCGGGACTAAAGGTGCGTGGGTATAAATACCCACCGCCTCCTCCCCGCTTCGAGCCACTAACTGGGACACTGCCACTTCATCTTCTTCGTGAGAGCACAATTGTGTTCGCACGTGGAGAGAAGGGAGAGGAAGAGCCGCCACCACGCACCATCCATGGAGGGAAGGGAGGGATTTGAGGCTAGCCGCCTCGAACGCCGTCTCGCCCGCCTCAGTGTCTCCCAGCACCTGCAAATAGTGAGGTGACAGCGACCAGCCGTTTAATTATTGTTTAGGTTTAGTGTTAATTAGGTTTAGGATTATTAGTGTTTAGGATTATTAGTGTTTAGTTAATTAGGTTTAGTGTTTAGTTATTTAATTTAGGATTAGTGTTTAGTTAATTAGATTTAGGTTTAGTGTTTAGTTAATTAAGTTTAGGATTATTGCTTAATTAATTAGTTTTAGGATTAGTGTTGTAAATAAGATTCCTTTTCTGTTATTCTTTGTAATAATTTCAGTTTTAATTTCAGAAAATATATAAACTTGTATAATTTATAGAATATTCTTTGTTTATTAAAAAAATATGAATAATATACCAAAATATTCAGAAAAATAAGATCTACAATGTAGCATCAAAATTATGCATCATTGCAACAATTATAATAATCGCGGTAGTAGAGTACTAAAACAACCATCTCATATGCATATGGGGTTTCGGAGAATGATATACTTAGAGCATCCCAATTGCAATATTCTTTTATTTTAATGCAAACTTGTTTTATCTTTCATCTCTTTTAGTTAATTTATGGAGGGTTGAAATGATGAACAGCGCATGTTGGACATGATGCATGAGGGTGGATGTTATTACGATGGAGCAGACGACGGTGGAGACGATGGCTCACAATATCTTAACTTGTCTGGTGATGGAGCAGACGACGATGGAGACGAAGATTGTGACGACACCTTAACAAAGTCCCACGAGGTATATAAAGCCTCTATTGATCACTAGTAGATACATTAATTGATTTGTATATATATATTAACGAATGTTTCTTCCCTTAGACCTCTGCATCAGGCTAATCTTTTAAAACAAAACGAGGCACGACTAAAAAGATGGCTGATGGTGTGCGTCTCACAATTGAACCAGTCTCTGAGAAGGGCCAACCATTGGAGCCTAAAGAGAACGCATCTACATTTGTACATCAATGCGGAGTGATTGTTAGGGACACCATCCCGATCACCACTCGAGATTAGAATAAGCCAGGAAAAAAGGATCTAGTTAGAGATAGTTTTGTCGATGACAGAACCAAAGATTGTCTTTGGAATTCTCTAATGACACATTTCACCCTACTAGTCTTGAAAACTAATAAGCTCACACGGGCATTGGCGTTGAAAGTCAAGAAGATGGCCACACAATTCCAGAGCTAGATATTTTGTCAAGGAAAAAAATCTCCATAATTCACAAGCGCACTAGAGAAGCAGCGGTATAACTTTGCCGCATTTGTGGAGTACAAGGAATCAAAAGAAGCTAAGCAAACGTCAACAACGAATAAGTTAAATATTGTGAAAAAGACATATCACCATAATATGGGGACATGTGGCTATAGGAGTGACATGCCTCAGTGGGATAAAACTGAGGCCGACCTGATGGCTAAAGGGATCACTCCAGCTACACGTGATTGGCCCTTGAGGTCAAGAAATTGGTTACTTGGGCATGGAACATCGTATTGTTGGAGATATGCCCAAGAGGCAATAATAAAATAGTTATTATTATATCTTTGTGTTTATGATAAATTTTTACATCCCATGCTATAATTGTATTATGAGGAAACACTAATACTTGTGTGTTTTGTAAACATAAAAGAGTCCCTAGTAAGCCTCTTAAGACTAGCTTGTTGATTAATAGATGATCATGGTTTTCTGATCATAGACATTGGATATTATTAATAACAAGATCATATTATTAGGAGAATGATGTGATGGACACACACCCATAGCAAGCATAGCATAAGATCAAGTTATTAAGTTCGTTTTGCTACAAGCTTTCAAATGCATAGTAACCTAATCCTTTGACCATGAGATTGTGTTAATCACCATCACCGGATGAGTGCTTTGATGACATCAAATGTCGCTTCGTAACTAGGTGGTTATAAAGGTGGCATGAGGTATTCTGAAAGTATGTGTTGAAGCGCATGGATCAAGACTAGGATTTGTCCATCCATATGACGGATAGATATACTCTGGGCCCTCTCGGTGGAATGTCATCTAATTAGCTTGCAAGCATGTGACTAGGTCACAAGGGATGACATATCATAGAACGAGTAAAGAGTACTTATCGGTAACGAGGTAGAACTAGGTATGGAGATACCGATGATCAAACCTCGGATAAGTAGAGTATCGCCTGACAAAGGGAATTTCTTTAGCATGTTAATGGTTTTATTGATCACAAAGTCATCGTTGAGTATGTGGGAGCAATTATGGATCTCCAGATCCCGATGATGGTTATTGATCGGAGAGGTGTCTCTGTCATGTCTGCATATTTACGAACCGTAGGTGACACACTTAAGGTTCGATGTTGTTTAGGTAGATATGGAATACGAGTTGGAGACCGAATATTGTTCGGAGTCTCGGATTGGATCCAGGACATCACGAGGAGATCCGAAACTGTCCGGAGAATAAGATTCATATAATGGAGATCAATTTCTAGGTTTCGGAAACGTTCTGGACTATTCTATGGAACTTCTAGAAGGTTTCGGACCATTTCGGAAGGTTCTGGAAGGTTCCATGGAGTTTTCTTGAAAACCAAGAAAGAAAAGGGGAAGACTTGGGGGGAAGGAAACTCCCCCCTCCCCTTGTGCGCCGGCCCTAGGAGGGCAAAGGGGGCCAGCCCTAGGCCGCCTCCCCCTCTATATAAAGGAGGGGTGGGGCGCCTCCCCCCTTTGCCCCTCCCACCTAAAACCCTAGCCGACACTCCTTCCTCCTGCTGCGGCTTAGGCAAAGCCCTGCAGAAACTCTTCTCCACCACCACCACGCCGTCGTGCTGCTGGGATTCCGTGGAGATCTACCACCTCCGCTGCCCGCTGGAACAGGGAGAGGATCGTCTACATCGAGCCGTACGTGTGACCGAGTGCGGAAGCACTGCCGGAACGCGGCGCCGGAAGGATCGTCTACTCGATCTTGAGATCGGCAAGTGATCGTCTACATCAACCACGAGATCCGATATCGAACAAGGCTTTGGATCTACAAGGGTTAGTACAGATCTATCTCGTTGCACTTATCTCATAGATTAGATCTTGGCTTTTCCATAGATTAGATCTTGGTATTGTTCGTTCTTGCGGTAGAAATTTTTTGTTTTCTCTGCTACGAACCCATCAGTGGTATCAGAGCCATGTCTATGCGTAGATCTGTTGCACGAGTAGAACACAATGGTTATTGTGGGCGTTGATGCTTTTGTTGTCGTTGTCTTCACGTGTATTTTGCATCTTGCGGGATGGTGGGATGATGCGGCTCGGCCTAACCTTACATGTCCTCGTACATGAGACTTGCTCCACGCTTGACGTTCAACTTGCATTGCACAAGTGGCTTTGCGGGTGCCTGTCTCTCCCACCATAGTTAAGATTCAATTTACAATTAGCATCTGACAACACTTGTATCAGCGTTGTGGTTCTTGTTCGTAGGTAAGATCGGTTCTTATATGAAAGCCCCAAACCACGTAAAACATGCAAAGAAAATTAGAGGCGTCTAACTTGTTTTTGCAGGGGAATGTGATGTGATATGGCCACGATGTGATTGTGAATATATTTGATGTATGTAATGATCCTTATTGTAATATGGCAACCGGCAGGAGCCTAATGGTTGTCTTTAAATTCTGTTAAGACCTGCGTGTCTATTCGTCATGTAATAGCTTTATTCCAAGTAGTTGTTATAGTTGCTATTAGTGATGGACAACCATGAAGCGGTGCCACTTACCTTGACGCTATGCTGGTGATGATGGAGATCATGTCCGTGATTTGGAGATGGAGATCAAAGGCACAAGAAGAAAGGCCATATCATGTCACATATTATGAATTGCATGTGATGTTAATCCTTTTTGCATCTTGTATTGCTTAGATCGCGACGGTAGAATTATAAGATGATCCCTCTCACTAAAATATCAAGTAATAAAGTGTTCGTCCTTAGTAGGCACCGTTGCTAAGACTCGTCGTTTCGAAACATCTCGTGATGATCGGGTGTGATAGATTCTACGTGTGCATACAATGGGTGCAGGCCAGATTTGCACATGCGGATACTAAGGTTAATCTTGACGAGCCTAGCATGTACAGACATGGTCTCGAAACACAGAATACCGAAAGGTAAAGCATGAGTCATATGAATGATATGATGAACATGTTGATTGTTCGCCTTTGAAGCTACATCTTCTCTCGTGAAGATCGGACTTGGTGTAGTGGATTTGGTTCGTGTAATCACTAAGGCAACATGAGGGATGTTGTTTTGAGTGGGAGTTCACTTAGTTCATTTAAGAATTAAATTTGAACTCAATTTGTCATAAACTTAGTCTAAACACTTTGCAAATATGTTGTAGATCATGGCGACCCCCTCCATCAATTTTAATGCGTTCCTAGAGAAAGAAAAGCTAAAAAACAATGGAAGCAACTTCACGGACTGGTTCCGTGGATTGAGGACTGTCCTCAGCGCTGGTCAGTTGACCTATGTGCTCGATGCACCGCTAGGTGACCCACCTGCAAAGGATGCCTCCGATGATGTTAAGAATGTTTTCGTCACTCGGAAAAATCACTACTCCACAGTTCAGTGTGTCATCCTATAAGGTTTAGAATCGGAGCTTCAGAAGCGCTTTGAGCACCGCGACCCTTTTGAGATTATCAATGAGCTCAAGCTGATCTTTGACTCATGCGGCTGTGGAGAGCTATGAGGCCTCCGAGAAGTTCTTTAACTATAAGATGGAAGAGGGCAACTCTGTTAGCGAGCACGTGCTCAAAATGTCTGGGCACGCGAACAGGCTCCAAGAGTTGGTAATAACGATTCCTAATGCATTGGGGATTCACCGTGTCCTCCAATCACTGCCACCTAGTTATAAGAACTTTGTGATGAACTACAATATGCATTGCATGAACAAGACATTGCCTGAACTCTTGTCCATGCTGAAAACTATTGAAGTGGAGATTAAGAAGGAGAACCAAGTGTTTATGGTCAATAAGACCACCAATTTCAAGAAACAGGGCAAGCCTAAGAACAATGGCAACTTCAAGAAGACGGCAAGAAAGATGCCACACCTACTAAGAAGCCCAAGGCTGGTTCTAAGCCTGATACTGAGTGCTTCTACTGCAAGGGTGAAGGTCACTGGAAGTGCAACTGCCCCAAGTACCTGGCAGATCTGAAGAACGGCAACATTAAGAAGAAAGGTATATTTGATATACATGTTATTGATGTGTATCTTACTAGTAATCGTAGTAGTGCCTGGGTATTTGATACTGGTTCGGTTGCTCATATTCGTAACTCGAAACAAGAGCTGTGGAATAAACGAAGACTGGCGAGAGACGAGGTGACAATGCGCGTTGGAAATGGCTCCAAGGTTGATGTGATCGCCGTCGGCACGCTCCCTCTTCATCTACCTTCGGGATTAGTTTTGAACTTGAATAATTGTTATTTGGTGCCTGCGTTAAGCATGAACATTATTTCTGGATCTTGTTTATTGCGAGATGATTACTCGTTTAAGTCTAAGAATAATGGTTGTTCGATCTATATGAGTAATATCTTTTATGGTAATGCACCTGAGATGAATGGTTTATTCTTATTGAATCTCGATAGTAGTGATACACATGTTCACAACATAGATGCTAAACGAACAAAAATGAACGATAATTCTACATACATGTGGCACTGTCGTCTTGGTCACATTGGAGTGAAGCGCATGAAGAAACTCCATTCTGATGGACTTCTTGAATCACTTGATTTTGAATCACTTGAAATATGCGAAGCATGTCTAATGGGAAAAAATGACTAAGACTCCATTCTCTGGGATAATGGAGCGAGCTACGGACTTATTGGAAATAATACATACCGATGTGTGCGGCCCAATGAGCGTAGCATCGCATGGTGGATATCGTTATGTTCTTACTTTCACGGATGACTTGAGTAGATATGGGTATATCTACTTTATAAAACATAAGTTCGAGACTTTCGAGAAGTTTAAGGAATTTCAAAGTGAAGTAAAAAATCATCGTAACAAGAAGATTAAGTTTCTGCGTTCTGACCGGGGAGGTGAATATCTAAGTTACGAGTTTGGCATGCATTTAAAGAAATGCGGAATACTTTTGCAGTTGACACTGCCGGGAACACCACAGCCTAATGGTGTGTCCGAACATCGTAATCGAACTCTCTTAGATATGGTTCAGCCTATGATGTATCTTACAGATTTATCGTTATTGTTTTGGGGTTATGCATTAGAGACAACCGCATTCACTTTAAAAAGGGCACCATCTAAATCCGTTGAAATGACACAGTATGAATTGTGGTTTGGCAAGAAACCTAAGTTGTCGTTCCTTAAAGTTTAGGGCTGCGAAGCGTATGTAAAGAAGTTACAACTCGACAAGCTTGAACCCAAAGCGGAAAAATGTGTCTTCATAGGACACCCTAAAGAACAATTGGGTATACCTTCTGTCGTAGATCCGAGGGCAAAGTTTTCGTTGCTAAGAATGGATCCTTTCTTGAGAAGGAGTTTCTCTCGAAAGAAGTGACTGGAAGGAAAGTAGAACTCGACGAGGTTATTGAACCTTCTCTCGGATTTGAAATTAGCGCAGCACTGGAAGATGTTTCTGTGCCGCCTGCACCAATAAGAGAGGAAGATAATGATGATGATCATGAAACTTCAAATGAAGTTGCTGCTGAACCTCGCAGGTCGACGAGGGTTCGTGCCACTCCTGATTGGTATGACCCTGTGTTGAATGTCATGTTGGTGGACAACATTGACGACCCTGTGATGTATGAGGAAGCTATGATGAGCCCAGATTCTGACAAATGGCAAGAAGCCATGAAATCCGAAATGGGATCCATGTACGAAAACCAAGTGTGGACTTTGGTGGACTTACCGGATGGCCGCAAGGCTGTCGAGAACAAATGGATCTTTAAAAGAAAAATAGATGTTGATGGTAATGTTACTGTCTATAAAGCTCGACTTGTCATGAAAGGGTTCTGGCAAATTCAAGGAGTTGACTACGATGAGACCTTCTCACCGGTAGCGAAGCTAAAGTCTGTGAGGATTTTGTTAGCAATCGCTGCATATTTCGAATATGAGATTTGGCAGATGGATGTCAAAACAACGTTCCTTAATGGTGACATTGAGGAAGAGTTGTATATGGTACAACCCAAAGGTTTTGTCGATCCTAAAGATGCTGACAAGGTGTGTAAGCTTCAGCGCTCCATTTATGGACTGAAGCAAGCATCCCGGAGTTGGAATCAACGTTTTGATAAGGTGATCAAAAACTTTGGATTTATACAAACTTATGGAGAAGCTTGTATCTACAAGAAAGTGGGTGGGAGCTCTGTAGCATTCTTAATACTATATGTGGATGACATATTGTTGATTGAGAATGATATAGAACTTCTTGAAAGTGCCAAGGCCTATTTGAATAATAGTTTTTCAATGAAGGATCTTGGCGAAGCGGCATATATTTTAGGCATTAAGATTTATAGAGATAGATCAAGACGCTTAATAGCGCTTTCACAAAGTACATACCTGGACAAGGTTCTAAAGAGACTTAGAATGGAAGAAAGCAAGAAAGGGTTCTTGTCCATGTTGCCAGGTAAGACCTTGAGTAAGACTCAAAGTCCAGCTACGGCAGAAGATAGAGAGAAGATGAGTAAAATTCCCTATGTCTCGTCCATAGGCTCTGTTATGTATGCCATGCTGTGTACAATACTGGATATAACACACGCTATTAGTTTGACTAGCAGATATCAAAGTGATCCTAGAATGGAACACTGGACAGCGGTCAAAAATATCCTCAAATACCTGAATATGACTAAGGATATGGTTCTTTCTTATGAAGGTGATGAACAGCTTGTTGTAAACAGTTACACCGATGCTAGTTGGAACACTGATCCGGATGACTCAAAGTCATAGTCTGGATACGTATTTATCTTGAATGGTGCTGTAGTGAGCTGGAGGAGCGCCAATCAAAGCGTTGTGGCGAAATCTTCAACTGAGTCGGAATACATAGCTGCTTCGGAGGCTGCGCAAGAAGCGATATGGATGAATGAGTGCATTACTGAGCTTGGTGTGGTTCCTAGTGCGTTGGACCCGATGGCCATCTATTGTGACAACACGGGTGCCATAGCCAATGCACAGGAGCCAAGGTCACACAACAAGCTGAAGCACATCAAGCTACGTTTCCATGCTATTCGCGAGTATGTCCAAGAAGGCGACATAAAGATTTGCAAAGTACACACTGATCTAAATGTAGCAAATCCGTTGACTAAACCTCTCCCTAGAGCAAAACATGACCAACACCAGAACGCCATGGGTGTTAGGTACATTACAATATAATCTAGATTATTGACTCTAGTGCAAGTGGGAGACTGTTGGAGATATGCCCAAGAGGCAATAATAAAATGGTTATTATTATATCTTTGTGTTTATGATGAATGTTTACATCCCATGCTATAGTTGTATTATGAGGAAACACTAATACTTGTGTGTTTTGTAAACATAAAAGAGTCCCTAGTAAGCCTCTTAAGACTAGCTTGTTGATTAATAGATGATCATGGTTTCCTGATCATAGACATTGGATATTATTAATAATAAGATCATATCATTAGGAGAATGATGTGATGGACACACACCCATAGCAATCATAGCATAAGATCAAGTCATTAAGTTTGTTTTGCTACAAGCTTTCAAATGCATAGTAACCTAATCCTTTGACCATGAGATTGTGTTAATCACCATCACCGGATGAGTGCTTTGATGACATCAAACGCCGCTTCGTAACTAGGTAGTTATAAAGGTGGCATTAGGTATTCTGAAAGTATGTGTTGAAGCGCATGGATCAAGACTAGGATTTGTCCATCCATATGACAGATAGATATACTCTGGTCCCTCTCGGTGGAATGTCATCTAATTAGCTTGCAAGCATGTGCCTAGGTCACAAGGGATGACATATCATAGAACGAGTAAAGAGTACTTATCGGTAACGAGGTAGAACTAGGTATGGAGATACCGATGATCAAACCTCGGATAAGTAGAGTATCGCGTGACAAAGGGAATTGGTTTCGTATGTTAATGGTTCTATGGATCACGAAGTCATTGTTGAGTATGTGGGAGCCATTATGGATCTCCAGATCCCGCTAATGGTTATTGATCGGAGAGGTGTCTCGGTCATGTCTGCATATTTGCGAACCATAGGGTGACACACTTAAGGTTCGATGTTGTTTAGGTAGATATGGAATACGAGTTGGAGACCGAATGTTGTTCGGAGTCTCGGATTGGATCCAGGACATCACGAGGAGATCCGGAACTGTCCGGAGAATAATATTCATATAATGGAGATCAATATCTGGGTTTCAAAAACATTCCGGAGTATTCTATGGAACTTCTAGAAGGTTTCAGACCGTTTCAGAAGGTTCTAGAAGGTTCCACGGAGTTTGCTTGAAAACCAAGAAAGAAAAGGGGAAGACTTGGGGGGAAGGAAACTCCCCCCTCCCCTTGTGCGCTGGCCCTAGGAGGGCAAAGGGGGCCAGCCCTAGGCCGCCTCCCCCTCTATATAAAGGAGGGGTGGGGCACCTCCCCCCTTTGCCCCTACCACCTAAAACCCTAGCCGCCACTCCCTCCTCCTCCTTCCTCTTGTTGCGGCTTTGGCGAAGCCCTGCAGGAACTCTTCTCCACCACCACCACCATGCCGTCGTGCTGCTGGGATTCCGTGGAGATCTACCACCTCCGCTGCCCGCTAGAACAGGGAGAGGATCGTCTACATCGAGCCATACGTGTGACCAAGTGCGGAAGTGCTGCCGGAAACGCGGCGCCGGAAGGATCCTCTACTCGATCTTGAGATCGGCAAGTGATCGTCTACATCAACCACGCGATCAGATCTTGAACAAGGCTTTGGATCTACAAGAGTTAGTACAGATCTATCTCGTTGCACTTATCTCATAGATTAGATCTTGGCTTTTCCATAGATTAGATCTTGGTCTTGTTCGTTCTTGCGGTAGAATTTTTTTGTTTTCCTTGCTACGAACCCAACACGTATGTGAAAGGATACAGATGTCGCCTAGAGACCGGGTGAATAGGCGGTTAAAATCTTTTACGAGATGGGCTTAACAAAGGCGGAATAAAACTGGCATTTACTTTGTCAAGCACAAACCTATATATACTATGGTTCACCTATGTGCACCAACAACTTATGCTAAGCAAAACAAGCAACTATGTGATAGTAAGATATAGACTTCAAGCACGAAGGATATCACAAAGTAAGGTGCATAAGTAAAAGCTCGGGTATAGAGATAACCGAGGCACACGGAGACGTCGATGTTTTACCGAGTTCCTCCCAATGGAGTACGTCTCATTTGGAGAGGGGGTGGTTTCAAACCACCAATGCCACAAAAGGCCTCCCTTGTTCTCCTGTGAATCTCATCCCAATGGGATCAATCCACACTTCCACTATCGGTGCACTTGTCGGTGGCAATCCGGAACCTCTCACAAGATTGGGGAAGTTCTCCATAACTCAATTGGAGGCTCCCAACTAACAAGCTTGGGAAAATCTCCACAACTTAATTGGAGGCCCCAAGTAATCCACAAACGTGCAATACAACCAAACCGTCTAGGGTTCCAAGAACCCAAGAGTAAAAAGCTTCTCACCTTTCACCCAATCGAATCCTCACCGAGAACTCAAACCGATGCACCAAATGCAATGGCAAGAACACAAGAAGTGCTCAAGTTATTCTCTCCCAAATTCCACCAAAGCTACAAAAGCTTATGGGGGAATAAGAGAGAAAGAACAATGGAGGAAATCCACAAAAGACTCCAAGATCTAGATCCCAAGATATTCCCCTCACTTAGAGGGGAGATTGATTGGTGGGATTGTAGATCTAGATATCCTCTTTCAAATCCCTCAAGAATATGCAAGAATCAATGGAGGGATTGAGGGATAGAAATCTCAAGAAGATTAGCAATGGAGGGCAAAACTTGCAAGAAAGGTTATCCAACCGTTGAGGAAGAAGGGCCCCTTATATAAGTCCTCCAAAATCCAACCGTTGGAGCTCTGGAGCGCGCGGACCGGACATTCCGCCCAGTTTCTGGGTAGTTTCTGGTTTGGACACCTGAATGACATCCACACGACTAAAATCTGAGATTTCTGCGCGACACCGGAGTGTTCGGCCTATTCACTCCGGACTCCAGCCAAGGCAAAACTGACAGAAATAGCAATACGAAAACAACCATAACTTTTGCATCCGGACTCCGATTTTGATGATATTGGGCTCGTTTTAAAGAGGAAAACAAACTCTACAAGATCATGCAGGGAACCATCATAGTCCAGCAAGGGAGGATAGAACCAAATGATGAAAAGTTTGACCTCTCTCAAAAAGACGAACCAATAAAACCTCCAACATCAAAAACGCAATAGAGAATGCATATGAAATCCGTTTTTGATGAACTTGGGCTTGTCATGAAGATTAACACAAGCTCTAAATACTCTCATGGATCAGAACCAAATAATGGAAGGTTTTACCAATCTCTAAAAGACAAACTAGTAAAACCTCCAATATCAAAAACGCAATAGAGAATGCATATGAAATCCCTTTTCAATGAACTGGACCTTGCTATGAATATTACCAAAAGCTCAAGAAACTCACATGGATAATATCCAAATAATAACCAAGAAAGATGATGCCAAGTATGCAAAGGATTGATCTCTCTCCGAAGGATATGATCAAGTTACTCACTCGAGATCCCCTCTTGATAGTACGACTATCTATCCTATAAACCGGTCTCCCCAACTAACACCATGTGACATGGGTATACCCTACAGGTACTAGAGCTTGGTATATAGGTCTAAATACGTACAGGCCCACGGTGTCACCAAGGCCCAAACGAAGGATTCGAGTAACCTACGGACTCTCGATTGCTTGAAGAACAAGAAGAAGCTAAAGATAAAAAGTTCAAAGGGGAAAACCCTAAATTGTAACCGACTCGACCTGCTACCCGGGACCTAGCCTATCTATATAAAGGCTGGGAGGGGGCAGCGAGGAGGACACATGCAACCCTAGTTTCCACCACCCTCGCATGGTTACATCTACGCACCATTGTAACCTTCGGTTCCTTCGATAATTCCACGAGCAGACAAGCAGGAGTAGGGACCTTTACGAGGCCTGAACCTGGGTAAATCTTTGTCCCCTGTGTGCTTGTTTGCTAGCCGATAGATGTCTCCAGCGCTCCCTCCTTCTCTAAAACCCAAGTCCATAACAATGGGCATTGATGAGTTAAACCCTCGTCAATTGGCACCGTCTGTGGGAATTGGGAGTGCTGATGTGGTGGCTTCTTCGGCCCCATCAACTGCGATCTACAACTCCGCAACAGCGGAGATTCACCAGCTCTCCGGTGCGTTCGACTTCACCGTCCACATGCCGGCCACTGGCCCAGCCTTCGAGTCCGTAGGCGACGGAATCAGCCTGGCGATCGGGAGCTTCTGCTTCCAAGTTGGTCAGATGGGCACGCTTCGCATGCCCGATCAGCCGACAGCACCGGCGATTTCCCCAGCATCATGGTTCCCTCCATCGATCGGCACCCTCAGCTAGCTGAACACCTCGATAGCAGTCGAGAACACGGTCAGCGATAGCAGTCGCGACTCCGATCTAAGCGATCTGGCCACTGAAGATGGAACCTACGGTTCCGGATCTGAAAGTTGTGGAAGCAACAGCTTCCCCAATCACTTCATGTGCGCCGTCATCAATGCATGCGATACCTCTGCCAATCGCGACAACGGTGGCAATCCCGGTAACGGCACCGACCTGCCCAATGCCGGCAATGGTGGCAACGGTGGTAACGGCAGCAATCGCACCCCCGTCGATAATGGAGGAGCAGTCGAACCTCCATCCATAATAAATGAGCAAACCGGCGAACGTGTCGTAATCAGGCTCAACAAGCAAGAATGGGCTCGCTGCCGCGAGGCCCTACGAGGCGCTCCTCTACCCTCCGGGTCCCTGCAAGAACTGCTGATGGGCTATCACTGGCTCCTAAAGGAAGAATTCAAGCGCCAACTCCAAACAATCGCGCAACTCGAAGCGTGTAAAAAGGCAGCGGACGAATCGAGCCTTCGTCGTGCTGGGCTCTCCTCCTACGGAGGATCCTCTTTAAGGGGCAACGAGTACCTCGCCAAGAAGAGGCAATCTCGACTGGTCCATCTCACCGGGCAAGAACACATAGAGGCCGCAAAAGTCCTCGACTTCGGCTCTATGACAGTCGACACACGGGGCAACGTGGTCCCCAAGACGCCACAGGCTGCGGTGACAGCGGCCACCACGTACCTCCTCAACCACCAGCCGCCAGCTGGAGATCCCCGAACCACCATGCACCGATCTACGATCGCAGGCTTGGGATTAATCGAGGCCGCTCTCGACAAGGAACCAACACCAGAGCCGAAGAAGGGCAAGGCGCTAGCAAAGTGCTATTCCTCGCCCTCGTCCAGCGATGACAGTCACGACCTATCTCGCCATTGTCGCTCACGGCGCCACGATCGTGACTATGATGCGCGCGACGACCTCACGCAGCGCAAGATCGACAAATCAAGGGCACGACATGCTCGGTCGACTGACATGGAAGAAGAAGATGTGGAGCTCCGCGGCGCCAGATGCTTCAGCAGATCCATTAGGCAGAAGCGAATGCCTAAAGGGTTTAAACTCCCGCCGGAGAACCCAAAGTTTGACGGCCTACAAGACCCCAAGATCTGGCTGGAGGACCACATCTCCTCCGTCAGACTCCACGGAGGCAGTCGAAGCACTGCCATGCGATGCCTGCAGCTACAGCTGCAGGGCGCCGCCCGAGCTTGGCTCAACAACCTCCCACGCGGATCCATTCGCAGTTGGGATGAGCTGGTTTACAGCTTCGTGCACAACTTTAAAGGCACATACAAGCGGCCCGCCTCAATCGAAGAGCTGAGATGCTGCCAGCAAAGATCTGGCGAATCACTACGCTCCTACATCCAAAGGTGGTCCATCATCAAGAACTTCGCAGAGAACATCTCGTAATATCACGCGATTGACGCATTCAACGGTGGCGTCCGCCGCCTAGAACTCAGGGAGGAGCCGGGCCACTCAAAGCCCTAGACCATCGACCACCTGATGGAGATCGCGAATCGGTGGGCCGATGGAGAAGATTCGGTGAAGAATCGCGCTCACTCCGACGAGGAGGCGGAACTCGAACGCAGACGCGACCACCGAGGCAAGGGCCGTATGCGCATCTACGATGACCGCGACAACGTCAACATGGTCGCGGCCGGCTACGCCGATAGACGCGACGATAACCGCAACAGCGGATACCGTAGCGACGGATACCGCGACTCCGGGAAAACCACACAAGTGTGGCAACGCCGCACTCGCGATGAGGCACCCGCGAACTCCATCGAGGACAAACTGTCAGGGCCATGCATGGTACACTTCTACATCGACAAGCATGACAACAAGAGAAAGTCCAGCCACCTCCTCAAGGATTGCCATGAGTTCCTCAAGCTACATGAGGGATTAGTTCGGATGAACCGCAATGCAGTCGAAAGAGGCTACGGAGCCGCTCCAGGCGCCGTGGCACATGGCACACCGCCACCGCCACCTGGGCCACCCCCGAATGCAGCTGCACCGGACCAGCACCACGGAGGCGAACCGTACCCACGAGCCATGGGCACTATGATGATTCAAAAGGGCCGCCCCTCCAATAGGGTGCAGAAGGCCATCACTCGCCAAGTCAACTTGGCCACGCACTCGCCACCCTCCACCACCGAGTACCTCAGTGGAAGCGAGTCCTACATCACCTTCGACAAACGCGACCATCCGCCTCAGATACCCCGTCTAGGACATTGCCCCCTCGTACTCGAGGCGCAAATCGGAGGCTTCGACATGAGCCGCATCTTCATGGATGGCGGAAGCGGCATCAACCTTATATTCACGAGTACCTTGCGAGCAATGAGGATCCCTCTAACTTGCCTGGAGGCCTCGGACACAACGTTCCACGGCATCATCCCAGGGAAAGGTGTATACCCCCTGGGCAAAATCAACCTCGACGTCATCTTCGGCACGCCGAAGAACTTCCGGCGCGAGCGCATCGACTTTGAGGTCGTCTATTGGCCCTCACAATACCACTGCATCCTCGGGCGCGTCGCGTTCGCTAGGTTCATGGCAGTGCCCCACTACGCCTACCTGCAGATGAACGGGAGCTTCGAGCGATCTGATAGTTGCGACAGGGAATTCAACAGAATCTCCCAGTCCTTCGGCATGCAGGAGGAACTCGCGAGACTGAAGGAGACGACAGACAGCGATGCGCCTCCCCGAGCGTGACAAGCTCACCTGATCTCTCCTTCGACTCATCTGTGCACACAAAGAAAGTGCAGGTCCACCCATCGGATCCCGCCAAGACGGCCCTCATCGCCAACAACTTGAGTCCCGCATAGGAATTCGCGCTCGTCGAATTCCTCCGTGGCTTGGGAAATTTTACGGTGTCCTGCGGACATGCCAGGCGTTCGAGAATTTGCCGAAACACGCACTCAACGTCAACCCGATGCAAGGCGGTCAAGCAAACAATTCGGCGATTATGCGAGCCACGGCGCGGCCGATTGGAATGGAGATCAACATACTCCTTGAAGCCAAGTTCATACGCGAGATCAAGGAAAGAACTAGGATCGCCAACACGGTGCTGGTACCAAAAAAGGACACGGATATTCTGTGGATGTGCGTGGACTTCACTTCTCTGAACAAACACTGCCCAAAGGATCACTTCCCGTTGCCACGGATCGACCAGATCATCGACTCCACCGCGGGATGCGAGTGCCTCTGCTTCCTCGACGCCTACTCAGGCTATAATCAAATTCGAATGAAGGAGGAAGAATAAGAGAAAACAGCGTTTACAACGCCCTTTGGTGTGTTCTGCTAGAACACAATGCCTTTCGGGCTAAAGAACGCGGGAGCCACCTACCAGCGGTGCATGCATGCTTGCCTCAAGGAGCAACTGGGTCGCAACATTCAAGTCTATGTCGACGACATAGTAATCAAGACCAAGGAGGAAGCCTCTCTAATCGATGATTTGCGCAAAACCTTCGCCAACCTCGACCGCTACCGGATCAAGCTCAATCCGGACAAATGCGCCTTCGGCGTACCATCTGGGCAGCTACTCGGGTATCTCATCTCCGCGAGGGGAATCGAGGCGAACCCGAAGAAGATAAAAGCCATACTGGCCATGGAGAAGCCAAAAAACATAAGAGGCGTCCAACAGCTGGCTGGACGAATCGCGGCCCTCAGTCAATTCATCAGTCGAATGGGCGAAAAGGCGCTCCCCTTCTACCAGCTCCTCCGCAAAACTGAAAAATTCGAGTGGACCACTGAAGCACAAGAAGCATTCGAAGACCTCAAGCGCTTGCTATCCACTTTGCCAGTGCTGGTGACCCCACGAGAAAGGGAACCACTGCTGCTGTATATCTCCGCCACCAACCAGGTGGTCAGCACAGTGCTCGTCGTCGAGCGAGCTGAGGAAAACAAGGTCCACGGCGTACAACGCCCTGTATACTACCTCAGCGAGGTCTTCACGCCAACAAAGCAGCGGTACCCGCACTACCAGAAGCTGGCGTACGGCATGTTCATGACCGCTCGGCGACTGCGCCACTACTTCCAGGAACACCCAATCGTGGTGGTCAACGACGCCCCCTTGGGGCATATTCTCAATAACCCCGATGCCACGGGACGATTCACGCTTTGGGGAATAGAATTGTCTCCACGAGACATCACGTACGAAAAGCGCGACGCAATCAAGTCGCAAGTTCTCCCGGACTTCCTCGTGCACTGGATGGAGAACCAGCTCCCGCACAAGCCAGATATGTCCTACCTCTAGACAATGCACTTCGATGGGTCCAAGTGGAAAGATGGAGCAGGCGCAGGTGTCATACTGACATCACCTCAAGGGGACAAGATGAAGTATATCCTGCGAATGCAGTTCATAGCCTCAAACAACGAGGCTCAATACGAGGCCCTGTTGCACGGGATGAGGATGGCAAAAGCCTGCGGCGCCAAGAGGCTCATCATATACGGCGACTCCAAGTTGGTCGTCAACCAAACAATGCATGAGTGTGACACACTGAACGACAACATGATCGCGTACCGTGACCTCTACGACACACTTGAAGGGGACTTCGACGGTTGCGAGCTGCGGCATGTAGGTCGCGAAAGCAACGAAGATGCGGACGCACTCGCCAACATAGGCTCTACCTGCGCCCCCATACCACCTGGGGTATTTCTCGAGCGCATCTGCGAACGCTCCATCAAGCCAAAGGCCGCAAAAAAGAAAACAAGCAGCAACGGACTCGGAGGCTACGCCACCCAATAAGCCAATGGCACTCGATGACTTGGAGCTGGACACAGGACTCGAGGGACCAATGAGCATCATGATGATCGAGCAATCCTGGACATAGCCGTACATCACGTACCTCCTCAGCAAAAGGCTACCAGACGATCCGACAGATGCACGGCACATCGCGCGGCGATCCAAGGCATTCGCTGTTATCAACGGCGAACTGTATAAACGCAGCATCACGGGAGTACTCCAACGATGCGTCTCCATAGCCGATGGAAAAGCAGTTCTCCTCGACATCCATGAAGGGACTTGCGGACACCACGCCGACAGTCGCGCCCTCGTTGCCAAAGCTCTACGAGCTGGATTCTACTGGCCTACGGCCATGCGCGACGCCAAGGACATTGTCCAAAAATGCAATGCTTGCCAGCGATTCGTGGACAAACCGCACGCACCAGGCGCAGAGCTACGGCTAATCCCATTGGCCTGGCCCTTCGCGCAATGGGGGCTCGACATGGTCGGCAAACTTCCAAGATCCTCAAGAGGAGGCTACGTCTACCTCTTGGTCGCAGTCGACAAATTCACCAAGTGGATAGAGGCCATGCCAGTGACCAACCAATCAGGCCATAGCGCAGTCAAGTTCTTCAAGTCCATCGTCTACCACTTCGGAGTGCCGCACAGCATCATCACCGACAATGGGACGAACTTCACATCCAAGGAGTTCCAAGAATTCTGCGAGAACCTGGGGATCAACATCAGCTATGCCTCAGTAGCGCATCCACAGACCAACAGTCAGGTGGAAAAGGCAAACGGGCTCGTCTGCGGCGGCATCAAGAAGCGACTCCTCCGGCCACTCGAGCAAGCCACGGGTTGCTAGCCGGACGAGCTGCAATCTGTACTCTGGAGCCTACGCACAACTCCAAACAACGCCACGGGCTACACGCCATTCTTTATGGTACACGGAGTTGAGGCAGTGCTACCCGCCGAGGTACGGTACAAGGCGCCGCGCGTGGTCGCTTACAACGAACAAGAGTCATCCCTCGCACTCGAAGACTCCGTCGACCTCCTTGACAAGGCAAGGGAAATCGCCGCGGAAAGATCCACGATCTACCAGCAGAACCTACGCAACTACCACAGTAGGAGGCTTCGCCCCAGATCCTTCGTCGAAGGTGACCTGGTCCTGCGACTGAAGCAGCAGGGGCATCTCAAACTCGAGTCCCCCTAGGAAGGACCGTACGTGATTACAGAAGTAATACCAGGTGGCGCATATCGCCTTCAAGATCTAGAGAAAAGAGTCGCATACTCCAACCCCTGGAACATTGCACAGCTGTGACGCTTCTACCCTTAGTCGTTTTTACCTTTTACATTGCAAATAAGACTACTCAGCCAAGGCTACTTAGCCACACATTGTACCTCGCACTGTTCTTCGAATAAATAAAGCTAAGTGCCCCAAAACACTAAGTTCTCCTTTACTTTTCCAATTTATCTACTCGGGGGCTGCGCCACCCTTTACACATCTGTTCTTCGAACCAAAAACGCGATATCCTGAGTAGCTGGTACATCAATCGAAACCCTTAACACAACATCAACCCAGCTACAACGCACCTGACAGGTTGACAAGGGACTGAGATAAAAGCATGGCCATGCTAACGAAAAGGACTCGCATAGTGAAACGCACTTCATGCTAACAAAACTCTTTATGCACATTCGACAATAAATTATCTACAACATTTATACGAACTTTACAACACAAGTACACTTATGTGCAGGATATAAACTAGGCAACTACTGCAGCAGGAGAACATTGGTTTGTTCCTCAAAGAATTCGACGATCTCTTCTACTGGGCGATCAACCGCCTGGTAGTGCGGCACCATATTCCAGGCAGAACCTGCTGGTGGTGCAGGTGGCCCAGACGCAATTGCCGCAACATCTACATCAGGCCTGTGCAATCGCACCATTGATAGAGCAGCCTTGGCACCAGCCACCAACTGCTGCCTCACGCACTCGCGAACCACGGTCAGATCTTGAAACTTAGCAAGGAGGGCCGACAAGCTTGATGGAGTATCATCCAGCGGGAACATCGCTCGATAAATATTCTTCAAGCATGACTGCGATTTCTTCAGAAAGTGCAGCACTCGCGACGCATGATCCTGCAGGGTCGCCAGCGCAGTCGCACGATCATGATCTACCCAGAAGTATCCACTCTCTTGCAGTTGCTCCTGGGTAAGATCATGCATGCGAATGGCAATTCTATCCTTCTCCTCCTGCGGATGACGCGTGCTGACAACTACACGAAGCAGCAACAGCAGCATGAGTACAACGTACCACTGCCAGTGACTACAAAGAACAGATGAGAACAAGCAAACTAACACTTGAATTGGTCGCCCAACTGCGTCACCTTGCTAAGCAAATATTGCTCTCGGGCGGCGGCTTTCTCCGCCTTCGACTTCCACACATCCGCGTTACCGCGGAGCACGGGCAACTCACGCTCCAGCTGCTTCACGTGGTCACACAGTCGTGAAAGCAACGACAACTCATCTACCTTGGAGCGCGGCGGTGCCACGGTATCATCAAGAGTCGGCGAGTCCTGAGTTTCCCTCAAAGGATCACTTGATGTACCCTACCACAAGTCAAGATAGAAGCAAATAAGACGACCAAATCAACACAAAGACAAAAGGATCAGATGCATTCAACGACTAACAAAAGTATCAGCAGATACACTCGCCAGCAGGCATGTTCTTAAACAAAAGGACATAATCTAATTAACTATTATAAAGCTAACTAAGGAGCAACTGGCTTCTTCGACTTCGACGGCTTCGGGGGCTTCATCAAGTCCGTGGCAGCATCAGACGCCACTGACTTTCCGCCGGCCCTGATGCCGAAGCTTTCGCCGCCTTCTTGGCACGTTGGAGCTCCTCAGAGTACTTCGCAACAGTATTTATCAAATGATGCCCATATTTGCCACAGGCAGTCGCGAAAGGAGCGAAGACTACCTGCTGACCGTCCGTGCTAACAGGCATCGCCTTCGACACTACGACAGGATCGATCTCGATTCCGTGGGCCTGCACCATGGCAAGCGACATGGACGCGCCAACCGCGCGGAGTGAGTTCTTGTAGCTAGAGGGCACACCCCCGGCGAGTGACTCAACCAGCTCGTCTATATTATCGATCAGCTCCGCCTTGGGCATCAACTCCTCCCGGAGGCGACTGAGGGCGCCCTTGGCCTTGGAAAGCGTATCCTGGACGGTGGCGCTACGGTCCTCGACTGTCGATAGTGCACCCACCAGAGCGTCATCACGACGAAGGGCCTGAGGGTCGAAACTCAAATCGCCAGCATCTACACATAAAATCCACACATGGATAAAACATCCGTGCCAACGGCAAAAATCCCAGCAGAGAAGGACAACGACATCCAAAGCAAAATACCTGAGAGGGCCTTGGCGATTGAGAAAAGTTGTTCTTCGAACAACTTCTCCCTGGCTACGAAGGAGGCACGTAGCTCCTCTTCGCGCCTTCGCGCCTCGTCACGCGCCGCGATTGCCTCGTTGCGCCCCTTCACAGCCGCGGCGAGTGTCTTCTCCAAGGTGGTGGCGTCACGCAATAGGGCATTATGTTCAGCTACACGACAAACAAAAGTTGACTATCAGTTGACTATATAAAAAGGAGAAGATGAAGAAGAAGTGTAGAACGCTCACTCTCAACCACGCGATGACGCGTCTCCAGCAACGCATGATGGCGGCCCATCGCAAGCACTTGCTCCGCCAAGTGCGCGACCTCCTTCACAAGGAGCTATCGCATAACAAGGAATCAGCAGAGGCAATAGATAACATCGACTGCAACAATAAAAAGGAGAAAAGCTACACTTACATGGTCCTCCAGTGACTCCGAAGATGGCTGCTGTACCGTCATCCGGGCAACCATTCGATGCTCCCCTGCATGAGGAGAACTGGAAGAGTTGTGCCTGGAGTGGGCCGCCAATGGAGGGGAAGGAGCGCGCTCGACCTTCTTCTTGGCCCTTGAGGTCGCGACTCCTGATTCCTTCAAAAATTGGACGTTGCCAGAAGATGACGACGCCTCTTGACTGCAAGATAAAAACCATATCAACAAATGGCAAACCCAGCGACAAGCCAACAAGGGCAAAACAGAAAAAGACAAGTAAGCTAGAACACTTACCAGTCAAACTTGTCAAAATCAAATGTAGCCTCCCTCGACTCCGACGAAGACTCCTTGGGCAATCGCATCTTCTTGCGAGAAGATGGTGCCACAGCGCTCACAGGAACGGCAGGAATTGGCGACTCCGGACCAACGCCCGTACCCTCCGGCATCGAAGGAGATGACGCGTCGGAATCCTTGCTGCGTGAACGCTTGCGAGTATCCGGACTATCGGACTCGGGGTCTTCCTCCTCCACATCAGAAGGGACAGTCGACTCCGACTCATCCTCTTCCAAGGCTTCGCGAGGAATAATCCCCTCAGGAAGAGGGGGCATACAAGGCGACACCGCCCAATCCTGCATGCAGACAACAAAATTCAGCAAAAAAGCAAAGTAAGCAACAGAAAAGAAATCGACAAATTCAGCTACTGCGTAGCACAACAATACCTCAGGAGGAGGGTTCGCAGCATCGAATGGAGGAACAACTGGCTCACTGGGGAGCACATCCTTGACGGTGTACTTGGTGACCAGTCGAACCCTCTTGTGGACCTCACTCGCGGATATGCCATCGACAGACACGCGGGTGGCATCATCAGCGCCGGCCCACTGAAACATGGGGTGGACCCTTGCTTGCAGGGGCTGGACGCGACGGCGCAGCCAAGTGTGAATGAGGGTGCAGCCTCCCTCCTCTTTGCCTATGCGACTCTCGAGGTCGTAGACGCGCTGATACATCACATCTGTCTCCGCGGACTCGCCAGGCATGACTACGTTCTTCCAGGAGCGCATCCTCCTACACGGCATCACGGGATCAAAGGGCGCGAGTCCAAAGTGCTCACCGTTAGCCTTCTCATCGTGGATGTAGAACCATTTGTCCCTCCACCCTTGGACGGACATCGTGAGCTTGATGTCGAAGTAGGTGGCGGATGGGTCGACGTGGATTCCGCAACCACCTACATCGTAAACTAAAGAGCCAGATGCAGATTGGCGCTTCAATTTGAAGAGGCGCTTGAAAAGGCCGAAGTTTGGCTCGATTACGAGCCAGCACTCGCAGAGTGTGATGAAGCAAGAGATATGGAGGATCGAATTCGGGGACAGCTGATGGAGCTGAAGCCCATAGAAACAAAGGAGACCCCTAAAAAGGGGTGAAGAGACAAGGAGAGTCCGCGAATGATGAATGCCAGAAACATCACTCGAAAACCAGCAGGGGGAGCAGGAATTGTCTCACGGCGGGGGCCATGTGTCGGCGATTGCGATGTACTCCGTCTTGGCGAAGAAGACGGAGATCAGACGCCTTGATGATGGAGGGGCGCCACGCACCATTCGTGACGCGGGTGCCTGCGACCTTCTTCTTCCTGCCGGCGGCGGTGCTGGTGCCCGTAGCGACGGAGCCACCTTTCTTCTTCGCCGCAGCAACGGTGGCCGCAGAATCAGCCACAGCGCCTCCCTTCTTCTTCCCCATTGCGCGACGGCGATGTGAGTGAAGAAAGTAGCTCGGAAACGAGCGGAGCTGGTCCAGCGTCATGGAGGAAACAAGCACAGAGAAAGCAGAGGAGCAGCGGCAATGGCGATGGAAGCAAAGATGAATGAGAGCAGATGAGAAAATTACCGTCGTAGCGCTGCTACTTAACCCCTGGAAGATGCAATCCAACGGCTCAGAAAAACCCTACTGGACGCGTGGCAAACATCGTGCTGGACACATGGAGGAGTGGAAGCGCGAACCGTCCCTCCACTACTCCCATTACGCGCGAAAATCGAGGAGACGCAGTTAAAATAAAGATTATGTATGCCTAGTTAAATCAAAGTCAGAGAGTGGGACCCACTGCTCGTCACGTCCCGTCAAACTCGCTCACGCGGGCAGATGAGATCATCAAGGTGTCAGCACTGACGTCATCAAAGCTACGCAGCGGAAAACTTCGACTATTTTAGTCCTTGCTGGAGTCTTCGACCCCACCAAGCACTCGGGGGCTACTCCCATAGGGAGCGCTGGTCGTGCACCCTATGATTTTTCTTTTTGCAGGAACATGGACAATCAAAAGCAAACCCAACCACTTGAAATACGGTTCGACTATAGACATGGGTTACTCCCATAGGGAGCGTCGGAAACAAATTCGACTGAAACAACAAGCAAAAGACGACAGCAGTCGACAAAAGTTATTTAGTCCCTGCCTGAGTCTTCGACTCAACCAGGCACTCGGGGGCTACTCCCATAGGGAGCACTGGTCGCGCACCCTATGCCTATTTATGTAAAAAACTGTGTGTTGATAACATCCACACTCGAAACTCATGGCGACATCGCCTCATAATTTTTCCCTACAAAGAGACTGCATCTCCTGGGTCACCCGAATCGTCTCTACGATGATAAAATTCGGATGCCGCGCTTACAGCGTGAAGGTAAGACCTGAATAAGGCCTGGCAACGCATTAGTTGCGCACTACCAGAAACATATCCGTGCCTGCAGGTACGATGAATATGCCTTGACGGACGCGTCGAGTGCTCACACCCATATAACTGGAATTCGACTCCTATAAGACCTCCGTGGCTTGAGTCGAATTACACCACTACGGATTGAGTCCGGGGACTCGAGTTCGAGTAGATTGCGTTGTTTCACCCTAAGGTGGTTAACTGATACCGATACTTCAGTTATATCAGGCACGTATATCAACAATCCCTATGACACAATTAAAAGCAGTCGAAATATATACTCATTCAGGCACTCGAAAGACTCCAAAAGTCCCCAGTCGAATCTGCGATTCCACTGGACACTTGGGGGCTACTGACATGGGTATACCCTACAGGTACTCGAGCTTGGTATATACGGTCTAAATACGTATAGGCCCACGGTGTCGCCAAGGCCCAACCGAAAGATTCGAGTAACCTATGGACTCTCGATTGCTTGAAGAACAAGAAGAAGCTAAAGATAGAAAGTTCAAAGGGGAAAACCCTAAATTGTAACCGACTTGACCTGCTACCCGGGACCTAGCCTATCTATATAAAGGCTGGGAGGGGGCGGCGAGGAGGACACACACAACCCTAGTGTCCACCACCCTCGCCAGATTACATCTGCGCACCATTGTAACCTTCGGTTCCTTCGATAATTCCACGAGCAGACAAGCAGGAGTAGGGACCTTTACGAGGCCTAAACCTAGGTAAATCTTTGTCCCCTGTGTGCTTGTTTGCTAGCCGATAGATGTCTCCAGTGCTCCCTCCTTCTCCAAAACCCAAGTCCATAACAATGGGCATTGATGAGTTAAACCCTCGTCACCATGAGACCGGTAAGAAAGAAACCCTATCAAGAACATCTTTGCCTTGAGCAAATTCCACTTGAGCTTGATGATAGCGATCTTGTCCACCTCAAGATGGAACACCTTTCTTGATTGCGCTAGCTTGGTGAAGACTTGAAAATTGCTCCCCATACTCCACTATGGTAGAGCTTCTCTTTTGGGCATATCATCTTCCCATATCCATGATCACCATAGGATGGCAAGCTTCAATCAAATGATCTCTTCGAGATGGCTCATATTGAACTTGCACATCATTTCTTCTTTCTTCATTATGTTGGTGTCTTGAAGGTACATAAGAGATATCACTCCAACTTTATTCTTCAAGACACACTTGCTATAGGCTGAACTCTCACTTGACCAATCTCCGGATCACTCATTGAAACCTTGGTCAACACTTGATCTTCTTAATTACTTTATTCTTATCCCAACCTCGAAGCCAACATATGGTTCAAGCATTGCCAATGGACAAATCCTGCAAGTAAAACTCAATACAAACATAAGTCCATAAAGATTGTCATTAATTACCAAAACCACATATGGGGGCACACATGCACTTTCAGTATGACCCACAAACAAGGGACATTATTGCAAAGAAAGAAATTGCTAAACCCAAGAGTGAATTTATTAAAGTGATAAAAGAGGTTCAAGAGAGAAAGTTCCATCCGAAGAGAGAGAACGATGAGTTGACAAAGGCCCCCGGAATCCTGAAAAGTATGGACGAACACGAGGCTTTGGACCTTATTTTCCATGGAAGATTGAGTTTCCCCAGGACATTGACACTTATAGAAGCTGATGGAGAAAAACGAAGCGGTAGCAGGCGGAGGAGGCAGAGCGGTAGACGAAGGTTGAAAGAAAGAATGAGGAATTTCAAGCCATGTTCGAGCGGCAATAGGAGTAGACTATTGAACTTAGAGGACTGGCACGATAGCAAGATCCTACATTCGACAGTACAACCGTCCCATCTCAGCGGAAAAATAGCATGGCTTCCACGGAGGTCCGGCTAATTATACACTGATGATCGAGAATAATGCACCTGTGATAGATTACATCGGTGCAATGATGTATGGCTACCCTGTGGATGCAATCAAGGAGAAGACAAGTTGTGAGCTACATTTGTTACTGAAGAACATATCCATGAAGGTGGGATCGGCTATGCTTTATCTTATGCACATGAAGCGACCTACCATTGTCGTCCGATTCCAGCTGACTATGCTCGTGTCAGTGTGGATGAAGTTCAACCGGTATTTCAGTCACTGTAGCTTGACATCCCTGGAGGTGAAGGGGATACGACAATGGGAGAAGTCACGAGTGGCTTCATTCTATGGAAAAAGGAAAACATCAAGTTTCCAGGCTCGGCGTCAAGGCCACCATCTCCTCCGAGAAGCAATCCATCACCTCCAAGGCCACCATCTCCTCCGAGTAGAAGTCCATCGCCTCCAAGTCCACCCCTCCTTGAGAGGGACGACCGCAACGTGAGTCCATCTCGATCTCCAGCGCCTCAGCCGACTCCGTGCACTAAGGGCCAAAAGCGGAAGAGTACCACCACTTCATCGATCGGTAACCGACACGGAAACCTAAAGCGCCTCCCAAGAGTACCGTCGTCTCCTCCCAAGTTAGCTTACCACCGGACTGATGAGAAAAACAAGTTAATCGTAAAGGCCGAAGTGGAGGCCCATTTTGCACCAGAACAACCCGAGCCAAAGGTCCTAGTAGATCCGAAATTCAGGGAACACTTTAGGAGATTTCTTGATCAACCATCCCAATATGAGTTAAATAAGAAAGATAAATATACACGCCGTCTTGTGAAGACAGTGAAATAAAAAAGATCAAGTGGTAGAGGAAGCATGAAAATAGACGCTCCCTAGCTCGAAGAATAGGCAAAACAATCAATCCCCCGCTCAAGGTTTTACCCGAACATCAAATATATAGGAAAGAACCTTTGGATATGCAAACAACTTAGCTATTAGCCGAGCAATGTAATATATATGTTGAGGAAATTCTTGGAAGCGTTGCTATCCCCACGACTGATGTAAGCTGGAAATATGTCCGCGGGTAGCCTCTGGTCAGCGATGAGATGCTCTGGCGTCTGCCAATAAGAATGCGACAATTGCATGACTGATAGTTAAAAGCCGTAAATCAAAGGGCAAGAAATGCTCATAGTGAAAGTTAGAGAGGTGCATCACTTCCTTCAAGACGAGATTCATATTGACCTTCCAGAAATCTTTCAGTTAGTCAATCAAAGGGAACTCGACAAATCTCTCGGTTGCTATTGTCTGTAAGTAATTAATTTATTTATGTAATTAAGTCTCTAACTCAACTCGTTCAATTTATTGCCGGTAATTATCCTCAATATATCTTTGTACGCTATTATGCAGAATAAAGATTATAGAATGTAAAAAAAGACAATTTATTGCATTGGGTTCATTGATCCAAATCTAGTTAATTCTGCTACACTAAAGATGAATCATGTGGACATGGAGCGTAACTTGCTAAGGTTTATCAAGAAGCAGCATTACTGTAAGCAAATAATATTTCCTTATAACTACAGCTGAGAGTGTTACTATCTTGTACACATTAACTTTTGGTTATTCGATGTTAAGTGTAACTGATGAGTTACTGACGTATATAAATCTTACGCAGCTTTCACTAGATTCTGCTAAGCATTGCCGTTGACAGTGGGAGAGTTGAAATCATGGACTCATTAAATAAAGACATGGAAGAGTGCCACGACATGCTTACTGTGCTTCAGAAGTAATTTTAATCATTCTCTCACTATATCGGTCATTTTCGTTTATTTTCTGAGATATCAAGTAATTATTAAATCATTCATTCATTTTCTTTGTCGGGCTCTGTTTGAAAACAGTTCAAGAGTGTGGTTTGAAAACGGTTCAAGAGTGAGGAGCTGAGTTTTATTCCGGTCCAATTAAGTAGTACGATCTAGGTCTGCACATCTCTTTAGTTTTAGTTTCAATACAATTATTATGCTTGATTATTATTTAATTGAATTCTATTATTGTAAAGTGCGTGGTGCAGCCACGGGGGGACTAATTTATGTGGATAGTATGTTTGCGAGTTCATTCGCATGTCGACTATTGAGCGGAACTTAGAATTTCTTCGAGTACGTAAACAATATATTCATAATTTATTTTTATTATCATAATTTGTGTTGAGTTTCATTCATAATTTTTGTTATGATGATTGATATATTCATATTAATCTTCTTCTTTAATTTTTGTTATGATGATTGATATATTCATATTAATCTTCTTCTTTATAGTTAGATATGATGCGGGAAAAGCTCCTACCGTCGGACCGCCTACTAGCAATTCAAGAGAAATTGACGGGATTTTTTGTTGACGAGGTCATAGACCCAAGTGGAGAATACAGTATAGATAGAGTCTAAAACATTCATGTAATTTAATGATCTCCATGTAATCAAATAGACGGGCTCCAGTCCCGACTAAGACTCGTATACCAAATTGTATATGAAAAATACTTCTTACTCCCGGATGTAACTACACCCATGTCTTATATACTGCCTTACGGAAGTATTTGTAATACTTTATCTATTGGAGTATGTTTATATACTATATCTAAGATACTTTCAAGCAAATTAAGTGAAAAAATTACAAATGCATCCATATTTTTTAGTATATATGTAAAATACCATCATATTTATACGTATAAAAGGAGTATGTGAATAAAAATTACATACTACCAAGAAAATAGTATATATGCTGCTCAAATATTTTTATATACTTCATACTACCTATATATAGTCTCATGTATGATAGATACTGTCTAAATTACGTGAAACACACGTGGGTATAACTACATCCGGATGTAGTATGAATATGTCATATATATATATATATATATATATATATATATATATATATATATATATAGTGACGCTATTTGACATCTAGGGTGTAGAATAGTTATTCTTCACCCACCCTCTATCTTTCAAACCGTACATGATTTTTACGGCACGTAATTGTTTTTTACCTCGGAAGTCAAGAAGAACGTAATAAAATTTAGACATGTCGTAAAAAAAATTGTTTACATGCCGTATAAAAATACGACGTAAAATGCATATTTTCTATGTTTTTTACACTATAGTGACTCATAAATTGTATTTTTATGTCGATTTTTTTTGTTTCTGATGAATATAAACATAATTATTAGTATACAAAACATAAATTCCGGAACGTGAGAACATAAAAATAGTTATTTTGCACCCTACATATTTTTATGTTCTTACATACATAAATTTATGTTTTGTATACTAATAATTATGTTCATATTTATCAGAAACGTAAAAAAATCGACATAAAAATACGATTTATGAGTCATTATAGTGTAAAAAATAGAGAAAATTCGCATTTTACGCCGTATTTTTTTACGGCATGTAAACAATTTTTTTACGACATGTCTAAATTTTCTTATGTTCTTCTTAACTTCTGAGGCAAGAGAAAATTTACGTGACGTAAAAATCTTATACGGTTTGAAAGATAGAGGGTGGATGAAGAATAACTATTCTATACTCAGGATGTCAAATAGCGCCACTCTAAGGGTGCAAAATAACTATTCTGCACCCTGGATGCTGAATAGGGTTTCTATATATATATAGGAAAAATACTTCTTACTCCCGGGTGTAACTACACCCACGTCTTATATACTACCTTACGGAAGTATTTGTAATACTTTATCTGTTTGAGTATGTTCATATACTATATCTAAGATACTTCCAAACAAGTTAGGTGAAAAATTGCAAATACACCAATAGTTTACACTATATATGTAAAATACCGTCATATTTGTACGTACAAAAGGAATATGTGAATAAAAATTACATACTACCAAAAAAGTAGTATATATACTGCCCAAATATTCGTATATACTTCATACTACTCATATATAGTCTCCAATATGATAGATACTGCCTAAATAATGTAAAACACACGTGGGTGTAACTACACCCGGGTGTAATATGAATATGTCCTATATATATATATATATATATGCTCGTAAGAGAAATTATATTATATATGGATCAACGTGTACAGTATATTGTAGTGTCGTGTATATATATGAAAACTTGTTTGAAATAAAAACAAAGAATGAAAAATAATTGAAACAAAAACATAAAATGAAAAGGAAAACAAAAAAACCTAAATCCTAAATCCCATCTCCTGCCGCGACAACCGATTGCCCAAACGCTACCATGGCAGAGATCCTTTAATTCCGGTTCTGTTACAAACCGGGACTAAAGGAACTTCACCTCTAGCCCAGCGCACTACGTGGGCCACGTGGAGTTCCTTTAGCTCCGGTTTGTAATAGAACCGAGACTAAAGGGGGCCTCTAGTCCTGATTTGGCAGTCCTAGATGGGCAATCGGGACTAGAGGCCCATTTTGTACCAATGAAGATACATGCCAACTAGACAAAAGAGATGATGTGAAAAGTAATTAATGAGGAAAGATATGAATTAAGTAACATATTATATTACCGTAACATCACACTTACCAATGAAAGATAGGTCTATAAAGTAATAATAAGTATTTCTATGTTACTAGATCTATGTTATTATGCACTATGAAGGTAGACTTAAACTAGTAACATGTGAATGTTACTAGTATAAATTACGACCCGCTATGACAGTATAAGTGCCTTTGTAGCCGGGTCTATCAAAAACTATATCAGGTTTTTCAATCATGTAAAAATGGCTGCAATGTCTTCCGCAATTACCTTGTACTTCCTTTATTTCATAATATAGATGTTTTAGCTCTATGACATCTCTTCGAACCTATATATTAAAGATATCTAGATATACATTACCCTCACCAACCTAAAATATCTTATATTTTAAAACGAAAAACGAAAGAAGCGTAACTGACGAAAGATCATGCCATTTCACCCAGGAGCTCTAGTCCCAATACCGATAGTCAAGGAGCACCACCAAATATCATTCATGATGTCCGTGTAGTCACCTCCGATTGACCACCACCTTCATTCCATCTAGTATATATCTGGTGTCGTCCTGCTTGATACACTCGCCAAGTCCCACACCACTCGGCTGCACAAGTCTCGCGCACGAGATCCCTAAAACATGAAATATTAAAGCGTGTTCAGGCATGTTCTATTTTCTATGGCATTTTCACCGGGCCGATCCATTCGACCACGGGTTGTCCGAATCGGTCCGTGTGGACAGGCGGCAGGGGAAAACCTGCCCCTCGACCCAAACGACCACACATGTTTGGACCGACACATTCCTTCCCCAAAAATACGCTAGGAATGCGTCGCCATGAACACCGCATGTCCCCTCCCTCATCTTCTCGCACCGTCCAAGGCCCCGCCTGGAAGCAACCCAACGACCACTGGTCTCCAACCCGAACGCCATCATTGGAGTAGGCTGACTCCTAGGCTGGCCGTGTCGCTGACTCCTAGGCTGGTCGCGCCACTTGATGCCTGCGCTACACGCGCCGCACAACGCCTAGGCTGGTTGCTCGCCATCAATGCCGGCGTACCGACCGACGCGTTGGCATCCAATGCCCTCGACTTTTTAAGTACCATCTCCTTCACATGGCACCATCTTCCATTCCCCCGCCCCACCCCCTACCCCCTCCCACCCCACCCATAGGCAACGCAGTAGCCATGGCAGGTGGCATAGGTTCGAGGGGAGGGCAGGTGGGACGACCGCCGGGGCCAAGGCGTGGGCGAGGTAGAAGAGGACGACGTGGGAGACGAGGCCAGATAGTTTCGCCAGCGCCTTCCCCATTGCCACTAGCGTCGCCGTCTCCTCCACCTTTGTCGCCACCTGCGGCCATCAACAACCTCGACTGTTTCGAGTTCTGCATCACCATCCACCTGGGCATGAGCGAGGACATACTTTGTCTCCCCCACGAAGTTCGCAGCCCTCGTCGATGGGCAGGAGCCCCACCATGTCGTGTTGTAGGTTCCCGGCGGCGCGATCGGCCTCTGTTCTGTGGAGGTGTTGTTCGACCGCCTTGGCCAAATGTACCTTGGCAACGGGTGAAAGAAGTTCTACCATGCGCACGACATTGAGGTCGGGTACTTCCTCGTGTTCACCTACGACGGCGAAGCCATGCTCACCATCTGCATCTTCGACGAGACAATGTGCCGACGTCACTACCACAACGATTCCAAATCCGGTGACTAGGCAACGAAGATGAGAAGGTTCTAGATTAAATCTACTGCTTTTTCTACCTTCTCGGTATGCCTTTGCAGCAAGTAAATTGCACATGCATGTGCCAACACGGAGTCTTCTAAATTAAATTTACTGTATATGCAATTCAAGGAAATCATAGGCAAAACTATGTATACAATGCAAGACAAATATACGTAAAACCTATGAAACTATTTATGCAATTTAGACATGATTTTTATTAAAAAACAAAATAGGTCGTGCCCGCTGTGGGCATCATGACTCAAAAGGACAGAGGCCAAAAAATGAAATGTTTTCGTGTTCACGGGCTGATCCAAACAGATTGATTCGGATACATTCGGTGTCCAAAATGAATCGGATTGGTGGAGATGCCCTGACAACAAGTTTTGAATGCATCTTCCTCCAAGTTCAGCGTGCAACGGCGCGTATATAGCTGAAGAACCGATTCCTTGGTTCTTACTTTCCGGCGGCTACCAAGCTGTCACGTGTAGTCATCACGCCACGAGCATCATCGCCTGCGTACACACCGCTTTGACCAAAACCCAGTTGGCAAATATGGCAGCTCTGGTTCAGGCTAATTTCACAGTTGAAAGAGACGGGGACTGGATCAGCGGCAGAAGCCACCTGCGCCTATATAAGCCTACCTGCAATCTCCATATCTGGTAGTATATCTGCCATCACTTTCAAACCGCCTCGATCGATCCAGCTAACCCAGTAGTAAATCACTACTAGCTCGCTAGCTCGCTAGCTAGCTAGCTAGTCGATCGGCCAGCCACACTTTTTGAATAGCACGCAACGCAACCGTCTGTCTTGACTAAGCAACCGATCGAAGGAATCAATCCATGGCGCATATTCGGCCATCCTTCCTGCTTGCCGCAGTCGGCGTCGTCGTGCTCTTGTCGCCGCTCGCTGCCGCCCAGCTGAAGACGGGCTACTACGCCAGCATCTGCCCCAACCTGGAGGCCATTGTCCGGAGCTCCGTCAAGCAGTCCATGGCGCAGTCGCAGATCGCCGGGCCTGCCGCGCTCAGACTCTTCTTCCATGACTGCGCCGTCAGGGTACGCGCACGCAACTTTGCTTCCCATGTATGATGTATCATGTAGCACGAGATGGTCTCATGGTCAGTGGCATGACACAATCAGTTCGTTGTGCGTGCAGGGCTGTGATGCGTCGATCATGATCGTGAACTCCAACGGCGACGACGAGTGGCACAACCCGGACGACCAGTCGCTCAAGCCGGACGGCTTCCAGACGATCCTAGACGCCAAGGTGGCCGTCGACAGCGACCCGCAGTGCCGTTACAAGGTGTCCTGCGCCGACATACTCGCCCTCGCCGCAAGAGAAGCCGTCTCCCAGGTACCTTCTAACAGCTCGAAACTGAATTTATCGACCCATGGCCATGGATGATGGCTTGAGCAAAATCTGAGCGTCACACGCGCATCCTGCGTGCACGCATGGTAATTTCAGAGCGGAGGGCCGTACTACCAGGTGGAGCTGGGTAGGTACGACGGGAGGACCTCGACCAAGAGCAGCGTCGTGCTTCCCCACGCCGACTTCAACCTCGACCAGCTCAACGCCTTCTTCTCGGGCTTGGGCCTCTCCCAGACCGACATGATCGCCCTATCAGGTAAACTAGCTAGCCGCGCTGTCAGACAGTCACTTCCCTTGCACTCCATTTGCAACGCACTCCGACGACCTTTGTGACCACCTCACATGCTAACTTGGGCGTCAACTAATCCAGGCGGCCACACCTTGGGAGCGGCGGACTGCCCCTTCTTCCAGAGCAGGATCGGCACGGACCCAAGCATGGACTCCGGCTTCGCCTCGCAGCTCCGGACCACCTGCGCCGGCCAGACCTTCGCGTTCCTCGACGCCGCCACGCCGGGGGGATTCGACAACTCCTACTACAAGAACCTGCAGACCGGCAGGGGCCTCCTGGGCTCCGACCAGGTGCTCTACACGGACCAGAGGTCCCGAGGCACGGTCAACTACTACGCGGCCAACCAGGGCACCTTCTTCTACGACTTCGCCAACGCCATGACCAAGCTCGGCAGGGTCGGGGTCAAGACGGCCGCCAACGGCGAGATACGCCGCGACTGCCGGACTCCAAATTAGTCATAGTCTACAGAATTGCCGCCGACGACGCTGGGCCGGTTGGTGATACTTGATACGCACATAACTGTCCATGCATGACATTCGACACAGTGATTATTATACTCCCTCCGACCCAAACTAATTGACTTCGATTTGTCTAGATTCGGATCGTATCTAGACATGTTTTAGTGCTAGATACATCCGAATGTAGGCAAATTCAAATCAATTAATTTTGATCGGAGAGAGTACAATAATTAATAAGATCGATCGTGTTTATATATATTATTATGGATTTGATCCGAACCACGGAGCCAAGCAATATGTATGCCTATAACTCATCGTTTACTGTAAGATGTGCCATGCTTGTTTTTGGCCTCTTGTTCTGTTCAAAGTCGGATCGAATCCTCACCGCTGTCCGCTGGATAAGTGGATATACATGTTGATCGACGATGATTATCCAAGGAGGCAGATGCATGTCTTGTTCTACCCTGACTCGGACTCCAACACAAATTGGCGTGTCGCAGCCTCGCTGGCAGATTGCCACGTACTCGAAAAGCAATCGTATGAGACCTAATTAAATTCGTCAACATCAAATGACAACCCATCAACACTTGCACGATCTGCACTTGCTGCTCTCATCGCTGAAAGAGAGAGATCACTATGATCAGTGCAATTCAGTGCAGCAGGCACCATTCCCATGAAAATCCGATTAGAAGGCCCCCGCGTCGTTCTCGGGCAAGGGCGACTCGTGTGTGCCAGATCTGGTGGTGCTAAGGTGTCCCCCTTCCTCGTGCGCGCCCACGCCTCTGAGCTTGGTGGCCCATGCTCCGCCCGTAGCTGACTTTGGCGGTCGCACCGATGCTTCGGTTGAGCTTGCCCTTGCTTGGGTGCGGGGCGTTCCTTGGTTCCGACCGTCGTGGTGCCACCAGATCTAGCGCCGTAGGAGGCGTCTAGATCTAGGCCAGGCCGGGCTGGGCTAGCTTGGAGGCTGGATGGCCTACGGGTGTGACCACTGCGTTTCGCGGGTTGGTGGTTTCACAGTGGCCTCTACGTTGTTCTTTCTACGGTCTCACGGCGGCAGCCGGATTCCGCAGCTTAGAGGCCCCTAAAGGGCTACCAGGAGTGCCGGCGCTCAAAATCACTCCCTCTCCCACAATATCTAGGGCGGCGGCAGGAGGTGTTGCTTTCGCCAGTAGGGCCGGCGCACAACAATGTCTAGCCGCCGTGCTCCTATACATCGCCCACCGCCCGCAAAATAGACGTGGCACCCGTTTCCGCCTCTCCCTAGATCCAACCACACCGACTCGAAGTGCTCCGACATGGAGTGGATCGACTCCGATGTATCCAACAACGACGAGCTGGGCTGGGCCAGTTCCGACCCCGAGTCCGAGGAGCCACTCGAACAGCGGGTGACCAACCGCCATATTCGACGTGAGCTCTGACGAGCTCTTTCGCGGCCGCCAATACCCCATGGGCCGTCTTATCAGACCACTGGCGAGCCTTATGGGTGGAACATCTTCCGCAAAGTTTTCCTGCCGGAGCACCTCCGGCTGCAACAACTTGACGACATCGACAGGCGTTTCCTCTATGCGTTGCGCAGAGAGCCACGCAGCCGAGCAAAAGAGGATGCCGAGATGCAGCTAGCGAGATATAACTCGTTGTTTGACCTGTGGGGTGTCGCCAGAGGGCCGCCGCGCCCTCCTGGCGAGAGCAGCGCCTTCGGCCGGCGGAGGCGTTAGTTTTTATATTTTCCTTTCCTTGTAAATTAAAGTGTCTGAATGTAAAAGTTGAAGTGTTTGAATGTTTGATCTTTTTTGTATGGGAGCACGGCTGGGAGCCAGGCCCCCCTCATACAGCCCAAAATCTAGCCGCGTCGGACGCCGTATGGGGTGGAGTGGAGATGCCATACGACCTAAAATCAATCCGCCCCGGACGCCGTATGGGTGGGGGACGATAGGAGTGGAGATGCTCTTAGAGCAACTCCAACAGAAGTTGTAAACGGGCCGCGCGCTAAAATAACCGCGCACCTCCAGCAGCCGCTGCAAATTCCCGCTCGCGCCAAAATATTTCCCGCGCGCACTTCTCCGCACCCTTTCTTTGTCGTGCAGCTGAGCGCGCGCGGGATAAAACGCGCGCAACACGCAAAGCCAACCGCCAAACCGCTTTCAGCGCGCCACTTTCCTTTCCCCTTCTTTTCTACACCGCCCTCGCCGCCTCCTCGCCCGCCACCGCCGCCGGTATGCCTCCACGCTGAGGAAGCTCTGGCTACCGCGGTGTTCGCGCGCGACTGAACGGGACGTTCTACTCGGAGATACGGTTCGGCGACGAGCGCATCGGCCTCAGGACGTTCGAGACGGCGCACAAAGCAGCGAACGCCTACGATGCCATGGCGTGGCGGCTCGGCCGCCCGCCGCGCCGGCATATACTTCCACAACGTGTGGACGCGCGAGCAAGCCGAGGCACTCGCGTCGCTGCCTCACCTCGTGACGGAGGAGGAGCGCCGCCGCCAGCGCGACACGGACTACCGCCTGCTCATCGTCGAGCGCGACGAGCACCTACGGCAGGAGTGGTGTCGCAGCTTCCCCGGGGACATCGAGGCGCGGCGCAAGCACGACGCCGAGCAGGCGGCGAACAGGACGGCGCTGAGGGCGAAGGCGAGACCACCTTCGGCGCAATGGGCCTGCCCGCAGACCATCGACGAGGACGATCCCCGTTGGATGGATAAGTTGTCGTCCACGCCGGTGTCCGGTACGACACCAGCCTCATCCAATTCCGACTGAAAGGATTAGATTTTAGTAGCATCCCTGTTAGATGTTAATAGCAAATAATGTAGTATATTTTCTATGTTTTTTTAATGGATTTTCCAGATCTTCTGAATGGGAGTTTCTTTGAAAAAAGCTGTTTGTGCGCGTCTGCTTGGGAGCATTTTTTACCAAATTTTAGCGCGCGGCTGTATAACACGTCTGGTGAAGGCGATTCGCGCGGCACGCGAAACCCGGGTCGCACGCGCCCCGAAATTTCTGTTGGAGTTGCTCTTAGGTTGAGAGGCGCATGGTCGCCACACAGCTTACATTGCATTTTAGTGGCAGGGTTGGCTCGCAATGATCTTTCGGGCATGCGGCTGTTAGAAATGGTGCTCGTCTCTCATTTTACGATCTGCATCACCTCCCTCAAACTGGATCTAGCAGCAGCAGCAGCAGCGACCACTACTTTCTCATGCACAAGATTACATTTGTGTCCCTCTCCAATCAAGAACATCAGGTGTACATACAATTTTATATCTGGAGCAAAATGCAAACAATAAGAGCCCTCGGACTTTCATAGACGAATTGCACAATGTTGCAAAACTATCTACTTGTCTGCAATGAGTCATTCTTCGCTTCGCGGGAACAACAACAAAAAATCGCTCATTCCATGTCACTGAAGCACATCACTGGGAACAACTGACACGTGAAGTTACGGTGCTAACCATGTTCGTAAGGCTACTTGTAGACTATAACTAACTAACTAACTAACTAACTATATATATATATATATATATATATATATATATATACAAACTAAGATGAAGATGCGAATGCACAAAAGTGGGTGAATCATGCCTAGCTTGGTCGCAAACATCAGGGTGGCTACAGACTTGGCCAACTACCAGATGATGAAATATTTGCACCCGGATGCTAGTAGTCGTCATCAAAAAGTTGAGAAAGCTGCTCATCAGTCCATTTTGCTACAGGAGGCACTGCAACCATCTTATGATTCGTAAGCGGTGTTCCACTGGTGGCAGACATAGAGCAATTTCCTTTAGTTGGCTGGAGAGTACTACCCGCACTTGCAGCATCTAGGTCCTTGTGCTCATGCTCTAATTTGCTGATTGAATCGTGATCACCATGGAAATCTTCTGTTATATCATCCAGACCATACTTGATCTCAGCGCCCATGCTTAAAGTGTCAATGTTGCCATTCCTTCTTGTACCATTGCAATCAGAAGCTATTGCATCACTCTTCTGTTTTTTTCTACTAGGCTGCATCCAGTCATCATCAGAGAGACGCCTCAGACTTCCAATACAAGAAGCTTGCGTACAATCTCTGCTTGAAGACATGACTGAGCTTTCACCTAGAATAGGCTGTGGACATCTTGAGTTTGCACTCTGGCTTTGCTGCTGATGCTCATCATCCCAGTTGATGTTTGATACATGCTCTTGGGAGTAGCCTTCTACCATCTTTTCAAGTCCAATCTCCTGGGGCTTTTCTGAGCTACACCTAGCATCGGCATCCATGCTTGCATCAGGCGTTCCAAGATGATGATGATGAGACCCCTCGGCAACAGTAATCTCCTTGCTACTGGGCATCATTGTTTCACCACCTATGAGTTTCCTCATTATGTCCTCAGCGGAACTTTGAGGTTCACTGCTTATTCCATACTTGGATACGCGTCCTCCTTGTTTCAGCCGGCAATTAGCTGGATTTATGCTACTAATGATTTTCTGCAGCTGCTGGCTGGAATTGAAGCCTGGTAGATTCTGTATTTGAGAACTTGGATCCATTTGCTCCGACAGTTTCTCGTGATGATTTTGTGCACCATGAGTATCTTTGTTCGTTCTCAAAATACTACTTTTAACAGCTTTTGCTGCACTACCATCATCAGAAAGTAACTCAGCCATCTGACCCTCCATAGTCCTCGGGATTTTACTGAGGATAGCTGTCACTCCATCAGATGTTTCTGCTCCAGCTTCCGTCTCCATGTTATCTCCTTGGTCTGCAAAGCTCGTTGTTACTTCAACGCTATGGAAAGCATGGTAATTTACTATCATTTGGGATGAATAAGTAGAGAGATTTCGAAGATACCAGGCTGTTGGCTTTGCCTTTGAGAACTACTTGATGAAACTACTTGCTTACAAGGGGAGACACTGTCTTTTTGCAGTACCTGGAAATTTAAACATCATTATACTTCATGTCCCAAGATGAACCTTTTAAATACAATGCTTAAGACATACTCCCTTCTTTTCAGTTTATCAGTCATATTTAGTTTGTCTTAATTCAAACCCTTTATAGTTTGACAAATTTATTATATACTAAAAGCAATATACGGATGTCAAACAGAGCCACCACATTAATCCACATCATCTAAATTACTATGATAGTTGGATCTAAAATGTGCGGTTAAGATTTAATAAAGAATCAGTAGTTACGTAACAGTGTAATCTGTTTGACAATGCCGGTTGACACGTTCAACTTTGGAAAGTCTACCATGCACAGACAAAGATCCAATAGGACTATTTGAACATGTCTTGAAAAGGTATGATTTATACGAGCACAGTTTGGCAGGAGAAAAAGGTCGGACTCCCTTTTTCTTAGACCTGGGGACTCCCGGACTTGATGGAACATGCACAGGAAACCTGATTGTATATCTCTCTTCAAAAAAAGGCTTATCCTCAGCTCATAGTACGTATCAATACGTAACTTTAAAAAAAATCATCCATGGCCGATCTCTAAGGAAACATATGTGTTCAAGTGAAAAGGAATCTGCGTACCCAAACCAAAACATTGTGATATAGTTGTGTACACTCAATATAAACTTCTGTTCACAAACAAGTGTATTTCTAAAATTTGTCCTAAGTCAAATTCATAAAATTTTACAAACTTTATTGTAAACTAGGAAACGTGCCCATGTGTTGCAACGGGAGAAAAAATCTACATAGTTCTATCTAATTGATTAATATCGTAATACACTTTGGACTCGATTCAGAGTACTTCAGTGGAAAAGAAAAGAGTTGAAGGAATTGCGCCTGAAAAAAATCGAATAACATATATCTCTGGTTTGATGTTCAAAGATTCATGCACCAACATAATAATATAGGCCAAAACCTTGTAAAATCATCATACATGTTTGATGAGGTCTGTTTGTGCCAACAATTAAACGTGTTAGCATTTAACTATTCGTTCGTGTTTAGATGATACCTTTTGAATTATTTGAATTGAATGATTCCAAATTCTGCTGACACAGCAGAAGATCGACGAAGGGCCCTTTTAACGGCCAGATCTTGACTAAATGACTAAATTAACATGAGAAGTCTCTAATCTGCTAGTTAAAATAAAAATATATATGAACATCTACAATACAAAATCTATGGACACCTCCACCTGGATAATGATATCTAAGTCTAAGGACTAAAGGTAGATATCTAAGTCTAAGGACTAAAGGTATAAGGATTAATTGTAGGTTATCTAAAGCAAGCAAAGAGATCCCATTTTTAAGAAAAAAACAGTAACAGAAAACTGTATATCTCAATAATGCCACATTGGTAACAAGACTTAAATAGGGAAAGCAGCAGCATGTACATAAAAAAAATTGACACAGCAATCGCAAGTGAGCAACATAAATCAACTCCATGCGCATTTGCTAGGTGCAGCTCACATGGGGGAAAATCCTGATGTCAGACCCTATAACATGGTTGCAGCTCAGATATAGAAGTGGATTAACATATAAGTGTATGAAGAATACCTTTTCAACATTTTTCTGGGTAACATTCAGATAGCACACTGTGTTAGATGGCCGAAGAACAGCAACCTGAAATCAACAATATCTTCATCAGTGAAACCAATTTCTCGTCACCACAATAGAGGGTAGTTTAACAACAGAAGTAACACTCTTGTTCACAAGTTATATATTCTCACCTGTTTGAGAAAAATGACAGATCCAACTGCTAAACTCTTGGAAAAGTTTTCATTGGAGAGAACTTTCTTGTGCACTGATGCATCAATAGAGCCAGATGGGTCCTATTAAGAATAAAACGCTATCAATTGCTACTAAGATAAAAAGTACAAGATATATATAACTACTATGTTCTAAACTTCTCCAAATAAATTATCTGAAAATAAAACAAACATATCAAAGTCACGATTGTAAATACATGATGAAATATAGAAATCTAATCTATTTGGCACGCAAAAATAAGTTTCTCCCAGACATCGTGACAAGAAGAGATACTGTTCTGATACTCTCTGTGAATGAAATAAATTCTGCAGTTATAACAAAAATGCAACCCTAACCATGCATTTGGAACTTTTTCTAATATCTCATTGAAGTCAATGCAAGCATGGTGAATCAGCAAAACTCAAAGTCGATGCCAGAAATTCCAATAAACCAACTTATGAACAAACACAAATTACATTAGGCTGTAATATTCATGGCTACCTTCAGATTCAGTATGAGATCGCCGAATCCATTTGGTGTACACAGTGTCACAATCCCGACCACCTGATCACAACCAAGAAACCACAAAGGAATCAACCCACCACACATACATCCTCAACAATGGCACATTGAGAAAAACATAATAGAATGATAATCTAGAACCGAAAAGAAGAGAGTAGAGTGCACGCACCCGGCATGCTCGATCTAACGCCCGCTCGACTCGAATCTTCCCGATACCTGGCTGCTGCCACCCACAGTCATCCCCTGCATCAAAAAAACACAGCACATATACCAATCACAACAACAATAAAAACGCAAATGCAAAACCTTTGCTGGCAAAGGTTGCTATTAGCTGCTCTTCACTGTTTTTTTACATGGAATGCTCGAAATGAGCCCAGCTTTGAATTAACGAAGCCAACAACCGGCCAAGAGTACATGGTACACCACTTACAGACTCAAAGAAAAAGAAGAAACTGGGGATACCAGTTAAAGATAGAAGCACAAAGGTGGACAGCTAGACAACAACGAAGCTACAAGACCAAGCAAAATAAAGCTAAGCACCGAACTAAAAAGTGCTTGATCTCGACATAAGGCACAAGTCATCAACTGAACAGGGGCGGCTCCTAAAAGCACCAAACACCAGCAAGCAGCCAGGAAGACGCTTCAGGCGCAGAATGGCTCCGAGTCCAATCTAAGCCTACTGAACTCACTCTTGCAACAACACCGTCTTCAAACCTGTTGAATTATACAAAATTCCGTGACTGAAGTGAAGGAGGGGCTTTAAAGCAGCACCTCCAAGGAGAAAACAACGCCCAAGGGCATCGACGCCGCCAGCAACGACCGAGGTCTTGCAAAGCTTTCGCCTTTCCCCATCCTCCAGCTCAACGGACTTCGACACTGGCCTGGCGTGGGGAGAAAACATCGGTAGCCTCCGTGGTACACCTCTGAGCCAGACAGCCCCCTCTAGGCTTAGGATTAGCCGCATAATCCAAAGAACTCACTGTATACAAGACACCCAATTGACATCGACCTAGCTAGGGACCAATGAGGACTCGAGGACTCGAGGTGAGGGCAGAAGTGTTGTAGTGCCCACCAAAGAGAAGAATGAGCCCGCAAAAGGAGGCAAATGCCAGCAGAACAATGAAGGGAAGGAACCAGAATGGCAACACCTCCAAGGACGGGAACGACGTCGAAGACATAGTCGTCGCCGGCAATGGGCCATGCCCTGCAAAGCAACGCTGACACAGCCAAAGGATCTAGACGAGAAATATCAGGACCAACCAAAACCGGGAACACGCCCAAGTGTTGCCGGCCAGCCGGCCCCAGATGAAGAGGCCCCCACGCAGCCCGCCAGCACCGTGCACCACAAGAACACCAGCAGCACCTGTCAAGCCACGACCGAGGCAGCAACCTAGTACTCCCTCCGTTTCAAAATATAAGATGTTTTAGGTTTGTGAAGAAAATGTATCTAGGCTTCTTTTAGTGTGTAGATTCACTCCAAACCTCAGTGAACCTACATACTAAAAGAAGTCTAGATACATTTGCTTCACAAAGCTAAAACATCTTATATTTTGAAACGGAGGGAGTAGCTCCTAACCAACGACCAACTCCTCACCAACCTGGGCAGAGAGGGCCCCAACCCTGTGTGCCCATAGAGACAGCAACCCAGCACATCCCAGCCAAGATCTGCTAGCAGCTCAGCGGCGAGGTTCAGCCTACGGTGAAGGCATGGCGAGGACAGGGACGGGACACCAGATCCCACCGTCAGCCCCGACCTGCCATACGAAGCTGGCGGCACGCTCCTGCACCTGAGCGAGGAGAGCAGCCAACGACACCGCCGGTAGACCAGCGACGACAAGATCAGCAGACTAGCCTGGATTCGGGGCAGCAGCACCGCAAGGACGACCGGACAAGCAATCATGAAAGTCAAAGACATAGCACCTTGTCAATTTGTAAGCAATGTGACATCTAACAAATCAAAACCAAACTAGCACAAAAGGTGCTTGGCTTATATATCGTTCTAATCAACTGAGCTGCAAAAACCATGATATTACAGGATACATCAAATTAAGCAAGATAACCTTATATTCTAGGTAATCAAGGGAAAACGTCAATGATGTCTCGGACCCATGACTAGTAAAACCATATAGCTTTTGCAGCTTCAAAGGCTACACAATCGCCTTAACCCCGATAGCAGCTATTTTAATTTTATCATATAAATGCAGTATAAATAAACAGACAGACTCGGAGATGTAGATGCAGACGCCGTCTAGCAGAGACAGGGAGAGGGCGGAGGCAGCGCACGTGAGGGAAACAGCAGCGGCGGAGGGGGTGGCCGCCGCCGCCGCCGGCTGCCGGCGGCGGCGGCGGGGAGGGCTCTAGCGGCTAGGGTTTGGTCGCCCCCGGTGTCGCTCCTCTCTGCTAATCTGTACTGCATAACTGAATCTGGAAGCACATTTCCTCACCGAGGTCCCGCAGCGCCCGGAGCCAGGAGTCAAGCTGGAAGTCGGTATCGGCGGTGGTCTGGCCGTCCGCGCGAATCGCCGGGACGGAAGATAAGGGGGAGCGGAGGCGCATCGCGTCCTGGACGGCGGAGGCGGGCGGGATGCGCCGGCAGGAGGGTCGGTGATGGTCGGTTGTGCACGGGCGGAGGAGGACGGAGGAAGAGATATGAAACCGGTGGTACTTGATCCGTCAGATCGTTAATAGAAGGACACGATCCATGTACTGGTTGGGCTGCTGGAGGTTTTGCAGAACAAACCTTGGAGACTGGCCGAATTGTACAAACGCAAAAGAATCAAATCATTCTCTCTCCATCTTTCTGGATCCGACGAGCTCGCTTTTGCTGGAGTTTGATCAAAATTCAACAAGAAGGCTAACGACGCGTGTTCTTGTTTTTATTTTTCGTTATTTGTTTGTCGTGTTTATAACAACTTTGTTTAGTCCCGAAGGCTCATGACTGCAAATAGTCTTGATGCACTGCAGCTCAAGCATCCATGTCAGGTTCTTTCTTCCCTTATTTATTTGTATTTTAATATGTTTTACAATTGGGCAATCGACTATTCCCTAATTGGTTAGAATTCAGTGCTTGGCAGTGGGTTCTAGCTCTAATGATGTGTCCAGATAAAGTTTTTGTTCCATCACGGTTTCTCTTTCAGTCTATTTCTATTGCCATTTGAGATTAGTTGGCTATAATGGGTTGTAGATCGTTATAATGTTACTATATATTTTATAATGTATGAGTATTATTAATAATTACATTTTATATATTGTTTCTCAATGCAAACGTTTATTTTAACCTTTGCCAATAAGTTGGCACATATTTAAAAGTTGGGTACCCCCCCCCCCCCCCAAATCCCCTCTAGCGGCGGCGGCACTTGCTGTAGTACTAGAAGACCATTCCAGTCGACGGGTTCGTCTCCACATTGGGCGGATCTGACCGTCGTTGGTGGAGGAGGCCGATGATGACGTGGAGCAGAAGATGAAGCCAATCGATGAAATTCTCCTATCGTTGGGCAGATTTGTTGGCCGGTGATGACTTGGAGGAAAAGATGGTGGTGTCGATGACATGAATATCGAGCATACTCCCATTGGGAAGATCTGTTGGCGTCGTGGAGGAGGATACCCTGAAGGTGAGGCCGTGGAGAAGATGAGGTATAAATATCTCTGTATGTGTGTTATGTTCTTGATTTGTTCTCTATTTGATTTGCACCATAGAAATTCGTAGCTAAAACCTAGTGCCATTTTTGAACCATACCTAAATGTCTTATGCATATATTGTTATCTTTTGCATATATTGTTGTACTGCATATATCGTTGTCTTATGCATACATTGTTGTACTGTAGATTGATGTACTTCATATATTTGTCTTATGTATTGTATATATTGTTGTACTACGTATATTGATGTATTATCCATTGCCATGTTTTAGTAATCCCAATCCAAACTTCATCATTGCCATGTTTTAGTTCATAATTCTGGTTTATTTAGGGCACACTGCATAAAGAAGCTCTAGTTGATGGTGTATCGGATCTTGTATACGTAAAGGCTTGGTGCCAAAGATGTGGCTCGGCACATTGTCCAGAAGGAGTAACGACTCAAACAAAAAACTTGGCGAAGTCAATAATTATGGCATGGAAATATAAGTTTGTTTTCCTTTATCACGTGCCCTTTATGCTCTGTGTATAATGAGCTAATGTGGATGATCAATTGTGTGATTTCTTTTGTACTAGCTATTTATTTGTGTGAGCCGTTGTGGGCTCGGTGTGGTTTCTCGCATCCAGCTTATGCATCATTTGTTTATCCTTATTTTCCTCACATGAATTCGAGACTATGTACCATGAGATTTGACTATAGTTTGTTTATCCACCAACTTGCAACTATCACAAGTGACAACAAGTATGAAAAAGAAGTGGTTTGGAAATCATGATACATCTAGCCGAGCTTCTTTGGAAACCATTGGGCATAACCAAGCGGAAGACATACAGAACATAGTATTAGGACTGATGTTATAGGATGTATTATTAGTGGCTATTGGCATTACAATGTGTAATAGAAAATCGTTATGGTACAAATGTAATGATGATATGTTCCAAGTTATGAATAAAATTATGTTACGGTTTTAGTGTTTGTGTGTGCATGTATTTTAATCTGTTGTGAAATATAAATTCCTATTATTGAGACATAAAAATTGCTCGGTTCAAACGAGTGGAACATGAAAAACTGTAACCGATGAGTATACCCTTATGGAAACGGGCGGATTACAAACCATTACCAAAAATAACCCTTATCAGCGACGTCGTGTTTCCACTCTGCTGCCATAGAAGTCTTCGCAACAATGACGAATATATGACAACATAACATTTTTTGTTGCTGATTGGTGGTTTTGACCTGTGTCTATAACATCACTCTCTACTAGTGTATATCATATGTTTTCCATGCATGATAAGATAATAGTTTCATGCCAATGCACCTACAAAATCATATATATATTTGATGGATTAGCATGGAAAAGTAGTATGAGTGAAGGGGATAACTACTACAATCGATTTGCAAACTTGAGGGTTTGTATTATTTATTCATAGGCAATACCAAAAGTAAAAAAAATACTAGGATAAGTATGCTGATCTCCCTATGTCCTTTCCGTTGTTCCACAAACTCGGTCGTTGTTGCTCCAATATATTTAAAGACCAATTTTTTAACAGAACTACTTTATTTGTATTTTCCGTGTCCCTTTATTTTATAGGGGTTTTGTGTCCCTCTTTATCTCATCAGAAGACCTACTTCTCTTCATAGTAGTCTATATTTTTATTTCCATGTTGACATCCTAGATACCATATTTCTAAACTTATGGTGATGCATAGTCCGTAGTATAATATCAACTGTACTCCTATGTAGCTAATAAGCTATTACACAATCTTTTAACAATACTTGCATTGTAACTAAAAAATGGTGCGAATATCCTGCGTTGGTCAAGGTACTCGTTCAGGACCAATTTTGTATCTTTAGATTTTTTTTTCATTCTATATTTAAACGTGCACTTTTTCTATATATATGAGTAGCTTTTTCCCATGCCTTTTTTCAGTCGAAGGTTTGTCTTCATTTTCCATCTGGAATAACTCAAATGAAGGCCATCCCATTTGCTTCAATTGATTCAACATAAAAATCATTAATTTAGTGATTATTTCCAAGGTTAAATTTATTCTATTGATGGGGATGAGATCGTGTTGTATGATCAGTTCCCCCACTCTTCCCTCCCCCATATTTTGCGGTATATTTTCTTTCTCTATTTCGAGTCAATGTGTCTACCATATCTTTCACTACATTTCATACTAGGTACACTCAATTGTATAAGGATGTGGATCATATTATGATATTTCTATGCATGAATTTTCTGGGCACATGATTAGAGGCATGGAACTGCTAGATGTTCATTAAAAACATTTTCTGGTGTGAAGCCCCTTAAGCCTTTTGTCTTGTTTGTAGTATTGTTGTCCACTGCACATAACCTATAGAGCATGGAAGTAACGAAAAATTATTTGTCAAAATAAGTACAAACTGTTTGATTTGTTAGAATTTTATTCTCTCGTGCATAACGCACTCTTATCAATGTGGAGTAAATGATTTTCTATACTAATTCTGGGTCTATATACTCCGAGGAATGCATGCAAACACCTCATTTTTAAGTACATTAAGTCTCAAAGCATCATTTGGCTACGATTGTTCATGAATTACCAATCCAGAAACCTCAAACTATGATGCATGGAAACGTAGAAGGCAGAGGAGTAAGTTCTTGGCCTAATGAAGCCCCACTATTTATAATAATAATAATATTAACTATCCATCCATAAATTTTAAGTTATCTTCATGACTAGATTTAACATGATATTCATGACATGAAGAATGTGTGGTTCGGTGTCCCCTAGGTTCTTCATCATTGGTCGCCAATCATTAAATAATTTGGACTCAAACATCCTAATTTCGAACTACTATTAATCTCCAAATTGATGAAAAGGAAAAAATCATCTTGGTGATATCTCAAAAAAATTATGAGTGCAAAAAAAATTCAGGTGTCCTCTCTTTTCTTTGTATGATCATGATTTGTCTTCTATTTTCTTTTTATGATCAGGATGTATCCTCTTGCAAATACAAGATCATCAATACTTATAGTAGATTAGTAAGTTTTATCTTTTATTATGCAAGCTGCATTTTTGTGATAACTCCAACGTTTATATTTGGTCCAGGTTTAGTTGTTCCTAATGTAGCCCAAGTTATGTAGTAGTTCAGCTCGGTTTTTATCTTGTATCAGCGCTTAAATTTGCTTATGAATGGTATGTTGGAGGGACAAGATGATCGGACTAGCTTGGAGCCCTGAACATGTGTTGCCGTGTATGTTCTAAGAAACACTAGACCTCGAGAGCTCTTAACATGTTGGTGTGTGTTCGGTAAGAAATGAAGTACTTAGAAGAACTAGGAGAAATGAGTTAACACTTTACTAACTCTACATGTAGTATTGAGTTTTTGCAGATCTATGCCTTGAGCAAATTTGTCGAAGTTTGAATAAGTATCTATATCCAATTGTTTATGGATCACTTTTGCATAATACGCTATATGTGTATTTGTTGGAAATATGTGAAGGGTTCCGTAGCAAAACAAAAAAAAATCCTATGATAGAACTCCCTAACGTCCAAGATCTATCTATGTAGTAATGCAGTAACGACCGAAGCGTATATAATACATACCCTTGTAGACCATACGCGGTTAATGTTCTGAGGGGAACGTGGTTGAAGTAGTCGAACGCGTAGCCGACCTCAAGGTCACGAAGCTCCTCGCAGGTCACCCCTTGCTCCATCTTCATCGTGCAGCAGCTGGCTCACGACATCCAAAGTGCCCCAAGTGTTGCATCTCGTGGCTTCGTACACATCCGGTGTACGATGAGACCTCCGTCTCCCCGATCCCGCCGGAAAAGCGGAAGTAGATCTCTGGCTAGGAATCTCCGCACCACAACGGTGCGTCGTGGTGAAGCCTTGTTTGCACAACACGTACATGGGGACATGGTCACAAGATAGAGAGAGAGATGAGAGAAAATCAACCAAAATACTTCTCAAATTGTTGTGAATTCCCACCCATGGGCACCCTTTTATATAGGCGGAGGGGGTGTGCCCTCCCCTTGTGGGACTAATTAATAAAGGGAAAAACCAGGATTTAAGGGGCTGGCCGGATGGGCCTGGTCGAACTGACCCAGCAAACAGCCTCAGCAGAGTTAGCATGGGCAGCAACCGAATGGGCTCGTGTTGCCCCCTCCCCCCCCACTGTAGCCCAGTGCAGCAGTTGTGCTGGCGACCAGCAACAACGGTCGAGCGGGCCCCAGGTGGGCCGGCTCCGTGTGCTTGTAGCCCAACGCGGTTGGCGCCCGGGATGGGCCGGTGCTCCCCCGACGGCCCAGCAGGCGGGGCGGTGGGAGAGGCCCGGGTGGGATCCCCTTTGCGGCCATGTGGCAGGTTAGTTCTTGCTGGCGTGTAGCTTCCGCACTCTCTGTCTCGCATGGGCTGGTCAAATCCGGCCCAACCTACCAGAGCTACTGTTTCCTTTTACCTTATTCAGGGTGACTTCCTTCTGGGCCATTTCCCTCCGGGGTTTTGGCCTAATGAGGAAGTTGCCCTATACATTTTAATTTAAATATTTATTTAGTATATATAATAAATGCATATTCACCCAAAACACCTTTTGGTCCCTTTTTCCTTTCTCCGAACAGCTTCGGTCTCTCCGCGGAACAATTCTGGCTTTCTCTTTCTCTACTGTGATTCCAACTTACAGATGCTCTCTCTCATCGTACCCTTAAGTGTACGACCTCACGGCTCGGGAATGGTACAGCCATGATCTCTATCAATGATCAATAGTGGGACCGGGATGCCCATGATGACCCTTGTACATTCCATGATGATGATGTCGTATGAACCGTAAAACGTTGAGTCCAATTCCCTTTGTTTCTATGATACGACTTGTCCGAGATTCGATCATTGGTATCACATACTTTGTACAATATCGTTACCTACAGGTTCCGTTTCACTTGTTATCGTGATATTACATCCCTGTGACCTAGTCACATGTTGCTACATTATGGATGTAATCTCATCAAGCCGGTTGTATGTATCTTACCCGTCACGTGGGTGAACAAAATCCTGCTCTTGAGTCACATGTCATCTACTGTTCCTTTGGAATACCCAAAGTACACCTTTATGATCACCGCGTTACCAAGTGACGTTTGATGTAGTCAAAGCAGCCTCGAGAAATAGTGAGTAATATGATCCCACGGTCTAAGGAGAAGGCGACTGTGTTTCTAGCTATTGCAACAATGAACTTTGTGACTTGATCGTGTCGCAATCTTTGAGGAATGTCCATCACATCATTCACCAATGATATGACCTTGTTGTCAATTGGCATAAATGCCCCATGATCAGCAAACCTTGATCATCGCTTAACCAATGAACTAGTATGAATAGAGGCTACTAGGGACTTGGTTTGTTTCATACCACACATGTACCATTGTTTCCACTTGATACAATTATAACACAATATGAAACTATTATGATCTAATTGAGATATGACAATAAAAACCTATTTATTATTTGCCTCTAGGGGATATCTCCTTTAGTCTTCCACTTACACTAGAGTATAAATAATCTAGCTTGTATTTTACTAATCATAAACCATATCACATATGTTTATGGGAAATATCATGTCCATGTTTTGTTTTACCAGATCATTATGTTTTTTGCAAATCATTAATGTCTTCCTAATTTTGACATTTATACCATTATCGTATAATGGGTTGAAGTATTCATTTAGCGACAAAGTGAGACTTTGTTTCTAGTGTTCACGACGATGATCGCTTTCACTATTGTCATGTAAATTTTGAAACACACTTCGCACTCCTTTTTGTGTATATATAGTAGTTATGGCAACAGAGTGAGGTCGGTATCCAAGATCCAGCAGTGACGTTAGATCAGCCACAACGAGCTTTCTTATGGGCACTATGCCCTAGGACACACCCTCTGCGTAAAGACGAACTAGTCCTGCCATAACAATATACAACACATTAGATGGTGCCCTTATACTTATTTATCTATGTAGATCCTAGTGCATGAAATGCAACTATGCGTCTTACTTTGCTTCTTGCCATTTAAGGACAAACTTAATTCTGGTTTAGTGATTAACTCGAGAATCACTTCAACACATGTTCTTATAGATAAGTGCTTGTCCTTCCAACCAGAACCTTGGGTCACATCACATCGATTATACAACATAGTTGTATGGAAGAACATATGGCTAAGGCATAGGAGATGCAACTCATCTCTTTCTTTCTTTTAATCATGGTTGTAATACTAAGTCAATGCTTCATACAAGTAAGAACCTCTTTCTTACCTTCTATTCTGAACTACTTTAGAATCTTGTCTAGGACATTCTGAACATTTTCAGAATCAAGTCCAGGAAGCATTCAAATATGTTGTTTATTAAACTTACCAATCTATCTTGATAGATCTCATTGTTTAATAACTTGTTCAACTTCATCCATATTTACTAACTTAAATGTTATCAATACCAATCACATCATTCATATATGTTGTCCACATATCTCCGAATGATTTCACGCTCCCACTCAAATATGGCATCCATATATGAGATGCAGAGATTTCACTTAGCTCCCACTCAAAATATGTCTGCTACATATTATGATTTAGCCAAGCTACTTGGATCCCACTCAAATGCAGGTCTTCTCGATAATCTTGGTCACCATCAAATCAAGAATTCCAGTTACGAGACTTCAATATCCATATATTGCTAGTGTAAATCCAATAGACTCAAACATCGCTAGTTTGTAGTCAACTCCTTGAATTTGTCTATACTTTGTGACAAATCGAGCTTTGTGTCTTCATTAAGTTTCATTTCCTTCTTATGACTTTGCAGTCATTCAGAAACATCAAGCAAACTTCTCTACTTAATAAGATCAAGTAACATATTACTTTACAATGTTAAATGTAACTTAATATAGGATTTTATGACTCCTAGTCATTTCTCGCACTTAGGTCCATCACGCTTCTTTATAGTTCATAGGTATGTCTTGTTCAAAACATGACAAGTGAATCAATGATATAATTCCGTAAACTTGCAGAATATATAGTCGAATCCTACTTTCTTTAGTAAAAGTATTCGCTGAAACTTTATGATCATTATCAATAGTTTATCCTCTGTTTGTAGAGTTTGGTTTCACAGAACATATTCCACTACACCACTCAACAATCAGGAGGTAAGGTCAAATACCTTATTTTGATATTTTACTTTCTTCCAACTGTACCTTCATCAAGACACATAAACTTAGGACAACATCAAGTTTTCCACTTGTGGAAGATGCATTCATAGTTTCCTAAGAATGCTCTACAAAGACTTGTTTATTCGCCACAATTTCGACTTATCAAAATCTCTAGAAACTCGAACATGCCATAACTCTTATGGTGTTGTTTCCACGAATATTTATATGTTCCTTTGTATTTCAAACTAGTGTTTGCTCATTTCGATCTCTAACTCTAAACGATAACTATAACCCCGGCAAGAGATAATATTAGACCATATGTATCTAATACAAAATGATTATGATATTTAGACATTTTAATACACTTTGAATTTGCCCTATTATCATAATTTGTGAAACCTCTTTCACATGTTCTTTTATGCTAAACTTAACTTGAATACTTTAGTCATGTCGATCAAATCGAAGAGACTTTGTATTTCTGTTAATTCAATACCCCACTTTGTTGTGAACTCATTTGAACAATTCAAAATAGTTTTAAACTTATGTTTCATTAAGTAAATACTCATATTCACTTAAATCTACAATGAAGTATGAAATAATGATTTCCACTATTTGTTGAAAATACGATACATCACTATGTATAAAATTCAACATTTCTTTGCATATCACCGTTTTACCAGAATGCGGAGTTTTAATCATTTTTCCAACAAGGCATGGTTTTGCAAAGTCTCTAGATTAAACATATAAGACCCCGATCTTCATTTAGAATAAAGAACATGCAATAACCACCATGACTTAAACAATAGTAGTAGCTAGATGGTTGGTTCTCCTCCTTTGTGCTATCATGTTTAGATCTTGTGAGCTCCGTTCATGATCAAGATCATCTATTTGTAATCTTACATGTTGTGTTTGCAAGGATCCGATGGATATTGAGATGCTATTTCAGATTGATTATTGATTCTATCATGTCTATGCTATTTGTGATCTTGCATGCTTTCTGTTGTTAGTAGCTATCTTGGCCAAGTAGATGCTAGCAACTCCAAGAGTGAGTATTTATGCTCGATAGTGGGTTCATGCCTCTAGTAATCTGGGGAAGTGACAGGAATCTCTAAGGTACTAGATGTGTTGTTGCTACTAGGGAGAAAACAACAATCCTTTGTCCATAGGACAATCGTATTGTTTACTTTACACACTTTGCTTAATGCAATTATCTGTTGCTTGCAACTTAATACTGGAGGGGGTTCGGATGATAACCTGGAGGTGGATTATTAGTCATAGATGCAGTTGGATTACGGTCTATGTATAATGTTGTAATGCCTAATAAAATCTCATAGGAGTCAAGATGATTAGTATATGCATGGTATGCTTTCTCGAGTCTGTCAATTGCCCTGTTGTAATTTGTTCACCCAGCATGTTATTTATCTTAAGGAATCACCTCTAGTGAACTATGGACCCCGGTTCATTCTTTTACCATTGATAAACCATGTACTATTTACTGTTTACTTTTTACTTTCTGCAAGCAATTACTATCTTCCACACAATACATTTAATCCTTTGTTTTCAGCAAAATCGGTGAGATTGACAACCTCACTGTAAGTTGGGCAAAGTTTTGTGGTTGTGTTGTGCAGGATTCCAAGTTGGAAACAACACCTTGGAGTTTTTTCCTTGCTCCTACTGCTTCAATAACCTTGGTTTCATAACTGAGGAAAAACTTGTTGTTGTGCTCATCATGCCTTCCTCTTGGGGTTCCCAATGAGCTCGATATATTTTGAGCCATCAAGCCTTTTTTTTGGCGCCGTTGCCGGGGAGTCAAGGACATCTTCACAAGGGGAGTCTCTCACAACCAATCTCTTTACTTTATTTTTTGTTTTGCTTAGTCTATTTCTGCTTTGTTTGCTTGTTTCTGTATCAAAAACACACACAAAAAGTTGTACTAGTTTGCTTCCTTTTATTAAAAACACAAAAAAATTAGTTCTTTCTATAGCTATTACCTCGTTCTCAGCTCACCATGTTGACCCCTAAGTTCACCCTGAAAGACCTTTTAATAGGTAGTGGCTCTATAATTGGGAAATATAATATTGAAGAATTCTTTAATCATGTTAGCAAGCATGAGGATATGGAGGATAGATCCCTAGCAGAACTTGCTCCAAATTATGAAATTGTCGTAGCTTCTCTAATTCACATGTTGGAATCTAGGTTTGTTAACCTTAACCCCATAATGCAAGTAATGTTTCTTAAACTTAAAGATATTGAGGACACTGAAAAGAGAGATTTTATTCTAGAAACTTTGCTTAAAGAATTCTATGATGTTGTTAAGGAAGCTAGAAAAGTCTTTGATCATTTTAATATACTAGGCTCATGTGTAGATGTTATTGGTACGCGAGAAAAGTGGACAAAACCAAACCTAAAAATGGAGAGGAAATTAAAATACCGATACCTTTTAAACTTGTAGGATTGCATGAAGCCTTAGAAAAGAATTTTGATTAGATTGTTCCCGAAAACCCGTTTGATGAAAATAGTGAAACCAAGAGTAGTGAGAGAGGATCCTCCAGAAATTATTTGGTTGAGATACCTTGCCTTGTTGAAGATATTTCTGGTATTGATCTTAATGCTTCTTCATTTGAAAATACTTCATTCTTGCTTCTTATGCCTAGCTCAAAGGCGTTAAAAAAAGCACTTATTGGGAGATAACCCAAATTTTTAGTCAATAAATCTTTCTTTTGTTGAGTCTTAGAAGTTATTGCTTCAGTAATAACCTCTCCTTATCATTTTTGTGTGATTTTTGTGCCAAGAATAACCTCTAATAAGAGAGAAATAATGCTTGGGAAAGTTGTTGTCCCGAAACAGATTTTTGTGCTTCGCTGTAAAAATTCGTGAAAAATCTCTGTACGTCGGATTGAGCTGTAATTTTTTGTTCTTCTACCTCAGGTTGTTATCTAACTTTCGTTAGTTTAACACTTTTCGATTTGAGCAACAGAAGGTCTTCGAAAAAATCGGTTTTTACCTGTTGGTCTGTTTTGACAGATTTCTGCCATTATTTGCATTTGCCTCTTAATATCTTTCTCTTTGAGTTCTCTTTGATCACTTGAGCTTTTAAAAGAAATTTCTAAAGTAGCTTGTGTTCTAATGGAAGTTTTACTTGTGTCGAAACTGAGCCTAAAGACTTATTATCTTGAATACACTAATGTTGCTAATGAAGACTGTGTGAAGTTTTGTATGAAGGAAATTTTAAAGTGTAGGGAAGAACAATGTGATAAGATGAAGTATGGACAAACGCTCAAGCTTGGCGATGCCACCTGTGTCACCCCAAGAAATATTCAAGAAGTACAAGCGTCAAAGATTGGGGATGCCCAAGGCATCCACTTCTTCATCAATAAAAATCTCAGGTTTTCTTCCAAACACTTCATTTTTATTGTTTCATGCACAATTGTGCTGTTCTCGGAGCGTCTTCGTTTTTGTTTTTAGTTTTTTTTTGCTTAGTTTTCTTGAATAAATTGGTTGGACCCCCACATTCATACATAGTTTCAAATAAGTTGATTTGGATTGGAAAAGAGTAGGGAAGTTCATGCTTATAAGTGGTACAAAAAGGAGCTTGTTTTGACTGTGGCCTAGACTTTATCATGTCATGTTTGATATTGCTTTGACTTTATGCTTAGTTATTATTGTTGTAGCATGACTTGTTACAAACGATTGCGAATGCTTAATGTGCCTTAAAAGAATCATGCGTTGTTTTAGCATATAAAAGCATAATATTGTGGTATTCTCCTTTGATGCTTTATTTGGGTTGACTTGGCGCATGCTCACACCATGTTAAGACTATACCAAGTCACCATAGCCTCTATGATCATTTAGTTTTCGGCTTTTAATATCACTTTATTCTTTAATTAATAATTTTTTGTCGCTTTGCATGATTATGGCCATTATTGCTCTCTTAGTTGGTCGCTCCTAGTCTTTTGCTAGCCTCCACATGTACCAAGTATGAGTTTCACTCATGCATCCAACTCCAAATAAAACCAAGTTATTCCAAAGAGTCCACCATACCTACCTATTAGCATTATTGCTATTCCAAGTATATTCATGTTTTTATCTACCTTCCGAATTAAACTTGTTATGTGAAAATTAGTGATTAAAGCTCTCACGAACTTGATGGCACACTTTACTTTCTTGCACTTAATAAACTTGAACCATTGTGCCCATCTATGTTGCGTATATGCTTGCGCTTTGTAAGTTATTAATTAGCAGAACCATGTTATCATGGGAAATGCTTTCAACATTGCACTTTATTTAGTTGATAGCATGTTCTTTTGCTTATGGATCCCGACGGTGTAAAATAAAAGGGGAGCTTGTAAAGCTCATGGAGTTTGCATATGTGTTAGAGAAACGCCTGGGCGGCTAGCCTAAGCCATGCCTAATCATGGTGGAAACTTGCAGCATAACCATAGTGAGCAATCTGTGAAGCATCCTCAATAAAAAAACCTATCCAAATAGGAAATAATAAAAAACCTATGCAAATAGGAAAGAAAAAACCCTATGCGAATAGGAAAGAAAAAACCCTATGCAAATAGGAAATAAAAGGATCGCTGAGATCCTCATTGTCTGTTGCCTTGTCATTTTGATATGGGAAAGCTCCTGTATCATGGGGAAAGGGGTACCCCGTTGGCGGTTCTCTATGATACACATGTACTTTGTCGTGGTATTGCCAACGAGTACGCCATGGAGGGGTCCTCACAATGCGTGTTTAGAGACATGGGGTAAGGCGGAGATTTGGCGGGTACGAGGTAACACATCTTACCCAGGTTCAAGTCCCACAACGGTGGCAGAACTCTACTCCTATTATAAATCACTATAATGGCAATACGCCGAGTTACAGAGATAGGTTCACTGTGCGAGGTGTTGCATGTTGTACGCTGCAATCAAAGAAGTTATGCCCTAAAGGCTCCCATAGACCAGCTTATAAAGGCGCCAAGACCTAGGGTTTACAGGGAAAGGTCCTTGCCGGACAAGGTAAAGAGTCCTACACTTACACGAACTAGTCTTCCGTGTCTTGTACTCCAAGGCTCCGAGTATGTCGGTGACTCCTGCATAGCCTTCCTTTATCCGGCATGGGCCTCCCTTCAGGATCCGTCTAACTGGGCCGCCCAGCAGGCCATAGGCCTTGCTACCAACTATGGGCCACCCGGGTTAGGCGGATTGGTGACATGCTATGAGGATACCCATATAGCATATCCCCAACAGTAGCCCCCGGAGGACTTTGAAATCTTGCACCGTCTTGCTCGTTGATCTCTGAATATCCCGTCTAAGTGATGCCGATAATTCGTCAAGCAATATCTCAAAGGTCTCCCAAAGAACCCTGCAATCCTCTCTGGCTTTGTAATGTAGCCGGAGATTCCTTGAGTATTCATTTCTAGAGTCAGACGATCTCCGTCTTTGATGGAATCTTCGGACGTGACCCTTCACTACAACTGTCAGAAGGATGACGCAGGGTACAACCTACGCTACCTCGAAACTCACAGAAGCAAAGAATTAATCATTAGCTATTTTCACGCGCGCGAAATCCGAAACGGCGGAGCGGCAAAAGACGGAGGACGTGGCGAAATTACCGTGCACGTTCACTTCCACGTCGGCAACGTTCCATCGATTAGATCTTTTTGCATGAATCTTGACGCGAGGCTTATATATTTCCATCGCGGTCAATTTGTTTCTTTTTACCCGCATTCGCTTCCCAGTCTTCATCTTCCTCCAACCACGTGACCGTTCGAGCTCTCCTGCGAAAACCCTAACCAGAACCCCTTCTTCCTCCACATACTCCTCGCCGTAATGGCCTCCAGAAGCTCTGCTCCTTCCACGGCGGTGATTCCCGAGGCTACAACGGAGCCATCCCAGGGAGTGACCATTCCGCCAGAGGGGATGGTCGTTCCTGTCTCCGCCATGACGGAATCCGATGGCGATGACCAAGAACGAGTGGCGCCTGAAGCCGCTGAAGAAGAAAGCGACTCCCATAAGGGGGTGTGGAGAGGTTCTGATCTCTCCGCCGAAGATCTCCATGAGCTGATCGACGAGGGGTATCTCCCTGCGACGCAGAAGTTCGTCTGGCGGGCGGCGCCGACCAGCGAGGTGGTCCCTTCTCCCCAAGCCGGAGAGAAGGTGTACCTCAAATCTCAGCTGGTACTCGGCGTTAGCCTGACAGTCTTCGACTTCTTCTTGGATGTCCTCCGGTATTTCCGGGTACTCCCCCACAACCTCTCTCCCAACAGCATCCTAGTCCTTAGCAACTTTGTAGCTCTGTGCGAAGGATATCTAGGAATCAACCTAGATTAGATCTGTTTGTATATTTCTTCACCGTCAAGAAATAGTCCGTGGAGTCCAAGGACGAACTGCGGATCTGTGGAACCATTAGCTTTAAGATCCGGCCTAGCCGGTGCTTCCCTGACATTGTATGGCACGAGTCTTGCAAGAACTGGCAACACACGCATTTCTACGGGCTAGATGTCCCTCTGCCAGACCGTCTTGAGACCTACCCCGACTTCGTCGATGGAGCTGCCACCGAAGTGCCCACATGGCGGACCCAGCCTCTTCCTTCGCGACGGCAAGCCAATCGGCGTCGTAATGGCTCTCGTAGATGGAGATCTGACGGGCTTGGATCTTGCCATAGTGCTGGTACGTTAGGCGGATCCAGCCTCTGCAGCACCACGCCCAGCTGATGTGCAAGTATAGCCAAGACAGGAGGGATCCCATGTGAATTTCGCGGGATAACTTCTCTACTGACTCCATCAAGCTCCAGCTAAAGGACATCGTCAGAGTGAAGGACAAGAAGCATGGCTTCAAGATCACTTTCGACATGTTCGATTGCGGCAAGTGCCCAGAGGTAGCTTCTATTTCCTTTATTGCTCGTTATATGCTCTAAGGTTTTTCCGGCTTGAAGTTTGTCCGTCTAACATTTCCACGTATCCTAGCCGGCGACCTTGGCGGCAGATCAAATGGCCTCCCAGGTCTATGATCCTAAGCTGAAGGATATCTAGGTGGTGTCTGATGATGACGCCTCCAAGGATCAACCAGCTCCGGCAGCGCGAAAGTGGAAGAGCTCCACCTCCAACGCTGTTGCCGAGGCCAAGAAGAAGAAACCAAAGAGTGGAGTCTCCAAACATTCCACTGCCGCCTTAGAGGTGGAGAAGAAGAAGAAGTCCATCGACATTCCCCTCACCAAGGCTCCTACCATGGAGTAAGTACTTTCATTCTCCGACTTGTGCTTTTCAGCCCATACCTTTTTTCAACTCTTGTACTTATACTTTGTATGTTTCAGGAGGAAAGCCGATGTTAGTTTGAAGCAATCCTCCAAAGATGTTGGAGGGTCAAAAAACATGCATGACATGTTGATCAAGGGTCCATCCACCAAGACCTCTCCCGCCACCGCTCCCCCTACTCCTGCCACCATGCCCTTTGCTGGTCCCACTGGGCCATCATCTCTCGTCATCCCTGAGACCTCTGCCATTGAGATAGATATCAATCCAAACCTTGATGTCTCAGGCTCTGTCAAGGCAGACGTTGCTCCCAGCGGCCAAGCGACGCAGGAGAGCACCTCTTCTAAAGTGGCTGAAGCTCTAGCTAAGGATGCCACCGAGAAGGGGAAGGAAGTGGAAGAGGTGGACATGGAAGCTACGATTGAGGCGAGAGCCTCCGTGCCATCTACTGTCTTGAAGGTGCAGGAGGCAGCTAGGGCTTCATCCATGCCTCCGGCTTCAAACTCTCCATTGGTTGCGACTCCTCCGACGTTGAGCCTAGATGATCTCATCAAGCAGGCCGACGCAATCTATAAGAATGCTCGGACCTTTCATGATTCCTACACTCATCTGGCCAACAATCTCAGGATCATTGCCATCGTAAGTTTTTTGAACTTCACTTGCTTTACTTTGTGTAGTATATCCCACTGTAGCCCCCGAGCTCTTAGGCGGGTAAGTTAATAGTTATTGGCATGAGTGCTCTAGAGAACTAAGCGTAGAACTTATCTGTGTAGCCCTCGAGCGTTTAGTTGAAACTGAAAAGTTCCGACTAGATGCTCTAGAGAAACTAGCTTACTTTAAAATCGTGTACTGTAACCCCCGAGCATTTAGTTGAAACTTGAATAGTTCCGACTAGATGCTCTAGAGAAGCTAAGCATGCTTATATCATGTGCAGAATGAGAATACACGGAGGATTGCCGGCAATGAGAGGTTTGCTGCTCTTCGGAAGGAGATGGACCTTAAACAAGGTAAAACCAAATTCCTGAAGGAACATATCAAAAATAGCCAGAGTCTGTTTCCTACGACAGTTCCTTGCTTTCCCATTGAGTCATTTTTTCTGTCTTTTGATAGCACTTTTTGATTTCTATCTTACAGAAGCCATTGCTAAGGCCAAGAGCATCTGCGGTGACCAAGCATACCACTGCATGTGTAGTACACTATATTCATTGATATGACACTCACAGAACACCGTTCCGTAAATATCACACCCCTTAGAGTGGTACAATAGAAATATTGCGGGTCCATATTACAACCATATACACTTTATTATTACAAACCGAGAGTTCTCAAACTTCAAGCATTATGAAATTACAAACCAAACTTAAGTAGTTTCAGCGGAAGATATAAAATTCCAAACTCATACTTCGAATTGAGCTCAACAACTTATTATATATAGTTCCTGCTGCTCGGCTCAATTGATTTACTAATAACTAAGGCAACTACTCGGACTCGTTGCCCTCCACTCCATAGCGTATCTCGTAGTCCACCCCTTAAACTCCTCTGGACAGGTCTAGTTCTTTGTAGCAGACATCCTCTTGTCCATCAGTTACGTACATCGAAGTGTCTTCTGGATTCTCAGAGTCTAAGCAGGGGTTCAAAGGAAAGAGTGAGTAACAGTGTTACCCAGCAAGTTCATTATATGCAAGGTGGGAAGTTTGATGCTCTATCTACCACCTCGGACGATACCCCCTTGGTACTATGCATTTTTCGTAAATATTTCTTCAAAGATTGATTTTAATTATCAAAAACTATGTCCATCAGCCTTCACAGGTTGACCAGAACTTCATGGAGTTCCTTTCCTGCCACGTTCGTAGCTCCTTCCTGGAACAGGGAGTAACATGTCACAATTCTTACACTCTGCAGAGGTGCGTTGCTTTACCCATGAGAGACCAACTCTTTGTTGCACAACTGGGCGTACTTTCCCGTCCACAATTCCATGATGTGGGGCCTAGTAGGTGATGCAAGCCAATCACTGCCCTCTCTGTGACCCCATATGTCTGCACGATCCTCCGGGGCTGACTACACCTCCGCTAAGCCTCCAACTAGGGCAAGCTATAACCCTGGTGAGTTCCCAAAGACTCTATGAAGTGGTGATGCCCCTGGTAAGCTCCCTAAAAGGCCCAACTATACCTCCGACAGCCACTCATAAATAATCTAGACACCAAAATCGTGGGGTCTAAGGGTGCCCACCCATATGTTGGATCCATACCAGGAATCCCAACGTCACGATAAGGTCATCTTGCCTCCATATGAAAGGAAGAAGTTACAACTGACTTCTCTGTCCCATTCCAAATCTCATGGTTAACGCGTATTATATGGTGCTAGAATCACTGATGTCATGGGTTGTTAAGCCTATGTGACTTACGCAATTGGAACCCTAAGTTCCGTTGCTCATCTTTATCACCACTTAGGATGATACTACATTTTATTTATTAGAGAAGATATCATTTTCTTTCTCCAGATCATAGATGATAACACACAATTTCAATATCTTTGATAAAGACTCTTCAAAAGACATGAGCAAGTTATGAACTTGCCTTGTGACTGCAAGGTAGTGAAGTCGGATGCTTCCACCTGACCTTGAGCTCCAGTTTCTACAAAGAACCATTATTTCCCGATAAGGACAATATTTAAAGAAGCAATATGCAATGCATAGTAATGTCATGCAATGATTTATTATTTGCTTCCTTGCATGTTTTACCCTTTTAGTAAAAGCTTACTATTTTATTTAATTGATAAAATATAAATATCATTCTATGAATTTATTTCATTTAAATATGTTATGAAATTCCTTTAAGGAATATAAGATTTATTTTCATCATACTAAATTTACTTTGCAAAAATACAAATTAGTATTTTTCTACAATAGTGTATTCATTTAGGATCTTAAAAGTGAATTTTATTCAATTTTAGGTGTTTGCCATATTTTTGTAAAAATTCAAAAGTAATTAGTATCCTTTTATTATTAACCCTAATTTTAATTGCCAAAAATTCTATTGATTATTTTTATTCAATAGAAAATATTTTTGTGAATTTATAGATATATTATTTGTATTTTTAGGATTTTTATTTATTTATCTAGAGTTATTTTTATCTCAGGGGTATATTTTTAATTACTTTCTTTTTAAATAATCTTATTAAGATACGGGCCTGACCCACTGGGCTGGCCCGGCCCAACTTAACCCAGCCCACCTGGCCTGGTTACACTCACCTGAGTGGTACTGGGCTGCCCACAGGCCCAGTACCCCCTCGCATGCTCACTCTTCTCCCCTCTCTCACTCTCTCGCGCACACGACCATCTCCTCCATCTGCCGCCGCCGCCACGCACGATTCTGGCCAAATCCGGTCGCTGTTGCCGCTGCCACGGTGCAGGGTGACTCAGTCGATGACGCTACATCATCTTGTCCAAGCAGATCCACGGTGGGTGCTTTCTCCTGGCCGTGCTGACCTCTGCCCTAGGCTAGGGTTAGGGTTTGCCACTTTGGAGCATCGGCGATGGTGCGCCGGTTCTTCACTGTGTTCACCGCTCTTCTCCGTTGGATCTAATCACGCGGTTGGTGCGGGTGTCAGCGCCCCTTCAGGATGCTCCCCGTGCCGTCGTTCCTGCTTCGTCGTCGGTCAACCTCTGCTTCCTCTTCGGTTCTTTTTGCGAGGCCCTTGAGTAAGATTGATTGGCTACTCCTCTTCTGTGCTCCACTCTACCTTGCTCAATACCCTTTGTGTGCCTCTAGTGGTAAATCCCTAATGGATTTTATGATTCGTTTAGGGTTCATCCCTCTGGCCTGAGCATGATAATTCTATTAGGACTGATTTTAGTGGTTATATTGTCCTGGATGTTTACCCCCTTATGATAGTGATGTGAATTTCACTGTGGTTTCATGAGCTTAGTTCTGACAGTGGTTCTATCAGTAATGTGCAGTTGATCTTTATACACTGATTTATGTTGATCTCTTACATTGGAGCGAAAATGGTACTCCTATGCTTCCCTGATTATAGAAATGCAACCATGATTATGATTCCTGAATATTTGTTTCAGGAAAATGATTAGTTCTTTTTTTTGTAAGTTAACTGATCAAATATCAGTAAAACATTGGCTTGGATTTAGATGTGACATTTGTGACACCTTCTTTAGAATGGTACACAAATGCTTGTACTTCTATTGCCAAAATCTTCCTGTCTTCAAGTTTGGCTGGTTAAGTGACTAAGAAGCTTCTGCTTGCTTTATTATCCTAACCTGCTATAGCCTATTAGCCTATGATGTTGGTTTGAGGCATGACTAGGAAGTACTATGATGTTTCTAGCTGTTTCTCAAAGATATGCTCGGATGCATGTATCAGCTGATGATCCTTGAATCTTTTTAAGAAATGATTGATTTTCTCACTGTCAAATATTGATCCTTAAGACCCTGAGATTACAGAGGTGCTACTCCATAGGAGATATGCCCTGAATCTAGGTCCAAGACTGCTGCTTATTTATAAATGTGGAGAAATTAATATATATCCAAGATCTATGATGCAAAGACTGAGATCTTGGTTTTGTTTGTAAAGATTTGCTATTGGCTTTCATTTAAATGCTTCTGGGATGAATCTACACCCCCACTTGGGTGTTTTTCTGAGAAGTTTAAGTAAAAATGATATGCTCATATGATTCTATGATGATCTGATCATGTGGTGATGTGATTTAAACTCACTAGATTGCTTGTTGTTTGATGATGTTGTGATGTAGCTTGCTACTTGATCTTGCTATGCACCACCTGGTGCTGTTCCTGTAACTTGATGCTTGATCTCTCTTTCCACCTGCTCCACCCCCTCCTTATGTTACCATCAGGTAGAGATTTGATGGTTGATGTGGTTAATTTGGTGGAGAAATGGGCTATGGTTTCAGCAAGTTCTATTGCCGTGTGTGTGACTGAGAAGAAGAGATAAACTTCTGTATTTCCTCTTCGACTAGTGCTCTGTGTGGTACCTTGTACTACTACTGGTAGCTTGACAACGCACCCCATGCAGTCAGTCGACTAAGCCGTGTGTGTGTGCTATGCATGTGGATCAGCTCAAGTAACTGGGTTGTTACTCTTACCTGTTTACTAATGGTCATCCTGGTGAAACCTATTTGTTTATCCACTTGACTTTTACTGTAACTTTTGCTATTAACTGAGAAGAACAGATACTTCACTATTGGTGAAACTTACCCTTTTATTTACTCAATGATGTACCAGGAATAGTGCACTTCACTATTCAACACTAAGAGTAAAATTACCTTACTAATCCCTAATCTCCTTTCTAGTTGTTTTTTCTTACTTGCAGGAACAAGATCTGGACTTCCAAGATTAGTGTAGGATAGATAGCTAGTATAGGTTCTACTTGTAACCTTCTTTGTAATTCTTTTGTAAAGGATCTTGTAAAGATGTTATTACAAGTTTAATAAAGTTAAATTTCTGTTCTGTGTAATCTTATACCTTTGATGTATTTGTCATCATTTGTGACCTCATTATAAAAAAAATAGAGAAATAAACATTATTTCTTATTTAATTCTTTTTCCTTGTCATTAAATTTTATTGTTGATTACTATTCCTTTCTTAAAATCAAACAATGTCAATAAGGTCTTCTTTTGGAAAACCCTTCAATATTAATAACTTCTAATATTCAAATAATTTCAAATTGATTTGAAATTTCAAATTTAAATTCCAAATAACTCCCCCAATTTCTTAATATTGACTAAAGATCATGTCAGAATTCATAGCAATCTCTAACAAGAGCTATTCCTACCTCCAGTTAGTGAAAGAAACTCTGATCCCTTTAGTGTTTTATTTGGCAAAAAATTTATCCAGATTTTACAGATGCATGCATGCACAAACTTATATTCCTATTTCTATCCTTCGTTGGATCCTAATGCTGGGATGTTACAGCATCGTCGAGCAATCCAAGCATATCCAGGAGCTCGATGATGAAAACAAGTTTCTGAAGAAGGACCTGGCCGAGGCCGTCAAGGGCCATGAGGAAACTATGAAGGCTATGCAAGAGTCTGCGGACGTCGAGATGCAGTGCCTGAAGGATGAGATTGCACAGCTCAAAGACCAGAACCAAGCTGCCAAAGAGCAAAATGCTAGGAGTCTTGAGAAGTTTAAGTCAGTCCAGAAGGAACGCGATGTCTTGGCGGAGACATGCATGCAAGCGGAAACGAGCATCTTTGGTAACCTTTCTCCGTCTTGGTCTTTTCTGTAAGTTGGACAACCATTTTACTTGTTTGTACTCATGGTTGAAATGGATCGTATGGGCACCTAGAGGGGGGGTGAATAGGTGCTACACCAATTTTTAATTCTTTTTCAATTTTAGGCTTAGCACAAAGGTAAATTCTCTAGATAAACTAATGTGTGGAATTTCCCTATATGCAAACCTATCTACTAGTGAGTAAGGAGCGAGTGGAAGAGGAACGAGTGAACCGAAGTGAAGCACGCGGAGACACAGGATTTGTTTGACCGCAGTTCCTTCCTTGTTAAGGGAAGTACGTCTGCGTTGGAGGGGTGGGCGGTACTAAGACCACCATGCCACAAAAGGCCTCACCCTGTTCTCCGATGGATCTCGCCACAACAGGCCTGATCCACCTTCCACTATAGGTACCCTTCGAGGCAGGCACCGGCGCCTTTACACAACTAGCGGGGCAACAACTCCACAACAACTTGGAGGCTCCCGAAATGACAACAAGCTGCCACAAGAACAAAGTTGTCAAATACAATAACACGATCTAGGTATTAACGAGAATACTAGATCAGGGATTTCTCCAAGTGAATGGAGGGAGTTGAAGCGCTTGATTCTTGATGTTGATGATGAACTTCTCCTCCTTCAATTCCACCAAAGATCAAGACCTTAGGGTGGTTGAAGTGGGAGATCGAGATTTAGAGCTCTTGCATAGGGTCTGGTCGAATTCAAATGAATCAAGAGTTCTGGATGTTGGGGAAGAAGGGTTACTTATACCCCCTTCCAAAAACCAGCCGTTGCACACTTTGGGGGTCGGATTATCCGGCCCAAGTGAGGGCCGGATTATCCGGTCTGGGGAAACTCCGCCCTAGACTCGGAATATCCGGCAGAAAATCCGCCCCCTCTCTGAGCGTCGCGCCGATCTTGCCCTTGATCAACTTCTGGGGGCTGGATTATCCGGCCCTATGCGAAGGCCGGATTATCCGGCCTAGGAAAGAAAAATCGCCCTAGTTTGGATTTTCCGGTAGAAAATCCGACCGGATACCGAGCGACACGCCTTGGCTCCTTTTGCTCGAAAACTGGGGGCCGGATTATCCGGCCCTTGCGAAACCCGGATTATCCGGCCTGGGGAGGAAAAACCGCCCCGGTTCGGATTTTTCAGGAGAAAATCCGACTGGACACAGAGCGACGCGCCTTGGCTTCCTTGAGAGATGAGGTAGGCCGGATTATCCGGCCCTTGGAGGGGCGGATTATCCGGCCCCCCTCAAAACTTCTTGCACACTTAGCACACATGAAAAGTCTCCATAGTATTGTTATCTAACACGCAAAATATAGGAAAACATGAAATATTCTTTCAATCTCCCCCTTTTTGGTGTTAGATGACAATACCAGGATTTGCAGGAGAAAGACACAAGACAAACTGAGATAACTATGGAAGGGACTCCCCCTCAATGTGTGCATAATAGAGTTTTGCATTGGAATACAAATGCACACAAATGAATGAATCTATTCCATAGACAAAAGGGCAAAAACACATACCACCGAAGTAGAGAATAGGCATCCTTGACATAAATCACAATTATTATTGGATAACCATTATGAGCGCGCGCCTTCCGTGATAAACCACCAGCAATAGGATATGAATAGATATAACGATGAGCATAATCCATGATATGAAGTCCATAGGTATCATCCAGACAACCACATAAAGTCTCAACCACAAATCACAAACCACGAATATAGAACTTCAACGCTAAATGGGCATAAGCAGGAAATAACGAATAAAAAGTGCAAGTGCTTATGCCCGACCCATGCAAATCCACGGACAACCTAATAGAACTACTTCTCCCCCTTTGGCATCGAGACACCAAAAAGGGAGAAGAGCGATGCTAGCACCCCATGGGATCACTCGTCATAGTCCTCGTCCTCGTCCTCATGCTCTTCCTCATCCTCATCTTCAAGCTCCTCAGTGTCACCTTCCTCATCATCAGCATCAGCAGCAGGCGCAGAGGGGAACAAGTGACGCTCCAGCTCACCATAGTTCAGCCCGGAGGAAGAGTTCCACCGAGCATATGGAGTGGGAGGTGTAGGAGCCGGAGGAGCACCCAAAGCGCCAGACACATGGTGGAGAATGAGCTGCTGGGAGTGAACCAACTCATGGCGCTGCCTGTAGGCCGGAAAATCCGGTGGCCGGAGAGGCTCCAGGGAGGGTGAGGGGCGGCAGGCGGCGGCTGGGGAGAAGGAGAGGGCTGGGGGAGAAGTGCTGCTCGATATGATCCCTTCCCCCCGAGCCCTGCCCTTTAAGATCGAATCCGCCAGGGCCGGATTATCCGGCCAACACTTGGGCCGGATTATCCGGCCTAAAATCTGGGATTCTGTTATACACAGAACCAGGCCCGCGCGTCCCCAAACAACACCCCCACAAGGTGTACAAGGGACTTGTGTTCAAGAATAGATGTCTTAGGGGTAGGGAAGGCTTAGGATTGAGAATGCCAAACTGAGATGGTACTAGACACTCAAAATTGCAAAATCTAAATCAAATAAAAGCCAAGATTGAGTGTGATTCCCATAAGAACATGAGAGAGCAAATAACATCCAAAAATATCCAATTCTCCACAAGTGAGAGGGCGGTGGCCGAAGTGAGGGCTTAGGATATCGTCTACATATAGTTGGCATACGAAGAGCTCCCCCTTAACCTTCTTAGTAAAAAGAGTGGGGTCGATTTGCCCAACTTCGAAGCCACGATCTAACAAAATCTCTTTAAGGTGCTCATACCACGCACGTGGGGCTTGTTTAAGGCCATAGAGTGCCTTATCGAGTTTGTAGACATGGTTCAAGAAGTTAGAATCCTCAAACCCCGGGGGTTGCTTTACGTATACCAACTCATGTAGAGGACCGTTAAGGAAGGCACTCTTGAAGTCCATTTGGTGCAACTTAAAGTTGTTATGAGCAGCATAAGCAAGTAGGATACGGATGGACTCAAGGCGAGCCACAAGAGCATAAGTCTCGCCGAAGTCGATGCCCTTAACTTGTGAGTAACCTTGTGCCACAAGTCTTGCCTTGTTCCTCACAACAATGTCATTCTCATCCTGCTTGTTCTTGAAAATCCACTTGGTGCCAATAACATTGCGGCACTCTTTGGGTTTCTCCACTAGTTTCTAGACTTTGTTGCGCTCGAAATTATTCAATTCTTCATGCATAGCAACAACCCAGTCTGGGTCTTCAAGAGCTTCAAAGACCTTCTTAGGTTCCACCATGGAGATATGAGCTTGATGCTCACCAAAACTGGCCAATTCTCTTCTAGTAGACACCCTTCGTTGAAGGTCACCAACAACCTTGTCGAGAGTGTGACCCCTCAACTCAAGGTTACGATCAGCCTGAGACTTGCGACGAAGTTCAATAAGTTTGTTGTCTCTTGGTGGAGGAGATTCATCACTTGAGTCTTCATTGGAGGCATTTTCTCCGCCTTGATCAGTAGCTGGAACATCAGTAGCAGGTGGTGGAGATGCATGCCCTTGAGGTGAGTCCGTAGCCATAACAGGAGGCTGCAGAACTGGAGAGTCAGGGCCGGATAATCCGGCCGAAGAAGTGGCCGGATAATCCGGCCTGGAAGGACTTGCAGCAGCATCATCAGGAAGCCTGGGCCTTTATTGACCTGGCGAGGAGCCGGATAATCCGGGGTCAGCCAGAAAATCCGGCCTGGAGCTTGTGCTGATATCTTCACCACCAGGAGCTGCGTGGATAGCTGAAGCGGGGTGGCCGGATAATCTGATATCCACCGGAAAATCCGGCCTGGAGCTTTCTGGAGCATCTTGACCTTCAGCAGTTGATGGAGATGGTGTAGAAGTTGCCCTCGTGGTTGGAGCATGTTGCGTATGTGTAGATGAGGGCTCTATATGAGTAGAGCATTGTCCTTCGATGCGCCACAAGGTTCCTCAATGGGGTGGAAGAATCCCACGCCCATTCTTCTTATGGCATCTTGGGGTATTTCAACATCTGCATCACAAACACCAACTTGCTCCGCACGGGAACCGTCATTTTCCTCGAACACCACACTACAAGATTCTACAACAGTTCTGGAGAGCTTATTGTAGACTCTATAAGTGTGGGATTCGGCACCATAACCAACAAAAATACCTTCTAGAGCCTTAGATTCAAACTTAGATAAACGAACTCTTTTAATAAGAAAGAAACACTTACACCCGAATACCCGAAAGTATGAGATGTTTGGCTTGTTACCGATAAGTATTTCATACGGAGTCTTGTCCAAAATCTTGCGAAGGTATAAACGATTGGATGAATGACAAGCAGTAGAGATTGCTTCAGCCCAGAAGTTATATGGAGATTTGAATTCGGCCAACAATGATCTTGCCATGTCCATTAGAGTTCGATTCTTCCTCTCGGCTACACCATTTTGTTGAGGGGTGTACGCAGCGGAATATTGATGTCTTATCCCCTCTTCACTTAGGAACTCATTTAAGGTGTAGTTCTTGAACTCCGAGCCGTTATCACTCCTTATAGCCAGAATGGGGACGTTGTGTTGATGTTGAACCTCGTTGGCGAAGTCGATGACAGTTTGTTGAGTTTCACTCTTCAACTTGAAGAAATAAACCCAAGTGTATCTTGAGTAATCATCAACAATCACTAGACAATACTTCTTCCCATCGAGGCTTGCATGAGATGGAGGTCCAAAAAGATCCACATGAAGAAGCTCCAAGATCCTTTTTGAAGAGATAATAGTTTTCCTTTGATGAGGAGAATCATGCATTTTCCCTTCAACACACGCCCTGCAGACATGATCTTTGGCAAAAGAGACATTTTCTTTTAGTCCAAGAATGTGGCCACCCTTGTGGAGACTTTGCAAAGTTCTCATATTGACGTGGGCTAGTCGGTGATGCCATAGCCAACCCGCGTCAGCCTTTCCGAAAAGACACATCGGACCTGTAGTGGTTTTCCCCGAAAGTCTACCACGCATGTGTCGTTTCGACATATCCCACGAAAGCGACTTTTAGAGACTTGCTCCACAAAAGTACCACCAAATCAGCATCAATGTAAACTGCAAAGCCCATCTTACCAAGGGTACGAACAGAAATTAAGTTATACCCGAGGGTCTCAACAAGCATGACGTCCACGAGAGAGATATCGTGAGCCACCACAACTTTGCCGAGACCCAATACCTCAGATTTTGACTTGTCACCATAGGAGACGGTAATGTGATCAAGGTTCGGCCGCATCTTCGTGATGATCTCCTTGCTTCCGGTCATGTGACTCGTACAACCGCTATCGAGTACCCATTTAGAACCACCGGAAGCATAGCCCTGCAAGAGAATTACTTCTTGGTTTTAGGTACCCATTTTTCAATGGGTCCTCTCATGTTAGTAACAAGGGTCTTGGGAACCCAAATAGACCAAGGAACGTAACAATCATAAGGCCCTACATAACTAGCATAAACATCACCATAAGAATCACAATATAGTTTGAAGTTAGGATTGTTGATCCCTGCAAAACCATCATAATTAGTCTTGTCATTGGTAATGTTGCTAGTCTTCGATTGAGCAGTCTTGTTCTTCTTGTTTTTCTTGCTCTTTGTCTTGGGTATGTAACCAAGACCTTCTTTACTGTTGCTTGACCTTTGCCTGCTCAGTATCTCTTCAATAACCCCTTTACCTTTGTGTTGAGAACTCCTTGCAAGATCTTATTTTCCAAAGGATGAAGATGGGGTACTTGGTACATTATACCGTTTCAATTGAGTTTGGAGCTGGTCATGAGACTCATTTAGAGTAGAATGATCACTCTTCAATGCCTTGTGAGCACTTTCAAGATCATCAAACTTCTCCAAAAGTCTAGCATGAATAGCCCCAAAATCAATCTTTTCTTTCTTCAGTTTCTTTACCTTGGCAAGGGCATGGTCACGTTCTTTAATGAGCTGAGCTACAACTTCTTCTTGTGACTCCTCTAGGGATTCGAGTCTTTCTTCCAAAGAAACCCGAGTTTCCTCTTCCTCTTCCAAGGCATTCTTCAAAGAGGCTATCTCCAAAGCATCTTCTCTTTCAATTCTGCCCTTTTCTTCAAGTAGATCTTCGGCTCGAGCAAGTTGACTCATAAGAGTATCAAAATGGAGTTTGTGCTCACCTTGTAGGTTAGTAAAAAAAGTATCCAAGGCAATAACTTCTTCTTTCATTTCAAGACTGTCATGATCATCCATATCCAAAATTATGTTAGTCTTAGAAAATGAGGAGTTAGAAGTCGATACCTCGGATCCTCTTGCCATTAGGCAAGTGGCGTTGTTTTTGATGGCGTTCTCGTTCGGCGAGTCGAAGAGAGAGGAGGGAGTCGATGTGGTGGCTATAGCAGCCACTTCACGGGAACTATCATCATCCTCTTCATCTTCACTTGCGGAGGAGTATTCCTCTTGAGCTACAAGGACCATCTTGGGTTGCTTCTTGAAAGGACCATTCTTCTTAGCAAATGGCTTCCTCTTAGGAACTTTGGATTTCTCTTTGAGAATGAGCCTGCCACCATTGTCTTCTCTATTTTCATAAGGACACTCGGCTACAAAGTGCAGTCTATATCCACAGTTGAAGCAAGTTCTCAATCTTGGGCCACTTTCTCTTCTTCCATTTGACCCGTTCTTGCGCTCAAGTTCAGACTTGGCTTTGGCAGGGTCCTTCCAAAAGTTCCTTGCATAGAATGCCATGTACTCACCATGAGCACGTTTGACCTCATCGGGGCAGTCCATGGATATCCTCTCAAATGCTCCTTCATCATCCTCTTGCTCAGCAATATTGGCTTTGAGAGCCACATTGACACCCTTTTGCATTCCAATGGCCCGTGCACGGGCATCTTCAACATTCTTTGCCGCCACTTTGAATGACGCCATTTCTTGCATGACTTCATTGGATGTCATTTGATGATAGTTGTGTATACCTTGCAAGCTCTTCAAATTTGTCGGTTCGAAAGGCATTAAGGCACTCACATACTTCCTTTTTATCCATGCATCATCAATGTGAGTGGCCCCATGCTTCCGAAATGTTGTTGCGATGCCCTTGAGTCTTCTATACATGTCCTCATGGTTTTCACCATCCAACATGTAGAATCCTCACCAAGTTACTAAGGGCATCATACCGGTTTCTTCTCATGCTTTCATTTCCAACAAAAAGGTCCGTAAGAGCATCCCACGCCTCTTTAGCCGTGTTGAGATGTTCAATGTGTGGCATGTCCTTGGGACCCACACCCAGCTGTATCATGTGGAGAGCAGTGGCATTCAACTGGCTAGCCACAACTTCCCTTCTTGTTAGATTGGTTTGATCTCCAACATGAAGACCTTCTTCAATGATCCTCCACAATTCAATAGAGGAGCTACAAACATGAGATTTCATTAGAAATTGCCATTGAAGGAAATATGCCCTGAGAGGCAATAATAAAGTTGTTATTATGTATTCCTTGTATATGATAGATGTTTATTTTGCATGCTATAATTGTATTGATAGGAAACATTAATACATGTGTGTTTAATAAACAAAAAGGGTTCCTAGTTATGCCTCTCTTATAGACTAGCTTGTTGATTAACAAGATGATCAAGGTTTCCTGATCATGGACATTGGATGTTGTTAATAACAAGGTCACAACATTTGTGAAATGATGTGATGAACATTCATCCGAAGTATAGCATTACGATCAAGTCATTATGTTTATATTGCTATAACATCATACGAAGTAATATTTATCCTTAGACCATGAGATCATGTTAATTGCTAACACCTGAAGAGTATCTTGATAACATCAAACGTCACACGTAACAGGTGGTGACTATAAAGATGGGTTCAAGATTACGAAGGTGTTATGTTGAGGCTCATGGATCAAGAGTGGAATTTGTCAATCCAGATGGCGGATAGATATACTGGGCCCTCTCGGTGATATCACATTAGGATAGCTTGCAAGCAAGTGATGTGATCACTAGAATGTTATATCAGAACGAGAAAAGAGTGCATGTCGAACGAGATCAAACTAGGTATGGAGATACCGATGATCGAATCTCGGACATGTAATATATCGAGAGACAAAGGGATTTAGTTACAAGCATTAAAGGTTCTCACGATCACAGAGTCATCGTTGAATGTGTAGGAGTCGAGACGGATCTCCAGGTCCCGCTGCTGATTATTGATCAGAGAAGGGTCTCGATCATGTCTGCATTATTCGCGAACCGTAGGGTGGCACACTTAAGAGTTACCGGACACCATTTTGGAGCACATATGTTTCAGACGAAAGTATTGCAAAGCGCAGGAATTGTTTCAATAGAAACCGGAAATTGTTTCGGGTGAAATTGCAGAAGGTGTTTCTGCATGTGATATTGAAATATTGCAAGGGGCTATATGTGAATGTTTGTTAATTAAAGTAATTAACAAAATTCTGAATAAATTTAATAAAAGAGTTTTATTAAATGAGAGAGCATTAAATTTGGAGAAATTTAATGCATTTAAAGTGGAGACTTTAAAAGGGAATGTGAAGAGGTATTTTAATGTGGAGGAGTTACCACCACATGAATGGGGGAGGTGAGGGGTCACCCCCCCCCACGCGTCGGCCATGGAGAGAGGGGCACCCCCCTCCTCCTATAAAAGGCCACCCATTCCCTCCATCCTCACACCTCCTTGTGAAGGATCTCTCTCCCCCTCTAGAATTATTCCCCCATGGTCTCGGATTAGTGAGATACATGTTACCGGTGGCATTTCGTCTGGAAGGAGTTGCTGCTTCCGCTGGATCTCTGGAGGGAGGAGGTGGAGGTTGTCCGGTGGCTTGAACGTGTGCGAAAAGCGGATGCGCTTGAGTTACGGCGCTCGGACTTCCTCACGATCTTGAGATCGGCAAGTGTACGACTACATCAACCACGAGTTCCTACTCGTTAACAAAGCTCGTTGTCTTCGAGGGTAAGTTCTCCATGGATGTATGTCCACCCGTTGCTCTGTATCTAGTAGATAGATCTCGGCGTATAGTTCTCATCGTAGGAAAATTTTTGTTTTCTATGTTGCGGACCCAACAGTGCTATCAGAGCCAGATCTATGCGTAGGTGCTTTGCACGGGTAGTACACATATGTTTATATGTGGGCGATGATGATCATGTTATTGCATCTTCTATGTACTTTGGATATTGTTGGCATAGTGGGATGAAGCGGCCCGGACCAACCTTACATGTCATCGTACATGAGACCGGTTCCACGACTGACATGCAACTAGTTTTGCATAAGTGGCTAGCGGGTGTCTGTCTCTCCTACTATAGTCAATATCTGATTTACAACGAGTTGCTAATAACTTGGTTATCCTCGTTGTGGTTCATGTTCGTAGGTTAGACCGGTTCTATCTCCGAAAGCCCTAAGCCACGTAAAACTTGCAATTGATAAATTAGAGGCGTCTAGTTTAGATCGTTGATGGGCTAGTGTTTTGATATGGTATTGTTGTAAGTAGATGTATGATAGATACTCTTACAACTCACTTAATGTGTAAGTTCCATAGACCTTGGCCTTACACACAAAGGAATGATAGAGATCATACCACGATGCAAATGATAGAGATCAAATGCATGGACCATATCACCTCACTTCACACATTAGCATCTTATATTGCTAGTTTGGCGCTTTTGGTAGCATTATAAGATGATCCCTCATTTAGATATCAAGATAAAATGTGTTCTTCCTTAAGTATGCACCGTTTTGTGGATCGTGTTTTGAGGCATCACGTGATGATCGGGTGTTCTCGACTCTACGCTTTCATACAACGAGTGTAAGACAGTTTTACACACGCAAATACTAAGGTTCTTACTTGACGAGCCTAGCATGTACAGACATGGCCTCGGAACACGGACCGAAAGGTTAAGCATGAGTCATATAGTTGATATGATGCCCATATAGATGCTCGCTTTTGAAGCTACACCGACTCACGTGATGATCGGACATGGTGTAGTGGATTTGGTTCATGTAATCACCAAAAGGACACGAGGGATGTCGTTTTTGAGTGGGAGTTCATTAGTAATTTGGATTAGTTGAACTCAATCTGTCATAAACTTAGTCTAAATATACTTTACAAATTCTGTTGTAGATGGCACCACCTGCTTTTAATTTCAATGTGTTCATGGAGAAAGAGAAACTTGTTGCGAATGGTAGCAACTTCACCAACTGGACTATGAATTTGAGGATTCTCCTCACTGCTGCACAAAAGCAATATGTGCTAGATGCGCCGCTAGGCCCCCCACCAGCTCCTGATGCCCCGACGAGGAAAAGAACGCGTCTATATAACTCGTTAGGAGGACCACAACTTAGTTCATTGCATCTTGTATGGGCTAGAGCCAGAACTTCAAAGCGTTTCAAAATGGCAATGCCTTTGATACCATGGGAGAATTGAAAATGATTTTCGATACCCATGCTGCCGTGAGAGAGTTATAATGCTACGTAAAAGTTCTTTAGCTGCATGATGGAGGAAAACAGCTCGTTAGTGAGCACGTACTCAAAATGTCCGGTACGCCGATAAGCTTGTGTCCTTGGGAATAACGATTCCCATTGACTTAGGCATACATCGTGTTCTCCAATCTCGCCACCTAGCTACAAGAGCTTCATGATGAACTATAATATGCGGGGCATGAAGAAGTCTCTTCGAGCTTACACAATGCTTAAGACTGCAGAAGTGGAGATTAGGAAAGAACATCAAGTGTTGATGATCAATAGGACCACCAGTTTCAAGAAGGACAAGAAAGGCAAGCAGAAGGGAAAGAAGGGCGGCAAATCTGTTGTCGCGCCTGAAAAGAAACCCCGAGCTGGCCCTAAGTCTGACACCGAGTGCTACTATTGCAAGGGGACTGGCCATTGAAGAATCGCCCCAAGTATTTGGCGGACAAGAAGGCAAAGGCAAACAAAGGTATATGTGATATACATGTTATTGATGTACTTGACTAGTACTGCAGAGCACCGGGTATTTGATACGGGATCGGTTGCTAATATATGTAACTCGGTTCAGGGGCTGCGGAACAAGCGACAACTAGCAAGGTATGAGGTCACGATGCGGGTCGGCAATGGATCAAGAGTTGATGTAATCGCCGTCGGAACGCTCCATATGCCGTCGGTATTAGTTATAAACCTGAATAATTGTTATTTGGTGCCTGCACTGAGCATGAACATTGTATCCGGATCGTGTTTGATGCAAAGTGGTTATTCGTTTAAATCTGAAAACAATGGTTGTTCGATTTATATGAATAATATCTTTTATGGTCATGCACCTATGTTGAATGGTTTATTTCTGTTGGATCTCGATAGTAGTATTACGCATATTCATAATGTTGATGCTAAAAGGATTAAACTTGATAATGATATATCTACATATATGTGGCACTGCCGTCTAGGTCATATTGGCGTTAAACGCATGAAGAAACTCCATTCTGATGGACTTTTGGAATCACTTGATTTTGAATCATTTGATACATGTGAGCCATGCCTTATGGGCAAGATGACTAGAACGTCGTTTTCCGGTTCAATGGAACGCATGATTTATTGGAAATCATACATACTGATGTGTGGACCAATGAGTGTGTCAGCGCGAGGTGGATATCGTTATTTTGTTACTTTCACGGATGATTTGAGTAGATACGGGTATATCTATTTGATGAAACATAAGTCTGAAACCTTTGAAAGGTTCAAAGAATTTCAAAATGAAGTGGAAAATCATCATAACAGAAAGATCAAATTTCTGCGGTCCGACCGCGGAGGAGAGTATCTTAGTTACGAGTTTAGCACACATATGAAAGACAGTGGAATAGTTTCACAACTCACGCCTGCCGGAACACCACAACATAATGGTGTGTCAGAACGTCGTAATCGTACTTTATTGGATATGGTTCGATCTATGATGTCTCTGACTGACTTGCCACTGTTATTTTGGGGTTATGCACTGGAAACCGCTGCATTCACTTTAAATAGGGCACCATCTAAATCCGTTGAAAAGACACCGTATGAATTATGTTTGGAAACAAACCTAAGCTGTCATTTCTTAAAGTTTGGGGATGCGATGTTTATGTGAAGAAACTTCAACTGGATAAACTCGAACCCAAAGCGGAAAATGCGTCTTCATAGGATACCCTAAGGAAACGATTGGGTATTGTTGGAGATATGCCCAACAAGCAATAATAAAGTGGTTATTATTATATCTTTATGTTTATGATAAATGTTTACATCCCATGCTATAATTGTATTAACCGGAAACATTAATACTTGTGTGTTTTGTAAACATAAAAGTGTCCCTAGTAAGCCTCTTGTTAAACTAACTTGTTGATTGATGGATGATCATGGTTTCCTGATCATGGACATTGGATGTCATTAATAACAAGATCATATCATTAGGAGAATGATGTAATGGACACACACCCATAGTAAGCATACCATAAGATCAAGTCATTAAGTTTGTTTTGCTACAAGCTTTTCAAATGCATAGTAACCTAATCCTTCGACCATGAGGTTATGTTAATCACCATCACCGGATGGATACTTTTATGACATCAAACACCACTTCGTAACTGGGTGGTTATAAAGGTGTCATTGGGTATTCTGAAAGTATGTGTTGAAGCGCATGGACCAAGATTGGGATTTGTCCATCCATATGACGGATAGATATGCTCTGGGCCCTCTCGGTGGAATGTCATCTAGTTAGCTTACAAGCATGTGACTAGGTCACAAGGGATGACATATCATGGAACGAGTAAAGAGTACTTATCAGTAACGAGGTAGAACAAGGTATGGAGATACCGACGATTAAACCTCGGATAAGTAGAGCATTGCGTGACAAAGGGAATTGGTTTCGTATGTTAATGGTTCTATCGATCACGAAGTCATCGTTGAGTATGTGGGAGCCATTATGGATCTCCAGATCCCGCTAATGGTTATTGATCGGAGATGTGTCTCCATCATGTCTACATGTTCACGAACCATAGGGTGACACACTTAAGGTTCAGAGTTGTTTTAAGTAGATATGGAATGTGCGTTGGAGACCGAATGTTGTTCGGAGTCTCGGATTGGATCCGGGACATCACGAGGAGATCCAGAATTGTCCGGGGAATAAGATTCATATATTGGGGATCATTTTCTAAGTTAGGAAATGTTCCGGAGTATTTGTATGGGGATTCTAGAAGGTTTCGGAATGATCCGGAAGGTTCTAGAAGATTTCTTGGAGTTTACTTGAAAACCAAGAAAGGATCAAGGAATCCTTGTGGGGTAAGACAAGGATTCATGGGGGAGTAGGACTCTCCCCCCACCTCCTTGATCCGCCGGCCAAGGGAGAGGGGAGTCCTACAAGGACTCCACCTCCCCATGGCGCCTCCCTCCTTTAAATAGAGGGGTGGAGGCACAAACCCCCTTGCCCCTTCTATTCTCTAGATCTCAAGTTGCCTCTCTCCTCCTTCTTCCCTCTGCTCTGGCTTAGGCGAAGCCCTGCAGAATTCTCTACTCCACCACCACCACCATGCCGTCGTGCTGCTGGGATTCCATGGAGATATCTACTACCTCCATGCTTTCATTTGGAGCAGGGAGAGGAAGGTCCGCTTCGACTCCGCATGTGTGACCGATCATGGAAGCGCCGAGAACGCTACGGAAGGATCGTCTACTCTATCTTGAGATCGGCAAGTGATCGACTACATCAACCACGAGATCCGATCTCGTAACGCTTTCGGGTCTACAAGGGTTAGTACAGATCTATCTCGTTGCACATATCTAATAGATTTGATCTTGGCTTTTATCTAGATTAGATCTGGGTTTTGTTCGTTCTTGCGATAGAATTTTTTTGTTTTCCATGCTACGAACCCATCAGTGGTATCAGAGTCGTGTCTATGCGTAGATCTGTTGCACGAGTAGAACACAATGGTTTTATGGGCGTTGGTGCTCGTGCCGTCTTTTGCTTTGTGTACTTTGCATCTTGCGGTATGGTGGGATGAAGCTCGGTTAACCTTACATGTCATCGCACATGAGACTTGCTCCACGCTTGACGCAACTCAGATTGCACAAGTGGCTTTATGGGTGTCTGCTCTCCCATCATAGTATAGATCCAATCTACACTTTGCACTTGATAGCACTTGTATCAACGTTGTGGTTCAGTTTCGTAGGTAAGATCCGTTCTTATTCGAAAGCCCCAAACCACGTAAAATATGCAAAGAAAATTAGAGGCGTCTAACTTGTTTTTGCAGGGTTTTTGTGATGTGATATGGCCATCATGTGATTGTGATTATATTTGATGTATGCAATGATCCTTGTTGTAATATGGCAACCGGCAGGAGCCTAATGGTTGTCTTTAATTCTGTTAAGACCTGCGTGTCTATTCATCTTGTAATAGCTTTATTCCAAGTAGTTGTAATAGTTGCTAGTGATGATGGACAACCATGAAGCGCCATCGACCTTGACGCCTTAATGCTGGTGATGATGGAGATCATGTCTGTGCTTTGGAGATGGAGATCAAAGGCATAAGAAGAAAGGGCCATATCATATCACACTAATTATGAATTGCCTATGATGTTAATCCTTTATGCATCTTGTATTGCTTAGATCGCGCCGGTAGCATTATAAGATGATCCCTCTCACTAAATATCAAGTAATAAAGTGTTCGTCCTTAGTAGGCACCGTTGCTAAGACTCGCTGCTTCAAGCATCTCGTGATGATCGGTGTGATAGATTCTACGTGTGCATACAACGGTGCAAGATTTGCACATGCGGATACTAAGGTTAACCTTGACGAGCCTAGCATGTACAGACATGGTCTCGGAACACGGAATACCGAAAGGTAAAACATGAGTCATATGGATGATATGATGAACATGTTGATTGTTCGCCTTTAAAGCTACATCATCTCACGTGATGATCGGACTTGGTGTAGTGGATTTGGTTCGTGTAATCACTAAAACAACTCGAGGGATGTTGTTTTGAGTGGGAGTTCATTTGTAATTTGGATTAGTCAAACTCAATTTATCATAAACACAATCAAAGTGAATTTGCATAGTTTGTTGTAGTCATTGGCATCCGTTCACCACCTTATGCTTAGTTATAGTTGAGATAGTGGAACTACAGAAATTCTGGATATTTGCTTTACAAACTGGTATCGTATTGTTTTGAGTGTCAATCTAAAGTTTAAAAGTCATGTTGTAAACTTTCAGCAAACTCCGTTTACTCTGTGAAGTTTAATAAACAGTATTAAATCAAGAGTAACAATTCCAGTGTTAGTATCTAATGTATCATGTTTGCCTCCATGATTCTTGATACTCAAAAGATTGTTTTAATATCAAGTTTATCTAAGAGCAAAGCAATGTTTGTAAAACCATCATATGTGAAAGGTATTGCGATATCTAAAACAATGTGTTGGTTACAACATGATAGAGTATACATCCTCATATTTGATGAGAATTTGTGAAGGTTGGAGATGCTAGTCGTCCTAATCCTCCAAAAGGTTTTGGAAAAGAAACATTATACTCGCATTCACCTTTATAAGCTATAGCAGCTTGATCATGAAAGTTGTCATGATACGGATGAATAGAAGATGTAAGTAAAATGTTTACTACACTAAAAGATTACTAAAGAATGGAATTTTGAAAGAATGCCAAACATTTGATGAAGGTGATCCACTTCAAAGTGCAAGTCCAAAGGTATTAGTATTTGACTATACACACTTTGTACTATGTGTCATGTGAATGACACCACTATTGATGTTGATAGATTCTTTTAAAAAGAAAAGGAATTGTTGAAAGAGAATCTATAAAATATTTGGCAGAAAAGAAAAGATTGGAGATGTCCAACTTAGGTATATAGAAGATACATGTTATGGCTGTATTCCTTGGTTGTTAAACAATGTGGTTCTGCGGTATTGGATACCGAATTGGTTGGTATGAAGTGTCATACAGGACAACACAATTCATGAACTGCAATGGCCTAAGTAACTAGCAAGAGAATATGTGATGATGTTCATCAAAAACAAACAAAGGGTTGTTGTGTTGCTCGTTAACATCAAAGCTTGCCTTCAAGATTTGTTTCAATAATTGTTATTTTGATCAGGTATTATGACGACAAAAGGTTGTTCAAATAATTACCTTATTCCATAATAGATGGATGATATACAAGTCTGATTGGAGAAATAACAACCATAAAACTAATGCTAAAATGTCGCAAGACAAATAATTGGAAGATCACTTGCGAAGTGACATCACCGTTTAAATTATATTAGGGATACATGAAGAAACTCCATGTTGATGGATTTTTGGAGTCTTTGATTTTGATCAAATGACGCTTGTGATACTTTCCTGGAGATAATTAAAACTCCGTTCGTAGGCCAAAAGAGGAACGGACGACTAACTGATTGGAATTTGTACATATTGATGTATATAGTTCATTATGTGTAGTCGTGGGCGATGGATTTCAACTTCATATGCTTTCTCCGAAGATTTGAGTGAGTATATGTATATACTTACTCAATAAGGAAGAAGTATGAAACATTTGAAAATGTTCAAAGACTTTCAAGATGAAGTGGAAAAAATTATTGTAACAAGAAAATAAAAAAAAGTTTATGATTGGATCATAAAGAAAGATGTTTGAGTTACAAGTTTAGCAAAACACCTAAGATTTGAGGAATCGTTCCATGGATTTGCATTTCCCAAAACACCATAGGAGTATGGAGTGTTCAAGATATGTAATGAAACCTTGTTTGACATGGTAAGATCAAAGGTGTCATTTATAAAACTGCCATTATATTTTAAAAGATTAAAGCTTTAGTGACTACCGCTTTTACACTGAAAAGAGCTCCATCGTGATCCGTTGAAATGACACCATATAAGTCATGGTTTGGGATAAAACCCAGGTTGTCCTTTCTTAATTTTTTTGGTATGCTAGGCATAAGTAAAGTGTTTACAACCAAAGTCGGATGAGCATGTCTTTGTAGGTTATTTCGAATAACCATTGGGTATTCCTCCATAACACCGAAGACAAAAGTGTTTGTCACTTAGAATGTCGAGTTTCTTGAGAAGGAATTTTTGGTGAAAAGTTAAGTGGGAGGACAATAGAACTTTGACAAGGTTGTTGAACCTTGGCTAATATGTGCTGAGTTGCACAGCATCGGTAAGTGTCCCGGAGGCAGCAACAATGCTCATGGCTCACGTGCCTCAAAGGTTGTGGTCACGGAGATCTAAGTTACTATTGAACCAAGTAGGTCGGGTAAGTAATCAAATGCCAAGATTTGAGAGTTAAATCATTGTTGTTTGACAATGATGAACCGACTACATGCAAATAATCAATGATGGGCCCTGACTTCGTTAAGTGGCTTGAAGCCATAAAATCCGTGATAATTCCATACACGACAAATCAAGCTTTGAATTTGAAAGACCCTCTGGAAAGGTGCAAGACCTTACAGTCGTATATGGATCTATAAAGAAATAGACATGGATGTTTCACATCTATGAAATAGTCGACATGTCGGAAAGAGTTTACGACAATGTTCAAGGAATTGACTATGATAAGATTTGATCTTTCGTAGCGATATTTAGTCTGGACGGATTAATGTAGCAACCACTACATATATTTTGGTATATGGTAGTTGAACAAACAAAACAAGTAAGATGTTGAATGAGTTCAATATGGAAACAACAAGAAAGGTTCTTGACGCACGGAAAGGACTGAATCAAGATTCAAGTGTGTTGACACGAGATTCAAGTGTTTTGACACTTGGTGAAATCACAAGAATATTTTGATCAATCATTCTTTGAGATGTACACATCTAGATATGTCCTATGCTCTAAATGTTATGAGCATATACCAGAATGACTCATAAGATGATCATTGGACAATAGTAGGGCTATTCCTATGATCTTTGGAAGAACTAAGAATATATTATTTATATAGTGGTGACAAATAGTTCATTGTAAATTGTTACATTGATACTAGTTTTGTCGCAAATTAAGTTTATCTCAATTTAAACTATGGGTGGCACAATGTAATGGAAAGGAAGTTCCATAACGGATTTGGTTGAGTACCAAAGTTAAAACATTATGACAGATACTACAACAAAAGGCTAAGTATATGACTGCTATTGTAGCAGCAAATGAGGGCATTCGTCCAAGTAGTTTGTTATCAAACTAGGTGTGGTTCATAGCGGGATAATACTATGAAGATACATTGTATGACAATTGTATCAACATGATTTAATCCCAAGGAACTAAAGGTCTCACCAAAGGACCAAATTTATACAATGCCATCTCATTGGAGAATGAATAATGCGTAGAGACGCAAGGACACGCAAATACACACGGACCTGGAAGTGTCAGATCCGAAGATTATGTTTACCACTAGCAATAGTGTCTATACAACACCAGAAAGCCATAGGTGTTGAATGCACAAGTTTTTAACTAGATTATTGACTCTAGTGCAAGTGGGAGACTGTTGGAGATATGCCCAAGAGGCAATAATAAAGTGGTTATTATTATATCTTTATGTTTATGATAAATGTTTACATCCCATGCTATAATTTTATTAACCGGAAACATTAATACTTGTGTGTTTTGTAAACATAAAAGAGTCCCTAGTAAGCCTCTTGTTAAACTAGCTTGTTGGTTGATGGATGATCATGGTTTCCTGATCATGGACATTGCATGTCGTTAATAACAAGATCATATCATTAGGAGAATGATGTAATGGACACACACCCATAGTAAGCATAGCATAAGATCAAGTCATTAAGTTCGTTTTGCTACAAGCTTTTCAAATGCATAGTAACCTAATCCTTCGACCATGAGGTTATGTTAATCACCATCACCGGATGGATACTTTGATGACATCAAACACCGCTTCGTAACTGGGTGGTTATAAAGGTGTCATTGGGTATTCTGAAAGTATGTGTTGAAGCGCATGGACCAAGATTGGGATTTGTCCATCCATATGACGGATAGATATGCTCTGGGCCCTCTCGGTGGAATGTCATCTAGTTAGCTTGCAAGCATGTGACTAGGTCACAAGGGATGACATATCATGGAACGAGTAAAGAGTACTTATCAGTAACGAGGTAGAACAAGGTATGGAGATACCGACGATTAAACCTCGGATAAGTAGAGTATCACGTGACAAAGGGAATTGGTTTCGTATGTTAATGGTTCTATCGATCACGAAGTCATCGTTGAGTATGTGGGAGCCGTTATGGATCTCCAGATCCTGCTAATGGGTATTGATCGGAGATGTGTCTCCATCATGTCTACATGTTCACAAACCGTAGGGTGACACACTTAAGGTTCGGAGTTGTTTTAAGTAGATATGGAATGTGCGTTGGAGACCGAATGTTGTTCGGAGTCTCGGATTGGATCCGGGACATCACGAGGAGATCCGGAATTGTCCGGGGAATAAGATTCATATATTGGGGATCATTTTCTAAGTTAGGAAATGTTCCGGAGTATTTGTATGGGGATTCTAGAAGGTTTTGGAATGATCCGGAAGGTTCTAGAAGATTTCTTGGAGTTTACTTGAAAACCAAGAAAGGATCAAGGAATCCTTGTGGGGTAAGACAAGGATTCATGGGGGAGTAGGACTCTCCCCCCACCTCCTTGATCCGGCCAAGGAGAGGGAGTCCTACAAGGACTCCACCTCCCATGGCGCCTCCTCCTTTAAATAGAGGGTGGAGGCACAAACCCCTGCCTTCTATTCTCTAGATCTCAAGTTGCCTCTCTCCTCCTTCCCTTTGCTCGCTTAGGCGAAGCCTGCAGAATTCTCTACTCCACCACCACCACCACGCCTGTCAGGTCGGGATTCCATGGAGAGATCTACTACCTCCGTTGCTCACTGAACGGGAGAGGAAGGTCCGCCGACTCCGCATGTGTGACCGATCGAAGCGCTGCCGGAGAACGCGCCGGAAAGGATCGTCTACTCGATCTTGAGATCGGCAAGTGATCGACTACCTCAAACACGATATCCGTTCTCTTAACGCTTTCAGGTCTACAAGGGTTAGTACAGATCTATCTCGTTGCACATGTCTAATAGATTAGATCTTGGCTTTTATCTAGATTAGATCTGGGTTTTGTTCGTTCTTGCGATAGAATTTTTTTGTTTTCCATGCTACGAACCCATCAGGTATACCTTCTATCACAGATCCGAGGGCAAGGTCTTTGTTGCCAAGAATGGATCCTTTCTTGAGAAGGAGTTTCTCGCGAAAGGTGTGAGTAGTCGGAAGGTAGAACTCGAAGAGGTTATTGAACCTTCTCTTCAGGAAATGGCGAGTAGCGCAGCTCCAGAAGTTGTTTCGGAGTTGACTTCACCTAATGAAGAGAGAGCTAATGATATTGATCATGAAACTCCGAAAGAGGACACTACCGAACCTCGCAGGTCAAGCAGGACACGTGCAGCTCCTGAACTATACGGCAATCCTGTTATGAATTTCATGATTGATGAAATAGATGACCCTACGACGTATGAAGAAGCGATGATGAGCCTTGATTCCAACAAATGGCTAGAAGCCATGAAATCCGAGATGGAAACCATGTACGAAAACCAGGTTTGGACCTTGGTGGACTTACCTCACGATCGAAAGGCCGTTGAGAATAAATGGATTTTCAAAAGAAAACGTCTTGATGGTAATGTAACCATCTATAAGGCTCGACTTGTCGCAAAGGGGTTTTGACAAATTCAAGGAGTTGACTACGATGAGACATTCTCTCCCGTAGCGATGCTTAAGTCGGTTAGGATTATGTTAGCAATTGCTGCATATTTCGATTATGAAATATGGCAGATGGATGTCAAAACTGCGTTACTCAATGGTAATAGTGAAGAAGAGTTGTATATGATACAGCCTAAGGGTTTTGTCGATCCTAAGGATGCTGATAAGGTGTGCAAACTTCAGCGATGCATCTATGGACTAAAGCAAGCATCCCGGAGTTGGAATCTCCGCTTTGATGAGGTGATCAAAGAGTTTGGATTTGTCCAAACTTATGGAGAGGCTTGTATTTACAAGAAAGTGAGTGGGAGCAATGTGTCATTTCTGATATTATATGTGGATGACATATTATTGATTGGAAATGATATAGATCTTTTAAACAGTGTTAAAAGTTATCTAAATAGCAAATTTTCGATGAAGGACCTTGGTGAAGCTTCATATATATTAGGCATTAAAATCTATAGAGATACATCAAGACGCCTAATTGGGCTATCGCAGAGTACATACCTTGATAAGATATTAAAGAAGTTTAATATGGACGGAAGTAAGAAGGGGTACTTACCTATGTTGCAAGGTAAGACATTGAGTAAGACTCAAAGTCCAAGCTACGGAAGAAAGAGAGATAATGGATAAGATCCCTATGCCTCAGCCATAGGCTCTATAATGTATGCCATGCTATGTACAAGACCGGATGTGGCACATGCTATTAGTTTGACTAGTAGGTACCAATCTGATCCGTTCGAACACTGGATAGCGGTCAAGAATATCCTTAAGTACTTGAGAAGAACTAAGGATATGTTTCTTGTATACAGAGGTGAAGAAGAGCTAGTCGCTAAGTGTTATGTCGATGCTAGCTTTAACACTAATCCAGATGACTCTAAGTCTCAATCCGGATACGTATTTCTCTTGAACGGAGCAAAGGCTTAGTTGGAGGAGCTCCAAACAACTGTGGTGGCTGGATCAACGAATGAGGCGGAATATGTTGTCGCTTGTAGCAACAGAAGCGGTTTGGATGAAGGAGTTCACAACGGAACTAGGTGTGGTTCCTAGTGCGTTGGACCCAATGGTGATCTATTGTGACAATAATGGAGCCATAGCCAACACCAAGGAACCAAGGTCTCACAAGAATTCCAAGCATATTAAGTGTCGGTTTCACTCCATCCATGAGCATGTCAAGGATGGAGATATAAAGATTTGTAAAGTACACATAGACCTAAATGTAGCAGATCCATTGACTAAAGTACTCCCTAGGGCAAAACATGATCAACACCAGAACTCCATGGGTGTTAGATTTATCACTATATAAACTATATTATTGTCTCTAGTGCAAGTGGGAGACTGAAGGAAATATGCCCTGAGAGGCAATAATGAAGTTGTTATTATGTATTCCTTGTATATGATAGATGTTTATTTTGCATGCTATAATTGTATTGATAGAAACATCAATACATGTGTGTTTAATAAACAAAAAGGGTTTCTAGTTATGCCTGTCTTATAGACTAGCTTGTTGATTAACAAGATGATCAAGGTTTCCTGATCATGGACATTGGATGTTGTTAATAACAAGGTCACAGCATTTGTGAAATGATGTGATGAACATTCATCCGAAGTATAGCATTACGATCAAGTCATTATGTTTATATTGCTATAACATCATACGAAGTAATCTTTATCCTTAGACCATGAGATCATGTTAATTGCTAACACCTAAAGAGTATCTTGATAACATCAAACGTCACACCGTAACAGGGTGACTATAAAGATGGGTTCAGTACTATGAAGGTGTTATGTTGAGGCTCATGGATCAAGAGTGGAATTTGTCAATCTAGATGACGGATAGATATACTCTGGGCCCTCTCGGTGATATCACATTAGGATAGCTTGCAGGCAAGTGATGTGATCACTAGAATGTTATACCACGGGAACGAGAAAAGAGTGCATCAGAACGAGATCAAACTAGGTATGGAGATACCGATGATCGAATCTCGGACATGTAATATATCGAGAGACAAAGGGATTTAGTTACAAGCGTTAAAGGTTCTCACGATCATGTGGAGTCATCGTTGAATGTGTAGGAGTCACGGATCTCCGTGTCCCACTGCTGATTATTGATTAGAGAAGGGTCTCGATCATGTACGCATTATTCATGAACCGTAGGGTGGCACACTTAAGAGTTACGGACACCATTTTGGAGCACATATGTTTCAGACCAAAGAATTGCAAAGCGCAGGAATTGTTTCAATAGAAACCGGAAATTGTTTCGGGTGAAATTGCAGAAGGTGTTTCTGCATGTGATATTGAAATATTCCAAGGGGCTATATGTGAATGTTTGTTAATTAAAGTAATTAACAAAATTCTGAATAAATTTAATAAAAAGAGTTTTATTAAATGAGAGAGCATTAAATTTGGAGAAATTTAATGCATTTATAGTGGAGACTTTAAAAGGGAATGTGAAGAGGCATTTTAATGTGGAGGAGTTACAACCACATGAATGGGGGAGGTGAGGGGTCACCCCCCATGCACCGGCAATGGAGAGAGGGCACCCCTCCTCCTATAAAAGGCCACCCATTCCTCCTTCATCCTCACACCTCCTTGTGAAGGATCTCTCTCCCCTCTAGAATTATTCCCCATGGTCTCGGATTAGCGAGATACATGTTCCCGTGGCATTTAAATGCTGAAGGAGTTGTTGCTTCACTGGATCGCTGGAGCGAGGAGGTGGAGGTTGTCCAAGTGGCTTGAACGCAGGTGCGAGTGCTTTGCTGAGTTGCAGCGCTCGGACTTCCTCATGATCTTGAGATCGGCAAGTGTACGACTACATCAACCACGAGTTCCTACTCGTTAACAAAGCTCGTTGTCTTCGAGGGTAAGTTCTCCATGGATGTATGTCCACTTGTTGCTCTGTATCTAGTAGATAGATCTTGGCGTATAGTTCTCATCGTAGGAAATTTTTTGTTTTCTATGCTGCGGACCCAACATCCATTGGTTAAAAGAAGATGCAGTGAGCTTGGGTGGATCACCCCTATTGTTTATATGAGGAGGAGGGATAGGTGGGTCGGGGGAATATACATGGCGAACCTCACTATATTCCTCCTTGCCACTTCCCTTTTTGGAGGTGGAACCATTTAGTTTTTCACCTTCCACATCATCATCCTTAGATCCGGTGTTACCCTTTTCCTTAGATGATGGTGAGGGAGCCTCAGAGGAGGATGGAGATGGGGCTATGGATGATGTAAGGCGAGCAATCATTTGATTCATCTCCTCCATCTTGGCCTCAAAGGATTTCAACAAGGTTGTTTCCAACGACTTGAGATCATCCATTGTGACCTTATCCACAGCCTCATTTCCATCATCCCTCGTACCCATACTACTCTTAGGCGGTTAAGCCCGAATTAAGAGCCGGGGCTCTGATACCAATTGAAATGGATCGTATGGGCACCTAGAGGGGGGTGAATAGGTGCTACACCAATTTTTAATTCTTTTTCAATTTTAGGCTTAGCACAAAGGTAAATTCTCTAGATAAACTAATGTGTGGAATTTCCCTATATGCAAACCTATCTACTAGCGAGTAAGGAGCGAGTGGAAGAGGAACGAGTGAACCGAAGTGAAGCACGCGGAGACACAGGATTTGTTTGACCGCAGTTCCTTCCTTGTTAAGGGAAGTACGTCTGCGTTGGAGGGGTGGGCGGTACTAAGACCACCACGCCATAAAAGGCCTCACCCTATTCTCCGATGGATCTCGCCACAACAGGCCTGATCCACCTTCCACTATAGGTACCCTTCGAGGCGGGCACCGGCGCCTTTACACAACTAGCGGGGCAACAACTCCACAACAACTTGGAGGCTCCTGAAATGACAACAAGCTGCCACAAGAACAAAGTTGTCAAATACAATAACACGATCTAGGTATTAACGAGAATACTAGATTAGGGATTTCTCCAAGTGAATGGAGAGGAGTTGAAGCGCTTGATTCTTGATGTTGATGATGAACTTCTCCTCCTTCAATTCCACCAAAGATCAAGACCTTAGGGTGGTTGAAGTGGGAGATCGAGATTTAGAGCTCTTGCACAGGTTCTGGTCGAATTCAAATGAATCAAGAGTTCTGGATGTTGGGGAAGAAGGGGTACTTATACCCCCTTCCAAAAACCAGCCGTTGCACACTTTGGGGGCCGGATTATCCGGCCCAAGTGAGGGCCGGATTAACCGGTCTAGGGAAACTCTGCCCTAGAGTCGAAATATCCGACAGAAAATCCGCCCCCTCTCTGAGCGTCGCGCCGAGCTTGCCCTTGATCAACTTCTGGGGGCCGGATTATCGGCCTATCGAAGGCGGATTATCCATCACGGGAAGAAAAACGCCTCGATTTTTTCGGTAGAAAATCCGACCGGATACCGGCGACGCCTTGGCTCCTTTGCTCGAAATCGGGGCGAGATTATCCGCCCTGCGAAACCCGGATTATCCAGCCTTAGGAGGAAATCGCTGATTCGGATTTTCCGGGAGAAAATCCGACTGGACACAGAACGACGCGCCTTGGCTTCCTTGAGAGATGAGGTAGGCCCCCCTCAAAACTTCCTGCACACTTAGCACACATGAAAATTCTCCATAGTATTGTTATCGAACACGCAAAACATAGGAAAACATGAAATATTCTTTCAATGGTCCTTGTGTTTTGTGCAAACCGCAGCTCCCATTGGCTTAGCCAACTTGAGTGAGGGTGCTCCAAGTTCCAGGGAACGCATGATTCTTGCCGAGAACTTTGTCAACACCACCATCGCCCAAGCCAAGGAGATAGCTCAACCTCTGGGTATAAATATCAAGGCGGCAGACTCAGTAGCCAAGTTCGTGGAAATCCTGCGTCGAGCCCCCGAGAAAGTCAAGGACTAGAAAGCCTCTTGCGTCCGGGATGGTGCAAGGATGACCCTGTCCATGGTCAAGGCGCACTATGACAACGCCGACATCGACCTGGTGACCTCCGGTTTTCCCAAGATAGACGAGGAAGGTCGAGAGATCGAGAGCGATGCTATTTGGAAATCTCTCGCCGGCTTCGACAACAAAGTTGCCAAGATGGTTAAGGCGGATGTCTTTGTGCCTGCCGAGATCCTGGATGACGACGTGACTTTGTCCGAGTCTAGCCCTTCTCCTTCAGAGTTTGACGATCTCTCTCGGCCTGGCTCTCCTGATGATGCCACCACGAAGTCCCCTGCAGCAGAGCCAAAAAATAAATATTTGTATTAAATGTGTCTCTGCAGAATGTATGCGGAAAAAACTTATGTTTGTCTAAGGCAGAAAACTTGTATTCAAGCTTCCTATAACTCATCTGTTTCCAGCATGTGTATATATTTTTTAAGCAAGTGTTGGCTTATCCATTATTCTAGTTCGTATGCTTGACCTTTCGTGAGACGGAAGACTCTCAGCACAAAACTATGCTCTCAAGTGATGATGCTTAATAGCACCGTCCAGAACCTAAGAACAAAATCACCGGCTTTGAGTTCCGAAAAGTCACTACTCCGGAATCCACATCAAAACTTCAGAAAACGTGTAGACCAGAAAACTTAAGCTAACGCCCGTAGGTAGAATATTCACAAGGGAAAATGCAACCTTGCGCATAAAGGTTTTATATGATCCAAAAATGAACAACTAAAGGAGGTAAAATACTTAGAGAATATAAGTGAACCAAATGCTTTGTTTCATTGATCATATAAGAAACTTATTACAAAATATAAATGTGCTATGTGTAAAAGGGACGTAGATGTGCTATGTTCCATGGCCGATTTGTCTCCAAGTAATCATCATCAGAGTCATGTTGCTTGCACTTGTGATTTTTTGGCCTATCTTTCAACTCGCGAATATTGATGAGGTAATAGGAACCATTGAGCAATGCTTTGCTTATGACGAACGGTCCTTCCCAAGGCGGGGATAATTTGTGTGATTTTTCCTGCTTGAGTCTAAGCACCAGATCCCCTTCTTTAAACGAACAATGCTTTACACGACGACTATGGTAGCCACGCAACTTCTGCTGGTAGACGGCGGATCTCTGGCATGCCAGCACGTGCTCTTCTTCAAGTAGGTCCACAGATTGCCGTCTGGATTCTTCAGCGTCATCTTCCTTATAGGCGGAAACTCTTGGTGCATTGTGGAGGATGTCGGATGGGAGAACTGCTTCTGCTCCATAAACCATGAAGAAAGGAGTCAAAACGGTAGATCTGTTAGGTGTTGTTCGTAAACTCCACAAAATAGATTTTAGTTCTGCCGCCAAAGCTCCTGCTGCTCTACGCAGCGGTGCCTCTAAGCGTGGCTTGATTCTTTGCAAAATTAGTCCATTGGCCCTTTCAACTTGTCCATTTGACTGTGGATGTGCCACAAATGCTAGGTCAAGGTGGATGCCTTTCTCATGACAGTACTCCTCAACTTCTCCGAGAGATAAATTCCTGCCATTGTCGGTGATGATGCTATGTGGGAGACCAAATCTCACCACTAGATCCCGGACAAACTTTAGGGTTGTTGCCCCATCAAGCTTTCTAATGGGTTTAGCTTCAATCCATTTTGTGAATTTATCCACTGCTACTAGCAAGTGTGTGAATCCACAGGGTGCTGTCTACAAAGGTCCCACCATGTCTAGCCCCCAGACTACGAACAACCAAGTTATTGGTATTGTTCCCAATTCTTCAGCTGGAACATTTGGTTGTCTTGCATAAAACTGACACCCAGGACATGTTTGTACCATCTTGTCAGCGTCCGCCTTGGCAGTTATCCAGTAGAATCCTTGTCGGAAGGCCTTGGCCACCAACGATCGGGGAGCGGTGTGATGCCCGCAATATCCGAGATGTATTTCTCTAAGGATTTCAATACCTTGCTACTGGGAGACGCACCGTAGGAAGACTCCTGCGGTACTTCTTTTGTATAGCTGGCCGTCAATGATGACGTAACCTTTTGCTCTGCGTACTATTTGTCGGCTTTCGACTTTGTCAGCGAGCAAAGTTCCGTCTTGTAGATAATCCATGAACGGCTTCGTCCAAGCCGGAGAGGTTGCTGTTACTGCATTAACAAATGAGTCCACTCTATCCGGGTTGTCGGGGTCCGCTCCCTTCATGGATGGAGTCCGTAAATGCTCCAGGAAAATGCCTGGCGGAATTGGTCGACAAGCTGATCCAAGCTTTGACAGTAGATCTGCCGCCTCATTATCCTCCCTCTTGACGTACTTGACTTCGTAGCCGTCAAAGCACTTGGCTATTTCATCTACTTCATCTCGATATGCCTCCATCATAGGGTTCCGCGTGTTCTAGGTGCCAGCTACTTGCTGGGCAACCAAGTCGGAATCTCCACAGCAAACTATGCGCTTGATGCCAATATCCTTGGCTACGGAAAGTCTGTGAATGAGGGCCTCGTACTCCACCATGTTATTTGTTACGCTGAAGTGGATCTGCAGGACGTATTACAACTTCTCTCCTGTTGGTGATTGCAATAATACACCAGCCCCCGAGCCATTGAGTAACTTGGATCCGTCAAAGTGCATGACCCAATACTCTAGCTCTAGCACAAGAGTGTCTTCTGGCAGCTCTGTCCAATCTGCAAGAAAATCCGCCAATGCTTGTGATTTGATAGCGTCGCGTCACTTGTAGGTGATGTTGAAGGCGACAAGTTCAATGCCCCACTTTGCCACTCTCCCTGTAGCGTCGCTATTGTTGGTGATGTCGGACAGTGGAGCTTTTCTCACTACTATGATGGAGTGCTCCTGGAAATAATGCCTTAGCTTACGCGAAGCAAGGAAAACTCCATAAGCTATCTTCTGGTAGTGTGGGTAACGCTGTTTGGATTCCATCAAGACCTCGCTCACATAGTAAACGGGTCGTTGAACTCCGTATTCGTGCGTTGGTTCCTTGCACTCCACCACGATGACGATGCTGATTACTCGGTTGGTCGCCGCCATGTATACCAACATAGGATCCCTTGGCACCGGTGCTGCAAGTATAGGTTGGGAGGAGAGTATTCTCTTCAACTCCTGAAGTGTTGCGTCAGCCTCGTCCGTCCATGTGAATTTGTCCGCCTTCTTGAGCAACTTGTAGAGCGGCATAGCCTTCTCACCAAGTCGGCTGATGAACCAGCTTACTGCTGCAATGCAGCCTGTGAGCCTTTGTATGTCCTTTAGGCATGTCGGGCGTTTGATGTCGAGGATGGCCTTGATTTTCCCCGGGTTCACCTCGATTCCGCGATGCAAAACGATGAAAGCCAATAGTTTGCCGGATGGTACCCCGAAGACACACTTCTTTGGGTTCAGCATCATGTTGTATTTCCGGAGATTGTCGAAGGTTTCCTGCAAGTCAGCGATAAGATCATTTGATTTCTTTAACATTACCGCAATGTCGTCCACGTAAGCGTGTATGTTGTGACCTATTTTGTCGTGTAGGCAACATTGCATCGTCCGCTGGTACTTAGCACCAGCGTTTTTCAACCCAAAGGGCATCATGACGTAGCAATACGTGTCGTAGGGTGTGGTAAGCAAAGTGGCCAATTGGTCCGACTTTCGCATCCGGATCTGGTGGTATCCTGAATAGGCATCGAGAAAACACAAAAGTTCCGAGCCAGCCATCGAGTCAATGAGTTGGTCAATGCGAGGCAAAGCAAACGGATCCTTCAGACACACTTTGTTCAAGCCGGTGTAATCGACGCACATTCTTAATTCATGGGTTCCCTTTTTGGGGACAAGTACAGGATTTGCCATCCATCGGGTGTGAATAACTTCTCGGATAAATCCAGCCTTAAGTAACCTAGCTATTTCTTTGCCTATAGCCCATCGTCCTTCATCACCAAAGCGTCGTAGAGGTTGTTTTACCGGTTTGGCATTAGGATCAATATTAAAGCTATGCTCGGCAAGTTCCCTAGGTACACCTTTCATGTCGGCAGGTTGCCAGGCAAAGATGTCCCTATTCTCATGGAGGTACTCGATGAGCACGCTTTCCTATTTGGGATCCAGGTCCGTGCCAATGGCGGTGGTCTTGGAGGAATCACCTTCGACAAGCTCCACCTGCTTGGTCTTGATGGCGGCCTTGGAGGCGGGTTCGGCAACAGTGATCTGCTTCTTCAAAGCCGGCATCTCTGAAGCATCGACCTGGTTCTGGATCTCCTTGAACTCCTCACCATAGAGGACTGCTTCGGCGAAGGCGGCTTCGCTGAGCTCGCACTCCCGTGCCTTGGTGAAGCTTCCGTCAATGGTGATGACGCCATTTGGTCCAGGAATCTAGTACCTTAGAGATTTCTGTCACTTCCCTAGATTACTAGAGGCATGAACCCACTATCGAGCATAAATACTCCCTCTTGGAGTTGCTAGCATCTACTCGGCCAAGATATCTACTAACAACGGAGAGCATGCAAGATCACAAATAACAAAGACATGATAGAATCAATAATCAATCTGAAATAGTATCTCAATATCCATCGGATCCCCGCAAACACAACATGTAAGATTACAAATAGATGATCTTGATCATGAACGGAGCTCACAAGATCTAAACATGATAGCACAAAGGAGAAGGACCAACCATATAGCTACTACATGGACCCGTAGTCCAGGGATGAAGTACTCACGCATCACACCGGAGGTAGACATGGTGATGAAGAAGGCCTCCAGGGTGAATTCTTCCCTCCGGCAGGGTGCCAGGAAGAGCTTCAGATCCCTCCTGATCTAGGGATGGAGATGACGGCGGCTACAGACTCTTTCGTGGAATTTTGATCGGGTCCTTAGGGTTTCTGTATCGGAGGCTTCTTATAGGCGAAAGGGACGAGGTCGGTGGAGTGCCAGGGGATCCACACCACCCCTAGGCGTGGGCTAGGCCTGGTCGCGCGGCCAGGTGGTGTGGCCGGCCCATGGCCCCTCTCTGTCTCGTCTTCTGGCTCCGTGTTCCCCTCGATGAAATATTGACTTTGGCTTTTGTCCCGTCCAATTCCGAGAATATTCATTTTCTGGCTTTCCTGGAACCAAAAACAACAAAAAACAGGCAACTGGCCCTATGGCATCTTGTTAATAGGTTAGTCCAAGAAAGTGTATAAAAATACTACAAAGTGTGGACAAAACATAAGAATGTAGATATAAAACAAGCATGGAACATCAGAAATTATAGATACGTTAGCAACGTATCAACATCCCCAAGCTTAACTCATGCTCGTCCTCGAGTAGGTAAGTGATAAAAAGAAAGAATAATTTTTGAGGTGACATGCACCATCATAAACTTGATCAAAGTATTTGTAAAACATTGATAGCTGGGATCATAGTACTTTAACATAGCATTAAAGATATAATTCTAACAATAATACATAGCAACTATGTTGTGGCATGAAAAGGTACAAACAAAAGATTCATGAATAACAATGCTTTGCAAGACGTTTGTTTGTTTCACATATAGAAAGCATAATTAGAATGGTATTCAGCTTGTCCCTCATAGAGTAGCAAAACATAAATGCACAGGACACCTTCAAAGTTCATAAGGGTGACTAGATACAAATAGTTCAAGAACAAGCAATATCAACATTATGAATCAATCAATAAGTCTTGGGACAATGCACATTAAACTAAGAATGGCCACTATGCTCTCTCAATAGGTGCATAAAGATAGAAGATGGAGACTCAACATAAAAGTAAAAGAAAGGCCTTCATAGAAGGAAGTAGGGATTCAAGTCTCATAAAGAGTTGCCAAAAATTATGGTACTTATTAGCTTTTAGCTCTCATTGCCCCTATCATAAGCATCTTGAAGTGATTAAGGTTAAAGTGAACAAACTATGGAGTATATTCTTGACAAAGTATAATTTGGCAATCTCATGTCCCTTGAATACGAGGGTCGCTCCTCATGCTACTCAAGTTTAGTTACCAGTAAGCTCTTGTCATAGTAAGTACATGTGTATCATAGAGAACCGCCAATGGGGTACCCCTTGCCCGATGATACGGAATAATCCCCATATCAAAATGACAAGGCAAGCAGACAATGAGCATCTCAGCAATCTTCTTATTTACCATGGGAAAATGGTGCTTTTTCTCTCTTTCCTCTTTTCTCGTCTCTTTTTTTTTCTTTTTCTCAATCTCTATCTCTTTTTTTATAAGAAGAATGCTTCATAGATTGCTCATTATGGTTACACTGCAGGTTTCCACCATGATTAGGCATGGATTAGACCAATGCCCAGCGCTTTCTAACACATACATAACTCCATGGACTTACAAGCTCCCCTTTCATTTCACACCGACGACATCCATAAACAAAAGAGCATGATATCAACTAGGTATAATGTACAACTGCAATGTTGAAAGCGTTCCCCATGACAGCATGGCTCTGCTAATTCCCAACGTATAAGTGCAAGCATATACAACTTAGATGACACAATGGTTCAAGTTTATTAGGTGCAAGAAAAGTAAAGTGTGCCATCAAGTATGCGAGAGCTTTAATCACTAATTTTCACATAACAAGTTTAATTCAGAAGGTAGATAAAAACATGAATATACTTGGAATAGCAAATGCTAATAGGTAGGTATGGTGGATTCTTCGGAATAACTTGGTTTTATTTGGAGTTGGATGCATGAGTGGAACTCATACTTGGTTATGGAGGCTAGCAAAAGACTAGGAGCGACCAACTAAGAGAGCAATAATGGCCATAATCATGCAAAACGATAAAACATCATTAAATAAAGCATAAAGTGATACTACAAGTAGAAAACTAAAGGATCATAGAGGCTATGGTGACTTGGGATAGTCTTAACATGGTGTGAGCATGCGCCAAGTCAACCCAAATAAAGCATCAAAGGAGAATACCACAATACTATGCTTTAATATGCTAAAACAACACATGATTCTTTCAAGGCACATTAAGCAATCTCAATTGTTTATAACATGTCATGCTACAACAAAAATCACTAAGAATATATCCAAAACAATATCAAGCATGACATGACAAAGCATAGGCCACAGTCAAAAACAAGCTCCTTTTTACCACTTAAGCATGAACTTTTCCTACTCTTTTCCAATCCAAACCAACTTATTTGAAAACTAATGTATGAATTAGGGGGTCCAACCAATTTATTCAAGCAAACTAAGCAAACGAAGCAAACAAAAACCAAAAACAAAAACGAAGATGCTCCAAGAACAACACAATTATGCATGAAACAATAAAAATGAAGTGTTTGGTAGAAACCTGAGATTTTTATTGATGAAGAAGGGGATGCCTTGGGCATACCCAAGCTTTGACGCTTGTACTTCTTGGATATTTGTTGGGGTGACACGAGGTGGCATCCGCAAGCTTGAGCTTTAGTCCATTCTTCATCTCCTTACATCATTCTTTCCCTACACCTGAAATTTTCCTTCATACAAAACTTCACACAATCTTCATTAGCAACATTAGTGTACTCAAAATAACAAGTATTTCAGTCTCAACACAAGTAAAACTTCCATAAAAACACAAGCTACTGTAGCAATTCCCTCAAAATTCTCAATTCCCCAAAAAGAACCCCAAAAGGAATCAGTAAGAAGCAAATGCAAATAGTGGCAGAAATCTGTCAGAACAGACTAGCGGGTAGAAACCGATTTTTTCGAAGACCTTCTGTTGCTAAAATAGAAAAGTGTTGAACTAACAAAAGTTGGATAACAACCTGGGGCAGAAGCACAAAAAATTACAGCTCAACCCGATGTACATAGATTTTTCACGAATTTTTATAGCGAAGCACAAAAATCTGTTTCGAGACAACAACTTTCCCAAGCATTACTTCTCTTTCATTAGAGGTTACTCTTGGCAAAAAAAGGAAATAAAAAGGATAAGGAGAGGTCATTACAGAGGTATTAACTTCCAAGACTCAAGAAAACTATTGGGTTATCTCCCAAGAAGTACTTTTCTTTAACGCCTTTAAGTTAGGCATGATAGTTTGAGAAGATGCCCACATAGGAAATATGAATTGAAGTAAAAGAGAGCATCAAGAAGCAAATTCAAAACACATTTAAGTCTAACCCACTTCCTATGCATAGGAATCTTGTATGCAAATAAATTCAAAAAGAACAAAGTGACATGCATAGGAAGATAAAACAATAGTAACTTCAAAACTTTCAGCACATAGAGAGGTGTTGCAGTACCATGAAAACTTCTACAACCATATTTTCCTCTCTCATAATAATTTTCAGTAGCCTCATGAATAAACTCAACAATATAACTATCACATAAAGCATGCTTTTCATGATCTACAAACACATAATTTTTATCAAGCTCAAAAATAATGGGATTAAAACCTTCAAACCCACTTTTAACAATTTTATAACAAGGTGGCCGATCATTCTCAAGAGGTATGGGGTTCCAAGATAAGGTCAAGACCCCTTCAATATCATTTTTAATAGTAGTACAATTAATATTATCAACCAATATAGGACCATCATCTAGAGCTTTATCATAAACATTTTCTAACCAACGCTCTTTAGTACCATGCATTTTGAAGTTAGGCACTAATAAAGGATTATCATAGATAACAGGAGCATAATTATTATCACAAGTTTTACCCATAGTATATTTTTCAAAAGAATCCATAGGAACATAACATTCATCCTCCTTTGGTAAGCATGGGGGACAATCAAATAATGTAAGGGATAAAGAGTTACTCTCATTAGAAGGTAGGCATGGGTAGCTAATCCATTCTTCCTCCTTTTGTCCATCACTCTCCTCCTCTTTTTCATCTAATGAGCTTTCAGGTTTAGCAGTTTCTTCTTCCATAGGCTCCTGCAAATTGTGGACACATTCTTGTGCATGACCGAGTCTCTCTCTATAACCAATGATATAACAATTATTGCTGAAATTTTCTATGCAATGATCAAGGATAGAAGAGACCATATCTTTAAGGTCTTTACAAGCAACATAGGTTTCATAGTTTTTAGACATGAAGGATTCTATTTCAGAAGCTCCCATAAACAAAACGAATTGTTCTACTTCTTCAAATCCAAGATGAATATAGTTATTCCAATGATATGTCATAATTACAAATTCTTTACTAAAGCCACATTGGAATTTAAGATGTTTAGTATCCTATTCAGAGCAACAATTTATATCATGGCGTTTAAGCAACATTTTAGCAACTAGATCCAACCTTTTTAACACGGCTCTCATGACTTTACCCTTATAAGATTCTCTATACCTTATAAAATCTTCCATGGAGGTTCTAGCAGGCGGTGGTTCATCTACTACCTTAGCAGTGATAGTAGTTTTCCCAAATAGGAAACCGAGTGGGCTATTCATAATGAAATAGTGACTGGAGCAGAACTAGACATAAAACAACTTGGAGTAGGAACTAATTTTTGTGTGTGTTTTTGATAAAGAAACAAGCAAACAAAGCAAAAATAAATTAAGCAAAACAAAGTAAAGAGATTGGTTATGAGGGACTCCCCTTGTGAAGATGTCCTTGACTCCCCGATAATGGCACCAGAAAAAGTCTTGCTTACTCAATATGTTGAGCTCGTTGGGGAACCCCAAGGGGAAGGTATGATGAGTATAGCAACAAGTTTTCCCTCAGTTATGAAACCAAGGTTATCGAACCAGTAGGAGCAAGGAAACACCTCCAAGGTGTTGTTTCCAACTTCGAATCCTGCACAACACAATCACAGAACTTTGCCCCCAACTCAGTGAGGTTATCAATCTCACCGGTTTTGCTGAAAACAAAGGATTAAACGTATTGTGTGGAAGATAGTAGTTGCTTACAGAAAGTAAATATAAAATAGTAAATAGCTTTGTAGATTGATGGTAAAATAAAGGACCGGGGTCCATAGTTCACTAGTGGTGATTCTCCTTAAGATAGATGACATGTTGGGTGAACAAATTACAGTGGGGCAATTGACAAACATCAATAAAGCATACATGCATGTAGTAATCATCTTGACTCCTATGAGATTTGATTGGGCATTACAACATTATACATAGACTATAATCCAACTGCATCTATGACTAATAATCCACCTTCAGGTTATCATCCGAACCCCCTCCAGTATTAAGTTGCAAGCAAGAGATAATTTCATTAAGCAAAGTGTGTAAAGTAAACAATACGATTGTTCTATGAACAAAGGATTGTTGTTTTCTCCCTAGTAGCAACGGCACATCTAGTACCTTAGAGATTTTTGTCTCTTCCCTAGATTACTAGAGGTATGAACCCACTATCAAGCATAAATACTCCCTCTTGGAGTTGCTAGCATCTACTCGGCCAAGATAGTACTAACAACGGAGAGCATGCAAGATCAGAAATAACAAAGACATGATAGAATCAATAATAAATCTGAAATAGTATCTCAATATCCATCGGATCCCCGCAAACACAACATGTAAGATTACAAATAGATGATCTTGATCATGAATGGATCTCACAAGATCTAAACATGATAGCACAAAGGAGAAGAACCAACCATCTATCTACTACATGGACCCGTAGTCCAGGGATGAACTACTCACGCATCACACCGGAGGCAGGCATGGTGATGAAGAAGGCCTCTAGGGTGAATTCTCCCCTCCGGCAGGGTGCCGGGAAGAGATTCAGATCCTTCCCGGTCTAGGGATGGAGATGATGGCGGCTACAGACTCTTTCGTGGAATTTTGATCGGGTCCTTAGGGTTTCTATATCGGAGGCTTCTTATAGGAAAAAGGGGCGAGGTCGGTAGAGTGCTAGGGGGCCCACACCACCCCCAGGCGCGGGCCAGTCCTGGCCGCGTGGCTAGGTGGTGTGGCCGGCCCCTGGCCCCTCTCCGTCTCGTCTTCTAGCTCCGTGTTCCCCTCGATGAAATATTGACTTTGGCTTTTGTCCTGTCCAATTCCGAGAATATTCATTTTTTGGCTTTCGTGGAACCAAAAATAGCAGAAAACAGGCAACTTGCACTGTGGCATCTTGTTAATAGGTTAGTCCAAGAAAGTGTATAAAATTACTCCAAAGTGTGGACAAAACATAAGAAAGTAGATATAAAACAAGCATGGAACATCAAAAATTATAGAAACGTTAGCAACGTATCATGTACCAAGGAAGGTGTGGTAACATGGAGCCTTCTTTTCGAAGGGATTTTTCCCTTTATCGTCTCCCTTGTCGGAAGATTTTGGGTCCACGTCCTCGTCCATATCACTTGATTCCTTGGGTTCTTCCTCCTTCTTCCCTTTGCCCTTTCCACAGGGTATGTTCTTCTGACTTTGCTTGTAGCCAGACTCAGGGTCTTCCTTGAGATCATTGACAAACTTGCACTGGCGATTGGTGTGGGTGGATTTTCCATTGGCGTCGAGATGGACGAAACACGGCATATCGCGATACTCTTCGTATGTTTGGGGAACGCGGGGCGCTGAGGGTGTAGTGTCACTCCTCTGCTAGCCACTGCTAGTTCCCCGGCCACGTCTACACTGTCCGCCATTGCCTCTTCCAGTGAACGTTGCGGCGACCATGTCGGCTACTTGCTTCTCTTCGGGCGGATTCTTCCGCTTGTTATTGTTGTTCTTCTTGGCCTGGGTAGGGATTGCTATTGCCGGCAACAATCCACGCGCGTCGTCATCAGCAGTGGCGAACTCGCTAGCCATGGCGATCATTGCGTTGAGGTTGAGGTCATTGTTGTCTTACCTGCGCTTCAACATATGCCAGAGCAAAGTACCCTTCTCCAGTCCATCAATGAAGGTGGCCATAGCGGTCTATTCGTGCACCCCTCGCAGGAATTTTTCATATCCAGCCAACAAGAGAGGTAGGCATGGGAGGTTTCATCCTTTTCTTGCACACACCGCTGTAGGTCTCCAACAGTGCAAGGACGTTTGTACGTACCCTCGAAGTTCTTGGTGAACGCTTCATGCATGTCCAACCAATTACATATTGATTTCTCTGGTAAGTCGTCGATCCATTGTCGGGCGGTACCGGTCAACATGAGTGGGAGGTACTTGATGGTGACATTGGGGTTTCCCCCTGCGATATGGATCGCTTCGCTATAGTCCTGCAACCATGTTGCTGGCCTAGCAGTGCCGTTGTATGGCTTGATAGTCTTGTCAATCCGGTGGCCCTTAGGGTAGGTTGTGGCCCGTATGACTGGTCCAAAACACCGTGGCCCAAGGTATGGGAGCTCTCGAGCTTCTTGGATCTTGTCCAGCCATGATCATGCGTCATATGGCTCTGGTTGCTTCCCTTTTCTATCATGGGGAGGGGAGTTGTGGTGCGATTTATGAGATCCACCATGCCCTCCGCCATGATGGCTGCTAGGTGGCGATGGCGGCGATGGAGGCGGTGGGTTAGCTCTCTTGTTGTGCCCCTCCTGCGACTCCTCACGCCTATCGCGGTTGCTTATCGGACGCGGCGGTTCCTTATGGGAACTGCTCCTGTGTCCGTCATGGCCGCTGTGCTCTCCGGCATGCCGAGGCTATTCGCCCTGATTGCGTATAACGATACCGGGTTGTGACCGCCTTGGAGGTGGCATGCTTGTGCGATGGCATGATGCTGGTTCCTCGTGACATCGAGATGGTGGTGGTGGTGAGCGGTGGGGATGAGCCTTTTCTCCATGGTCGGTGGATATGGGGATGGCGACAGTCCTGTTGCATGTCTCCCTCCGTCTTCACTCTGTAGAGCCTATGTGTGATCCTTCGTCACGGGGAGATTTTGGCCTTCTGTGGCTGTTCGGGGTTGACTGGCACAGCTCCGGGTTGGACTCAAGCCTCTGTGAGGCAGCCTTTTTCTGTTGCTTGTGTGCCTTAGCGACAAGGTCGTACACCTGAGCAACTGCTTCTGGTGACCTGTCCTGCTCTAGGAGGGTCTTGGCGATGGCGATGTTGAGAGCGGGAGTTGGCATAACCTTCCTCCCCTCTAAATCTATGTAAGGGGTGGCCTTTGTCGGCTTAGACCCGTCAAATCAGAAGCCTCGCTGAACACCGGGATCTTGGACGACATGAGCTGGTACCTTCTTTGCCTTATGCTTCAACAGCAACTGCTTATATTCGGCCTCCAAAGCTCTTGCCGCCTTGATGGATTGCTATGCCTTAGCCATGTCTTCGTCCAGCTTAGCGCCTTGCTCCGCGATACACTTGGCCTCCGCCAAGATTTTCGCACGCTTCTCATAAAGCTCCATAACGCTCTGGATATGGGCGACTGTGATTGGTTCGACAAGAAGTGCGCCATAGATTGCTTTGTCGACGGGAGTAGCGGGTTGCCAGCTACTGACATTGACGGTGGCACTGGCGGTTGATTCGATTGTCGGGCTGTATTGGGGGCCGTGGTAAGTTCCTGCGCCGGTTGCTAGCGGGTAACCAGAGGAGGCGCGACCTTGGCCGGAGCCGGAGGCTTGGCGGCCTTTTGAGTTGCTTCTGCTCTGGTGACTGCTGGCGTGGGCGGAGCTCTCTCACGTTCTCGTTCCTGTCCGTCCTCTTCCAACACACTCCCAATGGCGACTAGCACCTGGTGGGAAGTGTTGGTCTTCTCGGTGCACTCCTCCTTCTCGATCTCCTGCTCGATCTCCCTCATAACAGCGTCCTACTCTTCCGAGTTAACGTCCGAGCCACCGGCATCCATATTGATGTCGACGCAAAGCGCATCAAGGATGGAGGCGGAGTTAGCCTCGGTGTTGGTGATGGCAGATGTTGAGGGTGATGGAGGCGGGCCATTGTTGTTGTTACCTCCTACGACTTCGATGGTGATCGCCCCCTTGTCCTCTTCATTGGCATCCGCGTATTCATTAACGATGGCAACCATCTCACCAAGGGTGATAGGGCCCGTGGCCTGCCGCCTTCGGAGGGTATGCCGGAGGAGTGTTCCAGGCGTGAGCCCTTCCACGAAGTGGTACACGAGCTCGTCGGCACGGCCGCCCTCTAGGGTTTCCCTCACCCTCATCCATCTGGCAAGGTATTCGTGGGGAGATTCTCCATCCCTTTGAACGCATCTGGCCAGATCGAAGATGGTGATGACACCGACAAAGTGTGACCTGTGCATCTCTAACGCTCGGGGTAGCCAAGCGGATTTGCGGGGTCCTTCCACCTTTATATCCTGCACAGGGGCAGTTTGGGTGGGCCTTGACATTTCCTGATCTGAGCCACCATACTCCAAAGAGAGGTATGGCCCAGATCCTTCTGCGAACGTGTCCTGCTCAAAGGCGGTCCGTGCGGGGCTTGACGAGTTTCTGACTTCCTGGGAGCTAGGATCTGATGAAGATGTGGATGTCTCTAAAGGGGATGACGGAGCAGCGCGTGGGGTTTGTCTTCGCCGGCACCTAGAACTCATCTGGAGGGACGATCAGGACGTTGCCGGAGAAGAGAACGCGACCAATTGATATGGTGTCGCTGATTCTCGCGAAGAGATTGGACCTCGCCCGGTGTAGAGCTCAAAGCGCCACTTGCCCCACGGTGGGTGCCAACTGTCGTGGTATTGCCGATGAGTACGCCATGGAGGGGTCCTCACAATGCGTGTTTAGAGATGTGGGGTAAGGCGGAGAGTTGGCTGGTACGAGGTAACACAGCTTACCCGGGTTCAAGTCCCACAACGGTGGTGGAACTTTACTCCTGCTATAAATCACTATAATGGCAATACGCCGAGTTACAGAGATAGGTTCGCTGTGCGAGGTGTTGCGCGTTGTACGCTGCAATCAGAGAAGTTATGCCCTAAAGTCTCCCACATGCTGGCTTATAAAGGTGCCAAGACCTAGGGTTTACAAGGAAAGGTCCTTGCCGGACAAGGTAAAGAGTCCTACACCTACATGAACTAGTCTTCCGTGTCTTGTACTCCAAGGCTCCGAGTATGTCGGTGACTCCTGCTTAGCCTTCCTTTATCCGGCATGGGCCTCCCTTCAGGATCCGTCTAACTGGGCCGCCCAGCATGCCATAGGCCTTGCTACCAACTATGGGCCACCCAGGTTAGGAGGATTGGTGACATGCTATGAGGATACCCATATAGCATATCCCCAACATAATTACAATGACAAGAACTTACTCGTGACTAAAGTTGAGTAGCATAAGGTTCGGTACTTGTAAGCAAGGGGCATGAGATTTTCAGCTTATAACTTGTCAGGCATATCCTCATATTTGTTCACTTTAACCTTAATCACCTAAAGATGCTTATGATAGGGGCAATGAGAGCTGAAAGCTAATAAGTACCATAATTTTTGGAAGCTCTTTATGAAACTTGAATCCCTGCTTCCTTCTACGAAGGGCCTTTCTTTTACTTTTATGTTGAGTCTCCATCTTCTATCTTTATGCACCTATTGAGAGAGCATAGTGGTCATTCTTAGTTTAATGTGCATTGTCCCAAAACTTATTGATTGATTCATAACTTCGATATTGCTTGTTCTTAAACTACTTGTATCTAGTCACCCTTATGATCTTTGAAGGTGTGTCCTATGCATTTATGTTTTGCTACACCATGAGGGACAACCTGAATACCATTCTCATTATGTTTTCTATATGTGAAACAAACAAACGTATTTCAAAGCATTGTTATTCATGAATCTTTTGTTTGTATCTTTTCATGTTACAACATAGTTGCTATGTCTTATTGTTAGAACTATATCTTTCATGTCTATGTTAGAGTACTATGATCCCAGCTATCAATGTTTTATAAATACCTTGATCAAGATTATGATGGTGCATGTCACCTAAAAAAATATTATTTTTTATCACTTACCTACTCGAGGACAAGCAGGAGTTAAGCTTGGGGATGTTGCTACGTCGTAAACGTATCTATAATTTTTGATGTTCCATGCTTGTTTAGCATCTACTTTCTTATGTTTTGTTCATACTTTGAGGTATTTTTATGCAATTTCTGGAACTAACCTATTAACAAGATGCCATAGTGCCAGTTGCCTATTTTCTACTGTTTTTGGTTTCAGAAAAACTAGTAAGGAAATATTCTCGGAATTGGACCGGACAAAAGCCAAAGTCAATATTTTACCCGAAGAAACACTTGAGGCGGTCACACTGATGGCGGCGGCGGTCACACTGGGGTGCGCCACTGAGGGTGTGGGCCCCCTGGTGCTCCACCAACCTTGCCCTTCCACCTATAAAAGCCTCCCAAGACGAAAACCCTAGGGACCCGATCAAAATTCCACGAAAGAGTCTATAGCCACTATCATCTCCATCCCTAGATCGAGAGGGATCTGAATTTCTTCCCGGCACACTACCGGGAGAGATCACCCTGGAGGCCTTCTTCATCACCATGCCTGCCTCCAGTGTGATGCGTGAGTAGTTCATCCCTGGACTATGAGTCCATGTAGTACCTAGATGGTTGGTTCTCCTCCTTTGTGCTATCATGTTTAGATCTTGTGAGCTCCGTTCATTATCAAGTTCATCTATTTGTAATCTTACATGTTGTGTTTGCGGGGATCCGATGGATCTTGGCCAAGTAGATGCTAGCAACTCCAAGAGGGAGTATTTATGCTCGATAGTGGGTTCATGCCTGCAGTAATCTAGGGAAGTGACAGGAATCTCTAAGGTACTAGATGTGCTGTTGCTACTACGGAGAAAACATCAATCCTTTGTCCATGGGACAATCGTATTGTTTACTTTACACACTTTGCTTAATGCAATTATCTGTTGCTTGCAACTTAATACTGGAGGGGGTTCGGATGATAACCTGAAGGTGGATTATTAGTCATATATGCAGTTGGATTACAGTCTATGTATAATGTTGTAATGCCTAATCAAATCTCATGGGAGTCAAGATGATTAGTATATGCATGGTATGCTTTCTCAAGTCTATCAATTGCCTCACTGTAATTTGTTCACCCAGCATGTTATTTATCTTAAGGAGAATCACCTCTAGTGAACTATGGACCCGGGTCCATTCTTTTACCATTGATAAACCATCTACTATTTACTATTTACTTTTTACTTTCTGCAAGCAATTACTATCTTCCACACAATACATTTAATCCTTTGTTTTCAGCAAAACCGATGAGATTGACAACCTCACTGTAAGTTGGGGCAAAGTTCTGTGGTTGTGCTCTGCAGGATTCCAAGTTGGAAACAACACCTTGGAGTTGTTTCCTTGCTCCTACTGGTTCAATAATCTTGGTTTCATAACTAAGGGAAAAATTGTTGCTATGCTCATCATACCTTCCTCTTGGGGTTCCCAACGAGCTCGATATATTTTGAGCCATCAGTCATCAAGCCACATTGCCTCAATTCCAGCAATTCTCAAGCAAACCATCTTGTTTTCACAAAACGGGACAAATATCCAATACTTTGTAAACTACGACGAGTTTTTACAAGAAGTACATTTATAACTTTGTATATCTAACATATACCCTTTTCATCCATGACCTCCATTAAAATTTCTAGGGAGTCATCGGACTATCTCCTAATGGTTACTGTATTAAGAAGAGAAGATCATCTAATTACGACCATATCTCTCAGGTGTGGGTATTAATCTATGAAGTTGGACCCTTTTGCTAAGTTCCAAATCAAGCAAGAGATTTCCCATGGTCGCAAAGGACCTTAATAGGATAGGCCATGATTTACAAATATATTTGCAAATAGACATCTAGACTAAGTTCATAATATGAGTTTAATTTATAATTGATCTCCCACTAAAATTGTCATCCGCTGGATGATTTTAGCGATCACACGATCCCAATCCGCTACACCACCCCCGATCATCATGGTCGGCAATGCAGTTTCAAAGGTAGACATTCCCTAATATCAATCACATCATCCATGTGACTCATTCTCGATCTTTTGATCTCTTGTGTTCTAAGGCCATATATACATATGCTAGGCTTGACAAATCTAACTTGTGTGTATCCGCAGTGCAACATGACTTACACCCACTGTATGCGAACGTAGATATGTCTAGCCCCCGATCGTCACGGCCGGCTTCATAACGATGAACTTTCTTGGTGGTGCACACACAAGGGGAACACTATCATTGGAATTATATAGGGATTATCTTATTTGCTACCATTGAGTATCTAATAGTAGCACATAATAAGATGTAGAACAGGTATCAACATCACATGTATATTGTGATATGATATGGTCCTTGTTCTTGCACCTTGATCTCCATCGAGCGCTCCGGCATGATCTCCATCTTCCCCCTGGTTTGACGCCAAGTTCACGACGCCACCAGTAGGTTGTCCATCGGAACGATGACTATTACTATACTACTTAGTAACATAAAAATAAACTAGTTTACCTTTGTGACAACCAAGACCATATTAAATCACATGCCCCTATTGCAAAATAAAGTTAGACGCCTCTACTTTATCTATTGCAAGTTTTATGTGATTGTTATGGCTTTCGTAATAGAACCATTTCTAATCCGTGGACTTTCCAACCACAACATAGATCCAATAGTTGTCTCTACTACACCCCTTTCGGGGCCCTCCGTTGTAAATGCTATATCAACTATTAAATGAGAGACAGACACCCGCTAGCCACTTTTACAGAACAAGCCGTATGTCGAGCGTGGAACCAGTCTCGCATATGAATATGTGTAAAATCGGTCCTGGCCGCTTCATCAAACAATACTGCGATATAAACAAGTACATGTTAAAGGGTAACAACTAAGGGATCAATGCCCACACACTACTTGTGCGTACTGGCTGTACAACACTCCTACGCATAACTTGGCTCTGATAACACTAAAGGGTTCCATAGTACGAAAACAAAAAATTCTACGATAGAACTCCCTAACGCCCAAGATCTATCTATATAGTAATGCAGTAATGACCGGAGCGTATAGAATATATACACTTGCAGATCGTACGCGGTTAACGTTCCGAGGGGAATGTGGTTGAAGTAGTCGAACACGTAGCCGACCTCAAGGTTGCGAAGCTCCTCGTAGGTCACCTCTTACTCCATCTTCATCGTGCAGCAGCTCCGACTCACGACATTCAAAGTGTGCCAAGTGTTGCACCTCGTGGCTTCATAACTCCGGTGTATGATGAGACCTCCGTCTCCCTGATCTGCCGGGAGTGTGGAAGTAGATCTCTGGCTAGGAATCTCTGCAGCACAACGGTGCGCCGCAGTGAAGCCTTGTTCGCATAGCCCGTACATGGAGCCATGGTCACAAGGTAGAAAGAGAGAGGAGATAAAGTCAACCAAAAGACTTCTCAAATTATCCACCCATGGGCACCCCTTTATATAGATGGAGGGGTTGCGTCATCCCCTTTAGGTGCCCCGTGTGGGACTAATTAATAAAGAGAAAATCAGGATTTAAGGGGCTGGCCGGATGGGCCTGGTCGAACCGGCCCAGCAAATAGCCTCAGCAGAGTCAGCCTGGGCAGCAACCGAATGGGCCGGTGCTGCCCCTACCACGGCCCAGTGCAACAGCTGTGCTAGCGACAAGCAACAGCAGTCGAGCGGGCCCCGGGCAGGCTGGCTCCCGCGTGCTTGTGGCCCAGCGTGGCTGGTAGCGGCTGGCGCCTGGGGTGGGCCGGTGCTCCTCGAGCGGCCCAGCAGGCGAGGCGGTGGGAGAGGCCCGGGTGGGCTCCCCTTTGCTGCGGCCCGCGCGTGGTGGTGGGTTTGGCTGCCGCATGCGCAGCGTGTAGCACCCGCACGCCCTCCGTCTCGCATGGGCTGATCAAATCCGGCCCAACCTGCCAGAACTGCTGTTTCCTTTTACCTTATTCAGGGTGACCTCCTCCTGGACCATTTCCCTCCGGGGTTTTGGCCTAATGAGGAAGTTTCCCTATAAATTTTAATTTCAATATTTATTTAATATATATTAATTCATAATTAATATATAATAAATGCATATTCACCCAAAACATCTTTCGGTCCCTTTTTCTCCGAACAGTTTCGGGTATCTTCACGAAACAATTCCGGCTTTTTCTTTCTCTACTGTTATTCCAACTTACAGATGCTCTCTCTCATCATACCCTTAAGTGTATCCCCTCATGGCTCGGGAATGGCACAGACATGATCTCGATCAATGATCAATAGTGGGACTGGGATGCCCATGATGACCCATGTACATTCCATGATGACGATGTCGTATGAACCGTAAAACGTCGAGTCCAATTCCCTTTGTTTCTTTGATATGACTTATCCGAGATTCGATCATTGGTATCACATACTTTGTTCAATCTCGTTACCGACAAGTTCTGTTTCACTTGTTATCGTGATATTACATCCCCGTGACCTAGTCACATGCTACAACATTTATGGATGTAATCTCACCAAGACGGCTTTATGTATCTTACCCGTCACGTGGGTGAACAAAATCCCGCTCTTGAGTCACATATCATCTATTGTTCCTTTGGAATACCCGACATACACCTTTATGATCACCGCATTACCAATTGATGTTTGATGTAGTCAAAGCAGCCTCGGGAAATAGTGAGTAATATGATCTCACGGTCTAAGGAGAAAGAGACTGTGTTTCTAGCTATTGCAACAATGAACTCTGTGACTTGATCGTGTCGTAATCTTTGAGGAATGTCCATCACATCATTCACCAATGATATGACCTTGTTGTCAATTGGCATAAATGCCCCATGATTAGGAAACCTTGATCATTGTTTGACCAACGAACTAGTATGAATAGAGGCTACTAGGGACTTGGTTTGCTTCATACCACATCTGTACCAATGTTTCCACTTGATACAATTATAGCACAATATAAAACTATTATGATCTAATTGAGATATGACAATAAAACCTATTTATTATTTGCCTCTAGGGCATATCTCCTTCAATATGCCCTAGTGACAAATAATAATATAGATTATTATCATATTTCATAAAGTTTATAATTAGGTTTTATATCATGCTATAAATGTATTGAAAGGAAATGTCAATACATGTGCGATATGTAAACAACCAGGAGTTCTCGGTGAATCTCTAGTCACTAGTTCATTGGTCAATAGATGATCAAGGTTTCCTGATCATGTGGCATTTATGCCAGTTGACAATGGAGTCACCTCATTGAGAGAATGAGATTATGAACATACCCAATCTAAACATCATGACACGATCATGTCACATAGTTTAAGTTGCGATGATTAGGAAATGTAGTGTCTTGTTCCTCATACTGTCAGACCATATTAATCACTGTCACCTGAGATTGCCTTGATAGCATCAAACTTCACTCGGTGAAACGGTGATCATAAAGGTGTGTTCAGGTATTCAGAGGGGCATGTAGATGCCTATGTGTCAAGAGAGAGATTTGTGAATCTATGTGACGGAAAGATACTCAAGTGCCCACTTGGAGAAGTTATATCCAACAGCTGCGCAACGTGTGACTAGGTCACGGGGATATCACTTTTCAGAACGAGTTAAGTAGCATTCGTTGGTAACGAGATTGAACTTGACATGGTGATTTCATTGATCAGATCTCGGACAATGCAAGTATCGAAGAGACAAAAGTAATAGCATACCACGTTCATGGTTCAATGACAAAGATTTTGTGGAATGCACAGGGGTCATCATGGGCATCCAGGTCCCGCCGATGATCATTGGTACGAGAGGGATCTCGACCATATCTAGAGTGTGTTCGAACCATGATGTATCATGCTTAAGGGCTTGATGACACTTGGAGATCATTTTGGTATCGTCAGAATCACCGAAGAATAGAAAGAAAGAAAACCAGAAGGGTTCGAGAAAGTCCGAAGGATGTCCGGAGTGGGATGGAAGGAGTTCCATAGCCATGGGGATTGAATAATATGTAAGTAAATGTTAAATATTGATTTAATCATTTATTTATATTTATTTAATAAAAGAAAAGGAATTAAAATTGGTCAAATTCACTGTTGGACCAAAATCCCTAAGGGAAAAGGCCCATGAGGGAAAGACCAAAGGGAGGAAGGAGGGGAGGTGGTAGGTTGGGCCTAGGGACCTCGCGTGGGGCCCACTAGGGCCATGGCCGGCGGCGGCCAACCCTCCTCTCCCCTCTCTCTTGTTTAGTCCCACATGGCTTAGCTAATAAGCTATGAGGTCCCTTTTCCCTATATATTGATAGATATTTTGAGAAAATAAATACATCAATAATTAATAAAAAGTTTTATCTCTTTTGGGGAGACCTGCAGTTGATCCTCTCTCTCTCTCTCTCTCCCATGACCGCGGTCCTAAGTCTGAACTGCGCGAACAAGAGACTTCTTTACCGCGGAGCGCCGTCGCGCTATGAGATTCGTATCCAGAAGGTCTACTTCCGCAACTGCTGCTGGATCAGAGGAGCGAGAGTCGTCGTCAGGCATATGATGTGTGTAACTCCTCGCGAGGTGCTGCACTTGTGGCACTAGGAGTTGTTGGAGCCGCAGGACCTGTAGGACTTTAGCACGACCCTGAGGTCGGCGTCGGTATGACTGCATCAACCACGTTCTTCTGAACATTGACAACGATTTTCGGTCTTCAAGGATAAGTTTTAAAAAGCTTCTCCCGTTACTGCATTACTAATAGATAGATCCTAGCATTAGGGTTCTTGGCGTAGAAAAAATTATTGTTTTTCAGGCGCGAACCCCTACAGTATTGGTGGATGTTGAGTGGTGCTCAGGTCATTTAGGGAGATTGCGCACCTTTGACTCTTTGAGTTCATGGTGTTAGTCGAGGATGCAAATGTTGGAGTAAGGGTGGCATAAATCACGACGAGAGGGTAGAGAGTTGGAAGATGACAAACATGATAAGGAACATGATACTGGTTGTTGTATTATTCATTTTTTTGCTAATTGAATAACAAGTACATCTAATGCTAATCTATCTTGGATATGCTACGACACAGAGTATCTCAAAGCATGGTTACAGTTGCAATAGTAGTTGCGCATAGATATTGTTTGGAGTTTTAAATTCATTTGGTAACCAAGTATATCCTCTTAAATGTGTAACTTGCAGATCATGAGCCTAACAAGATATTGTTTGTGATTTGTGCTCATAGAACGAGAATTGTTAATTTCAGCTATGCATTCGCTTATTATTTATGTAATGTATTATAACATGTATGTATCAACCAAGTTCGTCTTCTTCGCTCTCATTTTGTTCGTCGTCGTATTTTTATTTTTGTATCCTCGATTTCTTACACGGTTGTAAAGAATAAATAATATATCTCATGGCAATGCACCGATTTAAATGTATTTAAAAAGCCATGGGCTAACTTTCACAAATCATGGGGCACATCACAGGCGGCATCCTGTCGACTTCAACAAACCTCGGGAAAATTGGATCGCATGCATGCGTACCTGTCGACTTCAACAAAATCCCAAAATTTACGGCGTATATTAGCTCTAATAAATCAGTTATACTGCGAAAATAGCTCTGCTCAGCCCCGCGCTAGCCATTGACACAAAATCCGCTGATCGTGGATCGTATCCACAGATTCCATACTATGCAATTAGAGACCACCTCTCTCCCTCTCTCTGTGCAATTCTTCCAGCCTTGTCCAGCAATCTGCTATCCTTTTCCTTCCAGATCCCACAGAAAATTCCATGGCCAGAAACAAACCTCGGGAAAATTGGATCGCCAAGATTAGCAGCAACAATTAGGCGGCTTACATCTCCGGCTCCGAAGACGACGAAGATTTCATGTCCGAGCGATTGGCGCATGGAAGACGAAGAGCGACGCACTATGGAGTTGGCGACGCCGTTCGCCGGTTGCCGTCCAAGTTCAGGCTCGAGCTAACGCGGCGGGCTCAGGTTTCCTTCTCCCCTTCCCGCGATCACGAAATCGCCAAAACTGCGTCAGGTCGGCGGTGACTCTGAGAAATTCGGCGATGGTAGCAGCACCGGTCGGCGAGAGCACAGCGTGCAGGCGTGTCGCGAAGCGGCCGGATGCGGGGCGACCGGGTGCAGAACGGCGGAAGCATCGCGTCGTTCTCTGTTTCTGGGTTGAGCGACCGTCAACATTTGTCCCACATCGCTAACCAACGGACTTTGTCACCTATTTAAATACCCGGGTACGTAGTACAGCTTCGCCTTCGGGATGAAGGCATGAGCAAAAAAAAAAAAAGTTGTATGTAGTGTACATAAATGTACAGAAGAATTGTACATGTACCATAGTGTATATTAGCTGTACATAAAAAATGTACAACAAAACATGTGCTAGACATTAGCACCAAAGCTCTTTTTTTTCTGTATATATATTTACAATCATTTTTTATTTCTGTTTTTACCCTAGCATCGCTTGGCTTAGTTATGATATATTACACAAATTGCCACCGTAAGTGTACACTAGATAAATTCCACGGCCTCTTCTCTCCCGCTTTCTTCCTGGTTAAATTGATTGAATCGGCTCAATCTAAGTCGAGTTTTACTTAGCTTCTTCTGTCAGCTCTCTCAAGTCCTAACACAACTTAATCCAGTGTATGCTTATGTATGATTACGCTGTTCAATTTTATTCTGCTTTACCGAGCATTCCGTGCCCGGAGTCTGTTTCTTATGTGACTTTATTCTGCTTTGCCGAGCATTTCGTGCCTTTGTTCTAACCATACGGCCCTTATTACTGCACCATTTACGGGAAGATAAGTGGCCGACAAGGAGGTGAGTGGTGTTCTAAATTGAAGAAGAACTCCTAATCCTTTTACTTGTTGTAATTTTGAATGCTCAAATCATAAAGGAAATGTATGTGGCAGACTGTAAATTAACACGTTTTTCTGGCCCCAATGCGTCCCTAAATGCTTGATTGAATAACAATGAACTGCTATATAGCAACATTTATATTTCTGATCTATACATTGATATTTTGATTACAAACTCTGAAGCTTTTGAATATATATTTTCGTTGATCCTATTAATTTACAATTTGGTTGTACTGTACTTAGTATTGCGGAATCTTCATCAATCATTATTGGCCAGCACAATTCTATAGTTTCTCACTAGGCTTATTCTGACAGATATCTGAATGTCCATCTTTGGTGTCTGAGGACTGAGGTGATTATCAACAAAGTATAGCAGCGATTAAGCGATATATATAAAAACTCTGGCTGGTATGTCTTCTCCAAGCTCAACAAATGGTGCAGATTATCTTAAGATCGAGCAGCAAAATTGTGTTGTGCTTCAAATCTGTGTGTAACTCTACTCAGTACAATATATCTTCAAGGGGTATTTTATTACTCCCTACTAGATGAGCGACAATTATTATGGATCAGAGGGAGTAAATTTAATTAACTAGTGATGGTCAGCATTTAGCAAATATATTTACTATTCATTTGGTTTTGAGCTCTCGCTGAATTGCGCTACATGTTTCAAATCCACAATCATTACTCAATGCAGTACACATCAAGGAAGATTTGTGTCGCCTCAAATTAGTGAAATTGTTAAGAAAATGCGCTGAGAAATTACCTTTTATTCACGAGGTGCCCTTTGAGCAGACAAGTTGTTAGTTTGTCTTTGGCCGAATAACTTTGCAAGGCTAACCTTTTGTGAACGATGTCTTATATTTATTTTATAGAGTTCTAATTACATTGTAAAGAATTATTTTGTTTAATCTAGAATTTAAGTACATCATATTTTTGTATCAGTCAGCCATGTTTGAAGCATGTGTGCCAGTCTTTGCTAATGACACTATATGGACATCCATTAAATTCACTATATCAAACATGAAAATTGTCAATACCAAAACCTTGTTGGATCATCTATAACTCAAAATCGGTCAGTATATATATGACTGTGATTCTTTATTTTCCATAGCACCACACGGACAATTTGCTAATTGTTTAAAAGGCCAGAGCCACCAAGCCCAACCAGTTTTAGATCTTAATCTTATCTGAAAGAAATCTCCCATCTCTAAATCTCACTTACACCTCAACCTTTCCACGGCAGCGCGCACCTCTCCGACAGTTTTGACCGCGGCTGCGGGCACCTCTCCGATAACCACCAACGTGGCAGCGCGCACCTCTCTAGCAGTCTCAACCGCCGAACTGCACGGTCATCCCACGAGCACACTACATGTTGTACTGGTACGCCCCCAATAGCTAAAATATCATTCCTTAGGTCATTTGTCAAAAAATGTAGTTTTATTTGTGTTGGTTTATGATTAAATACCCTTGATCTTAATGATATATATGTATGATACAAATTTTCTATTGAGCATATGCAAACTTTATACCTTTTGGAACCCTGTGTGTTAGAATTTCTATTGTTACAGTACAAGAAAACATTGTACTTCTTTGGGCTTCCTAAGTTAGTAATTTTTTATTGTGAAAATGTCTGGCTAGACTATGTCTAGTACATTGTTACTTCATTTGGCCAATTGCAATGTCAGTTTCTAATTCTAAAAAGTCGTTAAACTAGCTATGGGAAACATGAAGGACAACCCTGACAAGGTACCTAGTTCTCATCTGACTGTTCCCTCACCATGTGAGGTAAACTAGTGAGGCTTGATTAGAGCTTTAATAACAGGTATGTATGTCTGTCAAATAATATAAATTTGTTTTAGGTCCAGGTACCCGATATGTGGATAAGTACGACCTTCATGGACAAGTATATACTTTGTTATAGGTTCGGCAATGGTGTCAGCATAATTAGATCAAGAAGGAGCATTTTGAGGAGGATAATCAGAAGATAAAAGCCAAAGATCTCTTACTACATCTATACCATGAACAACTCCAACATCTAGAAAAGAAGAAATATGGTAGCTTTCTTTGAATTCCAATCATGATGCTACATACACAATATTATTGTTTGTACTTAGTACAACTAGTAATTGTTTATTTATTCCTAGCTATGTAGTACTTTGAATGCCCTTTTGCATGCATGTTTCCATGCATCACATTTATGAAGATGGAAACACGGTCGAACTCACATGTCCCTGTGGCAACGAAATCATTAGAAAAGTTCGTGCAAACCATAGTAATTGTGCTACTGTCATTTTGACATCAAATTGAGCAGATTGTGTATGTTTAGAAAAAGTTGCATGAAGGATATGTTTGGGCCTGTGAGTTTAAAGTAAATGTGGGCTATTTGACCGTGACAATGCAAAAAATATAAGTCAGTGGTTATGAATTTAGTTAATGTTGTAGTTGTATGTGAACTAAAGATTGGGGTGAAGTACTTGCGTCTAATCTATGTGTATTATTATTGTCCGTTGTGAGATTTTGTGTGTTATGAGTGCTATTTCTATATGGGAATTATATAAATGGTTTTGGTTATCAAATTATTTATTACTACGCACAAAATCATGTTTTCGTGTGCTGACTTACAATGCACTGCAGCGCCCACCTGTAACTGCTATGCTAGAACAAGCTCGGTGGATAACCATGCGCTACGCGAAAAAAGTGTTGTGCATGAACTATACCTGACGCGGTTATCTCTGGCGACTTTTATTTGCCGCCATAACGTGAGCTCAATGGCTATACTTGTGCCTCGGCGTTTAAAAACGTCAACGCCCACTTACACTATTGTGATGGCTCTCGGCGGAGCTTAGATATTCAACCGGAGTATTTAGGACCACTCGTGTCGGTCTGGGTCGATGAACTCCACATGGATGCATGCCAATAAGAAGAATAACAACAGCCGAAGACGCCGGAGTATTTAGGACCACTCACGCCGGTCTAGGTCGATGAAATCCACAAGGATGCATGCCAATAAGAAGGATAACAACGCCCAAAAGCACCGGAGTTGTCGGCAATAACCGAAGTCCCCTGCACGTCTTCCGCGTAGAGGTTGACCCGACCATAAAACGAGAGGAGGAGCAAACTGGGCGACGAGGCTATGCCGCTGACCACAAAGCTCCGCAACACTCCTTTGCCAGATCAACTACTTTGTAGCTTCTCCCGAGAGATGTGGCCCACTAGGGCTCAGGTCGGGCCCATCACCGCCGCGCGCTCTCCTGGCCAGTGCCTCCCCGAGATCCATCGGGCCACCCGTTGCGCGGTCTCACCCGGTGTAGCCATCACCCCTGGAATGGCCAAAGCTAGCCAGATTTGGGCCTCCCGCGACTGCCCCGCCTCCCCCCGTGTAGCCATTGACGATGTCCTAACACCAGCCTTCCGCAAGCATCTCCCCACACCTAGCACCGCAAGCTGTCGCACCGACCGAAGCCTACCGCGAGTTACCCAGCCTGACCGCAACCTCCGCTGCAGCAGAGAAGAAACCTGGCCTCGTCGCCCGCCGATTCCACACAGGCTTTGCCCGGTGGAGGTGGCCGAAGACGGCGAGAGGAAGGGGTGGGAAACTATGTGGTGGCTGTGGCGAGGGCAATTTCACAGTCGCACTTCTCTCTGTGCCATTGCACTTCTGTTGTTTTATTACTTTGGACTTGTTGTATTCACGCTTTCGGTGGAATCACATCTTTTGTATAGGTGTCTTGTGAGTTGACCGTTGGTAAAATCCAAATGAATGTTGTGCATCAAACTTTACATTCGAGGGTAGTGTGTCTTGAATCGCCTCTGCTTGTTCAAAAGAAAAAAACGATCCCTCAGTTTCTCTATTAATTGGATCCGTGTCCTATCTCTACAAGGCCGTGGTTCAACGCAATAGCAGAAACAGCATTTGATCCAGCTCCAGAACCCTTTCAATCCATAGTAGGCCGGTCTTCCGAGTTTAGGCCACATCTGAGTTAAGCCCAACAGTCCACGCATGTGCTAGGCCTTTGGAGATTGTATAGGAATGACCCGGTATTTAAGCCCGGTTCCATGTACAAAGTGTTTATATAGTAATACTACTAGTCCATCAGTTCAGAAATATAAGACATCTTAGGTCTGTGAAATGAATGTATGTAGATATTTTAAATATATAGGTTCACTTCGAAACTCTACAAACCTATACAATAAAAGATGTCTATATACATTCGATTCACAAAGCTAAAACGTCTGAACGGAGATAATATTACCTCCGTTCGGCTTATATTATGAAATTGGAGGTAGTAGTATATCACAACGGTGTCAGAGCCGATAGACATACAAACCAGCAGCTTCGTATTTTTAGACGGAAGGCTCGAAATGAACTCGCCTTTGAATTAACGAAGCCAACAACTGGCTAGGAGTTACACCTTGAGTTTCAACACACACGCGCCGAAGGCGCCCACTACAGCACACAACAAAAGACAACACAGAAAATGTGAAACTGGAGAGCCAGATGATCCAAGATGAGGGGGCTTTGTCTTCTGTTGCACTGGAGTGATCGCGACCAAATCCACACCAACAAACCTCCACCGCACCAAGACAGCAGCCCATGGGGGACTCGGCAACGGGGCAGCCACCTAGCAGAACTTGAGGAGCCAAAGGAGGGGGGTCTTGCGGCGATGCCTCTAAGACGGTGAATGGCGCAATCACGTGTCATCATCGTCGCCAAGGACCGAGGTCCTGCAAAGATTTCACCCAGACCCGGACCCACCACCCCCGGAGCTCGGGCTAGGACCAGACCCAGACAAAACAATCTTTCCCTGGCATTGGGAAGAGCACACCGGTAACAGCTATGACCAGATCCCCCCAAGTCAAGCCCCCCAAGGCTCTAGAGGAGACATCAGCTACCGCAACCCTACTGTGTAAATGTAGCCAGGCCGACAGAATGCGAGGGCTACGACACCAGCGAGAGGACACAGGGTGATCCACATGCCACTACTAGAGAGACTTGCTCGAAGTGAGACCCCCCAGGGAGCAACTTGGGGCGGAGGGACAAAATCCATCAGTTGGCCCAGGGGATCACCATCGGGACGTCTTCAATAAGGGAACGACACCCGGAGGTGACGCCGTCACCGACCTTAGCCTACGCCAAGAGCAGCTTCTACCGAGATCCAACCAGACCAAAATCCAGACGCCTACGCCGGCCGAAAACATAGCCGCACCCCCGACCTACCCAAGGGTCGAGGGGAAAACATGTTGCCTACCCCGGCAAGCATGCACCGGCCCCAGGAACCCCTCCCGGAGCACCAGCAAGGACGACACCCAACAGTAGTCAAACACCAACCTAGACCTACAGAGTGTCGAGGGCAGAGTAGGGAAACAGGAACAACGATCGGGCCCAACCCGAACCTGACCTAGGCCCTCCGCCCAGATCTGGCCACCATCCCCCGGGCCCACCAGACCCATATCTAGGCCCGCCGGCCTAGATCCAGATCTGGCTGCCATCACCCACCCGGCCCCTGCAGCTCCGGCAGTGGGGGCGCCACCCAGGCAGCCACTCACTCCACCGCGACCACGACACACCCTCGTCGGGACCTCGGGACCAGCCCGATCGCTCCAGGCGTCCCAAACGCGGCCTCCAGGCGGCAGGTAGCGTCGCCCGCGTCGCCATGGCCGCCACCCGCGAGACCACGGCCGGAGCGGCGCCAGGCCGAGCTGGAGCCGACGAGCCACACCATCGCACGGGCGGATCCCGCCCCGTCAGGCCCGCCAATCGTGAGGGGAAGGGGAGACCACCACCGCCAGCACCGCCCGAGCTTTGCCCGATGGCTCTCGCCGGCGGCGGTGGCGAGGGGAAGGGGGAGGGGCTTGGGTTGGAGCAGACGGGGGCGCCCCGGCCGCCCGCGCGGAGGCGACGGGAGCGAAGCTCTTTCGTTTTTCTTCCACCAAAAATATCAGACTCACATTTAGTGTGCTTTTCTGTCGATTTTGTTTATCCCAGCAGGTTCGTTTTGAAATCAAGGCACGTCCCGTCTTTGTACAGTGAGAAAGGTCGTACTCTCACCGTTCCAAGGCTTAAGGCACATGTAAACTTTGACCAACTTTTTAGAAAAAACTATCAATAATTATTATATTATATAGATACCATGTGGAAATATGTTTCATGATGTATGAAAGGGTATGGATTACGTATTGTAAATATTAATATTTTTCTCTAAAAACTTGGTCAAACTTTAGGTAGTTTGACTTTTTAAAAAAATTATATGCTTTAAGCCTTGGGACAGAGGAAGTATGCCACGGAGCTGATCGAGAGTATGCCGAGTTTGCCACCTCCCGTGCAAAATCTGGCCGCACTAGCAGCCTTTTCCATTTGTTTGTTTCGCAAGTGCGGAGCATTCCAAGACCCAGATTGGTTTGCGCAGGGAGAGGCAGTGAGGGAGACAGCCGCCACTAGTGCACACGGCCCCCTCTAACACCGGTTTGGAGGGCCCTCTAACAGCGGTTGTAGAACCGCTGTTGAGGGTTCGGTGTTAGAGGCCCCCCCTTTAACACCGGTTCTTATACGAACCGGTGTTAAAGGGTGGCGCACGTGAGGCTGTCGCAGGGCTCAGCCCCCCCCTTTAACACCGGTTCGTGGTTCCGTGCCGCGGCAGGAAAAGGAGATAAATCTCTGCCGCGGCAGGAAAACGGCCTAAATCTCTATCGCGGCAGAGTTCTTCCCCGCCTGCTCGGCGTATTTCTGTACGCGGGACGGGAGGGGAATCGATCGGGAGCGATATACACATACATCGTCATCGGTACATACGAGTACATGAATAATTAAGCAACTATTATTATACACAACATCGTTATTGTGTGGTATTCTCCGTAAACGTTGAAGCATCAAGTACAAGACAAACACGTTCAATCAAATATACAACGTTCATTTTGGTGGATATCTAAAGAGTTCTCCGCCAGCGTGATTTACCTCATCAAGTATGAACCCCGCCAATTCCTCTTGAATGGCTCGTATGCGGTCAAATGGTAGGAGTTGGTCCCGCATTCGTTCGATCTGAATATATATGAAGAATAGGGTCAATATAAGAATAAAACTCAACACAATTGATGGTAATAAAATAATGTTGTGTACTTTGTTTACTTACTCTAAGTTGTTCTAGTGCGGCTTGGCCCGTTGCACATATCGTGTTGCGAATGAACTCATAAACATAGTACCCACATAAGTTATTGTCGTGTCCTTGATGCGCGCACTTTACGAGAATAGAGAGTTCAATCAAAATAATAATCAATAAAGCATGATATAATGGAATTGGAAGCAGAATCAAAGAGATACATGACCTAGCTAGCTAGTATTACTTACATTTTGGTCTACAAATTTTAGTTCTTCTGACCATTCACCCACGGCCCTGCTCGTGAACCTTTTCCAAACCCTGTCCGGCAAAGAAAATGGATAAAGGAGTAATTAATTACTTGTTGTCACGAAAGTTGCCGATCTAGTGCGATAATATGATTAAAATTACCTCTGGAGCATCTCTCTAAAGTCTGCCCATCGCTCTTTTTCTTTTCGTAACGAGTCCATGACAAGGACTTTTCCTGAGTCAGCTTAAATGACTAGCAGAATAAAGTGGAACGTACGCACGCATAACTCATCATCAGTTACACTTAACATCGAGTAAGCCGAAACAAAATGTGTACAAGAGAGGGTAACAGTACTCACGAGAAGTTGTAAGGCAATAGTATTTCCCTTTTGGTTTGTTGTCTCAGTAAAGACCTTAGCAATAAATCTTCTGTTTGCCCGGGTTTGGTTCTTACCACTTCTTCATGAACTCTATTTGGGTCAACGAACCCAACGTCAAAAGGTCTTCCTTTCATGCATTCCATAACCTTTTTCCTGCATAATAGTATATACATGCATATATGGTGAGCATATATATATATATATGCAATTAATGAAGTGAATGAGATGAGATAGAAAATACAGAAATAGTACTTACACACAATAAAGACTGATGGCAGCTTTGTCGAGTTCCTTCTGATTAAATAGAAAATGCAAGTCTTCAATGTTGAAGTCGATCTCGTCGTCTTCGCACAAGAAAATCTCATCTCTTATATGTGCCGTGATCATTCTTCCTTTCTCGTCTTGCAGAAATCAAGGTACCACTTGTGCAATCTTCGCATCTTTGTTGGTAGATTCTTGAGCTCCTCTTTCTTGACGAGATTCTTCCCATACTTCCATGGCTGTATGGGGTTGGCATCGCATTTGGGCAAGTTGTCTCCCATGATGTTCAAGTATGCAATGTAAGTCATCCCTATCTCATTGGCCTTTCTTTGTAGCTCTGCCTCGTAATCATTTACGGGAGGAGCGTCCCGTGTGTCGAACACTTGGAGCGGGGCGCATGATTGGTTTTCCTGCTCTCCGAGCATGGGAACTGTTTTCTAGGGTGCCGCACGACTGCTACTTTCAGTCTCCCTACGGCGCCTTGCATCCGCCTTCAAAATCTGGCACTCGTAGTCCGGCACAAGTGGGGTTTCAGGTTTCGAAAGATTTTTGTAAAACTTCTCCACCACCGCCGGATCTATTTTCTCCTTTGGCTCGGCCCGTCTAGGTGCAAAGAATTTCTTGACCTCTTCTTCCGAGATCCTATTGGTCTCCTCGCCGCTGTGATTCCACGGTAAAACCGGCAATGGCTTGGCGGAAGGCTGCGGGACGTAGTTTTTTGAACTCTTTCTGGCAGTGCTAGTGATGCTCTTCGTGGCAGTGCTCTTCCGCTTACGCTGAGGAGATGGCTGAAGCGCCGGAGATGGCTGCCGGGCAGAAGATGGCTGGCGCGCCGGAGATGGCTACCGGGCAGGAGATGATGGCGGAGATGGCTGTCAGAGATGGCTGCCGCCACAGGAGATGGCTGAAGCGCTCGGGGATTTCCGCCGACGCCACGGAGACGGCGGGTGCAAGTGGCCTTCCAATTTGGAAGCACGATGTGTTCCTTCTTCCAAAGAATGGTTGTTTTCACTGCAAATTTGAGTTGAGTTTCCTTCACCTGTAGCATGGTCAAGCTGTGCTTCCTCATATTCCTTCACAACCTCATCCACCCCGACAATAGCATAGCCATCTGGAATCGGTCGGCAGTGGTAAGTTCCACCAGCTACAGGAGGTAAGGCATAGCCGACAGCCACCTTAATGGATAAGCCCATTAATCTCACATGCAGCTCAGCGTGTTCGCTCTCCGTGATCTCATCCCCGGGGTATCGAGGACCCGCCATTTCAAGCGTGGGCTGCACGTTCTCCATGGAAGCCACGCTACTTTTCCGCCCAGAGTCTGGGCCGCCGGCAGCTTCCAATGCAGGCTCTTCGTGCCGCTGAGATGGACCGGTAGCTTGATGGCTCTGTTGTGCATTCACTTGCGCCTTCAGCGCCACAAGTGCATGTTCTATCTGTGTCATCCGCTCTTTTTCTTTTCTGTCGCGCCATCTGTAAGAGTCGCTCCACTCGGCAAACCCATCCTTCCACGTCATACCCCCTGTGCCTCGTGCATGTCTAGGGTGTTCTTTTTTACCAATGGCGCGTGTGAGCTGGTCATTCTCTCTGTCGGGATGGACGGTCTTGGCGGCTGTTTCCTCGTATGCCGTGATGAGTTCAGTGACGGGTTTGGAAAGGAGGCGGGTTGGGAAGATACACAATCCTGTTTCTGGGTCCAACCTTGCCCCGATTTCGTAGAACCAAGTCTTTGCACGTAGGTCCCACCCATGTGTCTGGGGTGTGATCCCTCACAGGCCTTCTCAGCTTCCTCCCACTTAGGCCTCTGAGATATGTAGCCATCTGACCCTGTCCTCTGGTGATATTCCTTCTTCTGGGCATTTAGCGTATTGATTTCTGACCTCTTTTTAGCTATAGCACCTTCCTTGTATGCTTCAAATTCGCGCCAGTGAGGTCTTATCTTCGCATAATATGCGTCTTTGAAATCTGGAGTCTTGCGAGCTTTGACAAATTTGTTCAATTTTGTCTTCCGATTCTTGAGCGTCACCATCTTCTTTAGAGTCCACTCTTTGACCTTTTCCTTTATAACCGATTTGTTTTCATCCTCCTCTGGCGGAAGGTGAAATTTACCAACAAATAATTCCAAAGCGTTTCTTTGGATCTTTCATCGACAAAGGTACCATCGCCATTCTTTGGCTTATTCCAATATTCAATTGTGATTGGGATTTGGTCCCTAACAACTCCAACCTGACGTACAAATTTGTCTGCGGCATTCTTGGGCTCCATCGGCCTGCCATCAACACGGACTGCTTCGATCGTGAACTTTGCACGATCTTTCAACCGATGGCTCGCGCCTCGCTTGCTCTTTTTCGTAGAAGAAGATGGTTGCTGGCTGGTCGATCCAGAGGGCTAAAAGAAGAAAGAAGCATTAATTAATACATGTAGAAGAAGATTGTTGGTGGAAGTCAGCAGAGGCTTAATCAATGCATATACCTCGCCGGACTTTGTAATCACTAAATTGCGTTCACCGGAGTCTTCATATTCTCCATGACTACTTGAGTTGTCATCATGTCCCTCCAAGTCTAGATATTGTGAGGTGTCCTCATCGATAATGTTCTCCATTATTTCTTCTTCTTCAAGGTTTCTACTGAGTGGATCCATAGTTTCTAAAACAATAATATTATCTAGAGTAAGAGAGTAAACATTCAAGTGGACTTGGATTCATACACAAATATACATATTATTCATACAAAAATACACAAATAGGATAAAGTACATAAGATAAAGTACATTATTAATACATCACCGGAGAATAGCTCGGGTGCATTATAGGATAAAGTATAAGATAAAGTACATTATTAATACATCACCGGAGAATAGCTCGGGTGCATTATAGGATAAAGTATAATATAAAGTACATTATTAATACATCACCGGAAAATAGCTCGGGTGCATTATAGGATAAAGTATAAGATAAAGTACATTATTAAGATAAACTAGCGAACGCGGCTGCCGCGTTCTGTGCTGCGGGAGCTCTGCAGCCACAGAAGAGGAACCATCACCGGAGAATAGCTCGGGTGAGATCCGTGAAGGCCGGATATTGGAGAACCTAGTCTCCAAAGATACATGTATCGTCGTACATGCTCGTCCTCCTCCCTAATCTGACGACGCACCACCTCCTCGGGCTGGCTCCTCCCGCCTCCTGGACCTCGTGGACGCCACCAAAGAAGCTCCGGGTCGATGATGATACCCGGATTCCTCACCAAGATACGAGTCCCGACAGGTAGCACCTCCTAGTGCCAACCCGGCGGAGCCCAGACTCGGACATCCCCGATAGAGTCCAGTAGGCTCGGACGAGATGGACGCGGCATAACTAAATAATAGCAATAAACAATTATAAAACATAAACAGTAACTAAATCACTAAGTATATATTGCCCTAATAACAATAACCCTAAGCCTATCACTAATAACAATAACACGGTATTTACCAAACTAATACTAATACTAACAACTAATACTAATTCTAATTCTAACTCTAAATTAGCCTAATAATACTAATTCTAATTCTAATTCTAACCCTAATACTTAACCAATACCCCTAATACTTAACCAATCATATGCCTAATACTTAACCAACACCCCTAATACTTAACCAATACCCCTGGTTCTAACTCTAAATTAGCCTAATAATTAATACTAATTCTAATTCTAACTCTAAATTAGCCTAATAATACTAATACTAATTCTAATTCTAACCCTAATACTTAACCAATACCCCTAATACTTAACCAATCATATGCCTAATACTTAACCAACACCCCTAATACTTAACCAATACCCCTAATTCTAACTCTAAATTAGCCTAATAATTAATACTAATACTAATTCTAACCCTAATACTTAACCTATACACTAATTCTAATTCTAACCCTAATACTTAACCTAATACTAATACTAGCTAATTAACCTAATACTAGTACTAGCTAATTAACCTATATACTAAATGTAATTCTAACCCTAAGTAACCTAATACTAATAATATAGCTAATTAACCTATACTAACTAATTGACCTCACCTGCAGGAAGACGCATAACGACTGCGGCAAGTGGTGGCAACGGCGGGGCAAGCTCTCCACGGCCATGGCGGCAAGGTCGACATGACGTGAAGTTTCTCCACGCTGGTGGCAACGGAGTGGCTATGAGCCTCCCACCAAGGCGGTAAGCGGCGGCAAGCAACGATCTGTGGCGGTTGGGGCGGGCACACGCACGACGGGATCGATCTGGTATGGGGAAGAAGGGAAGGGGTTAATGGCCTTAACACCGGTTCCAGCCACGAACCGGTGTTAAAGAGGGGGGATATTAAACGAATAATCGCCACCCTTTAACACCGGTTCGTGGCTGGAAACGGTGTTAAAGGGGGGGGCATTTATTTCATGCGGGGCATTTATAATTTAAAAATAGGATATGAATTTAGAAAATTCATATCTTATTCATTTCAACTCAGAAAAATATGAATAATATATCATAATTTTCAAAAAAATAATATCTATCCATTCATATAAAAAGATTTTATATTTACTTTAGATGAAAATTTTCAAAATGATTAAAACACTTAGATATAAATTTTGATTATTCAATTCAAACAAAAATAAATTGTCAAATCCTAAAACTTTGAACATAAGAAATATTAAGCATCTAAAAAGAATCTAACCCTATTTTATTAGAGCAAATCATATTTTATTTTGTATTAACATTTTTGAATTGATTGGATATTTAAATGCCGCATCTTTTGTATACACTTGAATCTGACAAAGCCTCGCTCAACTTGCATTGGATTTTTGATAAAATAGCATATTGTGAACCTAAAATGATTTTTGTAAAAAATCATGAGCATCGTATCATGTACTTGTAGTTCATATCTGACCCACTTCCTACCGATTCGGCAGGAATTTGTCTTTTTCACCAGAGGTGGACGGAAAGGTTTCAGATCCCCCTGTTGGTACATTGTCCATATAAGGTGGTCTAGTATTTTTGTAAAATGTGGTGGTGGTTTTTTGAATTAGCCGTTTGGTGGTTGCTTCACAAAACCGTCCGTTTTTTATGCTCGGAAAATGGAAAATGCCTTTTTGGTGCGATAAAAAGGAAAACTTCCTCTTGCAACATTGTTTGCCATACCATGATGCACATGTATGCATAATATGGCCTTATTATCACAAACTATGCCTTGATTCTAGCCATAACATTGGTCATTTGACCCGAAAGCCAAGAAACCTCGAATGAGATAGGTCATTTTGTGAAGGAGATAGAACTGGAATTAAAATACAGAATGCAACTAATAGTAAGTTACATAAAGCATGACTGAAAATTAAGATACATAAAAGAACTGAAAATTAAGATACATGGCCAGATTAAGTAACAATCGGCCGAACTTGTTTCGGAATATTGGAGTGATTCAGTCATGCTCCTGCCTACACCTGTAATACTACTTTCAGTAGTCGTCATTCAGATTTGCCGCCGTCATCGCTGTCGTCGGGGTCACCGTAATTGAACCTTGAAGGCTGAGTACGCGTGGGCTGGACTTGAGGGTAGCGCAGACGGGGGTTAGAGTCGGCGGCAGTGTCATAGGCCATGACGCTCTGGAGAGTCCGACCGCGCCACCATAGCCGACGGCCGGCCTCGTTGAAGTTCGGAGGAGGTGGGCCGTCCTCCTCGTGCCTGGCGAGCGCCCTCTCACGCCGATCCATGAAGAAGGCTTCCCAAGTAGGGAAATAGTCGGGATACCATCTGGGATTCCTCCGCTGCTCCGGCGTGAGCTCGAAGTAGTAGTGGTTCGTGATGGCCATCCGACGCGCCACACCTAGAGGGACAGGAGGAACCGGCACGCCTCCGGCGCTCAGCATCCAGCCGACGGGGACACAGTAGTCTGGCGGGCAGGGGTAGTTCGAGGCGCAAAGCGCCTCCGCCTCCCTAGGGGTTAGTGCTACAGTGGAAGCCATGGGAAAGAGTGATGAGGTTGCAGATATGAGTCTAGAGATGTGCAATGACAATGGAGGCCAACCCTACATATATATATAGTGAAGAACTGGCGGGAAGAACTGGAGGGAAGAACTGGCGGGAAGAAAAATGGAGGGAAGAAATAGAAGGAAGAAAAATGGCTCATTTAATACATATACTGTTAACAGAAGAATACTTATATCTGCCGCCTCTCTCCACTCTATCCCATGGCTTCCACCATACCTCTAACCCTGTGGAGGCAGAGATGGAGTCTTTCATGGGCTAGCAGAAAATATTTTCCGGCGGAACTTCGAAGATGCCATAGGCGTGTGCACCAAGGGCATCTTGAGATTCCGCCACGGGAGATTTCCAAACCCTTTCCTCCATCCATGGGGATGAAACTCTCCATCCATGTTGGCTTGGTCGTTGCCATAGCACATCTACACTCATATCTTCCGCCTCTCTCCACTCTATCCCATGGCTTCCACCATACCTCTAACCCCAGGGAGGCGGAGATGTAATCTTTCACAGGCTAGCAGGAAAATATTTTCCGAGGCGGAACTTCCGAAGATGCCATAGGGCGTGTGCACCAAGGCATCTTCGAGAAGTTCCGCCACGAGAGATTTCCAACCCTTTCCTCCATCCATGGGGATGAAACTCTCCATCCATGTTGGCTTGTTGAGTTGCTTGCCATGGCGTATCGATGCTCCTTTTATAGGCACAGCGCCGCTTCTACTTTGTCTTGTTCCTCCGACAGGGTGTCATGTGCTACATCGAGCAGTGTAGTCCACCCACGCGTCCTTATCCTACCGACAGCTTTAGTCCCGGTTTGAGCCCCCACCCGGTACTAAAGGTTACCCACGCGTCCTTATCCCGCCGACAGTTTTGTTAGATGACACAAAAACCACCTTTAGTCCCGGTTGCACCCACCAACCGGTACTAAAGGTTAGCCACCCCCCCAGATAAGGCCCTCCTAGATAAGCCTCTCCCAGATAAGGCCCCCCCATCTTTTGGCCCACAATGTCGTTGCCGGGTTGCTTCGGGCCTTGGATGAGCACTGGCATCATAATGAACTTCTGCTTCATGCACAACCAAGGAGGAAGGTTGTAGATACATAGAGTCACGGGCCAGGTGCTGTGACTGCAGTTTTGCTCCCCAAAAGGATTCATGCCATCGGTACTTAGACCAAACCATAAGTTCCTTGCATCACCAAAGAAAGTCCGGAAGTCTCTCTCGATTTTCTCCACCGCCGACCATCGGAGGGTGCCTCAACATCCGTCTTTCTTATGGTCTTCCATGTGCCATCGCAACAACTTGGCATGCTCTTTATTTCTGAACAAATGTTTCAACCGTGGTATTATAGGAGCATACCACATCACCTTGCAGAATCCTCTTCTGAGTCTTAAAGAAAATGGCGGGAAGAAAAATGGCGGGAAGAAAAATGGAGGAAGAAATAGAAGGAAGAAAAATGGCTCATTTAATACATATCTTTATTAATGTAAGAAATATGACATTGATTTCCATGTTGAGATACATATGTGTGCCAAAAATGGCTCAATTAATACATATAGTCAATCTTATGATCGTCGTTACCGTAACCATGGAGTATCAACACCGTTTAACAAGATGGTTGGGTCGGTCTTCACTCAAGGCGGAATTTCATCAAACTTATTATAATCTTCCGACATACATCTTCTCCTCCACTCCCACGATGTTTCTTTTCCCCGAAAAGAACTATGTGGCCTTTGGCTCATCGTGTGATGTATCTGTTTGCTTATTTTTCTTTTTTCGGTTTGGTAGACATGTCCTTCACATAGAAAACCTGAGCCACAACATTGGCCAAGACGAATGGTTCGTCTAAGTTCTTGTCTACCTTCATAAGATTATTGAGATCCACTGTTGTCATTCCGTACTTCTTGTCTACCTCAACCCCCCTCCTGTTAGCTTGACCCATTTGCATCGAAACAAGGGGACCTTAAAATTAGGTCCATAGTCAAGTTCCCATATCTCCTCTATGAACCCATAATACGTGGTATTTTGCCTATTGTCTTCTGCTGCATCGAAGCGGACACCACTATTTTGGTTGGTGCTCTTTTATCTTGGCCTATCGTGTAAAATGTATTCCCATTTATCTCGCACCCTTGGAAAGTACATACAATCGAAGATGGTGTCACGCCAACAAGTACAATTGATCCCAGAAGTGGTGTTATTCGTGAGAAGTCTTTGCAGCCCGCCAAAACTCGCCATGTGTTCACTTATAATCCATTCATCGATTTGGGTGTTTGGGGCATATTAAATTCTTGTGTTCATTGATATCTGGGCAACCAAGATAGATCTTTGTAAAACCGTGTAGTGTGCTTGATTGAGAGAATGCCCGTCCCTACATATCATTGCTTTACATCCTAGGGTGCCTTTTCCACAGTCTCCCTCATGTCGTGATTCGGAACACCAATCGCCTTAAGGTCAGGAATAAAATCAACACAGAACTCAATGACCTCCTCATTACATAGCCCTTGGAGATGCTTCCTTCGGCCTAGCACGGTTATGAACATATTTCTTTAAGACTCCCATGTACCTCTCAAAGGGGAACATATTGTGTAGAAATACAGGACCGAGAATGGCAATCTCTTCTACTAGGTGAACCAGGAGATGCGTCATAATATTGAAGAAGGATGGTGGGAACACCAACTCAAAGCTAACAAGACATTGGGCCACATCACATGTCTCAGAACCACGTAGGCTTTTGGATCGATTACCTTCGAGATATTGCATTGAGGAATGCACATAGCTTCACAATGGGTACTCGAACATTTTCGGTAGAAGCCCCCTCAATGCAATCGGAAGCAATTGTGTCATAATCACGTGGCGATCATGAGACTTCAGGTTTTGGAATTTTTTCTCTGCCATATTTATTATTCCCTTTATATTCGACGAGAAGCCAGACAGGACCTTGATACTGCTCAGGCATTCAAAAAAGATTTCCTTCTCTGCTATAGTAAGAGCGTGGCTGGCAGGAGTTAAGTGGCATCGTTTACCCTTCTCGTTCTCAGGATGCATAGGCTCTTGTGGTCTTTGGGCGTTGCTGGTCTGGTGCTTCCGGTGTATCTTTTGTCTTCCCTTACACTCCTAGGAAGCCTAGCGAGTTCACGCATAAACATTCTTCGCCATGTGCATCACGTCGATTGAAGCGGACCTCTAAGACTTTCCAATAGGGTAGGTCCCAAAATATAGATTGCTTCTTCCACATGGGCGTGTCCCATCGTCATTGAACAGATAGACTGCGGGACCTTTTCCAAAGATTACTTCTAGGTCCTGACCATACCAAATACCTCCTCACCGATGCGGAGGACAGGCTTCCTCTGGGGTTCGCAGACGTTTGAAATGCTTGCCTTTCTTTCTTCGGATGCAGTTGGAAGAAATCGGCGATACCCTAGGTACACAACCTTCTTACATTTATCCAAATATACACTTTCAGTCTCATCTAAACAGTGTGTGCATGCATTGTATCCCTTGTTTATGCGCCTGAAATGTTACTAAGAGCAGCCAATCATTGATGGTTCTGAAAAGCAATGCTCGTAGGTCAAATGGCTCCCCTTTGTGCTCATCCCACATACGTACACCTGGTTTGGCCCACAGCTGTAAAAGTTCTTCAACTAATGGACTTAGGTACACATCAATGTCGTTGCCGGGTTGCCTCGGGCCTTGGATGAGCACTGCCATCATAATGAACTTCCTCTTCATACACAACCAAGGAGGAAGGTTATAGATACATAGAGTCACATGCCAGGTGTTGTGACTGCAGCTCTGCTCACCAAAAGGATTCATGCCATCTGTACTTAGACCAAACCTTAAGTTCCTTGCGTCACGTGCGAAGTCCGGGTACTCTTGCTCGACTTTTCTCCACTGCGACCCATCAGCGGGGTGTCTCAACATCGCGTCTTTCTTACGGTCTTTCATGTGCCATCGCAACAACTTGGCATGCTCTTTATTTCTGAAGAGACGTTTTAACCGTGGTATTATAGGAGCATACCACATAACCTTGGCAGGAACCTTCTTCCTAGGGGCCTCGCCCTCAACATCGCCAGGAAGGTCTCGTCTGATCTTATACCAGCAATGCGGTATACCGAGCATGCATCCAAATTCTCGTACTTCTCACCGCGGTAGAGGATGCGATTAATGCAGGCATGTACCTTCCGCGTCTAATCCTAGAGGGCGTATAACCTTCTTTGCTTGGTATGTACTGTCGGGCAACTCATTATTTCTTGGAAGAAGATTCTTCATTTTTACCAACAACTTTGAAAATGCGCTGTCAGTCACACCGTTCTCTGCCTTCCATTGCAGCAAATCCAGTGTGGTACCTAGCTTTTTATGGCCATCTTCGCAAGTTGGGTACAACAATGTTTTGTGATCCTTTAATATCTGCTCCAACTTCTCCTTCTCCTTTTCAGTTTCACATTCTTCCTTTGCATCAGTAATGGCCCGACCAAGATCGTCATCAGCGGGCCCATCTGCTACCTCTTGATCTTCATTATTTACCCTCGCTAAGATCATCATATTCAGGATACATATTATGATAGTTGTCATCATCCTCTTCTTCTTCGTTGTCTTCCATCACAACCCCTTTTTCTTCGTGCTTGGTCCAACAATTATAGCCGGGCATGAAACCGGATCGAAGCAGGTGGGCGTGAATGATTCTGGTATTTGAGTAGTCTTTCTTGTTCTGACAGTGAACACACGGATATCACATAAAACCATTGTGACCACGGTTCGCATTAGCCACAACGATGAAATTTTGGAGACCCGTAATGTACTCGGAAGTGCGGCGGTCACCGTACACCCATTGTCGGTTCATCTGCATTAATATATAGTATATATCAAAAAATAATAGGGAGATGACCATTTATATATATAGTACATCAATAACACATGAAAGGATAGTTGCCGACCTCGACCGAGAAGGAAAGAGCAACGAGAAAACTTATTTTGAGCTCTCGGGCATTTTACCGAATACCTCTTGTGCATACGAAAAAAACACAAACTAGCACATTTCACACCCTCTTGCTAGGCTCCAAAATGAGATAGTGAAAAAATGGAAGAGTGGGGTGTGGGCTGCGGTGTCTTATATAGCCCCCTCCTTTAACACCGGTTCAAGCCAATCGGTGTTAAAGGGAGGGCTGCGCGGGCCACTGGTGCAGGGACCTTTAACGAACCGGTGTTAAAGGGGGCTCCTTTTTGCTGTACGGGCCACGCTGGTACAGACCTCCCCTTTAACACCGGTTCTTATTTTCAGGATCAACCAAAGGCCTTGTTTTCATTAGTGCGCACGCCGACCCATTGGTGCCGACTGAGCAGTCGCGCGCGCCCCCACTTGTGCCGTGGCGGCGAGTTCCCGCGCGAACCAGACAGGGGTACGTGCGAGCAGCTGGACGCGGCTCCGGATCCCTCGTGCACCGGTCGTCTCTGGGAATTGCGGGACAAGGCCGGCCGGTTGGGAGCAGGGAAATGTTGGCTCTGCGCGCGGGGGAACGAGCGCATGTTCGCCACGAGATTGGATTGCCGATCCAGCCCGTTCTCATGTTGTCACGAGATAGATACAAGACTGGCGACCGAGCCAACTCTGCACTTAACCCGTGTGATGTGATGAAGTCCGTCCTGAACAGATCGAGTGTGCTCGGACACGAACTGTACAGTATCGTAGTGTGCGCACGCAGCAAACAAAACCGAAGCCAGCTAGCAGTGGATGTGCGTGGATCCAACATGTATCCCATCGCCGTTAAAAAAAAACATGTATCCCATCGGCGTCGCATGTACCGCCGTCGCAATCCGGTTTTGCTGTCCGTGGTTTCCATGGCACACCCTGTGAGCGCTTCGTCTGCGTGGCAATGACAACCCCGGCTTCGTCCAGCCCTGCATGCTCGCGCACGTATCTAACCAAACTAGTACTAGCTAGCCTGGCATTCGGCGTAGTATAAACAATCGAATTCATTAGAGACACTCATTCCGATCATCTAGCTTGTATGTTTTGTAGTAGTTCAGATTTTGACAGACCCCGTTTTATACAATACATTGATTTGTAGAGTAGCAGTACTAGTAGTTTATTTAGTTGCATGACACAAACTCAGCTCAGCCTTTTCTGCATCATTTCGTAATGTTCAGAGTTCCAGAGAGAATGACACCCGTAGAGAGGATGGCGCGGATGAGCTCTGGACTAGCACTATAGGTAGGGCAGTGGCGAATCGTTGGACATATATTTGCAGCAGGAGTGCCCGTACACGAATCCAAGATGAGGACGGAATGGTGAGACAGAAAGATGCATCAGATCACATGGATAGGCATACCTTGTTCCGTGGCCCCGGCCCGTCGTATGTCGTTGCCAGCGGATGATATGATAGTGTGTCGGCACTCGTTCCATTTTTGTGCCCGTGTGCCCGATCTTGGCGTTTGCGCAGGGAAACAGACAACAGAGCCTGCAGCGTCGACTCAAGAGAGAGACACGTGGGTGGGTATGTGTGCTAACGTGGATTAGTCGATATACGATCATCGCGCGCGCCCCACGACGACACCTGTGCTTCCGTCTTGGTCTTTCGCGAGACCGACGCTCTTGTGCTTATTAAAAGGGTCGATTATGCGGTCTCGTCCGGCATCATTGGGGTGGTGGCTTGGTCTCGCTCACGGGCTGCGCCTGCGTGTCTTGTGCACAGTGCGAGATAGCGCGAATGAGCTCTCTACCTAGAAGGTTCACGGGCCAGCTCTGCTCGATGCGTCGCAAGAAAGATTTGCTCGTACGAATCCGACGGGTGCTTTCATGATTAATTTAGCGCAGAGGGAGATCATTCTAAGAGGGACGCGGATAGATGCACACACAAACGAATATCTGACTGGAAATGGATAGGATCCTTCGTTCTCATCAGTGGGCGCAGGATATCCGACCAAGACCGATGTATACATCCACATCCATCCGCCCCGATACACCCAGCAGGGGCACCCACGGGCCGGGCGGGCGGGCGCGACAGAATCCGCCGCGAGAAGGACGTACGTGTGGTCGACAGACATGGGCTCGAAAGCAACTCCCTCGAATGGTACGTCCTCAACGATCGGACGCCCCTATTGTTGGACACGATGGATTCCGCGAGCGAGTGCGTCAATGTGTGGTACTAGAACGTACCTAGAGTACTACTAGGCGCGCACGCTTTACGCCTCCACCCATGCCGAGCTAAACGGAAACCGCGGGCGCGGGCGGGCGCGGGCGCTCCAGCCGGAACTCGGCGCACGGCGACATGCGTGCGTACGCGCTCCCGTGGTGCTGCTGTGCTGTGTTGGAAACTGAATCGTACGTCAATGCAGCCTGGCGCCAGCTCAGGAAAGTCCGGCCAGGTATTATAAAAGCTGGAATCGGCCAGAGGTCGTTTGGTATCTATCAGTTGGACTTGGAATTCTGAAATTTATTTTGCAATTACATTCTATGCTGTTTGGTTGGCACGGAATTAGGTTGTTATTTTATTTTATAAGCCATCGAAATATCCTCACGTGTAAACACAATTTCTATTTCAGACCCGTTATTTGCAGATTCCGGTGGCAACCAAACCTGTGGGTGTTTTGAAACAATAATGTAAATAAAATGAATCCATGTATTCATTTCATTTCTACTAAATAAAATGCGAAATTTCAAAATAATTATCAATGCAAAATTAACATTGATTTTACAGATAATTAAAACAATTTTTATATATTTTAACAAACAAGAGAAAAACGGAACTACTTGTGCCACGACTGTCCATTCCGGCGCCGAACGCAAGCCTAGAGACTTTTAATGTAGACAAGGTTGGTTCCCGGCGGAGATGTAGTCGAGCACCCAGTCAAGTGTGCGCCCTGGTGCGCTCCACCAACACCGCTGGCCATCGAAATTGTTGTCCTGCGACGGCGGGCCAACGCGGTCGTAGGCGATGATAAGCTCCACGCACTGGTGTTCGAAGAAGATCGTCCACCCGTGATGGTTGTCGCCTGTCGGGATGCTATTGGAGGTCGTCCCTCTCCTCCGGCATGAGAGCCGACCAGAAGTGGGCGAACATGGCCACGGATAGGGTCTCGCCGACCGGCACCAGAGGTACTAGCAGGCCACCAGTGCTGAGCACCCATCCCCTCGGCAACCGAGTGTCCGGAGGGACTAGTATTGGGTGTCCCAGAGCACGCTTGCGCCTCCTGGACGCGTAGGCACCGCCGCTCGTAGGCGTTGACGGAGGCCCAATCTTCTAGAAAATACTACATCGGCGACGGGATTCGGCGACGGTTTCGATGGTAAAGATTGCGGGCGGGCTGTGCGAAGAATGGCGGGTGTGGGCATGGTATAGATCTGCAATGGCGATGACCGCGCCTATATATAGCGAGAAAAGGACGGAAAGCCGAGGCGAAAAGCGGTGGAAAAGGCGAAAAGAGCATGTCAGGAGAACGCGTGGCCGTCGACGGGACGACGCTCAGGAGACGAGCCATCTATCTCACTGCCAAGACTGGCCCGCGTCGTTCTCAGCCCCATCCGGCGTCCCCGCTAGCCCCCCGGGGGCTGGGTTCGGTCTGGGAATGCCGGATGCCAAACCGGATCGCGCCGGAGTTCGGAAAAAATTTATGGGCAGGCTGGGCGCTCAAAATCGCGCCGGAGTGGAGATGTTCTAAACACACCGCAGGTAGGTTTCTAATCACCAGACCTGGAACAGATCAGCTGCCGACTCGTGGTCAGTTCTCTCGAGAAAGGCAATCAAAAGGAAAACATAACATAAGTGGAGACGGTGTCGAGTCAGCACTTATGTATATGTGCGCGAGCTAGACACACTCGCGCCCGATCGGTGGGGGAGCGTCGACGCGCGAAAGATCGATCTCGTAATCATATGTCTGCTATAACCCTGTCGTTAATCATGTCCAAGGTACGGTTAGAGGAGTAAACCGATGAGTAAATTTTAGAGGAGTAAAAGTACTCGATCGATACCTAACCGAACCCCTATTTTTAGAGGAGTAAAAATATTTTTCATCATTTGCAATAAAAAAGATTGATACAAACACATCATAGGTTTTGATACCGATACAACCCGATACAACTCGATACAATTGATACATAAAGAGTATATAATCCCTCCCATAGATACCGATACATCTTGATAGAATCCGGCACAAACTCAAGTGTTCTTGTTAGCATTAGAACACATAATAAGAATGTGCCATCTCTTTAAAATCGATGAAAGCGATCTACCATCTCCGGTTGTCTTTTCATTAAAATTCATATGAATTTTCTCCCAAAAAAGTTGAAACGGCGGACGAACACCACTCGCTTCAAATATTGCGTCGTCTACTAGAGTTTGATGGTGCCATGCAAAATACAACTCATCCTCGGTCCATGTATAAGTCCTTGTACTTCATTGTAACAAGAATCAAATAAGCCACTTGTGCTCTAGATTTTACAAGACAAAAAAGAGGGGAAATTCACCTTTTTCCTCTTTTGGTGGTTGCGGCCGGCGGTGCCGGCGATCCATCTACGGCAGCAGCCGGCGTTCCATTGACGGATGACGGCCCTGCATCCTCCAACTCCGGCTAGAGGCCCCTCGCGCACACGAAACCCGTCGAGGGCGGTGGGGAAGGCGAGGCCGAACGCCGATCGCGCGGGATCTGGGGTAGGGTAGGAGGAGGGGGCGAGCCGCGACGTGACATCGATGGTGACCGGCCTCCTGGGAGGCAACTCCGGCTTCCGACGGGTCACCGGAGGCCACACCGGCTCCGGCTTGTGACGAATCGACGACGACAGAGCCCGATTTGGAGCAAATCAGGGCGGAGGCTGGCGAAAACGACCTCGCCCCGTCGATTCCGGCGACGGCGAGAGCGGCGAGCGAGGGAAAAGGTGGGCCAGAGAGCAGCAGAGGGACCGAGATGGGGGCGGTGGGGGTTGGGGGTCACCGGCGGCGACGCCGACGGAAAAAGGTGTGGCCGGTCGAGCGGCGGGGGTTTTCTCGGATTTGGTTTCGGAGAAGTAAATTTAGAAGTCGGCCGCTATTTTTACTCCTCCGATGAGTAAAAATATCAATAACACTACACTTACGGGAACATCCTACGGAATGGATCTTACGGGCTGATGTGGAGACAGCTGGTTGGTGCTAGTTTTTTCTCCCTTGAATTGTGGGGCACGATCTCTCTGGTTTTTTTTTCCAGATTGCTGTAGCACAGTGCTAGTTCGTAAGAATTTTTTGTAGATGTTGTCCGTAGGTGTAGCATTTCTTTAAAAATATACTCCTCTAACCGTTTAGAAATTTGATTAGGTACCGCCGTTCCGTAAATTTATTCCTCTAACTGATTTTAGGGAACGGTTAGAGATGCCCTTACCAGAGATAATCGCTCAGTGGAGTATTTTTTTCCCCCTCTGCAAGCACGGTAAAGCTAGTGATGCGCTTTACGCTGCAACTGTCAAACTTTCTCCAAAGCAGTTACCGTTAAAGCGTGACCGGTCTCAGAATGTAGTCTCTTCACTTTTAATCATTCGCCTTGCCACTCACTTCTGCTCGAATTGACAACTGACAACCGACAACACGGTAACACGGAATTATTATGTGCAAATGACTTTTCTCATTGCGTCATAGCACTTACTTGGTTGGCTGGAAGAAGCATATCCAAGAGCAACATGTAGCAGCATTCCTCTATACAGTACTTCCTTTTTATTTTCAACAAGAGATTTCCTTTTTTTTTAAACGAGGTTTTACTTCGTATAGTATATATTCCCTCCATTTTAAAATATAAGATGTTTTAGCCTTATGAAAAGAGTATATTTAGACTACTTTTAGTGTGTAGGTTCACTTCAAATCTAAATGAACCTACATACTAACAAGGGTCTAGATACACTTCCTTCACAAAACTAAAATAGCTTATATTTTAAAACGGACAGAGTCGTCCATACATGGCGTTTCGTGCAAGTGAAGTCCTTCACAGGGAGAGGAAGTCCTTCCAACGTAGCCCTCCAATGTAGTCGGGAAAGGCTTCCAATGTACTCATTCTGAAACGGCGCCGAAATACGGTCTCTTCGTGCAGTGGCTCGTCGACGAAGTAGTCGGCGTACAACATGCAGTAGCCGTCCACTCGTTGTCTTGCTTTGCATTTCCGACGACCCTTCGCCAAGCCTCCACGCTTCGGCACTTCAGTCTGCGTGTACAGGCGGGCCAAAGCGGCGAGGATTTGCATGTGCTCTTCATCTTCGGTGGCTACGATGGTATCTTCCTTCAGCAATAGGGCGAACATCTCCTTATCGTCGGAGTCCATGGACGAACGGGCAAAACGCCGAACACTCCGCGGGCGGGTGGTGGGAGCTCGGGACGAAGCCGAGCTACGGCGAAGTTGGGACGTCGAAACGAGGCCTAGGCCAAGGGGAAAGGATGCGGCGGAGGCGGTGAGCCTATCTACAGGCGTGATTTCGGCTTGGCGTGGTGGGAGCTCGCCGGCGACGACATCGCGGCGATGAAAACTCTCTGCCGTGGGGGAGCCGAGTCGGGGTGGGGAATGGGGTCTCGCCGACAGGGTTGGTCCACCTGTTTTTCGCTGCGTCCGGCGTTCCCAGGCGGTTCCCAGCACCCTGGGTTCTGTTGGAGATATGCCCAAGAGGCAATAATAAAGTAGGTTATTATCATATCTTCATACTTATGATAAATGTTTACATTCATGCTATAATTGTATTAACCGGAAACATTAATACTTGTGTGATTTGTAAACTAAAATAACAGTCCCTAGTAAAGCCTCTTGTTAAACTAGCTTGTTGGTTGATTGATGATTGTGGTTTCCCTATCATGAACATTGAGATGTTATCAACAACAAGATCACATCGTTAGGAGAATGATATGGTGGACATACTCCTATAGACAAGCGTAGCATAAAGATCAAGTCATTTCAATAGTTCAATTGCTATATGCTTTCTGATACATAGTAACCTAATTCCTTCGACCATGAGATCATGCATATCACCTTTACTGGATGGATGCTTTGATGTCATCAAACACCACACCGTAACAGGGTGGCTATAAAGGTGGCATTGAGTGTTCGGAAAGTATTGGTTGAAACACATGGATCAAGAGTGGGATTTGTCCATCCATATGACGGATAGATATTCTCTGGGCCCTCTCGGTGAAATGTCATCCAATTAGCTTGCAAGCATGTGACTGGCTCACAAGGGATCACATATCACGGGAACGAGAAAAGAGTACTTATCAGTAACGAGCTTGAACTAGGTATGCAGAGATACCGACGATCATAACCTCGGATAAGTAACATATCGTGAGACAAAGGGAAATTGGTATCGTATGTAAGTGGTTCATTCGATCGCAAAGTAATCGTAGAAATATGTGGGAGCCATATGAATTTCCAGATTCCTCTATTGGTTATTGTTCGGAGAAGTGTCTCGATCATGTCCGCATAATTCACGAACCGTAGGGAGACACACTTAAGGATTCGACGTTGTTTGAGTAGTTATGGTATTATGAGAAAGAGACCGAATGTTGTTCGGAGTCTCGGATGGGATCCGGGATATCACGAGGAGATCCGGAATGGTCCGGAGAATAAGATTCATATAAGGAAAGTCCCATTTCGGAGTTGGGGAATGGTTCTGGTGTTTTCATCGGGAATGTTCTAGAAGGTTCCGGAATGTCCGGCGCTCCGGAAGGGGAAAGGGTACATGAATGTGTCATTGTAAGTTGGAATGATTGCATCATGTACTAGGTGTTCTTGCTGTCCAAAATAAAGGGTTTATTTAAATCCTAAATTGAAAAGTCAAACGGCTAGTTTGAAAGTCAAACGGCAATTTTGGAAGTGGGAAGAGAGGAGGATTGGTGGAGGCCGAATTGGAGGAGGGTTCCTCCCTTGGCCGGCGCCCCACCAAGCCGACTTGGGGAGGGACTCTCCTCCCCTTGGCCGGCCAGCCCCTCCCACCTATATAAGGAGGGGCAGGGCTCCCTCCTAGCACACACAAGTTCCTATCCTCTAAACTAAACCCTAGATCTAAACCCCGGTTTAGAGCTATTTGGTTTAGAGCCTTCTAATTGGTTTAGAGCCCTCTAATTGGTGTGTCTAATTACTAGACCACTAATAGCCTCTCTCATAAGCTCCACCATACTCGCACCGGCTTAAGGCGAAGCCTCATGGGATCTCCCTCTACTTCGGTACCATGTCACAGTCACGGAACGCGAGGAGAGTGCTACAACCTCCGCTGCTGGAACAAGGGAGAGGAAGGTCTTCGCCGAAAATTTAACGTGTGACCGATCAAGGAGCGCTATGGGAACGCCTTTGGAAGGATCGCTCACGCGATCTTGAGATCGGAAAGAGTATACTACATCACCCACGAGAATCGCTCTCGTTAACCGCTTTGGAATCTTCGAGGGTGAGTTCCTCTATCGACTTTGCTACAATCTAGTAGATAGATCTTGGCTTGTTTGTTTGTATGCGATATAAATTTTTGTTTTCCATGCTACGAACCCCTAAAGGGTATCGAGCCGTGTCTATATGTAGATCTGTTGCAGTAGAACACAATGGTCATTGTGGGCGTTGATGCTTTTATTGTAGATTGCTTTTGTGTACTTTGCATCTTGCGGTATGTTGGGATGAAGGCCCGGCTAACCTTACATGACATCGTTCATGAGACTTGCTCCACGCTTGACATGCAACTTGTTTTGCATAAGTGGCTTTATGGTGCTGCTTTCTCCTAGCATAGTAAAGATCCAATTTACAACGGGTGATCAACAATGCTAGTATCAATGTTGTGGTTCTTGTTCGTAAGTTAGAACGACACTTATTGAAAGCCCCAAACCACGTAAAATATGCAAAGAAAGTAGAAGCGTCTAACTTTGTTTTGCGGTGTGCGTGATGTGATATGGCCATGATTGTGATTATATTTGATGTATGCAATGTTCCTTATTGTAAGTTGGCAACGGCGGGAGCCATATGGTTGTCTTTAATTTCTGTTAAGACCTGCGTGTCTATTCAAAATAGTTGTAATAGTTGAAGCTGGTGGACGACAACCATGAAGAAGCGTCATTGACCTTGATGCTATGCCGGTAATGATGGAGATCATGTTCGTGCTTGAAGATGGAGATCGGAAGCACAAATAAGAAAGGCCATATCATATCACATATTATGAATTGCATGTGATGTTAATCCTTTATGCATCTTGTATTGCTTAGTAGGCACGATAGCATTATAAGATGATCCCTCATACACATAAATTTCAAGTTCTAAAGTGTTCACCCTTAGTATGCACCGTTGCCAAAGCTTGTCGCTCAAGCACCACGTGATGATCGGGTGTCTTTGATTCCGGGTGAATACAACGTAAGCAAGCCAGATTTGCTTATGCGGTAGCTAAGGTTTGATCTTGACGAGCCTAGCATGTACGACATGGCCTCGTGAACACGGATCACCGAAAGGTAAAGCATGAGTCATATAGTAGATATGATGAACATGTTGATTGTTCGCCATTGAAGCTACATCAACTCGTGATGATCGGTTTTGATGTGGTGGATTTGGTTAGGTGATCACTAAAACAATGTGAGGGATATTGTTTTGAGTGGGAGTTCACCTAGATTAATTTAATTATTAATTAGAACTCAATTTATCATAAACTAAATCAAAGTGAATTTGCATAGTTGTTGTAGTCATTGGCATCCGCTTACCACCTTGCGCTTAGTTATAATTGAGATGATAAAACTATAGAATTCTGGTTAGTTACTTTATTTAACTGGTATCGTATTGTTTTGAAGTGTTAATCTAAAGTTTAAAGTCCTATTGCAAACTTTCAGTAAGTTCCAGTTACTCCATGAAGTTTAATAATTGGTATTAAAACAAGAGTGACAATTCCAAAGTGTTAGTATATGAGTATCATGTTTGTCTCCATGATTCTTGATATTCAAAAGATTATCTTAATATCAAGGTTATCTAGGATCTGAAAGAGTTGTTTGAAAACCATGATGTGTGGAAGATATTGTGATATCTCAAACGAAGTTTTGGTTACAACATGATAGAGTATAATATGGCAAAAGTCATGTTCTCATATTTGATGAGAATTTGCAAAAGGTTGGAGACACTAGTTGTCCTAATCTTCCAAAAGGTTTTGGAGAGCAACATTATACTCATGATTCACCGTTACAAGCTAAAGTAGCTAGATCATGGATAAGTCCATGATGAGGGTGAATATTTGATGTAGGTAAAATGTTTACTACACCAAGAGATTACTAAAGAAAGGAATTTGAAAGAACACCAAATATTTGATAATGGTGATCTACTTCAAAGTGCAAGTCCAAAGACATTGGTATTTAACTATACACGCTTTGGACTATGTGTCATATGTATGACTCCACTATTGATGTTGATAGATTCTTTCAAATGTAAAAGGAAATCTTGAAAGAGAATCTCATAAGTATATGGCAGAAAAGAAAAGACTAGAATTGTTCGGTTTAAGTATATAGATGATATACGTGTTATGGCTATATTCTTTGCTTATTAAACAATGTGGTTCTTAAGTATTTGATACTGAATTTGTTGGTGTGAATCGTCATACGAAACAACACAATTCATGAACTACAATGGCCTAAGTAACTAGCAAAAGAATAGGTGATGATGTTCATCAAATAAAGGGTTATTTTGTTGCTCGTTAAACATCAACGCTTGCCTTCAAGATTTGTTTTATCAGGTATTATGAGAACAAAAGGGTTGTTCAAATAATTGCCGTAATCCATAAAAGATGGATGATTCACAAATCTCGTTGGAGAAATCACATCCATAAAACTAGTGCTAAAATTGTCGAAAGACAAATTGATTGAAAGATCACTTAGGAAGTGACATCGCCGTTTAAATTATATTGGAAAGAAAACATGAAGAAACTCCACGTGGATGGAATTTTGGAGTCTTTTGATTTTTGATCAAATGACGTTTGTGAAACTTTCCTAGAGATAATTAAAACTTCGTTCATAGGCCAAAAGGGAACGAAAGACTAGCTTATTGGAACTTGTGCATATGATTGTACGAACTCCATTATGTGTAGTCAAGAGCGATGGATTTCAACTTCATATGCTTTCTCCGAAATTTTGAGTGAATATATGAATATTTACTTAATAAGGATGAAGTATGAAATATTTGAAAAAGTTCAAAAGACTTTCAAGATGAAGTGCAAAATCATTGTAACAAGAATATGAATAGTTTATGATAAGATCATAAAGGAAGATATTTGAATTACAAGTTTAGCATAATACCTAAGATTTAAGAAATCGTTCTGTGGATTTGCATTTCCCGAAACACCATAAGAGTATGGAGCGTTCGAGATATGTAATTAAAACCTTGTTTGACATGGTAAGATCGAAGGTATAATTCATAAAACTGCTATTATATTTTAAAGATTAAAAGCTTTAGAGACTACCGCTTTTCCACTAAAAAGAGCTCCATCATAATCCGCTGAAATGACACCATATAAGGTTATGGTTTGGGATAAAACCCAAGTAGTCCTTTCTTAAACATTGGTATGCTATGCATAAGAAAGATGTTTGCAACCAAAGTCGGATAAACCTGTCTTTGTATTACTGTTAAGTATTCCTCCATAAACACCGGAGACAAAAGTGTTTGTCGCTTAGAACGTCAAGTTTCTTTGAGAAGAAATTTTTCGTGAAAAGTTAAGTGGGAGGACAATAGAACTTTGATAAGGTTAAAAGAACCTTAGCTATATGTGCAGAGTTGCGCAGCGCCGAAAAGTGTTCCGGAGGCAGCAACAATGCTCATGGCTCACGTGCCTCAAAGGTTGTGGTCACGGAGGTCTAAGTTTCTATTGAAACAAGTAGGTTGGATGAACAATCAAATACCAAGATTTGAGGGTTGAATCATTATTTGAGAATAATGAACCTACTACATGCAAAGAAGCGATGATGGGCCTCGACTCCGTCATATGGATTGAAGCAATTTTATCCGTGATTGTTCCATACACGAGAAATCAAGTTTTGAACTTGAAGGACCCTCAAAAAGGTGTAAGACCTTGTAGTTGTGTTTGGATCTATAAAGAAGTAGATGGATGTTTCACATCTATGAAATAGTCGACATGTTGGGAAAGAGTTCACAACAATGTTCAAAGGTTGTATATGACAAGATTTGATCTTTCATAGCGATTTTTAGTCTAGACGGATTAATGTAGCAACCACTACATATAATTTGTTATGTGGTAGTAGAATAAACAAAACAAGTTCTTCTAATAGAATGGTTACCTAGGACGTGTGCATGACACGGTCCAAAGGGTTTTGTTAATTCAAAGGATGCTGAAAGCATATGCAAACTTCAATGGTTGAAGTAAGCATAGCGGAGTTGGAATCTTCACTATGATGAAACTGTTAAAAGAGTTTAATTTCATCGGAGACAATGAAGATGCTTGCATTTGCAAGAAATTAAGTGGGAGCGCTAAGACATATTTCTAATACATTATGTGGAGGACATATTGTTGATTGGAAATAATGTATCTTTTATTAACACATATTAAGAATTTCATCCCGATGAAAGACTTAGGCAAAACCCAAATATTTGGCATCAATAGACGCTAATATGGTTGTGCCAGAAGTACATAGACGAGATATTGAATGAATTCAATATAGAAACTACAAGAAAGGTTCTTGTTGCACAGAAAGGATTGAAAGAGTTCAATGTTGATGATATATTCAAGTGTATTGGCACTTGGTAAGTGAAACAAAGATTCAAGTATAGATTGATACTTGATGTATGAAATCACAAAAGAGTATTTATATCAATCATACTGTGATATGTACAAATCCAGATATGTCCTATGCTATAAATATTATGAGCATATACCAGAATGATTCATAAGATGATCATTGGACGATAGTAAGGATATTCTTATGATCTTTTGAAGAACTAAGAGTATATTATTTGTAGAAGTGACAAATAGATGGTTAGTTCATTGTAAAAGTACTACATTGATACTAGTTTTGTTACAAAGTACAAATTTAGTTTATCTCAATCTAAACTAAGGGTGGCACAAATATAATGGAAAGTGAGTTCCATAATGGATTTGGATGAGTTCCAAAGTTAAGACATTGTGACAGATACTACAACAAAAGGCTAAGTATATGACTGCTATTATAGCAGCAAAAGAGGGCATTTGTGTCAAGTAGTTTGTTATCAAACTAGGTGTAGTTCACAACGGGATAATACTATGAAGATATATTGTACGACAATATTGTCAACATGTTTTAACCCCAAAGAACTAAAGGTCACACCGAAAGACCAAATTATACAAAGCCATCTCATTAGAGAATGAGTGATGCGTAGAGACGCAAAGATATGCAATTACACACGGACCTGAAAGTGTCAGATCCGGAGATCAGTTGACCACTAGCAATCGTGTACATACAACACCGGAAAGCCATAGGTGTTGAATACACAAAGGTTTGAAACTAGATTATTGACTCTAGTGCAAGTGGGAGACTGTTGGAGATATGCCCAAGAGGCAATAATAAAGTAGGTTATTATCATATCTTCATACTTATGATAAATGTTTACATTCATGCTATAATTGTATTAACCGGAAACATTAATACTTGTGTGATTTGTAAACTAAAATAAGAGTCCCTAGTAAAGCCTCTTGTTAAACTAGCTTGTTGGTTGATTGATGATTGTGGTTTCCCTATCATGAACATTGAGATGTTATCAACAACAAGATCATATCGTTAGGAGAATGATATGGTGGACATACTCCTATAGACAAGCGTAGCATAAAGATCAAGTCATTTCAATAGTTCAATTGCTATATGCTTTCTGATACATAGTAACCTAATTCCTTCGACCATGAGATCATGCATATCACCTTCTTGGATGGATGCTTTGATGTCATCAAACACCACACCGTAATAGGGTGGCTATAAAGGTGGCATTGAGTGTTCGGAAAGTATTGGTTGAAACACATGGATCAAGAGTGGGATTTGTCCATCCACATGACGGATAGATATTCTCTGGGCCCTCTCGGTGAAATGTCATCCAATTAGCTTGCAAGCATGTGACTGGCTCACAAGGGATCACATATCACGGGAACGAGAAAAGAGTACTTATCAGTAACGAGGTTGAACTAGGTATGCAGAGATACCGACGATCATAACCTCGGATAAGTAACATATCGTGAGACAAAGGGAAATTGGTATCGTATGTAAGTGGTTCATTTGATCGCAAAGTAATCGTAGAAATATGTGGAGCCATATGAATTTCCAGATTCCTCTATTGGTTATTGTTCTGAGAAGTGTCTCGATCATGTCCGCATAATTCACGAACCGTAGGGAGACACACTTAAGGATTGACGTTGTTTGAGTAGTTATGGTATTATGAGAAGGAGACCGAATGTTGTTCGAGTCTCGGATGGGATCCGGATATCACGAGGAGATCCGGAATGGTCCGGAGAATAAGATTCATATAAGGAAAGTCCCATTTCGAGTTGGGGAATGGTTCCGTGTTTTCATCGGAATGTTCTAGAAGGTTCCTAATGTCCGCGCCGGAAGGGAAAGGGTACATGAATGTGTCATTGTAAGTTGGAATGATTGCATCATGTACTAGGTGTTCTTGCTGTCCAAAATAAAGGGTTTATTTAAATCCTAAATTGAAAAGTCAAGCTAGTTTGAAAGTCAAACGCAATTTTGGAAGTGGAAGAGAGGAGGATTGGTGGAGGCCGAATTGGAGGAGGGTTCTCCTTGGCGGCGCCCACCAAGCCGACTTGGGGAGGACTCTCCTCCCTTGGCCGGCCAGCCCCTCCCACCTATATAAGGAGGGGCAGGGCTCCCTCCTAGCACACACAAGTTCCTATCCTCTAAACTAAACCCTAGATCTAAACCCCGGTTTAGAGCTATTTGGTTTAGAGCCTTCTAATTGGTGTGTCTAATTACTAGACCACTAATAGCCTCTCTCATAAGCTCCACCATACTCGCACCGGCTTAAGGCGAAGCCCTGCGGGATCTCCCCTCTACTTAGCATACCATGCCGTCAGGTCACGGAAACGCGAGGAGAGTGCTACAACCTCCGCCTGCTGGAACAAGGGAGAGAAGGTCGCGAAGGTCGAACGTGACCGATTGGAGCGCCAAGGGAACGCGGCGCTGGAAGGATCGTCTACGCGATCTTGAGATCGGAAAGAGTACGACTACATCACCCACGAGAATCTGCTCTCGTTAACCGCTTTGGAATCTTCGAGGGTGAGTTCCTCTATCGACTCGTTGCTACAATCTAGTAGATAGATCTTGGCTTGTTTGTTTGTATGCGATAGAAATTTTTTGTTTTCCATGCTACGAACCCCTACAGGTTCGGCCTGGGAACGCCAGATGAAAGCGAGAAGGAGCTAGCAAATGCCTGCAGGCGGAAGGGCGGCCCTAAAAACGAGAGCGCCGATGCTTGATGTTGTTGTAAGCAAGCCCGGCCACCTCAATATTGGCGAGAAGTTTGTTATCAAAGATACAACTATTCCTCTATTTCACGAAATGGTGTACATCGGTCGACCACTATGTCACTGCTACGTCAAGCATAAGGCATCGAGTCCATAAATTTTTTAATATCACCATTTGTTAGGTCCATGCTAAAAACATTAAAAACATTAAAATTGGCAAGAAATCGCCATCTGTTTGCACCAACAAGAAGGTTTGTTATTTTTTTACTAGTTTAAATATAACTAGAATGTTACCACCGAGCGAATCCTAAAATTGTAGCACTTGTTCTGAATTGAGACCAAGTCAACAATTAGAGGGAGAAAACAAGTGTTTATTATCGTTTCTGAACTAACAAACTATAGCTATACAACAAAATAATTTAGAGATTTAGATCGAATTAGCAGTATAATATGTGCAATACTAGTGTTATACCTTGACTAACCTGCTGGTGAACTCACAACATGGTTGTGCAGACTCACGATAGCAAGCAGAAGACCAGCACCCTCCGCCGTACTACTTAGTGTAAGGAGCAGCCGATATTTGAAGTCCAAGTCGGTGGCTGTAGCGAGCGACGGCAGGCTTCGTGTGTCCTGAATAGATCGATCTAATTAGACGACGAGAGGCGAACTGACCAGGCTTCAAAAATCATTCATGGCATGTAATACATGGTTACTCAGCAGATGGACTATTTTTCACCTGCTAGGCTTTAGTAAGTACACTAATACTTAAATTTGGACTTAATTACTAATTTGGATAATTACCTATGGATCATTAGCGTGTATGCATGGACTAACACTACTAGTCACACATGTAAAAGCTTGAGGGGGCCGAAGGATTAGGGGGGTTCTGACCCCTGCTAGCCCTCCCTTGGCTCCGCCCCTGCCTATGAAGATGAAGTCCTTCGGAACGAGACTAGGTATGCTTGAACACAAACAGGTACACGCAGCAAACAAAGCAAAGGCTAGCTAGCAGAGTAGCAGTGGATGTACATGAACAGCGTGAATCCAGCATGTATCCATGGGCGTCCGCCTGTAGGCTGTACCGCTGTAGTGGCGGTTGCGCCGTCGCAATCCTGTTCTGCTAGCGTTTCCGCGCAGGTCCAATAGCTGTCCGTGGCAATCCACGACGCACCTTGTATGCGTGGCAATTCCAACCACATCCAGCCGTTCATGCTTCATGCTTGCTCACATAAGTACGTACACGCTAGCTAGCCTGTCATTCGGCGCATAACCAATTGAATTCATTCGTGCTATTAGTGGTATGTTTATCTAGCCTATCATTCCGACCATCTAGCTTGTATGTTTTGTATTCCATCCGTTCGGAATAGACATCGTAGATTTTTCTAGATTCGTATGTACCTACCATATTAAAAAGGGTCTAAATAGAAGCGAATCTGGACAAATCTTCGACATCTATTAAAATGGAGGAAGTACAACTTTTGACGGACTGTTTGATACTGAAGGCGCAAGGGGGCTTTATCTTTGCTTATATCCTTGAAATCTGAAGAAAATAGTTACACAAAATTGTTTTGTACTCGGTAGTATTCTTTTCGATCCATAATGTGCTGCGTATCATATTGTTCAGAGATCTAGGGAGAATGACATCTGTAAAGCCATAATACAAGGACAGAGGGTTAGGCGGATGTGCATTGTAGTACTCTAGCATGCATGCAGGGCAGGGGCGAATCGTTGGACATGTATATGCAGCAGGAGTGCCGTACACGAATCCAGGATCAGCACGGAATGATGAGACAGAAAGATGCACCACGCCACCACATGGATTATACTATGCCGTGGCCACGTCGCATGTGGTTGCCAGCCGATGATACAATATGTCGCCACTCGCGGGGCATCCAATCTGTGCCAGTGCCCCCGAGCATTTGCGCGCAGGCAAACAAACAGCAGAGGTGATAGCGTGGACTCGAGAGGCCAAGACACGTGGTTAGTCATGTTCTAGTAGTCGACATGGTCGTAGACACTCTTTCTCTTGCTTAAAAGGCTGGATCACGTACTCCTCAGAATCATTTGTCTTTAAAGGAATCATCATTGGGGTGTTGGCCTGGTCTTGCTCACGAGCGTAGCCAGCCAGTCAGTCAGTCAGCTGTTGTACAGAGCCTAACGCGAATGAGTTATCTTACTCCCATCCAAATTAATGTTCTTGAATTTGTCTATATTTAAATATATGTAATACTAAAACTTAACTACATATATCTAAATCTAGACAAATCTAAAAACAACAATATGGATCGAAAGGAGTACCGAAAAGTTCACGGGCCAGCTCGATGCGTTGCAAGATTTGCTCGTACGTCTCCGGTGAATGCTTCCATGATTAGCGTGCGTACGTGTAAATGAACGTCCTCGGGGGAGCTAATTATTACCTGACTGGAAAAATGGATAGGATGGTTTCCCAGTGGGCGCACAACATCCGGAGAAGACGGATATATACATCCATCCGGCACAACACACCAAGTAGCAGGCCACCGAAGGGTTTAGAGCCAGTACAATAAAGTCCAGTCAGCAGACTATAGGATTTAAAATAGTATATTTATGTTTAGTTGGATGAGAGAGAAGAGGAGAGAGAAGAGGAGTGGATGTTTAATTAAGAACCAGCTGCAGCACGTGCTTCTAGGCACTACGTGAGAGTAAAAAGTGGGTCATACATTAATAAAGTACTATATTTTGATTTCTAACTATTGTATATATTAACTCTTATATTGACTCTAGATAACATGGATATGGCTTATAGCCAACAGCTGGCTGTACTATTGTCCATGTTCTTATGCGCGATGCGATAGAATCCCGCTGCGAGAACGACGTGTGGTTGACATGGGCTCGAAAGCAAACGCCGTCGTATCGCACGTCTTCAACGATCGGACGCCGACTTCCTCTTCCTCCTCTGTGCTCTGCCCCGGGATCGGGCCCTGTTGTCCGCCACCATGGATTCCCGCCACCATGGATTCCTGAAACCGGTGCGTCAATATGCCAGGAACGTACGTTGGAGCTCCCGTCGAGGGACTTCTCTCTCGACTGGAGGGTTGTAGTATAGTTCAGCCATTCCTGCGGAATCTACGAGAAGGATTATAAGGGGCGGGCGTACCATGCTTGTCCCGATCGGTGGAGCCCAGGTTTCCATAGAGACGACGCACACGCCTCAACTCATACCCATCCCTGTTGAAAATATAAGCAAAATACCATAATATTTAATCCGAAATAAGTAATAATAAATCATGACTATAAGTGCTAGAATTAATCTAATCATGTATACTAGCAGAACAAACGAACAGATCATACTCAACCAGAATAAACAGATCACATCTATTCCAAGAGCTAGTACAAGAAATCGCAATGTAAACTGAACTAGATAGGAGCAGATTACGACGGTGCTGGAGGAGGAATCGGGTTCGCGTTCAGGTTGGGTTGAGGTTGACACCGGTGTCGCCACCATGGCGTCGATGTAGAGGCTTGATGTCCGGGAAGAAGTTTTCGTCGGGAAGGAGTGGTCGGTCGACGTGATGCTGCGTGAGTCGCACAGACGCGCTTCCCAAAACCTGATCGCCTCACCCGTACAGGTTCACGAGGCGGTGGTTCGGCCGAGGTCTTGTCCCGTCGTCCGTGCACGCCGGAAGAGGGATGGAGAAGGTGTAGCGGCAAAGTTCGAGGCAGAGAGATGTATTTTCTCGTATTAGGGTTTTAGCCTAAGGCCGTCTATATATAGGCGCGGTCGGGTAAGACGTGGGCGTAGTCCACGCCCGAGTAGTAATAGCCCACGCTTCCGGAAAAACCGGAAACGATTGATGTAAAAAATAACTCGCACAATAATTTTCCCGAGCAGCAAAAAGATAAGATCGGCACCGAGACACAATTCCAAGAATCACATGGCCTTGCTGCCGTGAGAGGCGAGGCGGCGGGAGGAGGAGGAGCGCGTGTATGCTACTCCTCTTCACTCTCTTTAGGAGGTAGTGAAACACTCCACTATATATATTGGTCCAACTCCTCTAAACTAGCAAGGTGGGACTAAACTTTGGTGCCACCTTGCTAGGCATGAATGGGCCAAGAGAATTTCAGAATTTGTATTAGGCTATGGGCCAAGGCCCACACCCAAATTCCAACAATCCCACAAATTCTCATAGGCACATATCATCACATCACATCAATCAGTTTCAGAGCATTGTTTATATACGGTGCGAGGTGGAGACTGTTGTTGAACTTCCACTTAGAACTTCATGCTACACTAGATTGCAACTTGAATAGTGGACTATGCCTTGAACTACAAGTTTAGTGCGCACTAGTTTCACATAAGGTCTAGACCGACATAGGCTGCCGCCAAGCTTCTCCATGTTTGGAGCTTATGCGTCATACTCCATGGCCTTTCATGAGTTTATTAGAGAGCACCCAACTCTCACGGACCGCGACGTTTGACAGGAATCATATAGGTGTGTTCTTCAAAAGATGTTCTCAGGACAACATCTTTGCTTAAACAAGCCACTCGTAACACATTAAGGTAAATACCAACCTGCCATGCGTAATAGGAGAGTATTGCATCTATACGGAGTGGTAGTATGCTATAAGGATACTCTCCTCCCAGTTGACCAATAGCTTGTCTCCCAACTCTACTTCACGAGATCTCCGATCACATAGAGCGGTTACCACCGTGAGCAACTCAAAAGTGGGTCTCAAACCCATCTCCTCGATGCATTATCTATCACATTACGTGATAGACCCTTTGTGAAGGGATCGCCAGATTTTTAGATGTTTGGATATAATCCAATGCAATAACTCCGAGTTTCTCATTTTCCTGATGATTTCAATCTCCTCTTCACATGTCTTGATGACTTCATATTGTCCTTAGAACTGTTATTTTTATGATCAGCTTTGATTATCACAGTTCATAAGGATTGCGGTATTGGTTTTTCAACCACGTAAGTTCATCAAGAGTTCATGAAGCCACTCGCTTCAACAATGGTGGTGTCTAATCGTGAGTTCTGCTTCCATAGTTGACCTCGTTAAGATGGTGCGCTTGCAAGACTTCCAAGAAACAGCGCCACCACCAAGTGTAAACACATAACCACCGTGGCCTTAGTCTCATCAAGATCAAATCCAGTTTGAGTCACTATACCCTTCAAGTACCCTTGGATACCCGGAGTAGTGAATCCCATAGCTCGCATTGCCTTTCAAATAACGCATAAAACCCTTTCAAGGGCCTCGCCAATGAACATCTCCAGATTTGAGACAAATCGACTTAACTTGCTTACAAAGAAAGGAGATGTCGTGCCTCGTGAAGCTAAATACATAAGCGAGCCAATAATCGAGAATATCTCATGATCTTTAGCATCCTTAGGATCTCCCGATTCTTTCAACCAATACGCTTAGGATCATATGGTGTAGGAGAGGATCTACATTCGCTATACCCAAAACGACTCAAGATCTTCTCCACATAGTGAGACCAAGCGTGTTATCCCACCATCATCATCTTTCAGCAATTTGATGTTCAATATCACATCAGCCACTCCTAGATCTTTCATCTCAAAACAATGAGATAGAAAGTCTTTGACCTCATTTATAACATTAATATTGGTCCCGAATATCAGTATATCATCAACATACGACATAAGATGACTCCTCACCATGGCGATATAGTACACACTTGTCGCCTTCATTTACAATAAAGCCTTCATCGCTTAAAGTCCTTTCAAACTTCTCATGCCACGCTTAGGTGCTTGCTTAAGACCATACAGAGACTTCAAGAATTTGCACACCTTGCCTTGTTGACCATCTATCACGAATCCATCCCTGATCCATATAAATTTCCTCATCTAACTCTCTATTTAGGAAAGCCGTCTTAACGCCCATTTGATGAACGAGAAGATCATGCGAGGCAGCCAAGGATAGCAAGACTCGAATGGTGGTCAATCTAGCCACAGTGAATAAGTATCAAAGAAGTTCGCCTTCTTTCGGGTATAACCCTTGGCAACAAGGCGTGCCTTATACTTCTCAATAGTACCATCAGGTCTAAGCTTCTTCTTAAACACCCACTTACATCCTATGGGTTTGCACCCATAAGGACGATCAGAATTTCCCAAGTTCCGCTTGCTATGATGGAATCCATCTCATCGCGAACGCTTCTTTCCAAAGAGTCGATCTTGAGATGCATAAGCTTGACATAGAAGTGGAGTATCATCCACGAGGTATACAATGAAATCACCAAAGGACTTCGCAGTCCTTTGTCTCTTACTCGTAGGAGCTTCACCGTTATCCTCCACAGATTATCGTGGTGTTCTATCGAAATGGTGGGTTCAGAATTGTGATTAATTCTTGACTAGATAAACTAGGCATCTCCTGATTTGATGAACTAGACGAATCTTTCATGGGAAAGATGTCTTCAAAGAAAGTCGCATCATTCGACTCCATGATTGTACCAACATGCATGTCGATACCGAGATTTCACTATCAAAATCTATAGCCAATGCTATGAAATGCATATCGTAAAGACACAATCCACGGTTTTGGTTCAAGCTTGCGCTTCTTGGGTATCGGCACATTCACTTTCGCCAAACAACCCCAAGTTCGTAAGTAGGAGAGTTTCAGCCTTTTCCTTTCCCATTCCTCAAATGGAGTAATGGTTTTGTTCTTTTGGGAACACGGTTTAGGACATGACACGCATCTTTATCGCCTCCCCCACCATTCCTTGGATAGACCCGATGTATCTAACATGGCGTTAACCAAATCAGTTAGAGTACGGTTCTTTCTTTCGCCACCCCATTTGACCGAGGTGAGTAGGAGGCGTCCTCTCATGGATAATACCATGCTCATAAAAGAATCAAATTCGTTGGAAAAATACTTCCACCACGATCGATCAAGTCGCTTAATCTTTCGATCAAGTTGATTTTCTGATTCAGCTTTATAGATTTTGAAGTGATTAAAAGCTTCATCTTTAGATTTCAGAAGATACACATAACAAGATCGAGTGGAATCATCAATTAAAGTCATGAAATATCGCTTTCCACCTTTTGTCAACTCACCATTCATCTCACAAAGATCTGAATGTATTAGTTCCATGGTGCCAAATCTGCACTCGGCAGTCTTGTGAGACTTGGCGAGGTTGCTTAGCTTGCACACATACTTGACACTTGGAACTTTTGACAGAGTAAATTTCGAATTAAATTCATATCGGCAAGCGCGCCATGCACCCAAAATTAATATGACAAAGTCGTGAATGCCAAATATTGGACTCACTATCATTGCAAACATGATTAATAACTTGAGTACATAAGTCCGAAAGATAAGCGGAACAAGCCTCCGCGACTCATAACCCTTTCCAACAAATTGTCCACACTTAGAAACTACAACTTTATTGGACTCAAAGACTAACTTAAAACCATCTCGACACGTAAGAGATCCACGAGATTCTTATTGATTGAGGAACGTCGCACATTCTTCACCAGACGATCTTCCTGAAGTAAACTTCAGATCCACACCAACACCTTGAACAAGCACGTGAGCCGCTTCCCCATCAGCACGGAGCCAGCCCGTTCGACCTGATAAGAAGAGAACATGGAAATATCAGCACATACATGTATATTTGCACCAGTGTCTATCCACCAATCAGGTGAATTACAAACTGAAAGAACAAAGGGGAAATATACCGCACTCAAAGATCCTTCATCTCAATATCACCAAGGACAACATTAGCGACTTGCCACTATTTCCATGTGAACGCTTGTCAAAGCGATTGGGGCAGCTAGGAGCCCAATGATTAGGATCACCACGACATGGCAGGATCCTTTCTTCTTATACTCGCCTTCTTCTTGAAGTTGGTATGTGCGGCCTTGTTTTTGCCATCAAACTTTCCTTTGCCATCAGACCTGTTCTTATTCTTGAACTTGTGGGACTGGAAGTTGTTTTTCTGCACTACATGTGCGCTAGAACTTCCATCAAAGCCTCGAGGACGTGTATCTTTTGCTCTCGCCTTTTCTTCAACATGAAGAGATCCGATGAGATCCGAAACAGAAAACTCCTGTCTCTTATGTTTCAGAGAGGTAGCAAAGTTCCTCCAAGAAGGAGGAAGCTTGGCAATAATGCCTCCGGCCACGAACTTGTCCGGTAAGTTACACTTGAACTGCTCGAGTTCTTTGGCAAGGGACTGTATCTCATGAGCCCGATCCACGATGGGACGGTCATCAGTCATCTTGTAGTCATAGAATTGCTCCATGATATACAGTTCAGGCCAAAGATCCGAAACACCAAACTTGGCGTCCAGTGCATCCCACGCATCCTTGCCATTATCAAATGACATATAGGTGTCAACAATGTTGTCACCAAGAATATTGAACAAAGCCCCATAAACATGGTGTCGACTTTCTGAAACGCTTCCTCCTGAACAGGAGAAAGGTCTCCCTCAGGTTTGCCAAGAGTGGCGCTATAGCAGCCTAGGTTTTTCAACCATAGAACTGCTCTCGTGCGCCATCTCTTATAATTGACACCGTCAAAAGGAGGCGGCCCTTTAGCCGCGGCTAAACCAGTTGAATTCAGTTGCCTATAATCAGGTTTTTGGATTGTTGAAAATATAAGCAAAATACCATAATATTTAATCCGAAATAAGTAATAATAAATCATGACTATAAGTGCTAGAATTAATCTAATCATGTATACTAGCAGAACAAACGAACAGATCATACTCAACCAGAATAAACAGATCACATCTATTCCAAGAGCTAGTACAAGAAACCGCAATGAACTGAACTAGATAGGAGCAGATTACGTACGGTGCTGGAGGAGGAATCGGGTTCGCGTTCAGGTTGGGGTTGAGGTTGACACCAGTGTCGTCAGCCATGGCGTCGATGTAGAGGCTGCTGATGTCCGGGAAGAAGTCCTCGTCGGGGAAGGAGTGGTCGGTCGACGTGATGCCATCAGTAGTCGCGCAGACGCGCTCCCCAAAAACCTGATCGCCCCTCACCCGTACAGGTTCACGAGAGGCGGTGGTTCCGGAGGCCTACTGTCCCGTCGTCCGGCCTCGTATTAGGGTTTTAGCCTAAGGCCGTCTATATATAGGGCACCGAGGCACAATTCCGCAAACCGCGGCGCGCGCGCGCGCGTGGCGTGGCGAGGCGAGGCGAGGCGAGGCGAGGCGGGCGGTGGAGGAGGAGGAGCGCGCGTGTATGCCACTCCTCTTCACTCTCTTTAGGAGGTAGTGAAACACTCCACTATATATATTGGTCCAACTCCCTCTAAACTAGCAAGGTGGGACTAAACTTTGGTGCCACCCCTTGCTAGGCATGAATGGGCCAAGAGAATTTCAGAATTTGTATTAGGCTATGGGCCAAGGCCCACACCCAAATTCCAACAATCCCGAGCTAACCAGAAAAGGAAAAACCCATGCTGAACCATAAACACGTAGAGCTTGGATGAATTGAACCATGAACCCGGAATCCCCGTCGTTGGGATCCTGAAACTGTGAATCCCGGTTTAAATGGAACCCTAGGCTTGTTTGGTACATCGGGGAAGCGATAACCCTGACCGGGATTTTAGACTACTCTCATTGGCAGTGGGACCCAGTGCCATATTCATCCTCTTCCCCTATTTTCTCTCTCACGTTCACTCTCAAATCGATCCCTATCCACTTCTTCGTGTTTCTCTCCTGCTTCGCTACAGGTGACGCTTAGTCCGTCCTCCACCCACTGCCATGCCAACATCACAATATGGTGGCCAAGGAGTTACCGTGTGGGTGAACCACCAGCAGCACCACATATTGGAACACTTCTACGCGTACCTGTGGGCGCCCTCTCCCTCGCTCCCTACCAACCCCGTGTTTAATTGGTATTATCAGCCTGCACACATGCCAACTAGTAACGCCAGCGAGCATGCACAACTAGGAATCAGGAGTAGGCGAGCACACATAGCAGAACAACCAATTTGGTTAGAGAACACCAAAGAAATTGCCGACGTTCAACTTCGCGCTATTGTCACCTCTGACATCACTATGCCATGTCTATATATAGAAGGAACTCAAAAGTGCCTCCAAAAATACTAAATGACTCTTATTTTTTTGAGGCAAAAAATATCAAATGCGCTTGGGTCATTAAATGTATTTGTAGGCATTCTTAAAAGTGCCTTTTAATGTTAGTTTTGGAGGCATTTCTGCTAATGCCTCCATTTTATTTTATGTCATATTCAATATATAGTGCCTTCTAATATAGTTATGGAGGCACTTTTGATCTTGCCTCCGGCTATTTTTTTAAGTCAATTCCAATAGTGCCTTGCAAAGTGAGTTTTTAAGACACTATTGGCTTTACCTCTATATATCTTCTAAGAAAATTCCAATAATGCCTTGCAAAGTGACTTTTTTAGTCACTATAGATATTGCCTCTATCTATCTTTCATGGTAAAATGCAATATTTCCTTCTATTTTGACCCTTTTAGACACTATTTGTATTGCCCTAATTTTTATTTTAAGGCAAATCTAATAGTGCCCTCTAAAATGAATTTTTGAGGCACGATTTGTATTGTCTCCATTTTGTATTTTAAGAAAAATCTAAATGTACCTTCTAAAGTGACTTTTGGAGGCACTATTACTATATATTGCCTCTAATTGAAAAAAGGCAAATCTAATAGTGCCTTCTAAAGTGATTTTTTGAGGCACTATTGCTAGTAGCAGTAACAATTCATTATATCAACATTTTAGCTTTCCACATTCCTATGATTTAACCGGCAGGTGGTGATCCAAAGCTTGTTCCAGTAATTAAGCTATTTATGATACTGTTGTCAAGCTTGGCCACATATGAATTGAACATAGAATTTTGTGATGTGGTTAGTTTGAAATCTTGAGAAAGGACCTGTCTTCTTGTCATTTTAATAATGAAGTAAAATGTGTATTTGATTCCTAAATTTTTACTAGGAAAATGATAAAACCACCTTGGCTGAAATAACTTGGTAGCTATCTAGTGTGACAATTCATTCTTGTGGCTTCTGTTGTTTTAGGAGCTGCTACTGTTGTGACTCCATTTTAGCGTATGCACAATTGCTAAGTTTGGTTGGCTAAAAACTATGGGCCATTGCCAAGGATACACAAGCTGAGGCCCAAAATCTTTTTAGGATAAGGATAGATACTTAGTTTGTCTCTTACTAGCTCTAGGATGAATTAGTGTAGCACTTCTACACTGATCTGAGAGCTCTCTCACCAAAACCTTTAGATAAACTGATAAAGACAAATACTACAGTTGTTCTTAGTGTACAGCCTGTTGTTGTAGAGTATTTGTAGTTGCTATCGTGTTTGTGTTCTAGTGATTGTTCTTGATTAGCTCTTGCTTCTGATCTAGAAATCCTTCACCTCCTTGCTTGATCTACTTGAGTTGATCTGTCTTCTCCTTCATGTGTTCCCGATCTTGATAGCCTGCTCATCCTTGTGTGGTTGTACTTCTTCTTCATTAGGTGACCATGATTCTCTGTGGTGGTTTTGGTTTATGCGGCAACGGTGAGGATCTGCGGATGAACTGGTGGTGTTCTTAGTTGTGTGTGGCGGAAATGAAATGCTAGTGGTTCTGTTATGTCTTGTGCTCTCTCCTCATATTTTCTTCCTAGTACTAATCCTCTGGCTATGTCGATAGAACATTACCTGGGAGCTGCTTGTGAGCTACTTACCTGTGGTTCTCTCTCTGATTCAAGTTTCAATGTCTGGCTCACTATCATGGATGAAACCAAGTAGAAGTGAGTTCTGTTCCTAAAGTTTTATTGTTGCCTTTTGACTACACACTGGTGAAACTTGCCCCTACAACAAATGATGCAAGGTCTGAAGCGGTTATGTTAAATAAGAGAAAATACTATACTGGCCCTTAACTCACACTCTATGATGAAATATTGGCTTAGCATCACTAAGCCAATTCTCAGAGCAAAACTACCCAAACTTCCATTTCCCCTATTTGCTTTGTTTTTGTTTTGCAGGAATGAAAATGAAGTGAAGTGAAGATATGCAGGATGAAGAAATAGTATAGGATTTAGCTTAGGATTAATTTTAGGATTTTCTTTTTATCATTTCGTAGTTTTCCTTTTATTATTTTCTTGTAAAGAAACATTGTAATGTTTGTTTTAAATTAATAAAGTTAAGTTTTTTCTTGTATTTCCATTTGTAATATTTGTAGTTATATTAACATAAATAAATACCTTTTCTTTTATTCTATAAACATTATAAAGAAGCTTGTATTCTTGTTTTAATGTAATCAAATTTCTTTTTTTGTTTGTTTGTTCAAACTTGCATAGGTTTGTATCTTATTTATAAATAATAATTCAATTCTTTATTTGTGATTGAAATTTAAATACTATTTTATATAATTCAATTTCATATTCTTTTTATATTGAAATATATCATTTGAATATTCAATTTTTGAATAGCTCTCATCCAAAAACAAGGAATTCAACAAAGGTCGCGTCAAAATTCATCGCACTCACTTAAATAATCTAAACCAAGAATCATCAGAGTAAGAGGAACTCTGATCCCTTTGTGATCTCAAAAGTTTGCGTCAAAATTTACCAGATTTTCTATGCATGAACGCAATGAACACATCTAAATCCTACCCTCTACTCCTGGGATGATACACCCTCTCTCCCTTTCCATCGCTCGCTCTTGCCCAACTGATGTTTGTCGTTTCCGTCGTCCGCCCCACGATCTCCGGTAGGCCGCCCCACTAGCGGTCGCCCATCGTCTAGGTGATGCCAAAATAAGGAAGGCCCTGCGGCTGCCCCTTTCCAGTGCTGCGCTTGGGTTAGCTTCATTAGACGAGGTTGTGTGGGGATGGATAGCAAGGCCGCATACCTCTAGGGTGCTACCCGGGGTTGTGGTAGCTGTGGCACTGCAGATGGGTGGCTCTGGTTGAAGGAATCCATTGAACTCCTTTATTCATAATTATGGTGTTTTGTGTAAACTATGTGTAAATTTATCATACACGCAGTGTTCCTTGCATGGATTGTTTTTCTTCTAGCGTGGGAAGATGGTTCCAGGGTTTAGAATATATACAGGGGGTCCTCAAGTTTAGAGGGCCAACGACCAGGATTCTGGATTCAGGGTTCTATTTGTTTTACCTCTACAAATTCAAGGTTTAAAACGGAAAATTCCCAGCGGAAAACGCAGGCGCGCTACACCGGAATTCGGCGCATGGCGACGTGCGTGCGCACTGTGCGCGCTTCCGTCGCCGGGTCAATATATCCGGGCTGCTGGCTACTGAACCGCACGTCGGCGAAGCCAGCCAGGCGCCAGCCAATGAAGTGCCGGCCTCGGATCATCGGGAAATTAAACACGACGTGATCGATCGGGCGGCCGCCTCCTGATCGACAGCCCTGAATGCCGCGACGCGCCGAACATTAATGTCCTTGCAACTCGTTACGGTTTCACGTGGTGCTCAGTAGCTAGGACCTGAGGCTCCACGACGATTGCGCGCTTCTATGAAGTACTCCCTCCGTTTCAAAATATAAGATGTTTTAGTTTTACGGAGAGAGTAAATCTAGACCCCTTTTAGTATGTAGGTTCACTCCGAATCTAAATGAACCTACATACTAAAAAGGGTCTAGATACACTTTTTTCACAAAGCTAAAACGGTCTTATATTTTGAAACAGAGGGAGTATGAAGGTGGGCATACGCGCACGGGTAGGTTTCTTATCTTCAGACATGGAATCGATGCAGATCAGTTCTCTCGAAAGGGCGAAAGAAAATCATGAGTGGAGACAGTCGTCTGTAACCCCGTTGCTAATCATGTCTTGCTTGACCATTTGCCGTCCAAGCTACGTCAGTCGTCGGCCAGTGGTGATTACTGTCTTGCTTTCTTTGCAGACATATAAAGGCTCCAACGTGCGTGCCACCAGGATTTTTTTTCTCGAAACAGTTCTTATAGTAGTACTTCTTTTCTGTTCTGGAAGCACGGTAAAGCTAGTGATACACTTTACTACGCTGCAACTGTCAAACTTTCTCCAAAGCAGTTACCGTTAAAGCGTTAGATTGTCCTACTGAACTGACCGCTCTCAGAATGCAGTCTCTTCACTTTGAATCATTCGCCTTGGCACTTACTTCTACTCGAATTGACAACTGACAACACAGTAACACAGAATTATTATGTTTAAATACTTTTTTCTTAGCACACTCATAGCAAACCAAACCGAAAAGCAGACAAGCTAGGTTACGTATGGTCTCGAACCCAGACAGAAAACGAACAAGCATTACTTGGTTGGTTGGAAGAAGCATATCCTGCCCGGAGCAACCTGTAGCAGAATTCCTTTATTTCTTTTTTATTTTCGACATGACCTTTGCTGCTTCGTATATAGACCAGTCCATGCATGGCATTGCAAGCAAGTGAAGTTCAGAGGGAGAGGAATCGGATGTGCCTCGCAGGAGCACGGTTTGTTCATCTTTTGGGATCCTTAGCAGATACTGATATTGCGAACAGTATATCTATCTCCAACATTACACGCTTCTGTACAAGATAAGATAAAGTAACGGCTAACAGCAATACCTCCCAGGGATTTCCAAAATTATGTAATGTGCCGTTCTGCCCAACCGTACACGCCGAAAGCTACGGCCGGGAATGAAATGTGAGCACGGAACCGAGAGATGTTCCCTCCACTGCAAGACACTAATATGCTTAGTACAGTGACAAATCTCGGAGGGATAAACCCACTCGTGTTTGCTAAAGCGTGAAAGCTATTGCCTCTCTTTAAGCTGCAATCATACAAAGACCAATATTTCCAAAAGATTCAGTGGATTTCCAATCAGCCCTATGCGGCCTCAATTTAGTACTAAATCGGTGACGCTTATTATGGATAAGAGTGAGTAGTATTTATAATACTTCCAAAATGTATTTTCATTAAATTTACCAGTTTTACGTATCATGTCATAGATACCACGGCCAGCTCTTTCTTCGTTAATTGAACAACACTTTTTCCTAACATAGCATCCATAATACTACTTATAATACTCCTCCTTAAAACAGTATTCCACCGCGTTTTATAAATACAACCAAATCGGTCATACTGATACAAAGTGATGAATGGACCCACATCAAAGATAACCAAATAGAACAACAAGAACCGAACTTGTTATGGAAGACACCGGAACAGGACCGATGGGTATCGGAGCATCCAAAATACTATCTATGAAGATTATATTTCTATTTGTAGAGATTTTGTAGATGTGGTTTTCGAAACATTGTCCTAGGGAAGCTAATATGGCTGCTCATACTTTAACTAGTAGAGCGGAGGATCTTGACCCGTTTGTTTGGAAGATTATATTTCTACTTGATGTTATCACAAACTATATATCTATATTTCCGAAATTAATATAATCCACCACTATGGTTTTCCATCAAAAAGAGTGGCAAGCCGCTTGTGTCGCTCGCCCCCCCCCCCCCCGGCGACGGGGCGAGTCCCTCTGCACCGCCCCTTCTAGCCCTCCCCATCGCCTCCTCCCCTGCCGCCACCAGCGCGCACCTCCCGGCAAAGCCTGTGCAGTGACAACGGCGGGATAACTTCTCTTCCCCGATAGTGGTGTTGGATGCGCGGGGCGTCCCTGCTGATTGCGGTGCACCTCGACAGGCTCGGTGTGGGTTGCAGCAGGACGAGGCAGCGGCGAGCCGGTATCTCCGATGGCAACATGGCGCCGGGCAGGCCAACTGGTAGGGAGGCGGGCGGGGCAGCAGGTGCTCATGGCAGCCGGTTCTCACAGGGTCAGATTTGGGCCCAGGTGGGCCTGATATGGGCTCTGCGGGTACCGGCCGGAGCCCTCGGTCCCTGGTGATCCTCAAGGTGGCGGGTGGCAGGTGCCCTTTGTTATGTTTGGTGGAACGATCGTGAGTCCCTTGGACCAATCGGTTACATGTTATACAGTAGAGAAGAGCCCTCTACGTGACATTACAAGGGGTACGTATACAATCGAAGTACTACTCCTTATTGTATACGTAGGATAGACATTACAACTCTAATACTCCCCCTTAATCTAAATCGTGGAAAGATTTAGATTACGTTTAAACTCTAGTTTCTTATTACATAAAGTCTTGGTAAAACCATCGGCTATTTGATCTTTGCTGGAGATGAACCTAACCTCAAGCTGTTTATTAGCAATCCTTTTTTTGACAAAATAGAAATCAATTTCAATGTGCTTGGTACGAGCATGAAACACTGGGTTTGCAGACAGAAAAGTTGCACCAAGATTATCACACCATAAGCAAAGTTTTTCTTGCTGAGAAACACCAAGCTCATGTACGAGAGCCTCAACCCAAATCAACTCAGCTGTAGCATTAGCAAGAGACTTATATTCAGCCTTAGGACTTGAACGTGACACTGTAGGTTTTTTCCTAGAACTCCAAGTGACGAGGGTTTAACTCATCAATGCCCATTGTTATGGATTTGGGTTTTGGAGAAGGGGGGAGCGCTGGAGACATCAGTCGGCTAGCAAACAAGCACACAGGGACGCAAGGTTTACCCAGGTTCATGCCTCGTAGAGGTCCCTACTCCTGCTTGTCTGCTCTTGGAATTAACGAAGGAATCGAAGGTTACAGGGGCGTGCAGATGCAATCTGGCGAGAGTTATGGAAACTAGGGTTGCGTGTGTTCTCCTCGCCGCCCCCTCCTAGCCTTTGTATAGATAGGCTAGGTCACGGGTAGTAGGTCGAGTCGGTTACAGGAACTCGAGTCCGTGGGACACTCGAGTTCTCCATTTGGGCCTTGGCAACGCCGTGGGCTTCCACAGTATTCAGGCCGTATATACCAAACTCGAGTACCTGTAGGGTATACCCATGTCAGTAGCCCCCGAGTGTCTAGTGGAATCGTAGATTCGACTGGGGACTTTATGAAGGCATTCTAGTGCATGATTGAGTATTTTTTCGACTGTTCAGTTCATGTCATAGGGATTGTTGATATGCGTGCCTGATTTAACCGATATATCGGTATCAGTTAACTGCCTTAGGGCAAAACAACGCAATCTACTCAAACTCGAGTCCCCGGACCCGAATTCGGAAAAGTGCGGGTGTAATTCGACTCAGGCCACAGAGGTCTTACAAGAGTCGAATTCCAGTGTATGGGTGTGAGCACTCGACGCGTCCGTCAAGGCATGTTCATCGTACCTGCAGGCACGGATATGTTTCTGGTAGTGCGCAGCAGATGCGTTGCCAGACCTTATTCAGGTCTTATCTTCACGCTGTAAGCGCGGCATCCGAATTTTTGGTCATCACAGAGATGATTCGGGTGGCCCAGGAGACGCAGTCTCTTTGTAGGGAAAATTGTTGGAGATATGCCCAAGAGGCAATAATAAAAGTGGTTATTATTATATCTTTGTGTTTATGATGAAAGTTTACATCCCATGCTATAATTGTATTATTAGGAAACACTAATACTTGTGTGTTTTGTAAACATAAAAGAGTCCCTAGTAAGCCTCTTGTTGAACTAGCTTGTTGATTAATTGATGATCATGGTTTCCTGATCATGGACATTGGATGTGATTAATAACAAGGTTATATCATTAGGAGAATGATGTGATGGACACACACCCATAGTAAGCGTAGCATAAGATCAAGTCATTAAGTTCGTATTGCTGTAAGCTTTGAAATACATAGTAACCTAATCCTTCGATCATGAGGTTATGTTAATCACCATCACCGGATGGGTACTTTGATGACATCAAACGCCGTCAGAATCGGGTGGTTATAAAGGTGTCATTGGGTATTCTGAAAGTATGTGTTGAAGCGCATAGACCAAGATTGGGATTTGTCCATCCATATGACGGATAGATATACTCTGGGCCCTCTCGGTGGAATGTCATCTAGATAGCTTGAAAGCATGTGACTAGGTCACAAGGGATGACATAACATGGAACGAGTAAAGAGTACTTATCAGTAACGAGGAAGAACTAGGTATGAAGATACTGACGATCAAACCTCGGATAAGTAGAATGTCGCGAGACAAAGGGAATTGGTTTCGTATGTTAATTGGTTCAATCGATCACGAAGTAATCGTTGAGTTTGTGGGAGCCGTTATGGATCTCCAGATCTCGCTGATGGTTATTGATGGGAGAGGTGTCTTCATCATGTCTGCATATTCACGAACCGTAGGGTGACACACTTAAGGTTCAAGTTGTTTAAGTGAATACGGAATTTGCGTTGGAGACCGAATGTTGTTGAGTGCGGGAATGGATCCAGGACATCACGAGGAGATCCGGAATGGTCCGGAGAATAAGATTCATATATTGGGAATCATTTTCTAAGTTAGGAAATGTTCCGGAGTGTTTGTATGGAGATTCTAGAAGGTTTCGAAATGTTCTAGAAGGTTCCAGAGGATTTCTTGGAGTTTGCTTGAAAACCAAGAAAGGGATCAAAGAAACCAAGTGGGGTAAGACGGATTAAGTGGGGAGGAGGATTCCTCCCCCAACCCTTGCCCAAGGAGGAGGGAGTCCTACTAGGACTCCTCCTCAGCGCCTCCCTCCCTTAAATAGAAGGGAGGCGCCCTCTTACCTTGTCTCATAACTCCCAATCTCAGCGCCTCTCTCCTCCACGTTTCTTACGCACGGGCATAAGCGAAGCCTCAGATTCTCATCTCCACCACCACCACCACGCCGTCGTGCTGCTGGGATTCCGTAGAGAAGATCTACTACCTCCGCTGCTCGCTGGAACGGGGAGAGGAAGGTCTGCTTCGACTCCTCACGTGTGACCGTCTGCGGAGCGCTTAACGAGCAGCGGAAGGATCATCCACATGATCTTGAGATCATCAAGTGATCGACTACATCATCCACGAGATCTAATCTCGTTAACGCTTTCGGTTCTACGAGGGTTAGTACCGATCTATCTCGTTATTCATGTCTAGTAGATTAGATCTTGGCTTTTATCTAGATTAGATCTGGGTTTTTGTTTGTTCTTGCGGTAGAATTTTTTTGTTTTCCATGCTACGAACCCATCAATGGTATCAGAGCCTTGTCTATGCGTAGATCTTTTGCACGAGTAGAACACAATGAGGTTGTGGGCGTTGGTGCTCGTGCCGTCTTTTGCTATGTGTGTACTTTGCATCTTGCGGTATGGTGGGATGAAGCGGCTCGGGCTAACATTACATGTCATCGTACATGAGACTTTCTCCACGCTTGACGTGCAACTCGTATTGCACAAGTGGCTTTGCGGGTGTCTGTCTCTCCCATCATAGTATAGATCAAATCTACACTTTGCACTTGATAGCAGTTGTATCAACGTTGTGGTTCAGTTTCGTAGGTAAGATGGGTTCTTAGTCGAAAGCCCCAAGCCACGTAAAACTTGCAAAGAAAATTAGAGGCGTCTAACTTGTTTTTGCAGGGGTTTTGTGATGTGATATGGCCTACATGTGATTGTGATTGTATTTGATGTATGCAATGATCCCTGTTGTAATATGGCAACCGGCAGGAGCCTAATGGTTGTCTTTAATTCTGTTAAGACATGCGTGTCTATTCATCTTATAATAGCTTTGTTCCAAGTAGTTGTAATAGTTGCTAGTGAAGATGGACAACCATGAAGCGGCGCCACGGACCTTGACGCAATGCTGGTGATGATGGAGATCATGTCCGTGCTTTGGAGATAGAGATCGAAGGCATAAGAAGAAAGGGCCATATCATATCACACAAATTATGAATTGCCTGTGATGTTAATCCTTTATGCATCTTGTATTGCTTAGATCGCGACGGTAGCATTATAAGATGATCCCTCTCACTAAATATCAAGTAATAAAGTGTTCGTCCTTAGTTGTCACCGTTGCTAAGACTCGTCGTTTCGAAGCATCTTGTGATGATCGGGTGTGATAGACTCTACGTGTGCATACAATGGGTGCAAGCCAGATTTGCACATGCGGAAACTAAGGTTAATCTTGACGAGCCTAGAATGTACAGACATGGTCTCGGAACACGGAATACCGAAAGGTAGAGCATGAGTCATATGATTGATATGATGAACATGAAGATTGTTCGCTGATGAAGCTACATCATCTCACGTGATGATCGGACTTGGTGTAGTGGATTTGGTTCGTGTAATCACTAAAACAACTCGAGGGATGTTGTTTTGAGTGGGAGTTCACCTAGTTAATTTAAGAATTAAATTTGAACACTATTTATCATAAACTTAGTCTTAACTACTTGCAAATATGTTGTAGACAATGGCGAACGTTTCCATCAATTTCAATGCGTTCCTAGAGAAAGAAAATCTTAAGAACAATGGAAGCAATTTCACGGACTGGTTCCGTGGACTGAAGACCGTCCTCAGGGCTGGTCAGTTGACCTATGTGCTCGAAGCACCGCTAGGTGACCCACCTGCAGAAGATGCCACCGATGACGTAAAGAATGTTTATGCCACTCGGAAACATCACTACTCCACAGTTCAGTGTGCCATCCTGTACGGTTTAGAATTGGAGCTTCAAAAGCGTTTTGAGCACCATGACCCATTTGAAATCATTAAGGAGCTCAAACTCATATTTGAGACTCGCGCGGCCATGGAAAGCTATGAAGCTTCCAAGAAATTCTTTACCTGCAAGATGGAAGAGGGAAGCTCCGTTAGCGAGCACGTGCTCACCATGTCTGGGCACGCAAACAAACTCCGAGAGTTGGGGATACCAATTCCTAATGAATTGGGGATTCACCGTGTCCTCCAATCACTGCCACCAAGTTACAAGAACTTTGTGATGAACTACAATATGCACTACATGAACAAGACGTTGCCTGAACTCTGAAAACTGCTGAAGTGGAGATCATGAAAGAACACCAAGTGTTGATGGTCAATAAGACCACCAATTTCAAGAAACGGGGCAAGCCTAAGAACAAGGGCAACTTCAAGAAGGACGGCAAGAAAGCTGCCAAGAATCGCTAAGAAGCCCAAGGCTGGTCCTAGACCTGAAATCGAGTGCTTCTCGCAAGGGTGCTGGTCCTCGAAGCGAATCGCCCCAAATATCTGGCGGATCTGAAGAACGGCAACATCAAGAAGAAAGGTATATTCGATATACATGTTATAGATGTGTATCTTACTAGTAATCGTAGTAGTGCCTGGGTATTTGATACTCGTTCGGTTGCTCATATTTGTAACTCGAAACAGGAGCTGCGGAATAAATGAAGACTGGCAAGAGACGAGGTGACGATGCGCGTTGGAAATGGCTCCAAGGTTGATGTGATCGCCGTCGGCACGCTCCCTCTACATCTACCATCGAGATTAGTTTTAAATTTAAATAATTGTTATTTGGTGCCTGCGTTAAGCATGAACATTATATCTGGATATTGTTTATTGCGAGACGGTTACTCTTAAATCTGAGAATAAAGGTTGTTTGATTTATATGAGTAATATCTTTTATGGTTATGCACCTGAGATGAATGGTTTATTCTTATTGAATCTCGATAGTAGTGATACACATGTTCACAACATAGATGCTAAACGAATAAAATTGAATGATAATTCTACATACATGTGGCAATCGCTGCCTTGGTCACATTGGAGTGAAGCGTATGAAGAAACTCCATTCGATGGACTTCTTGAATCACTTGATTTTGAATCACTTGAAAGATGAAGCATGTCTAATGGGAAAATGACTAAGCCTCCATTCTACGGCATAATGGAGCGAGCCATGACTTATTGGAAATAATACATACCGATGTGTGTGGTCCAATGAGTGTAGCATCGCGTGGTGGATATCGTTATGTTCTCACTTTCACAGATGACTTGAGTAGATATGGGTATGTCTACTTTATGAAACATAAATCCGAAACTTTCGAGAAGTTTAAGGAATTTCGAAGTGAAGTGGAAAATCATCGTAATAAGAAGATTAAGTTTGCGTTACGACCATGGAGGTGAATATCTGAGTTATGAGTTTGGCATGCATTTAAAGAAATGTGGAATACTTTCAGCTTGATTGACACCGGAACACCACATCGTAATGGTGTGTCCGAACGTCAGAATCGAACTCTCTTAGATATGGTTCGGTCTATGATGTCTCTACAGATTTATCGTTATCATTTTGGGGCTATGCATTAGAGACGGCCGCATTCACTTTAAATAGGGCACCATCTAAATCCGTTGAAACGACACCGCATTTAATTGTGGTTTGGTAAGAAACCTAAGTTGTCGTTCCTTAAAGTTTGGGGTTGCGAAGCATATGTAAAGAAGTTACAGCCTGATAAGCTTGAACCCAAAGCGGATAAATGCTTCTTCATAGGATACCCTAAAGAAACAATTGGGTATACCTTCTATCATAGATCCGAAGGCAAAGTTTTCGTTGCTAAGAATGGATCCTTTCTGGAGAAGGAATTTCTCTCGAAAGAAGTGACTGGAAGGAAAGTAGAACTCGACGAGGTTATTGAACCTTCTTTCGGAGTTGAGAGTAGCGCAGACCGAAGTTGTTTACGTGCCGCACCAACTAGAGAGGAAGCTAATGATGATGATCATGAAACTTCGAACGGTTACTCGAACCTCGCAGGTCAACGAGGGTTCGTACCAGTCCTGAGTGGTATGACTCTTCCTTGAACGTCATGTTGGTGGACAACACTGATGACCCTGCGACGTATGAAGAAGCTATGGTGAGCCTAGATTCCGACAAATGGCTAGAAGCCATGAAATCCGAAATGGGATCCATGTACGAAAACCAAGTATGGACTTTGGTGGACTTACCGGATGGTCGTAAGGCTGTCGAGAAGAAATGGATTTTCAAAAGAAAAACAGATGCTGATGGTAATGTTACCGTCTATAAAGCTCAACTTGAGGTTCCGACAAATTCAAGGAGTTTACTACGATGAGACTTTCTCACCAGTAGCGAAGCTAAAGTCTGTGAGGATTATGTTAGCAATCGTTGCATATTTCGATTATGAAATTTGGTAGATGGATGTCAAAATGGTGTTCCTTAATGGTGACATTGAGGAAGATTTGTATATGGTACAACCCAAGGGTTTTGTCGATCCTAGTGATGCTGATAAGGTATGCAAACTTCAGCGCTCCATTTATGGACTGAAGCAAGCATCCCGGAGTTGGAATCAACGTTTTGATAAAGTAATCAAAAACTTTGGATTTATACAAACTTATGGAGAAGCTTGTATTTACAAGAAAGTGAGTGGGAGCTCTGTAGCATTCCTAGTACTATATGTAGATGACATATTGTTGATTGGGAATGATATAGAACTTCTTAATAGCGTCAAAACCTATTTGAATAATAGTTTTTCGATGAAGGATCTTGGCGAAGCAGCATATATTCTAGGCATCAAGATTTATAGAGATAGATCAATACGCCTAATAGCGCTTTCACAAAGTACATACTTAGACAAAGTTCTAAAGAAGTTTAGAATGGAAGAGAGCAAGAAAGGGTTCGTGCCCATGTTGTCAGGTAAGACCTTGAGTAAAACTCAAAGTCCAGCTACGACAGAAGATAGAGAAAAGATGAATAAAATTCCCTATGCCTCGGTCATTGGTTCTATCATGTATGCCATGCTGTGTACAAGACCGGATATAGCACATGCTGTTAGTTTGACTAGTAGATATCAAAGTGATCCTGAAATGGAACACTGGACAACGGTCAAGAATATCCTAAAGTACCTGAATAGGACTAAGGATATGGTTCTTTCTTATGGAGGTGATGAACAGCTTGTTGTAAATGGTTACACTGATGCTAGTTGGAACACTGATCCAGATGACTCGAAGTCATAGTCTGGATACGTATTTATTTTGAATGGTGCTGCAATAAGCTGGAGGAGTGCCAAGTAGAGCGTTGTGGCGAAATCTTCAACTGAATCGGAATACATAGCTGCTTAGGAGGCTGCACAAGAAGGCATATGGATGAAGGAGTTCATTACTGAACTTGGCGTGGTTCCTAGTGCGTTAGACCCGATGGCCATCTACTGTGACAACGCAGGTGCCATAGCTAATGCACAGGAGCCAAGGTCACATAGCAAGCTGAAGCACATCAAGCTACGTTTTCATGCTATTCACGAGTATGTCCAAGATGGTGACATAAAGATTTGCAAAGTACACACTGATCTGAATGTAGCAGATCCGTTGACTAAACCTCTCCCTAGAGAAAACATGACCAACACCAGAACGCCATGGGTGTTCGGTATATTACCATGTAATCTAGATTACTGACTCTAGTGCAAGTGGGAGACTGTTGGAGATATGCCCAAGAGGCAATAATAAAAGTGGTTATTATTATATCTTTGTGTTTATGATGAAAGTTTACATCCCATGCTATAATTGTATTATTAGGAAACACTAATACTTGTGTGTTTTGTAAACATAAAAGAGTCCCTAGTAAGCCTCTTGTTGAACTAGCTTGTTGATTAATTGATGATCATGGTTTCCTGATCATGGACATTGGACGTGATTAATAACAAGGTTATATCATTAGGAGAATGATGTGATGGACACACACCCATAGTAAGCGTAGCATAAGGTCAAGTCATTAAGTTCGTATTGCTGTAAGCTTTGAAATACATAGTAACCTAATCCTTCGACCATGAGGTTATGTTAATCACCATCACCGGATGGGTACTTTGATGACATCAAACGCCGCTCAGAATCGGGCGGTTATAAAGGTGTCATTGGGTATTCTGAAAGTATGTGTTGAAGCGCATAGACCAAGATTGGGATTTGTCCATCCATATGACGGATAGATATACTCTGGGCCCTCTCGGTGGAATGTCATCTAGATAGCTTGCAAGCATGTGACTAGGTCACAAGGGATGACATAACATGGAACGAGTAAAGAGTACTTATTAGTAACGAGGAAGAACTAGGTATGAAGATACTGACGATCAAACCTCGGATAAGTAGAATATCGCGAGACAAAGGGAATTGGTTTCGTATGTTAATTGGTTCAATCGATCACGAAGTAATCGTTGAGTATGTGGGAGCCGTTATGGATCTCTAGATCCCTGATGGTTATTGATGGGAGAGGTGTCTTCATCATATGCATATTCACGAACCGTAGGGTGACACACTTAAGGTTCGAAGTTGTTTGAAGTAGATATGGAATTTGCGTTGGAGACCGAATGTTGTTCAGAGTCTCGGAATGGATCCAGGACATCACGAGGAGATCCGGAATGGTCTGGAGAATAAGATTCATATATTGGGAATCATTTTCTAAGTTAGGAAATGTTCCGGAGTGTTTGTATGGAGATTCTAGAAGGTTTCGAAATGTTCTGGAAGGTTCTAGAGGATTTCTTGGAGTTTGCTTGAAAACCAAGAAAGGGATCAAAGAAACCAAGTGGGGTAAGACACGGATTCGTGGTGGAGGAGGATTCGTCCCCCAACCCTTGACCCAAGGAGGAGGGAGTCCTACTAGGACTCCCCCTCCCCAGGCGCGCCTCCCTCCCTTAAATAGAAGGGAGGGGCGCCCCCTCTTGCACCTTGTCTCATTACTCCCAATCTCAGCCGCCTCTCTCCTCCACGTTTCTTCTGCACAGGCATAGGAGAAGCCCTGCAGATTTCTCATCTCCACCACCACCACCACACCGTCGTGCTGCTGGGATTCCGTGGAGAAGATCTACTACCTCCGCTGCTTTCATGGAGCAGGGAGAGGAAGGTCTGCCGACTCCAGACGTGTGACCGTCTGCGGAGCAGGCGCGGAAGGATCGTCCACACGATCTTGAGATCGGCAAGTGATCGACTACATCATCCACGAGATCTAATCTCGTTAACGCTTTCGGTTCTACGAGGGTTAGTACCGATCTATCTCGTTGCTCATGTCTAGTAGATTAGATCTTGGCTTTTATCTAGATTAGATCTGGGTTTTTGTTTGTTCTTGCGGTAGAAATTTTTTGTTTTCCATGCTACGAACCCATCAAAAATATGAGGCGGAGTCGCCACAACATTTGAGTGTGGATGTTATCAACACATAATACGGTGTACAAATAATCATAGAGTGCGCGACCAGTGCTCCCTATGGGAGTAGCCCCCGAGTGCCTGATTGAGTCGAAGACTCAAGCAGGGACTAAAATTTTGCGACTGATGTCGTATTTTGTTGCTTGTTTCAGTCAGATGTAACACCCTCGAATCGGCCCTATGCAAGTTTTAGCGATTCCCCCCAAACCCGCATAGAAACGATTCAAAGATGCCCACCAGGCACTTGCGTGCGGGTGGAAAAACGAAGTAATACCATTACACAATAGTCCATGATGGAACCCACATAACAAATATATACAACACGACTCCATGAGTCAAGAATACAGATATACAGTACAAAGATCCAAATCACCTTGAAAATGATACAACATCCGAGTACGAATAAGAAGCAAATTGGGCTAAGAGCCCTGAAGAATAACCAATGGCATCCATAACCCTGCCCAGGCCAAGTCGGAAGGGTAACCTTGCTAACGACATCGAACTCGTACCTGCTAAAACAAAAGGGGTGCCGACAAAGGGCAAAGGAAAAAGAGGAGCAGTCAGTACTGAGGCCAGTACACGGTGAGGCTAGAATTCGGCGGCTCTCGCCAACATAGGTATGGTGGACTGAAGCGGCAGCGCAGCATGCACTAAACAATCTATAGAGACTCGATTCAACTGTCGGCTATTAGAGGGGGATAAGAAAGACCTATTCGGATCCAACCTGATAGTAACACCAAAACATACCCATCATGGTATTTCCCCATCGAGACCACACAAGGAAGTCAAACCGAGGAACTCACACAGTTGGTAGTTTTATTCATTCCATTATAGTTGAAGCACTTACTAGTCAGATATAGATAGCATGAGTCATCCTGATAGCATAAGTAGTGGACATTTTTAGTTAACCATTCAGTTGTAGTTGCAGTACTTACTAGTCAGATACAATTAGCATGTGACATCCCAAACCCAGCAGTTGTTGGCACTTTTATTTCATTCCATTGGAGTTGCGATACTTACTAGGAAGGTATAACATGACACGATACACCCCAGTTCCACCAGTTGTTGGCACTTTTATTATCCATTCCATTGTAGTAAAGCTGATTACTAGTCACATATTAAGTCAAATTTATAGCACTACTTTAGTTATGCTTGTCTATGATCGAGATACTGTGCTCCAAGTCGTCCATAACCGCGGACACGGCTTTCAGAAAGATTTACCCTGCGGGGGTGCACAAATAGCAACACACACATGATCAACCTCGGAAAAACCAAATCAAAACCCAACGAGGCTTTCACGACAAAGCAATCACAGGATTCATAAAGTATTTCAGGGGGCCACCCCACTAAGCTACCCGCAACGAATTTGGCCGGCTCCGAGACGGACCGAGGGTTTGTGTCAATGGTTATAAACGACTGGGAACCCAAAAGTGTGACTGGGCTTGTCGATATCGCGAAAACATTCCACGTTCCAAAATAGTACAGGTGCTCCACGCACAATCATAAATAAAGCAGTAAAGCATGGCATAAATACAAGATAGTAATAAATCCCCAAACTAGTTTGTGGTCCCAAGAAATAAGAAATGAATCAAGCTCTGGCTAAGGGGGATCCATAGGGTCTCCCGGATGTGGATAGAGCGAATAATCGAGGAACAGGTATCAAGTACTCGAGGCCTACGAGACACAAGTGGACATGAAAAACCAAATAGCATATATTGCCCACCGGTGCCTCTTTCATTAGTTATCCTAGCAATTTAATAATTGTATTTAAAGTCATGATCCTCTCCACCGTAAAGCATATGACAACATTCCAACAACTGTGTGGTACTTCACGACACGGGATCGCACCTGAGCAAGAAACTATGACTCGCATGACCAGCTATCTACCAAACAACAAGTAATAGGAGGTGACGAGGGTTTAACTCATCAATGCCCATTGTTATGGACTTGGGTTTTGGAGAAGGAGGGAGCGCTAGAGACATCTATCGGCTAGCAAACAAGCACACAGGGGACTCAAAGATTTACCCAGGTTTAGGCCTCGTAGAGGTCCCTACTCCTGCTTGTCTGCTCGCGGAATTATCAATGGAATCGAGGATTACAATGGTGCGCAGATGCAATCTGGCAAGGGTTGTGGAAACTAGGGTTGCGTGTGTCCTCCTCGCCGCCCCCTCCTAGCCTTTATATAGTTAGGCTAGGTCTCGGGTAGTAGGTCGAGTCGGTTACAAGTTAGGGTTATCCCCTTCAAACTTTCTATCTTTAGCTTCTTCTTGTTCTTCAAGCAATCGAGAGTTCGTAGGTTACTCGAGTCCTTCATTTGGGCCTTGGCGACACCGTGGGCCTTTACATTTTTAGGCCGTATATACCAAGCTCAAGTACCTGTAGGGTATATCCATGTCAGTAGCCCCTGAGTGTCAGTGGAATTGCAGATTCGACTGGAGACTTTATGAAGTCTTTCGAGTGCACGACTAAGTACATTTTTCGACTGCTTGTCCATGTCATAGGGATTGTTAGTGTGCGTGCCTGATTTTAACCGATGTATCGGTATCAGTTAACTACCTTAGGGTAAAACAACGCCACCTACTCAAACTCGAGTCCCCGGACTCGAATCCAAAAAAGTGCTGGTGTAATTTGACTCAAGCCGCGGAGGTCTTACAGGAGTCGAATTCCAGTATATGGGTGTGAGCACTCGACGCGTCCGTCAAGGCATATTCATCGTACCTGTAGGTGATGTCTACGCACTTCTATTCTTGTAGACAGTTGTTGGGCCTCCAAGTGCAGAGGTTTGTAGAACAGCAGCAAGTTTTCCCTTAAGTGGATCACCCAAGGTTTATCGAACTCAGGGAGGAGGTGGTCAAAGGTATCCCCTCTCAAGCAACCCTGCAATCAAGATACAAGAAGTCTCTTGTGTCCCCCAACACACCCAATACACTTGTCAGGTGTATAGGTGCACTAGTTCGGTGAAGAGATAGTAAAATACAAGTGGTATGGATAATTATAAGTGGTAACGGTGCCAGAAAATAGCTTGCTGGCGTGGAAAAGAGTAAAGGCAAACTGAAATAAAGATGGAAGCAAGCAAACATGTAACAAATCTAGTTGCAAATGGTGTTTCAATGCTTAGAAACAAGGCCTAGGGATCATACTTTCACTAGTGAACACTCTCATATAAATATATTCTTCTTTATGATACTAATCTTAACTACTCTCCGGTTGGACACTCTAATCGATGGTAGGGCTATAACAGCACACCTCAAAGTTCATCTTTCCCATGTAGAAAACCCCACACTGTCACCTTGAGTACTAGATGGTTCCAACAAACACCACAATTTCATAAAGACATCCAACTCCAAATATAACTCATAACAAGTATTTCTAATCTCTAGCCTAAGTGCCACCATGGTGTGCACGCTGTCACTTTCACACACATGGGGAGAGCAGAGATCTATTAAAGCACTTGAGTAGCAAGGTAGATCTACTTGATTACAAAGCTCATGATCACAATATGATCATGCATAGAGAGAGATGAACACATAGCTACCGGTAGAACCTTAGCCTCGAGAGAGAACTACTCCCTCATCATTATGGGAATCAGCAATGGTGATGGAGATGGCGGTGGAGATCGATGGAGATGGCTCCGGGGGCACTTCCTGTCCCGGCAGGGTGCCGAAACAGAGACTTTCTGTCCCCTGAATCTCCCCTTCGGTGGCGGTGGCACTGCGGAACTTTTCGTGGCTGGAGGCTTGACGATTTAGGGTTTATGCATCGGGAGGCTTCTTATAGGCGAGAGGGCAAGGTCGGTGGGCGGCCAGGGGGCCCACACCACCTGGTGGTACGGCCAGGTCTAGCCCGCGCCACCACATGGTGTGGCCGCCCTGTGGCCCCTCTCCGTCTCGTCTTCTGGCTCCGTGAGTCTTCCGCTAAAATATCCACTTTGGCTTTTGTCCCGTCCAATTCCAAGAATATTCATTTTCTGACTTTTTGGAACCAAAAACAGCAGCAAATAGGCAACTGGCACTGTGGCTCTTGTTAATAGGTTAGTCCAAGAAATCATATGAAAAGTACTCCAAAGTGTGGAAAAAAACATAAGAAAGTAGATAAAACCAAGCATGGAACATCAAAAATTCTAGATACGTTAGCAACGTATCAACATCCCCAAGCTTAACTCCTGCTCGTCCTCAAGTAGGTAAGTGATAAAAAGAAAGAATAATTTTTGAGATGACATGCACCATCATAAACTTGATCAAGGCATTTATAAAACATTGATAGCTAGGATCATAGTACTTCAACATAGCATGAAAGATATAGTTCTAACAATAAGACATAGCAACTATGTTGCAACATGAAAAGGCACAAACAAAAGATTCATGAATAACAATCCTTCGCAAGACGTTTGTTTGTTTCACATAAAGAAAACATAGCATAGTGGCATTCAGGTTGTCCCTCATAGAGTAGAAAAACATAAATGCATAGGACACCTTCAAAGTTCATAAGGGTGACTAGATACAAATAGTTTAAGAACAAGCAATATCAAGTTATGCATCAATCAAAAAGTCTTGGGACAATGCACATAGAACTAAGAATGGCCACTATGCTCTCAAAGTAGGTGCATAAAGGTAGAAGGTGGAGACTCAACATAAAAGTAAAAGAAATGCCTTCATAGAAGGAAGTAGAGATTCAAGTTTCATAAAGAGCTTCCAAAAATTATGGTACTTGTTAGCTTTCAGCTCTCATTGCCCCTATCATAAGCATCTTTAGGTGATTAAGGTTAAAGTGAACAAACTATGAATTATATGCTTGACAAAGTATAAGTTGGAAATCTCATGTCCCTTGAATACGAGGGCCGCTCCTCATGCTACTCAAGTTTAGTTATCGGTAAGTTCTTGTCATCGTAAGTACATGTGTATCATAGAGAACCGCCAACGGGGTACCCCTTGCCCGATGATACGGAAGAATCCCCATATCAAAATGACAAGGCAAGCAGACAACGAGCATCTCAGCAATCTTCTTATTTACCATGGGAAAATGATGCTTTTTTCTCTCTTTCCTCTTTTCTCAAATCTCTTTTTTTCCTTTTTCTCTTTTTCTCAATCTCTATCTCTTTTTATAAGAAGAATGCTTCATAGACAGCTCATTATGGTTACGCTGCAGGTTTTCACCATGACAACATGGATTAGACCGGTGGCCCAGGTGTTTCTCTAACACACATACATAACTCCATGGACTTACAAGCTCCCCTTTCATTTCACACCGACGACATCCATAGACAAAAGAGCATGATATCAACTAGGTACAATGTACAAGTGCAATGTTGAAAGCGTTCCCCATGGCAACATGGTTCTGCTAACCCCTAATGTATAAGTGCAAGCATATACAACATAGATGACACAATGGTTCAAGTTTATTAAGTGCAAGGAAAGTAAAGTGTGCCATCAAGTTCGTGAGAGCTTTAATCACTAATTTTCACATAACAAGTTTAATTCGGAAGGTAGATAAAAGCATGAATATACTTGGAATAGCAATTGCAAATAGGTAGGCATGGTGGACCCTTTGGAATAACTTGGTTTAGGGAGTTGGATGCATGAGTGGAACTCATACTTGGTTGTGGAGGCTAGCAAAAGACTGGGAGCGACAAACTAAGAGAGCAATAATGGCCATAATCATGCAGAGCGACAAAACATCATTGATTAAAGCATAAAGTGATATTACAAGTCGAAAACTAAAGGATCATCAAGGATATGGTGACTTTGGATAGTCATAACATGGTGTGAGCATGTGCCAAGTCAACGCAAATAAAGCATCAAAGGAGAATACCACAATACTATGCTTTAATATGCTAAAACAACACATGATTCTTCCAAGGCACATTAAGCAATCTCAATTGTTTATAACATGTCATGCTACATCAAAGAATACTAAGCATAAAGCCAAAACACTATCAAGCATGGCATGACAAAGCATATGTCATAGTCAAAAACAAGCTCTTTTTACCACTTAAGCATGAACTTTCCTACTCTTTTCCAAACCAAACCAAACTATTTGCAAACCAATGTATGAAAGAGGGGGTCCAACCAACTTATTCACAAAACTAAGCAAACCAAAGCAAACGAAAAAGCAAAATGAAAACGAAAAAGAAGACGCTCTAAGAAAAACACAACTGTGCATGAAACAATAAAAATGAAGCGTTTGGAAGAAACCTGGAATTTTTATTGATGAAGAAGGGGATGCCTTGGGCTTCCCCAAGCTTTGACGCTTGTACTTCTTGGATATTTCTGAGGGTGATATGCGTGGCATACCCAAGCTTGAGCTTTAGTCCATTCTTCATCTCATTACTCATTCCTTCCATACACCTGAAATTTTTCCTTCATACAAAACTTCACACAATCTTTATTAGCAACATTAGTGCACTCAAGATAATAAGTCTTTAGGTTCAGTTCCAAAACCAAATAAACTTCCATTAGAACACTATCTACTCTAGCGCTTCCCTCAAAAAGCTCAATTCCCCAAAAGAACTCAAAAAGGAACCAACAAGAAGCAAATGCAGATAATGGCAGAAATCTGTCAAAACAGACCAGCAGGTAAAGACGAATTTTTGCGAAGACTTTATGTTGCTCAAATCAAAAAGTGTTGAACTAACGAAAGTTATATAACAACCTGGGTCAGAAGCACAAAAAATCACACCTCAAAAATACGTTCAAAGATTTTACACGAATTTTTACGGTGAAGCACAGAAATCTGTTTTGGGACAACAACTTTCCAATCATTACTTCTCTCTCATTAGAGGTTACTCTTGGCACAAAAAGCAAATAAAAAAGGATAAGGAGCGGTTATTACAGAGGTAATAACTTCCAAGACTCATCTAAAACTTTTGGGTTATCTCCCAATAAGTAATTTTCTTTAATGCCTTTAAGTTAGGCTTGATAGTTTGAGAAGATGCTCACATAAGAAATATGAATTGAAGTAAAAAAGAGCATCAAGAAGCAAATTCAAAACACATATAAGTCTAACCCACTTCCTATGCATAGGAATCTTCTAAATAAACAAGTCATGAAAGCACAAAGCAACAAGCATAGGAAAGCAAAACAAGTGCAACTTCAAAATTTTCAACATAAAAAGGGGAAACATAATATTGTTGAGATACATAAATGAAGGAAATATGCCCTGAGAGGCAATAATAAAGTGTTATTATGTATTCCTTGTATATGATAGATGTTTATTTTGCATGCTATAATTGTATTGAAAGGAAACATCAATACATGTGTGTTTAATAAACAAAAAGGGTTCCTAGTCGTGCCTCTCTTATAGACTAGCTTGTTGATTAACATGATGATCAAGGTTTCCTGATCATGGACATTGGATGTTGTTAATAACAAGGTCACACCATTGGTGGAATGATGTGATGAACATTCATCGGAAGTATAGCATTACGATCAAGTCATTGTGTTTATATTGCTATAACATCATACAAAGTAATCTTTATCCTTAGACCATGAGATCATGTTAATTGATAACACCGGAAGAGTACCTTGATAACATCAAACGTCACACCGTAACAGGGTGACTATAAAGATGGGTTCAGTGCTACGAAGGTGTTATGTTGAGGCTCATGGATCAAGAGTGGAATTTGTCAATCTAGATGACAGATAGATATACTCTGGGCCCTCTCGGTGATATCACATTAGGATAGCTTGCAAGCAAGTGATGTGATCACTAGAATGTTATATCACGGGAACGAGAAAAGAGTGCATGCCGGTAACAAGATCAAACTAGGTATGGAGATACCGATGATCGAATCTCGGACATGTAATATATCGAGAGACAAAGGGATTTAGTTACAAGCGTTAAAGGTTCTCACGATCACAGGAGTCATCGTTGAATGTGTAGGGGCTGCATGTGATATTGAAATATTGCAAGGGGCTATATGTGAATGTTTGTTAATTAAAGTAATTAACAAAATTCTGAATAAATTTAATAAAAGAGTTTTATTAAATGAGAGAGCATTAAATTGGAGAAACTTAATGCATTTAAAGTGGAGACTTTAAAAGGGAATGCGAAGAGGCATTTTAATGTGGAGGAGTTACCACCACATGAATGGGGGAGGTGAGGGGTCACCCCCCCATGCGCCGGCCATGGAGAGAGGGGGCACCCCCTCCTCCTATAAAAGGCCACCCATTCCCTCCTTCATCCACACACCTCCTTGTGAAGGATCTCTCTCCCCCTCTAGAATTATTCCCCCATGGTCTCGGATTAGCAAGATACATATTCCCGGTGGCATTTAAATGCGGAAGGAGTTCTGCTTCCATTTGGATCGCTGGAGCGAGGAGGTGGAGGTTGTCCGGTGGCTTGAACGTGTGTGCGAGTGCGGATGCGCTGCTAAGTTGCGGCGCTCGGACTTCCTCACGATCTTGAGATCGGCAAGTGTACGACTACATCAACCACAATTTCCTACTCGTTAACAAAGCTCGTTGTCTTCGAGGGTAAGTTCTCTATGGATGTATGTCCACCCATTTGCTTTGTACCTAGTAGATAGATCTTGGCATGTAGTTCACACCGTAGGAATTTTTTTGTTTTCTATGCTGCAGACCCAAAGTGGTATCAGAGCCTGATCTATGCGTAGGTGCTTTGCACGGGTAGTACACATATGTTTATATGTGGGTGATGATGATCATGTTATTGCATCTTCTATGTACTTTGGATATTGGTGGCATAGTGGGATGAAGCGGCCCGGACCAACCTTACATGTCATTGTACATGAGACCGGTTCCAGGACTGACATGCAACTTGTTTTGCATAAGTGGCTGGCGGGTGTCTGTCTCTCCTACTATAGTCAATATCCGATTTACAACGAGTTGCTAATAACTTGGTTATCCTCGTTGTGGTTCTTGTTCGTAGGTTAGACAGGTTCTATCTTCGAAAGCCCTAAGCCACGTAAAACTTGCAATTGATAAATTAGAGGCGTCTAGTTTAGATCGTTGCGGGGCTAGTGTTTTGATATGGTATTGTTGTAAGTAGATGTATGATAGATAGTCTTACAACTCACTTAACGTGTAAGTTCCATAGACCTTGGCCTTACACACAAAGGAATGATAGAGATCATACCACGATGCAAATGATAGAGATCAAATGCATGGACCATATCACCTCACTTCACACATTAGATGTTAGCATCTTATACTGCTAGTTTGGCGCGTTTGGTAGCATTATAAGATGATCCCTCATTTAGATATCAAGATAAAATGTGTTCTTCCTTAAGTACGCACCGTTTTGTGGATCGTGTTTTGAGGCATCACGTGATGATCGGGTGTTCTCAACTCTACGCTTTCATACAACTGGTGTAAGACAGTTTTACACACGCAAATACTAAGGTTCTTACTTGACGAGCCTAGCATGTATAGACATGGCCTCGGAACACGGACCGAAAGGTTAAGCATGAGTCATATAGTTGATATGATGCCCATATAGATGCTCGCCTTTGAATCTACACCGACTCATGTGATGATCGGACTTGGTGTAGTGGATTTGGTTCATGTAATCACCAAAAGGACACGAGGGATGTCGTTTTTGAGTGGGAGTTCATTAGTAATTTGGATTAGTTGAACTCAATCTATCATAAACTTAGTCTAAATATACTTTACAAATTCTGTTGTAGATGGCACCACCTGCTTTTAATTTCAATGTGTTCATGGAGAAAGAGAAACTTGCTGCGAATGGTAGCAACTTCACCAACTGGGCTATGAATTTGAGGATTCTCCTCACTGCTGCACAAAAGCAATATGTGCTAGATGCGTCGCTAGGCCCCCCACCAGCTCCTGATGCCCCTGACGAGGAAAAGAACGTCTATATAACTCGTCAGGAGGACCACAACTTAGTTCATTGCGGCATACTGTATGGGCTAGAGCCAGAACTGAAAATGCCTTTGATACCATGAGAGAATTGAAAATGATTTTCGATACCCATGCTGCCGTAGAGAGTTATAATGCTACAGAAAAGTTCTTTAGCTGCATGATGGAGGAAAACAACTCCGTTAGTGAGCACGTACTCAAAATGTCTGGAATGCTGCGATAAGCTTGTGTCCTTGGGAATAATGATTCCCATTGACTTAGGCATACATCGTGTTCTCCAATCTCTGCCACCTAGCTACAAGAGCTTCAGGATGAACTATAATATGCAGGGCATGCAGAAGTCTCTTCCCGAGCTTCTGTCAATGCTTAAGACTGAAGAAGTGGAGATTAGGAAAGAACATCAAGTGTTGATGATCAATAGGACCACCGGTTTCAAGAAGGACAAGAAAGGCAAGCACAAGGGAAAGAAGGGTGGCAAGTCTGTTGCCACGCCTGAAAAGAAACCCCGAGCTGGCCCTAAGTCTGACACCGAGTGCTACTATTGCAAGGGGATTGGCCATTGGGCAGAAGCGCCCCAAGTATTTGGCGGACAAGAATGCAAAAGGCAAACAAAGGTATATGTGATATACATGTTATTGATGTGTACTTGACTAGTACTCGCAGTAGCACCTGGGTATTTGATACGGGATCGGTTACTAATATATGTAACTCGGTTCAGGGGCTGCGGAACAAGCGACAACTAGCAAGGGATGAGTTCACGATGCGGGTCGGCAATGGATCAAGAGTTGATGTGATCACCGTCGGAACGCTGCCTCTCCATATGCCATCCGGATTAGTTATAAACCTAAATAATTGTTATTTGGTGCCTGCACTGAGCATGAACATTGTATCCGGATCGTGTTTGATGCAAAGTGGTTATTCATTTAAGTCTGAAAACAATGGTTGTTCGATTTATATGAATAATATCTTTTATGGTCATGCACCTATGTTGAATGGTTTGTTTCTGTTGGATCTCGATAGTAGTATTACGCATATTCATAATGTTGATGCTAAAAGGATTAAACTTGATAATGATATATCTACATATATGTACCTTGCCGTCTAGGTCATATTAGCGTTAAACGCATGAAGAAACTCCATTCTGATGGACTTTTGGAATCACTTGATTTTGAATCATTTGATACATGTGAGCCATGCCTTATGGGCAAGATGACTAGAACGCCGTTTTCCGGTTCAATGGAACGGGCGACAGATCTATTGGAAATCATACATCTGATGTGTGGACCAATGAGTGTGTCGGTGCGAGGTGGATATCGTTATTTTGTTACTTTCACAGATGATTTGAGTAGATATGGGTATATCTATTTGATGAAACACAAGTCTGAAACTTTTGAAAAGTTCAAAGAATTTCAGAATGAAGTGGAAAATCATCGTAACAGAAAGATCAAATTTCTGTGATCCGACCATGGAGGAGAGTATCTTATTCTGAGTTTAGCACACATATGAAAGACTTTGGAATAGTTTCACAACTCACGCTGCGAACACCTAACGTAATGGTGTCGAACATCGTGTCGTATTTTATTGGATATGGTTCGATCTATGATGTCTCCGATGACTTGCCTTATCATTTTGGGGTTATGCACTGGAAACAGCTGCATTCACTTTAAATCGGGCACCATCTAAATCCGTTGAAACGACACCGTATGAATTATGGTTTGGAAACAAACCTAAGCTGTCATTTCTTACGGTTTGGGGATGCGATGTTTATGTGAAGAAACTTCAACCGGATAAACTCGAACCCAAAGCGGAAAAATGCGTCTTCATAGGATACCCTAAGGAAACGATTGGGTATACCTTCTATCACAGATCCGAGGGCAAGGTTTTTGTTGCCAAGAATGGATCCTTTCTTGAGAAGGAGTTTCTCACGAAAGGTGTGAGTAGTCGGAAGGTAGAACTCGAAGAGGTTATTGAACCTTCTCTTCATGGAAAGGCGAGTGGCGCAACACCAGAAGTTGTTTCGGAGTTGACTTCACCTAATGAAGAGAGAGCTAATGATATTGATCATGAAACTCCGAAAGAGGACACTACCAAAGCTCGCAGGTCAAGCAGGACACGTGCAGCTCATGAACTGTACGACAATCCTGTTGTGAATTTCATGGTTGATGAAATGGATGACCCCGCGACGTATGAAGAAGCGATGATGAGCCCGGATTCCAACAAATGGCTAGAGGCCATGAAATCCGAGATGGAATCCATGTACGAAAACCAGGTTTGGACCTTAGTGGACTTACCTCACGACCGAAAGGCCGTTGAGAATAAATGGATTTTCAAAAGGAAAATTGATGCTGATGGTAATGTGACCATCTATAAGGCTCGACTTGTCGCAAAGGGGTTTCGACAAATTCAAGGAGTTGACTACAATGAGACATTCTCTCCCGTAGCGATGCTTAAGTCAGTTAGGATTATGTTAGCAATTGCTGCATATTTCGATTATGAAATATGGCAGATGGATGTCAAAACTACGTTCCTCAATGGTAATATTGAAGAAGAGTTGTATATGATACAACCTAAGGGTTTTGTCGATCCTAAGGATGCTAATAAGGTGTGCAAACTTCAGTGATCCATCTATGGACTGAAGCAAGCATCACGAAGTTGGAATCTCCGCTTTGATGAGGTGATCAAAGAGTTTGGATTTGTCCAAACTTATGGAGAGGCTTGTATTTACAAGAAAGTGAGTGGGAGCAATGTGGCATTTCTGATATTATATGTGGATGACATATTATTGATTGGAAATGATTTAGATCTTTTAAACAGTGTTAAAAGTTATCTAAACAGCAAATTTTCGATGAAGGACCTTGGTGAAGCTTCATATATATTAGGCATTAAAATCTATAGATATAGATCAAGACGCCTAATTGGGCTATGACAGAGTACATACCTTGATAAGATATTAAAGAAGTTTAATATGGACGGAAGTAAGAAGGGGTTCTTACCTATGTTGCAAGGCAAGACATTGAGTAAGACTCAAAGTCCGGCTACGGCGGAAGAAAGAGAGATAATGGATAAGATCCCCTATGCCTCAGCCATAGGCTCTATAATGTATGCCATGCTATGTACAAGACCGGATGTGGCACATGCTATTAGTTTGACTAGTAGGTACCAATCTGATCCAGGTTGAACCTTTGGATAGCGGTCAAGAATATCCTTAAGTACTTGAGAAGAACTAAGGATATGTTTCTTGTATACGGAGGTGAAGAAGAGCTAGTCGCTAAGTGTTATGTCGATGCTAGCTTTGACACTGATCCGGATGACTCTAAGTCTCAATCCGGATACGTATTTCTCTTGAGCAGACAAGTTAGTTGGAGGAGCTCCAAACAACCTGTGGTGGTTGGATCAACGACGGAGGCGGAATATGTTGCTGCTTCAGAAGCAGCGCAGGAAGCGGTTTGGATGAAGGAGTTCATAACGGAACTAGGTGTGGTTCCTAGTGCGTTGGACCCAATGGTGATCTATTGTGACAACAATGGAGCCATAGCCAACGCCAAGGAACCAAGGTCTCACAAGAATTCCAAGCATATTAAGCGCCGGTTTCACTCCATCCACGAGCATGTCAAGGATCGAGATATAAAGATTTGTAAAGTGCACACGGACCTGAATGTAGCAAATCCGTTGACTAAAGTACTCCATGGGTGTTAGATTTATCACTATGTGAACTAGATTATTGTCTCTAGTGCAAGTGGGAGACTGAAGGAAATATGCCCTGAGAGGCAATAATAAAGTTGTTATTATGTATTCCTTGTATATGATAGATGTTTATTTTGCATGCTATAATTGTATTGATAGGAAACATCAATACATGTGTGTTTAATAAACAAAAAGGGTACCTAGTCATGCCTCTCTTATAGACTAGCTTGTTGATTAACAGGATGATCAAGGTTTCCTGATCATGGACATTGGATGTTGTTAATAACAAGGTCACACCATTGGTGGAATGATGTGATGAACATTCATCCGAAGTATAGCATTACGATCAAGTCATTGTGTTTATATTGCTATAACATCATACGAAGTAATCTTTATCCTTAGACCATGAGATCATGTTAATTGTTAACACCGAAAGAGTATCTTGATAACATCAAATGTCACACCGTAACAGGGTGACTATAAAGATGGGTTCAGTGCTACGAAGGTGTTATGTTGAGGCTCATGGATCAAGAGTGGAATTTGTCAATCCAGATGACGGATAGATATACTCTGGGCCCTCTCGGTGATATCACATTAGGATAGCTTGCAAGCAAGTGATGTGATCACTAGAATGTTATATCAGGAACGAGAAAAGAGTGCATGTCGATGCGAGATCAAACTAGGTATGGAGATACCGATGATCGAATCTCGGACATGTAATATATCGAGACAAAGGGATTTAGTTACAAGCGTTAAAGGTTCTCATGATCACGGAGTCATCGTTGAATGTGTAGGAGTCGACGGATCTCAGTGTCCCGCTGCTGATTATTGATCGGAGAAGGGTCTCGATCATGTCTGCATTATTCGTGAACTGTAGGGTGGCACACTTAAGAGTTACTGGACACCATTTTGGAGCACATATGTTTCAGACGAAAGAATTGCAAAGCGCAGGAATTGTTTCAATAGAAACCGGAAATTGTTTCGGGTGAAATTGCAGAAGGTGGTTCTGCATGTGATATTGAAATATTGCAAGGGACTATATGTGAATGTTTGTTAATTAAAGTAATTAACAAAATTCTGAATAAATTTAATAAAAGAGTTTTATTAAATGAGAGAGCATTAAATTTGGAGAAACTTAATGCATTTAAAGTGGATACTTTAAAAGGGAATGTGAAGAGGCATTTTAATGTGGAGGAGTTACCACCACATGAATGGGGGAGGTGAGGTAACCCCCATGCGCCGACCATGGAGAGAGGGGCACCCTCCTCCTATAAAAGGCCACCCATTCCCTCCTTCATCCACACCTCCTTGTGAAGGATCTCTCTCCCCTCTAGAATTATTCCCCATGGTCTCGGATTAGCGAGATACATGTTCCCGGTGGCATTTAAATGCGGAAGGAGTTGCTGCTTCCACTAGATCGCTGGAGCGAGGAGGTGGAGGTTATCCGGTGGTTTGAACGTGTGTGCGAGTGCGGATGCGCTGCTGAGTTGCGGCGCTCGGACTTCTTCACGATCTTGAGATCGGCAAGTGTACGACTACATCAACCACGAGTTCCTACTCGTTAACAAAGCTCATTGTCTTCGAGGGTAAGTTCTCTATGGATGTATGTCCACCCGTTTGCTTTGTACCTTGTTGATAGATCTTGGTGTGTAGTTCACACCATAGGAATTTTTTTGTTTTCTATGTCATGGACCCAACAATAAAAACATGTTTCCCTATCTCATAATAACTTTAAGTAGCATAATGAAAAAATTAAAAATATAACAATCACATGAAATATTCTTATCATGAGCCACATGCATATAATAATTATTACTCTCCACATAAGCATAGTCATTCTTATTAATTATAGTGGGAGCAAATTCAACAAAATAGCTATCATTATTATTCTCATCACCATAATCATCAAATATAGGAGGCATATTGTAATCATTAATTTTCTCCTAAGTAGTAGGTGGACTGAAAATACAATATTCATCATTGTAATCATCATATATTGGAGGTTCTGTATAATCATAAGCAATAAAATAGCTATCTTCCAAAGCTGTGGAACTAAAAAGATAATTTTCATAAAAACTAGCTTCCCCAAGCTTAGACTTTTCCATAGCATTAGCAATAATGGTGTCCAAAGAATTCATACTAACAACATTGCTATTAGCATGCAAATAAAGTTCCATAGGTTTTTTAATTTTCTCTTCAAACACTTCATGTCCTAACTCAAGATAAATACTATAAAGCTCTCTGTTTTTGTTGTTGTTTTCCATTAAGCCTAACTAGTGAAAATAAAAACAAGAAACAAAAAGATAAAATTATAGAATCTAAAGGAAATAACTTTGAGCACTCACACCGGAGGATGTGAGTACCTTTTACCTTACCTCCCTTAAGCGGGCGCCAGGAAAATAAGCGTCAGGAGGTTCTTATTCTTTAATCCTCCGTGTGAATACCTTTTACCTTACCTCCCCGGCAACGACGAAAAATAGCTTGATGTCTACGCACTTCTATTCTTGTAGGCAGTTGTTGGGCCTCAAGTGTAGAGGTTTGTAGAACGCAGCAAGTTTTCCCTTAAGTGGATCACCCAAGGTTTATCGAACTCGGGGAGGAAGTGGTCAAAGGTATCCCTCTCAAGCAACCTGCAATCAAGATACAAGAAGTCTCTTGTGTCCCTAACACCCAATACACTTGTCAGGTGTATAGGTGCACTAGTTCGGTGAAGAGATAGTAAAATACAAGTGGTATGGATAATTATAAATGGTACAGTGCCAGAAAATAGCTTGCTGGCGTGGAAAAGAGTAAAGGCAAACTGACAACATTCATTAGTTATTCTAGCAATTTAATAATTGTATTTAAAGTCATGATCCTCTCAACCGTAAAGCATATGACAACATTCCAACAACTGTGTGGTACTTCACGACACGGGATCGCACCTGAGCAAGCAACTATGACTCGCATGACCATCTATCTACCAAACAACAAGTAATAGGAGGTGAAGAGGGTTTAACTCATCAATGCCCATTGTTATGGACTTGGGTTTTGGAGAAGGAGGGAGCGCTAGAGACATCTATCGGCTAGCAAACAAGCACACAGGGGACTCAAAGATTTACCCAGGTTTAGGCCTCGTAGAGGTCCCTACTCCTGCTTGTCCGCCAATTATCAATGGAATCGAGGATTACAATGGTGCGCAGATGCAATCTGGCAAGGGTTGTGGAAACTAGGGTTGCGTGTGTCCTCCTCGCCGCCCCCTCCTAGCCTTTATATAGATAGGCTAGGTCTCGGGTAGTAGGTCGAGTCGGTTACAAGTTAGGGTTCTCCCCTTCAAAATTCTATCTTTAGCTTCTTCTTGTTCTTCAAGCAATCGAGAGTTCGTAGGTTACTCGAGTCCTTCATTTGGGCCTTGGCGACACCGTGGGCCTTTACATTTTTAGGCCGTATATACCAAGCTCAAGTACCTGTAGGGTATATCCATGTCAGTAGCCCCCGAGTGTTAGTGGAATTACAGATTCGACTAGAGACTTTATGAAGTCTTTCGAGTGCACGACTAAGTACATTTTTCGACTGCTTGTCCATGTCATAGGGATTGTTAGTGTGCGTGCCTGATTTTAACCGATGTATCGGTATCAGTTAACTACCTTAGGGTAAAACAACGCCACCTACTCAAACTCGAGTCCCCGGACTCGAATCCAAAAAAGTGCTGGTGTAATTTGACTCAAGCCGCGGAGGTCTTACAGGAGTCGAATTCCAGTATATGGGTGTGAGCACTCGACGCGTCCGTCAAGGCATATTCATTGTACCTGTAGGTGATGTCTACGCACTTCTATTCTTGTAGACAGTTGTTGGGCCTCCAAGTGCAGAGTATTGTAGAACAACAGCAAGTTTCCCCTTAAGTGGATCACCCAAGGTTTATCGAACTCAGGGAGGAAGTGGTCAAAGGTATCCCCTCTCAAGCAACCCTGCAATCAAGATACAAGAAGTCTCTTGTGTCCCCCAACACACGCAATACACTTGTCAGGTGTATAGGTGCACTAGTTCGGTGAAGAGATAGTAAAATACAAGTGGTAAGGATAATTATAAGTGGTAACGGTGCCAGAAAATAGCTTGCTGGCGTGGAAAAGAGTAAAGGCAAACTGAAATAAAGATGGAAGCAAGCAAACATGTAACAAATCTAGTTGCAAATGGTGTTTCAATGCTTAGAAACAAGGCCTAGGGATCATACTTTCACTAGTGAACACTCTCATATAAATATATTCTTCTTTATGATACTAATCTTAACTACTCTCCGGTTGGACACTCTAATCGATGGTAGGGCTATAACAGCACACCTCAAAGTTCATCTTTCCCATCTAGAAAACCCCACACTGTCACCTTGAGTACTAGATGGTTCCAACAAACACCACAATTTCATAAAGACATCCAACTCCAAATATAACTCATAACAAGTATTTGTAATCTCTAGCCTAAGTGCCACCATGGTGTGCACGCTGTCACTTTCACACACATGGGGAGAGAAGAGATCTATTAAAGCACTTGAGTAGCAAGGTAGATCTACTTGATTACAAAGCTCATGATCACAATATGATCATGCATAGAGAGAGAGATGAACACATAGCTACCGGTAGAACCTTAGCCTCGAGAGAGAACTACTCCCTCATCATCATGGGAATCAACAATGGTGATGGAGATGGCGGTGGAGATCGATGGAGAGAGCTCCAGGTGCACTTCCCTGTCCCGACAGGGTGCCGGAACAGAGACTTTCTGTCCCCCGAATCTCCCCTTCATTGGCGGTGGCGCTGTGGAACTTTTCGTGGCTGGAGGCTTGATGATTTAGGGTTTATGCATCAGGAGGCTTCTTATAGGCGAGAGGGCAAGGTCGGTGGGCGGCCAGGGGGCCCACACCACCTGGTGGCGCGGCTAGGGCTAGCCCGTGCCACCACATGGTGTGGCCGCCCTGTGGCCCCTCTCCGTCTCGTCTTCTGGCTCCGTGAGTCTTCCGGTAAAATATCAACTTTGGCTTTTGTCCCGTCCAAGTCCGAGAATATTCATTTTCTGACTTTCTAGAACCAAAAACAGCAGAAAATAGGCATCTGGCACTGTGGCTCTTGTTAATAGCTTTTGATGACGTCAGTGCTGACGATTTCATGACCTCAGTTGCCCGCGTGAGCGAGTTTGACGAGACGTGACGAGCGGTGGGTCCCATTCCCTGACTCTGATTTGACCGGGCATGCGTAATCTTTATTTTAACTTTGCCTCCTCGATTTACGCACGTAATGGGAGTAGTGGGGGGATGGTTCGTGTTTCAGCTCCTCCATGTGTCGAGCAGGATGAACGCCACGCATCCAGTAGGGTTTTTCTGAGCCGTTGGATTGCATCTTCCAGAGGTTAAGTAGTGGCGCTGCGACGGTAAAATTCACATCTGCTTTCTCTGCTCTCTTTTCCTCCATGGCGCTGGACCAGCTCCGCGCATTTCCCAGCTACTTTCTCGAGTCGCATCGCCGCCGTGCAATGGGGAAGAAGAAGGGAGGTGCTGCGACCAATTCCGTGGCTACCGCTGCTGTGGTGAAGAAGAAGGGCGGCTCCGCCACTGCGGGCACCAACACCACCGCCGACGGGAAGAATAAGGGCACGGGCACCCGCGTCATGAATGGCGCGTGGCGTCCGTCCATCATCAAGTCCTCTAATCTTCGTCTTCTTCGTCAAGACGGAGTGCTGTCCGCCGCAGTCGCCGACGCGCGCGTCCCCGGCGGTGAGATAATCCCTTCTCCTCCCGCTGGTTTTCGAGTGATGTTGTTGGCATTCATCATTCGCGGCCTCTCGTTGCCCTGCATCCCTTCTTCAGGAGCCTCCTTTGTTTTTACGGGCTTCAGCTCCATCAGCTATCCCTGAACTCTATCCTCCATATCTCTTGCTTCATCACCCTCAGCGAGTGCTGGCTCGGAATCGAGTCTCACTTCGACTTCTTCAAGCGCCTCTTCAAATTGAAGCGCCAATCTGCATCTGGCTCCTTAGTCTATGATGTAGGCGGCTGCGGAATCCACGTCGATCCATCCGCCACCTATTTCGACATCAAGGTGATGAAGTCCGTCCAAGGGTGGAGGGACAAGTGGTTCTACGTTCGCGACAGAAGGCCGACAGAGACCACTTCGGACTCACACCTTTCGATCCCGCGACGCCGTGCAAGAGGAGGCGCTCCTGGAAGAATGTAGTCATGCCTGGCGAGTCCGCGGAGACAGATGTGCTGTCCGAGCGCGGCTGCGACCTCGAGACTCGCATAGGCAAAGAGGAGGGAGGTTGCGCCCTCATTCGCATGTGGTTGTGCCGTCGCATCCTGCCCCTACAGGCCAGAGTCCATCCCATGTTTCAGTTGGCTGGCGCTGACGATGTCACTCGCGTGTCTGCCGATGGCATGTCCGCGAGTGAGGTAGATAAAAGGGTTCGACTGGTGACCACATACACCATCAAGGATGTTCTCCCTAGTGAACCGGTCGTTCTCTGTTCGACGCTTGTAACCCTCCTCCTGAGGTACGATTGTGCTACGTAGTAGCTTAGTTTGTTGATTGCTTCTTTGTTGTTTCTTTGCTTTTGTGCTGATTTTGTTGTCTGTATACAAGATTGGGCGGTGTCACCCTGTATGCCCCCTCTTCCTGAGGGGTTATCCTCGCGAGGACTTGGAAGAGGACGAGTCAGAATTGACCGTCCTATCCGATGTGGAAGAGGAAGCCCCCGAGTCGGGTAGTCCAGATACTCGCAAGCGTTCGCGCAACGAGGATTCCGATGCGTCGTCTCCTTTGACTCCGGAAGGTGCAGGCGTTGGTGTAGGGTCGCCAATCCCTGCCATTCCTGTGAGCACCGTGGTGCCATCTTCTCGCAAGAAGATGTGACTGCCAAAGGAGTCTTCGTCAGAGTCGGGGGAACCAACCTTTGTCTTTGATAAATTTGATTGGTAAGTATTTGGTTTGTCCTTTCTGATTCTTCATTGGCTTTGCCTTGTGCTTGATGTTGGTTTTGTTTTTGCAGTCAAGAGGCGTCGTCATCTTCTGGCGACGTCCAATTTTTGAAAGAATCAGGAGTCGCAACCTCAAGGGCCAAGAAAGAGGTCGAGCATGCTCCTTCCCCTCCATTGGCGGCCCACTCCAGGCACAACTCTTCCAGTTCTCCGCATGAAGGGGAGCATCGAATGGTTTCCCAGATGACTGCACACCAATCGACTTCGGAGTCATTGGAGGATCATGTATGTGTAGGATTTCTTCTTTTGATGTTGCAGTCGATGTTATCTATGCCATCTGTTGATCCCTTGTTGTGCGATAGCCCCTTGTGAAGGAAGCCGCTCACTTGGCGGAGCAAGTGATTGTGATGGGTCGTCAGCATGCAATGCTGGAGACGCGTCATCACGTGGTCGAAAGTAAGTGTTCTTCACTTCCTCTTCTTCTCCTTTTTTATATGGTCGATTGATAGTCAATCCCTTTTGTTTTGTAGCTGAACATAACGCCCTCCTGCGCAACGCTGCCACCATGGAGAAAACACTCGCCGCGGCTATGAAGGGCCACGATGAGGCGATCGCGGCGCGTGACGAGGCTCAGAGGCGTGAAGAGGATCTGCGTCCCTCCATCGCGGCCAGGGAGAAGTTGTTCGAAGAACAGCTTTTCTCGATTGCCAAAGCCCTCTTAGGTACTATGTTTGGATATCATCATCTTTCTCTGTTTGATTTTTGCTGTTGGCGCTGATGTTTTGTCCATGTATGGGTTTGTGTACAGATGCTGATGATTTGAGCTTCGACTCTCAAGCCCTCCGTCGCGATGATGCCTTGGCGGGTGCACTTTCAGCGATCGAGACCGCGTGCCGCGTTCAGATATGCTTTCCAAATCCAAGGGCATGCTCAGTCGCCTTCAGGAGGAGTTGATGCCCAAGGCTGAGCTAATCGAGAACATGAACGAGCTGGTGGAGTCTCTCGCTGGTGGTGTTCCTGCAAGCTTCAAGAACTCGCACCATGCGGCTGGCGCGTCAATGTCACTCGCTATGGTAGAGGCCCACGGAGTTGAGGTTGACCCTGCAGTGGTTTCGAAGGTGATGCCCATTAGCGCGGACGGCCAGCAGGTAGTCTTTGCTCCCTTTGCGACTGCCTGTGGCAAATATGGGCCACAGCTGATTAGCACGGTTGCGAAGTACTCTGAGGAGCTGCAGCGAGGCAAGAAGGTGGCAAAGGCTACGACATCAGGGGCTGGCGGAAAGTCAGTGGCATCTGACACTGCCACGGACTCGATGAAGCCCCCGAAGCCGTCGAAGTCGAAGAAGCCAATCGCTTCTCAGTAGTTTTGTAATAGTTGATTAGTTTATGCCTTTTGTCTAGAACATGCCTTTTGGCGGGTGTATCTGCTGATACTTTTTGCCATTCTTGAATGCACTCAAATCTTTTGTCTGTGTCTCAATTTGATCTTATTATTTGCTTCTTGCTTGGCTTGTGGTAGGGTACATCAAGTGATCCTTTGAGGGAACCTCAGGACTCGCCACCCCTTGATGAGACCTTGGCGCCGGCCTGTGGTGGATGAGTGTCGCTGCTTCGCGATCAAGCGTGACGTAAGCGATTTAGAGTGTGAATTGCCCGTGCTCCGTGGTAACGCGGATGTATGGAAGTCAAAGGCAGAGAAGGCCGCCGCCCGAGAATAGTATCTGCTTGGCGAGGTGACACAGCTGGGCGACCAATTCAAGTGTTAGTTTGCTTGCTCTTATCTTTTCCTTGTAGTCATCTGTGATGGTGCGCTGTCCTTATGCTTCTGTTTGGGCTTCGTATAGTTGTCAGCGCGCGTCATTCGCAAGATGAGAAGGAGAGAATTGCCATTCATATGCATGATCTGGCCTAGGAGCAACTTCAAGAAAGTGGGTACTTCTGGGTAGATCATGATTGTGCGATTGCGCTGGCGACCCTGCAGGATCGTGCATCGCCAGTGATGCACTTTCTGAAGAAGTCACAGTCATGCTTGAAGAACATTTGTCGGACGATGTTTCCGCTGGATGTTACTCCATCAAGCCTGCTGGCCCTCCTCGCCAAATTTCAATACCTGGCCGCGGTTCGTGAGTGTGTGAGGCAGCAGTTGGTGGCTGGTGCCAAGGCCGCTCTATCGCTGGTGCGACTGCATAGGCCTGACGTAGATGTTGCGGCAATTGCGGGCCACTGCGCCACCAAAGAGTTCGCACAGAATATGGTGCCGCACTACCAGGCGGTGGATCGCCCAACAGAAGAGATCGTCGACTTCTTTGAGGAATAAACCAACATTCTCTTGTTCCAGTAGTAGCTTAGTTTGTATCCTGCACATAAGTGTACCCGTGTTGTAAAGTTCGTATAAATGTTGTCGAATATGTATAAAGAGCTTGTTAGCGTGTGAGTGCGTTGCACTATGCGACTCCTTTTCGTTAGCCTGGCCATGCGTTTATCTCAGTCCCTTGTCAACCTGTCAGATGTGTTGAAACTGGGTTGATGTTGTGTCAAGGGTTTCGATTTGATGTGCTAGCTACTCAGGTTATCGCGTTTTTGTTAGTAGTACAGATGTGTGTAGGGTGGTGTAGCCCCCGAGTCGATAAGTTGTGGAAAAATAAAGGAAGACACAAAGTTTTGGGGCACTTAGCTTTATTTATTCATGAGACAGTACAAGGTACAATGTGTGGCTGAGTGCCCTATTTGCGATGCAAAAGTAAAAACGATTAAGGGTAGAAGCGTCGCGTATGCGACGTTCCAGGGGTTGGAGTATGTGACTCCAGTCTCTAGATCTTGAAGGCGATAGGCGCCACCTGGGATTACTTCTATAATCACGTATGGTCCTTCCCAGGGGGATTCGAGCTTGAGATGTCCTTGCTGCTTTAGTCGCAGGACTAGGTCGCCTTCGACGAAGGATCTGGGGCGTAGCCTCCTACTGTGGTAGTTGCGCAAGTTCTGCTGGTAGATTGTTGATCTTTCTGTGGCAATTTACCTTGCCTCGTCAAGGAGATCGATGGAGTCTTCGAGTGCAAGGGATGACTCCTGCTCGCTGTAAGCGACCACGCGTGGCGCCTTGTACCGTACCTCGGCGGGCAACACCGCTTCGGCCCCGTGCACCATAAAGAACGGGGTATAGCCTGTAGCACTGTTTGGGGTTGTGCGTAGGCTCCAGAGTACTGATTGCAGTTCGTCTGGCCAGTAGCCCGCGGCTTGTTCGAGTGGCCGGAGGAGTCGCTTCTTGATGCCGCCGCAGACGAGCCCGTTCTCCTTTTCAACCTTACCGTTGGTCTGTGGATGTGCTACCGAGGCGTAGCTGGTGTTGATTCCTAGATTCTCACAGAATTCTTGGAACTCCTTGGATGTGAAGTTCGTGCCATTGTCTGTGATGATGCTGTGTGTCACTCCAAAGCGGAAGACGATGGACTCGAAGAAGTTGATGCGCTCGCCTGATTGATTGGTCACTGGCATGGCTTGTATCCACTTGGTGAACTTGTCGACTGCCACCAGGAGGTAGACATAACCTCCTTGCGAGGACTTGGGGAGCTTGCCGACCATGTCGAGTCCCCATTGCGTGAAGGGCCAGGCCAATGGGATTGGTCGGAGCTCCGCGCCAAGTGCGTGCGGCTTGTCCGCGAATTGTTGACACGCTGCTTGCACTTCTAGACGATGTCTTTGGCGTCGCGCATGGCCGTAGGCCAGTAGAACCCAACTCGCAGAGCTTTGGCCACGAGGGCGCGTGGTGTCCACAGGTTCCCTCATGGATGTAGAGGAGGACAGCTCTAACATCAGCCGTGGAGATGCATCGCTGGAGTACCCCTGTGATGCTGCACTTGTATAGTTCGCCGTTGATAATAGCGAATGCCTTGGATCGCCGCGCGATGTGTCGTGCATCAGTCGGGTCATCCGCTACTAAGGAGGTACATGATGTACTGAGTCCAGGATGACTCGATCATCATGACGCTCATTGGTCCTTCGAGTCCTGTGTCTAGCTCCAGGTCGTCGAGTGCCATTGGCTCATTGGGTGGCGTAGCCCCCGAGTCCGTTGCTGCACTTGTTTTCTTCTCTGTTGCCTTTGGCCTGATGGAGCGCTCGCAGATGCGCTCGAGAAATACCCCAGGTGGTATGGGGGCGCAGGTAGAGCCTATGTTGGCGAGTCGTCCCGCCTTCATTGCTTTCGCCTATGTGTCGCAACTCGCAGCCGTCGAAGTCCCCCTCCAGTGTGTCGTAGAGATCGCGGTAGGTGATCATGTTGTCGTTCAGTGCGTCACACTCATACATTGTTTGGTTGACGACCAACTTGGAGTCGCCGTAGATAATGAGCCTTTTGGCGCCGCAGGCTTTTGCCATCCGCATCCCGTGTAGCAGGTCCTCGTATTCCGCTTCGTTGTTGGAGGCCGTGAACTGCATTCGCAGGATGTACTTCAGCTTGTCCCTTGAGGTGATGTTAGTATGACACTGCACCTACTCCGCCCTTCCGCTTGGACCGTCAAGTGCATTGTCCGTAGGTAGGACATATCTGGTTTGTCGTGAGCTGGTTCTCCATCCAATGCACGAGGAAGTCGGGAAGAACTTGCGACTTGATTGCGTCGCGCTTTAGTATGTAATGTCTCATGGAGACAATTCTATTCTAAGCGCGACTCGTCCGTGGCGTCGGGTTGTTGAGGATATGCCCCAACGGGGCATCGTTAACCACCATGATGGGGTGCTCCTGGAAGTAATGGCGTAGTCGCCAGGCGGTCATGAAGACGTCGTACGCCAGCTTCTGGTAGTGCGGGTACCGCTGTTTTGTTGGCGTGAGAACCTCGCTGAGGTAGTAGACTAGGCGCTGTACCCCATGGACTTTGTTTTCCTCGACTCGTTCGACCACGAGCCTTGTCTTGACCACCTGGTTGGTGGCGGAGATATATAGCAACAACGGTTCCCTTTCGTGGGGTCACCGATCTTGGCGAAGTGGATAGTGGCGCTGAGGTCTTGAATGTTTCGTGTCGTTGGTCCACTCGAACTTTTCAGCTTTGTGGAGGAGTTGGTAGAAGGGCCGTGCCTTTTCACCCATCTGACTAATGAATCGACTGAGGGCCGCGATTCGCCCAGCTAGCTACAGGACGCCCCTTATGTTCTTCGGCTTCTCCATGGCCAGTATGGCTTTTATTTTCTTTGGGTTTGCCTCGATTCCTCTGGCAGAGATGAGGTACCCGAGTAGTTGCCCAGATGGCACGCCAAAGGCGCATTTGTCCGGATTGAGCTTGATCCAGTAGCGGTCGAGGTCGGCAAAGGTTTCACGCAAATCCTCGATTAGAGAGGCTTCTTCCTTGGTCTTGATTACTATGTCGTCGACATAGACTTGAATGTTGCGACCAAGTTGTTCCTTGAGGCAAGCCTGCATGCACCGCTGGTAGGTGGCTCCCGCGTTTTTTAACCCGAAGGGCATTGTGTTGTAGCAGAACACATCGAAGGGCGTTGTAAACGCTGTTTTTTCTTGATCTTCCTCCTTCATTCGGATCTGATTATAGCCTGAGTAGGCGTCGAGGAAGCAGAGGCGCTCGCATCCCGCGGTGGAGTCGATGATCTGGTCGATCGGCGCGCGAGGAAGTGATCCTTTTGGCAGTTCTTATTCAGAGAGGTGAAGTCCACGCACATCCGCAGGATATCCGTGTCTTTTTTTGGTACCCGCACCGTGTTGGCGAGCCAAGTGCTTTCCTTGATCTCGCGTATGAATTTGGCGTCGAGGAGTCTGTTGATCTCCATTCCGACTGCCTTCGCCCGTGGCTCAGATAACCGCCGGATTGTTTGCTTGACCGGCCTTGCGTCTGGGTTGACGTTGAGTGCGTGCTCGGCGAATTCCCTAGGAACTCCTTGAAGGAAATATGCCCTGAGAGGCAATAATAAAGTTGTTATTATGTATTCCTTGTATATGATAGATGTTTATTTTGCATGCTATAATTGTATTGATAGGAAACATCAATACATGTGTGTTTAATAAACAAAAGGGTTCCTAGTTATGCCTCTCTTATAGACTAGCTTGTTGATTAACAAGATGATCAAGGTTTCCTGATCATGGACTTTGGATGTTGTTAATAACAAGGTCACAGCATTTGTGAAATGATGTGATGAACATTCATCCGAAGTGTAGCATTACAATCAAGTCATTATGTTTATATTGCTATAACATCATACAAAGTAGTCTTAGTCCTTAGACCATGAGATCATGTTAATTACTAACACCGGAAGAGTATCTTGATAACATCAAACATCACACCCTAACAAGGTGACCATAAAGGTGGGTTCAGTGCTATGAAGGTGTTATGTTGAGGCTCATGGATCAAGAGTGGAATTTGTCAATCCCGATGACGGATAGATATACTCTGGGCCCTCTCGGTGATATCACATTAAGATAGCTTACAAGCAAGTGATGTGATCACTAGAATGTTATATCACGGGAACGAGAAAAGAGTGCATGTCGATCTAGATCAAACTAGGTATTTGGATACCGATGATCGAATCTCGGACATGTATTATATCATGAGACAAAGGGATTAAATTGCTGACGTTAAAGGTTCTCACGATCACAGAAGTCATCGTTGAATATGCAGGAGTCAGTATGGATCTCCAGGTCCCGCTTCTGATTATTGATCTGAGAGGAGTCTCAATCATGTCTGCATTATTCGCGAACCGTAGGGTGACACACTTAAGGGTTTCCGGACACCATTTAGTGAAGGAAATATGCCCTGAGAGGCAATAATAAAGTTGTTATTATGTATTCCTTGTATATGATAGATGTTTATTTTGCATGCTATAATTGTATTGATAGGAAACATCAATACATGTGTTTTAATAAACAAAAGGGTTCCTAGTCATGCCTCTTATAGACTAGCTTGTTGATTAACAGGATGATCAAGGTTTCCTGATCATGGACATTGGATGTTGTTAATAACAAGGTCACACCATTGGTGGAATGATGTGATGAACATTCATCCGAAGTATAGCATTACGATCAAGTCATTGTGTTTATATTGCTATAACATCATACGGAGTAATCTTTATCCTTAGACCATGAGATCATGTTAATTGCTAACACCGGAAGAGTATCTTGATAACATCAAATGTCACACCGTAACAGGGTGACTATAAAGATGGGTTGATTACGAAGGTGTTATGTTGAGGCTCATGGATCAAGAGTGGAATTTGTCAATCCAGATGACGGATAGATATACTCTGGGCCCTCTCGGTGATATCACATTAGGATAGCTTGCAAGCAAGTGATGTGATCACTAGAATGTTATATCACGGGAACGAGAAAAGAGTGCATGTCGGTAACAAGATCAAACTAGGTATGGAGATACCGATGATCGAATCTCGGACATGTAATATATCGAGAGACAAAGGGATTTAGTTACAAGCGTTAAAGGTTCTCACGATCACAGGAGTCATCGTTGAATGTGTAGGAGTCATTACGGATCTCCAGGTCCCGTTGCTGATTATTGATCGGAGAGGGGTCTCGATCATGTCTGCATTATTCGCGAACCGTAGGGTGGCACACTTAAGAGTTACCGGACACCATTTTGGAGCAGATATGTTTCAGACAAACGAATTGCAAAGCTCAGGAATTGTTTCAATAGAAAACGGAAATTGTTTCGGGTGAAATTGCAGAAGGTGGTTCTGCATGTGATATTGAAATATTGCAAGGGGCTATATGTGAATGTTTGTTAATTAAAGTAATTAACAAAATTCTGAATAAATTTAATAAAAGAGTTTTATTAAATGAGAGAGCATTAAATTTGGAGAAACTTAATGCATTTAAAGTGGAGACTTTAAAAGGGAATGTGAAGAGTCATTTTAATGTGGAGGAGTTACCACCACATGAATGGGGGAGGTGAGGGGTCACCCCCCATGCGCCGGCCATGGAGAGAGGGGGCACCCCCCCTCCTCCTATAAAAGGCCACCCATTCCCTCCTTCATCCTCACACCTCCTTGTGAAGGATCTCTCTCCCCCTCTAGAATTATTCCCCCATGGTCTTGGATTAGCGAGATACATGTTCCCGGTGGCATTTCTGAAGGAGTTGTGCTTACCGGATCGCTGGAGCGAGGAGGTGGAGGTTGTCCTGGCTTGAACGTGTGTGCAAGTGCGGATCTTGCTGAAGTTCTGGCCCGGACTTCCTCACGATCTTGAGATCGGCAAGTTTACGACTACATCAACCACGAGTTCCTACTCGTTAACAAAGCTCGTTGTCTTCGAGGGTAAGTTCTCTATGGATGTATGTCCACCCGTTTGCTTTGTACCTAGTAGATAGATCTTGGCGTGTAGTTCACACCGTAGGAATTTTTTTGTTTTCTATGTTGTGGACCCAACAGTGGTATCAGAGCCTGATCTATGCATAGGTGCTTTGCACGGGTAGTACACATATGTTTATATGTGGGCGATGATGATCATGTTATTGCATCTTCTATGTACTTTGGATATTGGTGGCATAGTGGGATGATCATGTTACATGAGACCGGTTCCACGACTGACATGCAACTTGTTTTGCATAAGTGGCTGGCGGGTGTCTGTCTCTCCTACTATAGTCAATATCCGATTTACAACGAGTTGCTAATAACTTGGTTATCCTCGTTGTGGTTCATGTTCGTAGGTTAGACAGTTTCTATCTCCGAAAGCCCTAAGCCACGTAAAACTTGCAATTGATAAATTAGAGGCGTCTAGTTTAGATCGTTGCTGGGCTAGTGTTTTGATATGGTATTGTTGTAAGTAGATGTATAATAGATACTCTTACAACTCACTTAACGTGTAAGTTCCATAGACCTTGGCCTTACACACAAAGGAATGATAGAGATCATACCACGATGCAAATGATAGAGATCAAATGCATGGACCATATCACCTCACTTCACACATTAGATGTTAGCATCTTATACTGCTAGCTTGGTGCGTTTGGTAGCATTATAAGATGATCCCTCATTTAGATATCAAGATAAAATGTGTTCTTCCTTAAGTACGCACTGTTTTGTGGATCGTGTTTTGAGGCATCACGTGATGATCGGGTGTTCTCAACTCTACGCTTTCATACAACGGGTGTAAGACAGTTTTACACACGCAAATACTAAGGTTCTTACTTGACGAGCCTAGCATGTACAAACATGGCCTCGGAACACGGACCGAAAGGTTAAGCATGAGTCATATAGTTGATATGATGCCCATATAGATGCTCGCCTTTGAAGCTACACCGACTCATGTGATGATCGGACTTGGTGTAGTGGATTTGGTTCATGTAATCACCAAAAGGACACGAGGGATGTCGTTTTTGAGTGGGAGTTCATTAGTAATTTGGATTAGTTGAACTCAATCTATCATAAACTTAGTCTAAATATACTTTACAAATTCTGTTGTAGATGGCACCACCTGCTTTTAATTTCAATGTGTTCATGGAGAAAGAGAAACTTGCTGCGAATGGTAGCAACTTCACCAACTGGGCTATGAATTTGAGGATTCTCCTCACTGCTGCACAAAAGCAATATGTGCTAGATGCGCTGCTAGGCCCCCCACCAGCTCCTGATGCCCCTGACGAGGAAAAGAACGTCTATATAACTCGTCAGGAGGACCACAACTTAGTTCATTGCGGCATACTGTATGGGCTAGAGCGAACTTCAAAGCGTTTGAAAATGGCAATGCCTTTGATACCATGGGAGAATTGAAAATGATTTTCGATACCCATGCTGCCGTAGAGAGTTATAATGCTACAGAAAAGTTCTTTAGCTGCATGATGGAGGAAAACAGCTCCGTTAGTGAGCACGTGTTCCTACTCGTTAACAAAGCTCATTGTCTTCGAGGGTAAGTTCTCTATGGATGTATGTCCACCCGGTTGCTTTGTACCATGTAGATAGATCTTGGCGTGTAGTTCACACCATAGGATTTTTTTTGTTTTCTATGCTGTGGACCCAACAATAAAACCATGTTTCCCTCTCTCATAATAACTTTCAGTAGCATCATGAAAAAATTAACAATATAACAATCACATGAAATATTCTTATCATGAGCCACATGCATATAATAATTATTACTCTCCACATAAGCATAGTCATTCTTATTAATTATAGTGGGAGCAAATTCAACAAAATAGCTATCATTATTATTCTCATCACCATAATCATCAAATATAGGAGGCATATTGTAATCATTAATTTTCTCCTAAGTAGTAGGTGGACTGAAAATACAATATTCATCATTGTAATCATCATATATTGGAGGTTCTGTATAATCATAAGCAATAAAATAGCTATCTTCCAAAGCTGTGGAACTAAAAAGATAATTTTCATAAAAACTAGCTTCCCCAAGCTTAGACTTTTCCATAGCATTAGCAATAATGGTGTCCAAAGAATTCATACTAACAACATTGCTATTAGCATGCAAATAAAGTTCCATAGGTTTTTTAATTTTCTCTTCAAACACTTCATGTCCTAACTCAAGATAAATACTATAAAGCTCTCTGTTTTTGTTGTTGTTTTCCATTAAGCCTAACTAGTGAAAATAAAAACAAGAAACAAAAAGATAAAATTATAGAATCTAAAGGAAATAACTTTGAGCACTCACATCGGAGGATGTGAGTACCTTTTACCTTACCTCCCCGGCAACGGCGCCAGAAAATAGGCGTTTGCCGTGGGAGGTTCTTATTCTTTAATCCTCCGGTGTGAATACCTTTTACCTTACCTCCCCGGCAACAGCGCCAGAAAATAGCTTGATGTCTACGCACTTCTATTCTTGTAGACAGTTGTTGGGCCTCCAAGTGTAGAGGTTTGTAGAACAGCAGCAAGTTTTCCCTTAAGTGGATCACCCAAGGTTTATCGAACTCAGGGAGGAAGTGGTCAAAGGTATCCCCTCTCAAGCAACCCTGCAATCAAGATACAAGAAGTCTCTTGTGTCCCCAACACACCCAATACACTTGTCAGGTGTATAGGTGCACTAGTTCGGTGAAGAGATAGTAAAATACAAGTGGTATGGATAATTATAAGTGGTACAGTGCCAGAAAATAGCTTGCTGGCGTGGAAAAGAGTAAAGGCAAACTGACAACATTCATTAGTTATTCTAGCAATTTAATAATTGTATTTAAAGTCATGATCCTCTCCACCGTAAAGCATATGACAACATTCCAACAACTGTGTGGTACTTCACGACGGATCGCTTTGAGCAAGCAACTATGACTCGCATGACCATCTATCTACCAAACAACAAGTAATAGGAGGTGAAGAGGGTTTAACTCATCAATGCCCATTGTTATGGACTTGGGTTTTGGAGAAGGAGGGAGCGCTAGAGACATCTATCAGCTAGCAAACAAGCACACAGGGGACTCAAAGATTTACCCAGGTTTAGGCCTCGTAGAGGTCCCTACTCCTGCTTGTCTGCTCGCGGAATTATCAATGGAATCGAGGATTACAATGGTGCGCAGATGCAATCTGGCAAGGGTTGTGGAAACTAGGGTTGCGTGTGTCCTCCTCGCCGCCCCCTCCTAGCCTTTATATAGATAGGCTAGGTCTCGGGTAGTAGGTCTAGTTACAAGTTAGGGTTCTCCCCTTCAAAATTCTATCTTTAGCTTCTTCTTGTTCTTCAAGCAATCGAGAGTTCGTAGGTTACTCGAGTCCTTCATTTGGGCCTTGGCGACACCGTGGGCCTTTACATTTTTAGGCCGTATATACCAAGCTCAAGTACCTGTAGGGTATATCCATGTCAGTAGCCCCCGAGTGTCAGTGGAATTGCAGATTCGACTGGAGACTTTATGAAGTCTTTCGAGTGCATGACTAAGTACATTTTTCGACTGCTTGTCCATGTCATAGGGATTGTTAGTGCGCGTGCCTGATTTTAACCGATGTATCGGTATCAGTTAACTACCTTAGGGTAAAACAACGCCACCTACTCAAACTCGAGTCCCCGGACTCGAATCCAAAAAAGTGCTGGTGTAATTTGACTCAAGCCGCGGAGGTCTTACAGAGTGAATTCCAAAGATATGGGTGTGAGCACTCGACGCGTCCGTCAAGGCATATTCATTGTACCTGTAGGTGATGTCTACGCACTTCTATTCTTGTAGACAGTTGTTGGGCCTCCAAGTGCAGAGTATTGTAGAACAACATCAAGTTTTCCCTTAAGTGGATCACCCAAGGTTTATCGAACTCAGGGAGGAAGTGGTCAAAGGTATCCCCTCTCAAGCAACCCTGTAATCAAGATACAAGAAGTCTCTTGTGTCCCCCAACACACGCAATACACTTGTCAGGTGTATAGGTGCACTAGTTCGGTGAAGAGATAGTAAAATACAAGTGGTAAGGATAATTATAAGTGGTAACGGTGCCAGAAAATAGCTTGCTGGCGTGGAAAAGAGTAAAGGCAAACTGAAATAAAGATGGAAGCAAGCAAACATGTAACAAATCTAGTTGCAAATGGTGTTTCAATGCTTAGAAACAAGGCCTAGGGATCATACTTTCACTAGTGAACACTCTCATATAAATATATTCTTCTTTATGATACTAATCTTAACTACTCTCCGGTTGGACACTCTAATCGATGGTAGGGCTATAACAGCACACCTCAAAGTTCATCTTTCCCATCTAGAAAACCCCACACTGTCACCTTGAGTACTAGATGGTTCCAACAAACACCACAATTTCATAAAGACATCCAACTCCAAATATAACTCATAACAAGTATTTGTAATCTCTAGCCTAAGTGCCACCATGGTGTACTTTGTCACTTTCACACACATGGGGAGAGAAGAGATCTATTAAAGCACTTGAGTAGCAAGGTAGATCTACTTGATTACAAAGCTCATGATCACAATATGATCATGCATAGAGAGAGATGAACACATAGCTACGGTAGAACCTTAGCCTCGAGAGAACTACTCCCTCATCATCATGGGAATCAACAATGGTGATGGAGATGGCGGTGGAGATCGATGGAGATAGCTCCAGGTGCACTTCCCTGTCCCGACAGGGTGCCGAAACAGAGACTTTCTATCCCCCGAATCTCCCCTTCGTTGGCGGTCGCGCTGCGGAACTTTTCGTGGCTAGAGGCTTGATGATTTAGGGTTTATGCATCAGGAGGCTTCTTATAGGCGAGAGGGCAAGGTGGTGGTGACCGGGGGCCCACACCACCTGGTGGCGCGGCTAGGGCTAGCCCGTGCCACCACATGGTGTGGCCGCCCTGTGGCCCCTCTCCGTCTCGTCTTCTGGCTCCGTGAGTCTTCCGGTAAAATATCAACTTTGGCTTTTGTCCCGTCCAAGTCCGAGAATATTCATTTTCTGACTTTCTAGAACCAAAAACAGCAGAAAATAGGCATCTGGCACTGTGGCTCTTGTTAATAGCTTTTGATGACGTCAGTGCTGACGATTTCATGACCTCAGTTGCCCGCGTGAGCGAGTTTGACGAGACGTGACGAGCGGTGGGTCCCATTCCCTGACTCTGATTTGACCGGGCATGCGTAATCTTTATTTTAACTTTGCCTCCTCGATTTACGCACGTAATGGGAGTAGTGGGGGGATGGTTCGTGTTTCAGCTCCTCCATGTGTCGAGCAGGATGAACGCCACGCATCCAGTAGGGTTTTTCTGAGCCGTTGGATTGCATCTTCCAGAGGTTAAGTAGTGGCGCTGCGACGGTAAAATTCACATCTGCTTTCTCTGCTCTCTTTTCCTCCATGGCGCTGGACCAGCTCCGCGCATTTCCCAGCTACTTTCTCGAGTCGCATCGCCGCCGTGCAATGGGGAAGAAGAAGGGAGGTGCTGCGACCAATTCCGTGGCTACCGCTGCTGTGGTGAAGAAGAAGGGCGGCTCCGCCACTGCGGGCACCAACACCACCGCCGACGGGAAGAATAAGGGCACGGGCACCCGCGTCATGAATGGCGCGTGGCGTCCGTCCATCATCAAGTCCTCTAATCTTCGTCTTCTTCGTCAAGACGGAGTGCTGTCCGCCGCAGTCGCCGACGCGCGCGTCCCCGGCGGTGAGATAATCCCTTCTCCTCCCGCTGGTTTTCGAGTGATGTTGTTGGCATTCATCATTCGCGGCCTCTCGTTGCCCTGCATCCCTTCTTCAGGAGCCTCCTTTGTTTTTACGGGCTTCAGCTCCATCAGCTATCCCTGAACTCTATCCTCCATATCTCTTGCTTCATCACCCTCAGCGAGTGCTGGCTCGGAATCGAGTCTCACTTCGACTTCTTCAAGCGCCTCTTCAAATTGAAGCGCCAATCTGCATCTGGCTCCTTAGTCTATGATGTAGGCGGCTGCGGAATCCACGTCGATCCATCCGCCACCTATTTCGACATCAAGGTGATGAAGTCCGTCCAAGGGTGGAGGGACAAGTGGTTCTACGTCATGACGAAGGCGACGAGACCACTTCGACTCACACCTTTCGATCCCGCGACGCCGTGCAAGAGGAGGCGCTCCTGGAAGAATGTAGTCATGCCTGGCGAGTCCGCGGAGACAGATGTGCTGTCCGAGCGCGGCTGCGACCTCGAGACTCGCATAGGCAAAGAGGAGGGAGGTTGCGCCCTCATTCGCATGTGGTTGTGCCGTCGCATCCTGCCCCTACAGGCCAGAGTCCATCCCATGTTTCAGTTGGCTGGCGCTGACGATGTCACTCGCGTGTCTGCCGATGGCATGTCCGCGAGTGAGGTAGATAAAAGGGTTCGACTGGTGACCACATACACCATCAAGGATGTTCTCCCTAGTGAACCGGTCGTTCTCTGTTCGACGCTTGTAACCCTCCTCCTGAGGTACGATTGTGCTACGTAGTAGCTTAGTTTGTTGATTGCTTCTTTGTTGTTTCTTTGCTTTTGTGCTGATTTTGTTGTCTGTATACAAGATTGGGCGGTGTCACCCTGTATGCCCCCTCTTCCTGAGGGGGTTATCCCTCGCGAGGACTTGGAAGAGGACGAGTCAGAATTGACCGTCCTATCCGATGTGGAAGAGGAAGCCCCCGAGTCGGGTAGTCCAGATACTCGCAAGCGTTCGCGCAACGAGGATTCCGATGCGTCGTCTCCTTTGACTCCGGAAGGTGCAGGCGTTGGTGTAGGGTCGCCAATCCCTGCCATTCCTGTGAGCACCGTGGTGCCATCTTCTCGCAAGAAGATGTGACTGCCAAAGGAGTCTTCGTCAGAGTCGGGGGAACCAACCTTTGTCTTTGATAAATTTGATTGGTAAGTATTTGGTTTGTCCTTTCTGATTCTTCATTGGCTTTGCCTTGTGCTTGATGTTGGTTTTGTTTTTGCAGTCAAGAGGCGTCGTCATCTTCTGGCGACGTCCAATTTTTGAAAGAATCAGGAGTCGCAACCTCAAGGGCCAAGAAAGAGGTCGAGCATGCTCCTTCCCCTCCATTGGCGGCCCACTCCAGGCACAACTCTTCCAGTTCTCCGCATGAAGGGGAGCATCGAATGGTTTCCCAGATGACTGCACACCAATCGACTTCGGAGTCATTGGAGGATCATGTATGTGTAGGATTTCTTCTTTTGATGTTGCAGTCGATGTTATCTATGCCATCTGTTGATCCCTTGTTGTGCGATAGCCCCTTGTGAAGGAAGCCGCTCACTTGGCGGAGCAAGTGATTGTGATGGGTCGTCAGCATGCAATGCTGGAGACGCGTCATCACGTGGTCGAAAGTAAGTGTTCTTCACTTCCTCTTCTTCTCCTTTTTTATATGGTCGATTGATAGTCAATCCCTTTTGTTTTGTAGCTGAACATAACGCCCTCCTGCGCAACGCTGCCACCATGGAGAAAACACTCGCCGCGGCTATGAAGGGCCACGATGAGGCGATCGCGGCGCGTGACGAGGCTCAGAGGCGTGAAGAGGATCTGCGTCCCTCCATCGCGGCCAGGGAGAAGTTGTTCGAAGAACAGCTTTTCTCGATTGCCAAAGCCCTCTTAGGTACTATGTTTGGATATCATCATCTTTCTCTGTTTGATTTTTGCTGTTGGCGCTGATGTTTTGTCCATGTATGGGTTTGTGTACAGATGCTGATGATTTGAGCTTCGACTCTCAAGCCCTCCGTCGCGATGATGCCTTGGCGGGTGCACTTTCAGCAGTCGAGGACCGCAGCGCCGCCGTTCAGGATATGCTTTCCAAATCCAAGGGCATGCTCAGTCGCCTTCAGGAGGAGTTGATGCCCAAGGCTGAGCTAATCGAGAACATGAACGAGCTGGTGGAGTCTCTCGCTGGTGGTGTTCCTGCAAGCTTCAAGAACTCGCACCATGCGGCTGGCGCGTCAATGTCACTCGCTATGGTAGAGGCCCACGGAGTTGAGGTTGACCCTGCAGTGGTTTCGAAGGTGATGCCCATTAGCGCGGACGGCCAGCAGGTAGTCTTTGCTCCCTTTGCGACTGCCTGTGGCAAATATGGGCCACAGCTGATTAGCACGGTTGCGAAGTACTCTGAGGAGCTGCAGCGAGGCAAGAAGGTGGCAAAGGCTACGACATCAGGGGCTGGCGGAAAGTCAGTGGCATCTGACACTGCCACGGACTCGATGAAGCCCCCGAAGCCGTCGAAGTCGAAGAAGCCAATCGCTTCTCAGTAGTTTTGTAATAGTTGATTAGTTTATGCCTTTTGTCTAGAACATGCCTTTTGGCGGGTGTATCTGCTGATACTTTTTGCCATTCTTGAATGCACTCAAATCTTTTGTCTGTGTCTCAATTTGATCTTATTATTTGCTTCTTGCTTGGCTTGTGGTAGGGTACATCAAGTGATCCTTTGAGGGAACCTCAGGACTCGCCACCCCTTGATGAGACCTTGGCGCCGTCGCGCTCCAGGGTGGATGAGCTGTCGCTGCTTTCGCGACTGCGTGACCGCATGAAGCAGTTAGAGTGTGAATTGCCCGTGCTCCGTGGTAACGCGGATGTATGGAAGTCAAAGGCAGAGAAGGCCGCCGCCCGAGAATAGTATCTGCTTGGCGAGGTGACACAGCTGGGCGACCAATTCAAGTGTTAGTTTGCTTGCTCTTATCTTTTCCTTGTAGTCATCTGTGATGGTGCGCTGTCCTTATGCTTCTGTTTGGGCTTCGTATAGTTGTCAGCGCGCGTCATTCGCAAGATGAGAAGGAGAGAATTGCCATTCATATGCATGATCTGGCCTAGGAGCAACTTCAAGAAAGTGGGTACTTCTGGGTAGATCATGATTGTGCGATTTACCGGCGACCTGCGCAGGATCGTGCATCGCCAGTGATGCACTTTCTGAAGAAGTCACAGTCATGCTTGAAGAACATTTGTCGGACGATGTTTCCGCTGGATGTTACTCCATCAAGCCTGCTGGCCCTCCTCGCCAAATTTCAATACCTGGCCGCGGTTCGTGAGTGTGTGAGGCAGCAGTTGGTGGCTGGTGCCAAGGCCGCTCTATCGCTGGTGCGACTGCATAGGCCTGACGTAGATGTTGCGGCAATTGCGGCTGGGCCACCTGCGCCACCAGCAGGTTCTGCCTGGAATATGGTGCCGCACTACCAGGCGGTGGATCGCCCAACAGAAGAGATCGTCGACTTCTTTGAGGAATAAACCAACATTCTCTTGTTCCAGTAGTAGCTTAGTTTGTATCCTGCACATAAGTGTACCCGTGTTGTAAAGTTCGTATAAATGTTGTCGAATATGTATAAAGAGCTTGTTAGCGTGTGAGTGCGTTGCACTATGCGACTCCTTTTCGTTAGCCTGGCCATGCGTTTATCTCAGTCCCTTGTCAACCTGTCAGATGTGTTGAAACTGGGTTGATGTTGTGTCAAGGGTTTCGATTTGATGTGCTAGCTACTCAGGATATCGCGTTTTAGTTCGTAGAACAGATGTGTGTAGGGTGGTGTAGCCCCCGAGTCGATAAGTTGTGGAAAAATAAAGGAAGACACAAAGTTTTGGGGCACTTAGCTTTATTTATTCATGAGACAGTACAAGGTACAATGTGTGGCTGAGTGCCCTATTTGCGATGCAAAAGTAAAAACGATTAAGGGTAGAAGCGTCGCAGCTGTGCGACGTTCCAGGGGTTGGAGTATGTGACTCCAGTCTCTAGATCTTGAAGGCGATAGGCGCCACCTGGGATTACTTCTATAATCACGTATGGTCCTTCCCAGGGGGATTCGAGCTTGAGATGTCCTTGCTGCTTTAGTCGCAGGACTAGGTCGCCTTCGACGAAGGATCTGGGGCGTAGCCTCCTACTGTGGTAGTTGCGCAAGTTCTGCTGGTAGATTGTTGATCTTTCTGTGGCAATTTACCTTGCCTCGTCAAGGAGATCGATGGAGTCTTCGAGTGCAAGGGATGACTCCTGCTCGCTGTAAGCGACCACGCGTGGCGCCTTGTACCGTACCTCGGCGGGCAACACCGCTTCGGCCCCGTGCACCATAAAGAACGGGGTGTAGCCTGTAGCACTGTTTGGGGTTGTGCGTAGGCTCCAGAGTACTGATTGCAGTTCGTCTGGCCAGTAGCCCGCGGCTTGTTCGAGTGGCCGGAGGAGTCGCTTCTTGATGCCGCCGCAGACGAGCCCGTTCTCCTTTTCAACCTTACCGTTGGTCTGTGGATGTGCTACCGAGGCGTAGCTGGTGTTGATTCCTAGATTCTCACAGAATTCTTGGAACTCCTTGGATGTGAAGTTCGTGCCATTGTCTGTGATGATGCTGTGTGTCACTCCAAAGCGGAAGACGATGGACTCGAAGAAGTTGACTGCGCTCTGCCCTGATTGATTGGTCACTGGCATGGCTTGTATCCACTTGGTGAACTTGTCGACTGCCACCAGGAGGTAGACATAACCTCCTTGCGAGGACTTGGGGAGCTTGCCGACCATGTCGAGTCCCCATTGCGTGAAGGGCCAGGCCAATGGGATTGGTCGGAGCTCCGCGCCAAGTGCGTGCGGCTTGTCCGCGAATTGTTGACACGCGTTGCACTTCTAGACGATGTCTTTGGCGTCGCGCATGGCCGTAGGCCAGTAGAACCCAACTCGCAGAGCTTTGGCCACGAGGGCGCGACTGCCAGCGTGGTGTCCACAGGTTCCCTCATGGATGTAGAGGAGGACAGCTCTAACATCAGCCGTGGAGATGCATCGCTGGAGTACCCCTGTGATGCTGCACTTGTATAGTTCGCCGTTGATAATAGCGAATGCCTTGGATCGCCGCGCGATGTGTCGTGCATCAGTCGGGTCATCCGGTACCCGTTTGCTAAGGAGGTACATGATGTACAGCTGAGTCCAGGATGACTCGATCATCATGACGCTCATTGGTCCTTCGAGTCCTGTGTCTAGCTCCAGGTCGTCGAGTGCCATTGGCTCATTGGGTGGCGTAGCCCCCGAGTCCGTTGCTGCACTTGTTTTCTTCTCTGTTGCCTTTGGCCTGATGGAGCGCTCGCAGATGCGCTCGAGAAATACCCCAGGTGGTATGGGGGCGCAGGTAGAGCCTATGTTGGCGAGTGCGTCCGCCTCTTCATTGCTTTCGCGGCCTATGTGTCGCAACTCGCAGCCGTCGAAGTCCCCCTCCAGTGTGTCGTAGAGATCGCGGTAGGTGATCATGTTGTCGTTCAGTGCGTCACACTCATACATTGTTTGGTTGACGACCAACTTGGAGTCGCCGTAGATAATGAGCCTTTTGGCGCCGCAGGCTTTTGCCATCCGCATCCCGTGTAGCAGGTCCTCGTATTCCGCTTCGTTGTTGGAGGCCGTGAACTGCATTCGCAGGATGTACTTCAGCTTGTCCCCTTGAGGTGATGTTAGTATGACACCTGCACCTACTCCGTCCTTCCGCTTGGACCCGTCGAAGTGCATTGTCCAGAGGTAGGACATATCTGGTTTGTCAGGGAGCTGGTTCTCCATCCAGTGCACGAGGAAGTCAGGAAGAACTTGCGACTTGATTGCGTCGCGCTTTTCGTATGTAATGTCTCATGGAGACAATTCTATTCCCCAAAGCGCGACTCGTCCCGTGGCGTCGGGGTTGTTGAGGATATGCCCCAACGGGGCATCGTTAACCACCATGATGGGGTGCTCCTGGAAGTAATGGCGTAGTCGCCAGGCGGTCATGAAGACGTCGTACGCCAGCTTCTGGTAGTGCGGGTACCGCTGTTTTGTTGGCGTGAGAACCTCGCTGAGGTAGTAGACTAGGCGCTGTACCCCATGGACTTTGTTTTCCTCGACTCGTTCGACCACGAGCACTGTGCTGACCACCTGGTTGGTGGCGGAGATATATAGCAACAACGGTTCCCTTTCTCGTGGGGTCACCAGTACTGGCGAAGTGGATAGTCGGCGCTTGAGGTCTTCGAATGTTTCCTGTGCTTCGTTGGTCCACTCGAACTTTTCAGCTTTGTGGAGGAGTTGGTAGAAGGGCCGTGCCTTTTCACCCATCTGACTAATGAATCGACTGAGGGCCGCGATTCGCCCAGCTAGCTACAGGACGCCCCTTATGTTCTTCGGCTTCTCCATGGCCAGTATGGCTTTTATTTTCTTTGGGTTTGCCTCGATTCCTCTGGCAGAGATGAGGTACCCGAGTAGTTGCCCAGATGGCACGCCAAAGGCGCATTTGTCCGGATTGAGCTTGATCCAGTAGCGGTCGAGGTCGGCAAAGGTTTCACGCAAATCCTCGATTAGAGAGGCTTCTTCCTTGGTCTTGATTACTATGTCGTCGACATAGACTTGAATGTTGCGACCAAGTTGTTCCTTGAGGCAAGCCTGCATGCACCGCTGGTAGGTGGCTCCCGCGTTTTTTAACCCGAAGGGCATTGTGTTGTAGCAGAACACGAAGGCGTTATACGCTGTTTTTTCTTGATCTTCCTCCTTCATTCGGATCTGATTATAGCCTGAGTAGGCGTCGAGGAAGCAGAGGCGCTCGCATCCCGCGGTGGAGTCGATGATCTGGTCGATGCGCGGCAGCGGGAAGTGATCCTTTTGGCAGTTCTTATTCAGAGAGGTGAAGTCCACGCACATCCGCAGGATATCCGTGTCTTTTTTTGGTACCCGCACCGTGTTGGCGAGCCAAGTGCTTTCCTTGATCTCGCGTATGAATTTGGCGTCGAGGAGTCTGTTGATCTCCATTCCGACTGCCTTCGCCCGTGGCTCAGATAACCGCCGGATTGTTTGCTTGACCGGCCTTGCGTCTGGGTTGACGTTGAGTGCGTTTCGAATTCCCTAGGAACTCCTTGAAGGAAATATGCCCTGAGAGGCAATAATAAAGTTGTTATTATGTATTCCTTGTATATGATAGATGTTTATTTTGCATGCTATAATTGTATTGATAGGAAACATCAATACATGTGTGTTTAATAAACAAAAGGGTTCCTAGTTATGCCTCTCTTATAGACTAGCTTGTTGATTAACAAGATGATCAAGGTTTCCTGATCATGGACTTTGGATGTTGTTAATAACAAGGTCACAGCATTTGTGAAATGATGTGATGAACATTCATCCGAAGTGTAGCATTACAATCAAGTCATTATGTTTATATTGCTATAACATCATACAAAGTAGTCTTAGTCCTTAGACCATGAGATCATGTTAATTACTAACACCGGAAGAGTATCTTGATAACATCAAACATCACACCCTAACAAGGTGACCATAAAGGTGGGTTCAGTGCTATGAAGGTGTTATGTTGAGGCTCATGGATCAAGAGTGGAATTTGTCAATCCCGATGACGGATAGATATACTCTGGGCCCTCTCGGTGATATCACATTAAGATAGCTTACAAGCAAGTGATGTGATCACTAGAATGTTATATCACGGGAACGAGAAAAGAGTGCATGTCGGTAACGAGATCAAACTAGGTATTTGGATACCGATGATCGAATCTCGGACATGTATTATATCATGAGACAAAGGGATTAAATTGTCGCGTTAAAGGTTCTCACGATCACAGAAGTCATCGTTGAATATGCAGGAGTCAGTATGGATCTCCAGGTCCCGCTTCTGATTATTGATCTGAGAGGAGTCTCAATCATGTCTGCATTATTCGCGAACCGTAGGGTGACACACTTAAGGGTTTCCGGACACCATTTAGTGAAGGAAATATGCCCTGAGAGGCAATAATAAAGTTGTTATTATGTATTCCTTGTATATGATAGATGTTTATTTTGCATGCTATAATTGTATTGATAGGAAACATCAATACATGTGTTTTTAATAAACAAAAAGGGTTCCTAGTCATGCCTCTCTTATAGACTAGCTTGTTGATTAACAGGATGATCAAGGTTTCCTGATCATGGACATTGGATGTTGTTAATAACAAGGTCACACCATTGGTGGAATGATGTGATGAACATTCATCCGAAGTATAGCATTACGATCAAGTCATTGTGTTTATATTGCTATAACATCATACGGAGTAATCTTTATCCTTAGACCATGAGATCATGTTAATTGCTAACACCGGAAGAGTATCTTGATAACATCAAATGTCACACCGTAACAGGGTGACTATAAAGATGGGTTCAGTGCTACGAAGGTGTTATGTTGAGGCTCATGGATCAAGAGTGGAATTTGTCAATCCAGATGACGGATAGATATACTCTGGGCCCTCTCGGTGATATCACATTAGGATAGCTTGCAAGCAAGTGATGTGATCACTAGAATGTTATATCACGGGAACGAGAAAAGAGTGCATGTCGGTAACGAGATCAAACTAGGTATGGAGATACCGATGATCGAATCTCGGACATGTAATATATCGAGAGACAAAGGGATTTAGTTACAAGCGTTAAAGGTTCTCACGATCACAGGAGTCATCGTTGAATGTGTAGGAGTCAGTACGGATCTCCAGGTCCCGCTGTTGATTATTGATCGGAGAGGGTCTCGATCATGTCTGCATTATTCGCGAACCGTGGGGTGGCACACTTAAGAGTTACGGACACCATTTTGGAGCAGATATGTTTGAGACAACGAATTGCAAAGCTCAGAATTGTTTCAATAGAAGCGGAAATTGTTTCAGGTGAAATTGCAGAAGGTGGTTCTGCATGTGATATTGAAATATTGCAAGGGGCTATATGTGAATGTTTGTTAATTAAAGTAATTAACAAAATTCTGAATAAATTTAATAAAAGAGTTTTATTAAATGAGAGAGCATTAAATTTGGAGAAACTTAATGCATTTAAAGTGGAGACTTTAAAGGGAATGTGAAGAGTCATTTTAATGTGGAGGAGTTACCACCACATGAATGGGGAGGTGAGGTCACCCCCATGCGCCCGACCATGGAGAGGGCACCCCTCCTCCTATAAAACCACCATTCCTCCTTCATCCTCACACCTCCTTGTGAAGGATCTCTCTCCCTCTAGAATTATTCCCCATGGTCTTGGATTAGCGAGATACATGTTCCGGTGGCATTTAAATGGAAGGAGTTCTTGCTGGCTGGATCATGGGCGAGGAGGTGGAGGTTGTCACTGGCTTGAGCGTGTGTGCAAGTGCGGATCGCTGCTGAGTTCTTGGCCTTCGGACTTCCTCACGATCTTGAGATCGGCAAGTTTACGACTACATCAACCACGAGTTCCTACTCGTTAACAAAGCTCGTTGTCTTGAGGTAAGTTCTCTATGGATGTATGTCCACCCGTTTGCTTTGTACCTAGTAGATAGATCTTGGCGTGTAGTTCACACCGTAGGGATTTTTTGTTTTCTATGTTGTGGACCCAACAGTGGTATCAGAGCCTGATCTATGCGTAGGTGCTTTGCGGGTAGTACATATGTTTATATGTGGCGATGATGATCATGTTATTGCATCTTCTATGTACTTTGGATATTGGTGGCATAGTGGGATGATCATGTTACATGAGACCGGTTCCACGACTGACATGCAACTTGTTTTGCATAAGTGGCTGGCGGGTGTCTGTCTCTCCTACTATAGTCAATATCCGATTTACAACGAGTTGCTAATAACTTGGTTATCCTCGTTGTGGTTCATGTTAAATGGGTTACGGTTCTATCTCCGAAAGCCCTAAGCCACGTAAAACTTGCAATTGATAAATTAGAGGCGTCTAGTTTAGATCGTTCTTTGGGCTAGTGTTTTGATATGGTATTGTTGTAAGTAGATGTATAATAGATACTCTTACAACTCACTTAACGTAAAGTTCCATAGACCTTGGCCTTACACACAAAGGAATGATAGAGATCATACCACGATGCAAATGATAGAGATCAAATGCATGGACCATATCACCTCACTTCACACATTAGATGTTAGCATCTTATCTTTAGCTTAGTGCGTTTGGTAGCATTATAAGATGATCCTCATTTAGATATCAAGATAAAATGTGTTCTTCCTTGGCATGCACTGTTTGTGGATCGTGTTTTGAGGCATCACGTGATGATCGGGTGTTCTCAACTCTACGCTTTCATACAACGGGTGTAAAGACAGTTTTACACACGCAAATACTAAGGTTCTTACTTGACGAGCCTAGCATGTACAAACATGGCCTCGGAACACGGACCGAAAGGTTAAGCATGAGTCATATAGTTGATATGATGCCCATATAGATGCTCGCCTTTGAAGCTACACCGACTCATGTGATGATCGGACTTGGTGTAGTGGATTTGGTTCATGTAATCACCAAAAGGACACGAGGGATGTCGTTTTTGAGTGGGAGTTCATTAGTAATTTGGATTAGTTGAACTCAATCTATCATAAACTTAGTCTAAATATACTTTACAAATTCTGTTGTAGATGGCACCACCTGCTTTTAATTTCAATGTGTTCATGGAGAAAGAGAAACTTGCTGCGAATGGTAGCAACTTCACCAACTGGGCTATGAATTTGAGGATTCTCCTCCTTTGCTTGCAAAAGCAATATGTGCTAGATGCGCGCTAGGCCCCACCAGCTCTGATGCCCCGACGAGGAAAAGAACGTCTATATAACTCGTCGGAGGACCACAACTTAGTTCATTGCGGCATACTGTATGGGCTAGAGCCAGAACTTCGAAAGCGTTTCGAAAATGGCAATGCCTTTGATACCATGGGAGAATTGAAAATGATTTTCGATACCCATGCTGCCGTAGAGAGTTATAATGCTACAGAAAAGTTCTTTAGCTGCATGATGGAGGAAAACAGCTCCGTTAGTGAGCACGTGTTCCTACTCGTTAACAAAGCTCATTGTCTTCGAGGGTAAGTTCTCTATGGATGTATGTCCACCCGGTTGCTTTGTACCATGTAGATAGATCTTGGCGTGTAGTTCACACCATAGGATTTTTTTTGTTTTCTATGCTGTGGACCCAACAATAAAACCATGTTTCCCTCTCTCATAATAACTTTCAGTAGCATCATGAAAAAATTAACAATATAACAATCACATGAAATATTCTTATCATGAGCCACATGCATATAATAATTATTACTCTCCACATAAGCATAGTCATTCTTATTAATTATAGTGGGAGCAAATTCAACAAAATAGCTATCATTATTATTCTCATCACCATAATCATCAAATATAGGAGGCATATTGTAATCATTAATTTTCTCCTAAGTAGTAGGTGGACTGAAAATACAATATTCATCATTGTAATCATCATATATTGGAGGTTCTGTATAATCATAAGCAATAAAATAGCTATCTTCCAAAGCTGTGGAACTAAAAGATAATTTTCATAAAACTAGCTTCCCCAAGCTTAGACTTTTCCATAGCATTAGCAATAATGGTGTCCAAAGAATTCATACTAACAACATTGCTATTAGCATGCAAATAAAGTTCCATAGGTTTTTTAATTTTCTCTTCAAACACTTCATGTCCTAACTCAAGATAAATACTATAAAGCTCTCTGTTTTTGTTGTTGTTTTCCATTAAGCCTAACTAGTGAAAATAAAAACAAGAAACAAAAAGATAAAATTATAGAATCTAAAGGAAATAACTTTGAGCACTCACATCGGAGGATGTGAGTACCTTTTACCTTACCTCCCCGGCAACGGCGCCAGAAAATAGGCGTTTGCCGTGGGAGGTTCTTATTCTTTAATCCTCCGGTGTGAATACCTTTTACCTTACCTCCCGGCATGCTTGGAAAAATAGCTTGATGTCTACGCACTTCTATTCTTGTAGACAGTTGTTGGGCCTCCAAGTGTAGAGGTTTGTAGAACAGCAGCAAGTTTTCCCTTAAGTGGATCACCCAAGGTTTATCGAACTCAGGGAGGAAGTGGTCAAAGGTATCCCCTCTCAAGCAACCCTGCAATCAAGATACAAGAAGTCTCTTGTGTCCCCAACACACCCAATACACTTGTCAGGTGTATAGGTGCACTAGTTCGGTGAAGAGATAGTAAAATACAAGTGGTATGGATAATTATAAGTGGTACAGTGCCAGAAAATAGCTTGCTGGCGTGGAAAAGAGTAAAGGCAAACTGACAACATTCATTAGTTATTCTAGCAATTTAATAATTGTATTTAAAGTCATGATCCTCTCCACCGTAAAGCATATGACAACATTCCAACAACTGTGTGGTACTTCACGACACGGGATCGCACCTGAGCAAGCAACTATGACTCGCATGACCATCTATCTACCAAACAACAAGTAATAGGAGGTGAAGAGGGTTTAACTCATCAATGCCCATTGTTATGGACTTGGGTTTTGGAGAAGGAGGGAGCGCTAGAGACATCTATCAGCTAGCAAACAAGCACACAGGGGACTCAAAGATTTACCTGGTTTAGGCCTCGTGAGGTCCCTACTCTGCTTGTCTCATGAATTATCAATGGAATCGAGGATTACAATGGTGCGCAGATGCAATCTGGCAAGGGTTGTGGAAACTAGGGTTGCGTGTGTCCTCCTCGCCGCCCCCTCCTAGCCTTTATATAGATAGGCTAGGTCTCGGGTAGTAGGTCGAGTCGGTTACAAGTTAGGGTTCTCCCCTTCAAAATTCTATCTTTAGCTTCTTCTTGTTCTTCAAGCAATCGAGAGTTCGTAGGTTACTCGAGTCCTTCATTTGGGCCTTGGCGACACCGTGGGCCTTTACATTTTTAGGCCGTATATACCAAGCTCAAGTACCTGTAGGGTATATCCATGTCAGTAGCCCCCGAGTGTCAGTGGAATTGCAGATTCGACTGGAGACTTTATGAAGTCTTTCGAGTGCATGACTAAGTACATTTTCATTTGCTTGTCCATGTCATAGGGATTGTTAGTGCGCGTGCCTGATTTTAACCGATGTATCGGTATCAGTTAACTACCTTAGGGTAAAACAACGCCACCTACTCAAACTCGAGTCCCCGGACTCGAATCCAAAAAAGTGCTGGTGTAATTTGACTCAAGCCGCGGAGGTCTTCTGAGTGAATTCCAGTATATGGGTGTGAGCACTCGACGCGTCCGTCAAGGCATATTCATTGTACCTGTAGGTGATGTCTACGCACTTCTATTCTTGTAGACAGTTGTTGGGCCTCCAAGTGCAGAGTATTGTAGAACAACATCAAGTTTTCCCTTAAGTGGATCACCCAAGGTTTATCGAACTCGGGAGGAAGTGGTCAAAGGTATCCCTCTCAAGCAACCACATAATCAAGATACAAGAAGTCTCTTGTGTCCCCAACACACATAATACACTTGTCAGGTGTATAGGTGCACTAGTTCGGTGAAGAGATAGTAAAATACAAGTGGTAAGGATAATTATAAGTGGTAACGGTGCCAGAAAATAGCTTGCTGGCGTGGAAAAGAGTAAAGGCAAACTGAAATAAAGATGGAAGCAAGCAAACATGTAACAAATCTAGTTGCAAATGGTGTTTCAATGCTTAGAAACAAGGCCTAAGGATCATACTTTCACTAGTGAACACTCTCATATAAATATATTCTTCTTTATGATACTAATCTTAACTACTCTCCGGTTGGACACTCTAATCGATGGTAGGGCTATAACAGCACACCTCAAAGTTCATCTTTCCCATCTAGAAAACCCCATACTGTCACCTTGAGTACTAGATGGTTCCAACAAACACCACAATTTCATAAAGACATCCAACTCCAAATATAACTCATAACAAGTATTTGTAATCTCTAGCCTAAGTGCCACCATGGTGTGCACGCTGTCACTTTCACACACATGGGGAGAGAAGAGATCTATTAAAGCACTTGAGTAGCAAGGTAGATCTACTTGATTACAAAGCTCATGATCACAATATGATCATGCATAGAGAGAGAGATGAACACATAGCTACCGATAGAACCTTAGCCTCGAGAGAGAACTACTCCCTCATCATCATGGGAATCAACAATGGTGATGGAGATGGCGGTGGAGATCGATGGAGAGAGCTCCAGGTGCACTTCTTTGTCCCGACAGGGTGCCGGAACAGAGACTTTCTGTCCCCCGAATCTCCCCTTCGTTGGCGGTGGCGCTGTGGAACTTTTCGTGGCTGGAGGCTTGATGATTTAGGGTTTATGCATCGGGAGGCTTCTTATAGGCGAGAGGGCAAGGTCGGTGGGCGGCCAGGGGGCCCACACCACCTGGTGGCGCGGCTAGGGCTAGCCCGTGCCACCACATGGTGTGGCCGCCCTGTGGCCCCTCTCCGTCTCGTCTTCTAGCTCCGTGAGTCTTCCGGTAAAATATCAACTTTGGCTTTTGTCCCGTCCAATTCCGAGAATATTCATTTTATGACTTTCTGGAACCAAAAACAGCAGAAAATAGGCATCTGGCACTGTGGCTCTTGTTAATAGGTTAGTCCAAGAAATCATATGAAAAGTACTCCAAAGTGTGGACAAAACATAAGAAAGTAGATAAAACCAAGCATGGAACATCAAAAATTATGGATACGTTAGCAACGTATCAGTAGGCATGAATATATTTCTGGTAGTGCGCAGCAAATGTGTTGCCAGGCCTTATTCGGGTCTTACCTTCATGCTGTAAGCGCGACATCCGAATTTTATCATCGCGGAGACGATTCGGGTAACCCAGGAGACGCAGTCTCTTTGTAGGAAAAAATTATGAGGCAGTGTCGCCATAAACTTCGAGTGTGGATGTTATCGACACACAGTACTTTGTACAAATAATCATAGGGTGCACGACCAGCGCTCCCTATGGGTGTAGCCCCCGAGTTCCTGGTTGAGTCGAAGACTCAGGTAGAGACTAAATAACTTTTGCGACTGCTATCGTCTTTTGTTTGCTTGTTTTAGTCGACATTTACTTCCGGCGCTCCCTATGGGAGTAACCCATGTCCATAGTCGAATCATGCTTCGAGTGGTTGGGTTTGCTTTGATTGCCCATGCTCCTGAAAAAGAAGAAGAAAGAAAATCATAGGGTGCGCGACCAGCGCTCCCTATGGGAGTAGCCCCCGACTGCTTGGTGGAGTCGAAGACTCGAGCAAAAACTGAAGTAATCGAAGTCTTCTGCTGTGTAGCTTTTGATGATGTCAGTGCTGACGATTTCATGACCTCAGTTGCCCGCGTGGCGAAGTTTGTGACGTGACGGTGGGTCCCATTCCCTGACTCTGATTTGACCGGGCGTGCGTAATCTTTATTTTAACTTTGCCTCCTCGATTTACGCACGTAATGGGAGTAGTGGGGGGATGGTTCGTGTTTCAGCTCCTCCATGTGTCGAGCAGGATGAACACCACGCGTCCAGTAGGGTTTTTCTGAGCCGTTGGATTGCATCTTCCAGAGGTTAAGTAGTGGCGCTGCGACGGTAAAATTCACATCTGCTTTCGCTCATCTTTTGCCTTCACCGCCATTGCTGTTGCTCCCCTGCTTTCTCTGCTCTCTTTTCCTCCATGGCGCTGGACCAGCTCCGCGCATTTCCCAGCTACTTTCTCGAGTCGCATCGCCGCCGCGCAATGGGGAAGAAGAAGGGAGGTGCTGCGACCAATTCCGTGGCTACCGCTGCTGTGGTGAAGAAGAAGGGCGGCTCCGCCACTGCGGGCACCAACACCACCGCCGACGGGAAGAATAAGGGCACGGGCACCCGCATCATGAATGGCGCGTGGCGTCCGTCCATCATCAAGTCCTCTAATCTTCGTCTTCTTCGTCAAGACGGAGGGCTGTCCGCCGCAGTCGCCGACGCGCGCGTCCCCGGCGGTGAGATAATCCCTTCTCCTCCCGCTGGTTTTCGAGTGATGTTGTTGGCATTCATCATTCGCGGCCTCTCTCCCCCTCTAGAATTATTCCCCCATGGTCTAGGATTAGCGAGATACATGTTCCCGGTGGCATTTAAATGCGGAAGGAGTTCTGCTTCCTGGATCGCTGGGCGAGGAGGTGGAGGTTGTCCGTGGCTTGAGCGTGTGTGCAAGTGCGGATCGGCTGAGTTAGGGCTCGGACTTCCTCATGATCTTGAGATCGGCAAGTGTACGACTACATCAACCACGAGTTCCTACTCGTTAACAAAGCTCGTTGTCTTCGAGGGTAAGTTCTCTATGGATGTATGTCCACCTGTTTGCTTTGTACCTAGTAGATAGATCTTGGCGTGTAGTTCACACCGTAGGAATTTTTTTGTTTTCTATGTTGCGGACCCAACAGTGGTATCAGAGCCTGATCTATGCATAGGTGCTTTGCACGGGTAGTACACATATGTTTATATGTGGGCGATGATGATCATGTTATTGCATCTTCTATGTACTTTGGATATTGGTGGCATAGTGGGATGATCATGTTACATGAGACCGGTTCCACGACTGACATGCAACTTGTTTTGCATAAGTGGCTGGCGGGTGTCTGTCTCTCCTACTATAGTCAATATCCGATTTACAACGAGTTGCTAATAACTTGGTTATCCTCGTTGTGGTTCATGTTCGTAGGTTAGACAGTTTCTATCTCCGAAAGCCCTAAGCCACGTAAAACTTGCAATTGATAAATTAGAGGCGTCTAGTTTAGATCGTTGCTGGGCTAGTGTTTTGATATGGTATTGTTGTAAGTAGATGTATGATAGATACTCTTACAACTCACTTAACGTGTAAGTTCCATAGACCTTGGCCTTACACACAAAGGAATGATAGAGATCATACCACGATGCAAATGATAGAGATCAAATGCATGGACCATATCACCTCACTTCACACATTAGATGTTAGCATCTTATACTGCTAGCTTGGCGCGTTTGGTAGCATTATAAGATGATCCCTCATTTAGATATCAAGATAAAATGTGTTCTTCCTTAAGTACGCACCGTTTTGTGGATCGTGTTTTGAGGCATCATGTGATGATCGGGTGTTCTCAACTCTACGCTTTCATACAACGGGTGTAAGACGATTTTACACACGCAAATACTAAGGTTCTTACTTGACGAGGCTAGCATGTACAGACATGGCCTCGGAACACGGACCGAAAGGTTAAGCATGAGTCATATAGTTGATATGATGCCCATATAGATGCTCGCCTTTGAAGCTACACCGACTCATGTGATGATCGGACTTGGTGTAGTGGATTTGGTTCATGTAATCACCAAAAGGACACGAGGGATGTCGTTTTTGAGTGGGAGTTCATTAGTAATTTGGATTAGTTGAACTCAATCTATCATAAACTTAGTCTAAATATACTTTACAAATTCTGTTGTAGATGTCACCACCTGCTTTTAATTTCAATGTGTTCATGGAGAAAGAGAAACTTTCTGCGAATGGTAGCAACTTCACCAACTGGGCTATGAATTTGAGGATTCTCCTCACTGCTGCACAAAAGCAATATGTTCTAGATGCGCCGCTAGGCCCCCCACCAGCTCCTGATGCCCCTGACGAGGAAAAGAACGTCTATATAACTCGTCAGGAGGACCACAACTTAGTTCATAGCGGCATACTGTATGGGCTAGAGCCAGAACTTCGAAAGTGTTTCGAAAATGGCAATGCCTTTGATACCATGGGAGAATTGAAAATGATTTTCGATACCCATGCTGCCGTAGAGAGTTATAATGCTATAGAAAAGTTCTTTAGCTGCATGATGGAGGAAAATAGCTCCGTTAGTGAGCACGTGTTCCTACTCGTTAACAAAGCTCATTGTCTTCGAGGGTAAGTTCTCTATGGATGTATGTCCACCCGTTTGCTTTGTACCTTGTTGATAGATCTTGGTGTGTAGTTCACACCATAGGAATTTTTTTGTTTTCTATGCTGCGGACCCAACAATAAAACCATGTTTCCCTCTCTCATAATAACTTTCAGTAGCATCATGAAAAAATTAACAATATAACAATCACATGAAATATTCTTATCATGAGCCACATGCATATAATAATTATTACTCTCCACATAAGCATAGTCATTCTTATTAATTATAGTGGGAGCAAATTCAACAAAATAGCTATCATTATTATTCTCATCACCATAATCATCAAATATAGGAGGCATATTGTAATCATTAATTTTCTCCTAAGTAGTAGGTGGACTGAAAATACAATATTCATCATTGTAATCATCATATATTGGAGGTTCTGTATAATCATAAGCAATAAAATAGCTATCTTCCAAAGCTGTGGAACTAAAAAGATAATTTTCATAAAAACTAGCTTCCCCAAGCTTAGACTTTTCCATAGCATTAGCAATAATGGTGTCCAAAGAATTCATACTAACAACATTGCTATTAGCATGCAAATAAAGTTCCATAGGTTTTTTAATTTTCTCTTCAAACACTTCATGTCCTAACTCAAGATAAATACTATAAAGCTCTCTGTTTTTGTTGTTGTTTTCCATTAAACCTAACTAGTGAAAATAAAAACAAGAAACAAAAAGATAAAATTATAGAATCTAAAGGAAATAACTTTGAGCACTCACACCGGAGGATGTGAGTACCTTTTACCTTACCTCCCCGGCAACGGCGCCAGAAAATAGGCGTTTGCCGTGGGAGGTTCTTATTCTTTAATCCTCCGGTGTGAATACCTTTTACCTTACCTCCCCGGCAACGGCGCCAGAAAATAGCTTGATGTCTACGCACTTCTATTCTTGTAGACAGTTGTTGGGCCTCCAAGTGTAGAGGTTTGTAGAACAGCAGCAAGTTTTCCCTTAAGTGGATCACCCAAGGTTTATCGAACTCAGGGAGGAAGTGGTCAAAGGTATCCCCTCTCAAGCAACCCTGCAATCAAGATACAAGAAGTCTCTTGTGTCCCCAACACACCCAATACACTTGTCAGGTGTATAGGTGCACTAGTTCGGTGAAGAGATAGTAAAATACAAGTGGTATGGATAATTATAAGTGGTACGGTGCCAGAAAATAGCTTGCTAGCGTGGAAAAGAGTAAAGGCAAACTGAAATAAAGATGGAAGCAAGCAAACATGTAACAGATCTAGTTGCAAACGGTGTTTCCATGCTTAGAAACAAGGCCTAGGGATCATACTTTCACTAGTGAACACTCTCATATAAATATATTCTTCTTTATGATACTAATCTTAACTACTCTCCGGTTGGACACTCTAATGGATGGTAGTGCTATAACAACACACCTCAAAGTTCATCTTTCCCATCTAGAAAACCCCACACTGTCACCTTGAGTACTAGATGGTTCCAACAAACACCACAATTTCATAAAGACATCCAACTCCAAATATAACTCATAACAAGTATTCGTAATCTCTAGCCTAAGTGCCACCATGGTGTGCATGCTGTCACTTTCACACACATGGGGAGAGAAGAGATCTATTAAAGCACTTGAGTAGCAAGGTAGATCTACTTGATTACAAAGCTCATGATCACAATATGATCATGCATAGAGAGAGAGATGAACACATAGCTACCGGTAGAACCTTAGCCTCGAGAGAGAACTACTCCCTCATCATCATGGGAATCAACAATGGTGATGGAGATGGCGGTGGAGATCGATGGAGATAGCTCCAGGTGCACTTCCTGTCCCGTGGTGCCGAACAGAGACTTTCTATCCCGAATCTCCCCTTACGTGGCGGCTGCTTGAACTTTTCGTGGCTAGAGGCTTGATGATTTAGGGTTTATGCATCAGGAGGCTTCTTATAGGCGAGAGGGCAAGGTCGGTGGGCGGCCAGGGGGCCCACACCACCTGGTGGCGTGGCTAGGGCTAGCCCGTGCCACCACATGGTGTGGACGCCCTGTGGCCCCTCTCTGTCTCGTCTTCTGGCTCCGTGAGTCTTCCGGTAAAATATCAACTTTGGCTTTTTGTCCCGTCCAATTCCGAGAATATTCATTTTCTGACTTTCTGGAACCAAAAACAGCAGAAAATAGGCAACTGGCACTGTGGCTCTTATTAATAGGTTAGTCCAAGAAATCATATGAAAAGTACTCCAAAGTGTGGACAAAACATAAGAAAGTAGATAAAACCAAGCATGGAACATCAAAAATTATGGATACGTTAGCAACGTAACAGTAGGCATGAATATATTTCTGGTAGTGCACAGCAAATGCGTTGCCAGGCCTTATTCGGGTCTTACCTTCATGCTGTAAGCGCGACATCCGAATTTTATCATCGCGGAGACGATTCGGGTAACCCAGGAGACACAGTCTCTTTGTAGGAAAAAAATATGAGGCGGTGTCGCCATAAACTTCGAGTGTGGATGTTATCGACACACAGTACTTTGTACAAATAATCATAGGGCGCGACCGTATCCTATGGGAGTAGCCCCCGAGTGCCTGGTTGAGTCGAAGACTCAGGTAGAGACTAAATAACTTTTGCGACTGCTATCGTCTTTTGTTTGCTTGTTTTAGTCGACATTTACTTCCGGCGCTCCCTATGGGAGTAACCCATGTCCATAGTCGAATCATGCTTCGAGTGGTTGGGTTTGCTTTGATTTCCCATGCTCCTGAAAAAGAAGAAGAAAGAAAATCGTAGGGTGCGCGACCAGCGCTCCCTATGGGAGTAGCCCCCGAGTGCTTGGTGGAGTCGAAGACTCGAGCAAAAACTGAAGTAATCGAAGTCTTCTGCTATGTAGCTTTTGATGACGTCAGTGCTGACGATTTCATGACCTCAGTTGCCCGCGTGAGCGAGTTTGACGAGACGTGACAAGCGGTGGGTCCCATTCCCTGACTCTGATTTGACCGGGCATGCGTAATCTTTATTTTAACTTTGCCTCCTCGATTACGCACGTAATGGGAGTAGTGGGGGGATGGTTCGTGTTTCAGCTCCTCCATGTGTCGAGCAGGATGAACGCCACGCGTCCAGTAGGGTTTTTCTGAGCCGTTGGATTGCATCTTCCAGAGGTTAAGTAGTGGCGCTGCGACGGTAAAATTCACATCTGCTTTCGCTCATCTTTTGCCTTCACCGCCATTGCCGTTGCTCCCCTGCTTTCTCTGCTCTCTTTTCCTCCACGACACTGGGCCAGCTCCGCGCATTTCCTAGCTACTTTCTCGAGTCGCATCGCCGCCGTGCAATGGGGAAGAAGAAGGGAGGTGCTGCGACCAATTCCACGGCTACCGCTGCTGCGGTGAAGAAGAAGGGCGGCTCCGCCGCTGCGGGCACCAACACCACCGCCGACGGGAAGAAGAAGGGCACGGGCACCCGCGTCATGAATGGCGCGTGGCGTCCGTCCATCATCAAGTCCTCTAATCTTCGTCTTCTTCGTCAAGACGGAGTGCTGTCCGCCGTAGTCGCCGACGCGCGCGTCCCCGGCGGTGAGATAATCCCTTCTCCTCCCGCTGGTTTTCGAGTGATGTAGTTGGCGTTCATCATTCGCGGCCTCTTGTTGCCCTGCATCCCTTCTTCAGGAGCCTCCTTTGTTTTTACGGGCTTCAGCTCCATCAGCTATCCCTGAACTCTATCCTCCATATCTCTTGCTTCATCACCCTCAGCGAGTGCTGGCTCGGAATCGAGTTTCACTTCGACCTCTTCAAGCGCCTCTTCAAATTGAAGCGCCAATCTGCATCTGGCTCCTTAGTCTATGATGTAGGCGGCTGCGGAATCCACGTCGATCCATCCGCCACCTATTTCGACATCAAGGTGATGAAGTCCGTCCAAGGGTGGAGGGACAAGTGGTTCTACGTCATGACGATGTAAGGCGGCGAGACCACTTTGGACTCACACCTTTCGATCCCGCGACGCCGTGCAAGAGGAGGCGCTCCTGGAAGAATGTAGTCATGCCTGGCGAGTCCGCGGAGACAGATGTGCTGTCCGAGCGCGTCTGTGACCTCGAGAGTCGCATAGGCAAAGAGGAGGGAGGCTGGGCCCTCATTCGCATGTGGTTGCGCCGTCGCGTCCAGCCCCTACAGGCCAAAGTCCATCCCATGTTTCAGTTGGCTGGCGCTGACGATGTCACTCGTGTGTCTGCCGATGGCATGTCCACGAGTGAGGTAGATAAAAGGGTTCGACTGGTGACCACATACACCGTCAAGGATGTGCTCCCTAGTGAACCAGTCGTTCTCCGTTCGACGCTTGTAACCCTCCTCCTGAGGTACGATTGTGCTACGTAGTAGCTTAGTTTGTTGATTGCTTCTTTGCTATTTCTTTGCTTTTGTGCTGATTTTGTTGTCTGTATACAGGATTGGGCGGTGTCACCCTGTATGCCCCCTCTTCCTGAGGGGGTTATCCCTCGCGAGGACTTGGAAGAGGACAAGTCAGAATTGACCGTCCTATCCGATGTGGAAGAGGAAGCCCCCAAGTCGGGTAGTCCGGATACTCGCAAGCGTTCGCGCAACGAGGATTCCGATGCGTCGTCTCCTTCGACTCCGGAAGGTGCAGGCGTTGGTGCAGGGTCGCCAATCCCTGCCATTCCTGTGAGCACCGTGGTGCCATCTTCTCGCAAGAAGATGCGACTGCCAAAGGAGTCTTCGTCAGAGTCGGGGGAACCAACCTTTGACTTTGATAAATTTGATTGGTAAGTATTTGGTTTGTCCTTTCTGATTCTTCATTGGCTTTGCCTTGTGCTTGATGTTGGTTTTGTTTTTGTAGTCAAGAGGCGTTGTCATCTTCTGGCGACGTCCAATTTTTGAAAGAATCAGGAGTCGCAACCTCAAGGGCCAAGAAAGAGGTCGAGCATGCTCCTTCCCCTCCATTGGCGGCCCACTCCGGGCACAACTCTTCCAGTTCTCCGCATGAAGGGGAGCATCGAATGGTTTCCCGGATGACTGCACACCAATTGACTTCGGAGTCATTGGAGGATCATGTAAGTGTAGGATTTCTTCTTTTGATGTTGCAGTCGATGTTATCTATGCCATCTGCTGATCCCTTGTTGTGCGATAGCCCCTTGTGAAGGAAGCCGCTCACTTGGCGGAGCAAGTGGTTGTGATGGGTCGTCAGCATGCAATGCTGGAGACTCATCATCGCGTGGTCGAAAATAAGTGTTCTTCAGTTCCTCTTCTTCTCCTTTTTTATATTGTCGATTGATAGTCAATCCCTTTTGTTTTGTAGCTGAACATAACGCCCTCCTGCGCAACGCTGCCACCATGGAGAAAACACTCGCCGCGGCTATGAAGGGCCACGATGAGGCGATCGCGGCGCGTGACGAGGCTCAGAGGCATGAAGAGGATCTGCGTGCCTCCATCGCGGCCAGGGAGAAGTTGTTCGAAGAACAGCTTTTCTCGATTGCCAAAGCCCTCTTAGGTACTATGTTTGGATATCATCATCTTTCTCTGTTTGATTTTTGCTATTGGCGCTGATGCTTTGTCCATGTATGGGTTTGTGTACAGATGCTGATGATTTGAGCTTCGACTCTCAAGCCCTCCGTCGCGATGATGCCTTGGTGGGTGCACTTTCAGCAGTCGAGGACCGCAGCGCCGCCGTTCAGGATATGCTTTCCAAAGCCAAGGGCATGCTCAGTCGCCTTCAGGAGGAGTTGATGCCCAAGGCTGAGATAATCAAGAACATGAACGAGCTAGTGGAGTCTCTCGCTGGGGGTGTTCCTGCAAGCTTCAAGAACTCGCACCATGCGGCTGGCGCGTCAATGTCACTCGCCATGGTAGAGGCCCACGGAGTTGAGGTTGACCCTGTAGTGGTTTTGAAGGTGATGCCCATTAGCGCGGATGGCCAGCAGGTAGTCTTTGCTCCCTTTGCGACTGCCTGTGGCAAATATGGGCCGCAGCTGATTAGCACGGTTGCGAAGTACTCTGAGGAGATGCAGCGAGGCAAGAAGGTGGCAAAGGCTACGACATCAGGGGCTGGCGGAAAGTCAGTGGCATCTGACACTGCCACGGACTCGATGAAGCCCCCGAAGCCGTCGAAGTCGAAGAAGCCAATCGCTTCTCAGTAGTTTTGTAATAGTTGATTAGTTTATGCCTTTTGTCTAGAACATGCCTTTTGGCGGGTGTATCTGCTGATACTTTTTGCCATTCTTGAATGCACTCAAATCTTTTGTCTGTGTCTCAATTTGATCTTATTATTTGCTTGTTGCTTGGCTTGTGGTAGGGTACATCAAGTGATCCTTTGAGGGAACCTCAGGACTCGCCACCCCTTGATGAGACCTTGGCGCCGTCGCGCTCCAGGGTGGATGAGCTGTCGCTGCTTTCGTGACTGCGTGACCGCATGAAGCAGTTAGAGCGTGAATTGCCCGTGCTCCGTGGTAACGCGGATGTATGGAAGTCAAAGGCAGAGAAGGCCGCCGCCCGAGAATAGTATCTGCTTGGCGAGGTGACGCAGCTGGGCGACCAATTCAAGTGTTAGTTTGCTTGCTCTTATCTTTTCCTTGTAGTCATCTGTGATGGTGCGCTGTCCTTATGCTTCTGTTTGGGCTTCGTATAGTTGTCAGTGCGCGTCATCCGCAAGATGAGAAGGAGAGAATTGCCATTCGTATGCATGATCTGACCTAGGAGAAACTTCAAGAAAGTGGGTACTTCTGGGTAGATCATGATCGTCGATCTTATTGGGCGACCACGAGGATCGTGCATCGCCAGTGATGCACTTTCTGAAGAAGTCACAGTCATGCTTGAAGAACATTTGTCGGACGATGTTTCCGCTGGATGTTACTCCATCAAGCCTGCTGGCCCTCCTCGCCAAATTTCAATACCTGGCCGTGGTTCGCGAGTGTGTGAGGCAGCAGTTGGTGGCTGGTGCCAAGGCCGCTCTATCGCTGGTGCGACTGCATAGGCCTGACGTAGATGTTGCAGCAATTGCGGCTGGGCCACCTGCGCCACTAGCAGGTTCTGCCTGGAATATGGTGCCGCACTACCAGGCGGTGGATCGCCCAACAGAAGAGATCGTCGACTTCTTTGAGGAATAAACCAACATTCTCTTGTTGCAGTAGTAGCTTAGTTTGTATCCTGCACATAAGTGTACCCGTGTTGTAAAGTTTGTATAAATGTTGTCAAATATGTATAAAGAGCTTGTTAGCGTGTGAGTGCGTTGCACTATGCGACTCCTTTTCGTTAGCCTGGCCATGCGTTTATCTCAGTCCCTTGTCAACCTGTCAGATGCGTTGCAACTGGGTTGATGTTGTGTCAAGGGTTTCGATTCGATGTGCCAGCTACTCAGGATATCGCGTTTTAGTTCGTAGAACAGATGTGTGTAGGGTGGTGTAGCCCCTGGGTCGATAAGTTTTGGAAAAATAAAGGAAGACACAAAGTTTTGGGGCACTTAGCTTTATTTATTCATGAGACAGTACAAGGTACAATGTGTGGCTGAGTGCCCTATTTGCGATGCAAAAGTAAAAACGATTAAGGGTAGAAGCGTCGCAACTGTGCGACGTTCCAGGGGTTGGAGTATGCGACTCCAGTCTCTAGATCTTGAAGGCGATAGGCGCCACCTGGGATTACTTCTATAATCACGTATGGTCCTTCCTAGGGGGATTCGAGCTTGAGATGTCCTTGCTGCTTTAGTCGCAGGACTAGGTCGCCTTCGACGAAGGATCTGGGGCGTAGCCTCCTACTGTGGTAGTTGCGCAAGTTCTGCTGGTAGATTGTTGATCTTTCTGTGGAAATTTACCTTGCCTCGTCAAGGAGATCGATGGAGTCTTCGAGTGCAAGGGATGACTCCTGCTCGCTGTAAGCGACCACGCGTGGCGCCTTGTACCGTACCTCGGCGGGCAGCACCGCTTCGGCCCCGTGCACCATAAAGAACGAGGTGTAGCCTGTAGCACTGTTTGGGGTTGTGCGTAGGCTCTAGAGTACTGATTGCAGTTTGTCTGGCCAGCAGCCCGCGGCTTGTTCGAGTGGCCAGAGGAGTCGCTTCTTGATGCCGCCGCAGACGAGCCCGTTCGCCTTTTCAACCTTACTGTTGGTCTATGGATGTGCTACCGAGGCGTAGCTGATGTTGATTCCTAGATTCTCACAGAATTCTTGGAACTCCTTGGATGTGAAGTTCGTGCCATTGTTTGTGATGATGCTGTGTGTCACTCCAAAGCGGAAGACGATGGACTCGAAGAAGTTGACTGCGCTGTGCCCTGATTGATTGGTCACTGGCATGGCTTGTATCCACTTGGTGAACTTGTCGACTGCCACCAGGAGGTAGACATAACCTCCTTGCGAGGACTTGGGGAGCTTGCCGACCATGTCGAGTCCCCATTGCGTGAAGGGCCAGGCCAATGGGATTGGTCGGAGCTCCGCGCCAAGTGCGTGCGGCTTGTCCACGAATCGTTGACACGCGTTGCACTTCTGGACAATGTCTTTGGCGTCGCGCATGGCCGTAGGCCAGTAGAACCCAACTCGCAGAGCTTTGGCCACGAGGGCGCGACTGCCAGCGTGGTGTCTACAGGTTCCCTCATGGATGTAGAGGAGGACAGCTCTTCCATCAGCCGTGGAGATGCATCGCTGGAGTACCCCTGTGATGCTGCACTTGTATAGTTCGCCGTTGATAACAGCGAATGCCTTGGATCGCCGCGCGATGTGTCGTGCATCAGTCGGGTCATCCGGTACCCGTTTGCTAAGGAGGTACATGATGTACGGCTGAGTCCAGGATGACTCGATCATCATGACGCTCATTGGTCCTTCGAGTCCTGTATCTAGCTCCAGGTCGTCGAGTGCCATTGGCTCATTAGGTGGCGTAGCCCCCGAGTCCGTTGCTGCACTTGTTTTCTTCTCTCTTGCCTTTGGCCTGATGGAGCGCTCGCAGATGCGCTCGAGAAATACCCCAGGTGGTATGGGGGCGCAGGTAGAGCCTATGTTGGCGAGTGCGTCCGCCTCTTCATTGCTTTCGCGGCCTATGTGTCACAACTCGCAGCCGTCAAAGTCCCCCTCTAGTGTGTCGTAGAGATCACGGTAGGTGATCATGTTGTCGTTCAGTGCGTCGCACTCGTACATTGTTTGGTTGACGACCAACTTGGAGTCGCCGTAGATAATGAGCCTTTTGGCGCCGCAGGCTTTTGCCATCCGCATCCCGTGTAGCAAGGCCTCGTATTCGGCTTCGTTGTTGGAGGCCGTGAACTGCATTCGCAGGATGTACTTCAGCTTGTCCCCTTGAGGTGATGTTAGTATGACACCTGCACCTGCTCCGTCCTTCCGCTTGGACCCGTCGAAGTGCATTGTCCAGAGGTAGGACATATCTGGTTTGTCAGGGAGCTGGTTCTCCATCCAGTGCACGAGGAAGTCAAGAAGAACTTGCGACTTGATTGCGTCGTGCTTTTCGTATGTAATGTCTCGTGGAGACAATTCTATTCCCCAAAGCGCGACTCGTCCCATGGCGTCGGGGTTGTTGAGGATATGCCCCAACGGGGCATCGTTAACCACCATGATGGGGTGCTCCTGGAAGTAATGGCGTAGTCGCCGGGCGGTCATGAAGACGCCGTACGCCAGCTTCTGATAGTGCGGGTACCGCTGTTTTGTTGGCGTGAGAACCTCGCTGAGGTAGTAGACTAGGCGCTGTACCCCATGGACTTTGTTTTCCTCGACTCGTTCGACCACGAGCACTGTGTTGACCACCTGGTTGGTGGCGGAGATATATAGCAACAACGGTTCCCTTTCTCGTGGGGTCACTAGTACTGGCGAAGTGGATAGTAGGCGCTTGAGGTCTTCGAATGTTTCCTGTGCTTCGTTGGTCCACTCGAACTTTTCAGCTTTGTGGAGGAGTTGGTAGAAGGGCAGTGCCTTTTCACCCATCTGACTAATGAATCGACTGAGGGCCGCGATTCGCCCAGCTAGCTGCTGGACGCCCCTTATGTTCTTCGGCTTCTCCATGGCCAGTATGGCTTTTATTTTCTTCGGGTTTGCCTCGATTCCTCTGGCAGAGATGAGGTACCCGAGTAGTTGCCCAGATGGCACGCCAAAGGCGCATTTGTCCGGATTGAGCTTGATCCGGTAGCGGTCGAGGTCGGCAAAGGTTTCACGCAAATCCTCGATTAGAGAGGCTTCTTCCTTGGTCTTGATTACTATGTCGTCGACATAGACTTGAATGTTGCGACCAAGTTGTTCCTTGAGGCAAGCCTGCATGCACCGCTGGTAGGTGGCTCCCGCGTTTTTTAACCCGAAGGGCATTGTGTTGTAGCAGAACACATCGAAGGGCATTGTAAACGCTGTTTTTTCTTGATCTTCCTCCTTCATTCGGATCTGATTATAGCCTGAGTAGGCGTCAAGGAAGCAGAGGCGCTCGCATCCCGCGGTGGAGTCGATGATCTGGTCGATGCGCGGCAGCGGGAAGTGATCCTTTTGGCAGTGCTTATTCAGAGAGGTGAAGTCCACACACATCCGCAGGATATCCGTGTCTTTTTTTGGTACCGGCACCGTGTTGGCGACCCAAGTGCTTTCCTTGATCTCGCGTATGAATTTGGCATCGAGGAGTCTGTTGATCTCCATTCCGACTGCCTTCGCCCGTGGCTCAGATAACCGCCGGATTGTTTGCTTGACCGGCCTTGCGTCTGGGTTGACGTTGAGTGCGTGCTCGGCGAATTCCCTAGGAACTCCTTGAAGGAAATATGCCCTGAGAGGCAATAATAAAGTTGTTATTATGTATTCCTTGTATATGATAGATGTTTATTTTTCATGCTATAATTGTATTGATAGGAAACATCAATACATGTGTGTTTAATAAACAAAAGGGTTCCTAGTTATGCCTCTCTTATAGACTAGCTTGTTGATTAACAAGATGATCAAGGTTTCCTGATCATGGACTTTGGATGTTGTTAATAACAAGGTCACAACATTTGTGAAATGATGTGATGAACATTCATCCGAAGTATAGCATTACAATCAAGTCATTATGTTTATATTGCTATAACATCATACAAAGTAGTCTTAGTCCTTAGACCATGAGATCATGTTAATTACTAACACCGGAAGAGTATCTTGATAACATCAAACGTCACACCGTAACAAGGTGACCATAAAGGTGGGTTCAGTGCTATGAAGGTGTTATGTTGATGCTCATGGATCAAGAGTGGAATTTGTCAATCCCGATGACGGATAGATATACTCTGGGCCCTCTCGGTGATATCACATTAAGATAGCTTACAAGCAAGTGATGTGATCACTATCACGGGAACGAGAAAAGAGTGCATGTCGGTAACGAGATCAAACTAAGTATTTGGATACCGATGATCGAATCTCGGACATGTAATATATCGAGAGACAAAGGGATTTAGTTACAAGCGTTAAAGGTTCTCACGATCACAGGATTCATCGTTGAATATGCAGGAGTCAGTACGGATCTCCAGGTCCCGCTGCTGATTATTGAGCGGAGAAGGGTCTCGATCATGTCTGCATTATTCACGAACCGTAGGGTGGCACACTTAAGAGTTACCGGACACCATTTTGGAGCACATATGTTTCAGACGAAAGAATTGCAAAGCGCAAGAATTGTTTCAATAGAAACCGGAAATTGTTTTGGGTGAAATTGCAGAAGGTGGTTCTGCATGTGATATTGAAATATTGCAAGGGGCTATATGTGAATATTTGTTAATTAAAGTAATTAACAAAATTCTGATTAAATTTAATAAAAGAGTTTTATTAAATGAGAGAGCATTAAATTTGGAGAAACTTAATGCATTTAAAGTGGAGACTTTAAAATGGAATGTAAAGAGGCATTTTAATGTGGAGGAGTTACCACCACATGAATGGGGGAGGTGAGGAGTCACCCCCCATGCGCCGTCCATGGAGAGAGGGGGCACCCCCTCCTCCTATAAAAGGCCACCCACTCCCTCCTTCATCCTCACACCTCCTTGTGAAGGATCTCTCTCCCCCTCTAGAATTATTCCCCCATGGTCTCGGATTAGCGAGATACATGTTCCCGGTGGCATTTCATCTGGAAGGAGTTGCTGCTTCCGCTGGATCGCTGGAGCGAGGAGGTGGAGGTTGTCCAGTGGCTTCAACGTGTGTGTCGAAAAGTGCGGATCTTGTTGCTGAGTTGCGGCGCTCGGACTTCCTCACGATCTTGAGATCGGCAAGTGTACGACTACATCAACCACGAGTTCCTACTCGTTAACAAAGCTCGTTGTCTTCGAGGGTAAGTTCTCTATGGATGTATGTCCACCCGTTTGCTTTGTACCTAGTAGATAGATCTTGGCGTGTAGTTCACACCGTAGGAAATTTTTTGTTTTCTATGCTGTGGACCCAACATTTAGGAGCACATATGTTCCAGACAAAAGGTTTGCAAACCGCAGGAAATGTTTCGATAGAAACAGTAATTGTTTCGATAGAAACCGGAATTATTTCGGGTGAAATTGCAGAAAGTGGTTATGCATGTGATATTGAAATGTTGCAAGGGTTTTTATGTGAATGTTTGTTAATTAAAGTAATTAACAAAATTCTGACTAAAATAAATAAAAGAGTTTTATTAATTGAGAGTTGCATTTAATTTGGTGGAAATTAAATACATGTGATTGGGGTTTTGGGTGGAGGCCATGTTTATGTGAGTGGAGGTTCACCACATGAATGAAGGAGGGGAGGAGTCCCCCCTCATGCGCCGGCTATGGGAGGAGGGTCTCCTCCTCCTATATAAAGCCCCTCTCCTCTCACAAACCACACCTCCTCGTGAAGGATCTCTCTCCTCTAGATATCCCCATGGTCTCGGATTAGCGAGATACATGTTCCCGGTGGCCTGCGTGAAGGAGTTCTTGCTTCGCTAATTCGCTGGAGCGAGGAGGTGGAGGTTGTCTGGTGGCTTGAATGTGTGTGCGAGGACGGATGCGCTGCTGATTTGCGGCGCTCGGACTTCCACACGAGCTTGAGATCGGCAAGCATACGACTACATCAACCACGAGTTCCTACTCGTTAACAAAACTCGTTGTCTTCGAGGGTAAGTTCTCCATGGATGTATGTCCACCCGTTGCTCTGTATCTAGTAGATAGATCTTGGCGTATAGTTCTCATCGTAGGAAAATTTTTGTTTTCTATGTTGCGGACCCAACACTCCTGGCATGTCCGTAGGACACCAGATGAAAATTTCCCAGTGCTCACGGAGGAATTCGACGAGCACGAGTTCCTATGCGGGACTCAAGTTGTTGGCGATGAGGGCCGTTTTGGCGGGATCCGATGGGTGGACCTACACTTTCTTTGTGTGCACTGATGAGTCGAAAGATAGATCAGGCGAGCTTGGCCGGCTTAGGGGAGACAGACTGTTGTATGGCGACTCCTTTAGTCTTGCGAGTTCTTCCTACATGCCGAAGGACTGGGAAATTCTGTTGAATTCCCTGTCGCAACTGTCGAACCTCTCGAAGCTCCTGTTGACTGTGATGACGCCATTGGGACCTAGCATTTTCATCTGCAGGTAGGCATAATGTGGTACTGCCATGAACCTAGCGAACGCGACACGTCCGAGGATGCAGTGGTACTGCGAGGGCCAGTCGACGACCTCAAAGTGGATGCGCTCACGCCGAAAGTTTTTTGGCGTGCCAAAGATAACGTCGAGGTTGATTTTTCCCAGGGGTATACGCCTTTTCCTGGGACGATGCCGTGGAATGTTGTCTCCGAGGCCTCTAGGAAAGTCAGAGGGATCCTCATTGCTCGCAAGGTACTCGCGAATATAAGGTTGATGCCGCTTCCGCCATCCATGAAGACACGGCTCATGTCGAAGCCTCCGATTTGCGCCTCGAGTACGAGGGGATAATGGCCTGGACGAGGTACTTGAGGCGGGTGGTCGCGTTTGTCGAAGATGATGCATGACTCGCTTCCGCTGAGGTACTCAGTGGTAGATGGTGGCGAGTGTGTGGCCAAGTTGACTTGGCGAGTGATGGCCTTCTACACCTGATTGGAGGGGCGTCCTTTTTGGATCATCATGGTACCCATGGCCCTTAGGTAGGGTTCGCCTCCCTGGTGTTGGTCCGGTGCAGCTGCGTTTGGGGGAATTCCAGGTGGTGGTGGCAGAGCGCCATGTGCCATGGCGCCTGGAGCGGCTCCGTAGCCTCTTTCGACTGCGTTGCGGTTGATCCGAGCTAATCCCTCATGTAGTTTGAGGAACTCGCGGCAGTCCTTGAGGAGGTGGCTGGACTTCTTCTTTCCATCTTGCTTGTCGATGTAGAAGTGCACTATACATGGCCTAGACAGTTTGTCTTCAATGGACGTTTCGAGTGCTTCATCACGATCGCGGCGTTGCCACACTTGCGTGGTCTTCCCGGAGTTGCGGTATCCACCGCTGTGGTATCCGCGGTTGCGGTTGTCGTCGCATCTGTTAGCGTAGCCAGCTGCGACCATGTTGACATCGTCGCGGTCATCGTAGATGCGCATACGGCGTTTGCCTTGGCGGTCGCGTCTGCGCTCGAGTTTTGCCTCCTCGTCAGAGTGAACACGATTTTTCACCAAATCTTCTCCATCAGCCCACCGATTCGTGATTTCCATCAGGTGGTCGATGGTCTTGGGCTTCGAGCGGTCCAACTCCTCCCTGAGCTCTATGCGGCGGACGCCGCCGTTGAATGCATCAATCGCGCGATCCTCCGAGATGTTCTTTGCGGAGTTCTTGATGATGGACCACCTTTGGATGTAGGAGCATAGCAATTCGCCCGATCTTTGCTGGCAGCATCTGAGCTCTTCGATTGATGCTGGCCGCTTGTACGTGCCTTTGAAGTTGCGCACGAAGCTGTAAACCAGCTCATCCCAACTGCGAATGGATCCGTGCGGGAGGTTGTTGAGCCATGCTCGGGCGCCCTGCGGTATGGCGTAAGCGTTGCATGTGCATTTCGCCGCCGTGGAGTCTGACGGAGGAGATGTGATCCTCTAGCCAGATCTTTGGGTCCTGTAGACCGTCAAACTTCGGGGTTCTCCGATGGGAGTTTGAACCCCTTGGGCATTCGCTTTTGCCTTATGGATCTGCTGAAGCATTTGGCGCCGCAGAGCTCCACATCTTCCTCTTCCGAGTCAGTCGACCGAGCGTGCCGTGCCCTTGATTTGTCGATCTTGCGCTGCGTGATGTCATTACACGCGTCGTAGTCATGGTCGTGTCGCCGTGAGCGGCGGCGTCGAGACAGGTCGTGACTGTCATCACCGGATGAGGGCGAGGAGTAGCGCTTTGCTAGCGCTTTGCCTTTCTTCGGCTCCGGTGTTGACTCCTTGTCGAGGGCGGCCTCGATTAGCCCCAAGCCCGTGATCGTAGATCGGTGCATGGTGGCTCGGGGATCTCCAGCTGGCAGCTGGTTATTGAGGAGATACATGGTGGCCGCTGTCACTGCAGCTTGCGGCGTCTTTGGGACCACATTGCCCCACGTATCGACTGTCATAGAGCTGAAGTCGAGGACCTTTGCAGCTTCTATGCGTTCTTGCTCAGTGAGATGGGCCATCCGAGATTGCCTCTTTTTGGCGATGTACTCGTTGCCTTTTGAGGAGGATCCTCCGTGGGAGGAGAGCCCAGCACGATGAAGACTTGACTCATCTGCTGCCCTTTTGCGTGCTTCTAGTTGCGCGATTGTTTGCGCTTGGCGCTTGAATTCTTCCTTCAGGATCTAGTGGTAGCCCATCAGAAGTTCTTGCGAGGAGCCGGGAGGTAAAGGGTTGCCCCGAAGGGCCTCACGGCAGCGAGCCCACTCAAGCTCGTTGAGCCTGACCACAACGCGTTCGCCGGTTTGCTCGTTTGTTATGGTTGGAGGTTCGACTGCTCCTCCATTGTTGACGGGGGTGCGATTGCCACTGTTGCCACCATTGCCGCCATTGCCGCCGTTTGGCGGGTTGGTTCCATTGTCGCGATTGCCCGTGTTGTCGCGGTTGGCGGAGGTGTCGCCTGCGTTGATGACGGCGCACATGAAGTGATTGGGGAAGCTGCTGCTCCCACAACTCTCAGATCCGGAACCGTAGGTTCCATCTTGATGCGATCGCTCGAGATCATAGTCGCGATCTGTCGCCGACCGTGTTTTCGGCGCAGGCGTTGAGCTCACTGAGGGTGACGATCGATGGAGGGAACCATGATGCTGGGGCAATCGATGGCACCATCGGCTGATCAGGTATGCGAAGCGTGCCCATCTGACCAACTTGGAAGCGGAAGCTCCCTATTGCCAGGTTGATCCCGTCGCCCACGGACTCAAAGCCGGGCGAGTGGCTGGCGTGTGGACGGTGAAGTCGAACATGCCGAGGAGCTGGTGAATCTCCGCTATTGCGGAGTTGTAGACCGCGGTTGATTGGGCCGAAGAAGCCGCAACATCAGCACTCCCACTTCCCACAGACGGCGCCAATTGACGAGGGTTTAACTCATCAATGCCCATTGTTATGGACTTGGGTTTTGGAGAAGGAGGGAGCGCTGGAGACATCTATCGGCTAGCAAACAAGCACACATGGGACTCGAACATTTACCCAGGTTCAGGCCTCGTAGAGGTTCCTACTCCTGCTTGTCTGCTCGTGGAATTATCAAAGGAATCGAGGATTACAATGGTGCGCAGATGCAATCTGGCAAGGGTTATGGAAACTAGGGTTGCGTGTGTCCTCCTCGCCGCCCCGTCCTAGCCTTTATATAGATAGGCTAGGTCTCGGGTAGCAGGTCGAGTCGGTTACAAGTTAGGGTTCTCCCCTTCAAACTTTCTATCTTTAGCTTCTTCTTGTTCTTCAAGCAATCGAGAGTTCGTAGGTTACTCGAGTCCTTCATTTGCGCCTTGGTGACACCGTGGGCCTTTACATTTTTAGGCCGTATATACCAAGCTCGAGTACCTGTAGGGTATATCCATGTCAGGAGGTCTCCAAGGCAATATAAAGGCTGCACGGAATATGTCTGGTATGGAACACTAAAGCATCGCGACACGGATAGCAATAGATCAACAGGAGGAAATAAAGACTATAAATGCAAAATAGGTAGAAAGGGGGAGATTGCTCGCCTGGAAAACACTGTCGAAGATTCGTTATCCGAAGGACTTGTCGATACTCGCATCAACTCATCGGCCTAATCCGCGGAGAATCAAAGCACTAAAAGAAACACCGGATGCACTATTTAATATTACGACAGAAGATCGGCATGATGCATATATGATGTATGACATGGCAAATATGCGATGCGACTAGGCAATATTAAGCGGTACCGGGGTCCCGACATTTAATTATATGGTTCAAGTTATTTAGTACCCCACAATTTAAATGTTGTTTACCAAGGCAAAACATGGCATTGGTTCGCTACACAAATTTAAATAGAGCCAATATAATACTAGAATAGCCCGCATATGGTCTCCATATTTAATTATGAGGTGAAACGACAAAGTATCCCCAAACAAATAAACATGTATGCAAGCATGACAATTTATATGCAACAAGTATATGTCATATATTATAAAAATAGGGGTCTCGGAAAGGGAATCACACTTTAGGGTATCGACGATCTTGGCTTCCGAGGATTCGACGGGTTCGGCCGCACCGGGATTGGTCTTCGGGGTCTCGATCATCGGATCCATGTTTCGAAGGTCTTGGCGTTCCGTGACGAAGGAGATCATGGACACTTGTCGATGACCTTGAGTTTCAAACTTTTCACACCCGTGCGTCTTTGGGTTCCACGTCGCCGTCGTTAAAACATATAGGAAGAAGACAACGTAGTACTTGAACATTAACCGGATGGATCAGAGATGATGATGATCTTGAGAGGTGACTATTGAAGACATGGACAAAGGGTCCGGAGGCAAAAATCTTACGAGAATTTTGTCAAATAGGTGACGGCGAGACATCAATGAACGGAGACCGAAACATTCGATGCTGTTGAATAGAAGGCGCAATAGCAACAGCAATACACGACCCACTGTGCTACTACTACACGGAAGAAGCGACGTGGTTGCTGCCTTGTTCGAGCTTCAGATCAAAGACACGGAGGCTGCTGCTACATCTTGGATGGGTCGGGTGCAGACACAAGGATGGGCGCCTCCCGCGTGTATAGTAGCAAGCTCAAGCGGCACAGGACAAGCGGCCAGGGGGATGCACGTGTGCGGCCGCAACAAGGAGAGACGAGGTCGCGGGGAGGAGGAGCTCGGGTGAAGCGGCCTGGCGTGGTGTTGAGGAGGCAAAGCGGACGAAGGCGGGGCCTCGGCGGCTGCAGATGAGAACCAGGGGTGGCACGGCAACGCTCACACGGGCGGAGGCTAGCGTGGTGCCGAGCGGCAATGGTGGGTGGCCCGAGGCGGAGGAGACGGGGCTGCATGCCGGCGACGGGGACCGCTCGGTGTGCTTGGAGGCAACCAGCAAGGTGGGCTCCAGCGAGGTCGGGCTCAAGGTGGTGGCGAGGCAGAGGGACGGCCGGTGAAGCTCGAGCGGCGGCCACCGGAACCCTTAGAAGAAGCCATGGCGGGTTGGTTCGGGGTCACGGCCACGGGAGGCGGAGAGACGGCCGCGGGCGGCTCCTGCTGCGGGGAGGAAGGCATAGCTGGGGAGGTCGATGACGGGGCCAGCAGGTTGGAGGAGACGTGCGAATGAGCGGCCAGCGACGGCGGCGTTGCGCCAGGGAGAGAGGCAGGCGAGTGGCATCGATCCGCGCGAGGAGAGAGGCGGCGGGGCCTCGGTGCGATGCGGGGAGGAGAGAGGCGAGAGGGAGCGAGAGAGGACGGGGCGCTGGGGATCACGTGCGGGCGACGCGCGGGTTGGGGTGGGGCCAGGCGGGAGCGGGTCAAGGGTTCCATGCGGGGCTGGGGATCCGATGCGAGGTGGTTAGCGTGTCGAGGCGTGTCAGTGTGAGTGGCCAGGGTGAGCACGGCCGGTCGCGCGCGTGGGTGTGTGCGCTGTGTCTAGTGTGGTAGCAGCTAGGTGACCCGACTGTGGGGTGGGGGTTAGGGCTTGGGTAGGTTTAGACTAGGTTTTGGGCAACGGGGTCGTAGGCTGCTGGCTTGCTGGGCTTTTGCCCCGGCAGGCTAGCGACCTCCCCCGATTCAAAAATATTTTATTTATCTGTTTTAATTTTAAAGACTTTTGTAAATAGTTTTTTAGACAAAGAGAAGATCCGGAAGAGACTGGGGTTTTGATTTGAAATAAAGACGGGAGATATCTAGAAAACAAAGATAGGCTTTTAGAAAATATTTTTAGGCAAACAATGCATGATGACATGACGATGCTCAAATGCAATGTGGCATGATGACATGAGCATGTGGTCATGATGATGCACAAAACAAAACAACGAGCGATTTTCTAGTAGTGGTTTTACCGGGGTGCTACATCGGATTTGCTTCCAGCGCTCCCTATGGGAGTAACCCATGATCCATAGTCGAATCGTAGACTCGAGTGGTTGGGTATGCTTTGAATGTTCCTGCACAAAAAAGAAAATCGTAGGGTGCACGACCAGCGCTCCCTATGGGAGTAGCCCCTGAGTGCTTGGTGGAGTCGAAGACTCGAGCAAGGACTAAAGTAGTCGAAGTCTTCTAGTGCTCATCTTGATGACATCAGTGCTGATGACGTGATGACCTCAGTTGCCCACGTGAGCGGCTTTGACGGGATGTGACGAGCGGTGGGTCCCACTTTCTGACTTTGATTTGACTGGGCGTGCGTAATCTTTCGTTTTAACTGCGTCTCCTCGATTTCCACGCGTAATGGAGATAGTGGGGGACGGTTCGTGTTTTGGCCTCTCCACGTGTCGACCACGATGTGCGCCACGCGTCCAGTAGGGTTTCTGCTGGCCTTTGGATGGCATCCGCAAGGGGCTTAAGTAGCAGCGCAACTGCGGTAATTTTCCCATCTACCCTTTCTCTGCTTGTGCTTCCATCGCCATTGCCGATGCTCCCTGCTTCCTAGAGCTCGTCCTTTTCGTGGGGTTGGACCAACTCCGCGTGTTCCCGAGCTACTTCCTCCGCTCGCACCGCCATCGCAATATGGGGAAAAAGAAGGGAGGCGCCGCCGTTGAGTCCGCCGCTGCCATTGCTGTGGCCAAGAAGAAGGGCGGCTCCACCACTATAGGCACCAGCACCTCCGGTGCCGGGAAGAAGAAGGTGGGTGCGGGTACTCGCGTCACCAATGGTGCGTGGCGCGTGTCCATCATCAAATCCTCTGAGCTCCGTCTCCTCCATCAAGATGGAATTCAGTCACCCGTGGCGGATGACTCGTGATTGCCAGGTGACAAGGTAACTCCTTGTCCTCCTGCTAGTTTCCGGGTGATGTTCCTAGCGTTCATCATCCACGGTCTTTCTCTGCCCCTGCATCCTTTCTTCAGGGGCCTCCTTTGCTTCTACGGGCTCCAGCTGCATCAGTTGTCCCCCAACTCTATCCTCCACATCGCCTGCTACATTACACTTTGCGAGTGTTGGCTTGGAATCGAGACACACTTTGGCCTCTTTAAGAGGATTTTCAAGCTGAAGCGCCAGTCGGCATCTGGTTCCGTAGTCTACGACGTAGGAGGCTGCGAGATCCATGTCGATTCCTCTGCCACATATTTCGATATCAAGCTCATGGCATCCATCCAAGAGTGGAGAGACAAGTGGTTCTACATCCGCGACTAGAAGGCCGGCGGAGAGCACTACGGACTCGCGCCCTTCGATCCCGCGACACCGTGCAGGAGGAGGCATTCTTGGAAGAACGTGGTGATGTCTGGCGTTTTCGAGGAGATGGAAGTGCTGTAAAAGCGCGTCTGCGACCTCGAGAGTCGCATGGGTAAATAAGAGGGAGGCGCCACCCTCATTCGCACATGGTTTGGCCGTCGCATCTAGCCTCTGCGTGCCAGAGTCCACCCCATGTTCCAATGGCCTAGTGCGGACAATGTTACTAGCGTATGTGCCGATGGCATTTCCGCGAGTGAAGTAGACAAGAGGTTGCGACTGGTGACAAAGTATACCTCCAAGGAGGTTTTCCCAAGCGAGCCAGTCGTGCCTCCCTTCGACGCCTCTAACCCTCCTTCTGAGGTATACTTGTGCTACGAAGTAGCTTTATTTGTCGATTGCTTCTGATTTCTTGACGTATACTGAATTGTTTTAGATGCGGATTGGAAGGTGTCTCCGTTTTGCGCCTCTTCCGAGGGGTTATTCCATCGGTAGATGAAGAGGACGAGTCGGAATCGACCGTCCCACTTGAAGAGGAGGAGGAAGCCCCCGAGTCCAGCGGTCCAGACACTCGCAAGCGTTCTCGCAGCAAGGATTCAGATGCTTCGTCTCCGTCGACTCCAAAGGGCCCATCCATTGGTGCAGAGGAGTCGATTCCCGTTGTTCCTGTAAGCTCCATGGCGCCATCTGCTCGCAAGAAGATGCGGCTGACGAAGGAGTCGTCGAAGTCGGAGGAGCAAACCTTCGACTTTGATAAATTTGACTGGTAAGTCTACAACTCTCATCTTGGTTCCTTTTGGAGTTGCATTTCCTGATGCTGACTTTTGTTTCGTAGTCAAGAGGCATCGTCATCTTCTGGCAACGTCCAATTTGTGAAGGAATCTAGAGTCGCGGACTCCAAGGCCAAGGAAGTGGCTGAACAATCTTCCTCTCCTCCATTGGCGGCCCACTCTGGGCACAACACATCGAGTTCTCCACACACCGGGGAGCACCAGATGGTTGCCCGGACGACTGCGCGGCAATCGTCAGAGGAGCATGTAAGTGTGATTTTGTTTTGCAGTCGAATTTGTGGTCCATGCTATCTGCTGATCTTTTATTTTTCTTCCGAGGCAGCTCATTGTGAAGGAAGCTGCTCGTTTGGCGGAGCAGGTACTTGCGAAGGGTCGTCAGCACGCAATGCTGGACAATCGCCATCGCGTCGTCGAAGGTTAGTATTTGCTTCTTCTTCTTTGTTCTTGTGAGATTTATACACTCGACTGATGGTCCATCTTATATTTTTGCAGCCGAGCATAACGAACTTCTTTGTGATGCTGCTTCTCTTGAAAAGACGCTTGCCGCGGCATTGAAGAGTCGCGACGAGGCAGTCGCTGCGCTGGATGAATCACGGAAACACGAAGAGGATTTGCGCACTTCCATCACTGCGGGGGAAAAGTTATTCGAAGAATAGCTCTTCTCGATTGCCAAGTCTCTTTCAGGTATTCTTTCGTCTGCATTTTGATTGTTTCTTTCTTCAATATCTTGTTATTGTGCTGACGCTTTGCTCTGTGTAGATGCTGGCGGTCTGAGCTTCAACGCCCAAGCACTTCATCGCGATGATGCTTTGGCAGGCACCATCGCGGCAGTCAAAGACCGCATCGCTTCCATTCAGGGGACGCTGACTAAGGCCAAGGTTATGCTCAGTCGCATCCGCGAGGAGTTGACGCCCAAGGCTGAGATGATTGAGAACTTGGAGGACCTGGTAGAGTCCCTCACTTGAGGTATCCCCGCGGACTTCAGGAAACCGCAGCGTGCGGTTGGCGCTTCCATGGCACTCGCAATGGTGCAAGCCCATGGCGTGGAGGTGGATCCTGATTCGGTCTCCAACGCGATGCCCGTCGGTGCAGATGGTCAACAGGTAGTTTTTGCTCCTTTTGCAACTGTTGTGGCAAGTACGGGCCGCAACTCATCAACATAGTCGCCAAGTATTCCGAGGAGCTGCAGCGAGCCAAGAAGGCGGCGAAGGCTGCGACGTCAGGTGCTGGCGGGAAGTCTGTGGCGTCTGAGACTGCCACGGACTCGATGAGGCCACCGAAGCCGAAGTCCAAGTCGAAGAAGCAAGCTGCTCCTCAGTAGTTGTATTGTAATAGTTAATAGTCTGACTCCTTTTGTTGAAAACATGCCATTGGCCGAGTGTCTCTGTTAATACTTCTGTCATGTTTGAATGCGCTTGAGCTTTTTGTCCATGTATTGCTTGGTCCCTTATTCACTCTTACTTGGCTTGTGATAGGGTATGTCGAGTGGTCCTTCGGGTGATCCTCGGGACCCTCCATCCACTGATGAGACCTTGGCACAGTCGCGTTCAAGGGTGGATGAGTTGTCCCTTCTTTCGCGACTACGCGATCGCGTTAAGCAGCTGGAACGTGAGCTGCCCGTCCTGCGCGGTAATGCAGATGTGTGGAAGTCAAGGGCGGAGAAGGTACCGCCTGAGAGCAATATCTGTTGGAGGAGGTGACACAGTTGGGCGATCAGTTCAAGTGTTAGCTTCCTGCCCTCTTATATTTTCTTGTAGACAGTCGTGATAGTTCCTTGTCTTCATGTGTTGCCTTTTTTGCTTGGTGTAGTTGTCAGTGCTCGTCATCCGCAGGATGAGAAAGACAGGATCGCCATCCGAATGAACGACTTGACCCAGGAACAACTGCAGGTAAGTGGGTATTTTTTGGCGAACCATGATCGCGCGATTGCACTTGTGACCCTGCAGGATTGTACTTCTGGAGTACTCCATTTTCTGAAGAAGGCACAATCATGCATGAGGAATATCTATCAGACTATGTTTCCACTGGACGCCGCCCCTTCGAGCTTGTTGGCTCTCTTGGATAAGTTTTAGGATTTGAGTGCAATTCGCGAGTGCGTGCGGCAGCAGTTAGTGGCTGGTGCCAAGGCTGCTTTGTCGCTGGTGCGACTGCACATGCCTGATGTAGATGTTGTGGCTGTTGCTGCCGGGCCGCCGACTCCACCGGTAGGTTCGACCTGGAACATGGTTCCACACTATCAGGCGGTGGATCGTCCAGCAGAAGAAATTGTCGACTTCTTTGAGGAACAGACAAACGTTCTTCTGCTGCAGCAGTAGTTTAACCTGTGTCCTGCACATAATTATACCAGTGTTGTAAAGTTCGTATGTATATGCTAGATGTAATTGATTTATATTGATATGTAAAGAGCTTGCTAGCTTATCTGTTTTGCGAGTGTATTTGTACTCTGCAGTTCCTTTTCGTTAGACTGACTTATTTTATCTCAGCACCTTGCCAACTCGTCAAAAGGCTGCAAACTGGGTTGGTGTTGTATAAAGGGTTCGATTGTTGTTGTGTCAGCTACTCGGGATACTGCGTCTTGTTCGTAGAACGGGGGTGTAAAGGGTGGCATAGCCCCCGAGTGATAAATTTGCTAGAAAAATGAGGAAAATATAGAGTTTCGGGGCACTTAGCTTTATTTATTCGCAGAATCAGTACGAGGTACAATTTGTGGCTACGTAGCCTGGCTGAATAGCCTTATTTGTAATGAAAAGAAAGAGGAAAACAACTAGGGGTAGAAGCGTCACAGCTGAGCGACATTCTAGGGGTTGGAGTATGCGACTCCTGTCTTGAAATCTTTAAGGCGATAGGCGCCACCTGGGATTACTTATGTAATCACGTATGGTCCTTCCCAAGGGGACTCGAGCTTGAGGTGCCCTTGCTGCTTCAGTCGCAGGACCAGGTCTCCTTCGACAAAGGATCTGGGGCGTAGCCTTCTGCTGTGGTAGTTGCGCAGGTTCTGCTGGTAGATCATCGATCTTTCTGCTACGATGTCCCGTGCCTCATCAAGGAGATTGACGGAATCTTTGAGTGTGAGTGTGGACTCCTGCTCGCTGTACGCGACCACCCGTGGGGCTTTAAAGCATACTTCTGCGGGTAGTAATGCTTCAGCACGGTGCACCATAAGTAACAGGGTGTATCCCGTGGCGCTGTTTCGGGTTGTCCGCAGGCTCCAAAGTATGGATTGTAGCTCGTCTAGCCAACATCCGGCGGCTTGCTTGAGTGGCCGGAGGAGTCGCTTCTTGATTCCACCGCAGACGAGGCCGTTGGCCTTTTTGACTTGACTGTTGGTCTGTGGGTGAGCTACGGAGGCATAGCTTACGTTGATTCCCAAGTTCTCGCAGAAACCCTGGAACTCCTTAGAGTTGAAGTTCGTTCCACTGTCTGTGATGATGCTGTGGGACACTCCGAAGCGATAGACAATGGACTCGAAGAACTTGACGGCACTGGCTCCTGACTGGTTTGTCACCGGCATGGCCTCTATCCACTTGGTGAATTTGTCGACTGCAACCAGGAGGTAGACGTAGCTTCCTCGCGAGGACTTTGGGAGCTTGCCGACCATGTCGAGTCCCCATTGCGCAAAGGGCCAAGCCAAAGGTATTGGCCGGAGTTCCACGCCAGGTGCGTGCGGTTTGTCCGTGAATCGCTGACAAGCGTTGCATCTCTGGACGATGTCCTTGGCATTGCACATGGTCGTGGGCCCAGTAGAATCCAGCTCGTAGAGCTTTAACGACGAGGGCGCGACTGCCGTCATGGTGCCCACAAGTCCCTTCATGTATGTCGAGGAGGACGGCCCTTCTGTCCGCGTTGGAGACGCACCGTTGGAGTACTCCTGTGATGCTGCGCTTGTATAGTTCCCCGATAATGACGGCGAATGCCTTGGATCGCCGTGCAATGTGTCGCGCATCACTCGGGTTGTCCGACAGCCTCTTGCTGAGAAGATATGTGATGTAGGGTTGAGTCCAAGATGGCTCGATCATCATGACCCCCATTGGTCCCTCGAGTCCTGTGTCAAGCTCCAGGTCGTCGAGTGCCATTGGCTCATTGGGTGGCGTAGCCCCCGAGTCTGTTGTTGCGCTTGTTTTCTTCTCTGTGGCCTTTGGCTTGATGGAGCATTTGCAGATACGCTCGAGAAATACCCCAGGTGGTATGGGGGCGCAGGTGGAGCCAATATTGGCGAGTGCATCCGCCTCTTCATTGCTTTCACGGCCTACGTGCCGCAGTTCACAGCCGTCGAAGTCCCCTTCGAGTGTGTCGTAGAGGTCGCGGTAGGCGATCATGTTATCGTTCAACGCGTCACACTCGTGCATCGTTTGGTTCACCACCAGTTTGGAGTCCCCGTAGATGATAAGTCTGTTGGCACCGTAGGCTTTCGCCATCCGCATCCCGTGCAGCAGGGCCTCGTACTCAGCTTCATTGTTGGAGGCAGTAAACTGCATTCGCAGAATGTATTTCAACTTATCTCCTTGCGATGATGTAAGTATGACACCTGCGCCAGCTCCATCCTTTCGTTTGGACCCATCGAAGTGCATTGTCTAGAGATAGGACATATCTGGCTTTTCGGGGAGCTAGTTCTCCATCCAGTGTACGAGGAAATCAGAGAGGACTTGCGACTTGATCACGTCATGCTTCTCGTATGTAATGTCTCGTGGAGACAGATCGATTCCCCAAAGCGCGAGTCGTCCGGTGGCGTCGGGGTTGTTGAGAATATGCCCAAGCGGGCATCGTTGACCACCATGATTAGGTGCTCCTGGAAGTAGTGACGCAGTCGCCTGGCTGTCATGAAGATGCCATATGCCAGCTTCGGTCTATGAGGGACAAGCTGAATGCCATTATGCCATGTTTCCTTTATGTGAAACAAACAAACGTCTTGCAAAGCATTGTTATTCATGAATGTTTTGTCTGTGCCTTTTCATGTTCCAACATAGTTTCTTTGTCTTATTGCTAGAACTTTGTCTTTCATATTATGATTGAAGTACTATGATCCCAGCTTTGAATGTTTTACAAATACTTTGATCAAGTTTATGATGGTGCATGTCACCTCAAAAATTATTATTTCTTTTTATCACTTACCTACTCGAGGACGAGCAGGAGTTAAGCTTGGGGATATTGATACATTGCAAATGTATCTATAATTTTTGATGTTCCATGCTTGGTTTTATCTACTTTCTTATGTTTTGTCCACACTTTGGAGTACTTTTCATATGATTTCTTGGACTAACCTATTAACAAGAGCCACAATTACTGCCTGTTTTCTGCTATTTTTGGTTCCAGGAGGTCAGAAATGAATATTCTCGAATTGACGGACAAAAGCCAAAGTTATTATTTCAGGGGACATCTGGAGCTGAATCTGAGACGGAGAGGGTGGGGCACACCACCTGGCCACGCGACCAAACCTGGCCCGCGCCAGGGGGTGGTATGGCCGCCTCCAGCACCCCCTCGGCCTCTCCTTTCGCCTATATATTGCCTCTGATACAGAAACCCTAAGTACCCGTTCAAAAATCCACGAAAGAGTCTGTAACCTCCATCATCTCCATCCCTAGATCGGGAGGGATCTGAAGCTCTTCCCGGCACCCTGCAGGAGAGGGGAATTCACCCTAGAGGTCTTCTTCATCATCATGCAAGCCTCCGGTGTGATGCGTGAGTAGTTGATCTCTGGACTACGGGTCCATGTAGTAGCTAGATGGCTGGTTCTCCTCCTTTGTGCTTTCATGTCTAGATCTTGTGAGCTTTGTTCATGATCAAGATCATTTAATTTTAATTCTGCATGTTGTGTTTGCGGGGATCCGATGGATATTGAGATGCTATTTCAGATTGATTATTGATTCTATCATGTCTTTGTTATTTGTTATCTTGCATGCTTTCCGTTGTTAGTAGCCATCTTGGCCAAGTAGATGCTAGCAACTCCAAGAGTTAGTATTTATGCTCGATAGTGGGTTCATGCCTCTGGTAATCTAGGGAAGTGAGAGAAATCACTAAGGTACAAGATGTGCTGTTGCTACTAGGGAGAAAACAATCTGTTGCTTGCAGCTTAATACTGGAGGGGGTTCGGATGATAACCTGAAGGTGGATTATTAGTCATAGATGCAGTTGGATGGCGGTCTATGTATAATGTTGTAATGCCCAATCAAGTTCCAAAGGAGTCAAGATGATTAGTATATGCATGTATTGCTTTCTCGATGTTTGTCAATTGCCCCGCTGTAATTTGTTCACCCAGCTTGTCATCTATCTAAGGAGAGCCACCTCTAGTGAACTATGGACCCCGGTCCTTTCTTTTACATTCAATCTATAATCAACTGTTTACTGCTTTGTGTTTACTTTCTGCAAACTATTAATTCCTTCCATTCGATACGTTTAATCCTTTGTTTTCAGCAAAACCGGGGAGATTGACAACCTCATCGCAAGTTGGGTCAAAGTTCTGTGGTTGTGTTGTGCAGGTCTCCATGTTGCTACTAGCACCGGTAGTGCGCCCTGCCAAGGCTCAGCTAGCAACACCTTTGGGGTGTTTCCTTGCTCCTACTGGATTGATAACATTGGTTTCGTACTAAGGGAAAACTTGCTGCTGTGCTCATCATACCTTCCTCTTGGGGTTCCCCAACGAGCTCGATATATTTTGGGCCATCAGTCGCTGCCGCCGTCCATGAAGATGCGGCTCAGGTCGAAGCCCCCAATCTGCACCTTGATGACCCACAAGTATAGGGGGTGTATCACAGTATTTTCGATAAGAGTGTCGAACCCAACGAGGAGCAGAAGGTGCTGGCTAGTGGTATGGATCAGGAATTCTCTGCAAATACTTAGGAAATGGATTTTTAGGGGTTTTCAAGTAAACAAAGTACGAGTAAATAAAAGGCAGTAGGAATAAATGCAGCAAGTGGCCCAATCCTTTATGCAGCAAAGGATAAGCCGGTTGTATTTCTATAGATGACCAAACGTTCTCGAGGACACATGGGAAGACTGTCAAGTGCTTTCGCTTCATATAGTCGATTAATCTTCTTTAGCTTGCTAAGTGTTGTGTGGGTGAACCTATGCTAATGTACCGTCCCTTCCAAGACTTAATACATACTTGTGATTAAACCCCCTTACAAACATCAGTAAGTACGAGAAAGTAATTAAGGTAAAACCTAACCACAGCTTTAAACTCTAAGACCCTTACGTCCCTTGTGCAATGGTTTCCTAACGGGGGTTCAGGTTTACGTCACTCCAACCCTACGATTAGTAGCCAAATACACAATGCATTCTCCTAGGTCCATATAGGTGAAGTGTCATGTAGTCGACGTTCACATGACACCACTAGAAGAAGTACACCACAACTTAAATATCAAACTATTGAATCTTTCTCAACACAACTCCACTACTAACAACATGACTTCTCCCATGTCCTCAAGAACAAAACGAACTACTCACAAGACATCATATGGATCATGATCAGAGATGGAATAATGATGTATAACAATCTGAACATAAACAATAATTCAATGGTTCACTCAATAGCATCAACTACAAAGAGTAATCAACACCGGGAAAGTTTCCCCTATGAACTATGCAAGATTCAACGCAATTGTTACAGCAATATGGAGATGGTGATGAGGGTGCTGATGGTGATGATGGTGGTGATGATGATGATCCCGATGAAGTCCAGCTTGATGGTGGTGTTGATGGCGACGATCTCCCCTCTCTGGGAAGGAATTCCCCCGGTACAAATCTGTCTGCTGGAGAGATCTTTCTCTCTCGGTGTTTTCTGGCCCGCAGAGGCGGCGAAATCTTCCTCTGGTCGCTCCTCGAGTCTTAGGGTTTCGGGAGGAATATATACGCCAGAGGTGAGAGGCTGGAGTGGGCCAGGGTGGCCACACCACTCCCTGGCGCGGCCTGGGCTTGCCCGCTCCATGGGGTCGTGTGGGCCCCCTGTGGCCCACCTCCACACCATCTTCTGGCATCTTGAGTCTTCTGGAAAAATAGAATTTTCCGTATATTTTCCCGGATTTTCGGATCTTCGCGAATTTTGCCTCCAAACATCACCTTTTCCATCAGAATCCTGACTGCAGCGGTCCATGCTCCAAAAGTCATCAACCATGCAGAAACAGATGAAATAACATAAGTATCACCTCTCAATACGAAATATATCAATGAATAATAGTGAATTAAGACATAGAATAGTGATGCAAAATGGACGTATCACGCCTCGAGTACGAGGGGACAGTGGCATGGACGAGGGACTTGGCGCGGGTGGTCACGCCTGTCGAAGGTGATGCAGGAGTCGCTTCCACTGAGGTACTCAGTGGTGGAAGGTGGAGAGTTGATCGCCAAGTTGACTTGGCGAGTGATGGCCTTCTGCACTCGATTTGAGGGGCACCCCTTTTGGATCATACCCATGTTGCCCACGGGTCGTGGGTATGGTTTGCCACCGTGATTCTGGACAGGTGCGGCGACGGGTGGTGGTATTCCAGGTGGTGGTGGAGGAGCTCCGTGTGCCACGGCGCCTGGGGCGACTCCATAGCCCCTGTTGACTACATCGTGGTTCATCCGAGCCAGACTCTCGTGGAGCTTGAGAAACTCGCGGCAGTCTTTGAGAAGGTGGCTGGATTTTTTCTTGCTGTCGTGCTCGTCGATGTAGAAGTGCACATTGCATCGTCCGGACAGTTTGTCCTTGATGGTTGTTGCGGGTGCCTCCTCGCGAGTGCGGTGCTGCCACACCTGCGTGGTTTTCTCGGACTCGCGGTATCCGCCTCTACGATAGCCGTTGTTGCGGTTGTCGTCGCGTTTGTCGGTGTAGCCGGCTGCGACCATGTTGACGTCGTCATGGTCATCGTAGACGCGCATTTGTCGCTTGCCTCGACGGTCGCGTCTGCGCCCGAGGTTGTCGTCGTCATCGGAGTAGGTGCGATTTTTCACCGAATCCTCTCCATCGGCCCACCGATTCGCAATTTCCATCAGGTGGTCGATTGTCTTGGGCTTCGAGCGGCCCAACTCCTCCCTGAGCTCTATGCGACGAACACCACCGTTGAATGCGTCGATTGCACAGTCCTCCGAGATGTTTTCTGCAGAGTTCTTGATGCTGGACCACCTCTAGACGTACGAGCGTAGCGACTCGCCCGACCTTTGCTGGCAGCTCCTCAGCTCTTCGATTGATGCGGGCCTTTTGTAAGTGCCCTTGAAGTTGCGTACAAAGCTGTAAACGAGATCTTCCCAACTGCGAATGGATCCGCGCGGGAGGTTATTGAGCCATATGCGGGCGGCACCCTGTAGCTATAGCTGCAGGCATTGCATGGCCGTGCTTCGACTCCCGCCATGTAGCCTGACGGAGGAGATGTGGTCCTCCAACCAGATCTTTGGGTCTTGTAGGCCGTCGAATTTTGGATTCTCCGACGGGAGTTTGAACCCTTTAGGCATTCGCTTCTGCCTGATGGCTCTGCTGAAGCATCTGGCACCGCAGAGTTCAGTCTCGTCCTCTTCGGAGTCGGTCGAACGAGCGCGTCTTGCCCTTGATTTGTCGATTTTGCGCTTCGTGAGGTTGTTGCGCACATCATAATCGCGATCATGCCGCCGTGAGCGGCGACGTCGAGACTGATCGTGACTATCGTCACTGGATGAAGGTGAAAGAACATTTTATGTTTTCCTGTGTTTTGCGTGATACATAACAATACTGTGGAGATTATTCATGTGCACTAAGTGTGCAGGAAGCTTTGAGGGGGGCCGGATTATCCGCCCCACTAAGGGCCAGATAATCCGGCCTACCTCATTGCTCAAAGGATGCCAAGGCGCGTCGCTTAGAGTCTGGTCGGATTTTCTCCCGAAAAATCCGAACTGGGCGGTTTTTCTTCCCCAGGCCGGATAATCCGGCCCCCAGATTTTGAGCAAAGCATGCCAAGGCGCGTCGCTCAGAGTCCGGTCGGATTTTCTCCCAGAAAATCCGAACTGGGGTGGTTTTTCCTCCCCAGGCAGGATAATCCGGCCTTCTCATGGGGCGGATTAGCCCCCAGAAGATGATCAAGTGCAAGCTCTGCCTGACACTCAGAGAGGGAGCGGACTTTCTGCCGGATATTCCGAGTCTGGGGTGGAGTTTTCCCCAGGCCGGATAATTCGGCCCTCACTTGGGCCGGATAATCCGGCCCCCAAAGTCTCCAACGGCTGGTTTTGGAAGGGGGTATAACTACCCCTTCTTCCCCAACGTTCAGACTTCTTGATTCATTCGAAATTGTTCAGACATTGTGCAAGAGATCCCATTCTAGATCTCCCACTTCAAGCACCCGAAGGCTTCGATCTTTGGGGGAATTGAAGGAGGAGAGAATCGTCGTCGTCATCACGAATCAAGCGCATCAACTCCTCTCCATTCATTTGGAGAAATACCTGATCTAGTATTCTTGTCAATATCTAGATCTCGTTCGTTGTATTTGATAACTTTGTTCTTGTGGCAGCTTGTTGTCATTTCGGGAGCCTCCAAGTTGATTGTGGAGTTGTGCCCTGCTAGTTGTGTAAAGGCACCGGTACCCGCCTTGAAGGGTCCCTATAGTGGAAAGGTGGATCTGGCCTTTGGTGGCGGGATCCATCGGAGAACGGGGTGAGGCCTATTGTGGCGTGGTGGTCTTAGTACCGCCCACCCCTCCAACGCAGACGTACTTCCCTTAACAAGGAAGGAACTTCGGTCAAACAAATCCTGTGTCTCTACGTGCTTCACTATGGTTTACCCATTCATCTTCCACTTGCTCTTTACTCGCTAGTAGATAGGTTTACATATAGGGAAATTCCACCTAATAGTGTATCTAGAGAATTTACCCTTTATGCTAAGCCTAAAATTGAAAAAGCATTAAAATTTGAAGTAGCACCTATTCACCCCCCTCTAGGTGCCCATACGATCCATTTCAATTGGTATCAGAGCCCTGGCTCTTAATTCAGGCTTAACCGCCTAAGAGTAGTATGGGTGCCAAGGGTGATGGGAATGAGGCTGTGGATAAGGTCACAATGGATGACCTCAAGACGTTGGAAACAACCTTGTTGAAATCCTTTGAGGCCAAGATGGAGGAGATGAATCAAATGATTACTCGCCTCACATCATCCGTAGCCCCATCTCCATCCTCCTCTGAGGCAACCACACCATCATCTAAGGAAAAGGCTAACACCGGATCCAAGGATGATGATGCGGAAGGTGAAAAACTTAATGGTTCCACCTCCATGAAGGGAAGTGGTAAGTGAAGGAAATATGCCTTGAGAGGCAATAATAAAGTTGTTATTATGTATTCCTTGTATATGATAGATGTTTATTTTGCATGCTATAATTGTATTGATAGGAAACATTAATACATGTGTGTTTAATAAACAAAAAGGGTTCCTAGTCATGCCTCTCTTATAGACTAGCTTGTTGATTAACAGGATGATCAAGGTTTCCTGATCATGGACATTGGATGTTGTTAATAACAAGGTCACACCATTGGTGGAATGATGTGATGAACATTCATTCGAAGTATAGCATTACGATCAAGTCATTGTGTTTATATTGCTATAACATCATACGAAGTAATCTTTATCCTTAGACCATGAGATCATGTTAATTGCTAACACCGGAAGAGTATCTTGATAACATCAAACGTCACACCGTAACAGGGTGACTATAAAGATGGGTTCAAGCTTACGAAGGTGTTATGTTGAGTCTCATGGATCAAGAGTGGAATTTGTCAATCCAGATGATGGATAGATATACTCTGGGCCCTCTCGGTGATATCACATTAGGATAGCTTGCAAGCAAGTGATGTAATCACTAGAATGTTATATCACGGGAACGAGAAAAGAGTGCATGTCGGTAATGAGATCAAACTAGGTATGGAGATACCGATGATCGAATCTCGGACATGTAATATATCGAGAGACAAAGGGATTTAGTTACAAGCGTTAAAGGTTCTCCCGATCACGGAGTCATCGTTGAACGTGTAGGAGTCAAGACGGATCTCCGTGTCAGCTGCTGATTATTGATCGGAGAAGGGTCTCGATCATGTACGCATTATTCGCGAACCGTAGGGTGGCACACTTAAGAGTTACTGGGACACCATTTTGGAGCACATATGTTTGATTGAAAAAAGAATTGCAAAGCAGGAATTGTTTCAATAGAAACCGGAAATTGTTTCGGGTGAAATTGCAGAAGGTGGTTCTACATGTGATATTGAAATATTGCAAGGGGCTATATGTGAATGTTTGTTAATTAAAGTAATTAACAAAATTCTGAATAAATTTAATAAAAGAGTTTTATTAAATGAGAGAGCATTAAATTTGGAGAAACTTAATGCATTTAAAGTGGAGACTTTAAAAGGGAATGTGAAGAGGCATTTTAATGTGGAGGAGTTACCACCACATGAATGGGGGCGGTGAGGTCACCCCCATGCCGACCATGGAGAGAGGGGCACCCCTCCTATAAAAGGCCACCCATTCCTCCTTCATCCTCACACCTCCTTGTGAAGGATCTCTCTCCCCTCTAGAATTATTCCCCATGGTCTCGGATTAGCGAGATACATGTTCCAGTGGCATTTAAATGCGGAAGGAGTTCTGCTCACTGGATCGCTGGAGCGAGGAGGTGGAGGTTGTCCAGTGGCTTGAACGTGTGTGCGAGTGCGGATGCGCTGCTGAGTTGCGGCGCTCGGACTTCCACACGAGCTTGAGATCGGCAAGAGTACGACTACATCAACCACGAGTTCCTACTCGTTAACAAAGCTCGTTGTCTTCGAGGGTAAGTTCTCTATGGATGTATGTCCACCCGTTTGCTTTGTACCTAGTAAATATATCTTGGCGTGTAGTTCACACCGTAGGATTTTTTTTGTTTTCTATGTTGCGGGACCCAATAGTAAGGAGGAATATAGTGAGGTTCGTCACGTATATTCCCCTAACCCACCTATCCCTCATCCTCATATAAACAATAGGGGTGATCCACCCAAGCTCACTGTATCCTCTTTCAATCAATGGCAATTCTTAATGAAGTCTCATGTTTGCAGCTCCTCTATTGAACTTTGGAGGATTATTGAAGAGGTTCTTCATATTGGAGATCAAACCAACCTGGCAAGAAGAGAAGACGTGGACAGCCAATTGAATGCCACTGCTCTCCACATGATACAGCTCGGTGTGGGTCCCAAGGACATGCCCCACATTGAACATCTCAACACAGCTAAAGAAGCTTGGGATGCCCTCATTGATCTCTTTGTTGGGAATGAAAGCATGAGAAGGAATAGGTATGATGCCCTTAGTAATGAAGCTGAGGGATTCTACATTTTGGATGGTGAAAACCATGAAGACATGTACAGAAGACTCAAGGGCATCACAACAACATTTGGAAAGCATGGAGCCACTCACATTGATGATGCGTGGATAAAAGGAAATATGATGCGTGCCTTAATGCCTTTCGAGCCAACAGACTTGAAGATTCTGCAAGGTAGACATAACTACCATCGAATGACATCCAATGAGGTCATGCAAGAAATGCCGTCATTCAAAGTGGCGGCAAAGAATGCTGAAGATGCCCGTGCTCAGGCCATTGGAATGCAAAAGGGTGTCAATGTTGCTCTAAAAGCCAATGTTGTTGAGCAAGAGGAGGATGAAAGAGCATTTGATGGGGCCTCCATGGACTACCCCGATGAAGTCAAACGTGCTCATGGTGAGTACATGGCGTTTTATGCAAGGAACTTTTGGAAGGATCCTGCCAAGGCCAAGTCGGAACTCGAGCGCAAGAATGGGTCAAGTGGAAGAAGAGAAAGTGGTCCAAAACTGAGAACTTGCTACAACCGTGGAGATAGGTTGCACTTTGTTGCCGAGTGTCCGTATCAAAATAGAGAAGACAATGGTGGCAGGCTCATTCTTAAAGAAAAATCCAAAGCACTGATACATTGCAAATGTATCTATAATTTTTGATGTTCCATGCTTGGTTTTATCCACTTTCTTGTGTTTTGTTCCAACTTTGGAGTACTTTTCATATGATTTCTTGGACTAACCTATTAACAAGACCCACGATTGCGGTACCTGCTTTTCGCTGTTTTTGGTTCCGGAAAGTCAGAAAATGAATATTCTCGAATTGGACGGGACAAAAGTCAAAGTGCCTATTTTTCCTAAGGGATCAAGTGCGAATCTGAGAGAGAAGGGCCAGGGAGCCACCACACCACCTGGCCACGCGGCCAGGCCTGGCCCACACCAGGGGGTGGTGTGGCCGCTCCCGGCACCCCCTCGGCCTCTCCTTCCGCCTATATATTGCCCTCGGGACGAAAACCCTAAGTACCCGATCAAAAATCCACGAAAGAGTTTGTAGCCACCGTCATCTCCATCCCTAGATCGGGAGGGATCTGAAGCTCTTCTTGGCACCCTACCGGAGAGGGGAATTCACCCTGGAGGCCTTCTTCATCACCATGCAAGCCTCCGGTGTGATGCGTGAGTAGTTCATCCTTGGACTACGGATCCATGTAGTAGCTAGATGGTTGGTTTCTCCTCCTTTGTGCTTTCATGTTTAGATCTTGTGAGCTCCGTTCATGATCAAGATCATCTATTTGTAATTCATACATGTTGTGTTTGCGGGGATCCGATGGATATTGAGATGCTATTTCAGATTGATTATTGATTCTATCATGTCTTTGTTATTTGTGATCTTGCATGCTTTCCGTTGTTAGTAGTTATCTTGGCCAAGTAGATGCTAGCAACTCCAAGAGTTAGTATTTATGCCCGATAGTGGGTTCATGCCTCTGGTAATCTAGGGAAGTGACAAAAATATGTAAGTTACTAGATGTGCTGTTGCTACTAGGGAGAAAACAACAATCCTTTATTCATAGAACAATTGTATTGTTTACTTTACACGTAGTTCGTAAAGCAATAATCTGTTGCTTGTAACTTAATACTGGAGGGGGTTCAGATGATAACCTGAAGGTGGATTATTAGTCATAGATGCAGTTGGATGGCGGTCTTTGTATTATGTTGTAATGCCCAATCAAGTCTCAAAGGAGTCAAGATGATTAGTATATGCATGTATTGCTTTCTCGGTGTTTGTCAATTTCCCCGCTGTAATTTGTTTACCCAGCATGTTATCTATCTAAGGAGAGCCACCTCTAGTGAACTATGGATCCCGGTCCTTGTCTTTTACATACAATCTACAATCTTTTACTGCTTTGTGTTTACTTTCTGCAAACTATTAATTCTTTCCATTCGATACGTTTAATCCTTTGTTTTCCGCAAAACACGGTGAGATTGACAACCTCATCGCAAGTTGGGGACAAAGTTCTGTGGTTGTGTTGTGCAGGTCTCCATGTTGCTACTAGAACCGGTAGTGTGCCCTGCCAAAGCTCAGCTAGTAACACCTTTGGGGTATTCCTTGCTCCTACTGGTTCGATTAAACCTTGGTTTCAACTTGCTGCTCTGCTCATCATACCTTCCTCTTGGGGTTCCCAACGAGCTCTATATCAACCACGAGCCATCAACACTTTTCTGGGCGCCGTGCATTGAGCCATCAAGCACCTAAGAAGAAGCCATTTATTAAGAAGAATGGCCCCTACAAGAAGCAACCCAAGATCGTCTTAGTGGCACAAGAAGAATACTCCTCTGCAAGTGAAGATGAAGAGGATGAAGATAGTTCTCGTGAGGTGGCTGCTATAGCCACCACATCAACTCCATCATCTCTCTTCGATTCGCCAAACGGGAACGTCATCAACTACAACGCTACTTGCCTAATGGCAAGAGGGTCCGAGGTATCAAGTTCTAGCTCTTCATTTCCTAAGACTAACATAATTTTGGATATGGATGATCATGACAGTCTTAAAATGAAAGAAGAAGTTATTGCTTTGGACACCTTTTTCACTAACCTACAAGGTGAGCACAAACTCCATTGTGATGCTCTTATGAGTCAACTTGCTCAAGCCGAAGATCTTCTTGAAGAAAAGGGCAGAATCGAAAGAGAAGATGCCCTGGAGATAGCTTCTTTGAAGAATGCCTTGGAAGAAGAAGAGGAAGCTCGAGTATCTTTGGAAGAGAGACTCGAATCCATTGAGGAGTCACATGAAGAAGCTGTGGCTCAGCTCATCAAAGAACGTGACCATGCTCTTGCCAAGGTAAAGAAACTAAAGAAAGAAAAGATTGAATTTGGGGTTGTTCATGCTAGACTCTTAGAGAAGTTTGATAATCTTGAAAGTGCTCACAAGGCATTGAAGAGTGATCATTCTACTTTAAATGAGTCTCATGACCAGCTCCAAACTCAATTGAAGCGGTATGATGTGCCAAGTACCTCCACATCATCTTATGGAAAAGAAGATCTTGCAAGAGGTTCTCAACACAAAGATAGAGAGGTTATTGATGAGATACTGAGCAAGCAAAGGACAAACAATAGAAAAGAAGGTCTTGGTTACATTCCCAAGACAAAGAGCAAGAAAAATTATAAGAAGAAGAAGAGCAAGACTGCTCAACCAAAGACTAGCAACGTTACCAATGACAAGTCTAATCATAATGGTTTTGCAGGGGCTAACAATCCTAACTTTGAATTATATTGCGATTATTATGGTGATGTTTATGCTAGTTATGTAGGCTCTTATGATTGTTACATCCCTTGGTCTATTTGGGTCCCCAAGACCCTTGTCACTAACATGAGAGGACCCATTGAAAAATGGGTACCTAAAACCAAGAAGTAACTTTCTTGCAGGGTTATGCTTCCGGTGGTTCTAAATGGGTACTCTAGCGGATGCACGAGTCATATGACCAGAAGCAAGGAGATCATCACGAAGATGCGACCAAATCATGATCATATAACCGTCTCCTATGGTGACAAGTCAAAATCTGAGGTATTGGGTCTCGACAAAGTTGTGGTGGCTCATGATATCTCTCTCATGGACGTCATGCTTGTTGAGACCCTCGGGTACAACTTACTTTTAGTTCGCGCCCTTGGTAAGTTGGGTTTTGTAGTTTATATTGACGTTGATTTGGTGGTACTCTTGTGGAGCAAGTCTCTAAAAGTCGCTTTCATGGGATATGTCGAAAATGACCTGTACATGGTGGACTTTTCGGGGAAAACCACTACAGGCCCGATGTGTCTTTTCGGAAAGGCTGACGTGGGTTGGCTATGGCATCGCTGACTAGACCATGTTAATATGAGAACTTTGCAAAGTCTCCACAAGAGTGGCCACATCCTTGGACTAAAAGAAAATGTCTCCTTTGCCAAAGATCGTGTTGCAGGGCGTGTGTTGAAGGGAAAATGCATGACTCTCCTCATCGAAGGAAGACTATTATCTCGTCGAAAAGGATCTTAGAGCTCCTTCATGTGGACCTCTTCGGACCTCCATCTCATGCAAGCCTCGGTGGGAAGAAGTATTATCTAGTGATTGTTGATGATTACTCAAGATACACTTGGGTTTATTTCTTCAAGTTGAAGAGTGAAACTCAACAAACAGTCATCGACTTCGCCAACGAGGTTCAACGTCAACACAACGTCCCTATACTGGCTATAAGAAATGATAACGGCTCTGAGTTCAAGAACTACACCTTAAATGAGTTCCTAAGTGAAGAGGGGATAAGACATCAATATTCCGCTGTGTACACCCCTCAACAAAATGGTGTAGCCGAGAGGAAGAATCGGACTCTAATGGATATGGCAAGAACAATGCTAGCCGAATTCATGTCTCCATATAACTTCTGGGCTGAAGCAATCTCTACCGCTTGTCACTCATCCAACCGGTTATACCTTCGTAAGATCTTGGACAAGACTCCGTATGAAATACTTACCAGTAACAAGCCAAACATCTCATACTTTCGGGTATTCGGGTGTAAGTGTTTCTTTCTCATCAAGGGAGTTTGTTTATCTAAGTTTGAATCTAAGGCTCTAGAAGGTATTTTTGTTGGTTATGGTGATGAATCCCACACTTATAGAGTCTACAATAAGCTCTCCGGAACTGTTGTAGAATCTTGTAGTGTGGTGTTCAAAGAAAATGACGGTTCCCGTGCGGGGCAAGTTGATGTTTGTGATGCAGATGTTGAAATACCCCAAGATGCCATAAGAAGAATGGGCGTGGGATTTTTCCTCCCCATTGAGGAACCCCTTGTGGCGGATCGGGAAGGACAATGCTCTACTCATGAAGAGCACTCATCTACACATACTCAACATGTTCCAACCATGGGAGCAACATCTACACCATCTCCATCAACTGCTGAAGGTCAAGATGTTCCAGAAAGCTCCAGGCCGGATTATCCGGTGGACACCGGATTATCCGCCACCTACTCTAACGACCATATTGCTCTGCATCAAGATATCGATGCAAGCTCCAGGCCGGATTTTCCGGCCAGCCCCGGATTATCCGGCCCCTCGCCTGTTCAAGCAAGCCCCAAGCATCCTAATGAAGCTACTACAAGTACTCCTAGGCCGGATTATCCAGCCTCTCCATCAGCCAGATTATCCGGCCCTGACTCACCTGTTGTTCAGCAGCCTTATGTTACGGCTACTAACTCATCTCAAGGGCATGCTTCATCACCACCTACTGCTGTTATCCCAGTTTCTAATCAAGGTCGAGCAAATGATTCCAATGAAGATTCAAGTGATGAAACTACTCCACCAAGAGACAACAAACTTATTGAACTTCGTCGCAAGGCTCGGGCTGATCGGAACCTTGAGTTAAGGGGTCACACCCTCGACAAGGTTGTTGGTGTTCTTCGACGAAGGGTCTCTACAAGAAGGGAATTGGCCAGTTTTGGTGAGCATCAAGCTCACATCTCAATGGTGGAACCCAAGAAGGTCTTTGAAGCTCTTGAAGATCCAGACTGGGTTGTTGCTATGCATGAAGAATTGAATAATTTCGAGCGCAACAAAGTCTAGAAACTCGTGGAGAAACCCAAAGATTGCCACAATGTTATCGGCACCAAATGGATATTTAAAAACAAGCAAGATGAGAATGGCATTGTTGTGAGGAACAAGGCAAGACTTGTGGCACAAGGTTACTCTCAAGTTGAGGGCATTAACTTCGGCGAGACCTATGCTCCAGTGGCTCGCCTTGAGTCCATCTGTATCCTTCTTGCTTATGCTGCCCATAACAATTTTAAATTGCAACAAATGGACGTCAAGAGTGCTTTCCTTAATGGTCCTCTACATGAGTTGGTATATGTAAAGCAACCCCCGGGCTTTGAGGATCCTAACTTCCTGAACCATGTCTACAAACTCGATAAGGCACTCTATGGCCTTAAACAAGCCCCACGTGCGTGGTATGAGCACCTTAAAGAGCTTTTGCTAGACCGTGGCTTCGAAGTTGGGCAAATCGATCCCACTCTTTTTACTAAGAAGGTTAAGGGGGAGCTCTTCTCATGCCAACTATATGTAGACGATATCATCTTTGGTTCTACTAATAAATTCTTTTAATGATGAATTTTCAAAGCTTATGATTGACAGGTTTGAGATGTCTATAATGGGGGAATTACGGTTCTTTCTTGGATTCGAGATCAAGCTACTTAGAGAAGGAACATTCATCAATCAAGAAAAATACATCCAAGACATGCTCAAGAGATTCAAGATGACGGATCTTAATGGTGTCGCCACTCCGATGCAAACAAAATGTCATATTGAACTTAACCCACATGGTAAAGATGTGGACCAAAAGGTATACCGGTCCATGATCGTCTCTCTTCTTTACCTCTGCGCATCTAGACCCGATATTGTGTTGAGTGTGGGGGTGTGTGCAAGGTATCAAGCAGCTCCTAAAGAAATTCACTTAGTGGCGGTCAAGAGAATCTTTCGATATTTGGTTCATTCCCCTAACTTTGGTCTATGGTATCCCAAGGGCTCCAATTTCTCTCTATGTGGTTATACTGATTCAGATTGGGATGGTGATAAGGATGATCGGAAATCCACTTCTGGAGCTTGTCAATTCTTGGGAAGATCTCTTGTGTGTTGGTCTTCTAAAAAGCAGAATTGTATCTCTCTATCCACCACCGAAGTTGAATATGTTGCTGCTGCTAGTGCTTGCACTCAGTTATTGTGGATGAGGCAAACTTTAAAGGAATACAGTGTCAATTGTGACAAAGTGCGTCTTTTGTGTGATAATGAAAGTGCAATCAAAATTGCATACAATCCAGTACATCACACAAGGACAAAGCATATTGAGATTCGGAATCATTTTATTCGAGACCATGTTGCTCGAGGCGATATTGATCTATCTTTTGTGAGCACGAAGAACCAACTTGCAGACATTTTTACGAAGCCACTTGATGAAGCAAGATTCTGCTACTTGAGGAATGAGCTAAATATCATTGATTCCAGGAGTTTGTCTTGATTACCCATGCACTCACTCATACATCTCAGTCTTATTTGGTCTAGGTGTGGGCATGGATATAGGGGAGTGTGGTCCTAACTCATTGGGCTAACCCTCCCCCCATAATGCCAAAACCAAGATAAATCATTTCTCTTAATATAGTTTTGTGATATGTGAGCTTATTGATGAGTATTGGTCGTGAACCCAAGATATATCTTCGTGGTGTCACACTATACACTCCAACAAGGTGGCTTCGGCCACCGCCCTCTCCCTTGAGGAGAATTGGATCTTTTTGGTTGTTTTTGCTCTCTCATGTTCTTATGGGAATCACACTCAATCTTGGCTTTTATTTTATTTGGATCTTGCAATTTTGAGTGTCTAGTACCATCTCAGTTTGGTTCTCTTAATCCTAAGCCTTTCCCTACCCCTAAGCCATCTATTCTTGCACACAAGTCCCTTGTACACCTTGTGGGGGTGTTGTTTGGGGACGCGTGGGCCTGAATCTGTGTACAACAGAATTTCAGATTTGAGGCCGGATAATCCGGCCCAAGTATAGGCCGGATAATCCGGCCCAAGTGTAGGCCGGATAATCCAGCCCTGGCGGATTTCATCTTAAAGGGCAGGGATCAGGAGGAAGGGCCCATAACGAGCAACACTTCTCCCCCAACCCTCTCCTCCTCCTCAGCTGCCGCCTGCCGTCCCCCACCCTCCCCGGAGCCTCTCCGGCCACCGGATTTTCCGGGCCTCCCCGGAACTTCTTCTCCACGCCTCCGGGTACCTTCTCCTCCGCGTTCTTCCTCCAATGAGTGAGGGTAACTCCCTATCTCCCCATCTTTGGCTAGATGTGTTACTTGTTGGGTGGAACGTTGTCTAGAAGGATGTTATTTCGCATAGAAATCGTAGTCTTGCGGTTTCTAGACCCGATCTACTTTTTTGCATTCAATCTAGGTGAAATCGAAATTTTCTGCCAGAGCCGGATTATCCGCCCCTGGCCAGGCCGGATAATCCGGCCTGACAGATTCAACTCTGGGTCAGTTTCACCATGGAGTGTGCATTGAGTAGATTTGTCTTATGAACTTTTTGACTACTTTTTCCATGCTCTCTCCTGGACTTGTGTGTATGCTTATCCCCTTGCTATCACTCTTGTTCTCCTCAGAGGTGGTTTCAGTGTTCCCAAGACCTACAAGCGCCGCCCTCGCGGTAAATACTTCCGGGACGACGGACAAGGTAACTTAGTGGACGAGGTTGAGTTGAGGAGGAGAAAGAACGAAGAGAAGAGAATGGCCGAACAGGAAGGGCAAGGAGCCCAAGATCAACTACAAGGCTTTGGATGCAGTCACCTATTACTCCATTCGTCACCGTGATTTGTTTGCTGAGTTGCCTCGTGATGATGAGCTGGGGGATGCTCGTTTTTGGTGTGCTGAACAAAAAGGTATTTATGAAGATGTGTATGCCAGGCTGAACATTAGGCCTATGCACCCACTGGTTCTTGCCGAGGCTTTGGAGAAGGCCCACCTTGTGGATGCAATGTTTGTGGCTAAGCGGATGGGGCTACACCATATCATGTCTCTCTAGTGCTCTTATGACTCTGAGGTGGTGAAGCAGTTCTTTTCCACTTTGGTTATTTATGGAGATGAGCGTCGCACTATGAAGTGGATGACTCATGACAGGCCTATGTCTGTGGATTTCCATGTGTTTGCTGAGGTTCTTAGGTACTCTTTCCGCAGCGGGGATAGAGCCAGTGGCCACCGCATTATCACCCAGCTGAAGCCCAACAAAGATGCAGCTCTCTCTCCTTGCACAGTGGACAATGGCATTGTGGGCACTCTGGCTGGTCTTGCTCCTATCTATGCTGCCTTAGTGGGCCTCTTCCGTGACTCCATCACTCCGAGTGGGGGCAACAATGATAGCATCCGTGGTCACCTTGTCCAACTCCTTCAATTTTCTCATGAGGTTGCCTTGTGCGAGGACGAGTCTGTGCAGTACAGGCTAGATGTCATGGACTTCATCTACCATGAATTGACTGATGCTATGTTCAACCGTCTGTCCATCCCCTATGCACCCTATATTATGATGCTCATAAGGCACATGCTCCCTTCTGAAGAGTTCAACATTCATTCTGTGCATAAGGCCAAGAAGATCTACACCAAGGTTCGGAAGACCTCTCACTCCTCCTCTGCTCCTGAGGGTCTCATGAGAGATGCTCGTAGGCCCCTAGTGCCTCCCGTTGCCCGTGAGATCAGGCAGTTGAACTGGTTCCAGCGGCACATCCTTTGCATGGGAGTGGACACGCGCAAGGGTCAGTACGAGGCATACAAGCAGCGCCATGAGTTGGCTCACTCCCAGCAGCTCATCCTTCACCATGTGTCCGGTGCTTCTGGTGACCCCCCGGCTCCTACACCTCCCACACCATATGCTCGGTGGAACTCTTCTTCCGGGTTGAACTATGGAGAGCTGGAGCGTCACTTGTTCCCCTCTACGGCCACTACTGATGACGAGGATGGTGACACCGAGGAGCTTGAAGATGAGGATGAGTACGAGAATGAAGACGAGGACAAGGATGAGGACTACGAGTGATTCCTTGGGGCGCTAGCATCGCTCCTCTTCCTTTTTGGTGTCTCGATGCCAAAGGGGGAGAAGTAGTTCTATTAGGATCTTCGAGGATTTGCATGGGTCAGGCATAAGCACTTGCATTTTTTTATTCGTCGTTTTATCGCTTATGCCCATTTAGCGTTGAACTTTAAATTTGTGATTTGTGGTTTGTTTGAGACTCTATGTCAGTGGTTGTCTGGATTTATCTCATGGATTATGCTTATGGATTCATCTATTCATATCCAATTATGCTGGAAATCTTGATCAAGGAAGGCGTGTATATTGGTTATCATGTTGTTAAGTGAGGCTATTTCAAGGATGCCTCTCTTCTACCTCGGTGGTATGATTATATTACTCATATGTCTATGGAATAGATTCACCTATTTGTGTGCATTTTTATTCAAATGCAAATTTCTAATACGCACACATTGAGGGGGAGTCTCTTCCATGTTTATTGTTGGTTGTCTTGTAATCCTTTCCTGCAAATCCTAGTATTGTCATCTAACACAAAAAAGGGGGAGCTTGAAAGAACATTTCATGTTTTCCTATGTTTTGCGTGTTAGATAACAATACTGTGGAGATTATTCATGTGTGCTAAGTGTGCAGGAAGCTTTGAGGAGGGCCGGATTATCCGCCCCACTAAGGGCCGGATAATCCGGCCTACCTCATTGCTCAAAGGATGCCAAGGCGCGTCGCTCAGAGTCTGGTCGGATTTTCTCCCGGAAAATCCGAACTGGGGCGGTTTTTCTTTCCCAGGCCGGATATTTCGGCTGTTGCATGGGACGGATAATCCGGCCCCCAGATTTTGAGCAAAGCATTCCAAGGCGCGTCGCTTAGAGTTTGGTCGGATTTTCTCCCGGAAAATCCGAACTGGGGCGGTTTTTCCTCCCCAGGCCGGATAATCTGGCCTTCTCATGGGGTCGGATAATCCGGCCCACAGAAGATGATCAAGTGCAAGCTCTACGCAACACTCAGAGAGGGGGCAGACTTTCTGCCGGATATTCCGAGTCTGGGGCGGAGTTTTCCCTAGGCCAGATAATCCGGCCCCCAAAGTCTCCAATGGCTGGTTTTGGAAGGGGGTATAAGTACCCCTTCTTCCCCAACGTTCAGACTTCTTGATTCATTTGAAATTGTTCAGACATTGTGCAAGAGCTCTCATTCTATATCTCCCACTTCAACCATCCGAAGGCTTCGATCTTTGGGGGAATTGAAGGAGGAGAGAATCGTCATCATCATCACGAATCAAGCGCATCAACTCCTCTCCATTCATTTAGAGAAATCCCTGATCTAGTATTCTTGTCAATATCTAGATCTCGTTCGTTGTATTTGATAACTTTGTTCTTGTGGCAGCTTGTTGTCATTTTAGGAGCCTCCAAGTTGATTGTGGAGTTGTGCCCCGCTAGTTGTGTAAAGGCGTCGGTACCCGCCTCGAAGGGTCCCTATAGTGAAAAGGTGGATCAGGACTTTGGTGGCGGGATCCATCGAAGAACAGGGTGAGGCCTATTGTGGCGTGGTGGTCTTAGTACCGCCCACCCCTCCAACGCAGACGTACTTCCCTTAACAAGGAAGGAACCGCAGTCAAACAAATCTTGTGTCTCCGCGTGCTTCACTACGGTTTACCCGTTCATCTTCCACTCTCTCTTTACTCGCTAGTAGATAGGTTTACATATAGGGAAATTCCACCTAATAGTGTATCTAGAGAATTTACCCTTTGTGCTAAGCCTAAAATTGAAAAGGCATTAAAATTTGAAGTAGCACCTATTCACCCCCCCTTTAGGTGCCCATACACTACAACAAGAACCCCCATATAGCAATATATACTTTGCAACGGCTTAAACATTCGTTGCAAAAAAATCATAGATATAGATGTATGCGTTGCAAGTCACATCTGTTGTCAATTATCCAGATTGCAATGTTTACTACAGTAGTAAAAGGAAAAAAACCCAGCCCACTAAGCAGTAAGCACGACTCCTCTTTAACCCCACCAGACACACACGCATCATGCAGTTCCTCGCCTCCCTAAACCTAGCCGCCTCCACACGGGCGCCTGACGGCCGTCCGCCATCACCCCTGCCTCATCGGTGACCGGGCTCGCAAAGGACCACCCACCCACTTAATCTCTATGCACGCTCGCCGCCATATCCAGCGACGTCCGCGACCACATCGGGACCCCTCTATACACTTTTTTCTCTCCCATACGGGGCCGTTGCGGTGTGGTAGCAAGTGCGGGAGTTTGTGCTGCCAAATTCGATTATACTTCTTTATGTACTCTTCCAATTTCAAATTATTTGGTTTGGTCGCAGGTAGAATTCCTGACGCGGCTGTCTGTGAATGAATCTCCTGAAGGTTTCTCCGTCATGGCAAGCTCTCCCTGCCGCGGGTGACAAAGGCGCTACCGGTTCCTGCCACCTCTGCTCTTCCTGTGTCTGCTGGATTCCCATTCACAGATGTTAACTCTACCTAACCTTCTGTGCAATGATCCCTCCTCCACACTCTTCAAAGGTATGCTCTGCCCTTTAATCCTATTTTTTTGCATGCTGTTGCAAATTTCTTCTGATTCGGATGTGATGTAAGACGAGCTTTTTGTATCAACATGATTCGGATTTTGCTAGGCACAAGTGTGATATCTGGATTTGTTGATAAAATGGTTACAATCTATCAATCTAGCTCAGCGATTAAACCTTGAATGTTTGAATTCATATATGCATTTTCTGTTGTATGTTTTACCATAGTATAAGGAGATCTCCAGTTGAAACATTTTTACTTTGCCGTGAATCTGTCAATCTAATGTATTTAAAATGACTACCTAACTTTATTGTAAGCAGCGCTTACATTTTACAAGACCGGGATTAATATATGCATACAGAACATGAACTTGCAGGTTGATATATTCAACAAAATTGAGGTTGACAACTTAACGTAGTTGGCTCATGAGTTAACGTTATTTTGATTCCTTACTTGCTCTGCTCCTTCTTCTGCTTTCTTTGCTTCCTCTTCTACTTCTCTACGAGTTTGTATAGCAGACTAGCAACTTCTTTTGCTCTCATATTTGGTAAGTATTGTTTGTTTTTATAAATACATATACTGTATTTCAAGCCGGTTTCTCATGTCATTTGGCAGAACAGAAAAAATATACAGAACAAATACTGATGCTAGTGGAGAACCACTCTTTGGATAATTCTCTCCGAAGGTTGCTGCAGGAACTTGCGTAAACTTCTTTATCATAGATGTGGCTCTCTAAATATTTTTTGGAAGGTGGTGTGCATGTTTCCATTTTCCTGGGATGTGCGAGGAATTGATGCACTTCTTATTTTATGATCGTGCAGTCCTAGAATCTAATATTGGTTGCTGATATGTTTTACGTTTATAATATACCCATCTGCTGTTCAATCCGGTAAGTTCACCTCCTCTGTCTCCTCTAACTGCTGTTCAACAAAAAAAATAGCCTTATGTGTTGTTTCTTCTATAATTACCGTGGTAAGTCTGAATTTTACATGTTAGTTTCGGAGTGAGTGTTGAACTTTGAGTAGTGTATATAGATAATTCACCACATTACAATTTATCCACTGTTTTTCTTTCTAAGATGCTCTCACTGGTTCATTACCTGTGCACATTAGTCAATTATACTTACATCACTTCTTATAAAGTTCTATAATATGTTCATACTAGAGTACCTTGACTCCTGTTTTGCAACAAGCAACTTGTTTTCCACTTTTGATTCATTACTATATGTTTATTTTACATAATTGTAGACTATAACTGCTACAGCCGACAATAGATAACAATCATGTATATGTTTTACTACCTAATAATATGAACGAACCAAATTATGTTTGTTCCAAATGATAAATTATTCATAAGTGGTTAATTCCTATGGTTCTTGAAATTTTGAAATTCTTGTAATAAACCATGATAGTTTTGGGCTAATGGATGGTCAATAATGCTCTGAGTTGTGGTCCTATATATAATCGTATTTATGTTCAATAAGCGGTTGAGGTCAGTAAGGAACTTATGATTTTTCCACTTCGATTCTAAATTTGGAACTTTATCTTTGCAGGACCGAAAGATCAGCAAGGAATACTATATTCGGATACCAGCTATGTCTACAATAGAAGGCGTGCATTTGAAGGGATATATATAGGATTAGTTAGAATATAATATTTAGAAGCAAGATTGTAAGCTGTGTATACTTGAGATATTTTTCATGTATCAGTTTGTGATTCCAATAATAAATATTTAATGGTTCTTCATGCATTCCATGCATTCATAATCTGTGATTTGTGTGTCCGTACATATCTTATAAGTATATATTCTCCCGCCGGCGAAAAAATATTACCATATGTGAAGCCATCGAGCCATACAATCTAGAAATTAATTGTTTTGTTAAAATAAAATTATTTAATCCATATGTGTTATGTACCAACGAATAGTTTTTGTTGCTTCACATCTGTTGCTACTTTGCAACGCTTTAACCACTGGTTACCAACAGAAATATATGTGTTGCATTGTATCCTTGCAACGCCCAAAAACGCAACACATAAATAATTTGTTGGTAATGGTGCTACCAAACGCTCATATGAGCACCTAGATACAGATTGATGCGTTGTTGTAGGAGGGGTCCTCTTGTAGTGATACGATCCATTTCAGAAGGTGAGGAATAGCATTTTGCCAGAGCTTTGCCCTTCGTCGGCTCCGGCGGTGGCTCTTTGTCGAGAGCGGCTCGACTAATCCCAAGCCCGTGATCGTAGATCGGTGCATGGCGGCTCGCGGATCTCCAGCTGGTGGCCGGTTGTTGAGGAGGTACATGGTGGCCGATGTCACCGCGGCTTGCGATGTCTTTGGGACCACGTTGCCCCGCGTGTCGACTGTCATAGAGCCGAAGTCGAGGACTTTCGCGGCTTCTATGCATTCTTTTTCGGTGAGATGGGCCATCCGAGATCATCTCTTGTTGGCCACGAACTCGTTGCCCTTGGAGGAGGATCCTCTGTGGGAGGAGAGCCTAGCTCGACGAAGACTCGACTCGTCCGCCGCCTTTTTACGCGCTTCGAGTTGCGCGATTGCATGTAGCTGGTGTCTGTACTCCTCCTTTAGTAGCCAATGGTAGCCCATCAGCATGTCCTGCGGCGTGCCGGGAGGTAGAGGATTGCCTTGCAGAGCTTCTTGGCAGCGGGCCCACTCGTTGTCGTTGAGTCTAATCACGACATGTTCACCAGTGTGCTCGTTCACCATGGTTGGAGGTTCGACTACCCCTCCATTATTAATGGGCGCGCCATTGCCACCGTTGGCGGGGCCGCCGTTGGGTGGTCCGCCATTAGGTATGCCGCCGTTGGGCGGATCGGTGCCAGATCCATTGCCACCATTTTCGCGATTGGCAACGGTGTCGCCAGCGTTGATGACAGCACACATGAAGTGGTTGGGAAAGCTGTTGCTTCCGCAACTTTTGGATCCAGAGCCATAGACTCCATCTTCCGTTGCTAGGTCACCTGGATCGGCTTCACGACTGCTGTTGCTGTCTGTGCTCCCAGCTGTTGCTGAGGTGTTGAGCTTGCTGAGGGTGCCGATTGGTGGCGGGAACCGCGACGCTGGAGCGGTCGCGGGTGCAGTTGGCTAGTCAGGCATGCGAAGCGTGCCCATCTGACCAACCTGGAAGTGGAAGCTCCCAATCGCCAGGCTGATTCCATCGCCGACGGTCTCGAAAGCCGGGCGAGTGGCTGGCGTGTGGATGGTGAAGTCGAACGCACCGAAAAGCTGGCGAATCTCCGCTGTTGCATAGTTGTAGATCGCGGTTGATGGGGCCGAAGAAGCCGCGACATCAACACTCCCAATTCCCACAGACGGCACCAATTGACGAGGGTTTAACTCATCAATGCCCATTGTTATGGACTTGGGTTTTGGAGGAGGAAGCGCTGGAGGCATCAGTCAGCTAGCAAACAAGCACACAAGGACGCAAGGTTTACCCAAGTTCAGGCCTCGTAGAGGTCCCTACTCCTGCTTGTCTGCTCTTGGAATTAATGAAGGAATCGAAGATTACAGGGGCACGCAGATGCAATCTGGCAAGAATTGTGGAAACTAGGGTTGCGTGTGTTCTCCTCGCAGCCCCCTCCTAGCCTTTATATAGATAGGCTAGGTCTCGAGTAGCAGGTCGAGTCGGTTACAGGTTAGGGTTTTCCCCTTAAACTTTCTATCTTTGGCTTCTTCTTGTCCTACAAGCAACCGAGAGTTCGTGGGCCACTCGAGTTCTCCATTTGGGCCTTGGCAACGCCATGGTCTTCCGTAGTATTCAGGCCGTGTATACCAAATTCGAGTACCTATAGGGTATACCCATGTCACCATGGTATCAGATTAGGGCTAAAAAAGATTGCAAAGCCTCCTGTAGACCGCCTGTCATCTAAATCACCAGCCCAGTCCGGATCAGAGAATGCATTTAGCAAAGTAGAGGAAGACTGTTCAAAAGTAATACCAACTGTACGTGTACCATGAATATACCTGAGGATCCATTTTATAGTTGTCCAATGAGCAGTGGTGGGAGCATGAAGAAATTGACACACCTTGTTGACTAAAAAAGACAAGTCAAGTCGCGTCAGTGTCAAGTACTAAAGAGCACCGACAACACTCCTGTAGCGTGTGCTATCCTCATCACCGAGTGGTGAACCATCATGAAGAGACAATGTGTCAGTATTTGATAAAGGTGTTGGACAGGATGTGCAGATAGTCATGCCAACACAAGAAAGAAGATCAGCTGCATATTTGTCCTGATTTAAGAGCAATCCATTTGCCTGTTTGTGAACTTCAAGACCTAAAAAATAGTGAAGGTTACCAAGATCCTTAAGAGCAAACTGATTGCTTAAGTTCTAAAGTAATGTTGTAATAGCAGAGTCTGAAGAGCTGGTCACAATAATGTCGTCAACATAAATAAGAAGAAACATCTGAATACCGAACCTGTTAAATAGGAACAAATAAGTATTTGCCTTAGAGGGAACAAAACCAAGAGTATGAAGCTTGGAACCAAGACGAGAATACCATGCTCTTGGTGCCTGTTTCAGTCCATAAAGAGCTTTATCGAGTTTCCAAATATAATTTGGCATAGCAGAAGACTCAAAACCAGGTGGTTGTTTCATATATACTTCCTCTTCCATAACGCCATATAAAAATGCGTTCTTGACATCTAGCTGCCGGAGGTTCCAACTTCGAGAAATAGAAATCGAAAGAACATGCCTGATTGTTGCAACTTTAACAACTGGACTGAAAGTATCCTCATAATCGAGTCCATACCTTTGTTTGAATCCTTTAGCGATAAGTCAAGCCTTATACCTCTTAACTGTGCCATCTGCATTTTTCTTGACACGATACACCCATTTGTAGTCAATAACATTCTTGTTAGAACTTGGTGGTACAAGTTAGCCATAAGTGCATCATGCTCTATTTTGTATCAGCAAATGCTTCTCGTAAATTTGCAGGTTCTCTTGTAGATGTTAATAATAACCAACGAGTTGTTCCATTAGTACGTATTTTTGGCTGTTTAATACCTTGTTGCAGACATGTCCTTGGTGGAGCAGGAGGTTCAGCCGCATCCTAAGCTGCAGCTGAACGTGGTGCAGAAGATCCCGAGTGGAGGCAATCAGCAGCAGCCGAGCTGCTATCGCCGTTGCCAGGTGAGGCAGTGTCGTCTAGCGCGCTGTCCCTGGGCGAGCTGTCCCTCGACGTCGCTGTCACGGGGCGACGCGGTGAAGATGTCTCTCATTCGCGCAGTCCGAACTTGGGACCATGGTTACGAGAGAGAGAGGGAGAGAGAAAATATCAATTGGAGGTCCTCCCAAAAGTGAGAAGACCTTTATTGATTATTGGGTGTATTTATCTGGCCAAATACCCCCACTATATATAGGGGAAGGGGAGGTACTACCTCCCTCAAAGTCCCGGGGTGGGACTAAAGGAGGAGGAGATGGGGGGAGGCGCCGCCGGCTAGACCCACCATGGGCCCCACGTGGGGAAGGCCCACTAGGGCCACCGGCCACTCCCCTTGGCCCCTCCTAGGGGTTCGGCCCCTCTTGGGCCCTTTCCCCTCCGGGAATTAGCCCATTAAGCCCTTGACCATTTAATTGATTTTCTCTTTTATTAAATAATTATGAATAAATGATTAAATCAATATTTAACATTCATTCATATATTATTCAACATCTATGGTTATGGAACACATCCACCTCCACTTCGGACATCCTCCGGACTTACCGAAACCCTTCTGGTTTTCTCTCTACTATTCTTTGGCGATTCTACCGATCCTATAAACCCTCTCTAAGCATCATCAAGCCCTTAAGAGTGATACCCCACGGTTCGGGAACACTCCAGACATGGTCGGGACACTCCCGCACCAATGGTCAACAGAGGGACCTGGATGGCCATGTGACCCCTGTGCGTTCCACGAAGATCTTTCGTCGTTTGAACCGGGACAGTCGTGTCATATTCCCTTTGTCTCTCGATACTTGCATTGCCTGAGATCTGATCAATGACATCACCATGTCATGTTCAATCTCGTTACCGAACAATGCTACTTGACTCATTCCGACAAGTGATATCCTTGTGATCAAATCACATGTTGCGCAGCTATTGGATATAACCTCTCCGAGTGGGCCCTTGAGTATCTTCCTGTCACATGGACGGACAAATCCCGCTCTTGACATATATTGCCTCTACTATTTCCTCTGAGTACCTGAACACACCTTTATAACCACTGTATTACCAAGTGGCGCTTGATGCTATCTAAGCACTCTCGGGAGACAATGATTGATAGAGCCTCACGGTCTAAGGAATAGTCTACGAGGATCCATTTCTAATCATCGTAACTTGAACTTCATGACTTGATCGGGTCACGATGTTTAGGTTGGGTATTGGTTCATCATCTCATTCTTAGAATGAGTTGACTCCATTTCCAACTGGCATAAATGCCACATGATCATTCGTTGACCAATGAACCAGTGACTATAGTTTCACTAGGAACCCCTGGTTGTTTGTATATCACACGTGTATTGATGTTTCCACTCAATACAGTTATAGCATGATATAAAACTTAATCATAAACTATATGAAATATGATAATAGTCCTTACTACTATTTGTCTCTAGGGCATATTTCCAACAGTCTCCCACTTGCACTAGAGTACAAATACACTAGCTACATTTGTTCTTAATCATTGGCACCATATATCCAGTACCTTGAACATGCTTGCTCATGGAAGAGGTTGAGTCTTGGGCCTGTACTTTACAGTCCCAAATCCTTTGCAACTTACTAATGTCACATTGATTGACATCAATACTTTATCATCACATGATAACATCTGTGTGTATGCATCATCGCTATGGCAGCAGAACGAGGCCAGATTCTAGGAGCCTACAATGACTTTAGATCAACCTCGAGGGCTTTCTCATGGGCACTATGCCCTAGGACACATCATTCTACGTTAAAAGCAAACTAGCCCCGCCATAACATTATACAAAACTTCAGATGGTACCCTTATCTATTATTATAAATGTATTCATAGAAACACTAGTGCACTCTATGCAATTTTTGATGTTTTATTCACCTTGCTTCCTACTTGACTCTAATTAGTATATACCGGAGTTTCCAACATATTCCCTTATAACATAACTCTTTATGCTTTAAGATATGTCATCCTTTATGGATTTGGAAAATATGTCTACAGTTCTCTATTAGACTCTACGGACAAACTTAACTCAATGTTTTGTGATTCAAACTTAATCACTTTCAGACGTTCCTTATTGGATTACATATTATGTTAAGTTATCATCATGGTTTTCTAAGATAGAACCTATGTCTTAACATAGTGGATGATGATCATCCTATTCTTTCTTTCAACCATTGATGTTAAACTCAATACTATTCCTAATTTGAGTTATCAAGGACCAATTCCTCAATTAACTTCTATTCTAAAACCCTTTTTAGAATCCCTTAAGGAATACTACATAATATCATAATGCACTTATTATCAACTTCTACACCACATAAATCATTATTTATTGGTACTTGCGCTTTTATTCTTAACATACTTAAGAATCACTCCTATAAGCTCCCACTCAAATATGTTTCTAACATATTTGGGTATGAGTCACTACTCTTACTCAAACTATGTTCCTACATATTTGAATTTGAGACTTATATTGCTCCCACTCAAAAATATGTCAATCACATATTGTTTTAGGAAGTCTTTCATAGCTCCCACTCAATTTCATGCAAATTGCATATCTACTCACTATTTTGAACAACTTCAAGATCCTTTGATCAAATATCAAACTTGGAGATTTTCTATGAGATACTAGTACTTTTACTAGTTTTAAATCCACTAGAAATTCAGCACATTTGAATCAAATTCATTTGAATTTGTCCAATACTTGACAAATTGTGCTTTTGTCATTCACCCCCTTTTCCACTATGGCTTTGCAGTCATTTGGGAAAATTCAAGTAACCCTTTTACTTGTGAGATTCAGCAACAAATTGCTTTCTAATCTCAAGTGAATATTGCTTCTAGATTTCTCATGATTTTAGTTTACCATTATTTCCTTAGTAGTTCATAGGTATGTCATATTCCAAGAATCATGACAAATGGTTCACAAATGTCTCATACAAGATATGGGTTACATTTTGAATCCTACTTCATGTAGTGAAAACACTAGTGGGAAAAACACAATGATCATTATCATTGATTCTTTCCTTTGTGAAGGGAATCGTTCAGGAACATTTTCCGTTGCGCTTCTCAACACTCTGATGGAGGGATTTGAATCCTCATCGTGTTTTACACTATCTTCCATTTGCTCCATAATCGAGAAATATCACTAAAAGTGAGCTTTCTCAAGAATGTACCAAAATCCAAGCAATACAAGTTCTGCTTCTCTTTTGGTTTCAGCTATGGATTCCGTATTCAAAGTTTCCAATGAATACTCTACAAGGACTTATTCGCTATTGTTTTGGTTATATCGAATAACCCCAAAACTTATACGATGATCCATACCAGATATGGAGCCGCTTTCACAAATCCAGATGGTTCACTATATATTCTAATTGAGTGTTAACTATTTCTAACTAATGGTCTCTACATCTACACTACAACGATTTATTTGGTGCCAGCTATTTACCCACTTTGATATCTAATATCACATTGTGATGCTTTGCATTTAGACGTTTCAAAACACTTTGCATTTCACAATTACTTTTATGCCATTCTTTATAAAGTCGAATTTCATTACTATTGATCAAATCATAGTAATTAGATTATATTTTATATTTATACCCTTTATTGATGAAACACTTTGATCAAATCAAATAGTTTCATGCTTATGTTTTGTAACATCCCAGCATTAGAGCTTAGAAACAAGCTGAGATAAGGTGTGTGCGCTGCATTCATGCATAGAAAATCTTGGGAATTTTTGCGCAAAAATAAAGAAGTCAGTGAGGGATCGAGATCTCTCTTGCTCTGATGGAAACATCCGGGCAAGTGTGATAGATTTCGACATGACATCCACTGTATCTTTGCTTTTGAGGGGTAGCTATTCAAATTTGAACATTCAAAAGTTATGTTTGAATTCAAATAGAATTTGAGATGAATTTGGAAAATAAATTGCAATAATAGAATAAAGTACACCTTATATTAATAGATATAATACATTACTCTTTATGATAAAGGTATCTCAAGACAAATGAAAGACTATATTAATAAATGAGAATACACGAAAATATAAGTACAAATAATAACAAGCCTTAAACTCCAAAAAGGGGAAAAATCAAACTTTATTATCTCAAACAAATAATAATACATTGTCTTTACACATACATAAAAGAATAAATAAATTACAAAAAGAGATTTACTTTATTACAACATATATGGAACAATACAATTAACAAATGAAATAGAAAAAAATAACTTTATACAAATATTACAATGCTTCTACAAATGTTTAAATGAAGAAGAAAGATTACAACAAAGAGTAAAAATAAAATCTAAAATCTTCCTTGTCCATTTCCTGACTCTTCTTTTCTTCTCCACCTTAATCCCTGTAACACAAAACAATACAAAAGACAAACAAAATAAAGGAGATTAGTGGGGGTTAGTGATACTCTCAGTTATAGCAGTGAGTTGCACTGCTTAATCACATCACTGAGTACTTAATTCAGGGTCTATGCTTAGCATATGTTCTTATCAGAGATCCGCCTCAGACAATCTGCATCACAGGCTGGGAAGGGGTAGATTAGCCCTTGGCATCATAAGAATAAAGGCCAAGCCAAGATAATATCAAAACAGGAGAAGCACATCCACAGCACCAAGTTTCCCACATGTGGGAACTTGCACCCAGTGGGGCCCAGTTGTAAGCAGCATACACATCCATGCAAATAGATGTGTTGTCAATACAACAACAGCCCAGCAAGCTCATAAAAGGAAGCACAGTCGTAGCAGCTTCAGCTAGCTACTTCACTCTCTGCACACAGCCAAGAAACCCTTTCAGAGCCATCCCAAGAACACTACTGATTCATTCCCAGATCTACATCAATCACACCATAGCCACCATGACTCCATAGCATAAATAGGCTAGTCTAGCAGATCAAGCTCATCAGAGAAATACAAGCTAGGATCACTGGGAGGAAAGGCACCAACAACAAAAAGATCAAGTACAATGACAAAGATAGTTGGTTGATCAAGCGCATCAACAGAAAGTTCTAGTAATTCACCCAGCATCAGGTTATTCTCTATTCCATGATCAACCATAATATTTGTTCTTACTTTATTTCACCATAAGAAACAAGGGGATCAAATAGGGTGTTGCAAATCAATATCTATTCAATTACCCTGCAACTAGAACATATCTAGGAGGATAGGTGGATTGTTTCTCTCAGAACTGCAAAGATTTCTATGCAAAATCGTCACAGAGAATTTAAAAGTCATCAAGTAATATCTATTCTTTAATGAAATCTTGCCTCAGCCTATGCATCATTGGCTGGGTCATAGTAGTAGGCCATGCTTATTAGGTCCACTACTGTGCACTCACCTCAAGGGGGCACCACAGCAGTAGATCTAATGACAGCAGAAGCCACCAAGTTATTTACCACAGCAGCAAGATCATCTATAAAGGAACAACTGGAGCAAGAACTTGGGCACACATTAAAACCACCAATAAGTATCCATATATGATCATGCAAGGGTATGATCAATCATGAGTAGTTAGGCAACAAGTAAAAACAAGTGGTTTTTACTTTAAGAAGGATCTTAGACTAGCATCATAGACCAAAGAGGATCTCGTCTTAACTAGATATCAATAAGTCACAGCTGCTAGTATACATGGCACATTCCCAGAAGGGTAGCACCTCTGTACCTAGCAGATTCATTTTTTGCTTGAGCACAAGCTCAAGTTCACTTCCTAAAACACACATAATCATCTTCCTCAAAGATTTTAGGAATCATTTATTCACTTTCATTAGAAAGAATAGCAAGGGTCAACACTGTCTAACACTAGGCTACAATATTGAGAACCTCAGCAATCAAGGGAATTAAATCATCTTCCTATAAGCATATAGGAATCATTCTTCTACAAGATCAATTCTATAATCATGACAGAGAATAGAATAAATATTATTCACCATGGTTCTACACAGTATCAAGATAGATTCCTTAGCAAAGCCAAAGATTACAGGGTACTTCACAGAAAAGTACCAAGTCAATTAACCAAGTAACATCAGTTTAGAATAGAGGCATCCCAACTCAAACCATAGTACTGAATTTACCACCAATACCAATAATAACCCGGGTATGTACACAATCCTAACCATGCATTTACATGGTGTTATCTGATAAAGAACATGGTAACAGAATATGATCAAACAGAGTTTAGCAATACACATCAGTAAGGTCATCTGCAAGAGTATTGCCCAGGAAACTGACCAAGAGGCTAAGTTAAACACCACTACAGGGGATGAACCCTAGAATTAGGGATAAACCCTAAATAGGGAAATCCATCGCAAGTAACTGCATGGCATGGAGTAGAGATAAGATAGATCATAGAGAGGAGATGAGAGCACTTACTTGAGTTCCTCATAAGATTATCAGAGAAGAAGTAGAGAGGAGGCCGGCGGCAGAGAGGTGGCGGCATGGGGAGCACCCCGAGGGGCGCTGCAACCCGCGCCTACACATAGCAGTGGCGACCATGGAGCAGCGCCACGAGCACCACAGCACCATCGAGGACAGCTCCAGAGCACGGTGGACCAAACCCTAGCCATGAGGTGGGGGTCACCGCGGCCAGCGGAGAGCACCAGCACCAGATCGAGCAGGACGGTGTCATGTGGTGTCATCGTCCACACTGTCTTGCACCACAGTGGCGGTCATGGTGGTCTAGGGCCGCCAGAATCGTAGCGGCGACATCCTCGCCAGGGCATCACTAGGGATAAGGTCGAGAGGGAGAGAGAGGAAAGTGACGGGGCCGATTGAGGCCGGTCTAGTGACCCTAGCTAGGTTTGACCCAACCCAGTCGACTGGATCGGGCCGGGCCAACCCAGTGGGCCGGATCGGGCCCGGCCAGCCTAGTGGGCCAGGCCAATGTTTAATAAGAAGGTTTGTTTAAAATTTCTAATTACAAATATACCCTAAAATTGTTTTAGCCCTAGAAAAATATAAAAAAATCCTAAAAATACATATAACATATTGGAATGATCACAAAAAGAATATCTACCTAAGAAAAATATAACATTGTTTGTTTGAGTAAAATAAAATACAGATAAATATTAACACCATTAAAACCTAAGTGAAATTTCACAAAATAAGGAAAATACCTAAAAAATGAATAAAAATCATTTTTGCACATAAAAATAAATCTACTATTATATAAAAATACTAACTTAATTTGTTTTCAATTAAATCTTGAAGCAAGTATTTAAAGATATATAACCCTTTATGGAATTTTATAAAAATCAGGATAACACTTAAAATTGAATAAAATTCACTTCTAAGATCTTAATTAAGTATGTTTCCCTATAAAAATACCAATTGTGTTATTCCAACACACTTTAAAGTTATTAAGGATTAAATTCTTATTTATTATGTAGTTCGTAAATTCTTTAAGAACATTCTTAAATAAGAAATAATCACAATTTCAATTAAAAACCCTAGATCTTGTACATTGAAATACTACTTCCAAAACCATAACTTAAGTCTATAATAATACTTAAAAATAAAACTATTAACATTTAGAAAACTCACTTAAACTAAAAGTGAATGATCCTATACCTTCAAACATGCTTGTTATAAGATTTAAAGTTTATTAATACTTTTAAACACATCACACCCTAGATCTAATTATGTTTTATAGTTAACTTTTGTCTGTTCCAAATTACGTCATAAGGCATCTCAAATCCAAACTTATCAAACAAACGCAAATGACATCGATCACATTCTACTAACCATAAAGATTGATTAAATCTTAACAAAGAAACCTTCTTTTCAAAAGTTATTCATTTTGACACTTCAAACAACAATCTCACAATAATTTCTGCAAATCTTATCAACCCAAAACATGGACTTTCATAATAGATACATAATATCAAATAACTCTAAGCATGTGTTGTTATATTTACTCTATATCATACATGTTAGTCTTAAGTTCCTTGTATAGGTATATTGGCTTATAAAGTAAACTTATAGACATATTAAATCTTAAAGAAATCACCTAGGTGTAACTCATTCACCATATTAGGGTATTACTTCGGGGTTTTCCAAACTGTATTACATTACTTATGCATAACTGCATCTTGCTTCTTTAAACATTAGTCCTTACCGGCAAATGATGATGTTTATAGAATTTGGATCTTGTATTGTCTTGAAGACCGTGAGTGCATAATCTTGCAATCACAAAAGGCAAGTTCACAACTTACTCATGTCCTTTGATTATTTTCTATCAAATGCTTGTAACTCAAATGTTGTCATCAGCTGCATTTCAAAAAGGTCAGAAAACACTATTTTCATAATAATTTGATTATGGATTATTTACCAAATGGTAATAATCTATTGATACAGTTCCAGTGGTAAAGGAACATAATATCTAGGACTTAACAACCAATGTCGCCAGTGATTATAGCGCCGTTATTACGCGTCAACCATAAGACTTAGAATGGGACGGGAAAGTTAGTTGTATCTTCTCCCTTTCGCATGGATGGATGACCTTATCGTGCGGCTGTTGATTTCTCTTGGAGTTCCAGAGAATCCAGCACATGGTTGGGACCCCTTAGTTCCCTTGATCTAGGTGTCTAGATTATCTATGCATCTCTAACTGGGTCTGAGTTCACCAGAGCTGATGGTGACCGCCAGACAGAGCTGCGTACGGAGTCTCCGAGAGGCTACCCAAAGAGTAACGGTGGTAGTTGTCTTGGGGGATCATGTCTCATGCGGGGTCGTGGAGAGGGCAGTACTGGCTTGGATCTTAGACTAGGCCCCATACCAAGGAAGTGTGGACAAGCTCCAGGCTTGGTTGTGTGATACATTGCAAATGTATCAATATTTTTTGATACTCCATGCTTGGTTTTATCTACTTTCTTGTGTTTTGTCCACATTTTGGAATACTTTTCATATGATTTCTTGGACTAACCTATTAACAAGAGCCATAGTGCCAGCTGCCTGTTTTCTGTTCTTTTTGGTTCCTGGAAAGTCAGAAAATGAATATTCTCGGAATTGGACGGGACAAAAGCCAAAGTGCCTATTTTTTCGGAAAACAACTGGAGCCAGAATACGAGACGAAGAAGGGCTGGGGGCCGGCCACACCACCTGCCAAGACGGCCAGGCGCCCGCCAGGTGGTCTGGCCGACCCTAGCACCCCCTCGGCCTCTCCTTCCGCCTATATATTTCCCTCGGGACCAAAACCCTAAGTACCCAATCAAAAAATCCATGAAAGAGTCTGTAGCCACCGTCATCTCCATCCCTAGATCGGGAGGGATCTGAAGCTCTTCCCGGTACCCTCCCGGAGAGGGGAATTCACCCTGGAGGCCTTCTTCATCATCATGCAATCCTCCGGTGTGATGCGTGAGTAGTTCATCTCTGGACTACGGGTCCATGTAGTAGCTAGATGGCTGGTTCTCCTCCTTTGTGCTTTCATGTCTAGATATTGTGAGCTCCATTCATGATCAAGATCATCTATTTGTAATTCTGCATGTTGTGTTTGCGGGGATCCGATGGATATTGAGATGCTATTTCAGATTGATTATTGATTCTATCATGTCTTTGTTATTTGTGATCTTGCATGCTTTCCATTGTTAGTAGCTATCTTGGCCAAGTAGATGCTAGCAACTCCAAGAGTTAGTATTTATGCTCGATAGTGGGTTCATGCCTCTAGTAATCTGGGGAAGTGACAGAAATCTCTAAGGTATTAGATGTGCTGTTGCTACTAGGGAGAAAAAAAAAATCCTTTGTTCATAGAACAATCATATTGTTTACTTTACACGCAATTTGTAAAGCAATACTCTGTTGCTCGCAACTTAATACTAGAGGAGGTTCGGATGATAACCTGAAGGTGGATTATTAGTCATAGATGCAGTTGGATGGCGGTCTATGTATAATGTTGTAATGCCCAATCAAGTTCCAAAGGAGTCAAGATGATTAGTATATACATGTACTGCTTTCTGGATGTTTGTCAATTGCTCCGTTGTAATTTGTTCACCCAGCATGTTATCTATCTTAAGGAGAGCCACCTCTAGTGAACTATGGATCCCGGTCCTTTCTTTTACATACAATCTACAAATTGTTTACTACTTTGTGTTTACTTTCTGCAAACTATTACTTCCTTCCATTTGATACATTTAATCCTTTGTTTTTAGCAAAACCGGTGAGATTGACAACCTCATCGCAAGCTGGGGGCAAAGTTCTGTGGTTGTGTTGTGCAGGTCTCCACGTTGCTACTAGCACCGGTAGTGCGCCCTGCCAAGGCTCAGCTAGTAACACCTTTGAGGTGTTTCCTTGCTCCTACTGGTTTGATTAAACCTTGGTTTCATAACTGAGGGAAACTTACTGCTGTGCTCATCATACCTTCCTCTTGGGGTTCCCCAACGAGATCCACATCAACACCGAGCCATCAAGTATTTTTCTGGCGCCATTTCCGGGGAGTCAAGGACATCTTCACAAGGGGAGTCCCTCATAACCAATCTCTTTACTTTGTTATTTTTGTTTTGCTTAGTTTACTTTTGCTTTGTTTGCTTGTTTTGTTATGAAAAACACAAAAAAATTAGTTTTACTAGTTTGCTTTCTTATTCAAAAACACAAAAAATGACTACTCTTGAAAACACTAAGTTGTCTGACTTCACTAGCACCAACAACAATGATTTTATGAGCACACCTACTGCTCCACCTATGCCTGAAGCTACTTTCTTTGAGATAAAACCTGCTTTACTCAATCATGTTATGAGAGAACAATTTTTTGGTATTGGTAATGAAGATGCCGCTGCCCATCTAAATAACTTTGTTGAACTCTATGAGATGCAAAAGCATAGGGATATAGATGGTGATATTATTAAGCTGAAATTGTTTCCTTTCTCTTTGAGAGGAAAAGCTAAAGAATGGTTGAATTACTTAACTAGGAATAGTATTGATTCTTGGACTAAATGCAAAGATGCTTTCATTGGAAAATACTATCCACCTGCTAAGATTATATCTATGAGAAGTGAAATAATGAAGTTTAAACAATCTGATAATGAACATGTTGCTCAAGCTTGGGAAAGAATGAAATCTTTGGTAAAGAATTGTCCCACTCATGGACTGACTGCTTGGATGATCATCCAAACCTTTTATGCAGGATTGAACTATTCTTCAAGGAACCTATTGGACTCTGCTGCTAGAGGTACCTTTATGACCATTACTTTGGGTGCTGCAGCAAAGCTTCTGGATAATATGATGGTTAACTACTCTGAATGGCATACTGAGAGAGATCCACAAGGTAAGAAGGTAAATTCTGTTGAGGAAACCTCCTCCTTGAGTGATAAGATTGATATTATTATGTCTATGCTTGTTAATGGGAAAGCCCATATTGATCCAAATAATGTTCCTTTAGCACCTTTGGTTGCTCAAGAAGAGCAAGTTGATGTGAACTTCATAAGAAATAACTATTTTGGCAACAATGCTTATGGTAATAACAATTATAGGCCTTACCCTCCTAGTAATACTTATGGTTATAATGGCAAACCTGGGTTACCTAGTGAAGGAAGAATTTTAGAAGTTGAAAGAGCCACTAAGAATTTCATGCAAATGCAATATGAGCAAAATCAACTATTCACTAAGACTATGGAGGAACAATCTACCATTTTGAAGAACATTAGCCATCAACTTGAGAGTCTAAATAGGGAAATTCTTAGTTTACAATTGAAACTTTCGAATGCTGAAAGGAATATATCATCTTTGTCTGAAGCTCAATCTTCATTGATTAATAAAATGGCTGCTAAACCTAAAACTAATGATAATCCCTTTGCAGCTACTAATGCTATACAAGTAAGAATTGATGAAAATCTTAGACTATTAGCTGAATTACATGCTAAGTGGGAGAGAGAAGATGAAATTGCTAGAAACATTAGTGTTTCTACTATCACTACCACTAGTGTTGAGGCTAGTAATAGTTCCACTAATTTAGATGAGAAATTTGATTTTGATCTTGATGGTTGCAATATCTCTGAAGTTATTAAGTTCCTACAAAATCTTGCTAAGAGTCCTAATGCTAGTGCTATGAACATGGCCTTTACAAAACACATTACTGATGCTCTCATAAAGATTAAAGAAGAGAAGATGAAACATAAAGCTTCTATTCCTATAAAACAAGAAGATGGTTGGGAACCCATCATTAATATCAAAGTGAATGACTTTGATTTTAAAGCTTTATGTGATCTTGATAGTAGTGTTTCTATTATGCCTAGAAGGATTTATGATATGCTTGATTTGCCTCCTCTTGAAGATTTTTATTTGAATGTCCCACTTGATGATAATGCTAAAAAGAAACTCATGGGGAGTATTAATGATGTTCTTATTATGGTTAACAATGCCTATGTCCCCGTTGATTTCTATGTTTTGGATGTTGGATGCAATGCTTCTTGTCCTATCACTTTGGGAAGACCTTTTCTTAGAACTGTTGGTGCCATTATTGATATGAAAGAAGGCACCATTAAATATCAACTCCCACTCAAGAAAGGTATAGAACACTTCCCTAAGAAGAGAGAGAAGATTTATTTTTCCTCTCATATGAAAACAAAATTTGCTCTTAATGCTTCTTCATTTGAGAACACTTGATTCTTTTTGCTTCTTATGCCTAACTTAAAGGCGTTAAAGAAAAGTACTTACTGGGAGATAACCCAAAAGTTTTAGATGAGTCTTGGAAGTTATTAGTAACAACCGCTCCTTATCTTTTTTATTTGCTTTTTGTGCCAAGAGTAACCTCTAATGAGAGAGAAGTAATGATTGGAAAAGTTGTTGTCCCGAAACAGATTTATGTGCTTCACCGTAAAAATTCGTGTAAAAGCTCTGAACGTATTTTGGAGGCGTGAATTTTTGTGCTTCTGCCCCAGGTTTTTATCTACTTTCGTTAGTTCAACACTTTTTGATATGAGCAACAGAAGGTCTTCGAAAAATTTGGTTTCTATCTGCTGGTCTGTTTTCACAGATTTCTGCCATTATATGCATTTGCTTCTTGTTGGTTCCTTTTTGAGTTCTTTTGGGGAATTGAGCTTTTTGAGGGAAGTGATTCAGTAGCTAGTGTTATAATGGAAGTTTATTGATGTTATAACTGAACCTGAAGACCTATTATCTTGAGTGCACTAATGTTGCTAATAAAGATTGTGTGAAGTTTTGTATGAAGGAAAAATTTCAGGTGTATGGAAGGAATGAGTAATCAGATGAAGGTTGGACTAAAGCTCAAGCTTGGGGATGCCATGCGTGTCACCCCAAGAAATATCCAAGAAGTACAAGCTTCAAAGCTTGGGGATGCCCAAGGCATCCCCCTCTTCATCAATAAAAATCCCAGGTTTCTTCCAAACACTTCATTTTTATTGTTTCATGCACAGTTGTGTTGTTCTTGGAGCGTCTTCTTTTTTGTTTTCATTTTGGTTTTTCGTTTGCTTGGTTTGCTTAGTTTGCTGAATAAATTGGTTGTACCCCCTCTTTCATACATTGGTTTTCAAATAGTTTGGTTTGGTTTGGAAAAGAGTAGGAAAGTTCATGCTTAAGTGTTAAAGAGAGCTTGTTTTTGACTGTGGCCTATGCTTTGTCATGCCATGCTTGATATTGTTTTGGCTTATGATTAGTATTCTTTGTTGTAGCATGACTTGTTATAAACAATTGAGATTGCTTAATGTGCCTTGGATGAATCATGCGTTGTTTTAGCATATTAAAGCATAGTATAGTGGTATTCCCCTTTGATGCTTTATTTGGGTTGACTTGGCGCATGCTCACACCATGTTATGACTATCCCAAGTCACCATAGCCTTTATGATCCTTTAGTTTTCAACTTGTGGTATCACTTTATGCTTTTATCAATGATGTTTTGTCGCTCTGCATAATTATGGCCATTATTGCTCTCTTAGTTTGTCGCTCCCAGTCTTTTGCTAGCCTCCACAACCAAGTATGAGTTCCACTCATGGATCCAACTCCCTAAACCAAGTTATTCCAAAAAGTCCACCATACCTACCTATTAGCATATGCTATTCCAAGTATATTCATCCTTTTGTTTACCTTCCAAAATAAACTTGCTATGAGAAAACTAGTGATTAAAGCTCTCACGAACTTGATGGCACACTTTACTTTTTTGCATCTAATAAACTTGAACCATTGGGTCCTTCTTTGTTGCGTATATGCTTGCTCTTTATAAGTTGAAGTTAGCAGAACCATGTATCATGGGGAACGCTTTCAACATTGCACTTGTACTTTGTACCCCGTTGATATCATGTTCTTTTGCTTATGGATCCCGGCGGTGTGAAATAAAAGTGGAACTTGTAAGATCATGGAGTTTGTATGTGTGTTAGAGAAACGCCTGGGCCGCTAGCCTAAGCCATGCCTAATCATGGTGGAAACTTGCAGCATCACCATAATGAGCACTCTATGAAGCATCCTCAATAAAAACCTATGCAAATAGCAAATAAAAAGATCACTGATATGCTCATTGTCTGCTTGCCTTGTCATTTTGATTATGGGATAGCTCCTGTATCATGTGCAAGGGGTACCCCGTTGGTGGTTCTTTATGATACATATGTACTTACAATGACAAGAGCTTACTTGTGACTAAAGTTGAGTAGCATGAGGAACGGTCTTCGTAAGTAAGGGGCATGAGATTTCGGTTTATAACTTGTCAAGCATATCCTCTTAGTTGTGTCACTTTAACCTTAATCACCTTCAAGATGCTTATGATAGGGGCAATGAGAGCTGAAAGCTATAAGTACCATAATTTTTGGAAGCTCCTTATGAGACTTGAATCCCTGCTTCCTTCTATGAAGGCCTTTCTTCCACCATTATATTGAGTCTCCACCTTCTACATTTATGCACTTACTTTGAGAGCATAGTGGCCATTTGTTAGTTCTATGTGCATTGTCCCAAGACTAGTTGATTGATGCATAACTTGATATTGCTTGTTTTGAACTATTTGTATCTAGTCACTCTTATGAACTTTGAAGGTGTCCTATGCAATTATATTTGCTACTCTATGAGGGACAAGCTGAATGCTATTATGCTATGTTTTCTTTATGTGAAACAAACAAACATCTTGCAAAGCATTGTTATTCATGAATCTTTTGTTTGTGCCTTTTCATGTTGCATCATAGTTTCTTTGTCTTATTGCTAGAACCTTGTCTTTCATGTTATGATTGAAGTACTATGATCCCAGCTTTGAATGTTTTACAAGTACCCTGATCAAGTTTATGATGGTGCATGTCACCTCAAAAATTATTCTTTCTTTTTATCACTTACCTACTCGAGGACGAGCAGGGGTTAAGCTTGGGGATGTTGATACATTGCAAATGTATCTATAATTTTTGATGCTCCATGCTTGGTTTTATCTACTTTCTTGTGTTTTGTCCACACTTTGGAGTACTTTTCATATGATTTCTTAGACTAACCTATTAACAAGAGACCCAGCTACCATTGTTTTACATTGTTTTTGGTTCCAGGAAAGTCAGAAAATGAATATTCTCAGAATTGGACAGGACAAAAGCCAAAGTGCCTATTTTTCCGGAAGGGATCAAGTGCCAGAATACGAGACGAAGAAGGGCTGGGGCCGGCCACACCAGCCAGTGGGCCAGGCACAGCCCGCCAGGTGGTCCGGCCGACCCAGACCCTCGGCCTCTCCTTCCGCCTATATATTGCCCTCGGGACCAAAACCCTAAGTACCCGATCAAAAAATCCACGAAAGAGTCTGTAGCCGCCGTCATCTCCATCCCTAGATCGGGAGGCATCTGAAGCTCTTTACGGCACCCTACCAGAGAGGGGAATTCACCCTGGAGGCCTTCTTCATCATCATGCAAGCCTCCGGTGTGATGCGTCAGTAGTTCATCTCTGGACTACGGGTCCATGTAGTAGCTAGATGGCTAGTTCTCCTCCTTTGTGCTTTCATGTCTAGATATTGTGATCTCTGTTCATGATCAAGATCATCTATTTGTAATTATGCATGTTGTGTTTGCGGGGATCCGATGGATATTGAGATGCTATTTCAGATTGATTATTGATTCTATCATGTCTTTGTTATTTGTGATCTTGCATGTTTTTCGTTGTTAGTAGCTATCTTGCCCAAGTAGATGCTAGCAACTCCAAGAGTTAGTATTTATGCTCGATAGTGGGTTCATGCCTCTGGCAATCTAGGGAAGTGACAGAAATCTCTAAGGTACTAGATGTGCTGTTGCTACTAGGGAGAAAACAACAATCCTTTGTTCATAGAACAATCGTATTGTTTACTTTACATAATTCAGAATCAATAACTGCTGCTTGCAACTTATCTGGAGGGGTTTGGATGATAACCTGAAGGTGGATTATTAGTCATAGATGCAGTTGGATGGCGGTCTATGTATAATGTTGTAATGCCCAATCAAGTTCCAAAGGAGTCAAGATGATTAGTATATGCATGTATTGCTTTCTCGATGTTTGTCAATTGCCCCGCTGTAATTTGTTCACCCAGCATGTTATCTATCTTAAGGAGAGCCACCTCTAGTGAACTATGGATACCGGTCCTTTCTTTTACATACAATCTACAAATGTGTTTACTTTCTGCAAACTATTACTTCCTTCCATTCGATATGTTTAATCCCTTGTTTTCAGAAAAACCGGTGAGATTGACAACCTCATCGCAAGTTGGGGGCAAAGTTCTATGGTTGTGTGGTGCAGGTCTCCATGTTGCTACTAGCACCGGTAGTGCGCCCTGCCAAGGCTCAGCTAGCAACACCTTTGGGGTGTTTCCTTGCTCCTACTGGTTCGATTAAACCTTGGTTTCATAACTAAGGGAAACTTACTGCGGTGCTCATCATACCTTCCTCTTGGGGTTCCCCAACGAGGTCCACATCAACACCGAGCCATCATTGTGCAACAAAGCTAAGGTCTCTTATGGGAAAAGTGATGCACCTCTGCAGAGTGTAAGAATTGTGACATGTTACTCCCTGTTCCGGGAAGGAGCTACGAACGCGGCAGGAAGGGAACTCCATGAAGTTCTGGTTAACCTGTGAAGGCTGTCGGACATAGTTTTTAGAATAAAAGCAACCTTTGAAGAAATGTTTACGAAAACCTACATTACCTACGACCTATGGTCTGTGGCTGTAGAGATAGTGCATCATACACTCCTTTTTTGTGAACTTGCTGAGTACGCTCGTACTCAACCATACCTTCTTAACCCTTGCTAGGTTCTAAGCCGTTGAATACGACGTCAACATCAATGCCAGCTCAAGAAACCATCATCGACAACTCAAGTTCTTCAACAGAGTCAATGAAGTCCACATATACGTCAACCGAAGTGAAGATTAAGTTCTTAAGTAGATAGGAGTAAATTCTCTAGCCATAAATCCTACTTCTGTAGAGCATTGCAATAGCAGCAATGGCAAGCCAAATAGTTTATATGATAGTCTTAGTTACTAGATATTTCTGAGTTATTATTTCTGGTTCTTCTTTGTAAGAAGTTTCTTTCTCTCTCTTTAACCTAGAGCGTTCTCTGGATCTTTTGTAAAGAGTCGAGTTGTAATATATAGTCATGTCTTGGACCTGCTGTGTTTTTGTTGTACCACTCTGAGGGATGTAATACTAGTGAATTGTGTTTCATTAGTGTTATGTCAATGACTATAGTGTACTACATCATGCAGTGGTATGCTGGGTCACCGCAGCTGGTATCAGAGCATATGCTTTGACCTTAGGATTAAAACCCTTTTAGGAAGATATGTAGGTTGGATAGTGACTATAGGAGCCATCTTATCTAAACCAAGACTTGTGATGGATATCCACTTGAGGATAGTATTGTCACACTTAAGTTGGATGTTCTCATCATCTTTCTTAAGGATTAGTTATCTATCTTCTCTAGATAATTGTCATTTTATAGTAGCTCTAAATAGGTATAACACCACTAAGATATTTTAAGTAAGTTAAAATATCAAAGAAGATTACGACCAAGATTAGGATATCATGTGGAGTTGTATGAGTGATGGAGTCTATATTTAGAATCCCTGTGAAGTAGCAGAATCTTACCACTAGTTGACACCATTATACCACTTAAGGTAGACCGTTAGAGTATGTCTAGATACAATTGGAAGTAAACCATGTGGCATTCACTTGAGAATTCCATGTGATGGAGTAGAATTTTGTTAAGAATCATTGATAATAAGCTAGAAAGAAGAGTTGTCATGGTGAGATTAGTTCTTCAATCATAATGACTAGGTAAACCTTAACAAGTTCATGGTGAAATTAGCTCCGAGACCATGATAAGTCTGTAATTAGGACAAGTACTTAGGAAATAATCTTGCAGTAATAGTAAGGAAAGAACAGTGTAGGTCTATGATAGAAGTCATAGATGTTATAATATTATGATAATTGTTGGATTAATGTAGTAACTACAATTTTGTTAGTAGCTTTGAGAGATCATGTGAGGATAGTTTACGATAGAATGGAAGTTTGGTGATCTTTAGTAGTCCCGAAAGAAAGGTAAGTGGTTAGTCAAAACCAAAGTGAGACCACTTTGCTCAAGATTATCCAGTTGCCACTGAGCAAATTGGGTAAGTAATGAGACAAAGAGTAGTTTAACCCCTAAGTGCTAAGTATCACGAGGTAAACCTATACTAGGAAGTGTCATATACTACATAGCTAAGCCTGAATTCTAGAGGTATTATACTCAACTACTATATTCCAGGCTTAGAATGATGTGTGTTATATGTACCACATTTGGATTTCTGGTTTTATTTTGGATCTTCTTGATTGACTAGGTCTATGCATGAAGTGGAACTTTATGGGCATATGCATGCTGTTTCATGGAGTTCTTAGTTGATGTACAGGTCTAGTGGGGAAAATGGGTTCGCGTGAGGGAGAGGCGAATTATCACTCCGATGAAGGGAAGATGAAGGCTGATGAGATGATGCTAACCCAACAAAAGGAGGTTAGAGATCCAATTTCAAAGGATGTAGAAATTCAAATGCTGCAGTTAATTCCCAACAAAAGAGTTCTTCAGTATATGAAGGGTATGGAAGACGGGAGAAATGCTGAAATAGGGAGGAAGAATCAATTCTATCAGGAGACTTTAATTAAAATGCAAGAGAAGTGACCTGATGAATTATATCCACGGGTTAAACTAGTGAAGTTCTTACAAACCAAGCCTTGGAGTTTTTCCATCGTAGAAGAACCTTTGGAGGCGGAAAATTGGTTAATGGATACATCTCGGAAGCTTAAAAGTGTAGGATGTAAGGATGAAGAAAAGGTGCGATATGCAACTTATCTATTTACCGGAACTGCAGCCACATGTTGGGAGAAGTCAAGGTTCACAACACTGGGAGAAGGTGTTAGTACCTGGGTTGAGTTCAAAAAGAAGTTTCGTGAAGAATTTGTTCATCGGAACAATGGGAAAAGGAAGGAGGATGAAACCTTAGAAATGAAGAATCTTCCAGTTATGAAACATGTACGGGAGTTTAATCATTTATCCAAGTACATTAGAGCGGAAGTAAACATGGAGTCTAAACGACAAAGGAAGTTCATGAAGGGACTACAAGCAGTTATGAGGATGCAGCTTAGGATTGTGCGTACAAAGGAGTTTCAGGAATTATTGGATAGTGCACATATATCAGAAGGTGATGAGATTGTTGTACCTAAAGGAAGTAGGAAGAAAGTTCAAAAACAAACCACAACATGTCCGGATTCATATATGATGTACAACACAAAGAAGATATGTCGAAATTGTGGAATCAGGGGCCACGTTAGTAGGGACTGCCCAAACCCTAAGATATTATGTTACCAATTTGGAGAACCTAGACACATGATGATGAACTGCCTAAACCGACTGTTAACTCGTGGGTTGTCAATAGGAGGAATAGGACCAATAATGGGGCTACCATCTAGTCCAAACATTCATCCTACTTCAATGAAGAGAAAAGCAAAAGCATTTCTAGGAAAGTGTAACAAGTATGGAATTATAGGACACAAGAATCATGTTGTCCAGAACATAGGGAGAAATATGGAATACCCGTAGGAGCAAATTTAACATCCCCTGGATCATCTTCAAAGGAGGGTGTTATTGAAGAAGGTACATCTTCAGGAAAATGGAAGTCTGAGACCATGAGTCAAGTCAATCGTAAGGAAGCAAGTGGTAAGTCAATACATTATTAGTTGTATAAGATGCTTAGTACATGCATTTAAGGAATAAGGGAATTCGTATAAGGCAGTGACGAGTTCCGATGATCAAGTGGAAGACTTGCACGAAGAAGGAAGCTGAATATAAGTAGTATTAACACTATTTTGAAGGATGGATCAATCCCAACTCACTATGAGTTGGCAACAAAAAGGAATAGTAGTGTTGAAAAAGGTGTGGAGCAACATAAAGGAATGAACTTAAGTTCACTCAAAATAGGTGATGTTGCTAAGAAGCTAATGAAGTAGTTGTACCTAGTTCATGGAAGTATCATGAATAAGTGCAAAGAAGAAGTCTTGGAATAAAGGTGGTATTCAAGCTCTGACAACTCGGAGAGAATGCCAATAGTAAGTCAAGAACCTATAGGGTAATCCATATACCCAGGAGGATCTGCAGCTGGTATCAGAGCAGCTTAGCTAATGAGGTTATTTTTGTGTAATCTAAAGAGTATAAACTTGGCCTAAGTTAAGTTAGACCTAAGGAAGTATGAAATTAAAGATCATCTTTCGAGACGGTTTGTGAAATCGGGCTTACCAAAGCAAAGATGTTCAAAAGGTTAAAAGTAAGACAAATAGAATCGGAAGATTCATTACAGAGATCCACTATTATGTGGGTGTACCGTAAATTCTTTCGTGAGACCTTATATAGGTAAGATTTAAGCTAGACACTGACCAATACCTTAGCTAATGGGTATTACCCATGAAGTTAAAGCTCATCAAGGAAACCCCAAGGGGGAGAGAAGACAATAAACACTGAAGTGTTGTTGTCCTACTTTCTAACTAAAGATTGGAGAAGAAGTACGAATTTGTGGTTAGATCAAGCCTCATTCTCATAAGGTTATAAGAAGTCATCTGTATAAGAGTACTCTCTAGAGTATGTCCGGATGAAAGACCGAAGGAGATATAACTGCTTAACCCTAGTGAACTAGTTTAGAAGAAACGAATCGTAGGTTGTCCTTAAGAAGAAGGAGAGCCTACTAAAATAGTCCAGTGTAAAATAGAAGGAAAACTGGATTGGAATGGACAAAATGTGTCCACAACTAATCCTAAGTAAAAATTGAAAGACATAACTCAGAGGATTGTAGTAGTGGGAGTTAAGCTACATATTGGACGCGACAATTGGAGTTGCTCAGTATGAAAGAAAAAGATCTAGATAAAGGATACCACAACTATTCCCAATTGTGATCACAATGAAATTTGAGAAGTGGTGTGATCAATACAAGTCAACTCCTTATTTTGAAACGCAAGACAGTACGAACTTCGGGGACGAAGTTTATTTTAAGGGGGAGAGTCTGTAACATCCCAACATTAGAGCTTAGAAATAAGCTGAGGTAAGGTGTGTGCATTGCATTCATTCATAGAAAATCTGGGGAATTTTTGCGCAAAACTAAAGAAGTTAGTGAGGGATCGAGATCTCTCTTGCTGTGATGGAAACATCCGGGCAAGTGCGATAGATTTCGACATGACATCCACTGTATCATTGCTTTTGAGGGGTAGCTATTCAAATTTGAACATTCAAAAGTTATGTTTGAATTCAAATAGAATTTGAGATGATTTTGGAAAATAAATTGCAATAATAGAATAAAGTACACCTTATATTAATAGATATAATACATTACTCTTTATGATAAAGGTATCTCAAGACAAATGAAAGACTATATTAATAAATGAGAATACACGAAAATATAAGTACAAATAATAACAAGCCTTAAACTCCAAAAAGGGGAAAAATCAAACTTTATTATCTCAAACAAATAATAATACATTGTCTTTACACATACATAAAAGAATAAATAAATTACAAAAAGAGATTTACTTTATTACAACATATATGGAACAATACAATTAACAAATGAAATATAAAAAAAATAACTTTATACAAATATTACAATGCTTCTACAAATGTTTAAATGAAGAAGAAAGATTACAACAAAGAGTAAAAAGAAAATCTAAAATGTTCCTTGTCCATTTCCTGACTCTTCTTTTCTTCTCCACCTTAATCCCTGTAACACAAAACAATACAAAAGACAAACAAAAAAAAGGAGATTAGTGGGGGTTAGTGATACTCTCAGTTATAGTCGTGAGTTGCACTGCTTAATCACATCACTGAGTACTTAATTCAGGGTCTATGCTTAGCATATGTTCTTATCAGAGATCTGCCTCAGACAATCTGCATCATAGGCTGGGAAGGGGCAGATTAGCCCTTGGCATCATAAGAATAAAGGCCAGGCAAAGATAATATCAAAACAGCAGAAGCACATCCATAGCACCAAGTTTCCCACATGTGGGAACTTGCACCCAGTGGGGCCTAGTTGTAAGCAGCATACACATCCATGCAAATAGATGTGTTGTCAATACAGCAACAGCCCAGCAAGCTCATAAAAGGAAGCACAGTCGTAGCAGCTTCAGCTAGCTACTTCACTCTCTCCACACAGCCAAGAAACCCTTTCAGAGCCATCCCAAGAACACTACTGATTCATTCCCAGATCTACATCAATCACACCATAGCCACCATGACTCCATAGCAGAAATAGGCTAGTCTAGCAGATCAAGCTCATCAGAGAAATACAAGCTAGGATCACTAGGAGGAAAGGCACCAACAGCAAAAAGATCAAGTACAATGACAAAGATAGTTGGTTGATCAAGCGCATCAACAGCAAGTTCTAGTAATTCACCCAGCATCAGGTTATTCTCTATTCCATGATCAACCATAATATTTGTTCTTACTTTATTTCACCATAAGAAACAAGGGGATCAAATAGGATGTTGCAAATCAATATCTATTCAATTACCCTGCAACTAGAACATATCTAGGAGGATAGGTGGATTGTTTCTCTCAGAACTGCAAAGATTGCTTTGCAAAATCATCACAGAGAATTTAAAAGTCATCAAGTAATATCTATTCTTTAATGAAATCTTGCCTCAGCCTATGCATCATTAGCTGGGTCATAGTCGCAGGCCATGCTTATTAGGCCCACTACTGTGCATTCACCTCAAGGGGGCACCACAACAGTAGATCTAATGACAGCAGAAGCCACCAAGTTATTTACCACAACAGCAAGATCATCTATGAAGGAACCACTAGAGCAATCACTTGGGCACACATTAAAACCACCAATAAGTATCCATATATGATCATGCAAGGGCATGATCAATCATGAGTAGTTAGGCAACAAGTAAAAACAAGTAGTTTTCACTTTAAGAAGGATCTCAGACCAAAGAGGATCTAGTCTTAACTAGATATCAATAAGTCACAGCTGCTAGTATATAGGGCACATTCCCAGAAGGGTAGCACCTCTGTACCTAGTAGATTCATTTTTTGCTTGAGCACAAGCTCAAGTTCACTTTCTTAAACACACATAATCATCTTCCTAAAAGATTTTACGAATCATTTATTCACTTTAATTAGAAAGAATAGCAAGGGTCAACACTGTCTAACACCAGGCTACAATATTGAGAATCTCAGCAATCAAGGGAATTAAATCATTTTCCTATAAGCATATAGGAATCATTCTTCTACAAGATCAATTCTATAATCATGACAGAGAATAGAATAAATATTATTCACCATGGTTCTACAAAGTATCAAGATAGATTCCTGAGCAAAGCCAAAGATTACAGGGTACTTCACAGAAAAGTACCAAGTCAATTAACCAAGTAACATCAGTTTAGAATAGAGGCATCCCAACTCAAACCATAGTACTGAATTTACCACCAATACCAATAATAACCCGGGTATCTACACAATCCTAACCATGCATTTACAGGGTGTTCTTTGATAAAGAACATGGTAACAGAATATGATCAAACAGAGTTTAGCAATACACATCAGTAAGGTCATCTGCAAGAGTATTGCCCAGGAAACTGACCAAGAGGCTAAGTTAAACACCACTACAGGGGATGAACCCTAGAATTAGGGATGAACCCTAAATAGGGAAATCCATCGCAAGTAACCGCGTGGCATGGAGTAGAGATAAGATAGATCACAGAGAGGAGATGAGAGCACTTACTCGAGTTCCTCGTAAGATTATCAGAGAAGAAGCAGAGGAGGTCAAGAAAGAGGTGGCAAGACGGGAGCACCGAGGGCGCTGCAACCCGCGTCTGCACACAGTAGTGACGACCATGGAGGAGCGGTGCCACGAGCACCATAGCACCATCGAGGACAGCGCTAGAGCACGACGGAGCAAACCCTAGCCATGAGGTGGGGGTCATCGCAGCCAGCGGAGAGCACCAGCACCAGATCGAGCAGGACAACGTCGTGTGGCGTCATCGTCCACACCGTCTTGCACCACCGTGGTGGTCACGGTGGTCTAGGGCCACCGGAATCATAGTGGCGACATCGTCGCCAGGGCGTCGCCAGGGCATCACCAGGGATAAGGTCGAGAGGGAGAGAGAGGAAAGTGACGGGGCCGATTGAGGCCGGTCCAGTGACCCTAGGTTGGTTTAACCCAACCCAGTGGGCCGGATCGGGCCGGGCCAGCCAGTGGGCCAGACCCATGTTTAATAAGAAGGTTTGTTTAAAATTTCTAATTACAAATATACCCTTAAATTGTTTTAGCCCTAGAAAAATATAGAAAAATCCTAAAAATACGTATAACATATTGGAATAATCATAAAAATAATATCTACCTAAGAAAAATATAACATTGTTTGTTTGAGTAAAATAAAATACAGATAAATATTAACACCATTAAAACCTAAGTGAAATTTTACAAAATAAGGAAAATACCCAAAAAATGAATAAAAATCATTTTTGCACATAAAAATAAATCTACTATTATATAAAAATACTAACTTAATTTGTTTTCAAATAAATCTTGAAGCAAGTATTTAAAGATATATAACCCTTTATGGAATTTTATAAAAATAAGGATAATACTTAAAATTGAATAAAATTCACTTCTAAGATCTTAATTAAGTATGTTTCCCTAGAAAAATACCAATTGTGTTATTCCAACACACTTTAAAGTTATTAAGGAATAAATTCTTATTTATTATGTAATTGGTAAATTCTTTAAGAACATTCTTAAATAAGAAATAATCACAATTTCATGTAAAAATCTTAATCGTGTATATTGAAATACTACTTACAAAACCATAGCTTAAGTCTATAATAATACTTAAAAGTAAAACTATTAACATTTAGAAAACTCACTTAAACTAAAAGTGAATGATCCTATACCTTCAAACATGCTTGTTATAAGATTTAAAGTTTATTAATACTTTTAAACACATCACACCCTAGATCTAATTATGTTTTATAGTTAACTTTTGTCTGTTCCAAATTACGTCATAAGGCATCTCAAATCCAAACTTATCGAACAAACGCAAATGACATCGATCACATTCTACTAACCATAAAGATTGATTAAATCTTAACAAATAAACCTTCTTTTCAAAAGTTATTCATTTTGACACTTCAAACAAGAATCTCATAATAAGTTCTGCAACTCTTATCAACCTAAAACCTGGACTTTCATAATAGATACATGATATCAAATAACTCTAAGCATGTGTTGTTATATTTACTCTATATCATACATGTTAGTCTTAAGTTCCTTGTATAGGTATATTGGCTTATAAAGTAAACTTATAGACAAACTAAATCTAAAAGAAATTACCTAGGTTTAACTCATTCACCATATTAGGGTATTACTTCGGGGTTTTCCAAACTGCATTACATTACTTATGCATAACTGCATCTTGCTTCTTTAAACATTAGTCCTTACCGGACCAATGATGTTGTTTACAGGATTTGGATCTTCTATTGTCTTGAAGATCGTGAGTGCATAACCTTGCAATCACAAAAGGCAAGTTCACAACTTGCTCATGTCCTTTGATTATTTTCTATCAAATGCTTGTAACTCAAATGTTGTCATCACCTGCATTTCAAAAAGGTCAGAAAACACTATTTTCGTAATAATTTGATTATGGATTATTTACCAAATGGTAATAATCTGTTGATACAGTTCCAGTGGTAAAGGAACATAATATCTAGGACTTAACAACCAATGTCGCTAGTGATTCTAGCGCCGTATATTCCAGTGAATGGTGTTTCATTAGTGTTATGTCAACGACTATAGTGTATTACATCATGCAGTGGTATGCTGGGTCACCGCATGTTTCCTTTGGTAAACTTATTTACACATTTAAACAATCATATAATGATAATTACCATTTTCGTTAAACACAATACATCGAATATGTATTTACTTTTAACAATTCATTAAACAGTTTGTATTCAAATAATACACGGTGTTCAAGTTATTTTGCGGAACTTAGGCATGATTTATATGTGACAAGAAATCGAATGACTTTCACATATTATCAACATAACTTTTGAATTCAAACAATGGTTTCATTCATTAATGAAATATCATTAAGTTGGGTATTTTAAAGCATTTCAATATTTTACAAATGTTCATGCATTATCAATTAGTTTCAAACAACAAAGATAATTCACATATAATCAAACAGGATATGAACACGAATAGAAATCATTCATAAAAGTAGAACAACTGTTTGTTACAAACTGATATGAATAACCATCTCACAAAGTGTGAGACACACTAAAGAAGTTCATAATATTTTGATTACAATAACTATCCAAAAACATAAACTAAGTGATAAATGTCGAGGGAGAGCGTCGTTGGCCATCATCATCATGCTTGCCATCAGCACGCAACGTCACCTCCTCTCTAGCAAGCACCTCTCATGCAGAAGGACCTATTTTTAGCAAAACAGAACAAGTATCAAATATACTTAACACTGCAAATGTGTTTGCAAGATTATAACATTTATAAAATTGTATATCAAAAATATACCTTTGTCATTGATGACCTCAGTGACATCTGGTTCAACCACCACATCTCTAAAATGTGATATGAAGTCGTGGAAATCCTGTGTTTCCACGTCGCCTCTCATAATGCAAATCCTGACTTGTGCTTGGAAGCTTGGTGGTAGCGACCGCAGCACAACTCCTATTGCAAAAGAGCTTGCGAACTAGTTGTCCAGAAAGTATGCCAAACTCATGTATGCATCATATATGCTCAACAAGTGATCATCCAGTGAGGAGCCTTCCTCCATCTTTATGGAGAGGAAGTCCCCCATCAGCTCATACTCCCATATGTGCACTTGTTCCACGAAATGCGATCTCAGATGTGCCATAACCATTAGAGGATTAAGACTTCCCACCATTGTCCATAGCCCATCTTCCATCCTGAGGTGCATCGTTACTGATATGAATGTGGCCATCACACAACGACGGCAGCGGAGATCCTGCTGCTCCTGGGTCTCATGAGAATAGGGTGGCTCCAAGTACATCTCGTAGATCATGTAGTCAACCTCTTTGTTCTCACCAAGGAGATCAAAAAGGCGCATGACCCATGCAGAAAAGTTGGATCCATCTAACTTGAGCTTTTCTCCTTTTAACCAATTGTTAATAGGGAAGGTAATCTCGGGGAGAACCATTTTCTACATTTATAATTGCAAAAAGGAATTTAGACTAATTTTATAATTAAATGAGTCAATAATGAATCCACTCAGAAACACCTATCCCCATAAGGGTTCCTAGTGATAACACGACCCCTATCAGCCACATATCCCCCGATCATCATGGCCCTCAATGTGGGTTCAAGGGTGGATGCTAAACGTCGATCACATCATTCATGTGACTCGTGCTCGATCATTCGACCATCCGTGATCCGAGCTCACGCTTCTATGGCGTGCTAGGCTCACCAACTCAACCTTAGTGTATTCGCTATGCAACATGGCTTACACCCACTGTATGCGAACGTAGATATGTCTGACACCCATGCCTGTACCATGGATCGCCTCATACCGAAGAACTTTCTTGGTGGTGCACACTAAGGGGGAACACAATCGTTGGTAATTTTAACAGGGATCGTCTTATTAGGCTACCGTCGAGTATCTAATACTAGCACACAATAAGATATACATACAATAACATTGAATGTAAATGCGATGTGATATGGTCCTTCACGTTGTGATCTCCATCCGTCGTCACCGGATTCCGACGCCAGTGTTCTGGTGCCGTAGACACCAGGGTACCGGTGTCATTCTGGCGTGGTAGTCCGTCACCTCCATGACTATCTACTACTACGTAACATAAGGTAATCACTTTACCTTAGCCACAACCATATCACAAAGCAACGCCCCCTACAAAATAAAGTTAGACGCCTCTACTTTATCTTTGCATGTTTTACGTGGCTGAATGGGCTTTCACCCAAGAACCGTTCTTACCTACGAACTTTCAGCACAACGTTGATCAAGTAGTTGTCTCTACTACACCCCTTCCGGGGCCCTCCGTTGCAAATGGTATACCAACTAATGCGAGAGAGACAGACACCCCCCTAAGCCACTTTATACGGTACAAGCCGTATGTCAAGCGTGGACCAGTCTCGCGAATGAACGCGTAAAGTCGGTTGGGGGCCGCTTCATCAAGCATTACTGTGGTATCCACAAGTACACGTGGGAGGGTAACAACTAAAAGATCAACGCCCACACGATACATCTCGTGTGTTCTACCCATACTAGCATTACTACGCATAGATCTAGCTCTGGTACCACTGTAGGGGTTCAGCGTATGAAAACAATAAATTTTACCCTACGCCCCTGAACCCCTGATGCTGCCATGACCTATCTATTAGAAATACAGTAATGGGAGGGGCTTTTCGCAAACTTACCCTTGAAGACCGAAAAGTGTTGTCAACACTCGGGAGAGCGTGGTTGATGTAGACAAGCCAAAGCCAACCTCAAGGTCGTGATGAAGTCCTTGTGCTCCTTTGGCTCCAACGGCTTGAGTGCCTCAAGTGCGACACCCCGCAGGGAGTTACACACATCCGGTGCCTGATGATGACTCCCACTTCCCCGATCTAGCAGCAGTTGCGGAAGTAGATCTCCTGGATCCGAATCACGCAGCACGACGGTGCTCCACGGTGAAGATGTCTCTCAGTCGCACAGTCCGAACTTGGGACCATGGTCACGAGAGAGAGAGGGAGAGAGAAAATATCAATTGGAGGTCCTCCCAAAAGTAAGAAGACCTTTATTGATTATTGGGTGTATTTATCTGGCCAAATACCCCCACTATATATAGGGGAAGGGGATGTACTACCTCCCTCAAAGTCCCGGGGTGGGACTAAAGGAGGAGGAGGTGGGGGGAGGCGCCACCGGCCAGCCCCCACCATGGGCCCCATGTGGGGAAGGCCTACTAGGGCCGCCGGCCACTCCCCTTGGCCCTGTTGGAGATATGCCCAAGAGGCAATAATAAAAGTGGTTATTATTATATCTTTGTGTTTATGATGAATGTTTACATCCCATGCTATAATTGTATTATAAGGAAACACTAATACATGTGTGTTTTGTAACCGTAAAAGAGTCCCTAGTAAGCCTCTTGTTGAACTAGCTTGTTGATTAATAGATGATCATGGTTTCCTGATCATGGACATTGGATGTCATTAATAACAAGGTTGTATCATTAGGAGAATGATGTGATGGACACACACCCATAGTAAGTGTAGCATAAGATCAAGTCATTTAGTTCGTATTGCTACAAGCTTTCAAATTCATAGTAACCTAATCCTTCGACCATGAGGTTATGTTAATCACCATCACCGGATGGGTACTTTGATGACATCAAACACCGCATCCTAACTGGGTGGTTATAAAGGTGTCATTGGGTATTCTGAAAGTATGTGTTGAAGCGCATGGACCAAGATTGGGATTTGTCCATCCATATGACGGATAGATATGCTCTGGGCCCTCTAGGTGGAATGTCATCTAGTTAGCTTGAAAGCATGTGACTGGGTCACAAGGGATGACATAACGTGGAACGAGTAAAGAGTACTTATCGATGTGAGGTAGAACTAGGTATGGAGATCGACGATCAAACCTCGGATAAGTAGAGTATCGCGTGACAAAGGGAATTGGTTTCGTATGTTAATGGTTCTATCGATCACGAAGTCATCGTTGAGTATGTGGGAGACGTTATGGATCTCCAGATCCCGCTGATGGTTATTGATCGGAGAGGTGTCTCCATCATGTCTGCATATTCACGAACCGTAGGGTGACACACTTAAGGTTCGATCTTTGTTTAGGTAGATATGGAATGTGCGTTGGAGACCGAATGTTGTTCGGACTCTCGGATTGGATCTGAGACATCACGAGGAGATCCGGAATTGTTCGGAGAATAAGATTCATATAATGGAGATCATTTTCTAGGTTTGGAAATGTCCTGGAGTGTTTATATGGGGTTCTAGAAGGTTAGGAATGTTAGGAAGGTTCTAGAAATTTCTATGGAGTTTACTTGAAAACCAAGAAAGAAAAAGGAAACTTGGGGGAAGGAAACTCCCCCAAGCCCCCTTGTCTGGGCCCTAGGAGGTGGGCCTAGGGGTGGGAACCCTAGGCCGCACCTCCCTCTATATAGAGGGCTGGAGGCGCCACCCCTTGCCCCTCCACTCTTGCCCTAGCCGCCTCTCTCCTCCTCCTTCTGCCTTCGGTCTTAGGCGAAGCCCTCAATTCTCTACTCCACCACCACCACCACACCGTCGTCTTGCTGGGATTCCATGGAGATCTACTACCTCATTGTTGTTTGGAGCAGGGAGAGGAAGGTCTCGCATCGACTCCATGCGTGTGACCGATCATGCGCTACTAGGAGCAGCCTAGGAAGCATCGTCTACTCGATCTTGAGATCGACAAGTGATCATCTACATCAACCACGAGATCCGATCTCGCACAAGGCTTTCGGATCTACAAGGGTTAGTACAGATCTATCTCGTTGCACATGTCTAATAGATTAGATCTTGGCTTTTATCTAGATTAGATCTGGGGTTTGTTCGTTCTTGCGGTAGAAATTTTTGTTTTCCATGCTACGAACCCATCAGTGGTATCAGAGCCGTGTCTATGCGTAGATCTGTTGCACGAGTAGAACACAATGGTTTTGTGGGCGTTGGTGCTCGTGCCGTATTTTGCTTTGTGTACTTTGCATCTTGCGGTATGGTGGGATGAAGCGGCTCGGGCTAACCTTACATGTCATCGCACATGAGACTTTCTCCACGCTTGACATGTAACTTGCTTTGCACAAGTGGCTTTGGTGTCATCTCTCCCACCATAGTATAGATCCAATTTACACTTTGTACTTGATAACACTTGTATCAACGTTGTGGTTCAGTTTCGTAGGTAAGATCCGTTCTTATTCGGAAGCCCCAAACCACGTAAAACATGCAAAGAAAATTAGAGGCGTCTAACTTTTTTTGCAGGGGTTTTGTGATGTGATATGGCCATCATGTGATTGTGATTATATTTGATGTATGTAATGATCCTTGTTGTAATATGGCAACCGGCAGGAGCCTAATGGTTGTCTTTAATTCTGTTAAGACATGCGTGTCTATTCATCTTGTAATAGCTTTATTCCAAGTAGTTGTAATAGTTGCTAGTGATGATGGACAACCATGAAGCGGTGCCACTGACCTTGACACAATGCTGGTGATAATGGAGATCATGTCCGTGCTTTGGAGATGGAGATCAAAGGCATAAGAAGAAAGGGCCATATCATATCACACTAATTATCAATTGCCTGTGATGTTAATCCTTTATGCATCTTGTATTGCTTAGATCGCGAAGGGAGCATTATAATATGATCCCCCTCACTAAATATCAAGTAATAAAGTGTTCGTCCTTAGTTGGCACCGTTGCTAAGACTCGTCGTTTCGAAGCATCTCGTGATGATCGGATGTGATAGATTCTACGTGTGCATACAACGGGTGCAAGCCAGATTTGCACATGTGGAAACTAAGGTTAATCTTGACGATCCTAGCATGTACAGACATGGTCTCGGAACAAGGAATACCGAAAGGTAGAGCATGAATCATATAAATGATATGATGAACATGAAGATTGTTCGCCGATGAAACTACATCTTCTCTCGTGAAGATCGGACTTGGTGTAGTGGACTTGGTTCGTGTAATCACTAAGACAATGTGAGGGATGTTGTTTTGAGTAGGAGTTCACCTAGTTAATTTAAGAATTAAAATTGAACTCAATTTTTCATAAACTTAGTCTAAACTACTTGCAAAATTGTTGTAGATTATGGCGAACCTCTCCATCAATTTCAATGCATTCCTAGAGAAAGAAAAGCTTAAGAACAATGGAAGAAACTTCACGGACTGGCTCTGTGGACTGAAGATTGTCCTCAGGGCTGGCCAGTTGACCTATGTGCTCGAAGCACCGCTAGGTGACCCACCTGCAGAAGATGCCACCGATGATGTAAAGAATGTTTACGCCACTCGGAAAAATCATTAATCCACAGTTCAGTGTGCCATCCTGTATGGTTTAGAAATGGAGCTTCAGAAGCACTTTGAGCACCACGACCCGTTCGAGATCATTAAGGAGCTCAAGCTCATTTTTGAGACTCACGCGGCCGTGGAGAGCTATGAGGCCTCCGAAAAGTTCTTTAACTGTAAGATGGAAGAGGGTAGCTCCATTAGCGAGCACGTGCTCACCATGTCTGGGCACGCAAACAAGCTCCAAGATTTGGGGATAATGATTCCTAATGAGTTAAGGATTCACCGTGTCCTCCAATCATTGCCACCGAGTTATAAGAACTTTGTGATGAACTACAATATGCACTGCGTGAATAAGACGTTGCCTGAACTATCGTCCATGCTAAAAACTGCTGAAGTGGAGATCAAAAAGGAGCACCAAGTGTTGATGGTCAATAAGACCACCAATTTCAAGAAACAGGGCAAGCCTAAGAACAAGGGCAACTTCAAGAAGGATGGCAAGAAAGCTGCCGCACCTGCTAAGAAACCCAAGGCTGGTCCTAAGCCTGAAACTGAATGCTTCTACTGCAAGGGTGCCGATCCTTTGGGCGTAATCGCCGCAAGTACTGGCGGATCTGAAGAACGGCAACATCAAGAAGAAAGGTATATTCGATATACATGTTATTGATGTGTATCTTACTAATGTCGTAGTAGTGCACGGGTATTTGATCTTTGGTTGTTGCTCATATATGTAACTCAAAAGAGCTGCGGAATAAGCGAAGTGGCGAGAGGCGAGGTGACGATCTTGGCGTTGGAAATGTCTCCAAGGTTGATGTGATCCTTTGTCGTACGCTCCTCTACATCTACCTTCGGGATTAGTTTTAAATTTGAATAATTGTTATTTGGTGCCTGCGTTAAGCATGAACATTATATCTGGATTTTGTTTATTGCAAGACGGTTACTCTTTTAAGTCCGAGAATAAAGGTTGTTCGATTTATATGAGTAATATCTTTTATGATAATGCACCTGAGATGAATGGTTTATTCTTACTAAATCTCGATAGTAGTGATACACATGTTCACAACATAGATGCTAAACGAACAAAATTGAATGATAATTCTACATACATGTGGCACTGTCATCTTGGTCACATTGGAGTGAAGCGTATGAAGAAACTCCATTCTGATGGAATTCTTGAATCACTTGATTTTGAATCGCTTGAAAGATGCGAAGCATGTCTAATGGGAAAAATGACTAAGACTCCATTCTCTGGAATAATGGAGCGAGCTACAGACTTATTGGAAATAATACATATCGATGTGTGCGGTCCAATGAGTGTAGCATCGCGTGGTGGATATCGTTATGTTCTCACTTTCACAGATGACTTAAGTAGATATGGATATGTCTACTTTATGAAACATAAGTCCAAAACTTTCGAGAAGTTTAAGGAATTTCAAAGTGAAGTGGAAAATCATCGTAACAAGAAGATTAAGTTTCTGCGTTACGAATGAGGTGAATATCTAAGTTATGAGTTTGGCATGCATTTAAAGAAATGTGGAATACTTTCGCAATTGACACTGCCGGGAACACCACAGCGTAATGGTGTGTCTGAACGTCGTAATCGAACTCTCTTAGATATGGTTCGTTCTATGATGTCTCTTACAGATTTACCGCTATCGTTTTGGGGCTATGCATTAGAGACAGCCGCATTCACTTTAAATAGAGCAACATCTAAATCCGTTGAAACGACACCGTATGAATTGTGGTTTGGAAAGAAACCTAAGTTGTCATTCCTTAAAGTTTGGGGTTGCGAAGCGTATGTAAAGAAGTTACAACCTGATAAGCTTGAACCCAAAGCGGAGAAATGCATCTTCATAGGATACCCTAAAGAAACAATTGGGTATACCTTCTATCATAGATCCGAAGGCAAAGTTTTTGTTGCCAAGAATGGATCCTTTCTTGAGAAGGAGTTTCTCTCGAAGGAAGTGACTGGAAGGAAAGTAGAACTCGACGAGGTTATTGAACCTTCTCTCGGAGTTGAGAGTAGCGCAGCACGGAAGATGTTTTTGTGCCTTTGCACCAATTGGAGAGGAAGCTAATGATGGTGATCATGAAACTTGAGCGAAGTTGCCTTTGAACCTCAGGTCAACGAGGGTTCGTACCACTCCTGATTGGTATGACCCTGCCTTGAACGTCATGTTGGTGGACAACACTAATGACCCTGCGACGTATGAAGAAGCTATGGTGAGCCCAGATTCCGACAAATGGCTAGAAGCCATGAAATCCGAAATGGGATCCATGTACGAAAACCAAGTATGGACTTTGGTGGACTTACATGATGTCTTAAAGGCTGTCGAGAACAAATGGATTTTCAAAAGAAAAACATATGCCGATGGTAATGTTACCGTCTATAAAGCTCGACTTGTCGTGAAAGGGTTCCGACAAATTCAAGGAGTTGACTACGATGAGACATTCTCACCAGTAGCGAAGCTAAAGTCTGTGAGGATTTTGTTAGCAATTGCTGCATATTTCGATTATGAGATTTGGCAGATGGATGTCAAAACGGCGTTCCTTAATGGTGACATTGAGGAAGAGTTGTATATGGTACAACCCAAGGGTTTTGTCGATCCTAAAGATGCTGACAAGGTATGCAAACTTCAGCGCTCCATTTATGGACTGAAGCATGCATCCCGGAGTTGGAATCAACGTTTTGATAAAGTAATCAAAAACTTTGGATTTATACAAACTTATGGAGAAGCTTGTATTTACAAGAAAGTGAGTGGGAGCTCTGTAGCATTCCTAGTACTATATGTAGATGACATATTGTTGATTGGAAATGATATAGAACTTCTTAATAGCGTCAAAGCCTATTTGAATAATAGTTTTTCAATGAAGGATCTTGGCGAAGCGGCATATATTCTAGGCATCAAGATTTATAGAGATAGATCAAGACGCCTAATAGCGCTTTCACAAAGTACATACTTGGACAAAGTTCTAAAGAAGTTTAGAATGGAAGAGAGCAAGAAAGGGTTCGTGCCCATGTTGCCAGGTAAGACCTTGAGTAAGACTCAAAGTCCAGCTGACGAGAAGATAGAGAAGATGAATAATATTCCCTATGCCTCGGTCATAGGTTCTATCATGTATGCCATGCTGTGTACAAGACCGGATATAGCACATGTTGTTAGTTTGACTAGCAGATATCAAAGTGATCCTAGAATGGAGCACTGGACAGCGGTCAAGAATATCCTAAAGTACCTGAATAGGACTAAGGATATGGTTCTTTCTTATGGAGGTGATAAACAGCTTGTTGTAAACAGTTACACTGATGCTAGTTGGAACACCGATCCAGATGACTCGAAGTCACAGTCTGGATACGTATTTATTTTGAATGGTGCTGTAGTGAGCTAGAGGAGTGCCAAGCAAAGCATTGTGGCGAAATCTTCAACTGAATCGGAATACATAGCTGCTTCGGAGGCTGCACAAGAAGCCATATGGATGAAGGAGTTCATTACTGAACTTGGAGTGGTTCCTAGTGCGTTGGACCCGATGGCCATCTACTGTGACAACATAGGTGCCATAGCTAATGCACAGTAGCCAAGGTCACATAGCAAGCTGAAGCACATTAAGCTACGTTTCCATGCTATTCGCGAATATGTCCGAGATGGTGACATAAAGATTTGCAAAGTACACACAGATCTGAATGTGGCAGACCCGTTGACTAAACCTCTCCCTAGAGCAAAGCATGACCAACACGAGCATATGGGTGTTAGGTATATTACCATGTAATCTAGATTATTGACTCTAGTGCAAGTGGGAGACTATTGGAGATATGCCCAAGAGGAAATAATAAAAGTGGTTATTATTATATCTTTGTGTTTATGATGAATATTTACATCCCATGCTATAATCGTATTATAAGGAAACACTAATACATGTGTGTTTTGTAAACGTAAAAGTGTCCCTAGTAAGCCTCTTGTTGAACTAGCTTGTTGATTAATAGATGATCATGGTTTCCTGATCATGGACATTGGATGTCATTAATAACAAGGTTGTATCATTAGGAGAATGATGTGATGGACACACACCCATAGTAAGTGTAGCATAAGATCAAGTCATTTAGTTCGTATTGCTACAAGCTTTCAAATTCATAGTAACCTAATCCTTCGACCATGAGGTTATGTTAATCACCATCACCGGATGGGTACTTTGATGACATCAAACACCGCATCCTAACTGGGTGGTTATAAAGGTGTCATTGGGTATTCTGAAAGTATGTGTTGAAGCGCATGGACCAAGATTGGGATTTGTCCATCCATATGACGGATAGATATGCTCTGGGCCCTCTAGGTGGAATGTCATCTAGTTAGCTTGCAAGCATGTGACTGGGTCACAAGGGATGACATAACGTGGAACGAGTAAAGAGTACTTATCAGTAACGAGGTAGAACTAGGTATGGAGATACTGACGATCAAACCTCGGATAAGTAGAGTATCGCGTGACAAAGGGAATTGGTTTCGTATGTTAATGGTTCTATCGATCACGAAGTCATCGTTGAGTATGTGGGAGACGTTATGGATCTCCAGATCCCGCTGATGGTTATTGATCGGAGAGGTGTCTCCATCATGTCTGCATATTCACGAACCGTAGGGTGACACACTTAAGGTTCGATGCTGTTTAGGTAGATATGGAATGTGCGTTGGAGACCGAATGTTGTTCGGACTCTCGGATTGGATCTGAGACATCACGAGGAGATCCGGAATTGTTCGGAGAATAAGATTCATATAATGGAGATCATTTTCTAGGTTTGGAAATGTCCTGGAGTGTTTATATGGGGGTTCTAGAAGGTTTGAATGTTAGGAAGGTTCTAGAAATTTCTATGGAGTTTACTTGAAAACCAAGAAAGAAAAAGGGGAAACTTGGGGGGAAGGAAACTCCCCCCAAGCCCCCCTTGTGCGCCGGCCCTAGGAGGTGGGCCTAGGGGTGGGAACCCTAGGCCGCACCCCTCCCTCTATATATAGAGGGGTGGAGGCGCCACCCCCCGTGCCCCTCCACTCTTGCCCTAGCCGCCTCTCCTCCTCCTTCCTTACGCTCGGGCTTAGGCGAAGCCTGCAGAATTCTCTACTCCACCACCACCACCACATCGCCGTCTTGCTGGGATTCCGTGGAGAGATCTACTACCTCATTGCTCCTTTGGAACAGGGAGAGGAAGGTCTGCATCGACTCCGCACGTGTGACCGACTGCGGAAGCGCTGCCGGAACGCGGCACCGGAAGGATCGTCTACTCGATCTTGAGATCGGCAAGTGATCGTCTACATCAACCACGAGATCCGATCTTGCACAAGGCTTTCGGATCTACAAGGTTAGTACAGATCTATCTCGTTGCACATGTCTAATAGATTAGATCTTGGCTTTTATCTAGATTAGATCTGGGTTTTGTTCATTCTTGCGGTAGAATTTTTTTGTTTTCCATGCTATGAACCCATCAGGCCCCTCCTAGGGGTTCGGCCCCTCTTGGGCCCTTTCCCCTCCGGGAATTGGCCCATTAAGCCCTTTGACCATTTAATTGATTTTCTCTTTTATTAAATAATTATGAATAAATGATTAAATAAATATTTAACATTCATTCATATATTATTCAACCTCTATGGTTATGGAACACTTCCACCTCCACTCCGGACATCCTCCGGACTTACCGAAACCCTTCTAGTTTTCTCTCTACTATTCTTCGGCGATTCTACCGATCCTATAAACACTCTCTAAGCATCATCAAGCCCTTAAGCGTGATACCCCACGGTTCAGGAACACTCCAGACATGGTCGGGACACCTTCGCACCAATGATCAACAGAGGGACCTGGATGGCCATGTGACCCCTGTGCGTTCCACGAAGATCTTTCGTCGTTTGAACCGAGACAGTCGTGTCTTATTCCCTTTGTCTCTCAATACTTGCATTGCCCGAGATCTGATCAATGACATCACCATGTCATGTTCAATCTCGTTACCGAACAATGCTACTTGAATCGTTTCGACAAGTGATATCCTTGTGATCAAATCACATGATGCACAGCTATTGGATATAACCTCTCCGAGTGGGCCCTTGAGTATCTTCCTGTCACATGGACAGACAAATTCCGCTCTTGACATATATTGCCTCTACGGTTTCCTCCGAGTACCTGAACACACCTTTATAACCACTGTATTACCAAGTGGCGATTGATGCTATCTAAGCACTCTCGGGAGACAGTGATTTATATAGCCTCACGGTCTAAGGAATAGTCTACGAAGATCCATTTCTAATCATCATAAATTGAACTTCGTGACATGATCGGGTCACGATGTTTAGGTTGGGTATTGGTTCATCATCTCATTCTCAGAATGAGTTGACTCCATTTCCAACTGGCATAAATGCCACATGATCAGGAAACATGATCATCTATTGACCAATGAACCAGTGACTAGAGTTTCACTGGGAACCCCTGGTTGTTTGTATATCACACGTGTATTGATGTTTCCACTCAATACAGTTATAGAATGATATAAAACTTAATCATAAACTATATGAAATATGATAATAGTCCTTACTACTATTTGTCTCTAGGGTATATTTCCAACAGAAACACACATCGCTTTGAGCAAAAAGACAATTTTCACTTGTTGCAGGGATGTAAATTAGGCCAACAAGCACAACCGAAAACACGAAGATATTCATAGTTTGCCTTGACTTGTAGGAGTTTTTCGGCAGGTGTTTGGAGATTGAGAACATTTGTGGGTAAAAGATTTATCAGAAAAGTGGCTATGAGAAAAGCTTCATCCCAATACTTTAAAGGCATAGACGAGTTAGCAAGCAAAGAGAGGCCAACTTCAACAATATGACGATGTTCACGCTCAGCTGAACCATTTTGTTGATGAGCATGAGGACATAAAACATGATGATAAATACCTACTCGTTGAAAAAACTATGGAGTTTTTCATATTCACCTCCCCAATCAGTTTGCATGGTAATAATTTTCCTACCATATCGACGTTCAACATATTGTTGGAAATTAAAAAACACCTGATACACATCAGAACGCTTTTTGAGCAAGTAGATCCATGTAAATTTACTAAAATCATCGATGAAGCTTACATAATATGAATGTTTACCAACAGAAATAGGAGCTGGACCCCATACATAAAAAAACTTGTTCTAAAGGAACTGTAGACTCACTAATGGATATATGATAGCGCAACTGATGGCTCTTAGCCCGTTGGCATGGATCACAAACATAATAACTTATTTCTAGAGTATATGAAAGATTGTTTTTCCTAATAACTTGTTGAACAATAAAAGACGATGTGTGGCCTAGATGACGATGCCACATGGAGGAGGTAGGCTTGACGGCGATAAGAGCATGCTTTGAGGAACTTGTGGAGACAGGAATGAGAGGATACAAGCCACCATGACATGGACCTCTAAACATGATTTGCTGCGTTTCCTGATCCTTAATCAAGAAAAAGAATGGGTGAATTTCAATGAAAGCATTATTGTCTAAAGCAATTTTATGAGCAGAAAGCAAGTTCATTGAGGCACTAGGGACATGCAGAATATCACGAAGTTGAATAGAACTATTAGGGGTGTGCAAGACAAAATGACCAATATGAGAAATATCATACCTTGTCCACTAGCATTATGAACTTGATCACACCCATGGTAGTTTTCATGAACCTGGAGCTTGTGAAGTTGTCCTGTGACATGAGTGGAGGCCCAGAGTCCATGTACCAATTTCTTTCTACCCAATAAGCACCTTTATTGTTGTTAGGTGACTCATCATCATCGTCATCACCATAGCACCACCAACAATCATTGGCAGGGTGTCCCTCCTTTTTGCAGATTTGACAGAATACCCCTTCCTGCCAAGGAGTAGCGACACGGTCTTTCTTGCCACGGCTCCCCTTTTGACAGCGTCCCTGATCATGGCGAGGTTGTGGACCACCACGGTTTGGAGGTGGAGTAGCATGTGGTGGTTGTGCGGGAGGTGGTGGAGGATAGTGCGGTGGCGGGTAGGGCATCGGCGCATAGGGGTAGGGCGAATATTGTGTAGGCATATTCGGTGGTAGATGGTAAGGGGAAGGGGATGACGTGTAGGTTGGGATAGGTGGGATGTATGGTGGCGGTGTGGGAGTATATGGTGTGGGGTGGGGTTGTAGGGAGGAGGCGGTGGTGTATATGGTGGTGTATTGGTGTTGTAGGGTAGAGACGGTGTTGGCAGTAAAGGAGGTGGTGAAGTCCTGGCACAGACGTCCTCATAGGAGGAAGGAGGGCGACGCGAAGCGGCATTGACGGAGGAGGAGAAGGTGCCGGTAACTTGTCTTGTGGCAACAAGCATATCCTCGCGTTACTCGTAGGACAACAGTTGTGAGCACATATCAGAAAGATATGTAGACGGATTTGCATTGATACCGGCAACAAGAGGATTATAGGTACCATCGAGTCCATTAAGAATATAGGCCTTGAGCTCATCATCATCAACCTTCTTCCTCGCTGCAACAAGCTCAGATGCAAATCCCTTCATCTTGGTGAGGTATTGACTTGCCGTCATATCCAGCTTCTTAGTGTTGGTTAGGTCACTGCGAAGAGATGAAACTCGATCCTTGGATTGCGTGGAGTGTAAGCTGTTGAGAGCACTCCAAACATCCGTGGCGTGCTCAAGTCCAAACACCTCAGTAAGGACATCCTTGGAAAGAGAGTTCACGAGGAATCCAACAACCTGCTGATCCTTCTGGACCGAAGCATCATAGGTGGGGTTGGAAACGGTGATCTGCTTCTTGTTCTCATCTTCGGCTTCAAGGAGAAGCACTGGCGCAACGTCCGTATGATCCAGTATACCCATAACACGAGCTCCGCGCAGGGTGGGCAGCACTTGGGCTTGCCAGTGCAGAAAATTGTCCCGAGTAGGCTTCATGGCTGGAGGCGCACCGATGGTGGCCGGCATCGGAGTTGTAGATGTCGACATGTACACATCTTGGGAGGGTAAGGGTATAAGGGTATTTGGAGAAACTAAGTAGGGGAATTGGTAGAAGGGGGGAGGGGATTCTTTTGGTGTGGAGGAGAGGAGAGATCACCAGAGTAGGGAGGGGTTCTAGGAAGGAGAAGGTGTGGCGGCGGTGCCAACTATCATGGAAGAGAGGCTCGTGATACCATGTTAGGTTTGGTGGAACGATTGTGAGTCCCTTGGACCGATCGGTTACATGTTATATAGTGGAGAAGAGCCCTCTACGTGGCATTACAAGGGGTATGTATACAATCGGAGTACTAGACATTACAACTCTAATACCCTTTCCTGGACACGACGCGGCCGAGACACTGGATATGGGTCGGGGGTCGGGTGGGCCTATAGAGGTTGCCCGGTGATCCTACTCGGTGGTGACCCGTGGATGGCACAAAGGCACCGTGTTAGCCATGATCATTCGTCCTCGCCATGGTGGGTCCAACTAGTGATCCTCAGACCGGCGGCGGTCCGGCATGCCCGGGTGAGCATGGTGCTAGTTGTGCTACTGCTTGGCGGCAAGGATAAATGGTGGTGACGGATCCCCGAGTGGACGGAGAAGTAGAGACTAGTGGTGGGGTTTGAGTGGACGACGACACCCTTGTTCCAGTGCGGCGGCAGGGTTTCACGGGCCCATTTGGGCTCAGCCGAGCCAGGAGGGTCTCTTTTTTCCTCTAGTTGCATCTGGTCGGCTACTGCCTTCCAGTGGTGGAGGCAGTTCTTTCTCGCGTGTTGCTGTACTGCCAACCTTCGCCAAAGTTTCCTCTCTTGCTTCGTGGTTCACACTAAGATGGTGGTGGTGACTGCAAGATCGTGCTAGCGTGCGCTGGTGGGCGACGAGCTTGGTGGAGCAATACGAAGCGTTCAGGAGTGTGGTTCCTTGAGGGGTCGAGAGAAATCCTTATGGTCTAGAAACTGACTCGGCGACACCTGTGGGTGTCACGTCCTTCCTGAAGGGTGTCACGTGTATCTCTTGCCCACCTCTCGTAGTGTACCGGGCGAAACCCTAGGACCAGTCCGGGCAGCAACGTCGTCGTTGTCGCTTCCCTTCTTGAAGGTGTTGCTTGGTACGCGGCGCTTGAGAGTGCTAGTTGTGTGGTGGTACTTATCCAAAAGGCGTAACAGTTGTGAGTTATCTCCATTTCCGGGCGCATATTTGGGCCAGGAATAGGTCGGCCCGGACACGCGTGGTCGTTTGGGTCGAACCACTTGAACGGGTTTTCACTGTCAGAACGTCCGTGCGGACAGATGCGGACAGCCCGTGGTCGAACGGAACTGGAGCGGGTTTTCACTGCCAGGATGTCCACGCACACAGATGCGGACAGCCCGTGGTCGAACGGATCGGCCCGGCGGAGATGTCCTAAGGAGATAGGGATAGAGAATATCAGCCAGCAGCGGTTTGCACTTAACTTTGCTAAGTTTCCCTCAAGTGAAATTGAGGTTATCTTTGTTTACTTTCCCGCGAGTGAAAACTTCTCTTATGTATTTCAATCTTCATGTCAGAGTGATCACAATGCATAATTGAAATTCCCTAAAAAAAAAATATGCATAACTGAAATCCTGCAGCTTTGATTACTAGTATACCACTTCTATTCGGGATTATAGGTCCGGAGGACTATTTTATATTGTTTGAGATTATAAGGTTTATCTCATTTATTAGTCTCTCTCGTCTAATGCATGTTCTTTTTTCTCTTACTTCTTTAATGTATGTAAAACTATTGATACAGTATATGCATAGATTAATGAGAGAGATATAAAGTGTCTTGGTATTTGCAATAATTCCAAACAGAGGTAGCAGTTGCTTTCACAATTTGCCACCAGCATCCATTTCGCTTTCCTCCCTTCAGTTAAGTTATTAGTTGGGAGAGAAAATTAAGCAGATAGGTTAAGAGTTTTGACAGCTGATTTTGCTTAAGAAAGGGACTGCGCATTTGCGCCACACCAAGGGACGAATGCTCCGAATTGATGCCAATGACTTGATTAATCTGTCGACCGAGAAAAGCAGCGGTCATGGCAAGCAGGCAGGCATTTGGGTGCATCGTACTCTCTTTTGTGCTAGTGGATTTTTGGTCTCGAATTTTCATTCTTTTGGCAAGCCATGGATCGGACCAAAAGAAAAGCACTGTGTCAACCTCTAACAAAAAGCAGAATAAAAGCTTTATCTCCCTCGGTTGCACAATAATGATGATCGCGAAGTCGAGATTTGAGGGGTACCAGAACTTCTGGCAGAATCTATGGAAGTACACATGACCTGAAAATGGTGCGCGACTACGACATGGCACAGTTGGCAATGGTTGCCAAGTCGGTTGTGTTCCTTTCATCAAGACAAGAAAGGGACCTCTGGCTACTGCGTGCCAAACTGCTAGCCAACGCATGCAGTTAATCAACTCAACCCCTTGTGGTGCCAATGGCTTGAAACGGTGTGCTTGACCTATAAAGGAAGAAAGCTGTTTATGGCCGGCACGCTCTGGTGCTAAGGAAGAATCACATTCCGGTCTCCACTTCCTTCTCGTGTCCGAGCTTGTGCTCTATATTTTTAGCTTTTTCCATGACCCTGTAGTTTTCACTTCTTATCAAGGGGGGCAGAGCTTAACTGTTCAGACAACATGGACATTATGACGATATTCATTCTTCTTTCAAGGTTTGTTTGACTAGAAATACCACGTGGTTTCTCCATGATGGATGTAGGAGTAATTCACAACTCATCACGTTGGTCGTATTTATGAGAACTTGGACCATGTCCTCTGTCGCCAGTCTGGCTGAGCGACAAGGGCGCCGTAGAGTTCAGTGTACACAGATTCACTGAACTTGGTATACTGTACTACTACATAAATCATTTCAGAAAAATAAGTGGATATACTCACTTGATTAACCGGACCAATTTACAGTATGAAAGTGTATCCTCCTCCTATCACATGGCAGGCCCTGAAGATATCCTAGGGTACTCTACGGATGGCAGTATACGTACGCTTATTACATGATGAAGGAAAGAATTGGGCGGGAACAAATTTGCTGCTACTGTATGATGGATTCACCGTGTGCGCGCGCATATGGGCAAGGGAGAAGTTGAGACCGAGAACAGAGCTGGCCGGCCGATGATCCATTTGACCCTCTCTACTGAATGTACCTGTGATGCTGCAGCTAGCCGATCATCATTCATTGATTAGTTGACCTTGGTGCAGACCCGTCGTATCTCGCCGTCGGATCCCGTCTTGACCCCGATGCGGCCGAGCTTGGCCATGGCGGCGACGAATGCGTCGAAGAAGGCGGTCTGGTTGGCGGCGAAGTGGTTGACGGTGCTCCGCGAGCGGCGGTCGGCGAAGAGCACCTGGTCCGAGGCCAGCAGGCCCTTCTGCTGCTGCAGCGTCTGGTAGTATCCGTTGTCGAACCTGAGCGGCGTTGCGGCGTCGAGCATCGCCACCGTGGCCGGGCTGTAGTTGAGCGGGCAGGTGCCCCGCATCTGCCGCAGGAAGGCCAGGTTCATCGGCGGGCTGTTGCGCTGCGGCCTCGCGCCCTTGAACTTGTACAGCCGCCGCACGAACTTGTCGCAGTGCGTCACGCCGATCGTGTGCCCACCTGCACGCACGCACGCGCCACAGTAAAAAAAATCACACGTCAGAACCACAGTGTAACACAGTGGGATGTCGAAACGGCCTGCACGCCAGGCTGGAAAGTGGTGTGTTTCTAGGAGCAGTAGCCATTCACTCTCCGGCAGTGAATGTATAGTTGTGTGCCTGATCGTTTGGTACACTTGGGGTACTGACGGGGATGGATAGCTAGCAGATGATGAGCGCCCTCACGGGTCACGGCGCCGCTTCCACCCATTCCGCCGCACTTGGGTGGCGCGGGACGTGCTAACCACCGTTCGGGTCTAGCGATCTTTCGGCTAATCATTCAGGAGGAATGTTTGCCGATAGAGTGGAGTGGATGAATGAAATTGTGGATTACCTGAGAGCGCGATCATGTCGGTCTGTGTGAGGCCGTTGAGGGCGAAGAGCTTGTTGAGCTGGTCCAGGGTGTTGCCTGGGCCGGGGAGGCTGTGCTTCACCACGGCGCGCGTCCCGACCTTGCCGTCCAGCCGCCCCAGCTCCACCGGGTAGGACGGACCTCCCGCCTGCATCATCACCAAACAATTTCCCAACCATTAATTACCACGAAAGCCACGCGGTGAGGTGAGATCATCAAGTATAGTACAGCACGATCCTACAGTGGCTACGAGCGAGTACACGAGCACAGTTTTCCGGCACGGCGCCCAACTTGCGCGACTCGATAGTTGATGGATTAGTAGTTCCGTAGCTGTACCGCCACCACAGTAACCCATGGTAGCTGTCGCCGTACTGAAGCGGCGCAACCGTGTAAACAGAATCCGGTCAGAAGAGGAGGCCGGTCGGAAACGGACAGCGCAGTAAGTAAAACTCGCTCCTCGTCGCGTTCGTCTTGGCCGCGCCGTGCCCTCTTGCCTCTGGAAGACTGCTGCGAGTAAATACGGCAGCTGAGTTCCGACCAGCTGGACCACGCCCATCTAGGACCAGATTTTAGCGCCAAAAGATCTAGACTTTTTCGCGCTTTTTAACCCAAAACCAGCTTATCGGAACACCGAAGAATGTCGCGAACAAAGCTTGGATATAGTACTACTAATCTACAAGTACCTTGAAGTAGTCTACGAGTAGTTGTTTGTTGGGCAGCGCCGATGACTCCCATCCTGATCCTAGGTTGTACTAATACTACTATCAACGGTGTCGGTCTCGTCGAGGTTGCAAACAAACTGGAGCGGGGCGGGCATGGTGCGCCGCGTGCGTCCCGTGTGTACCTACGTGATCCCGGCACAGGGTCAGGCATAATTGCCAACAGTTGGGGTCGTCGTGCTCGTGCAGGCCGGCTGCGCAGAACGCCGTGGGACATGTCAGCCAGCCCCATCATAGCTGTCGCCCGACGGGCAGGTGCGGCGGCCACGCCGAGACCGAGAGAGGCGCGCACGGTTAGCGCTAATAAACAACACACGGGACCGGCACGGCTAAGTACGGCTCTGCGCGCACGCTAATCCCACGCGCGCGTCGCAATCAATAGCAGAGGCACGATGGAATCAACGGGATTTATGTCTTTGTGAGTACGCACCTGCGAGACGACGTCGCGGGTGGCGAGTGCGAGGATGTCGGCGCAGGAGACCTTGTTGGCGCAGCTGGCCTCCACGGCGGCCTTGGCGCGGGTGATGAGGTCCAGCGCGTCGGGCGACAGCGTCGTGTCCGCGCCCGCGCTGTGCTCGTCGCCCGGTCCCGAGATCAGCACCGACGCGTCGCAACCCTGCAAGCGCGCACGGGCCATGAAAATCCATCGATTATTAGCCGATGCAGGGAAAGAAATTAACATTTTCCGTGCTGGTGTCGGTCGACTTGCGCGCGCGCGCGCAGGCACGTACCCTGACGAAGCAGTCGTGGAAGAAGAGGCGGAGGGTGCCGGGAGCGGCGTTGAAGGTCTCCTGGAGCTTCTGCGTCACGGCGCCGCGGACCAGCGTCTCCACGTTGGGGCACGTCGACGCGTAGTAGTTCTGGCTCAGCTTCGCCTCCGCCGCCGTCGCCGCCACGAGCAGCACGCCGACCACCGCGGCGACGAGCGCGCTCGGCCGCAGCTGAAACCCTCTCGACCTCATTGCTTGCACTACCTAGAACCACTAATACTGCTGCTTGTCTCCCTCACTTGGATACAATACAGGACTCCTAATTCTTGCTAATCCCTCACTATGTCAGTCAGCCTCCCTGGCCTTAACTGCTTGCTTGCACTTGCCGCTCTCTCTCTCTCTCTGTACTTAGCGAGCTAGCTAACACTCTCGGCGTGCCTTAATTGAGCGAGGAGAGAGGCGGGCGCTGGCTTATATAGATGGGGAAAGACGAGCTGGGCTGAGGTGAGCTCGCCGGCCGGGGGAGGAGACTCCACCCGACTGGAGACGAGAGAGGTGGAGTGTTACGAGTTGCAATGATGGGGACGAAGGAGGAGAAGGAATATTAAGGCCAAGGCCGGGCATGGGCCTCCCTCCCTCGGGACGGGACACGCCCTGCACTAAACAAAGGCCGACGCCAACTAGCAACCGGCTGTGCTCCTCTCTCTTTGCTCGCTCACTCCTACAGTACTAGCTCACTTGCCTGCCTAGAGTACCCGCCTTCAGACTTTCAGAGAGAGAGAAAAAACCGAGTGAAAGTGAGAGAACCATGATTCATGAAGCAACCGGCCGGTTTAATTAGAGTAATTTAATGCGAATGTAGCGGGGGAGATAGAGTACAGACTTTGTTTACTACTCGGCTCCCGGAAACCTGTCGTCGCCTGTGATCAAAATCAAATTATGGCTCGCTAGCTAGCTCCCAGCGAACAACTTGATCACTGTTTCCGCTGCAAGCAGCTCGTACTAGTACGCGTCCTCTGCACCTCGCGCACGCCAGGCGTACGTACGTACGTGGTGGCCGGCACAGCTGCGTTCAGCTCACGCATTTCGCCTGATTTCGGCGCGACGGATAGATAGATAGTAGTACTACTACTATATCATAGACTTCAAAAGTATTTCCTCACCCCCCATGTTCGTTAGAGTACCGAAACGGGAGGACGATCGAGCATCACGGGCGTGTCACGAGAAGATCACTGTTTCGGAAACCGCTCACGAGCTCGTCCGCGACGCCGGCGCCTGCCGCCGCCCGGAACGGACGGAGAGAGGCGTGTACGACGTCCCTTGTCATGTCAGGCCATGTGCCGGCTTCACGGTGTAGCTATAGCTGTATACCATACCAAGAGAGAATGCACGAGAGCTTCACAGAAAATAATCAAAAAGAGGTCGCGTCGCGTCTAGACTTACGGGATCTAGTTTACGCGCAGACGTGGAGATCACGGGGTGGTTGTCAGTTCCTTAAATCACGAGGAGGAAAGTTTTTGGGCCAACCAGATTGCCCCACATCATCCCGTAAAAACATCCCGTAAGAAAGTTTACGTAAGTGTAGCATTATTGCTAGTCTAGATACGCAACGCCGCCTAGCTCGAGCGAGGCCCACACGGCACACGGGCACCGCGAGAGGAAGGGGAAAAAAGCGAGAGGAGCGACGAAGGAGGAGGTAGCCCAAACAAAAAGGGAGGATAGCGGGGTCAAAAAGACCGGCCGGCGTGTCCCGCTTTTGTTGTTTGCGCATATGTATTCAGTATTCCCCTGTGAATTCTTGCAGGTTTAGTTAATAAACCCCACTGAAACTGAGTAGTGTGGTAACTGCCCGTTATAGCGCACGGGTGGTGGTAACCGACGGTCCCTCCAGAGGGAATTCGTGACGAGTACATGCAAAGATGATAGTATAAAAATGATACCAACAGAGGGTAGGTGTGTGATTGTGTGCGGGTCTCAGAGTAAACTGGATTGAGTGACGAGATCCTGTTGGAGTGTTGGGCCTCGAATGCTGTGGTAGATGGCAAAGCTTCTGCACAAATCAGGTGCAGAGAGTTGTCAGATGTTTTTTTATAAAAAATTGTAAAGGTGCAGAGTTCTCGGGCCTTTTTTTCTCTTAAATTGGTGAGATTGTCTACTGAGTTTGTGCAAGCCGGTTGAGTGGGACGACGATGAACTAGAGGAGGTGGACGAGGAGGCCTTTGATGCAGCTCAAGATAAGGTAAAATCTAAAAGATCGGCAAACTACACCGTGGAGAAAGACACGACATTGATCCGGGCTTGGGAAGGTGTGTCCATAGATGCTGTCACCGGAAGTGACCAATCCTGGAAGAAATATTGGCAACGGATCGAGGACAATTGTTTCAAGCAAGTGCCGAAAGGAAGCAGTCGCACATTGAGATCTCTCCAAAGATGGTGGGATACAATCAAACAATCTTGCATTCGATGGAGTGTCGCCTACGAACAAGTCAAGAATCACCCACCTAGCGGGGCAAACATTGATGACTATGACAATGTTGCCCAACTTAGGTACAGGGACATGGCTGTCTCGAGGAACAAACTTTTGCTCTCCAGCACTGCTGGGAATTGCTCAAGGACAGTGAGAAGTGGAGGGTACGGGATCGAGAGACACCACCTCCTAGAAACGGTGCTGCAATTAACTTGGAGAAAGAAGATGAGAAGGAAGACGAGGAACCGAAAGCACAAAGGAAAAGGCCAGATGGTGCGAAGAAGGTGAAAGAAGAGATGAAGAGAAAGGTTGAGCATGAAAAGTTGAGAGGCAAGATTGATAAAATGATGAATCGGAAGTTGCTAGTGGCACAACAACAAATGGAAACCAAGCTTAAGATGGCTTACAAGAGAGAAGAAACCAAACTACAAATATGGCTAGCAACTCATGAAGATGAGAAGCGCAAAGCTGAGTTTGAGGAGAGGAGGATCCGTCTTGAGGAGGAAAAAGCTAGGGTAGTTGCAACCGCCGAAGAAACTCGAGTTATGACCATGGACCTCGAGAAGATGGATCCGATCATAAAAGAGTGGTGGGAAGATCGAAGGAGGGAGATCCTCGAGGCGCGCAAAGCTCGCAGAGCTGCTGCAAGTGCTGCTACGAATGGTGAAGCCTATCATCAGGAAGCCTAGCATGTTTATTTCCTGTTTGTCTGTGCTGTTTAACGGTGTGTTGTTGTAAAAACTTTCAAATTTTTGTATTGGTTTGAACTATTGGTTTGCAGAATCTGATTTGCAGTATACGTTATTTTGCAGTACGACAAACAGGACGGAACAGATGCAGCATATCTGAACCATAAAATGGAATATTTTGTTTTATGGTTCAATATATGGCATCTAATCCATCCCGCACTATCTCGCACCGCAAACCAGGTTTATGGTTTACCGCATCCGCCATTTGCAATACCGCGATATGCGGTATCTGCTAGAGATACTCTTAGAAAGTGGAAATCCAATTCGTCTCACGGGATGAAATAATTGTTTTAAAACATATTTTAAGATGTCAAAAAACTTAAAAAGCATACATGGCAAGTGTATCTAGACATCCTATAACCGCACGAGTTTTTTCCGCCCCATACTTAAAACAAATTTGGATGCTCTCACATGATTATTCTTTCATATTTTTATTTTTAACACAATTTACATAAAATGATGTTTTCTAGAAACCTTTTGTGCGAATAGAAAATGTCGTGATGTACATGTGAAATTTTCTTCCAGAATATTTTGATATTTAAATTTTATTTTTTATGTATTTTTTATAATAATTTCATTTGCACTCGCAAGCCAGTACACCACCTCTGAAAGAAAGGGAAATCAATCATCAAAGGCTTGTCTTGGTTGCTCGTGGAGTCGTTCTTTTTTTGGCTTCGGTGGGATAAAATTCGGATATTTGGTTGCCTAGATCATCTCAAAATCTTGACTTGCGTGCTTCTTAACGCACCCTTTTGCCCGCACGTTCAGCCAGCCAAGGTCCACGCACCCAAAAAGGGGAAAAATTCTGCCACACTCGTGCAAAGCGGAGATGGTGCTAGCTCGCGTGCGATCCCGAAAAGTCCGTAGGAGTGTTTTCGTCACCTCCCGCCTTTATATTTCAACGCTTGGCTCATCACTCACTGCCGCGCCACAATTCCCCCTCACCACCTTCGATCTCTCTGTTATGGCACACATCTTCACCGACAAGCATGTGCACGATGCCATCTACCTCCGCCGTCTTCTTCCTCTTCTGCGAGATCTTCGTTGCTCCGCTTCTCCGCTCCTATGATGGTGGTGAGTACTGCAACCCTAGGTAGGTAAGATCTTTGAGCATATGGTAGATCTGGGTAGAGGATGCGGTAAATACGTGACCGTATGGCTCATATTGTTGGTTGATAGTTAAGGATGTGTATGATGTTGCGGTAGATCAAAGATTTTGTGGTCGTATGATATGTTATACTTAGTTGTTAATGTATGTTGATGATTTGCTATTGTTAATGTGTAGTATGTTTTTATTTACTTTTTGAAATCTTGCTCATGGGTACTATGGTAGTCTATTGATGTCCATTATGTATATCGATGTTGTAGATCCGAGTACATCTTGGTCATGTGCAATTGTGGCGGTTGCTACTGTGTTGAGTTAAACAATCTTCATTGCCGTGCAGTCCATGTATAAGTGCGACTGTGGGTATGAGGATTGGTTCTACATCGTGTAGTTCCTCTACTTGCACTAGTAAGTCACTTACAAATGAGAGAATGTTGTGAAGAGCATTTAGCTCAACGCATTTCTCTTGTGTAGTTCTTGCCGATGTTGTATTTCTTGTTGTCCTTTACAATGTTCTAGTTCTAATGGTGGCAAATGTAGTCCATGACAGATAAAGATTTTAGCAAGGTCCTACTTGATACCTAGGACATGACCTCCTTTGTTCCCAAGACCCATAACACACCGATTCCAATGCTCATATATCCACACAATGCAAAGTTTTTGCGGGTGCCTGCTATTCGTTGTATTATAGTGTAGTAGGTTCAGACTGCTGCTACCATCCTAGCAAGGACGAAAGACGATTAAGGCTCGTAAAATCCCATAGCACATGCAAAGTGAAGAGTGATAAGGGCACTATAAAGTGGTATCATTACCTGTCCACCTTCATCCTCAACAAGAAGTTTGACATGATTAAGAGGGGTGTAAGGACATAAAATGAGTTTAAAGAAGTTTGAACTGATTAAGAGGGTTGCTTCAGGCCTTGGATGATCACTGTCATTATAGTGAACTTCCGCTTCATGCACAACCAAGGAGGAAGGTTGTAGATACATAGAGTCACGAGCCAGGTGCTGTGACTGCAGCTCTGCTCCCCAAAAGGATTCACGCCATCGGTACTTAGACCAAACCATAAGTTCCTTGCGTCATCAGCAAAGTCCGGGAAGTCTCTCTCAATTTTTTTCCACTTCCGACCATCAGCGGGGTGCCTCAACGTCCCATCTTTCTTGTTGCATGTGCCATCGCAACAACTTGGCATGCTCTTTGTTTCTGAACAAACATTTCAACCATGGTATTATAGGAGCATACCACATCACCTTGGCAGGAACCCTCTTCCTGGGTGGCTCGCCCTCAACATCACCTGGGTCATCTTTTCTGATCTTATACTAAAATGTAGTGCATACCGGGCATTTATCTATATTCTCGTATTTCTCACCGCGATAGTGGATGCAGTCATTAGGACATGCATGTATCTTATGCATGTCTAATCCTAGAGGGTATACAAGCTTCTTTGCTTCATACGTACTGGAGGGCAATTCGTTATTTCTTGGAAGCAGATTCTTCATTATTACCAGTAACTTTTCAAATTCCGAGTCAGTCATACCGGTCTCTGCCTTCCACTTCAGCAATTCCAGTATGCTATCCAGCTTCTTCTGGCCATCTTCATAAGTTGGGTACAACAATTTTTTGTGGTCCTATAACATCTGCTCGAACTGCAATCTCTCCTTTTCTATGTCGCAATCTCGCTTTGCATCAGAACTGACCCGATCAAGATCATCACCGGGCTCATCTGGTTCTCGTTCTTCACCTCCTCCTTCTTCATTGTCTTCCATTGCGGTATCAGCGTATTCAGGGAACATATATCGGTAGTTGTCATTATCTTTCTCTTCTTTATCACCATCTTCCATCATAACCCCTCTTTCTCCGTGCTTGGTCCAAACATTATAGCCGGACATAAAACTGGTCCAAAGCAGGTTGCTCTAAATGACTCTTGAGGAAGTGTGAGCCTGCTCATTCCGACAGTCAACACATGGACAACACATAAAACCATCCCGCCGCTTGTTCGCCTTGGCCACAAGGCGAAAAGAACACACGCCTTGTCTGTAAGCGTCAGAGCGTCGGTCACCGTACATTCATGGATGGCTCATCTGCATCATACAACCATATATATCAAACGCAATCACGATGCTGAAATTAGTACCACGCGTTCTAAATGATAAAATAGTTGCTAACCTTTTTGGACACTTCGAAACGAAGAGGAGAAACCTTAAGTGTGGTTCGAAAAAACGAGAAAATGTTTGTCTTGCGTGAACTCAAGTGGCATCGCTCTCACAGGCATTTCATCGAACACCTCTAGTGCATATGAAGAGAAAAAACCTAGTACAAACTATGCCACCTTTCCTCCATGATGGAGGAGGGCTATGCCATATATATAGGGTCAGCCCATTAGTCCCGGTTTGAGATACAAACCGGGACTAATAGGGGTCCCCGCAGCACGCAGCAGGGACCAGACCCATTAGTCCTGGGATGTATATCAAACCGGGACTATTGGTCTCTAACTGTCCAGGACAAATGGTGCCACGGCTTCGGGCCGTTGGGGTCCGAACCATTAGTCCTGGCCCCAGCACGGCCGGGACTAAAGGCCCGGATGAAAGGCTGGTTTTCTACTAGTGGGGTGATACATTGCAAATGTATCTATAATTTTTGATGTTCCATGCTTGGTTTTATCCACTTTCTTGTGTTTTGTTCCAACTTTGGAGTACTTTTCATATGATTTCTTGGACTAACTATTAACAAGAGCCACAGTGCCAGCTGCCTGTTTTCTGCTATTTTTGGTTCCAGGAAAGTCAAAAAATTAATATTCTCGGAATTGGACGGGACAAAAGCCAAAGTGCCTATTTTTCCGGAAGGGATCAAGTGCCAGAATACGATACAGAGAAGGGCTAGGGAGCCACCACACCACCTGGCCGTGCGGCCAGGCCTGGCCCACGCCAGGGGTGTTCTGGCCGCTCCCGGCACCCCCTCGGCCTCTCCTTCCGCCTATATATTGCCCTCAGGACGAAAACCCTAAGTACCCAATCAAAAATCCACGAAAGAGTTCAGAGCATGCGTCATCTCCATCCCTAGATCGGGAGGGATCAAGCTCTTCGGCATCCGCCGAGAGAGGAATTCACCACAGGCCTTCTTCATCACCATGCAAGCCTCCGGTGTGATGCGTGAGTAGTTCATCCTTGGACTACGGATCCATGTAGTATCTAGATGGTTGGTTTCTCATCCTTTGTGCTTTCATGTTTAGATCTTGTGAGCTCCGTTCATGATCAAGATCATCTATTTGTAATTCATACATGTTGTGTTTGCCGAGATCCGATGGATATTGAGATGCTATTTCAGATTGATTATTGATTCTATCATGTCTTTGTTATTTGAGATCTTGCATGCTTTCCGTTGTTAGTATCTATCTTGGCCAAGTAGATGCTAGCAACTCCAAGAGTTACTATTTATGCTCGATAGTGGGTTCATGCCTCTGGTAATCTGGGGAAGTGATAGAAATCTCTAAGGTACTAGATGTGTTGTTGCTACTAGGGAGAAAACAACAATCCTTTGTTCATAGAACAATCGTATTGTTTACTTTACACGCAGTTCGTAAAGTAATAATCTGTTGCTTGCAACTTAATACTGGAGGGGGTTCGGATGATAACCTGAAGGTGGATTATTAGTCATAGATGTAGTTGGATGGCGGTCTATGTATTATATTGTAATGCCCAATCAAGTCTGAATGGAGTCAAGATGATTAGTATATGCATGTATTGCTTTCTCGGTGTTTGTCAATTGCCCTGCTGTAATTTGTTTATCCAGCATGTTATCTATCTAAGGAGAGCCACCTCTAGTGAACTATGGATCCCGGTCCTTGTCTTTTACATACAATCTACAATCTTTAACTGCTTTGTGTTTAATTTTTGCAAACTTTTACTTCTTTCCATTCGATACGTTTAATCCTTTGTTTTCCGCAAAACACGGTGAGATTGACAACCTCATCGCAAGTTGGGGACAAAGTTATGTGGTTGTGTTGTGCAGGTCTCCACGTTGCTACTAGCGTCGGTAGTGCGCCCTGCCAAAGCTCAGCTAGTAACACCTTTGGGGTGTTTCCTTGCTCCTACTGGTTCGATTAAACCTTGGTTTCATAACTGAGGGAAACTTGTTGCTGTGCTCATCATACCTTCCTCTTGGGGTTCCCAACGAGCTCTACATCAACCACGAGCCATCAACACTTTTCTGGGCGCCGTGCATTGAGCCATCATGGGGCCATCTCCGCCTCGAGCGCCTTGTCGTCCTTCGGGGCGGGCGGCACTGACACCCGCTCCTGGTTGAGGTGCCAGCTCGTGGGAAGGGAGACATCATGGTGGGCGATGCCTCTCCCCTCCCTCCACCGCTGCTGGCACTCCACAATGCGGTGTTGGGGCCGCAGCATAGAAAACAAAAAATTTCCTACGGTGTGAACTACACGCCAAGATCTATCTACTAGGTACAAAGAAACGGGTGGATATACATCCAACGAGAACTTACCCTTGCAGACAACGAGCTTTGTTAACGAGTAGGAACTCGTGGTTGATGTAGTCGTACACTTGCCGATCTCAAGATCGTGATGAAGTTCAGCAGGTCCGACTCCAGCACGTCCATCAGATCCAGCTCCAACACCACCAAGTCCAGCACCGCAAAGCAGCGGTGCATCCGTGATCGTATACACGTCCGGTACCCCGACAACCTCCATCCCTCGCTCCAGCAAAGCAGCGGAAGCAGCAACTCCTTTCCAGATAAAGCCACCGGGAACATGTATCTCGCTAATCCGAGACCATGGGGGAATAATACTAGAGGGGGAGAGAGATCCTTCACAAGGAGGTGTGTGTGAGAAGTGAGGAGGGGGTGGCCTTTTATAGGAGGAGGGGGGTTTTGGGTTGAATCAGGTTTTGTAATATGTATTTACATATTAATTAGTGTAATTAATATTAAAATATAATTTGAAGGGTTATTCTACTAATGGGCCAAACTTCCTAGTGAATAAAGGCCCATGAGGGAAAACCAAAAGAGGGAAGGGCCAAGGGCCAAGGCCTAGCCGCCATAAGAGGGCCCACCCGGCCAGCCTAGGGTTGTGCACGGGGTGGGTCCCATCCCTGGCCGGCTGGCCCATAAAGCCCTAAGGGCCCATGCGCCTCCCCCTCCTCTCTTGTTTAGTCCCACATGGCTTAGCCTTTGAGAAAGGCACACCCCCTTAGCCTATATAAAGGGATGCCCATGGGTGGGATGAAACACACCAATATTTGGAGAAGTCCTTTGGTTGACTTTCTCCTTCCCTCTCTCTCTAGCCCTTGTGACCATGGCCCTAAGTTTGGGTTGTGCAAACAAGGCACACATGTAGTACGTTGTTGCGCTACAGGGATTCCTAGCCGGATATCAACTTCCACACTCTCGGCGGGATCAGGGAGCTGGAGGTCTCATCATGCACCGGATGTGTACGAAGACATGAGGCGCAACACTTAGGGCGCTTGAATGTCGTGAGCCGGAGCTGATGCACGATAAAGAACGAGCAAGGGGTGACCTGCGAGGAGCTTCGTGACCTTGAGGTCGGCTACGAGTACGACTACATCAACCACGATCCCCTCAGAACGTGAACCGCGTACGGTCTACAAGGGTATGTATTCTATACGCATCGTCCGTTACCGCATTACTACATAGATAGATCCTAGGCAGTTTTTGGGGTTCCAACGTAAGAATTTTTTGTTTTCTGCTGTGGATCCCCTTCAGTGGTATCCGAGCCGATCTATGCGTAGGAGTGTTGTACGGCCAGTATGCACAAGTATTTTGCGGGCATTGATCCCTTAGTTGTTACCCTCTAACGTGTATTTGTTTATATCACGGTATTGTTTGATGAAGCGGCCCGAACCGACCTTACACGTATTCGTATGCGAGACTGGTTCCACGCTAAACATACAGCTTGTACCGTATAAGTGGCTAGCTGGTGTTTGTCTCTCATTCAATAGTTGATATAGTATTTACAATGGAGAGCCCTGAAAGGGGTGTAATAGAGACAACTGTTGGATCCGTGTTGTCGTTGGAAAGTTCGTAGATTAGAAACGGTTCTATTGTGAAAGCCCTAACAACCATGTAAAACTTGCAATAGATAAAGTAGAGGCAACTTACTTTATTTTGCAAGGGGCATGTGATTATGATATAGCATTGGTCGCTACAAAGGTAAAGTAGTTTACTTTTCTGTTACTAAGTAGTATAGTAATAGTCATCGTTCCGATGAACGACCTGGTGGAGGCGTCGTGGACTTGGCGTCAAACCAAGGGCAAGATGGAGATCATGCCGGAGCGCTCGATGGAGATCAAGGCGCAAGAAAGACCATATCATATCACAATATACATATGATGTTGATTTCTGTTTTACATCTTATTGTGTGCTAGTATTTAGATACTCAACGGTAGCAAATAAGATAATCCCTATTGAATTCCAATGTTCCGTGTTCCCCTTGTGTGTGCACCACAAAGAAAGTTCTTCGGTATGAGGCGATCCACGGTACAGGCGTGGGTGTCAAACATATCTACGTTCGCATACAGTGGGTGTAAGCCATGTTGCACAGCAAATACACACAAGTTAGATTTGGCGAGCCTAGCATGTGTAGACATGGCCTCGGAACACAAGAGATCGAAAGATTGAGCATGAGTCACATGGATGATGTGATTGACATTAGGGAATGTCTACCTTTGATGCTGCACTAATGGATGTGTCGATCGGGAGAGGTGTAGAGGATAGGGATCATGTGATCACTAAAATCGTCCAGGGGATGACAATTTTAGTGGAGACCAATTATAAATTGATATCTTATTATAAACTTAGTCTAAATGTCTGTTTGCAAATATCTTAGTAGTTCTTGGCCTATACCATTGAGGTCCTTTGCGACCATGGGAATATATTGCTTAATATGGAACTTAGCAAAAGGGCCCAACTTCATAGATTAATACCCACGCCTGAGGGATATCCTCGTAAAAGGAGATCTTCTCTTCTTAATACAATAACCATCAGGAGATAAATCGATGACTCCAGAATGTTTGTGTTTTCTTCATAATCATCCAATAAGCCATTCTCCATTCGATGGAGAGTTGGGCTACATTTTGTATTCTACAGAATAAGGCACATAGAGTATGAGCCGTTGGATGGGTTTTCCTCCATCATGGATGAAAAGAGAATATTTGAAAAAAAACACTTAGCGATCTTGCATTAGATTTGAGAACTCTTGGAAGGGATTGATTGCAATGGAGGTCATGGATGAAAAAGGTATATGTTAGATATACAAAATTATAAATGTGGTTCTTGCAAAACTCGTTGCAGTTTGGAAAGTATTTGATACTTGTCCCGTTTTGTGAAAACAGGAGGATCTGCTTGAGAATTGCTGGTTTTGAGGCAACGTTACTTGATGACGGCAAACAAAACAGTTGATGGCCGACATCACCTCTTCCCTCAAAGTTTGTCATTTGGATTAGTGGACTTGAATATAAATTTGTAATCCCTGTTTGTGTGTCTTGCTTTTGGCGAGACGATTATTCATATGAACAAGTTACAAGCGAGTTTGTACTATTCTTATGAACAATACCTTATGGTCACATTATGATTATAAATAAGTTATTCTCATCACTATGTTAATGATAATGTTTTAAACATTTATAAGAGGATTAGAATGTTAAAATATATCCAAAGTTTAATAATGAAATGACACTATAGTTTAAGTCATTTTGGTTATTGCATGTTCTTAATGAAGATCAGGGTCCTAGATGCTTAATCTAGAGACTTTGCAAAACCATGCCTCTTGGGCAGAATGACTAAAACTCTGCATTCTGGTAAAACGGTGATATGCGAAGAAATGTTGAATCTTATACATAGTGATGTATCGTATTTTCAACAAGTAGTGGAAATCATTTATTGTGAACTTAAGTGAATAAGCGTATTTACTTAATGAAACACGAGTTCAAAATGATTTGAATTATTCATATAAGTTCACAATAATAAGAGGATATTGAAATTAACGAGAATACAAAGTCTCTTCGATTTGATCGACATGACTGAAGTATTCAAGTTAAGTTTAGCATAAAAGGGAATTGTGAAAGATGTTTCACAAATTATGATAATTGGATAAATTCAAACTGTGTTGAAATATCTAAACATCATAATCATTATGTATTAAGATACATATGGTATCATATCATCTCTTATAGGGGTTATAGTTATCGTTTAGAATTAAAGATCAAAATAAGCTAACACTCATTTGAAATACAAAGGAACATCTAAAAGATCCGTGGAAACAACACCATAAGTGTTATGGCAAGTTTGAGTTTCTGGAGATTTCGATAAGTCGAAATCGTGGTGAATAAACAAGTCTTTGTAGAGCATTCTTAGGAAGCTATGAATGCATTGTCTACAAGGGGCCAGCCTGCTATTGTCCAAAGTTGACGTGTCTTGATGAAGATACAGGTGGAAGAAAGTAAAAGATCATAACAAGGTATTTTACCTTACCTCTAGATTGTTGAGTGGCGGAGCGGAATTTGTTTCGTGAATCCAAACTCTACAAATAGAGGAGAAACTGTTGATAATGATCATAAAGTTTGAAGTAAATACTTTTACTAAAGAAAGTAGGATTCAACTATATATTCTACAAGTTTGTGGAATTATATTATTGATTCACTTGTCATGTTTTGAACAAGACATACCTACAAATTACAAAGAAGCGTGATGGACCTGAGTGCGAGAAATGACTAGGAGTCATAAAATCCTATATTAAGTTACATTTAAGATTGCAAAGTAACATATTACTTGATCTTATTAAAGTAAAGAAGTTACTTGATATTTCTGAATGTCTGCAAAGTCATAAGAAGGAAATGAAACTTAATGAATGAAAAAAGCTCGATTTGTCACAAGTTTGGACAAATTCAAGGAGTTGACGACAACAGTAGTGATGATTAAGTCTTTTTGATTTACACTAGAAATATATGGATATTGAAGTCTTGTAATTGGAATTCTCAAATTGATGATGATCAAAGAATTTTGGAATGTCCAAGATTATCGAGAGGACCTGGTTTTGAGTGGGAGCAAGTCAGCTTGGCTAAATCATAATATGTAGCTAACATATTTTGAGTGGGAGCTAAGTGAAATCCTTGGATCTCAAACATGAATGTCATATTTGAGTGGGAGCATGAAATCATTCTGGGATATGTTATGACATATGTGAATGATGTGATTGGTATTAATAATATTTAAGTTAAATAAGGATGAAGTTGAAGTTATTAAACAATAAGATCTATCGAGATAGATTGGTGAGTTTAATAAACACTGAATGTCGAATGCTTCCTGGACTTGATTCTGAAAGATGTTCAGAATGTCCTAAGACAAGATTCTGAAGAAGCTCAGAATGGAACAAGGTAAGAAATAAGTTCTTGCTGTATGAAGCATTGAGTTAGTATTGCAACTATGGTTGAAAGAAAGAGATGTGTTGCATCTCCTATGCCTCAGTCATAGGTTCTTCCATACAACAAGGTTGTATACTCGACGTAATGTGACCCGAGGATCTGGTTGGTAGGACAAAGTCTTAACTGTAAGAACATGTCTTTAAGTGATTCCTGAGTTGATCACTAAACCAGAATTAAGTTTGTACTTAAATAGCAAGAAGCAAAGTAAGTGGCATAGTTGCATTCCATGCACTAGGATCTACATAGATATAGAAGTATAAAGGCTCCATCTGATGTGATGTATAATGTTATGGCGGGGCTAGTTTGCTTTTAACGTAGAATGATGTGTCCCAGGGCACAGTTCCCATGAGAAAGCCCTCAAGGTTGATCTAAAGTCATTGTAGGCTCCTAGAATCTGGCCTTGTTCTGCTGCCATGACTACAGTATATACACAAAGGATATCAAAGTGTGTTTCGAAGTTTAGATGCCAATAGTGAAAACGACCGTCATTATAAACACTAGAAACAAAGTCTCACTTTGTCGCCAAACAAATACTTCGACCCATTATACGATAATGGTGTGAATGTCAAATTAGCAAGACATTAACAATTTGCAAAAGACATAATGATCTGGCAAAACAGAACATGGACATGACGTTTCCCATGAGCATGCATAATCAATAAACGCATATGTTATATGGTTTATATGAGTAAAATGCGAGCTAGATTATTTGTACTCTAGTGCAAGTGGGAGACTGAAGGAGATATGCCCTAGAGGCAAATAATAAATAGGTTTTTATTGTCATATCTCAATTAGTTTATAATAGTTTCACACTGTGCTATAACTGTGCCAAGTAGAAACATTGGTACAGGTGTGGTATGAAACAACCAAGTCCCTAGTAGCCTCTATTCATACTAGTTCGTTGGTCATGATGATGATCTGGGTTTCAAGATCATGGAAATTTATGCCAATTGACAACAGGGTCATATCATTGGAGAATGATGTGATGGACATTCCTCGAAGGATTGCAACACGGTCAAGTCATATAAGTTCATTGTTGCAACAGCTATACCTAGACTCCTTTTCCTTAGACCATGAGCTCATATTACTCACTGTTTCTCGAGGCTTCTTAGACTGCATCAACCGTCATCTGGTAATACGGTGGCCATAAAGGTGTACGTTGGGTATTCCAAAGGAACAATAGATGACATGTGACTACAAGACCGGGATTTGTTCACCCACATGACGGATAAAAATAGATACGGCCGGCTTGGTGAGATTACATCCATAAATGTTGCAACATGTGACTCGGTCACGAGGATGTAATATCACGGTAACAAGAAAATAGAACTTGTTGTTAACGAGATTGAACAAGGTATGTGATACCAATGATTGGATCTCGGACAAGTCGTATCAAGAAACAAAAGGAATTGGATGCTACATTTACCAGTTCAAATGACATTGTCATCAGGAATGCATAGTGGTCACTTGGATATCCCTGGTCCCTCTGTTGATCATTGATACAAATCATGTTTAGAGCATTCTTGAGCCGTGAGAGGTTACACTTAAGGGTACTATGAGAGCAATCATTCGTAAGACGGAATCACAGTAGAGAAAGAGAAAGCCAGAATCGTTCCGAAGCTGTTCGGAGAAAGAATAAAGGACCGGAATCATTCCGGGAATTCTAAAGTAGTTCAGAGGATATAGAAAGGGGAACTGAAAGGGGTTTCGGGTTAAATCAGGTTTTGTAATATGTATTTACATATTAATTAGTGTAATTAATACTAAAATAATATTAAAATCTAATTTGAAGGGTTATTTACTAATGGTCCAAACTTCCTAGTGAATAAAGGCCCATGAGGGAAAACCGAAAGAGGGAAGGGCCAAGGGCCAAGAGGGCCAAGGCCCAGCCGCCACAAGGGGCCCCACTCGGCCAGCCTAGGGCTGTGCGCGAGGTGGGGCCCACCCCTGGCCGGCTAGCCCATGAAGCCCTATGGGCCCATGCGCCTCCCCCTCCTCTCTTGTTTAGTCCCACATGGCTTAGCCTTTGAGAAAGGCACACCTCCTTAGCCTATATAAAGAGGTGCCCATGGGTGGGATGAAACACACCAATATTTGGAGAAGTCCTTTGGTTGACTTCCTCCTTCCCTCTCTCTCTAGCCCTTGTGACCATGGCCCCAAGTTTGGGTCTTGAACAAGGCACACACACTGCCGTACGCCTGCAGGATTCCTAGCTGGATATCAACTTCCGCACTCCCGGCGGGATCGGGGAGCCAGAGGTCTCATCATGCACCGGATGTGTACAAAGACATGAGGCGCAACACTTGGGGCGCTTGAATGTCGTGAGCCGGAGCTGATGCACGATGAAGAAGGAGCAAGGGGTGACCTGTGAGGCGCTTCGCGACCTTGAGGTCGGCTACGAGTACGACTACATCAACCACGTTCCCCTCGGAACATTAACCGTGTACGGTCTACAAGGGTATGCATTCTATACGCATCAGCCGTTACCGCATTAATACATAGATAGATCCTAGGCAGCTTTTGGGGTTCCAACGTAGGAATTTTTTTGTTTTATGCTGCGGATCCCCTTCAAGTCCTGCGCCCGGGGCGGCGGTGGCAACACCCCTCGAGCGAACGGTGGCATGCTGCAATGGTGGCACCGACCGCTCGAGCCGGATCCGCCGGCTTCATGGTCGTTCTTCGACTTCAAAAATATATCGAGCTCGTTGGGGAACCCCAAGAGGATGGTATGATGAGCACAACGGTAGGTTTTCCCTCAGTTATGAAACCAAGGTTTAATTGAAACAGTAGGAGAAAGGAAACACCCCAAAGGTTTTGCTAGCTGAACTTTGGCAGGGCGCACTACCGGTGCCAGCAGCAACATGGCAACCTGCACAACACAACCACAGAACTCTGCCCCCAACTTGCGATGAGGTTGTCAATCTCACCAGTTTTGCTGAAAACAAAGGATTAAACGTATCGAGTGGAACAAAGTAATAGTTTGTAGAAAGTAATAGTTTGCAGAAAGTAAACACAAAGCACTAAACAGTTGATTGTAGATTGATAGTAAAATAAAGGACCGGGGTCCATAGTTCACTAGTGGTGGCTCTCCTTAAGATAGATGACATGTTGGGTGAACAAATTACAGCGGGGCAATTGACAAACATCGAGAAAGCAATAAGCATATACTACTCATCTTGACTCCTTTGAGATTCGATTGAGCATTACAACATTATACATAGACCGCCATCCAACTACATCTATGACTAATAATCCACCTTCAGGTTATCATCCGAACCCCCTCCAGTATTAAGTTGCAATCATCGGATAATTGCATTACGAATTGCATGTAAAGTAAACAATACGATTGTTCTATGAACAAAGGATTGTTGTTTTCTCCGTAGTATCAACAACACATCTAGTACCTTAGAGATTTCTGTCACTTCCCCAGATTACCAGAGGCATGAACCCACTATCGAGAATAAATACTAACTCTTGGAGTTGCTAGCATCTACTTGGCCAAGATAGATACTAACAACGAAAAGCATGCAAGATCACAAATAACAAAGACATGATAGAATTAATAATCAATCTGAAATAGCATCTCAATATCCATCGGATCCCCGCAAACACAACATGTATGAATTACAAATAGATGATCTTGATCATGAACGGAGCTCACAAGATCTAAACATGATAGCACAAAGGAGGAGAACCAGCCATCTAGCTACTACATGGACCCGTAGTCCAGAGATGAACTAGTCATGCATCACACCGAAGGCTTGCATGATGATGAAGAAGGCCTCCAGGGTGAATTCCACTCTCCGGCAGGGTGCAGAGAAGAGCTTCAGATCCCTCCCGATATAGGGATGGAGATGACGACGGCTATAGCCTCTTTCGTGGAATTTTGATCGGGTACTTAGGATTTCTATATCGGAGGCAATATATAGACGGGAGGAGAGGCTAAGGGGGATGCAGGGCCAAACCACCCCCGGCGGCCAAGCCCGCCACGCCAGTGGTGGGCTGGTCCCCAGCCCCTCTCCGTCTCGTATTCTGGCTCCAGGTGTCCCTCTGTGAAAAACTGACTTTGGCTTTTGTCCCGTCCAATTCCGAGAATATTCATTTTCTAACTTTCCTGGAACCAAAAACAGCAGAAAACAGGCAGCTGGCACTGTAGCTCTTGTTAATAGGTTAGTCCAAGAAATCATATGAAAAGTACTCCAAAGTGTGGACAAAACATAAGAAAGTAGATAAAACCAAGCATGAAACATCAAAAATTATGGATACGTTAGCAATGTATCAACATCCCCAAGCTTAACTCCTGCTCGTCCTCGAGTAGGTAAGTGATAAAAAGAAAGAATAATTTTTGAGGTGACATGCACCATCATAAACTTGATCAAAGTATTTGTAAAACATTGATAGATGGGATCATAGTACTTCAATCATAACATGAAAGACAAAGTTCTAACAATAAGGCAAAGCAACTATGTTGCAACATGAAAAGGCACAAACAAAAGGTTCATGAATAATAATGCTTTGCAAGACGTTTGTTTGTTTCACATAAAGAAAACATAGCATAGTGGCATTCAGCTTGTCCCTCATAGAGTAGCAAACATAAATGCATAGGACACCTTCAAAGTTCATAAGAGTGACTAGATACAAATAGTTTAAAACAAGCAATATCAAAGCTATGCATCCATCAACAAGTCTTGGGACAATGCACGTAGAACTAAGAATGGCCACTATGCTCTTAAAGTAGGTGCATAAAGATAGAAGGTGGAGACTCAACATAAAAGTAAAAGAAAGGCCTTCATAGAAGGAAGTAGGGATTCAAGTCTCATAAAGAGCTTCCAAAAATTATGGTACTTATAAGCTTTCAGCTCTCATTGCCCCTATCATAAGCATCTTGAAGGTGATTAAGGTTAAAGTGACACACCTAAGAGGATATGATTGACAAGTTATAAGCCAAAATCTCATGCCCCTTACTTACGAAGATCAAACCTCATGCTACTCAACTTTAGTCACAAGTAAGCTCTTGTCATTGTAAGTACATATGTATCATAAAGAACCGCCAACGGGGTACCCCTTGCACATGATACAGGAGCTATCCCATAATCAAAATGACAAGGCAAGAAGACAATGAGCATCTCAGCGATCTTTTTATTTGCTATTTGCATAGGTTTTTATTGAGGATGCTTCATAGAATGCTCATTATGGTTATGTGATACGTCCATTTTGCATCACTATTCTATGTCTTAATTCACTAGTATTCATTGATATATTTCATATTGAGAGGTGATACTTATGTTATTTCATCTATTTTTGCATGGTTGATGACTTTTGGAGCATGGATCGCTGTAGTCAGGATTCTGATGGAAAAGGTGCTGTTTGGAGGCAAAATTCGTGAAGATCAGAAAATCCGGGAAAATATATGGAAAATCCTATTTTTCTAGAAGACTAAGGATGCCAGAAGATGGAGTGGAGGTGGGCCACAGGGGGCCCACAACACCCCATGGCGCGGGCAGGCCTAGGTTGTGCCTGGAGGTGGTGTGGCCACACTGGCCCACTCCAGCCTCTCCCCTCTGGCATATATCATCCTCCCGAAACCCTAAGACTCGGGGAGCGACCACAGAAAGATTCCGCCGCCTCCACGGGGCGGAAAACACCGAGAGAGAAAGATCTCTCCGGCAGACAGATTTCTGCCAGGGGAATTCCTTTCCGGAGAGGGGAGATCGTCGCCATAAACACCACCATCAAGCTGGACTTCATCGGGATCATCATCATCATCATCACCACCATCATCACCATCAGCACCCTCATCACCATCTCCATATTGCTGTAACAATTGTGTTGAATCTTGCATAGTTCATAGGGGAGATTTCCCGATGTTGATTTATCTTTGTAGTTGATGCTATTGAGTGAACCATTGAATTATTGTTTATGTTCAGATTGTTATACATCATTATTCCATCTCTGATCATGATCCATATGATGTCTTGTGAGTAGTTCGTTTTGTTCTTAAGGACATGGGAGAAGTCATGTTGTTAGTAGTGGAGTTGTGTTGAGAAAGATTCAATAGTTTGGTATTTAAGTTGTGGTGTACTTCTTCTAGTGGTGTCATGTGAACGTCGACTACATGACACTTCACCTATATGGGCCTAGGGGAATGCATTGTGTATTTGGCTACTAATTATAGGGGTTGCCGGAGTGACAGAAACCTGAACCCCCGTTAGGAAACCATTGCACAAGGGATGTAAGGGTCTTAGAGTTTAAAGTTGTGGTTAGGTCTCTACCTTATTTACTTTCTTGTACTTACGGATGTTTGCAAGGGGTATAATCACAAGTATGTATTAGTCTTGGATGGGGCGGTACATTAGCACAGGTTCACCCACACAACACTTAGCAAGCTAAAGAAGATTAATCAACTATATGAAGCGAAAGCACTTGACAGTCTTCCCATGTGTCCTCAAGAACGTTTGGTCATTTTAAGTAATACAACCGGCTTGTCCTTTGCTGCATAAAGGATTGGGCCACTTGCTGCATTTATTCCTACTGTCTTTTATTTACTCGTACCTTGTTTACTTGCTTTATCGAAAACCCCTAAAAATTCGTTTGCTAAGTATTTGCAGAGAATTCCTGATCCATACCACTAGCCAAAGACCCTTACGCTCCTCGTTGGGTTCGACACTCTTACTTATCGAAAATACTGCGATACACCCCTATACTTGTGGGTCATCAAGACTATTTTCATATTTGTTGGGGAGTGAAGCGCTATTGGAGAGTGGAACTGGTAAAGGAAACTTCTACTGTGAGTATTGTTTACTTCTGCTAGTTGCTTTATTTTCGTTATGGATAATTCACTGAGTTTCTTATTTGGTAATGCTACTACCACTGCTAAGGTAGTAGATAATCCACCACCTGCTGAGAATGATGTTTTCAAAATACCTACAAGAATTATTGATCATTTTATGGATTACTACTATGTTGGGGATGGAACTGTCCATCCCGGTGATCGTTTACTCTTTATACACGAATTATGCGGGTTGTTCAAGTGTGCAAGTATCACTACAGATCAAGTTAAGAAGAAGTTATTCTCATTATCACTAAAAGGAAGAGCTGAGGAATGGTATAAGCTGCTGAAGAATGGTCAAGCTCTGGAATGGGAGGAAATAGTGCCTCTCTTTTATTCAAAGTTTTATCCTCCTAGTGAGATTCATAAAGATCGGAATCAAATATACAACTTTTGGCCTCTTGATGGAGAGAGTACAACTCAAGCTTGGGTGAGATTGAAGTTACTAATGCTCAAATGTCCCATTCATGAGCTCCCCAACAATATTATTATCAATAACTTTTATGCAAGACTCCCTCTACATGACAAGGATTTATTGGATGCTTCTTGCGCTGGATCTTTCACTCGCATGGAAGAAGAAGCTAAATGGGATCTTCTGGACCGTATTCAAGACAATGCTGAAGCTTGGGAGAATGACAAAGGTAGAAAGTCAGGTATAAATTATGATTATGAATGCATTGAATCTTTTATGGGAACTGATGACTTTCAAAATATTAAAAATGCTTATGGTCTAGAGTCTCAAGCTATTGCTTCTTATTTTAAGGCTTTTGCTTCCTACATTGAAGTGCCTAAAAAGAAGTGGAATAAGTATCATGAACCTTATAAAGATATTGCTAAGAGTGTTCCTACAAGAAATACTGAAGTTTATACTACTAATCATGTTTTACCTGAACCTTACATTGAGAAAATGCCTTTCCCAGTTAAGATAAAGGAACATTCTATGATAGCTAGTATGGTTAATGAAAGTACAAATAAAGCTGTTGAACCTGATAAACAAATGGATGATGAACCTATAATAGAAAATGTGAAAGACTTTGTCACTAAATATGTAGAAGAGGGACACACTATCCTTTGTAAGGATTGCTATGATAGTCCTTGTGATAGCTATATTGTTAAGTTTATGCATGATACTGAAAGTTACTATGAGAGAGGGAAAAGTGTTCTTATGTATCTCAATAGTATCAAGTTTCCTCGTTTTATGCTGAAAGTTTTTATGTTGCACTTCTTTTGCCTTCTTATGCAAGTTGCCTTTGGTTTCAACAACTTGTTTGTTTACAAAATCCCCTTGCATAGGAAGTGGGTTAGACTTAAATGTGTGTGTTTTTGCTTCTTAATACTCTCTTTCACTTTAATTCATATCCCTATGAGAGCTTCTTCAAAAATATCATGCCCATCTTAAAGGCTATAAAGAAAGAGCTTTATGGGAGACAACCCAATTTGTTTTTGCTTTTAGTTTGTTTTTGTTTCTTTGAGTCTTGGAAGTTATTACTCTGGTAATAACCGCTCCTTATCCGTTTTGTTTGGTTTTTGTGTCAAGATCAACCTCTAATGAGAGAGAAGTAATATTTGGGGAAGTTGCTGTCCCGAAACAGATTTTTTGTACATGACCGTAAACATTCGTGAGAGATCTCTGTACGTCGGATTGAGCTGTAATTTTTTTTTCTTATTCCCCAGGTTGTTATTTAACTTTCGTTAGTTTTGCACTTTTTGATTTGAGCAACAGATGATTTTCGAAAAAATTGATCTTTACCTGCTGGTCTGTTTTGACAGATTTAGCTACTCTTGCATTTGCTTCTTTATTCGATCTCCTTTTTGAATTCTTTTTGGGTTTTCAGAAGGAGTTACTTCAGTAGCTTTTGTTTTGATGGTTTTCAGTTGAAGTTGGACTCAAAAGGTTTTATAACTTCACTTATACTAATGTTGCTAATGAGAACTGTGTGAAGTTTTGTGTGAAAGAAATTTCCAGGAAGTGGAGATAATGGTGTAATAAGGAAGAGAAGGGTTTTATGACTCAAGTAATAAGTGTATGAAGATGAAGATATTGGTGTTATTCAAGTGGTACCTCCGAAAGAATCTACTAGATACCAAATTCAGAGACCTGCAGAGTCTATTTTCAAATAGGTAACAATTCTGGTAAGAAAAGTTCCATGAAAATACAATCCAACTATATTTTTGCAGTTTTCAGTCAATAAGGAAAGCTAAGAAGCGAAAAAGGGACGGAAACGGAGCCGGGGTGGCCCACACCACCCCATGGCACGGGCGCACCCCTGGCCGCGCCACCAGGTGGTGAGGCCACCCAGGACTCCGCCTCTGACTCGTTTTCTCCCAGTACGTTCCTTTTGATATGAAACTTCGTAATATATAACCCCTCGGATCTCCCAAGATTCGTATATCGTGTTTTCGTCGTGTTTTTGTTTCGATCAGTTTCTGTAGGACATACTCTTTGAAAGCTTAGAAGCACAATGGTGTCTGCCAAGGATAAAGGGAAGGAGCCTATGGAGGAAGACCTCCAAGACCCCGGGAAGGAGAAGGAGATCAAGAGTGAAGGTGAAGAGGAGCAAGGCCAATGTCCACACACCGGCACTACCATTGCAAGCATTGGAGTGGTGAAACCTGGCAAGGTCAGAAGGACGGCACGGATGCAGACTAGGGGAAAGCTCCTCGTCATAGTTTGGCTCCACGGTCACTTCCTCCACGCACCAGGAATCCTTTCCATACCCTTATCCATGAGCATCAATACTAGAATATGCCCAAGGATAAATTATCCTTCAATTGGGATTTGCCTCATTCTAGCTATGCAGGAAAAGAAGACTTCAAGGAGGAAGAGTGGGGAAAGAATAGCAAGAGCTGGAATTCTCAACCCGACATGATCATGAGCCGCATTGAGCAAAACTCGCACCTTATTCGTAATATCACCTTTGAGATTGAGGACTTGGGGAAACTTATCAAAGAGCTCATCGAGAGGATACCACCACCACCTAAGGAGTAATTCGTCATCAGGTTTGGCATCCCCTTGGTTTGTTCCAAGCTTGGGGGAGTGCCGCGGTATCATATCACTATCTTCTATCTTTTCACCTTATTAGTAGAGTCATATCATGAATAGAGGAGTTATTATGTAGTATGGTTTGCATTATGGAAGTGTCCCCTCTCTCGTTAGATATGTATCCCTTGGTGTGAGTTGCCGTTATGGAATATTAATGAGAAGTTCTATCATTCACTCTTTTGCATAGCTTATGATAGTTTTCAATTTGTGGTTATATGATTGATATTGTTGTTAGTATTGGTATCACTTTGGGATCATTGAGTTAATTTAGTTGGTTTTGGCAAACCTGGCTCGGTCAGTAGCAACACTATTTTTGAGTTGAAAGAAAAAGATAAGAGTACTCTAAAGAAAAATAATTTCATCGTCTTTCTTTCTTGATTTGCTCATAAGTCTAGTATTCTCTAGTTAAGATCTTTTGTGCTTCCAAGGAAGATTGCATGTTTGCCTTTATCACTTGTATGTTTGTTTGTTTCCTTCAACTCTTTTACTTGTTACCCAGCCTTGCTAGCCAAAAACCCGCACTGAGAGGGTATTCTTCTCATGCATCCACCTTCTTTAAACCAAAACCTTTGCCATTTGTGTCCACCATAACTACCTACTAGCATTATTGCTATTCCAAGTAAATTCTTGTTTTATCTACCTCCCAAATTAAAATTGTTATGTGAAAGTTAGTGATTAAAGCTCTCATGAACTTGATGGCACATTTTACTTTCTTGCATTTAATAAACTTGAACCATTGGGTCCTTCGTTGTTGCGTATATGCTTGCGCTTTATGAGTTGAAGTTAGCCGAACCATGTATCATGGGGACCGCTTTCAACACTTCGTTGGTACTTGTACCTAGTTGATATCATGTTCTTTTGCTTATGGATCCCAAGATTGTGAAATAAAAGTGGAACTTGTAAGATCATGGAGTTTATATGTGTGTTAGAGAAACGTCTGGGCCGCTAGCCTAAGCCATGCCTAATCATGGTGGAAACTTGCAGCATAACTATAGTGAGATTTCTATGAAGCATCCTCAATAAAAACCTATGCAAATAGCAAATAAAAAGATCGCTGAGATGCTCACTGTCTGCTTGCCTTGTCATTTTGATTATGGGATAGCTCCTGTGTCATGTGCAAGGGGTACCCCGTTGGCGGTTCTCAATGATACGCATATATTTACAATGACAAGAGCTTGCTCTTGACTGAAGTTGAGTAGCATGAGGATCGGTACTCATAAGTAAGGGGCTTGAGATTTCAACTTATAAATTGTCAAGCATATCCTCTTAGTTGTGTCACTTTAACCTTAACCACCTAAAGATGCCTATGATAGGGGCAATGAGAGCTGAAAGCTAGTAAGTATCATAATTTTTGGGAGCTCTTTATGAGACTTGCAATCCCTGCTTCCCTCTTTGAAGGACCTTTCGTTTACTTTGTAGTTGAGTCAGTAAACCTACTCCCCTCTGTCTCATCAAGTATTTTGAGTTGATGTGTTTATTCATTCATTTGATGATTTATGCATTCATGTTTCTTATGTTCCTTGTTTTGCACATTGCTCTTATCTTGAAGTTTACTACTTTGAAAGCTTTCTTTGAAAACCAGCTATTTGTGAACTCAACAAATTATCAACTATTCTTCGACCAAGAGCTAAGTTTGCCATTACCAATTATGATTCACTTTATGTATCTTTACTGTGTTTCCTTTACTCATTACAAGTTGAGTTATATAATAGTGAGTTGTTTTCTATTATGATCTTTGTATTAGATGAATGTGATGCTTCTTGTCCATATTCTTTTATCGACTCTTCACTCCATAAACCTATGGTCATGTTTATTGAGCTCAGTTTCGCTTGGGGACAAGCGAAGTCTAAGCTTGGGGGGAGTTGATACGTCCATTTTGCATCACTATTCTATGTCTTAATTCACTATTATTCATTGATATATTTCGTATTGAGAGGTGATACTTATGTTATTTCATCTATTTTTGTACGGTTGATGACTTTTGGAGCATGGACCGCTGTAGTCAGGATTCTGATGGAAAAGGTGCTGTTTGGAGGCAAAATTCGCGAAGATCAGAAAATCCGGGAAAATATACGAAAAATTCTATTTTTCCAGAAGACTCGGGATGCCAGAAGATGGAGTGGAGGTGGGCCACAGGGGGCCCACACCACCCCATGGCGCGGGCAGGACTAGGCCGCGCCAGGGAGTGGTGTGGCCGCCCTGGCCCACTCCAACCTCCGGCGATATCATCCTCCCGAAACCCTAAGACTCGGGAGCGACCACGAAAGATTCCGCCTCAAGGGAGGAAAACACCGAGAGAGAAAGATCTCTCCGGCAGATAGATTTCTGCCAGGGGAATTCCTTCCCGGAGAGGGGAGATCATCGCCATCAACACCACCATCAAGCTGGACTTCATCGGGATCATCTTCATCATCATCGCCATCAGCACCCTCGTCACCATCTCCATATTGCTGTAACAATTGGGTTGAATCTTGCATAGTTCATAGGGGAAACTTTCCCGGTGTTGATTACTCTTTGTAGTTGATGCTATTGAGTGAACCATTGAATTATTGTTTATGTTCAAATTGTTATACATCATTAATCCATCTCTGATCATGATCCATATGATGTCTTGTGAGTAGTTCATTTTGTTCTTGAGGACATGGGAGAATTCTTGTTGTTAGTAGTGGTGTTGCGTTGAGAAAGATTCAATAGATTGTTATTTAAGTTGTGGTGTACTTCTTCTAGTGGTGTCATGTGAACGTCGACTACATGACACTTCACCTATATGGGCCTAGGGGAATGCATTGTGTATTTGGCTACTAATAATAGGGGTTGCCGGAGTGACAGAAACCTTAACCCCCATTAGGAAACCATTGCACAAGGGACATAAGGGTCTTAGAGTTTAAAGCTATGGTTAGGTTTCTACCTTAATTACTTTCTTGTACTTACGAATGTTTGCAAGGGGTATAATCACAAGTATGTATTAGTCTTGGATGGGGTGGTACATTAGCACAGGTTCACCCACACAACACTTAGCAAGCTAGAGAAGATTACTCGACTATATGAAGCGAAAGCACTTGACAGTCTTCCCTTGTGTCCACGAGAACGTTTGGTCATCTATAGAAATACAACCAGCTTGTCCTTTGTTGCATAAAGGATTGGGCCACTTGCTGCATTTATTCCTACTGTCTTTTATTTTACTCGTACCGTGTTTACTTGCTTTATCGAAAACCCCTAAAAATCCGTTTGCTAAGTATTTGCAGAGAATTCCTGATCCATACCACTAGCCAGCGCCTTCTGCTCCTCGTTGGGTTCGTCACTCTTACTTATCGAAAATACTGTGATACACCCCCTATACTTGTGGGTCATCAATGATCTTGATCATGAACGGAGCTCACAAGATCTAAGAATGAAAGCACAAAGGAGGAGAAACCAGCCATCTAGCTACTACATGGATCCGTAGTCCAAGGATGAACTACTCACGCATCACACCGGAGGCTTGCATGGTGATGAAGAAGGCCTCCAGGGTGAATTCCCCTCTCCGGCAGGGTGCCGGGAAGAGCTTCAGATCCCTCCCAATCTAGGGATGGAGATGACGGCGGCTACAGACTCTTTCGTGGATTTTTGATCGGGTACCTAGGGTTTTCGTCCTGAGGGCAACTTATAGGCGGAAGGAGAGGCCGAGGGGGTGCTAGGGTCGGCCAGACCACCCCCTGGCATGGGCCAAGCCTGGCCGCGTGGCCAGGTGGTGTGGCCGGCCTCGGGCCCCTCTCCGTCTCGTATTCTGGCACTTGATCCCTTCAGGAAAATCAGGCACTTTGGCTTTTGTCCCTTCCAATTCCGAGAATATTCATTTTCTGACTTTCCTGGAACCAAAAATAGCAAAAACCAGGCAGCTGGCATTGTGGCTCTTGTTAATAGGTTAGTCCAAGAAATCATATGAAAAGTACTCCAAAGTTGGAACAAAACACAAGAAAGTGGATAAAACCAAGCATGGAACATCAAAAATTATAGATACATTTGCAATGTATCAACATCCCCAAGCTTAACTCCTGCTCGTCCTCGAGTAGGTAAGTGATAAAAAGAAATAATTTTTGAGGTGACATGCACCATCAAAGATTTGATCAAAGTATTTGCAAAACATCACAGCTGGGATCATAGTACTTCAATCATAGCATGAAAGACAAAGTTCTAGCAATAAGCAAAGAAACTATGACGCAACATGAAAAGGCACAAACAAAAGATTCATGAATAACAATGCTTTGCAAGACGTTTGTTTGTTTCACATAAAGAAAACATAGCATAAAAGTATTCAGCTTGTCCCTCAATAGAGTAGCAAATATAAATGCATAGGACACCTTCAAAGTTCATAAGAGTGACTAGATACAATAGTTTAAAACAAGCAATATCAAGTTATGCATCAATCAACTAGTCTTGGGACAATGCACCTAGAACTAAGAATGGCCACTATGCTCTCAAAGTAGTGCATAAAGATAGAAGGTGGAGACTCAATATAATGGTGGAAGAAAGACCTTTTGTAAAAGGAAGTAGGGATTCAAGTCTCATAAAGAGCGTCCAAAAATTATGGTACTTATAGCTTTCAGCTCTCATTGCCCCTATCGTAAGCATCTTGAAGTGATTAATGTTAAAGTGACACGACTAAGAGGATATGCTTGACAAGTTATAAACCGAAATCTCATGCCCCTTACTTACGAAGACCGATCCTCATGCTACTCAACTTCAGTCACGAGTAAGCTCTTGTCATTGTAACTATCTGTGTATCATTAAGAACCGCCAACGGGGTACCCCTTGCACATGATACGGGAGCTTTCCCATAATCAAAATGACAAGGCAAGCAGACAATGAGTATCTCAGTGATCTTTTTATTTGCTATTTGCATAGGTTTTTATTGAGGATGCTTCATAGAGTGCTCATTATGGTGATGCTGCAAGTTTCCACCATGATTAGGCATGGCTTAGGCTAGCTACCCGAGCTTTCTCTAACACACATACAAACTCCATGATCTTACAAGTTCCATTTTATTTCACAATCACGATCCGTAAGCAAAATAACATGATATCAACGGGGTACAAAGTACAAGTGCAATGTTGAAAGCGTTCCCCATGAAACATGGTTCTGCTAATTTCAACTTATAAAGCGCAAACATATATGCAACAAAGAAGGACCCAATGGTTCAAGTTTATTAGAGGCAAAAAGTAAAGTGTGCCATCAAGTTCGTGAGAGATTTAATCACTAGTTTTCTCATAACAAGTGGAAGGTAAACAAAAGCATGAATATACTTGGAATAGCATAAGCTAGTAGGTAGGTATGGTGGACTCTTTGGAATAACTTGGTTTAGGGAGTTGGATGCATGAGTGGAACTCATACTTGGTTGTGGAGGCTAGCAAAAGACTGGGAGCGACAAACTAAGAGAGCAATAATGGCCATAATCATGCAGAGCGACAAAACATCATTGATCAAAGCATAAAGTGATACTACAAGTTTAAAACTAAAGGATCATAAAGGCTATGGTGACTTGTGAAAGTCATAACATGGTGTGAGCATGCGCCAAGTCAACCCAAATAAAGCATCAAAGGAGAATACCACTATACTATGCTTTAATATGCTAAAACAATGCATGATTCATCCAAGGCACATTAAGCAATCTCAATTGTTTATAACAAGTCCTGCTACAACAAAGAATACTAAGCATAAAGACAAAACAATATCAAGCATGGCATGACATAGCACATGCCACAGTCAAAAACAAGCTCTTTTTACCACATAAGTATGAACTTTCCTACTCTTTTCTAAACCAAACCAAACTATTTGCAAACCAATGTATGAAAGAGGGGGTCCAACCAACTTATTCAAAAAACTAAGCAAACCAAGCAAACTAAAAACCAAAACAAAAACGAAAAGGAAGACGCTCCAAGAAAAACACAACTATGCATGAAACAATAAAAATGAAGCGTTTGGAAGAAACCTGGAATTTGTATTGATGAAGAAGGGGATGCCTTGGGCATCCCCAAGCTTTGATGCTTGCACTTCTTGGATATTTCTTGGGGTGACACGCGTGGCATCCCCAAGCTTGAGTTTTAGTCCATCCTTCATCTCATTACTCATTCCTTCCATACACCTGAAAATTTTCCTTCATACAAAACTTCACACAATCTTTATTAGCAACATTAGTGCACTTAAGATAAATAAGTCTCAAGGTTCAGTTCTAACACCAAATAAACTTCCATTAGAACACTACCTACTGTAGCACTTCCCTCGAAAAGCTCAATTCCCCAAAAGAACTCAAGAAGAAACTAACAAGAAGCAAATGCAGAAAATGGCAGAAATCTATCAAAACAGACCAGCAGGTAAAGACGAATTTTTTCGAAGACCTTCTATTGCTCAAATCAAAAAGTGTTTATCTAACGAAAGTTAGATAACAACCTGGGGCAGAAGCACAAAAAATTACAGCTCATTCCGACGTACATAACTCTCTCAGAAATTTTTACGGTGAAGCACAGAAATCTGTTTCGGGACAGCAACTTTCCCAATCATTACTTCACTCTCATTAGAGGTTACTCTTGGCACAAAAAGCAAATAAAAAGGATAAGGAGAGGTTATTACAGAGGTAATAACTTCCAAGACTCATCTAAAACTCTTGGGTTATCTCCCAACAAGTACTTTTCTTTAATGTCTTTAAGTTAGGCATAAGAACCAAAGAAAGAATCAAGTGTTCTCAAATGAAGAAGCATCAAAACCAAATTTTGTTTTCATAGGAGAAGCAAAAGAAATCTTTTCTCTCTTTTTAGGGAAGTTTTCTATACCTTTCTTGAGTGGGAGTTGATATTTAATGGTGTCGTCTTTCATATCAATGATGGCACCAACAGTTCTAAGAAAAGGTCTTCCCAAAATAATAGGACAAGAAGCATTGTATTCAACATCCAAAACATAGAAATCAACAGGGACATATGAATCATTAACCATAATAAGAACATCATTAAGAATCCCCATGAGTTTCTTTTAGCATTAGCATCAAGTGGAACATTCAAATAGCAATCTTCAAGAGGAGACAAATCAAGCATATCATAAATCCTACTAGGCATAATAGAAACACTACTATCAAGATCACACAAAGCTTTGAAATCAAAGTCATTCACTTTCATATTAATGATGGGTTCCCAACCATCTTCTTGTTTTATAGGAATAGAAGCTTTATGTTTCATCTTTTCTTCTTTAATCTTTATGAGAGCATCATTAATGTGTTTTGTAAAAGCCATGTTCATAGCACTAGCATTAGGACTTTTAGCAAGCTTTTGTAGGAACTTAATAACTTCAGAGATGTTGCAACCATCAAGATCAAAATCAACTTTATCATCTAAAGTAGTAGGACTATTACTAGCCTCAACACTAGTGGTGGTGATAGTAGAAACACTAATGTTTCTAGCAATTTCATCTTCTCTCTCCCACTTAGCATGTAATTCAGCTAATAGTCTAACATTTTCATCAATTCTTACTTGTATGGCATTAGTAGCTGCAAAGGGATTCTCATTAGTTTCAGGTTTAGCAGCCATTTTATTCAAAGAAGATTGAGCTTCAGCCAAAGATGTTATATTTCTTTCAGCATTCGAGAGTTTTTCCTCAATAGTTTTATTGAAAGAAGTTTGTATACTAATAAACTCTTTAAGCATAACTTCAAGTTTAGAGGGAGCACTCTTATTATTGTTGTAAGAATTTCCATAAGCATTACCATTGTTGGGAGGATAAGGTTTATAATTGTTGTTACCAAAATTGTTCCTATAAGCATTATTACCATAAGCATTGTTGCCAAAGTTGTTATTTCTTATGAAGTTCACATCAACTTGCTCTTCTTGAGCAACCAAAGAGGCTAAAGGAACATTATTTGGACTAATATGGGCTTTCCCATTAACAAGCATAGACATAATAATATCAATCTTATAACTCAAGGAGGAGGTTTCTTCAACAGAATTTACCTTCTTACCTTGTGGAGCTCTCTCAGTATGCCATTCAGAATAATTAACCATCATATTATCCAATAGTTTTGTTGCAGCACCCAAAGTGATGGTCATAAAGGTACCTCCAGTAGCTGAATCCAATACGTTCCTTGAAGAATAGTTCAATCCTGCATAAAAAGTTTGCATGATCATCCAAGCAGTCAGTCCATGAGTGGGACAATTCTTAACCAAAGATTTCATTCTTTCCCAAGCTTGAGCAACATGCTCATTATCAAGTTGTTTAAACTTCATTATTTCACTTCTCATGGATATAATCTTAGCAGGAGGATAGTATTTTCCAATAAAAGCATCTTTGCACTTAGTCCAAGAATTAATACTATTCCTAGTTAAGGAATTCAACCATTCTTTAGCTTTTCCTCTCAAAGAGAAAGGAAACAATCTCAGTTTAATAATATCACCATCTATATCCCTATGCTTTTGCATCTCACAAAGTTCAACAAAGTTATTTAGATGGGAAGCAGCATCTTCATTACCAATACCAAAAAATTGTTCTCTCATAACAAGATTGAGCAAGGCAGGTCTTATCTCAAAGAAAGTATTTTCAGCCACAGGCGGAGCAATAGGAGTGCTCATAAAATCATTGTTGTTGGTGCTAGTGAAGTCACACAACTTAGTGTTTTCAAGAGTAGTCATTTTTTTTGGGTTTTCAAATAAGAAAGCAAACTAGTAAAACTAATTTTTTTGTGTTTTTTGAAGAACAAAACGAGTAAACAAAGCAAAAAGAAACTAAGCAAAACAAAAACAACAAAGTAAAGAGATTGGTTACGAGGGACTACCCTTGTGAAGATGTCCTTGACTCCCCGGCAACGGCGCCAAAAAAGATCTTGATGCACTCGACTTTCAATGTAGAGCTCGTTGGGAACCCCAAGAGGAAGGTATGATGAGCACAACAGTAAGTTTTCCCTTAGTTGTGAAACCAAGGTTTAATCGAACCAGTAGGAGCAAGGAAACACCCCAAAGGTTTTGCTAGCTGAGCCTTGGCAGGGCGCACTACCGGTGCTAGTAGCAACGTGGAGACCTGCACAACACAACCACAGAACTTTGTCCCCAACTTGCGATGAGGTTGTCAATCTCACCGTGTTTTGCTGAAAACAAAGGATTAAACGTATCGAATGGAAGGAAGTAATAGTTTGCAGAAAGTAAACACAAAGCAGTAAACAGTTTGTAGATTGTATGTAAAGAAAAAGGACCGGGATCCATAGTTCACTAGAGGTGGCTCTCCTTAAGATAGATAACATGCTGGGTGAACAAATTATAGCGGGGCAATTGACAAACATCGAGAAAGCAATACATGCATATACTAATCATCTTAACTCCTTTGAGACTTGATTGGGCAATACAACATAATACATAGACCGCCATCCAACTGCATCTATGACTAATAATCCACCTTCAGGTTATCATCTGAACCCCCTCCAGTATTAAGTTGCAAGCAACAGATTATTGCTTTACAAACTGTGTGTAAGGTAAACAATACAATTGTTCTATGAACAAAGGATCGTTGTTTTCTCCCTAGTAGCAACAACACATCTAGTACCTTAGAGATTTCTGTCATTTCCCCAGATTACCAGAGGCATGAACCCACTATCGAGCATCAATACTAACTCTTGGAGTTGCTAGCATCTACTTGGCCAAGATAGCTACTAACAACGGAAAGCATGCAAGATCTCAAATAACAAAGACATGATAGAATCAATAATCAATCTGAAATAGCATCTCAATATCCATCGGATCCCCGCAAACACAACATGTATGAATTACAAATAGATGATCTTGATCATGAACGGAGCTCACAAGATCTAAGCATGAAAGCACAAAGGAGGAGAAACCAGCCATCTAGTTACTACATGGATCGGTAGTCCAAGGATGAACTACTCACGCATCACACCGGAGGCTTGCATGGTGATGAAGAAGGCCTCCAGGGTGAATTCCCCTCTCCGGCAGGGTGCCAGGAAGAGCTTCAGACTCTTTCGTGGATTTTTTTGATCGGGTACCTAGGGTTTTCGTCCCGAGGGCAACTTATAGGCGGAAGGAGAGGTCGAGGGGGTGCTGGGGTCGGCCAGACCAACCCCTGGCGCGGGCCAAGCCTGGCCGCGCGGCCAGGTGGTGTGGCCGGCCCCTGGCCCCTCTCCATGTCGTATTCTGGCACTTGACCCCTTCTGGAAAATAGGCACTTTGGCTTTTGTCCTGTCCAATTCCGAGAATATTCATTTTCTGACTTTCCTGGAACCAAAAACAGCAGAAAACAGGCAGCTGGCACTATGGCTCTTGTTAATAGGTTAGTCCAAGAAATCATATGAAAAGTACTCCAAAGTTGGAAGAAAACACAAGAAAGTGGATAAAACCAAGCATGGAACATCAAAAATTATAGATACATTTGCAATGTATCAGTACCCCGTTGGCGGTTCTCAATGATACACATATGCTTACGATGACAAGAACTTACCGGTGACTAAACTTGAGTAGCATGAGGAGCGGCCCTCGTATTCAAGGGACATGAGATTCTCAATTTACAACTTGTCAATGCATATCCTCATTTTTGATCACTTTAACCTTAATCACCTAAAGATGCCTATGATAGGGGCAATGAGAGCTGAAAGCTAGTAAGTATCATAATTTTTGGGAGCTCTTTATGAGACTTGCAATCCCTGCTTCCCTCTGTGAAGGACCTTTCTTTTACTTTGTAGTTGAGTCAGTAAACCTACTCCCTTCTATCTCAGCAAGTATTTTGAGTTGTTGTGTTTCATTCATTCATATGATGATTTATCCAATCATGTTTCTTATGTTCCTTGTTTTGCACATTGCTCTTATCTTGAAGTTTACTACTTTGAAAGCTATCATGGAAAAACCAGTTATTTGTGAACTCCAGCAAATTGTCAACTATTCTTCGACCAAGAGCTAAGTTTGCCATTACCAATTATGATTCACTTTATGTATCTTTATTGTGTTTCCTTTACTCACTACAAGTTGAGTTATATAATAGTGAGTTGTCTTCTATTATGATGTATGTATTTGATTAATGTGATGCTTTTTGTCCGTATTCTTTTATCGACTCTTCACTCCACAAACCTGAGGCCATGTTTATTGAGCTCAGTTTCGCTTGGGGACAAGCGAAGTCTAAGCTTGGGGGAGTTGATACGTCCATTTTGCATCACTATTATATATCTTAATTCACTATTATTCATTGATATATTTCTTATTGAGAGGTGATACTTATGTTATTTCATCTATTTTTGCATGGTTGATGACTTTTGGAGCATGGACCGCCGGGGATTCGATGGAAAAGGTGCTGTTTGGAGGCAAAATTCGCGAAGATCAGAAAATCTGGAAAATATATGGAAAATCCTATTTTCCGTAAGACTAAGGATACCGGAAGATGGAGGGGGTGGGCCACACACACCCCATGGCTGGGCAGGCCTAGTCACGCTTAAAGGTGGTGTGGCCACACCGGCCCACTCTAGCCTCTCGGGCGTATCATCCTCCTGAAACCCTAAGACTGGGAGCAACCACAGAAGATTCCGCCTCAAGCGTAAAACACCGAGAGAAAGATATCTCCAGTAGACAGATTTCTGCCGGGGGAATTCCTTCTCGGAGAGGGGAGATCGTCGCCATCAACACCACCATCAAGCTGGACTTCATCGGGATCATCATCATCACCACCATCATCACCATCAGCACCCTCATCACCATCTCCATATTGCTGTAACAATTGCGTTGAATCTTGCATAGTTCATAGGGGAAACTTTCCCGGTGTTGATTACTCTTTGTAGTTGATGCTATTGAGTGAACCATTGAATTATTGTTTATGTTCAGATTGTTATACATCATTATTCCATCTCTGATCATGATCCATATGATGTCTTGTGAGTAGTTCGTTTTGTTCTTGAGGACATGGGAGAAGTCATGTTGTTAGTAGTGGAGTTGTGTTGAGAAAGATTCAATAGTTTGATATTTAAGTTGTGGTGTACTTATTCTAGTGGTGTCATGTGAACGTCAACTACATGACACTTCACCTATATGGGCCTAGGGGAATGCATTGTGTATTTCGCTACTAATCGTACGGGTTGCCGGAGTGATAGAAACCTGAACCCCCGTTAGGAAACCATTGCACAAGGGACGTAAGGGTCTTAGAGTTTAAAGCTGTGGATAGGTCTCTACCTTAATTACTTTCTTTCACTTATGGATGTTTGCAAGGGGTATAATCACAAGTATGTATTAGTCTTGGATGGGGCGGTACATTAGCACAGGTTCACCCACACAACACTTAGCAAGCTAAAGAAGATTAATCAACTATATGAAGCGAAAGCACTTGACAGTCTTCCCATGTGTCCTCAAGAACGTTTGGTCATCTTAAGTAATACAACCGGCTTGTCCTTTGCTGCATAAAGGATTGGGCCACTTGCTGCATTTATTCCTACTGTCTTTTATTTACTAGTACCTTGTTTACTTGCTTTATCGAAAACCCCTAAAAATCCGTTTGCTAAGTATTTGCAGAGAATTCCTAATCCATACCACTAGCAAGCACCTTCTTCTCCTCTTTGGGTTCGACACTCTTACTTATCGAAAATACTGTGATACACCCCCTATACTTGTGGGCCATCATTATGCTGCAAGTTTCCACCATGATCAGGCATGGCTTAGGCTAGCGGCCCAGGCGTTTCTCCAACACACATACAAACTCCATGATCTTACAAGTTCCCCTTTTATTTCACACCGCCGGGATCCATAAGCAAAAGAACATGATATCAACGTGGTACAAAGTACAAGTCCAATGTTGAAAGCGTTCCCCATGATACATGGTTCTGCTAACTTCAACTTATAAAGCGCAAGCATATACGCAACAAAGATGGACGCAATGGTTCAAGTTTATTAAATGCAAGAAAAGTAAAGTGTGCCATCAAGTTCGTGAGAGCTTTAATCACTAGTTTTCTCATAACTAGTTTAATTCAGAAGGTAGACAAAAACATGAATATACTTGGAATAGCATATGCTAATAGGTAGGTATGGTGGACTATTTGGAATAACTTGGTTTTAGGAGTTGGATGCATGAGTGGAACTCAAGCTTGGTTATGGAGGCTAGCAAATGACTGGGAGTGATGAACTAAGAGAGCCATAATGGCCATAATCATGCAGAGTGACAAAACATCATTAATCAAAGCATAAAGTGATATTACAAGTTGAAAACTAAAGGATCATAAAGGCTATGGTGACCTGGCATAGTCATAACATGGTGTGAGCATGTGCCAAGTCAACCCAAATAAAGCATCAAAGGAGAATACCATAATACTATGCTTTAATATGCTAAAACAATGCATGATTCTTTCAAGGCACATTAAGCAATCTCAATTGTTTATAACAAGTCATGCTACAACAAATAATACTATGCATAAAGCCAAAACAATATCAAGCATGACATGGCAAAGCATAGGCCACAATCAAAAACAAGCTCTCTTTACCACTTAAGCATGAACTTTTCCTACTCTTTTCCAATCCAAACCAAACTATTTGAAAACCAATGTATGAAAGAGGGGGTCCAACCAATTTATTCAGCAAACTAAGCAAACCAAGCAAACGAAAAACCAAAATGAAAACGAAAAAGAAGACGCTCCAAGAACAACACAACTGTGCATGAAACAATAAAAATGAAGCGTTTGGAAGAAACCTGGGATTTTTATTGATGAAGAAGGGGATGCCTTGGGCATCCTCCAAGATTTGACGCTTGTACTTCTTGGATATTTCTTGGGGTGACACGCGTGGCATCCCCATGCTTGAGCTTTAGTCCATTCTTCATCTCATTAGATCATTCCCTCCATACACCTGAAAATTTTCCTTCATACAAAACTTCACACAACCTTTATTAGCAACATTAGTGCACTCAAGATAATAGGTATTTAGGTTCAGTTCCAACACCAATAAAACTTCCATTAAAACACAAGCTACTGTAGCACTTCCCTCAAAAAGCTCAATTCCCCAAAAGAACTCAAAAAGGAGCAAACAAGAAGCAAAAGCAAATAATGGCAGAAATGTGTCAAAACAGACCAACAGGTAAAGACGATTTTTTCAAATACCTTCTGTTGAAAAGTGTTGAACTAATGAAAGTTAGATAACAACCTAGGGAAGAAGCACAAAAATTCACGCCTCAAAAGGACGTATAGAGATTTTACACGAATATTTACGGTGAAGCACAGAAATCTGTTTCGGGACAACAACTTTCCCAAGAATTACTTCTCTCTCATTAGAGGTTATTGTTGGCACAAAAAGCAAATAAAAAGGATAAGATGCGGTTATTACAGAAGTAATAACTTCCAAGACTCATCTAAAACTTTTGGGTTATCTCCCAATAAGTACTTTTCTTTAACGCCTTTAAGTTAGGCATGATAGTTTGAGAAGATGCTCACATAAGAAATATGAATTGAAGTAAAAGAGAGCATCAAGAAGAAAATTCAAAACACATTTAAGTCTAACCCACTTCCTATGCATAGGAATCTTGTATGCAAATAAATTCACAAAGAACAAAGTGACAGGCATAGGAAGATAAAACAAGACTAACTTCAAAACTTTCAGCACATAGATAGGTGTTTCAGTACCATGAAAACTTCTACAACCATATTTTCCTCTCTCATAATAATTTTTAGTAGCCTCATGAATAAACTCAACAATATAACTATCACATAAAGCATGCTTTTCATGATCTACAAATACATAATTTTTATCAAGCTCAAAAATAATGGGATTAAAACCTTCAAACCCACTTTTAACAATTTTATAACAAGGTGACTGATCATTCTCAAGAGGTATGGGGTTCCAATATAAGGTCAAGACCCCTGCAATCTCATTTTTAATAGTTGTACAATTAATATTATCAACCAATATAGGACCATCATCTAGATCTTTATCATAAACATTTTCTAAGCAACGCTCTTTAGTACCATGCATTTCAAAGTTAGGCACTAATAAAGGATTATCATAGATAATAAGAGCATAATTATAATCACAAGTTTTACCCATAGTAGATTTTTCAAAAGAATCCACAGGAACATAACATTCATCCTCCTTTTATAAGCATGGGGGACAATTAGATAATGTAAGGGATAAAGAGTTACTCTCATTAGAAGGTAGGCATGGGTAGCTAATCAATTCTTCCTCCTCTTGATAATCACTCTCCTCCTCTTTTTCATCTAATGAGCTTCCAATTTCAGCAATTTCTTCTTCCATAAGCTCCTGCAAGGCATTAGTCTCTTCTGTTTGTGGAAAGCATCTATTAGTATATTCAAGAATATGGCCATTTTCTTCCTTGTAATTATCAAAGCAAAATTTAAGTATATCATAAACTTCATCTTTCTGAGGTGAATCATCAGTATTTTCAAGCAAACTAGCAAGTTCAAATGCACCCTTCCAAGCAATAAATTCCTCGATTTGTTCCACATCATAAAAGTCATAATTTCCTTTAACATAAGAAGATATGGTAACATTATCATTACACTCACATTGAAAAGAGAGGTGTTTATACCTTATATAGCAACAAGATTTATCAAAGCAATAAGTAACATTATAAGTAGAGCACACGTTTCTAGCAATGGTATTCAATTTATCAATTTGTTCCCATAAGTGTTTCCCTTTTTGTGACAAGCGATGTTCCTTATAATAATATTTTTGTTCTTCCGTGAACCCACCTTGCCAATAAGAACTAGTTTCAAAGAAACCAACCATTGATAGAAAGCATGACAAAGCAAGGCAATAATAGACCAACAACTATAGTAGGAACTAATTTATTTGTGTTTTTTTATAAAGAAACAAGCAAACAAAGCAAAAATAAACTAAGCAAAAGAAAAACAACAAAGTAAAGAGATTGGTTATGAGGGACTCCCCTTGTGAAGATGTCCTTGACTCCCCGGCAATGGCGCCAGAAAAAGAGCTTGATGGCCCAAAATATATCGAGCTCGTTAGAGAACCCCAAGAGGAAGGTATGATTAGCACAGCAGCAGGTTTTCCCTCAGTTATGCAACCAAGGTTTAATCGAACTAGTAGGAGCAAGGAAACACCCCAAAGGTTTTGCTAGCTGAGCCTTGGCAGGGTGCACAACCAGTGCTAGTAGCAACGTGGAAACCTACACAACACAACCACAGAACTTTGTCCCCAACTTGCGATGAGGTTGTCAATCTCACCGTGTTTTGCTGAAAACAAAGGATTAAACGTATCGAATGGAAGGAAGTAATAGTTTGCAGAAAGTAAACACAAAGCAGTAAACAGTTTGTAGATTGTATGTAAAGAAAAAGGACCGGGATCCATAGTTCACTAGAGGTGGCTCACCTTAAGATAGATAACATGCTGGGTGAAGAAATTACAGCGGGGCAATTGACAAACATCGAGAAAGCAATACATGCATATACTAATCATCTTGACTCCTTTGAGATTCGATTGGGCATTACAACATTATACATAGACCGCCATCCAACTGCATCTATGACTAATAATCCACCTTCAAGTTATCATCTGAACCCCCTCCAGTATTGATTTGCAAGCAACAGATTATTGCTTTACGAATTGCGTGTAAAGTAAACAATACGATTGTTCTATGAACAAAGGATTGTTGTTTTCTCCCTAGTAGCAACAACACATCTAGTACCTTAGAGATTTCTGTCACTTCCCCAGATTACCAGAGGCATGAACCCACTATCAAGCATAAATACTAACTCTTGGAGTTGCTAGCATCTACTTGGCCAAGATAGCTACTAACAACGGAAAGCATGCAAGATCACGAATAACAAAGACATGATAAAATCAATAATCAATCTGAAATAGCATCTCAATATCCATCGGATCCCCGCAAACACAACATGCAGAATTACAAATAGATGATCTTGATCATGAACGGAGCTCACAAGATCTAGACATGAAAGCACAAAGGAGGAGAACCAGCCATCTAGCTACTACATGGATCCGTAGTCTAAGGGTGAACTACTCACGCATCACACCGGAGGCTTGCATGGTGATGAAGAAGGCCTCTAGGGTGAATTCCCCTCTTCGGCAGGGTGCCGGGAAGAGCTTCAGATCCCTCCCGATCTAGGGACGGAGATGACGGCGGCTACAGACTCTTTCCTGGATTTTTGATCGGGCCCTTAGGGTTTTCGTCTCGAGGGAAATATATAGGCGGAAAGGGAGGCCGAGGGGGTTCTTGGGGCCACCACACCACCCCCTGGCGTGGGCCAAGCCTGGCCGCGCGGCCAGGTGGTGTGGCCGGCCTCTGGCCCCTCTCCGTCTCGTATTCTGGCATCTGATGACTTTTGGAAAAATAGGCACTTTGGGTTTTGTCCCGTCCAATTCTGAGAATATTCATTTTCTGACTTTCCTGGAACCAAAAACAACATAAAATAGGAAGCTGGCACTGTGGCTCTTTTTAATAGGTTAGTCCAGAAAATCATACGAAAAGTATTCCAAAGTGTGGACAAAACACAAGAAAGTGGATAAAACCAAGCATGGAACATCAAAAATTATAGATACATTTGCAATGTATCAAGAACACACATTTCAGTGACACTGGTTGTTGTTAGTAAATAGAGCACACATGCAATGACATTGGTGGATCCATGTGTGGTCTCTGAAGAGAACACACATTTCAATGACACTGGTGGATCCATATGTGGTATGTGAAAAGAACACACATGCAATGACTCCAGTTGTCGTTACTAAAAAAGAACACACATGCAATGACATTGGTGGATCCATGTGTGGTCTCTGAAGAGAACACACATGCAATGACTCTGGTTGTTTTTAGTAAAAAGAACACACATGCAATGACTCCAGTTGTTGTTAGTAAAAAGAACACACATGCAATGACACTGGTGTGGATCCATGTGTGGTCTCTGAAGAGAACACACATTTCAATGACACTGGAGGATCCGTATGTGGTATGTGAAAAGAACATACATGCAATGACTCTAGTTGTTGTTAGTAAAAAGAACACATATGCAATGACACTGGTGGATCCATGTGTACTCTTTGAAGAGAACACACATGCAATGACTCTAGCTATGGTTAATGAGAAGAACACACATTTCAATGACACTAGTGGATCCATATGTGGTATGTTAAAAGAAGTCAAGAAATGACTCCAATTGTTGTTAGTAAAAAGAACACACATGCAATAACACTGGTGGATCCATGTGTAGTCTCTGAAGAGAACACACATTTCACACTGGTGGATCCATATGTGGTATGTGAAAAGAACACACATGCAATGACTCCAGTTGTTGTTAGTAAAAAGAACACACATGCAATGACACTGGTGGATCCATGTGTGGTCTCTGAAGAGAACAGACATTTCAATGACACTGGTGGATCCATATGTGGTATGTGAAAAGAACACACATGCAATGACTCCAGTAGTTGTTAGTAAAAAGAACACACATGCAATAACACTAGTGGATCCATGTGTGGTCTCTGAAGAGAACACACATGCAATGACTCTAGCTGTGGTTAATGAGAAGAACACACATTTCAATGACACTGGTTGTTGTTAGTAAAAAGAGCACACATGCAATGACATTGGTGGATCCATGTGTGGTCTCTGAATAGAACACACATTTCAATGACACTGGTGGATCCATATGTGGTATGTGAAAAGAACACACATGCAATGACTCCAGTTGTTGTTAGTAAAAAGAACACACATGTAAATGACATTGGTGGATCCTTGTGTGGTCTCTGAAGAAAACACACATGCAATGACTCTGGTTGTTGTTAGTAAAAAGAACACACATGCAATGACTCCAGTTGTTGTTAGTAAAAAGAACACACATGCAATGACACTGGTGGATCCATGTGTGGTCTCTGAAGAGAACACACATTTCAATGACACTGGTGGATCCATATGTGGTATGTGAAAAGAACACACATGCAATGACTCTAGTTGTTGTTAGTAAAAAGAACACACATGCAATGACACTAGTGGATCCATGTGTGGTCTCTGAAGAGAACACACATTTCAATGACACTGGTGGATCCATATGTGGTCTCTCACGAGAACACACATGCAATGACACTAGTGGATCCATGTGTGGTCTCTGAAGAGAACACACATTTCAATGACACTGGTGGATCCATATGTGGTCTCTCACGAGAACACACATGTAATGACACTAGTGGATCCATGTGTGGTCTCTGAAGAGAACACACATTTCAATGACACTGGTGGATCCATATGTGGTATGTGAAAAGAACACACATGCAATGACTCCAGTTGTTGTTAGTAAAAAGAACACACATGCAATGACACTGGTGGATCCATGTGTGGTCTCGGAAGAGAACACACATTTCAATGACACTGGTGGATCCATATGTGGTATGTGAATAGAACACACATGCAATGACTCCAGTAGTTGTTAGTAAAAAGAACACACATGCAATGACACTGGTGGATCCAGGTGTGGTCTCTGAAGAGAACACACATTTCAATGACACTGGTGGATCCATATGTGGTATGTGAAAAGAACACACATGCAATGACTCCAGTTGTTGTTAGTAAAAAGAACACACATGCAATGACACTAGTAGATCCATGTGTGGTCTTTGAAGAGAACACACATGCAATGAATCTAGCTGTGGTTAATGAGAACAACACACATTTCAATGACACTGGTAGATCCATATGTGGTATGTGAAAAGAATAGTCATGAAATGACTCCAGTTGTTGTTAGTAAAAAGAACACACATGCAATGACACTGGTGGATCCATGTGTGGTCTCTGAAGAGAACACGCATTTCAATGACACTGGTGGATCCATATGTGGTATGTGAAAAGAACACACATGCAATGACACTAGTGGATCCATGTGTGGTCTCTGAAGAGAACACACATTTGAATGACACTGGTGGTTGTTAGTAAAAAGAACACACATGTAATGACTCCAGTTGTTGTTAGTAAAAAGAACGCACATGCAATGACACTGGTGGATCCATGTGTGGTCTATGAAGAGAACACACATTTCAATGACACTCGTGGATCCATATGTGGTATATGAAAATAATACGCATGCAATGACTCCAGTTATTGTTAGTAAAAGAACAGACATGCAATGACACTGGTGGATCCATGTGTGGTCTCTGAAGAGAACACACATGCAATGACTCTAGCTATGGTTAATGAGAACAACACACATTTCAATGACACTGGTGGATCCATATGTGGTATGTGAAAAGAACACACATGCAATGACTCTAGTTGTTGTTAGTAAAAAGAGCACACATGCAATGACACAGGTGGATCCATGTGTGGTCTCTGAAGATAACACACATTTCAATGACACCGGTCGATCCATATGTGGTATGTTAAAAGAACACACATGCAATGACTCCGTTTGTTGTTAGTAAAAAGAACACACATGCAATGACACTGGTGGATCCATGTGTGGTCTCTGAAGAGAACACACATTTCAATGACACTGGTGGATCCATATATGGTATGTGAAAAGAACACACATGCAATGACTCCAGTTGTTGTGACTAAAAAGAACACACATGCAATGACACTGGTGGATCCATGTGTGGTCTCTGAAGAGAACACACATTTCAATGACATTGGTGGATCCATAGGTGGTATGTGAAAAGAACACACATGCAATGACTCCAGTTGGTGTTAGTAAAAAGAACACACATGCAATGACACTGGTGGATCCATGTGTGGACTCTGAAGAGAAGACACATTTCAATGACGCTAGTGGATCCATATGTGGTATGTGAAAAGAACACACATGCAATGACTCCAGTTGTTGTTAGTAAAAAGAACACACATGCAATGACACTGGTGGATCCATGTGTGGTCTCTGAAGAGAACACACATTTCAATGACAGTGGTGGATCCATATGTGGATTATGAAAAGAACACACATGCAATTACTCCAGTTGTTGTTAGTAAAAAGAACACACATGCAATGACACCGGTGGATCCATGTGTGGTCTCTGTAGAGAACACACATGCAATGACACTGGTGGATCTATATGTGGTATGTGAAAAGAACACACATGAAATGACTCCAGTTATTGTTAGTAAAAAGAACACACATGCAATGACACTGGTGGATCCATGTGTGGTATGTGAAAAGAACACACATGCAATGACTCTGGTTGTTGTTAGTAAAAATAACACACATGCAATGACACTAGTGGATCCATGTGTGGTCTCTGAAGAGAACACACATTTGAATGACACTTGTGGATCCATAGGTGGATTCTGAAAAGAACACACATACAATGACTCTGGTTGTTGTTAATGAAAGAATACACATTTCAATGACAATGTGGGTTCCATATGTGGTCTATGAAAAGAACACACATGCAATGACTCTAGTTGTGGTTAATGAGAAGAACACACATGCAATGACACTGGTGGTCCATAGGCGGATTGTGAAAAGAGATTTGCCCTCTCTCTCACTCATAAATCTCACAAAAGCCCAAACGTGTGGAGATCCCAAACGTGTGCTCACTCTGGGTGCTACACCCTGATTGGCTGACACAGATGTCACGCGGATCGTCTCCACCAACCGTTGATCCTATGTGATCCAACGGGCAGGATAACCCCTCCCTTGTCCACTTTTTGTATGCATGGTTAATCCATGCCACCTCTCTATCCGTGCCACCGATACTTTACCGCCATAAACAAGTGAAAATCCATCTATTGAACTAAAATAAATGATCATATTTCTAAGAAGCCATCGTCTTCGTCTTCCGGTTCGTCCTTGTCTTCGTCAACACCATGGTCCCTTCCATCACCACCATCGGTGTCCTCCTCTCACGACTCGACACCGCCTCCTTCCTTGAATAAGCACGATATATCCTCGTCGGAGTCCTCCTCCTCCTCTTCGTAGTCCCACGGGTCCACGTCACTCTCCTCCTCTTCTGCCTCCAACTGATCGATGAACGCCTCCTGGTTGGCCGAGTCGGACTTGTCCAAATAGCTATCTCCTCTCTTCTTCCGGGTCTTCTTCTCGTTCCTCTTCTTGTCCGTACTCGCCAGTGCAACACGCGCCCCCGTCCTGGCTACTGCTTTGCGCTCGTCCGACGTTGCAGGTACCCCACGCTCCTCCTGCGCGGCTGGTACAAGCTTCAACGTCGCGGTGTCCTCGAGTGCCGATGTCGATGGATCCTGGCGCGGTCGAACACAACATGCTGCCTCAGCAGGCGACTCACGAGCGTGAATGATGCAGTGAAGATCCCGGGACGCAGGACGGTCAGTGGACGGCTTGGACCTGCCATTGCCACGGCGAGGGGGCATCGTGCTCGAGGTAGTTGCTCCGAATGGTCGATGGCGGGTACACAGAGTGGGGTGCCGATCTGATCAAGGATGAGAAGCGGTTTCGTGTGTTGTGTCCACACATGCATTTGTCGATTATCAAAAAAAAAAAAGTAATATCTCGCGTACTGAACATAATTTGATCACAACAAAAGTGGCACAGCATATTCTAGACTCGTAAATATCCCGTACGTGCCTGTCACATGGAGTTCGACGGAGTTCGACGTGCCGACGTGATCGTGCAGCAGTTGCGCGCGTCATTGCCCCATCAACACGTGACACACACACGTGGGATGTGCGCGCCGATTCCCGTGATGACCACCCGGCTCGCACTCCGCTTATTATATACTGGATTTTGGGCGGCGCTGAATACCATTGAAGTGTCCATCGCAATAAAGACAAGTCCCATCGATTCCCTACCCCTGCCTACCTGGCTTCTTTGAGAAGGTAGACCGTACACGGTGGTCTTATATAATAGTACTAGTACTACTGGACCACGGCATGTACTGTTTGACTCTTCTCCCACACTAATCACTATCTCCTTCCTCCTGCCGCCGCCACCCTCACCCTGCAAGCCATGGCTCCACTGAGGAGGGGGAGAGGCCAGTCGACGATCCTCGCGGAAAAAAGGGAGAGAAATTGCCACGAGGAACTTCTTGCTCTACCAGCTGCTCAAGCCCACCCACTCATCGATGCCCAATCTCCCCCGACAATGGCGCCGAATGTTCTAGCAGGTGAGGGTTCCTCCCGGTACGGTCTTCTTGTTCGACTTCTTCTCCATCTCCCTCTCCATCATGATCTTATTCAGCTTCTTCTTGTTTTTCTTCTTCTTCTTGCTCTTCCTCTTCTACGTATTATAGGCCAGCCGTGTAGCCCGAATCCACCACGATGGAGGCGTTACAGGACCTGTTCGGCCCTGTTCCATGTCTCAGCGAGGTAGAAAATCTCCACGCTGTTATTTCTCCGAGTTGTGATGTGGATTTCTTAGATCCTGTCTGCCCCGCATTGGTTTTTTTCTTATTTTGCAAGTTGTATTAGTTTTCATGAATATGACTGGATCTCTTGGTCTTTCCTTAATACTGTTGTTCATAGATTCACTATGGATTTTTTGTGATTAGGATTAGTTTATCATGGTCATGAATAGATCCCTAGGTCCATTTTTAACACTGCGGTCAATAGATTCAACGGGGATTTTTTTGATCTGTATTAGTATTCACCTGGAACCTGGAGTGTAATGAAAGAATTCCTATTTCAATTAACATGAACGATGCAGCGATCGAAGTCCGAGTACCGTGATAAGGTGGCCGCGATCAGTTCCAAGATTGTCAACCAACATGAGCTTGCACGCTCCCTCACCCAAGCTAATGAGAGCCTACACAAGCAATTATCTGTGTAGAAGGAGATCTCGCTAGATTTTGCACATGACATCGTGAGGCTGCAGAAAGTGCTCGACCGTAACTTGAACATGCAAGAATAGGCCATCAAGATAATCAACGAGCTCATGGAGGAGAAGAATCTCGTGGAAAGGTGCATTCTCATGCAGGACGAAGTCTGCGAGGCACTCAGAGGACGCGTTGAGGACACCAAGGCTACCATCTGAGCCTACCATGACAGGAACTGTTGCCTGGATGCAGTGAAGGAGATGAAGGAGGACATGAGCAGAGGGATCACCGTACTCAAGGGTGTTTGGAAAGAGAACGAGGAGCTAAGGGCATGTCTGGAGGCGTATCGGAGCAATGCCCAAGTATGATTCCCGTTAGCGGGGACACAAATATCAGTTCGTCCTCCACTCCTTTTGTAATGTTTAGGATTCAGGGAGCAATGCCCAAGTCTGCTTCCCATTATAGGGTGCAATAAGAATCCTAGGGCAACTCCTTATCTATCTGGACATGTGTTGGTGTTCATGTTCATGAATGGACACCATGTGCTCTTTCCATTATGTATCTGGACATGGGTTTCTGCATTATGAGTTTGCCACTCTCCCACTACTATTTGGTGATATTGGGAAAAACCCACAGCATACTAAACTGCAGATAAATCTTATTTGTCTTTGAAATTGAAATTATGACAGTGCCACTAGTCGATTCATAAAATGTTGATTAGTCCTAGATTGCTTCTTCGTTGAAATTATGACAGTGCCACTAGTCGATTCAGTTAATTATGGAAACTAACCAGCTTGTCCTGGTGAACTGAACAAATCATACTATTTATTTTTTGTTGTAGGGAAAGAGACGAAAGATCGACCAGGACCTGGCGACTTGGCTAAATGACAAGATAGAAATCCAAAGGGAGAAGCAGAATTCCCAGAAACTGGCCTTTGACCACCTGTGCACCGAACTCGTGGTCCTTTCTGACAAGTGCCAGAAACTGAAGGAGTTAAACGTTGGCTGGGCAAAGCTACACAGTGAAGGTCGCACCTTGGCTAGGAAGCAGACGGAGATCATGAAAGGGATCTTGAAGGAAAATTGTATGGCTACAGATCAACTTCTCCAATCCGTGACGGAGCGCTGGAACCTACAGCTAAAGCACGACATAGTACGGAAGGAGCTGGCCGATCTTAGGGAGGAAAACAGGCAGCTTCGGGCCAGGCTCGCTTGAACACAACATATGTCTATTTAGTACTGAACTGCCTGGTTTATCCTCTGCAGTGGTGATTTTGTAAGCGTGAACTTAACTCTATGCACGATATGTGTGTTCGTCTGAAATTAATTTACTCGAGGATTGAGTTTGGCTTAGTTAAGAAAGCGCAACTGCAAGTCTTATAGTTAACTAGTTTCAGGCATGGGCACAACATAAATTATTCATCTCGAATTTCCTTTATCCTCTATAGTCTGTCCTTGTTCACCCTCGCGCGCCTTCTTCAGTTCCTTCAACAAATCCAATGCATAGATTTCTAGCTTCTTCTTGTCTTCCCTAAGCTGACCCCTCTCCTTTTCTGCATTATGAATCAGCAACATGTGACTATCCTGAAGCTTCTTTGCAGTTCCAACAACCAAGCTCCCATCGATTCCGTCAGTTAGCCCTGACTGCAAATTCTCGATTTCTTATTCCAGCTCCTTATTTCGTACCGACAGCTTGTAGTTTTTTTCAGCTACATCACTTATCTCAGTAAATCTCCCCGACCTTTCCAACTCATACATCTCCCATAACTGTGCCAAACATTTCTTAAGTGCATCTGGCCACTCAAGATCCACCCACTCTACTGCTTTACACACCAGGCCAACCTAAAAACACACACACTATAGTGTTATGAACATGCACGATACATTTTACTTCATGTCACAGTTGCACATAATGTAAATAAACCTGATTTGTATAGCCCAAAAACCTTCTCCTAGTGTTACTGCCTTCGAATGCAACATATCTCCTCAGTTTTAGCCCATGGTCACATGGCACTTCTCCATCGAGATCTAGGCCCTCCCATTCGGAGTCGTAGATCGTCCGTGGTACCTATAGGTAAACGCAAAGCTGAAATCGAACACGATTGCATGCACATATGGAGCTCCGATCGAGAGATTTACCATTGCCTAACCCTAGCCCGAGAAAACAGAGGAACCCACATCATGGAAGGAATACTCGATGTCGGAGAGAAGGCTGTCGCTGCTCGACTGGTCGTCCTCGCCGTTCAAGGACATCATGGCAAATGCGTCGTCGCAGGCGACGGCATCAGCGTCGGCGTTGGTGAGAGAGAGAGAGAGAGAGAGAGAGAGAGAGAGAGAGAGAGAGAGAGGGAGAGAGAGAGAGAGAGAACCTTCTACATTGCAACAATGACTAAATTGGCATGTTACAATAGTTTAATGGATATCATGCCCTTTCTCTGGATTACTGTCTCCTGCCTAATATGGATTCTCTTCATACATTCTCATTTCAAATATTAAACCCGCACTCCCTCCATCCCAATTTCATTGCCTAACGAAAACATACGAGTATATTACATCATCTAAAGAAACAAAATCATGTCAACTACAAGGTACTTATGCATCACTTCTTTAGTCATGGTTTCACAAAACATTACATTACAATCTCTCAACAAATATAATAACATCATGGTTTCACAAAACATCACATTACAATCTCTCAACAAACATAATTATAGAAACAAGTATATTACATCAACTCAAGAAATAAAATCATGTCGACTACAAGGTACTTACACATCACTTGTCATGTCATCGTTTCGCAAAACATTACATTACAATCTCTCAAGAAACAAAATAATAGAAACAAGTACAGTACATCATGTCAAGAAACATAATCATGTCAACTACAATGTATTTATGCATCACTTGTCCAGTCATGGTTTCACAAAATATTACATTACAATGTTTCAACAAACATAATAACAGAAACAAGTACGGTACGTCATCTTAAGAAACATAATCATGTCAACTACAATGTACTTATGTCTTATTACAATAACGATGGTTTCAGTGAGTGACATGTCCGAAAATCTCAACAGCTCGCAGAGCATTATATCGCAATCTCTCAACAAACATAATCACAGAAACACGCTCTAAATGCAACAACAGTCAATATTACAAATACAGGCAGGGGAACCCCACGGTCCATATGACAAGCCTAGGGTAGCAGCTCTCATCAGATCTCATCAACGTCGACCACCTCATTCTGTTCAGCCACTACAAGGGCATCTACATCCACTATAACATGTTCAACAACGTCAGAAATGCTACCAAGGAAGAACACCTTCCTGGTTCGCTTCTTTCGTCGCATAATCTGCATAAGATCTTCAGTATCCAAAACATCTATGAAGTGCTGCTTCTTATGATGCCACCACCGGATTTTTGCCATCTGCTTAGGGCCAATACCGATTTCCTTACCGATCATCTCTCTCATTTCATCAAAAGTTATGTCTTTGGAATCGACAGTGATCTCCACAGTACATGACGAAACTGGCTTATTAACTCCCTCATCAAGTTTTGCCATGTATGAATCCACCTCTATGCGTATACTGAACCTACTGGTCCGTATTCTCTAGGAGCAGAAGCTCTGGCAGCAAGATCTCCAGCATCTGCATACATATCATCAATCATCGCTTCAACTTTCATCTTACGATCAGCTGCACAACACCCCCAAACCATCTGAAGCTCATGTGAGTGCTCAATTTGCTGATAGGTATCATTCATGTTGCGCCACACCAATTTTGTCCTCTGTCTAGAACCCTAGGGAATTCTAGCAGCAAGCATATCTACCAGCTGTGAAACAGACACAACCTCTTTGCAATTCACAAGCAGATGCACATCTTGCCCGAACACAACCCTCTCGCAACCAAAATCAAGTTTTGCAGTGTACTGCCGAACATGAACTGTGAACTCATATAGGTCCCTTGTATCAAAGTTGTGCCTAATTTGATAAAAAAGGAGAACTTTTCAGTTCATTCGATTCTATTATGCCGTAACTAGTCTACTTGCAAGATAAGGCACAGATAAGTAAAATTCACCTCTCGCTCTTCTCCCGGGTTTTTTTCTTCGAGATCTGGGTGCTGCATCCGCCCACCGGAGCCGAACAATCCGCCGCCGGCCTTGCTTTTCTCTTCAATCCGCTGCTCGTAGGTACCTTGGGAGCAGAATCCTTGTTGGCCTCCTTGCTAACCGAGGCTGAAGACCTCGCCGCTGCTAGTGTAACGGAATATCCAGACTTGGGCCCCGGCGGACCCGAATCAGTCGGCGACGTAGCTACAACCTTCGTCTTGCAATACATGCTGGGGGCCGCCATTGGATTCAGTGTCGGGGGAGGGAGAAAAAAGGTCCTCCGCCGCCGGCAGATTTAGGGTCGGGGTAGGAAAGAAAAGGGACCACCGCCGCCGCAGCAAGATTCAGTGTCGAGAGTTAGGAAAGTACAGTAATGGATTTGCCCCTACGACACGTGCAGGGTGGCTAAGAAGATTGACCGGCGAAGAAGGGGCACAGCAGGAACTAGTGTAACGGAATATCCTGACTTAACGGGCGCGATTTGAAAATATTGGGTTTGGCCATCATTCACTCGAAAGACCCCTCTCAGCAATTGGCGCCCCAACTTTTCGAATCGTGGTGATTAAAATCAACTTAGATACCGCGTTGCCTGGGCGCCCCAACTTTCGGCCGCAAAATGATATTCTCGTCCCGTCGTCATTGATGGCGAAGACTGCCGTGGCTGTGTCTGACTCGGTGCCACCGTTCAGTCTGTCACCCTGAATCGCTGTCACGGCCTTTGCGTCTGAATGGGTGTCGCGGTTGTGTCTGAATCGGCAGCAGTTGCGCTATCATTGGCATTGGTGGGCCACTAGCGTGAGGAGGACACGCCACGACCGCCCGTGTCCGGGCCGACCCAGTGGACACGCAAATTAGGTGCACGGATGGATCGAGCCGGACGCATTGGGACGGATGGGTTATGCCGTTGCGGCGCCGCGCAGGTCGCGCGCGTCCGTGCGGATGTTCGGACACGCCGGAACGAGTTAGGTCGACCCGGTGAAGATGCCCTTAATCTAGCATGTTTGTTTTTCTGTTCGGGTTGCTATGAGAAAAGTCATTGCACATAATAATTCCGTGTTACTGTGTTGTCAGTTGTCAATTCGAGCAGAAGTAAGTGGCAAGGCGAATGATCAAAGTGAAGAGACTGCATTCTGAGAGCGGTGAGTTCAGTAGGACAATCTAACGCTTTAACGGTAACTGCTTTGGAGAAAGTTTGACAGTTGCAGCGTAGTAAAGTGTATCACTAGCTTTACCGTGCTTCCAGAACAGAAAAGAAAGCAAAAACAAAAACAAAAATCCAGGTGGCACGCACGTTGGAGCGATTACCTTGCGGATATACGTGTGGTAAGAAAGCGCGGCGACAGTAATCACCACTGACGTAACTTGGACGGCAGAAAGTCAGGTGGGAGATGCATGATTAACAGCAGGGTTAAAGCAAGCAGACAGATGATTACAAGATCGATCTTTGGCGCGTCGACTAACGCTCCCCCACCGATCGAGCGAGAGGCTGTGTTGCTCGCGCATACTCCTGCGTGTTTTGCTGTTGCTTTTTTCGAGGGAACAGACTACGAGTCGGCCGGTGATCGGTTCCATGTCTGGAGCTGGAGATAAGACACCTACCTGCGTGCGGTTTACTTGTTTCCGTTGCGATTTTAGGAAGGGCGGTGCTACGCGTCTCCCCGTCAAAACTTCCGATCCCGGATCCTCCTGCTACACGTATTCCATCTAATTCCCGCTTTTGCTACACTGTCCGCTTTTTCTATATAATGTCTCGCTTTCGCTATATGTAGTAAAAAATGGTTAGATCTAAAAATAGAAAAATAGACTGGACCTCGCCGGAGATTTCGTCGTAGACGTCGTCGGCGACTGTGTAGCAACAATGTTGTGCTAGTGTAGCATATTCAACCTCGCTGGCGGCTTTCGCCGGTACACCTCACCGGAGACCTCGCCGAAAACTATGTAGAAAAAGAATTATGTTAATGTAGCAAAATCAGAGAACAATTGTAGCAATTGTTTCTATATTAGTGTAGTTTTTTTTTCGCCAGAGACATCGTTGGGATCTCGCCGAAATTCATAGGTGCAGAAAAAGAGTGTAGCATTTGGAGAACATCAAGGTAGCAAAACCGAAACGAATACATAGCAAAACATAAATGAGTATATAGCAAAACCAGTCACCGATTCACCCAAGTAGCAACATCATGCACTCATGGGCAACATCGTAGACCCAAGGTAGTAGAGTCGTCTGCTGTCGGTAGCAACGGTCTATATCCAGGGTAGCCAAAAGTCACCCGCCATCGGTAGCAATGTCCCCAACCATGGGTAGCAACAGTGTCGACCGTTGGTAGCAAATCCATCCTTCATAGCTAGCATTCACGGGATGCGCCATCTCCAATCGTCGGTCCTGTCGGAGTTGGGTGAGAGAGCTGCGGAGAGGAAGTGTCTGGCGAGGCCCCTGCCGATGGCGACCCGCGCCTGCCGAGGAGCAAGAAGGGAGCGGGGTGACACGCGTCGGTACGTGGCTTGGCGGCGCGGCGACGCGGACGCGGCAGCACGACGGCGCGGGCACGGCGACGCGGACGCGGCAGCACGACGGCGCGGGCGCGGCAAGCAGGGCTGTCGGCGCAAAAATCGCGGGGCACGGACACGTGCGTGCAAGCTAGCAGGAAAGGAAGCGTGCGTTCCGTGAACCGTCTACCCGGGAATATACGGGATCCCGGCGGAGGGTTATCATTTTCCTTTTAGGAAGCGGCCGCCTTTCGTAGAAGCGCGCAATCCTCGTGGACATGCGTGGTGCCTGCCTGAACTACTAGCTACACTGCTACAGTACCTAGTAGCCGGCCGAGTAGCACGTGAATCTGTTGCAAGGGCCATCAATGTTGGGTGCATCCCGGCAATGCCGATCCCGTCGTGTGCTCGCCGACGATACCTGGCCGGGCTTTCATGAGCTGGCGCCAGGCTGCGCTGACGTATGGTTCAGCTTCCAGGCACAGCAGCCCGGATATATTGACACGATTTCTGGTTCCAGCACGTACTAGTACGATTTAGCTTCCAGCACAGCACGCACGCGCGCATGTCGCCATGCGCCGAATTCCGGTTGGAGCCGCTCGGCATGGGTCGAGGCGAGGCGTGATACGTTCAGCACACGTTGACGCACTAATTCGAGCAATCCATCGTGGCAAACATTAGGGCCCGGGGCAGAGGAGGAGTAGGAAGTCAGAGTCTGTACGATACGCTTTCGAGCCTACCACCCGTCGTCGTCGTCGCAGCGGATTCTATCGCGCCGGGGCCGGCCCGTGGGTTCCCCTGATAGATGCGTGATGCGTCGCGGCAGATGGATGTATGATATACTAGATATCGTAGGCGCGAGTTACCGTGTTCGTCTATTAAGAATAAATAAGTTATGAAATAGTAAAATTATATTTTAAATAAAAGTTTGTATTGTAATCTAGGTTTATTTAAGAAATAATTGTTGGGTTGTTTGACGTGATGGATCATATGTCACTCAGAATATGAAAAGTTATGAAATAGTAAAATTATATTTTAAATAAAAGTTTATATTGTAGTCTAGATTTATTTAAGAAATGTTTGCTGGGTTGTTTGACGTGATGGATCATATGTCACTCAAGGCTAGTAGAATGTTTCATCGGTTGGTCAAAGTTACCATGGACCAAGGATCGGACACCATGAGCAAGGAGGAGACAGTGTAGTGCGCTAATGTGGTAGTGAATGTTCCCAACACTATTAACGTGAAAAGAAACTGAACACCCGGATTAATTTTATTGCACGTCATTGAGTCATTAGAGGCCCAATTAACCATATAAAGCCTATTTAATATCCAGAGAAGCGCCCCTAAGGAATATTTGGGCCATGCATGATTTGAAAAGCATCCGACGGTTAGAAATAGGCAGATAATGCGATTCCACGGCCAGAAACATATAGGTCATGAGAAAGCTTCCTCTTGTTCCGGTTAATATCCCTAATATCCGTCTCCGTTGGATGCCCTACGCCCTATCCGTTTCCAGTCAGATATTCCTGCGTCTATCCGTCCCTCTTAGAATGATCTCCCTCCACGCTAATCATGAAAGCATTCGTTGAATAGGTACGAGAGCAAATCTATCTTGCGACGCATCGAGCAGAGCTGGCCCGTGAACTTTTTTTTGGCACAACTCATTCGCGTTGCGCACTGTACAAGCAGCTGGCTACGTCCGTGAGCAAGACCAGGGGCCATCAACCCAACAATGATGCTTCCCTTTAAAGACAAACAAATGATTCCGGCCGCGTGACCCAGCCTTTTAAGCAAGGGCGTCTCGCGAAAGACCAAGAAGAGAGCAAGCAGTGTCGTCGTGGATCATCATGTGTGTGTGTATATATATATATATATATATATATATATATATATATATATATAGGACTCGACGGATAATAATCATCCACGCCGGTTCGCCATTGCGCACCCACGTGTCTCGATCCATTTAGTCGACGCTGCCGCCTTTCTTCGTGTGACTGTGTCCTTGTCCTTGCGCAAACTCTCGGGCACACGGCCGCGCGCACTGACGCACAATGGATACTAGAGATTGAAAATTGAGTGGGGACAGCTTGGCCTCATAGCTCATACACTGGATCCGCCAGGCGACACATTATCATCGGCTGGCAACGACAAGCAACAGGGCCACGGAATAATCCATGTGCTGTTATGCATCTTTCTATCTCATCACTCCGCCCTGATCTTGGATTCGTGTACGGCACTCCTGCTGCATGTACAATTTTTTTTCTTTTAGAAATAGGCGCATATATTACTTTAAAACAATGTTTACACCCGGCCTCTGCATAACTTGGATGCACACAGCCGTTCAACCACACACGACAGATCCAAAGTTAAAACAAGATTACAAAACATAGTACTAAGAAAAAGCGCCTCCATCTAATGTTGATCTATACGAAGATCACGCTGCCATCCATGTCGGGACAAGATATCCCTCGCCGTGTCCTCCAATCGCGTACACCCCTCCACAAATAAGTGGCAGAGATCCATATGCTGGAGAGTAGTCCATGATCAGAGAATAGCCGTAGCTCGATAGATGACCTGCAAAGAAGAAGACACAATGTTATTAAAAATCTTGTCATTCCTACATAGCCAAAGCGACCAAATAATGGCAAGCGCTCCCATCCTAAACATAGTCCCATATTTATCATGTATCCCATATAACCAGTTGCCAAAGACATTGGCAACCGATCGAGGGGGCGATAAACCCGAGGCCATATGGATGATTGACCATATAGAGCGAGCAAATTTGCATTGGAAGAATAGATGCTTAATTGTCTCGTCCTGATGACAAAAAACACATTGAGTACTTCCGTGCCAATTCCTCTTAGCAAGATTATCTCTTGTAAGAATTACCCCTTTACGAAGATACCATGCAAATATTTTTGTTTTAAAGGGCATTTTCATCTTCCAAATTTTACTATTATTATCGACTGGAATATCAGGTTGAATCAAAGCTCTATACATCGAATCCACTGAAAATTTACCACTCTCTAGTAAATTCCATTTGAACTCATCCACCCTCCACAACCTGCATCAGTGGTTAGTCGAACTAAAAGATTATTTCACGATATTAGTCTAGGACCTATTAGACTTCTTCTGAAAGTCACATTAGGAGTATTATTTTCCATTACCATGGAAATTGTATCTCCTTTGTGTCTAACGATCGAGTAAAGAGCAGGATATTGTTCTCGGAGAGTAGTTTGGCCAAGCCATTTATCCTCCCAGAATCGAATTGCGAACCATCCCTAATATTAAAAGTACCAAATCCGAAGAATTGTTTTTTGGAGGCCATGAGTCCCGCCCAAAAATGTGAATCTCCCGGTTTCCAAACCATCTGAGACACCGCTTTGGATCCAACATACTTCCTCCACAACATAGTTTGCCAAACACCCTCTTTAGTAAGTAGTTTAAATAACCATTTACTTAATAGTGCGGTGTTTTTGACTTGCATATCATGTATGCCTAGTCCACCATACTCTTTGGGCCGGCAAACCACATTCCATTTGGCCAGTCGATATTTCTTTTTTTCACTATCCCCTTGCCAAAAGAATCTTGATCGGAAATAATCCACTTTCTTCAAGACCCCCTTCGGCAATAGGAAGAACGAAATCATATACAGTACCATAATGGTGAGTACTGAATTTATGAGAACTAGTCTTCCACCAAGGGATAGTAACTTGCCTTTCCAGCTATTTAAACGTTTTTGGAGTCTTTCCTCTACGAGTTTCCATTCAGCAATAGTGAGACGCCGATAATGTATCGGTATACCCAAATGGTTGATTGGAAATTGCCCCTGTTCACAGCCGAAAAGTTCAGCATACAGGTGTGCCTCGCTCTGGGCCTCGCCAAAACAATACAATTCACTCTTATGGAAATTAATTTTAAATCCAGAGAGTTGCTCGAAGGCTGAAAGTATTAACTTCAGATTCTTAGCTTTCTCTATATCATGATCCATAAATAGAATTGTGTCATCAGCATATTGAAGGATAGACAGTCCTCCATCCACCAGATGTGGGACTAATCCTACAATTTGGCCCGCAGCTTTTGCCCTCTCAATAAGAATAGCCAACATATCCGCCACTATATTAAATAGTATCGGCGATAGTGGATCCCCTTGCCTCAACCCCTTCTTAGTCTGAAAGTAATTGCCCGTATCATCATTGACTTTTATGGCAACGCTACCACCAGATATAAAGGATTGTATGAGAGCACACCACTCATTTGAAAAACCTTTCATTCTGAGTGTTTGCTGAAGGAAAGACCAATTAACTTTGTCATAGGCCTTCTCAAAATCAATCTTGAACAACACCCCATTAAGTTTTTTGGAATGTAGCTCATGGATTGTTTCGTGAAGGATTACCACACCATGCAAGATGTTTCGTCCTTGCATGAAAGCAGTTTGAGAAGGCCTGACAACATGATCGGCAACTGTATTTAGTCTAAAAGTGGCAGCTTTTGTGAAAATCTTAAAGCTAACGTTAAGAAGGCAGATAGGACGATACTGTTGTATACGCTCTGCATTAGTAACCTTAGGCAGTAGAATTATATTGCCAAAATTTAGTCTAAAAATATCAAGTTGCCCATCATGCAAAAAGCTAAATAATTCCATCAAGTCCAGTTTAACTATTTCCCAAAAATGTTGGTAAAATTCAGCTCGGAAACCATCAGGACCTGGTGCCTTGTTGTGTTCCATCTGGAAAAATACTTTCTTAACCTCTTCCTCCGAATAAGGGGCGGTCAGAAAGCTATTTTCCTCGGCAGATACCACCGGAATGTCCGCGGTATTAGCCTCATCCAGAGTGAAGGAAGTCTCTGGTGGTGGCCCAAACAAGGATTTGTAATAACTAGTAATGTAGGACTTGAGATGATCCTGGCCCTCAATGATACCTTCATCCTGGTTAAGAGAGTGAATACATTTTTTCTTGTGCTTGCCACTGGCAATAGCATGGAAGTATCTTGTATTCGCATCTCCCTCCAAAATAAATTTCACTTTGGAGCGTTGATACCACTTGAGTTCCTCCTCACGCAATAGTCTGGCCATCTCCGCATTGGATTGGCTTTTAAGCTCAATCTCATGTGCAGATAATGGTCTAACTTCCGCATAGGCTTCAAGATCATCAATAATAGAGGAAAGGCGAATTTTCTCCTTTTTCAGGATGCCATCAGTATTTCGAGCCCATCCACGAAGGAAATTACGTAAAGCACGTATTTTGTTGTTCCATCGTTGAATTGGTGTATGACCACCGACTGGTTTTATCCAAATTGCCTTAACCAACTCAGGGAACCCGTCACGAAACAGCCAACCTAGTTCAAACTTGAAATCGTGCTTGGTATGTCGTGGCAGCGACCCAACAGACAAAAGGATAGGGGCATGATCTGACAAAGCTTCAATATGTTCAAGGGCCCTTACGGTTACCATGGGGTACTTTACTTCCCATTCTGTATCCATAAGTACCCTATCTAGCTTTTCGTATATTGGCTCCAGAAGACTATTTGCCCAAGTAAATTGTCTTCCTATCATTGTAACCTCTCGCAGGTTCAAGCTGTCTATGACAGCATTAAACATGAAGGGCCAATGACCATCAAATCTTCCCCGACTTTTTCTCATGAGGGTATCTCATCAAATTAAAACCCCCACCTATAAGAATAGGGTACGGATTATCCTTTGCAAGATTTACCAACTCACGCAAAAAGTCAGCTTTAAAAACTTCCTGGGCAGCTCCATATACGGTGACTAGAGACCATGTGAAATTATCAGCCTTGTTACGGACATGGAGTTTAATAAAAAAATCTCCGACCGAACTAGCTAAAATTTCCATAGTTTCATCTCGTACACCTAACAGAATACCCTCGGAACGACCATGTGGTGGCCAAGATACCCACGTAAAGTCCACTCCACCAGAAAGGCGATTGAGTAGAGCTTGTGAATAGTATCGTCTACCCATCTCAGAAATACCCAGAAAATCCAAACGATGATCTCTCACACAATCGGCAAAAAACAAATGCTTAGCCAAGTCACGAAGACCTCTGCTATTTGAAAACATGCCATTCATTGAGAAACAATAGGTTGTTTGGATACACAAGGTCTCTTCCGCAACTTTTGGCTCTTTGATTTCTGACCTGAGGCTTTAAGCTCATATAAAGCATCAAGCCCCATCTCATCAAAGCCCACATCCGACACTTCACCGACTAAGTGAGAAAGGAGTTGACCATCTACTGTGGCATGCAACTCCTCCTCCTCAGATGGTAAATAGTCAGGTAACAATGAAACTTTAGGAGTAACCGTTAAACGGTCAACCTCCATATGTCTCAAAATAGAACTAGAAATATTAACTTCCGCTACAGAACTACCCAACTTGATACCAACATCGGAAAGCTTATCAACAATCACAGGATTAGAGAAAGAAAGGAATGACTTCGAAGAACCCTTAGTCTCCTGAGGATCAAGGTTCATTTCCGCCTTCCTCCTCATAGCCTTACCCAGCGAATCTTCATCCATAGCGGAAGCACCTAGAGCATCGGTGCCGTGTCGAAGGCTACGTCTCGCTGGAGTCCCGTCCACCGCCTTGCGGCGAGTGCGGCTGGTCCCCATGTAACCCAACCCCTCCTGGGCCAGGTTGCCATGGCCGATCCCCGACCCCTCCTGGGTCGGTGCACCACGACGCCCCCCAGCTGGGGCAGGGCGCCCTCGCCCACCTGGTCCGCCTGGTCAAAGCACAGCGGAGGAGTCCCCAACCCCTCCTGGGTCAAGGCTCCCCCACCAAGGCGCGTCGATGGAGCCTGGGGAGTGCGGGTCGTCAGCCCCTCCTGGGCCAACCCCGCGCCATGCAGCAACCCCTCCTGGGCCACCACCGCATCCTCGCACGCAGTAAAGAAGGATCCCTGTGGACAAAGTCGCTCGTGACTGTCCACCACGTCCACTGCTGGCGCCACGGTGGTCCTAGGTGAAGCACCCGAGGGCGAGACCACGTCCCTACACGGAATAGTCCTGCCGAGCACATTCGGGCGAGATCTGGCAGGAGACGGAGACGCCCTATAAGGCCGAGCGAAGTGTAACGCCTCCTGAAGCTGAGAATGAGTGACCCTCGGTCCAGCTCCCGTGGGCGAAACCCCACGAAGAGGTGAGTCAAGCGGGAGAGCATCCAACAACTCCTTTCCACACGGCGTAGTCGGGGTGGAGTTGAAAGGGGTGACATCATACACCTGAACAATTGTCTGACGAGAAGATGTCGGAGCTGAAGCACCCTGTCCTGACGGCTGCACAGCCGAAGACCCACCCGCCGGTGGTGTAGGAGCTGCCTCAGAAGTATCCATCACATCATCACCACTCGGCCCAGCACCATCATCCCCAGAATCATCAGGGCCCTTCCTCCAAAGAAACGGCGAGAAGTCAGGCTCTGGAACAAAACCAGCAGGCTCAATACGAAAACGTAGCTCGTAACCCTTCAGCAGCACCACAACATCAGAAGTAAGATAATCTCCCAATGCATCCTTCTTCTGGAAAACAGATATATCGAACATCCCAACCAAGATACGAACCAGGCCTCTCCGCCTAAGGCACAACAAATCCACATCGATAGGACTACCCAGAAGGGATCCAACCGCCCACAAGCCCAGAAAATTCCGCAGCGAATGAGGAACCCCCTCAACATGCAACCAAACCTGATGCAATTCACACTTATGAGGCACCTCCTGCATCCTGTAGGCAGAGACCGACAGCTGGGTCTTACCCAGAGGCATAGAAAACTGACTACCATCCACCCTATCAAGGTCCTCGAAGGAAGGGAAACTGACAAGAAAATCATTGGTCCCATGCTTAAGAGCCTCCCACTTCCATTGAGCCTTTACCTGGCATCTCCTAGCAATCTGTTGTTGCACCACATCAGCAGTAACTGGCTCACCCAAAACCTGAACCAGCGCAATGGGGGTCTTACTTGTCCCCAGGTTAGGGCGTACCACACTATCAGGAATCTGCGCAAAAAGCGCCTTATCATGTCCCACTCCGACCATGTAAGCGGTGGGACGGGGTTGCTTCAGAACCGGACACCTGAGCGTAGGGTGGGAAGGCACATCACAAATATAACAATAATGAGTCGCCTTACAATCCTTCGACGCATGAGAGTCCGAAGCACATTTCCAACACCTGACAGCTTTCTTATTCTTGGGCGCATTCCCAGATGCTAGCACCCCTTGCGACCCGAACGGGACATTTGCGTCCACACTCAGCTGCATGCCCTACACCCCACCCTGCTCAACGGGATACTGGGGCGGGGTAAAGGGCATCTGGTGAAACCCGAACTGCTGCTGTCCCTGCATCTGATGCTGGATCGGCTGGTAATGCGGATGCACAATCGTCCTAGGAGCCCCCGCCGTCTGCGGCTGACCTAGAGCAAGTTTCTTCTTCTTCTTTCTCTTAGGCACAGAAGTAGCACCGGCCACAAACGGCGGAGCACCACCATGCGATCCCAATGGCGGCACACCACCCCCCACACCTCCTCCCGCCGCACCTGGGTAAAGCGAAGAAGGGCCGCGGTACGGTGCTTGCAGCGGCTGCTGATGCATGGCGTGACCAGCCGCGAAGTACGTAGGGGGGGGGGCGAAAAACCATCCCCGGCGGGAAGCCCGGGGGGAACTGCGGTGAAGAGCTTAGTACGTACAAAGCAAGCTCATCCGAGCCATCCTCTTTGTATTGCCTTACGGGTGTCATTCTCTCTGGAACTCTCAACATTATGAAATACAGAAAAAGCTTAAGTTTGTGTCATGCAACTAATATACTACTACTAGTACGACAAAGCAATGTAGTGTCACAAGCAAAATACTTGCCTCTATCCATTAAATAAGGAGAGTTTTGATTTGGAACACCAAAACAAAACAAAAAAAGCTACAAGGACGGGATTACTCTCCCAAAATTACAACACTCAAAAGTTTTGGTCCCGTGGCAACCCAAATGCGAGCCTCCTCTTTAATGATCTCAAGGAGAATAGACGGCGGTGCGAATTTGTTTGTTAGTGATGACTCGTGTATTTCGCTCCTTCCATATCGTCCACTAACAAGCATGGTTAAAGAGGCCATGGCTTTGCGATTTAGAGTCGATTTACGAGACATTTTGGTTCAGCATTGCTTTGATAGATAGGTCCGAAGACCATTCTTGGGTTCTAATATCCTCTAAGCCAGGCCAATTTTTAACCATTCCCCAAATTCTCTTGGAGAACCTCCAATGCGAGAAAACATGTGCCTTCATTTCTTTGGTTTTCTTGCAAAACGGACAAAGACCACAATTTGTCCATCTTATCTTCTCAAGACGATCCACCGTCCATAGCCTATTTTGGATGGCCAACCAAGCGAAGAACTTTATCTTTGGTGGCGCCCAAACTTTCCAAACTAGCTTGTTCATGCATGTGAGGGTTGCTTCAATAAATTGGGCACTGTATGTAGATGTCGTTCTGTACTCCCCATTAGCCATGAGATTCCAAACAATGGAGTCTTCGATCTCCTCATTAAGATGTATGCTATTAAGCTCATGCCATAGACATAGGTACTCGTGTATGTGAGGGATGGTCAAGTTGATATCCATCTTTATTTTTTATATCCATGCATTGTGCATTGCTTGTTTGACACTTCATTTCTTTCTTGTGGAAGATTGAAAAATGAGAGGGGGATGTCTTTGGGCTTCCTCCCATTGAGCCAAGGTGAGTCCCAAAAATTAGCAATATTTCCATTGCCAATGGTGATGGTAGTGGCGGCATAGAAACGACTCATATCCTCCGAATCACATGGTGTGTCCATGCCCACCCATAACTTGGATGGGTCTCGCCACTCGACCCAAGGCCATCTTAATCGGAGAGCTCTTGCAAATTTTGCAAGGTGAAGAATCCCCAAACCCCCAAGATGGGTAGGCCTACACACCGCTTCCCAATTTATTTTGCATTTTCCACCAGAGATTTTGTTCCGCCCACAAAAAATCCCTCTCAATATTGTTCATGATTGCAAAGCATCCCGGCGGATTGGTGATCGGTGTGAGATGGAAGATGGATTGCGGCGTGAGGACGGATTTTACAAGCGCTCCATGTTCGACCACGTTGATGTTCTTCCCATCCCAAGTAACTAGTTTACCGGCCATCTTGTCCTCAAGCGGTCGGAAGTCGACCCTTTTAAGTTGCCACGGTGAAAGTGGAAGGTCTAAGTATTTCAAAGGGAAGGAGGAATGGATCACCGGCAAACCCCTAAGCACCATGTCTAGTGCAACATTTTAACATCTAATGGGCACCACCAAGCTCTTTTGGAAATTTGTTTGGAGACTGGTGATCACTCCAAAAGCCTCTAGAATGGAGGGGAGGTTTTGAATGTCCTCAATATTTGGAGCAACAAAAATAGCCGCACCATCCGCATATATAGTTCTAAAGATTCATCTTCCTCTAATATTTCTTAGGAGACCATGATGTGTGGCCAACGCAAGAATTTGTTGTAGGGGGTCAATGGCGAGGACGAAGGGTAGCTGATAAAGTGGGTCTCCTTGCCTAAGACCTCTCCCATGCTTTATTGGGACACCGACAATTACATTTAGGAGGACTCTTGAAGATGAAGTACAAAGCAAGGCGGCGATCCAATCTCAGAATTTTGGCGGGAACCCTCTCCTCTTGAGAAGCGCAAGGATGAACTCCCATCTTACAGAGTCAAAAGTTTTGCGGATATCATGCTTTAAGATAAGCGTGTGGATTTTTCTTTTGTGTAGCCTCCTCGCGAGGTTACGGACATATTTTTTTATCATGGATGCTTCTTTTCTTAATAAAAGCACTTTGGGCGTCGAGGACAAGGTCGTTCATGAGAGGAGCAATATGGATAGCAATCATCTTCATAATGATTTTGGCTATGGCATGGATCAAGCTAATGGGTCTATACTCGGTAATATCTTTGGCCCCCTCCTTCTTCGGTGTAGGCATCCCAATTGTCTAACATTGTAATGCTACATGGTTTCAATCAATATAATACTACCTCTAAATAATAATTGTTGCATCATCATAATATCATGCTCATGTCATCATGACACATTGCATTTGAGCATCATATTAAAACCTTATATTGCTTCTTCTCCTCATATTGCATGTGCCTTATTAATATTTTGCTTCTTGATATATTGTATTTGCTTCTTGATGTAATGCTTGATGCCAAAGTTGAGTTGGAGGCATATCTTTTACAATTCCACCACTTTGCCACCTTCCTTTTGTTTCCATCCACAATTCTACTATCCCATTTATATATGAGCAAATGCTTTTTTCCTTTGGTATTTAACTCTAGCTCATAAATATTTGTTTTCACAATATTTAAGTGTGGGAGCTACTTTGCCATCTTTGCATGCTATGTGGTCTAGAATTCCTTTCTATCTTCTTTTCATGGTTTTATTCAAGTTTATATGTAAATTTGATTTAATGAGGCCATATAAACCATAGTGGCTCATACACACTATAATTGACCTTCTTACTTCAAATATACCCTTTTTCAAAATGGACCCATGACAGGAATCTTGAATGGATTCCAAATATGGTATTGCATGACCCATGCAAGCTGATGAAATCTTCCCAAGACGTTAGACCTGGCTCTGGCTCAACCAACTGACCCTGATAATCGCATCCTTGGTCGAAGATGTTGTCATCACGCTTGTCTTTGGTGATCATGGTGTGCATGATCACACAAACATTCATCACATCCCACATCCTTTTCGTGCTCCAGGTTCTAGCAGGGTATCGAACAATAGCCCACCTTGACTGAAGCACACCAAATGCTCGCTCCACATCCTTCCTAATGGCCTCTTACTCTTTCGCAAACCTCTTGCATTTCTTATCTCCAGGGTTGCGGATTGTCTTTAAAAACGTGGACCATGAGGGATAGATACCGTCAGCTAGCTAGTAACCCATTTCATAAGGATTGCCACTGATCTCATAAAAAACTTGTGGGGCATTGCCTTTTGCCAGTCTAGCAAACACTAGAGACCACTGCATCACATTGATATCATTGTTTGATCCAGCCATGCCAAAAAGGAGTGCCAAATCCAGAGATCATTTGATGCAACGGCCTCTAGTATGACGGTGCACCCCTCAGCATGCCCTTTGAATTGCCCTTGCCAATCAAAAATATAGTTCTTCCACTGCTAATGCATGCAGTCGATGTTGCCAAGCATCACAAGTAACCCCGTACTCTTGTTGATAGACAAAAGATGGACAGTGTCTTTGGTGTTTGGCTCTCTCAGGTAAACTTTGCCAAGCACCACAATAACTGTGTTGTAAAACTAGTACATGGCATGTGAACTCGCTTATGCACATATGGACTCATGATTTGTGTATGGATGGGTTGGTCCGCACAACTCATTCTGGATGAGTCGCCCCACTAGGCCGAGTCGGGCGGGTGGAGATGCCCTGATGCACGGAATGTCCGGCTAGCTAGTACGAGCGAGTTCGTGTTCGTGTTCTGAAGCTAGATGCACGGCTGGATGAGGCAGGCATTGCCACGCAGACAGAGCCCTCGTAGGGTGTGCCATGGGCCATGGGAACCATAGACAGTAACTAAACTATGCGAAAACTTTAGCAAAACTGGATCGCGACGGTGCAACCGCCGCGCGCTACGGCGGTACAGCCTACGTGCGAGTGCGATGCCGATGGGATACATGCTGGATAATTCACGCAGTCCATATACATCCACTGTTAGCTGGCACTAGTGGAGAACGGGCCTTTAGTCTCGGCCCGTAAGAGCCTTTAGTCCCGGTTGTGGTACCGAGACTACAGAGGCGGGACTAAAGACCCACCCACTAGTCCCGGCCCTCTTACCACCCGGGACCAATGGGCATCCACGTGGCCGTCTCTGCGGGCGCAGGGCGCCAACCGTTAGTCCTGGTTCGTATTACGAACTGAGACAAATGGTTTTCTGCTGCGGCAGAATTTAGGCACTTTCTCTGCCGCGACAGAGAATTCAATTTGTATCCTTTTTTTATTTCAAAATAGTTTTCTACGCTACCACATACCGTACATGTTCGTGCATACATAAGATAACTTCTCTTAAGATCGAGCATACAAATATATACATGATAGTTACACATGGAGATCACAATTATCGGGACAAGAGCCCGTCTATTCAATTACACAGTCGGGGATCATCGGCGCCTATTCACATTAAATTCTCCGGCATCATCTATCATCTTGTTCATCAAGAATGCTGCTAGTTCTTCAGCAATTGCTACTACGCGTTGCTCTGGTAGGAGCTGATCCCGCATTTTCTCAAACTATATAAGAAAAGGAGATCAATATGAATATCAATCATGATAACAAAAAGTGACGGTAATAAAATAATGTTGTGAATGTATTGCTTACATCGATTCTATAATCATTCAGCTCACTGGTAGACGTGCGAATGAACTCGCAAACGTAGAATCCACATAGATTCGTCTTCGGTGGCTGCCTCGCGCACTTTACGAGAATAGAATTCAATCAAAATAATAATCTAGCATCATAATTGTATTGAAACTAGAAGTAAAGAGATGCGTGTACTACTTACCGAGACCGGCTTAAACGTCAGCTTCTCACTAAAGTCACCCGTAACCGCACTCTTAAACTGGTTCCAAACCCTGCCCGGTAAAGAAAATGAATGAGTTATTTATTACGTTATATCTCAGGAAATCAACGAAAGATACCGATGTAGCGCGAAAATTACCTCTGGAGCATGTCCTGCATGTCCCTAAACATTTCCAGGGGTCTCTTTAATGGGTCCATGACTTCAACTCTTCCCTTATCAAGTTGAATGTCTAGCAGAATCCAGTGAAAACTACACACATTTATATATACATCAGTAACTCATCAATTACACTTAACATCGAGTAAGCAAAAGTGAATGTGTACAACAGAGTAAGACCCTCACGCGAAATTGTAAGGAAACAGTATGTGGTCACAGAAAATTTGCTCCATTAGAAACCTTAGAAGGTTTTCCTGCGTCTCCTCGGGTTTTGTCGTTAGCGTCTTTACATGTATTTTATCTGGGTCAATGAACCCAACACTAAAGATTGACCTTCTTTTACATTCCATGATCTTCATTCTGCATAATAATAGAGTACAAAAGGATATAATTAGGATAATTACATGCAATGAACTGAACAACTGAAAAAATGAACAACTTATATATAGACAATGAATTCAACAACTTATAGACAATAGCAACTCATGATAGATTTGTCGAGGGCGTCAAAAGCGTATAACTCGAAGAGTTCTGGAAACTCAACATGGACCTCTTCTTCTCGGAAATAGTAGTCATGTGGGACTTTCGCCACGATCATTATTCTCTCCTGCTTTACGGCTTTCAAGTACCAGTTATGTAAACTCCGCATTTGTGTTGGCAGTTGTTGGAACTGCTCAAAGCTAACTAGAGGCTTTCCTGGGACATATGTAGGGACTACCTGAGCCTTGGGTAACTTTTCGTCCTTGGGACATAGCAATTCCTCAATAGTCACATTCATAGAGGCCGCAAGCTTCGCAGCTTCTTCCATATTCTGCTAGGAAATGTCATGGGATACCACCTTGAGGGGTGGGGTCATTTTTTTGGCCTGTTCCCCGAGCTGGGGGACGTCCTTTCTTTTCCCGGTTGCACTTTGACTTGATGATTTGCTCTCGCTTGCATTTCTTGATTTGATCTTCTTCACTTCCTTCTGAAGTGTGCGTTGATAGTCATCTGGCTTATGGTGCAAGTTATATTGCGATTTTGTGTTCAGAAAAGAAAGTGCATACGCTTTTTGCTTCTCGGTGTATACTGGGGCAGGCTCGGGTTTCTTCTTTTGAAGCTGCGCAACACATTCGGCCTTTATGATCATGTCGTTTTCCTCGGCAGTACGATCGTAAGGTCTAATGGGAAGATTCTTATGAGGTACTCTTGGGAGGGGCGACATTTGTCGTTTTGGGCTGCTGCATCGTTTAGTCCTTATCGACGGAGCACACTTCCGCTTTTTTATCCTTAGCGGGCGGAGAAGGCGGCTGACCCTGTGGTGGAGATCGAGATGGACTCGCGCTGTGGTGGTCGTAGTCATGGGGTGGGATTCTTGGAGGTGATGGAGGTGAAGGTGACATGCGACGACTCGGAGGCGGTGTTGGCCTTGGCGCTGAGCCTGGAAGCTTGATGTTGTTCTTGTCCCATAAAATGATGCCACCCAATACTTCTCCGAGTGTCCTCTCACCTTCAGGTCCAGGGATGTCAAGCTCCATTGAGTCCCACCCCGTTGTGATTTCATCCACCCCGACTTTAGCATAGCTAGCTGGAGTCTCACGGCCATGCCAGCATGCATCAGGTGGACAAGGTAAAGCACATCCGACCGCCACCTTGATGGATAGGTTCTTCACCTTCTGATGGAGCTCACAAGATGCCTCCTCCTTGATTCCATCCACGGGGTAGCCAGGACCGCCATCTACCACCCGTGCATTGTCAGACGGGACCTCCGATTCAGCCACGCTGCTTCTCCCCTGAGATGGAACGGCGGTAATATCGAGTGCAGGATCTTGCAGGCGTGCTACTCCTCGAAGTTCGTCAATCTGTTGCTCATGCATTCGAAGTGTTCCTAGCAACTCGGTGAACCTGTCTGCATCCTCCTCTTATCGTCGCCTCTTTGCTCTCTCTCGGCTCCTATAAGTATCTCTGTCTTTGGGAAACCCCATCTCCCAAGTATAACTAGTGCCAAGGCCTCGTACTCATCCTCCGCGTTCTTTATTCCCGAGGGCCTTTGTCAGCAAGTCATTCTCTCTATCGGGACAGAACTTTGTTGTCCCCTCTTTAATTTCCTTAACCACTCTCTGTCATGTCTCCCGGGGTACCCTAATCCCGTCACTGCAAATAAGGTCCCATGTTTTTTCGTCATACTCACTTCCATGCCCAAGGAACCAATTTCTTGCCCTCAGATCCCATTCTTCGCGTATTGGTTATGGAGTGATCCCTTTAGCAAGCAACTCACTCTCTTTAGCATCCCACTTTGGCATGGCAGTCGGATAGCCCCTGGCCCCAGGTGATGGTGATATTTCTTCATCACGGCATTTTTCTTGTTTTTTCCGACTTTTCCATAGCAGGTTCTAACTCCTTATACTTCACAAATGCATCCCGGTTAGCCCGTTGCTTCGTTAGATAGGCTTCGAATTTAGGAAGAATCTTCGTCTTCTGATACTTTTGCCATAATGCTTTCTTCCAGTTCTTGAATAGTTCGGCCATCTTCGTAAGAGTCCACTGCTTAACTTTCTTCCTCAATGCAGTTGTGTCGGCATCATCCTCACATTCTGGCAGGGTGAAATGTGTCATGAGGTCATTCCAAAGACCCTCTTTGTACCTGTCGGTGGCATACTCACCCTCTTTTGCCCCTTTGGTCTTATTCCACTCTCGAACGGTGATCGGGATGCGATCCCTAACCATAACTCCGCATTGTTGTACAAATACAGTTTTAGCCTTTTCGGCTTCCAACGGTTCACCCCGTGGTGATACCACCGTAATTATATAACATGTAGATGCGTCCAACTTTTTGGCCGAGCCTCATTTGGATTTTTTTGCTCGATGTGGAGGCCTAAGAGAACAAACATTCGTCAATTTATATATATACAACTCAATTAATGCATCTACTAATCACCGGACTTCATATATATACCTCGCCGGACTTCGTTAAGGTTCCATCGAGGTCGTCGGCTTCTCCATCAACGGAGCCGTTGTCTTTTCCCTGATCATTTCGGTCGACCTCCTCACCCTCACCAGAGGGGTTCAGATACATCGACGGAGATTCGAGTGGATCAACATGGGCGTCGTTGATCATATCCTCGAGAATTTCTTCTTGTGCTAGGTCTCTGCGCATTGGACTAGGTGGATCTATAGTTTCGGCAAAATGCGAGATGCACACAATATTATTTCCTATATACAAATATTGCCTATATACAAATATTTCCTATATACAAAAATATATTTCCTATATAAAAAAGTCCGGGGGCCCGCGAGCACTATCACCCAAACCCTAAGTCTGGGGGCCCGCGAGCACCACCACCCTAACCCTAAGTCCAGGGGCCCGCGAGCACTACCACCCTAACCCTAAGTCCCGGGGCCCGCGAGCACCACCACCCTAACCCTAAGTCCGGGTTCCCGCGAGCACTACGACCCTAACCCTAAGTCCGGGGGCCGCGAGCACTACCACCCTAACCCTAAGTCCGGGGCCTACGAGCACTCCTACCCTAACCCTAAGTCCGGGGCTCATGAGCACTACCACACTAACCCTAAGTTCAGGGGCCCGCGAGCACCACCACCCTAACCCTAAGTGCGGGGGCCCACGAGCACTACCACCCTAACCCTAAGTCCGGGGCCCATGAGCACCACCACCCTAACCCTAAGTGCGGGGGCCCGCGAGCACTGCTATAATATTACAATATACTACTATAATATATGCCATACAATATAACTACTATATACACTACAAAATAAAAAAAATTACAACTATATACACTACAAAATAATATTACACTACCAAATAATATTACAACTATACACTACTAAATAATATTACACACAAAATAATATTACACTACAAAATAAAATTACAACTATATACACTGCTATTACACTACTAAATAATATTACAACTACTAAATAATATTACAACTATATACTACAAAATAAAAAAAGGAAAAATAACAGAGAACTTGGCCGGGGGCGCCGCCCTGGCCGCATCGCCCGCACCGCCGCCGGCGTGCACGGCTGTCGCCGGCCCGGCCTGCTCGCCCACAGTGGTCGGCGCTGTCGTGCCACCGCGTAGCCGGACGGGGGAAGGAGAGGGGCGGGGTACCTCTGGCCGGGGGCGCGCGCGGCAGCTGGAGTGGCGGCGGCGGTTGGGGGCGGTGGCGGTTGGAGTGAGTGGCGGCGGCGGTTGGGGTGGTGGCGGCCGGAGAGAATTGGACAGCCTGCCGACGTCAATTTGTCGTCCTCGCGCGTGGTGCTCTGCGTGGTGCGTCCTCGAGTGGTGATTTGGGAGAAGAAGGGGCGCGCCAATATATAGGTGGGGGACCTTTAGTCCCGGACCATACATCGCACCGGGACTAAAGGGTCTTTAGTCCCGCTGCGTTATACGGACCAGGACTGAAGGTCTCCCCCTTTAGTCCCGGTGCGTGCCATCCACCGGGACTAAAGGGTTTTCGGCACACTAAGCAGCTGCCAACCACACCTTTAGTCCCGGTGTATAGCACGCACCGGGACTAAAGGTCCTTTTTTCAATTTTTTCACCCCAGGGACGCGCCTGTTTAAAAAAAATTCAATTAGCATATTTTTTAAACATTTGAATTATACGGTTTTTGCATACTTATGAATTTGAGAAAATTTTCAACATGAAAAGTTCTTGAATTTGAATAAGTAATCCAAATCTATTTTCTGTTTTATAAAATAATTATTCTAACTAGTGAAACTAATAACCATTTTGCCATTTTCAATTTAAAAATGCATTAACTATTATATTTTGCATATCTTTGAATCTCACTAAATTTTTTACATAAAAAATGCTTGAATTTGAATAAATGATTCAAATCCATTTTCTGTTTTATAAAATAATTATTCTAACTAGTCAAACTATTAACCATTTTTTCCATTTTCATGTGATTCCGACGCATGTCCGGGAAGGGGGTCACACCTAGGGCCTACACATGGCACCTACCAACCTTGCACCACTCTCACACACATATCCTAGGGGCACATGCAAGTTTTCATGTGATTCTGACGCTCCGGTGGTCTTCCTCCGACGAAACCCTAGACCGGGAGCCCCGGATCGTCTACCCCTATAGCTTTCTCCGTACGAGGGTAGCGTGGTGGACCTTTCTATTTGTTTTGGTTTGTTTAGGACATATGTACATGGAGAGCAAATAATGGGCCAACTTTGCCACATTCTAGGCCCCGGTTGTCCCGTGGCGGGAGTTTCCACGTACAGATCCAGGATTTCACTAAGTGTTAACACATGTCCGAAAAGGGGGTCACACCTAGGGCCTACACATGGCGCCTACCAACCTTGAACCACTGTCACACACATATCCTAGGGGCACATGCAAGTTTTAATTTGATTCCGACGCTCCGTTGGTCTTCCTCCGGCGAAACCCTAGACCGGGGGCCCCGGATCGTCTACCCTTATAGCTTTCTCCATACGAGGGTAGCACGGTGGACCTTTCTATTTGTTTTGGTTTGTTTAGGACATATGTACATGGAGAGCAAATGTTGGGCGACCTTTGCCACATTCTAGGCCCCGGTTGTCCCACGGCAGGAGTTTTCACGTACAGATCCAGGATTTCACTAAGTGTTAACGCATGTCCGAGAAGGGGGTCACACCTGGGGCCTACACATGGCACCTACCAACCTTGCACCACTCTCACACACATATCCTAGAGGCACATGCAAGTTTTCATGTGATTCTGACGCTCCGGTGGTCTTCCTCCGGTGAAACCCTAGACCGGGGGACCCGGATCGTCTACCCCTATAGCTTTCTCCGTACGAGGGTAGCACGGTGGACCTTTCTATTTGTTTTGGTTTGTTTAGGACATATGTACATGGAGAGGAAATGTTGGTCCAACTTTGCCACATTCTAGGCCCCGGTTGTCCCGCTGCGGGAGTTTTCACGTACAGATCCAGGATTTCACTAAGTGTTAACGCATGTCCGAGAAGTGGGTCACACCTGGGGCCTACACATGGCACCTATAAACCTTGCACCACTCTCACACACATATCCTAGGGGCACATGCAAGTTTTCATGTGATTCTGACGCTCCGGTGGTCTTCCTCCGGCGAAACCCTAGACCAGGGGCCCCGGATCGTCTACCCCTATAGCTTTCTCCGTACAAGGGTAGCACGGTGGACCTTTCTATTTGTTTTGGTTTGTTTAGGAAATATGTACATGGAGACAAAAGGTTGGGCCAACTTTGCCACATTTTAGGCCCCGGTTGTCCCGCGGCGGGAGTTTCCACGTACAGATCTAGGATTTCACTAAGAGTTAACGCATGTCCGAGAAGGGGGTCACACCTGGGGCCTACACATGGCACCTACCAACCTTGCACCACTCTCACACACATATCCTAGGGGCACATGAAAGCTTTCATGTGATTCCGATGCTCCGGTGGTCTTCCTCCGGCGAAACCCTAGACCGGGGGCCCCGGATCGTCTACCCGTATAGCTTTCTCCATACGAGGGTAGCGCGGTGGACCTTTCTATTTCTTTTGGTTTGTTTAGGACATATGTACATGGAGAGCAAATGTTGGGCCAACTTTTCCACATTCTAGGCCCCGGTTGTCCCACGACTGGAGTTTCTACGTACAGATCTAGGATTTCACTAAGTGTTAACGCATGTCCGAGAAGGGGGTCACACCTGGGGCCTACACATGGCACCTACCAACCTTGCACCACTCTCACACACATATCCTAGGGGCACATGCAAGTTTTCATGTGATTCCGATGCTCCGGTGGTCTTCCTCCGTGAAACCCTAGACCGGGGGCCCCGGATCGTCTACCCCTATAGCTTTCTCCGTACGAGGGTAGCGCAGTGGACCTTTCTATTTGTTTTGGTTTGTTTAGGACATATGTACATGGAGAGCAAATGTTGGGCCAACTTTGCCACATTCTAGGCCTCGGTTGTCCCGCGGCGGGAGTTTCCACGTACAGATCTAGGATTTCACTAAGTGTTAACGCATGTCCGAGAAGGGGGTCACACCTGGGGCCTACACATGGCGCCTACCAACCTTGCACCACTCTCACACACATATCCTAGGGGAACATGCAAGTTTTCATGTGATTCCTTTGCTCCGGTGGTCTTCCTCCGGCGAAACCCTAGACCGGGGGCCCCTGATCGTCTACCCCTATAGCTTTCTCCGTACGAGGGTAGTGCGGTGGACCTTTCTATTTTTTTGGTTTGTTTAGGACATATGTACATGGAGAGAAAATGCTGGGCCAACTTTTCCACATTCTAGGCCCCAGTTGTCCCGCGGCGGGAGTTTCCACGTACAGATCTAGGATTTCACTAAGTGTTAACGCATGTCCGAGAAGGGGGTCACACCTGGGGCCTACACATGGCGCCGACGCTCCGGTGGTCTTCCTCCGGCGAAACACCACACATTCCCTAGATTTATGTCTCAAATAAAAGGTTTAATACATTACATAGATTGATGTCTCAAATAAAAGGTTTAATTAATTCATTATTACACATCACCAACATCTAGTGTTGTGGTTTTCTTCTGCACCGTAGCCATGGAGAATCTTCATCATTTAACAGGATGCTTGGGTCAGTTTTCACTTTGAATGGCGGAATTTCATGAAACTTATTGTTTCTTCTGACATGTCTATCTTGTCATCCACTCCCACGATGTTTCTTTTCCCTAAAAGAACTATGTGGCGCTTTGGCTCATCGTATTCTGTATTCTTTTGCTTATCTTTCCTTTTTCTCGGTTTGGTAGACATGTCCTTCACATAGAAAACCTGAGACACATCGTTGGCTAGGTCAAATGGTTCATCCATGTACGCAAGATTGTTGAGATCCACTGTTGTCATGCCGTACTTTTGGTCTACATGTACCCCTCCTCCTGTCAGCTTGACCCATTTGCACCGAAACAAAGGGACCTTGAAATTAGGTCCATAGTCAAGTTCCCATATCTCCTCTATGTACCCATAGTATGTGTCCTTCTGCCCATTTTCATCTGTTGCATCAAAGCGGACACCATTGTTTTGGTTGGTGCTCTTTTTATCTTGGGTCATCGTGTAAAATGTATTCCCATTTATCTCGTACCCTTGGAAAGTACATATAGCCGAAGATGGTAACCTGGCCAACAAGTACAACTGATCTCCAACAGTGGTGTTATTCATGAGATGTTTCTGCAACCAACTGCCGAAATTCTTCTCATGTTCCCCTTTAATCAAGGAGTTAGGCTTCCCCGGGTTTTCGGAGCGTAGAATATTCTTGTGTTTCTAGATATACGGAGCCACCACCGTGGAATTGTGTAGAACTGTGTAGTGTGCTTGAGTGAAAGAATTCCCGTCCCTACATACCATTGATTTCCTTCCTAGTGTGCCTTTTCCAGTCAGCCTCCCCTCATACCGAGATTCAGGAACACCAATCGGCTTAAGGTCAGGAAGAAAGTCAACACAAAACTGAATGACCTCCTCTGTTCCATAGCCCTTGGAGATGCTTCCTTCTGGCCTAGCACGGTTATGAACATATTTCTTTAAGACTCCCATGAACCTCTTGAAGGGGAACATATTGTGTAGAAACACAGGACCGAGAATTCTAATTTCTTCGACTAGGTGAACTAGGAGGTGCGTCATAATATTGAAGAAGGATGGCGGGAACAACAACTCCAAGCTGACCAAACATTGGACCACATCAATTTGTAACCCTGATAGACTTTCTTGATCGATTACCTTCTAAGAAATTGCATTGAGGAATGCACATACCTTCATAATGGCTAGTCGACCATTTTCTGGTCGAAGAATAGTTGAAAATTTGCTTGAGTTCACAAATAGCTGGTTTTCAATGATAGCTTTCAAAGTAGTAAACATCAAGATAAGAGCAATGTGCAAAACAAGGAACATAAGAAACATGATTTAATAAATCAACATATGAATGAATGAAACACAACAACTCAAAATACTTGCTGAGATAGAAGGGGGTAGGTTTACCGACTCAACTAAAAAATTAAAAGAAAGGCCCTTCGTAGAGGGAAGCAGGGATTGCAAGTCTCATAAAGAGCTCCCAAAAATTATGATACTTACTAGCTTTCAGCTCTCATTGCCCCTATCATAGGCATGTTTTGGTGGTTAAGGTAAAAGTGACACAACTAAGAGGATATGCTTGACAAGCTATAAGTTGAAATCTCATGCCCCTTACTTATGAGTACCGATCCTCATGCTACTCAACTTCAGTCACGAGCAAGCTCTTGTCATTATAAATACATGCGTATTATTGAGAACCGCCAACGGGGTACCCCTTGCACATGACACAGGAGCTATCCCATAACCAAAATGACAAGGCAAGCATGTTGAGCATCTCTGATCTTTTTTTTGCTATTTGCATAGGTTTTTATTGAGGATGCTTCATAGAATTCTCACTATAATTATGCTGCAAGTTTCCACCATGATTAGGCATGGCTTAGGCTAGCGGCCCAGGCGTTTCTCTAACACACATATAAACTCCATGATCTTACAAGTTCCACTTTTATTTCACACCACCGGAATCCATAAGCAAAAGAACATGATATAAACTAGGTACAAGTACCAATGAAGTGTTTAAAGCGGTCCCCATGATACATGGTTCTTCTAACTTCAACTCATAAAGCGCAAGCATATACGCAACAAAGAAGGACCCAATGGTTCAAGTTTATTAAGTGCAAGAAAGTAAAGTGTGCCATCAAGTTTGTGAGAGCTTTAATCACTACCTTTCACATAACAAGTTTAATTTGGGAGGTAGACAAAACAAGAATTTACTTGGAATAACAATAATGCTAATAGGTAGGTATGGTGGACACAAATGGCAAAGGTTTCGGTTTAAAGGAGGTGGATGCACGAGAAGAATACCCTCTCAGTACAGGTTTTTGGCTAGCAAGGCTAGGTAGCAAGTATAAGAGTTGAAGGAAACAAACAAACATACAAGTGATAAAGACAAACATGCAATCTTCCTTGGAAGCACAAAAGATCTTAACTAGAGAATACTAACTCATGAGCAAATCAAGAAAGAAAGGTGATGAAATTATTTTTCTTTAGAGTACTTTTATCTTTTCATTCAACTCTCAAAAATAGTGTTGCTACTGACCAGCCAGGTTTGCCAAAACCAACAAAATTAACTCAATGATCCCAAAGTGATACCAATACTAACAATAAGATCAATCAAATAACCACGAATTGAAAACTAATATAAGCTATGCAAAAGAGTAGATGATAGAACTGCTCATTAATATTCCATAACGATAACTCACACCAAAGGATACATATCTAACGAGAGAGGGTACACTTCCATAATGCAAACCATCCTACATAATAACTCCTATATTCATGATATGACTCTACTAATAAGGTAAAAAGATAGAAGATAGTGATGTGATACCGCGACACTCCCCCAAGCTTGGAACAAACCAAGGGGATGCCAATGTTGGAGATATGCCCAAGAGGCAATAATAAAAGAGATTATTATTATATCTTTGTGTTTATGATGAATGTTTACATCCCATGCTATAATTGTATTATTAGGAAACACTAACACTTGTGTGTTTTGTAAACGTAAAAGAGTCCCTAGTAAGCCTCTTGTTGAACTAGCTTGTTGATTGATTGATAATCATGGTTTCCTGATCATGGACATTGGATGTGATTAATAACAAGGTTATATCATTAGGAGAATGATGTGATGGACACACACCCATAGTAAGCGTAGCATAAGATCAAGTCATTAAGTTCGTATTGCTGTAAGCTTTGAAATACATAGTAACCTAATCCTTCGACCATGAGGTTATGTTAATCACCATCACCAGATGGGTACTTTAATGACATCAAACGCCGCTTCGTAACTGGGCGGTTATAAAGGTGTCATTGGGTATTCTAAAAGTATGTGTTGAAGCGCATAGACCAAGAGTGGGATTTGTCCATCCATATGACGGATAGATATACTCTGGGCCCTCTCGGTGGAGTGTCATCTAGATAGCTTGCAAGCATGTGACTGGGTCACAAGGGATGACATAACATGGAACGAGTAAAGAGTACTTATCGATGAGGAAGAACTAGGTATGAAGATCTGACGATCAAACCTCGGATAAGTAGAATATCGCGAGACAAAGGGAATTGGTTTCAGATGTTAATTGGTTCAATCGATCACGAAGTAATCGTTGAGTATGTGGAGCCGTTATGGATCTCCAGATCCGTGATGGTTATTGATGGGAGGTGTCTTCATCATGTTCATATTCACGAACCGTAGGGGTGACACACTTAAGGTTGAAGTTGTTTGAAGTAGATATGGAATTTGCGTTGGAGACCGAATGTTGTTGAGTCTCGAATGGATCCGGGACATCACGAGGAGATCCGGAATGGTCGAGAATGAGATTCATATATTGGGGATCATTTTATAAGTTAGGAAATGTTCGAGTGTTTGTATGGAGATTCTAGAAGGTTTGAATGTTGGAAGGTTCTAGAGGATTTCTTGGAGTTTGCTTGAAAACCAAGAAAGGGATCAAAGAAACCAAGTGGGGCAAGACACGGATTCGTGGGGAGGAGGATTCCTCCTCCCCAACCCTTGACCCAAGGAGGAGGGAGTCCTACTAGGACTCCTCCCCAGCGCCTCCTCCTTTAAATAGAAGGGAGGCGCCCTCTGCACCTTGTCTCATAACTCCCAATCTCAGCCGCCTCTCTCCTCCACGTTTCTTACGCACGCAGGCATAGGCGAAGCCTACAATTCTCATCTCCACCACCACCGCTGTCGTCTGCTGGGATTCCATGGAGAAGATCTACTACCTCATTGCTCATTGAACAGGGAGAGGAAGGTCTACTGACTCCGCATGTGTGACCGTCATGGAAGGCGCTGCCGAGCAGCGCGGAAGATCGTCCACACGATCTTGAGATCAGCAAGTGATCGACTACATCATCCACGAGATCTAATCTCGTTAACGCTTCGGTTCTCGAGGGTCGATCTGCCGATCTATCTCGTTGCTCATGTCTAGTAGATTAGATCTTGGCTTTTATCTAGATTAGATCTGGGTTTTGTTCATTCTTGCGGTAGAAATTTTTGTTTTCCATGCTACGAACCCATCGTGGTATCGAGCCTTGTCTATGCGTAGATCTGTTGTACGAGTAGAACACAATGAGGTTGTGGGTGTTGGTGCTCGTCGTCTTTTGCTATGTGTGTACTTTGCATCTTGCGGTATGGTGGGATAGGCGAAGCGGCTCGGGCTAACATTACATGTCATCGTACATGAGACTTGCTCCACGCTTGACGTAACTCGTGTGCACAAGTGGCTTTGTGGGTGTCTGTCTCTCCCATCATAGTATAGATCAAATCTACACTTTGCACTTGATAGCACTTGTATCAACGTTGTGGTTCAGTTTCGTAGGTAAGATGCGTTCTTAGTCGAAAGCCCCAAGCCACATAAAACTTGCAAAGAAAATTAGAGGTGTCTAACTTGTTTTTGCAGGGGTTTTGTGATGTGATATGGCCTACATGTGATTGTGATTGTATTTGATGTATGCAATGATCCCTGTTGTAATATGGCAACCGGCAGGAGCCTAATGGTTGTCTTTAATTCTGTTAAGACCTGTGTGTCTATTCATCTTGTAATAGCTTTGTTCCAAGTAGTTGTAATAGTTGCTAGTGATGATGGACAACCATGAAGCGGAGCCACGGACCTTGACGCTATGCTGGTGATGATGGAGATCATGCCCGTGCTTTGGAGATGGAGATCGAAGGCATAAGAAGAAAGGGCCATATCATATCACACTAATTATGAATTGCTTGTGATGTTAATCCTTTATGCATCTTGTATTGCTTAGATCGCGACGGTAGCATTATAAGATGATCCCTCTCACTAAATATCAAGTAATAAAGTGTTCGTCCTTAGTTGGCACCGTTGCTAAGACTCGTCGTTTCGAAGCATCTCGTGATGATCGGGTGTGATAGACTCTACGTGTGCATACAACGGGTGCAAGCCAGATTTGCACATGCGGAAACTAAGGTTAATCTTGACGAGCCTAGCATGTCTGACATGGTCTCGAACACGGAATACCGAAAGGTAGAGCATGAGTCATATGATTGATATGATGAACATGAAGATTGTTCGCCGATGAAGCTACATCATCTCACGTGATGATCGGACTTGGTGTAGTGGATTTGGTTCGTGTAATCACTAAAACAACTGCGAGGGATGTTGTTTTGAGTGGGAGTTCACCTAGTTAATTTAAGAATTAAATTAGAACACTATTTATCATAAACTTAGTCTTAACTACTTGCAAATATGTTGTAGATTATGGCGAACGTTTCCATCAATTTCAATGCGTTCCTAGAGAAAGAAAAGCTTAAGAACAATGGAAGCAATTTCACGGACTGGTTCCGTGGACTGAAGATCGTCCTCAGGGCTGGTCAGTTGACCTATGTGCTCGAAGCACCGCTAGGTGACCCACCTGCAGAAGATGCCACCGATGACGTAAAGAATGTTTATGCCACTCGGAAACATCACTACTCCACGATTCGGTGCCATCACATGCAGTTTAGAATCGGAGCTTCAAAAGCGTTTTGAGCACCATGACCCATTTGAAATCATTAAGGAGCTCAAACTCATATTTGAGACTCGCGCGGCCATGGAGAGCTATGAAGCTTCCGAGAAGTTCTTTACCTGCAAGATGGAAGAGGGTAGCTTCGTTAGCGAGCACGTGCTCACCATGTCTGGGCATGCAAACAAACTCTGAGAGTTGGGGATACCGATTCCTAATGAATTGGGGATTCACCGTGTCCTCCAATCACTGCCACCAAGTTACAAGAACTTTGTGATGAACTACAATATGCACTACATGAACAAAACGTTGCCTAAACTATCGTCCATGCTGAAAACTGCTGAAGTGGAGATCATGAAAGAACACCAAGTGTTGATGGTCAATAAGACCACCAATTTCAAGAAACGGGGCAAGCCTAAGAACAAGGGCAACTTCAAGAAGGACGGCAAGAAAGCTGCCGCACCTGCTAAGAAGCCCAAGGCTGGTCCTAAACCTGAAACTGAGTGCTTCTACTGCAAGGGTGCTGGTCACTGGAAGCGTAACTGCCCTAAATACCTGGCGGATCTAAAGAACGGCAACATCAAGAAGAAAGGTATATACGATATACATGTTATAGATGTGTATCTTACTAGTAATCGTAGTAGTGCGTGGGTATTTGATACTGGTTCGGTTGCTCATATTTGTAACTCGAAGCAGAGTCATGAATAAACGAAGACCGGCAAGAGACGAGGTGACGATGCGCGTTGGAAATGGCTCCAAGGTTGATGTGATCGCCATCGGCACGCTCCCTCTACATCTACCATCGGGATTAGTTTTAAATTTAAATAATTGTTATTTGGTGCCTGCGTTAAGCATGAACATTATATCTGGATCTTGTTTATTGCGAGACGTTTACTCTTTTAAGTCTGAGAATAAAGGTTGTTCGATTTATATGAGTAATATCTTTTATGGTTATGCACCTGAGATGAATGGTTTATTCTTATTGAATCTCGATAGTAGTGATACACATGTGCACAACATAGATGCTAAACGAATAAAATTGAATGATAATTCTACATACATGTGGCACTGTCGTCTTGGTCACATTGGAGTGAAGCGTATGAAGAAACTCCATTCTGATGGACTTCTTGAATCACTTGATTTTGAATCACTTGAAAGATGCGAAGCATGTCTAATGGGAAAAATGACTAAGACTCCATTCTCTGGTATAATGGAGCGAGCTACAGACTTATTGGAAATAATACATACCGATGTGTGCGGTCCAATGAGTGTAGCATCGCGTGGTGGATATCGTTATGTTCTCACTTTCACGGATGACTTGAGTAGATATGGGTATGTCTACTTTATGAAACATAAATCCGAAACTTTCGAGAAGTTTAAGGAATTTCAAAGTGAAGTGGAAAATCATCGTAACAAGAAGATTAAGTTTCTGCGTTCTCACCGCGGAGGTGAATATCTGAGTTATGAGTTTGGCATGCATTTAAAAAATGTGGAATACTTTCACAGTTGACACCGCCGGGCTACCCCGGCTCCGGTTTCGTCCCTTTTTCGCTTCGTAGCTTTCCTTATTGGCTAAAAACTGCAAAAATATAGTTGGATAGTATTTTCGCGGAACTTTTCTTACCAGAACTGTTACCTATTTGAAAACAGACTCTGCAGGTCTCTGAATTTGGTATCTAGTAGATTCTTCTGGAGTCATTACTTTAATATCATCGATATCTTCATCTTCATACACTTATTACTTGAGTCATAAAACCCTTCTCTTCCTTATTACACCATTATCTCCACTTCCTGGAAATTTCTTTCACACAAAACTTCACACAGTTCTCATTAGAAACATTAGTATAAGTTAAGTGATAAAACCTTTTGTGTTCAAATTCAACTGAAACCAATCAAAACATAAGCTACTGTAGCAACTCCTTCCGAAAACCCAAAAAAAAATCAAAAAGGAAATTGAATAAAGAAGCAAATGCAAGAGTGGCAAAATCTGTCAAAATAGACCAGCAGGTAAAGATCATTTTTTTCGAAAATCTTCTGTTGCTCAAATCAAAAAGTGCGAAACTAACGAACATTAAATAATAACCTGAGGCAGAAGTACAAAAAATTACAGATCAATCCGACATACATAGATCTCTCACGATTTTTTACGGTGAAGCAGAAAAATCTATTTCGGGACAGCAACTTCCCCAAATATTACTTCTCTCTCATTAGAGATTGATCTTGACACAAAAACCAAACAAAACGGATAAGGAGAGGTTATTACCGAAGTAATAACTTCCAAGACTCAAATAAACAAAAACAAACTGAAAGCAAAAACAAATTGGGTTGTCTCCCAAAAAGCTCTTTCTTTAAAGCCATTAAGATGGGCATTATAATTTTGAAGACGCTCTCATAGGAATATGAATTGAAGTGAAAGAGAGCATTAAGAAGCAAAAATACACAAGTTTAAGTCTAACCCACTTCCTATGCAAGGGAATTTTGTAAACAAACAAGTTGTTGAAAATAGAGGCAACTTGCATAGGGAAGCAAAAGAAGTGCAACATAAAAACTTTAAGCATAAAACGAGGAAACTTGATATTGTTGAGATGCATAAGAACACTTTTCCCTCTCTCATAGTAACTTTCAGTATCATGCATAAACTTAACAATATAGCTATCACAAGGACCATCATAGCAATGATCACTTATTCTAACTGAAAACACATGAATACTAGCTCTCATAACACTACTTTGTGAAACAATATTAGAGGTATCCTTACAAAGGATAGTGTGTCCCTCTTTTTCATATTTAGTAACAAACTCTTTCACATTTTCTATTATAGGTTCATCAACTATTTTTTTATCAGGTTCAACAGCTTTTCTAATACTTTCATCAACCATACTAGCTATCATAGAATGTTCCTTTATCTTAACTGGGAAAGGCATTTTCTCAATATAAGGTTTAGGTAAGACATGATTAGCGATAAACTTCAAAGATTTCTTGCAGGAACACTCTTAGCAACATCTTTATAAGGTTCATGATACTTATTCCACTTCTTTTTAGGCACTTCAATATAGGAAGCAAAAGCCTTAAAATAAGAAGCAATAGCTTGAGAGTCTAGACCATAAGCATTTTTAATATTTTGAAAGTCATCAGTTCTCATAAAAGATTCAATGCATTCATAATCATAATTTATACCTGACTTTCTACCTTTGTCATTCTCCCATGCTTCAGCATTGTCTTGAATACGGTCTAGAAGATCCCATTTAGCTTCTTCTTCCATGCGAGTGAATGATCCAGCACAAGAAGCATCCAATAAATATTTATCATGTAGAGGGAGCCTTGCATAAAAGTTGTTGATAATAATATTGTTGGGGAGCTCATGAATGGGACATTTGAGCATTAGTAACTTTAATCTCCCCAAAGCTTGAGCTGTACTCTCTCCATCAAGAGGCCAAAAGTTGTATATTTGATTCTGATCTTTATGAATCTCACTAGGAGAATAAAACTTTGAATAAAAGAGAGATACTATTTCCTCCCATTCCAGAGCTTGACCATTCTTCAACAGCTTATACCATTCCTCAGCTCTTCCTTTTAGTGATAATGAGAATAACTTCTTCTTAACTTGATCTGTAGTAATACCTGCACACTTGAACAACCCGCATAATTCGTGTATAAAGAGTAAATGATCACCGGGATGGACAGTTCCATCCCCAACATAGTAGATATCCATAACATGATCAATAATTCTTGTAGGTATTTTGAAAACATCATTCTCAGCAGGTGGTGGCTTATCTACTACCTTAGCAGTGGTAGTAGCATTACCAAATAAGAAACTCAGCGAATTATCCATAACGAAAATAAAGCAACTAACAGAAGTAAACAATACTCACAGTAGAAGTTTCCTTTACCAGTTCCACTCTCCAATAGCGCTTCACTTCTCGGCAACAACGCCAGAAAATAGTCTTGATGACCCACAAGTATAGGGGGTGTATCGCAGTATTTTCGATAAGTAAGAGTGTCTAACCCAACGAGGAGCAGAAGGTGTTGGATAGTGGTATGGATCAGGAATTCTCTGCAAATACTTAGCTAACGGATTTTTAGGGGTTTTCAATAAAGCAAGTAAACAAAGTACGAGTAAATAAAGACAGTAGGAATGAATGCAGCAAGTGGCCCAATCCTTTATGCAGCAAAGGACAAGCCGGTTGTATTACTTAAGATGACCAAACGTTCTCGAGGACACAAGGGAAGACTGTCAAGTGCTTTCGCTTCATATAGTTGATTAATCTTCTCTAGCTTCCTAAGTGTTGTGTGGGTGAACCTGTGCTAATGTACCGCCCCATCCAAGACTAATACATACTTGTGATTATACCCCTTGCAAACATCCGTAAGTACAAGAAAGTAATTAAGGTAGAAACCTAACCACAACTTTAAACTCTAAGACCCTTACATCCCTTGTGCAATGGTTTCCTAACGGGGGTTCAGGTTTCTGTCACTCTGGCAACCTCTACGATTAGTAGCCAAATACACAATGCATTTCCCTAGGCCCATATAGGTGAAGTGTCATGTAGTCGATGTTCACATGACACCACTAGAAGAAGTACACCATAACTTAAATATCAAACTACTGAATCTTTCTCAACACAACTCCACTACTAACAACATGAATTCTCACATGTCCTCAAGAACAAAATGAACTACTCACAAGAAATCATATGGATCATGATCAGAGATGGAATAATGATGTATAACAATCTGAACATAAACAATAATTCAACGGTTCACTCAATAGCATCAACTACAAGGAGTAATCAACACCGGGAAAGTTTCCCCTATGAACTAATGCAAGATTCAACACAATTGTTACAGCAATATGGAGATGGTGACGAGGGTGCTGATGGTGGTGATGGTGGTGGTGATGATGATGATGATCCCGATGAAGTCCAGCTTGATGGTGGTGTTGATGGCGACGATATCCCCTCTCCGGGAAGGAATTCCCAAGAAAATCATTCACGGAGATCTTTCTCTCTCGGTGTTTTCGTCCCGCAGAGGCGTAATCTTTCTGTGGTCGCCGAGTCTTAGGGTTTGGAGGATGATATACGCCAGAGGGAGGCTGAGTGGGCGGGTGGCCACACCACCTCCAGGCGTGGCCTAGGGCTGCCAGCTGGGGTGGTGTGGGCCCATCTCCACTCCGTCTTCTGGCATCCTTAGTCTTCTGAAAAAATAGGATTTTCCGTATATTTTTTCGGATTTTCTGATCTTCGCGAATTTTGCCTCCAAACAACACCTTTTCCATCAGAATCCTGACTGCAGCGGTCCATGCTCCAAAAGTCATCAACCATGCAAAAATAGATGAAATAACATAAGTATCACCTCTCAATACGAAATATATCAATGAATAATAGTGAATTAATACATAGAATAGTGATGCAACATAGACGTATCAGTTATCCTCCAGGACCCTTTCCAAAGATTATATCCAAATCCTTGACCATACCAAATACATCAGCACCAGTACGGGGGACAGACTTCGTCTGGGCTTCTCCCTTGCCATTGAAATGCTTGCCTTTCTTCCTTAATTGATGACTTATCGGAAGAAAACGACGATTGTACGGGTACACATTCTTCCTACATTTATCTAGATATATACTTTCAGTCTCATCTAAACAGTGCGTGCATGCATTGTATACTTTGTTCGTCTGTCGTGAAATGTTACTAAGAGCAGGCCATTCATTGATGGTTACGAACATCAACTCTTGTAGGTCAAATTCCTGCTGTTTGTGCTCATCCGACACACGTACACCTGGTTTGGCCCACAACTACAAAATTTCATCAACTAATGGCATTAGGTACACATCAATGTCGTTGCCGGGTTGCTTCGGGCCTTGGATGAGCACTGACATCATAATGAACTTCCGCTTCATGCACAACCAAGGACGAAGATTGTAGATACATAGAGTCACGGGCCAGGTGTTGTGACTACAGTTCTGCTCCCCAAAAGGATTCATGCCATTGTTACTTAGACCAAACCATAAGTTCTTTGCATCACCAGCAAAGTCTGGGAAGTCCCTCTCGATTTTTCTCCACTGCCGACCATCAACAGGGTGCCTCAACTTCCCGTCTTTCTTACGGTCTTCCATGTGCCATCGCAACAACTTTGCATGCTATTTGTTTCTGAACAAACGTTTCAACCATGGTATTATAGGAGCATACCACATCACCTTGGCAGGAACCCTCTTCCTGGGTGGCTCGCCCTCAACATCGCCAGGGTCATCTTTTCTGATCTTATACCGCAATGCAGTGCAGACCGGGCATTTATCCATATTCTCGTACTTCTCACCGCGGTAGAGGATGTAGTCATTAGGGCATGCATGAAGGGTTTCGCAGCATAGTAAATCAAATTTTTCTATGGAAGCGAACAGAGGGAAAGCCAAGATCTAATCTAGGAGATGCAAACAACAAGAGAGATTGGGTTAGATCTTCATACCCTTGAAGATTCGCGACATGAACGTTATCGGAACGTGGGTGATGTAGTCGTGCTCGCTTCTCCTCCTCGCGATCCGATCCGATCTAGCACCACAAGTGGCGGTGCCTCCGTGAGATGCACACGTGCAGCACCTCGACGTCTCCTCCTTCCTCGGACCAGCAAGTAGGGTGGAGAGATAGATTGGATCTATAACACGACAGCGTGGTGTGTATGGTGGAGAATTTCTGTAGCAGGGCTTCGCCTACAAACAGTCGGGAGGGAGAGAGGAAGGCAGCAGGGCTACTAGGGCTTGGAGGGAGGTGTAGGGGGGAGGGGGCGCACTAGCCCTCTATATATAGAGGGGCGGCGTCCAGCCCTTGCCCCTCCTCCAAGCCTTGGGCCGGTGGCCAAGGGATAAGGAGTGGGGGGTGAGGACTCTCCCCTCTTCTAGAAACCCTATCTCTAGTTTAAACGATTTAAACTCTCTAGGATCGGCTGGGCCCTATGGGGCCTTGTGCCCAATGCGCCAGGACACTCCCTCATAGGCCCATGCTCCCTCCCGGAAGGTGGGACCACGTTGGCCCCTTCCGGAAGGTTCTAGAAGCTTCCGACAATACCGATTAACCCTAACAATTCAACTCCAAAAACTGCACTGCCTTATATGAATCTTATTCTCCGGACCATTCCGGAACCTCTCGTGATGTCCCGGATCCCATCCGAGACTCCGAACAAAAATTCATAAACCAACTATCCAATCTATCCTAGCGTCGAGACACGTTAAGTGTGTGACCCTGCGGGTTCGAGAATATGCAGACATGATCTTCTATCAATAATCAATAGCGGGGTCTGGGAACCCATATTGACTCCCACACATTCATCGATGATCATATCGGATGAACCACGATGCCAGGATTCAATCAATCCCATATACATATTCCCTTCGTCTCGCGATATTTTACTTGCCCGAGATTCGATCGTCGGTACCGTCATACCTAGTTCAATCTCGTTCACAGCAAGTACTTTACTCGTTCCGTAATCCGATATCACTTTTTGATTAACTCCTTAACCACATGCTTGCAAGCGGTGTTGATATCGATTACCGAGTGGGCCCGAAGTATATCTCTCCGACTTGGGAGGGACAAATCCCATCTCGATACATACAACCCAACAGATACTTTCCGATCACCTGAGAGACACCTTTATGATCACCCTCTCATAGGATGACGTTTGATGACCTCAAAGCTTTATTCCGATACCAGGGAGTTGTATTATCTCATGGTCTAAGGAATACAATATTTGACATAGGAAAAGCTTCGCAAAGATGAACACAATGACACGATCTAATTGCTTCGCTTAGTTTGGGTCTGCCCACCACATCATTCTCCCAATGATATGATCTCATTATCAATTGACAACTCATGTCTATGGTTAGGAAACCTTAACCATCATTGATCAATGAGCTAGTCCATAGAGGCGTACTAGGGACACGGTGTTGTTCACAAACCACACAAGTATTAATGTTTCCGCTTAATACAATTCTAGCATGGAATATAAACTTTATCATGAACAAGAATTATAATAATAACATCTTTATTATTGCCTCTAGGGCATAATTCCAACAGTCTCCCACTTGCACTAGAGTCAATAATCTAGTTTACATTTGGCAACAATCTCACACCCATGGCAATCGAGGTGCTGATCATGTTTTACACGTGAAGAGGTTTAGTCAATGGATCTGCGACATTCAGATCTGTATGTACTTTGCTGATCTTCGATCTCCATCTCGCTATATAATCTCGGATTATATGAAACTTATGTTGATATGCTTGGTCTTTGGATGATATCTTGGTTCCTTAGCGAGTGTTATGGCGCGGTGTTGTCACACAATATCTCCAGTGGGTCCAATGCACTTGAACCACGCCAAGCTCAGTGATGAAGTTTCGATCCAAACTCCTTCACTTGACGCTCAAGCAGCCATGTATTCCGCTTCTACTGTAGATCCCGCGACCACGGTTTGCTTGTAGCTTCTCCAGCTCACAGCTCCTCCATTCAAAATATACACGTATCCTGTCTGAGATTTAGAATCATCCTTGTCGGTGTCGAAACTAGCATCGACGTAACCTTTTACGATGAGCTGTTCATCACCCCCATAGACCAAGAACATTTCTTTAGTCCTATTTAGGTATCTTAGGATGTTCTTCACGGCTGTCCAGTGTTCCACTCCTGGATCACTTTGATATCTGCTCGTCAAACAAAGAGCATTGGACACATCCGGTCTAGTACACAGCATGGCATACATGATGGAACCTATGGCCGAGGCATAGGGCACTTTGCTCATAGCTTCCCTATCATTTACCATAGCTGGACACTGAGCCTTGCTCAATATCTTACCTGACAACATAGGCACTGAACCTTTCAATGCCTTATCCATTCTGAACCTTTTCAGAACTTTGTCTAGGTATGTACTCTGGCTTAAAGCTATCAGGCGTCTTTGTCTATCTCTATAGATTTTGATGCCCAATATATAAGCAGCTTCACCTAGGTCTTTCATTGAAAAACACTTGTTCAAATAACTCTTCACATCGTTAAGCATGTTGATGTCATTTCCAATAATCAATATGTCATCCACATATAGTACCAGAAACGTCACCGAGCTCCCACTCACTTTCTTGTAGATGCAAGCTTCGTAGCAATTTGGAACAAATCCAAAGCTCTTAATCACTTGATCAAAACGAAGGTTCCAACTCCGAGATGCTTGCTTTAGTCCATAAATGGAACGCTGAAGTTTGCATACTTTAATAGCATTCTTAGGATCGGCAAAACCTTCGGGTTGCATCATATACAACTCTTCATCAATGTTGCCATTGAGGAACGCAGTCTTGACATCCATCTGCCATATTTCATAATCATGAAACGCAGCAATTGCTAATAAAATCCGAATAGACTTAAACATCGCTACGGGAGAGAAAGTCTCATCGTAGTCAACACCTTGAACTTGTCGAAAACCTTTCGCGACAAGCCGTGCTTTATAGACGGTAACATTACCATCTGCGTCCGTTTTCTTCTTGAAGATCCATTTGCACTCAACGGCCTTTCGGTCGCTAGGAGGGTCCACCAAAGTCCATACTTGGTTTTCGCTCATGGATCCCAATTCGGATTTCATGGCTTCTAGCCATTTCTCAGAGTCTGGGCTCATCATCGCTTCCTCATAGTTCGTAGGTTCACCGCCTTCTACTAACAAGACTGTCAAGACATGGTTGCCATTCACTCGGGAGGGCACGACCTTGTTGACTGTGACGCTCAAGAGCAACATCGTCCGAAGCTTCATGATCCTTGTCATTAGCTTCCTCTATTGTTGGTGCGGTGACCGAACAATTTCAGGTGCTGCGCTACTCTCCAATTCAAGAGAAGGTTCAATAACCTCGTCTAGCTCTACTTTCCTCCCACTCACTTCTTTCGAGAGAAACTCCTTCTCAAGAAAGGAACCGTTCTTTGCGACAAACACTTTGCCTTGGTTACGTGATAGAAGGTATACCCAATAGTTTCCTTAGGGTATCCTATGAAGACGCATTTCTCCGCTTTGGGTTCGAGCTTGTCGGGCATCAACTTCTTGACGTAAGCTTCGCATCCCCAAACTTTAAGAAACGACAACTTAGGTTTAGCACCAAACCACAGTTCATACGATGTCGTCTCAACGGATTTAGATGGAGCCCTATTTAAAGTGAATGCAGCGGTTTCTAATGCATAACCCCAAAATTATAACGGCAAATCAGTAAGAGACATCATCGATCGGACCATATCTAATAGGGTTCGATTCCAGCGTTCAGACACACCATTGCGCTGTGGTGTTCCGGGTGGCGTGAGTTGTGAAACGATTCCACTTGCTTTGAGATGCGTGAGAAAATCATAACTTAAATATTCGCCCCCACGATCGGATCGTAGAAACTTAATCTTTCTGTTACGATGGTTCTCCACTTCATTCTGAAATTCTTTGAACTTTTCAAACGTTTCAGATTTATGTTTCATTAAATAGATATACCCATATCTACTTAAGTCATCGGTAAAAGTGAGAAAATAGCGATATCCACCGCGCGTCGAAACACTCATCGGTCCGCATACATCGGTATGTATGATTTCCAACAAGTCCGTTGCTCGCTCCATCATACCGGAGAACGGGGTTTTGATCATCTTGCCCATGAGGCATGGTTCGCATGTGTCAAATGATTCAAAATCAAGAGACTCCAAAAGTCCATAAGAATGGAGTTTCTTCATGCGCTTTACACCAATATGACCTAGACGACAGTGCCACAAATAAGTAGTATTATCACTATCTACTTTGCATCTCTTAGCCTCAATGTTATGGATGTGTGTTTCATCCCTTTCGAGATTTAGAAGAAATAAACCATTCACAAGAGGTGCATGACCATAAAAGATGTTACTCATATAAATAGAACAACCATTATTCTCCGATTTAAATGAATAATCGTCTTGCAATAAACACGATCCAGAAATAATGTTCATGCTCAACGTAGGCACATAATAACATTTATTAAGGTTTAAAACTAATCCCGAAGGTAAAACTAAGGAGAGCGCCGACGGCCATCACATCAACTCTTGATCCATTGCCAACGCAAGATCGTCACCTCATCCTCGCAAGCTGCCGTCTATTCCGTAGCTCTGCTTCGAGTTACAAATATTAGCAACCGAACCAAGATCAAATACCTGGCACTACAACGAGGGCTAGTAAGGAAAACATCAATAACATGTATATCAAATATACCTTTGATGGTGCCACCTTCTTGTCCGCTAAGTACTTGGACGATTCGCTTCAAGGACCCTTGTCCTTGCAATAGAAGCACTCGCCTCGGCTTGGGTCCAGACTTGAGCTTCTTCTCAGCAGGGGCAACGCGTTTGCCGCCTCCTTTCTTGAAGGGCTTCTTTGCACCCTTACCTTTCTTAAAGGAGGGCTTGTTGACCATCAACACATGATTATCCTTTTTGATGTCCACCTCCGCAGCCTTCACTGCGAAGAGCTCGTGATCGATGGAACCAATCTGATTATGAGTCACTACAAAACTTTTGTAGCTGGGAGGAGTGATTGCGAACCTGTCAATCTTGAGCTCCTCTGAATCTTGCGATCCAGTTGCTCACATGCGTTGAGTGTAGCAGACATCTTTATGGCGTGCTCACTAACTAACTCCCTTCCTCCATCTTGCAGTTAAAGAACTTCTCAGAGATCTCATATCTCTCAGAACGGGCCTGAGTCTGGAACATAGTTTTCAACTCTTCGAGAATCTCAAAGGGCCCGGGATAGTTTTCAAAACGATTTTGAAGTTCCGGTTCCATAGCAAACAACATGGTGCTCTTAATCACACCATAATCATCCTTGCGCGACAGATAGACAGCTTTCTCATCAGCCGTCGCAGTCGCAGCAGGGGGGTTACCTAACGCTTTATCAAGGACATAGTCCTTTTGTCCTCCGCATGTAATGATTCTCGATCATGGAACCAATTGGTGAAGTTAGACCCATTGTTCTTAAGCTTTTCTTTCTCAGCAAAAACGTTGAAGTTGAAGTTGGACTTAGCCATTTGATCTACAATATTTGCAAGTACAAATTAGACTATGTTCATGATAACTAGTTCAACTTTTAATCAAATTACTAGATGAACTCCCACTAAATTCAACATCCCTCAAGTTGTTTAGTGAACACGATCCAAATTCACCACACCTAATCTGATCTTCACGAGAAGAGATGTGGTTTCAATGGTGGACAACGAAGTGTCGATCATATCATTCATATGACTCATGCTTAACCTTTCGGTTCATGTGTTCCGAGGCCATGTCTGTACATGCTAGGCTCGTCAAGTTAGACCCAAGTATTTCCGCGTGTGCAAAACTGGCTTGCACCCGTTGTATGTGAGCGTAGAGTCTATAGCACCCGATCATCACGTGATGCTTGGACACCATTTAACTTTCGCAACGGTGCATACTTGGGGAGAACACAGTTTTATCTTGATCTTTAAGTGAGGAATCATCTTATAATGCTACCGTCGCGATCTAAGCATAATAAGATACATAAAAGGATAAACATCACATGCATATAACTTTATGTGACATGGTATAGCCAATCTTCAAGAATGATCTCCATCTTGTGCATTCCGGCATGATCTCCATCACTTCACCATGATTGCCTCCACCACGAATAGCAACTACAACTATTGCTAACTATTTAGCGATAAAGTAAAGTTATTACATGTCGTATAATAAGTTGACTCGCAGGTAATACACAAATATAAAGACAACCATATTGCTAAAGCAGGTTGTGTACTCATCGACATGAAAGTCGTGAAACAATAAAAAACATGAACATCGCATACAATATACACATCACATCTTGGGCCACACCATATCACGTAAAACACTCCCCGCAAAAAACAAGTTAGACGCCTCTACTTTGTTGTTGCATGTTTTACGGGCTTATGGGAGTAGATGCTAAGAACGATTCTTACCTACGGAAAGCCACAACGGTGATATTATGGTTGCCAAACTCGTGTTAATCCCATGACAACTATAGTGAGAGAAACGACATCCACCAGCCGCATGTGTGGAACAAGCCACACGCCAAGTGCGGAGCCCTCGAACGACGTCGCGTAAGGTTGGCCTCGACAGCTTCAATCTCACTATCCCGGCCATAAGAAGAACACAAACAAGAGGCTTGCAACAGAAAATCAACGCCAATAACAACCATGTTATGCTCTACTCGTGAAACACATCTACGCATAGATCTAGCTCGATACCACCAAGGGTTTCAGCATAGTAAATCAAATTTTTCACGGAAGCAACAGAGGGAAAGCCAAGATCTAATCTAGGAGATGCAAACAACGAGAGAGATTGGATTAGATCTTCATACCCTTGAAGATTCGCAAATGCGAACGCTCGCTTAACGTGGGTGATGTAGTCGCTCGCTTCTCCTCCTCGCGATCCGATCCGATCTAGCACCACAAGTGGCGGTGCCTCCGTGAGATGCACACGCAGCACTCGACGCCTCCTCCTTCCTCGGACCAGCAAGTAGGGTGGAGAGATAGATTGGATCTACAACACGACGGCGTGGTGTGTATGGTGGAGAATTTCACAGGGCTTCGCCTACAAACAAATGGGAGGGAGAGAGGAAGGCAGCAGGGCTACTAGGGCTTGGAGGGAGGTGTAGAGGGGAGGGGGCGCACCAGCCCTCTATATATAGAGGGGGGCGGCCAGCCCTTGCCCCTCCTCCAAGCCTTGGGCCTGCGGCCAAGGGATAAGGAGTGGGGGGTGAGGACTCTCCCCTCTTCTAGAAACCCTATCTCTAGTTTAAACGATTTAAACTCTCTAGGATCGGCTGGGCCCTATGGGGTTTTGTGCCCTGGCCCAATGCGCCAGGACACTCCCTCATAGGCCCATGCTCCCTGGAAGGTGGGACCACGTTGGCCCCTTCCGGAAGGTTCTAGAAGCTTCCACAATACCGATTAACCTAACAATTCGAACTCCAAAACTGACCGCCTTATATGAATCTTATTCTTGGACCATTCGAACCTCTCGTGATGTCCCGGATCCCATCCGAGACTCCGAACAAAAATTCATAAACCAAGTATCCAATCTATCCTAGCGCCGAGACACGTTATGTGTGACCTGCGGGTTCGAGAATATGCGTACATGATCTTCTATCAATAATCAACAGCAGGTCCAGGCACCCATATTGACTCCCACATTCATCGATGATCATATCGGATGAACCACGATGCCAGGATTCAATCAATCCCATATACATATTCCCTTCGTCTCGCGATATTTTACTTGCCCGAGATTCGATCGTCGATTGAGTCATACCTAGTTCAATCTCGCTCACAAAGAAGTACTTTACTCGCCCGTAATCCGATATCACTTTGTGATTAACTCCTTAACCACATGCTTGCAAGCGGTGTTGATATCGACACGAGTGGGCCCGAAGTATATCTCTCCGACTTGGGAGGGACAAATCCCATCTCGATACATACAACCCAACAAATACTTTCCGATCACCTGAGAGACACCTTTATGATCACTCTCTCATAGGATGACGTTTGATGACCTCAAAGCTTTCTTTTGATACCAGGGAGTTGTATTATCTCATGGTCTAAGGAATACAATATTTGACATAGGAAAAGCTTCGCAAAGATGAACACAATGACACGATCTAATTGCTTCGCTTAGTTTGGGTCTGTCCACCACATCATTCTCCCAATGATATGATCTCATTATCAATTGACAACTCATGTCTATGGTTAGGAAACCTTAACCATCATTGATCAATGAGCTAGTCCATAGAGGCGTACTAGGGACACGGTGTTGTTCACAAACCACACAAGTATTAATGTTTCCGCTTAATACAATTCTAGCATGGAATATAAACTTTATCATGAACAAGAATTATAATAATAACATCTTTATTATTGCCTCTAGGGCATAATTCCAACAATGCATGTATCTTCTGCACGTCTAATCCTAGAGGGCAGACAACCTTCTTTGCTTCGTACGTACTGGAGGGCAATTCGTTATTTCTTGGAAGCAGCTTCTTCATTATTACCAGCAACTTTTCAAATCATGAGTCAGTCACACCGGTCTTTGCCTTCCACTTCAGCAATTCTAGTGTGCTACCCAACTTCTTCTGGCCATCTTCACAAGTTGGGTACAATAATTTGTTGTGGTCCTGTAACATCTTCTCGAACTGCAACCTCTCCTTTTCTGTGTTGCAGTCTCACTTTGCATCAGAAATGACCCGACCAAGATCATCAGTGGGCTCATCTGGTTCCCGTTCTTCACCCCCTTCTTCTTCATTGTCTTCCATTGCGGTATCAGCGTATTCAGGGAACATAGATCGGTAGTTGTCATCATCGTTCTCTTCTTCATCGTCGTCTTCCATCATAACCCCTCTTTCTCCGTGCTTGGTCCAAACATTATAGCCAGACATGAAACCGGACCGAAGCAGGTGACTCTGAATGACCCTTGAGGAAGTGTGAGCCTGCTTATTTCGACATCCAATACATGGGCAACACATAAAACCATCCCGCCGCTTGTTCGCCTCGGCCACAAAGCAAAAAGAACGCACGCCTATTCTGTAAGCGTCAGAGCGTCGGTCACCGTACATCCATGGATGGCTCATCTGCATCATACAACCATGCATATATATCAAATGTAATCACGATGCTCAAATTAGTACCGCACGGTCTAAACGAGAAAATAGTGGCTAACCTTTTAGGACACCTGGAAACAAAGATGAGAAAACTTAAGTGTGGCTCTGGCACCTTATATCATGTTTTGTTGTGTAAACTCAAGTGACATCGCTCTAACAGGCATTTCACCGAACACCTCTATTTTTTTGTGAAATTCCACCGATCTATTAATAATCATCAAGAGCAGATGAAGAAAAAAAATTAGTACAAAGTTATACCCACCTCACACATAGGAAAAAAACAGGAGAGAGTGAAGGGATGGGTGCATATATATAAGGCCAGGGTTTGAGATACAAACCAGGACTAATGGTTCTGTCAGGAGCACGCGCGAGTGCCCAAACCCATTAGTCCCGGTTTATATCTTGAACCGGGACTAATGGTCCCTTACGGACCGGAACAAAGTACCTCAGCCTCCTCAGGCCGTCTGGTTTGGACCATTAGTCCCGGCTCCAGCCACGGCCGGGACTAGTGGCCCGAACCAAAGGCCTATTTTTTACTAGTGTGGCTTCGGTTTTTGTTTGCTGCGTGCGCACACTAACTACATACTGTTCGTGTCCGACCATACTCGATTTGTCCAGGGCGGACTTCATCACACAGGTTAAGTGCAGAGTTGGTACATCACCACATAGAGCATGCAGTGAGCTAGCTCTTCAGAAAGCTACTCCCTCTTTAGCGTATAGGTTTGTGGAGGTTTATAGTAAAACTATATACTAAAAAATATTTAGATACATTTATTTTACAAAACTAAAATGTTTTATATTTGTAAACGAAGAGAGTAGTACTAGCATGAACGGCCTGTAAGTTCAGGCGCAACCAGATAAAAACTCGCTAGTCCCAGTTCGGCTGCCTGTCCACCCCTGATTTAGGCCCAGTTCTTTTGGCGGCTTCTTCCAGAAGCTGCCCTACCCCCAGCTTCCTGGGGAAGCCGGTTTAAAAATTTTGTGAGGCTTCCAAATTAGTTTAGACTTAACTATTTTGGCCTCAAATTTTTAGGCAACTTCCGTAAAAGCTGAGGACGGCTTCTGGAGTTCCCAAAAGAACTGGGCCTTAATCTCGTGGCGAACGTGCGGTCGTGCCCGCGCGCAGAGCCAACATTTTCATGGACCCGCACGGCCGGCCTGGTCCCGCGATCCCAGAGACGACCGGTACACGAGGGATTCGGAAACTCATCCACCTGCTTCCAGGTACATAGTACCCCTGTCTAGTCCGCGCGGCGCGGGAACTCACCGCCACGGCACAAGTGGGGGCGTCCGCGAATGCTCAGTCGGTAGCGTGCGGCTGTCTCCCTCCCTGCGCAATCCGATCTGGGTTTTGGAATGTTTCGCACTTGCCAAACAAACAAACAAACAAACAAATAGAAAAAGCTGCTAGTGCGGCCAGATTTTGCACGGAGATGGCAAAGTCGACAACTCGATCAGCTCTAAGTGGCTTACGACCTTTCTCACCGTACAAGAGGCGACGTGTCTTGATTTCGAAAGGAAGCTAGTGGTTTGTATGTTCGTCGGGTCTGACACAGTTACGAGATAAACACTTTGTGGTTGTATATTGGACCCGGCTTAAATATCCCTTTTTTACAAGTTTAAATATCGGTTCATGCCTACAATCTCCAGAGTCCTAGCACATGCGTGGACTAGATTAGCCCTAACTGAGATGTCCCCTTAGAGCATCTCCACTCGTCCTCCCATACGGCGTCCGGCGCGGTCCGATTTTGGACGCCGGACTGGTTCACGATTTGGGGGACGCGGGCTCCCAGCCGTGCCCCATATAAAAAAAAAGATCAATATATTTTTTTATCAAATCAACAAGTAATTTAAACATGTTCAATATAGCAAATAAATAATTAAAAATTCAAATTTATTACAAGTTTATAAAATTAAATAAACAATTCAAAATATTCATTATTAGCAAACAAAGTCAAATAAATAATCAAACGAGCGGGCTTAAATATCCTTTTTTTACAAGTTTAAATATCGGTTCATGCCTACAATCTCCATAGTCCTAGCACATGCGTGGACTAGATTGGCCCTAACTAAGATGTCGCCTTACGGCATCTCCACTCGTCCTCCCATACCGCGTCCGGCGTGGCCCGACTTTGGACGCCAGACTGGTTCACGATTTGTGTGTTTGGAGGGGGGGAGTAGTTCTATTAGGTTGTCCGTGGATTTGCATGGGTCGGACATAAGCACTTGCACTTTTTATTCGTTATTTCTTGCTTATGCCCATTTAGCGTTGAACTTTTATATTCGTGGTTTGTGATTTGTGGTTGAGACTTTACGTGGTTGTCTGGATAACACCTATGGACTTCATATCATGGATTATGCTCATGGTTATATCTATTCATATCCTATTGCTGGTGGTTTATCACGGAAGGCGCGCGCTCATAATGGTTATCCAATAATAATTGTGATTTATGTCAATGATGCCTATTTTCTACTTCGGTGGTATGTGTTTTTGCCCTTTTGTCTATGGAATAGATTCACCTATTTATGTGCATTTGTATTCCAATGAAAACTCTATTATGCACACAAGTTATCTCTGTTTGTCTTGTGTCTTTCTCCTGCAAATCCTGGTATTGTCATCTAACACCAAAAAGGGGGAGATTAAAAGAACATTTCATGTTTTTCTATGTTTTGCGTGTTAGATAACAATACTATGGAGACTTTTCATGTGTGCTAAGTGTGCATGAAGTTTTGAGGGGGGCGGATAATCCGCCCCTCCAAGGGTCGGATAATCCGGCCTACCTCATCTCTCAAGAAAGCTAAGGCGCGTCGCTCTGTGTCCAGTCGGATTTTCTCCCGGAAAATCCGAACTGGGGCGGTTTTTCCTCCCTAGGCCGGATAATCCGGGTTTCGCAAGGGCCGGATAATCCGGCCCCCAGTTTTCGAGCAAAAGGAGCCAAGGCGCTGTATCCGGTCCGGATTTTCTTCCGGAAAATCCGAATCAAGGTTTTTCTTCCCAGGATAATCCGCCAGATAGGGCCGGATAATCCGCCCCGGTTGATCAAGGGCAAGCTCGCGACGCCAGAGGGAGCGGATTTTCTACCGGATATTCCGAGTCTGGGGCGGAGTTTCCCTAGAATGGATAATCCGGCCCTCACTTGGGCCGGATAATCCGGCCCCCAAAGTGTGCAACGGCTGGTTTTTGGAAGGGGGTATAAGTACCCCTTCTTCCCCAACATCCAGATCTCTTGATTCATTTGGAATTCGACTAGACCCTGTGCAAGAGCTCTAAATCTCGATCTCCCACTTCAACCACCCTAAGGTCTTGATCTTTGGTGGCATTGAAGGAGGAGAAGTTCATCATCAACATCAAGAATCAAGCGCTTCAACTCCTCTCCATTCACTTGGAGAAATCTCTGCTCTAGTATTCTCGTTAATACCTAGATCGTGTTATTGTATTTGACAACTTTGTTCTTGTGGCAACTTGTTGTCATTTCCGGAGCCTCCAAGTTGTTGTGGAGTTGTTGCCCCGCTAGTTGTGTAAAGGCGCCGGTGCCCGCCTCGAAGGGTACCTATAGTGGAAGGTGGATCAGGCCTGTTGTGGCGAGATCCATCGGAGAACAGGGTGAGGCCTTTTGTGGCGTGGTGGTCTTAGTACCGCCCACCCCTCCAACGCAGACGTACTTCCCTTAACAAGGAAGGAACTGCGGTCAAACAAATCCTGTGTCTCCGCGTGCTTCACTTCGGTTCACTCGTTCCTCTTCCACTCGCTCCTTACTCGCTAGTAGATAGGTTTGCATATAGGGAAATTCCACACATTAGTTTATCTAGAGAATTTACCTTTGTGCTAAGCCTAAAATTGAAAAAGAATTAAAAATTGGTGTAGCACCTATTCACCCCCCCCCCTCTAGGTGCCCATACGATCCATTTCAATTGGTATCAGAGCCCCGGCTCTTAATTCGGGCTTAACCGCCTAAGAGTAGTATCGGTACCAGGGATGATGGAAATGAGGCTGTGGATAAGGTCACAATGGATGATCTCAAGTCGTTGGAAACAACCTTGTTGAAATCCTTTGAGGCCAAGATGGAGGAGATGAATCAAATGATTGCTCGTCTTACATCATCCATAGCCCCATCTCCATCCTCCTCTGAGGCTCCCTCACCATCATCTAAGGAAAAGGGTAACACCGGATCTAAGGATGATGATGTGGAAGGTGAAAAACTAAATGGTTCCACCTCCAAAAAGGGAAGTGGTAAGGAGGAATATAGTGAGGTTCGCCACGTATATTCCCCCGACCCACCTATCCCTCATCCTCATATAAACAATAGGGGTGATCCACCCAAGCTCACTGCATCTTCTTTTAACCACGGCAATTTCTAATGAAATCTCATGTTTGCAGCTCCTCTCTTGAATTGTGGAGGATCATTGAAGAAGGTATTCATGTTGGATATCAAAACAATCTAACAAGAAGGGAAGTTGTGGATAGCCAGTTGAATGCCACTGCTCTCCACATGATACAGCTGGGTGTGGGTCCCAAGGACATGCCACACATTGAACATCTCAACACGGCTAAAGAGGCATGGGATGCTCTTACAGCCCTTTTTGTTGGAAATAAAAGCATGAGAAGAAACCGGTATGATGCCCTTAGTAACGAAGCTGAGGGATTCTACATGTTGGATGGTGAAAACCATGAGGACATGTATAGAAGACTCAAGGGCATCGCAACAACATTTCGGAAGCATGGGGCCACTCACATTGATGATGCATGGATAAAAAGAAAGTATGTGAGTGCCTTAATGCCTTTCGAACCGACGGATTTGAAGAGCTTGCAAGGTAGACACAACTATCATCAAATGACATCCAATGAATTCATGCAAGAAATGGCGTCATTCAAAGTGGCGGCAAAGAATGTTGAAGATGCCCGTGCTCGGGCCATTGGAATGCAAAAGGGTGTCAATGTGGCTCTGAAAGCCAATATTGCTGAGCAAGAGGATGATGAAGGAGCATTTGAGAGGATATCCATGGACTGCCCCGATGAGGTCAAACATGCTCATGGTGAGTACATGGCATTCTATGCAAGGAACTTTTGGAAGGACCCTGCCAAAGCCAAGTCTGAACTTGAGCGCAAGAACGGGTCAAATGGAAGAAGAGAAAGTGGCCCAAGATTGAGAACTTGCTTCAACTGTGGAGATAGACTGCACTTTGTAGCCGAGTGTCCTTATGAAAATAGAGAAGACAATGGTGGCAGGCTCATTCTCAAAGAGAAATCCAAAGTTCCTAAGAAAAAGGCATTTTCTAAGAAGAATGGTCCTTTCAAGAAGCAACCCAAGATGGTCCTTGTAGCTCAAGAGGAATACTCCTCCTCAAGTGAAGATGAAGAGGATGATGATAGTTCCCGCGAAGTGGCTGCTATAGCCACCACATCGACTCCCTCCTCTCTCTTCGACTCGCCGAACGAGAACGCCATCAACAACAACGCCACTTGCCTAATGGCAAGAGGATCCGAGGTATCGACTTCTAACTCCTCATTTTCTAAGACTAACATAATTTTGGATATGGATGATCATGACAGTCTTGAAATGAAAGAAGAAGTTATTGCCTTGGATACTTTTTTCACTAACCTACAAGGTGAGCACAAACTCCATTTTTATACTCTTATGAGTCAACTTGCTCGAGCCGAAGATCTCCTTGAAGAAAAGGGCAGAATTGAAAGAGAAGATGCTTTGGAGATAGCCTCTTTAAAGAATGCCTTGGAAGAGTTAGAGGAAACTCGAGTTTCTTTGGAAGAAAGACTCGAATCCCTAGAGGAGTCACAAGAAGAAGCTGTAGCTCAGCTCATTAAAGAACGTGACCATGCCCTTGCCAAGGTAAAGAAACTAAAGAAAGAAAAGATTGATTTTGGGGCTGTTCATGCTAGACTTTTGGAGAAGTTTGATGATCTTGAAAGTGCTCACAAGGCATTGAAGAGTGATCATTCTACTCTAAATGAGTCTCATGACCAGCTCCAAACTCAATTGAAATGCAAAAATGTACCAAGTACCTCATCTTCATCCTTTGGAAAGAAGAAGATCTTGCAAGGAGTTCTCAACACAAAGGTAAAGGGTTATTGATGAGATCTTGAAAGGTGCAAAGGTCAAACAACAGTAAAGAAGGTCTTGGTTACATACCCAAGATAAAGAGCAAGAAAAACAAGAAGAACAAGAAGAACAAGACTGCTCAATCGAAGACTAGCAACATTACCAATGACAAGACTAATTATGATGGTTTTGCAGGGATCAACAATCCTAACTTCGAACTATATTGTGATTCTTATGGTGATGTTTATGCTAGTTATGTAGGGCCTTATGATTGTTAGATTCCTTGGTCTATTTGGGTTCCCAAGACCCTTGTTACTAACATGAGAGGACCCATTGAAAAATGGGTACCTAAAACCAAGAAGTAATTCTCTTGCAGGGCTATGCTTCCGGTGGTTCTAAATGGGTACTCGATAGCGGTTGTACGAGTCATATGACCGGAAGCAAGGAGATCATCACGGAGATGCGGCCGAACCTTGATCACATTACCGTCTCCTATGGTGATAAGTCAAAATCTGAGGTATTGGGTCTCGGCAAAGTTGTGGTGGCTCACGATATCTCTCTCGTGGACGTCATGCTTGTTGAGACCCTCGGGTATAACTTACTTTCAGTTCGTGCCCTTGGTAAGATGGGCTTTGTAGTTTACATTGATGCTGATTTGGTGGTACTCTTGTGGAGCAAGTCTCTAAAAGTCGCTTTCGTGGGATATGTCGAAAACGACCTGTACGTGGTAGACATTTCGGGGAAAACCACTACAAGTCTGATGTGTCTTTTCGGAAAGGCTGACGCGGGTTGTCTATGGCATCGCCGACTAGCCCACGTCAATATGAGAACTTTGCAAAGTCTCCACAAGGGTGGCCATATTCTTGGACTAAAAGAAAATGTCTCTTTTGCCAAAGGTCGTGTCTGCAGGGCGTGTGTTGAAGGGAAAATGCATGATTCTCCTCATCGAAGGAAAACTATTATCTCTTCAAAAAGGATTTTGGAGCTTCTTCATGTGGATCTTTTCGGACCTCCATCTCATGCAAGCCTCGGTAGGAAGAAGTATTGTCTAGTGATTGTTGATGATTACTCAAGATACACGTGGGTTTATTTCTTCAAGTTGAAGAGTGAAACTCAACAAACTGTCATCGACTTCACCAACGAGGTTCAACGTCAACACAACGTCCCCATTCTGGTTATAAGGAGTGATAACGGCTCGGAGTTCAAGAACTACACCTTAAATGAGTTCCTAAGTGAAGAGGGGATAAGACATCAATATTCCGCTGCAAGATCAATGTTGGCCGAATTCAAATCTCCATATAACTTCTGTGCTGAAGCAATCTCCACTGCTTGTCATTCATCCAACCGGTTATACCTCCGCAAGATTTTGGACAAGACTCCGTATGAAATACTTACCGGTAACAAGCCAAACATCTCATACTTTCGGGTATTCGGGTGTAAGTGTTTCTTTCTTATTAAAGGAGTTCGTTTATCTAAGTTTGAATCTAAGGCTCTAGAAGGTATTTTTGTTGGTTATGGTGCCGAATCCCACACTTATAGAGTCTACAATAAGCTCTCCGGAACTGTTGTAGAATCTTGTAGTGTGGTGTTCGAGGAAAATGACGGTTCCGTCTTGAACAAGTTGGTGTTTGTGATGCAGATGTTGAAATACCCCAAGATGCCATAAGAAGAATGGGCATGGGATTCTTCCACCCCATTGAGGAACCCCTTGTGGCGGACCGGGAAGGACAATGCTCTACTCATATAGAGCCCTCATCTACACATGCGCAACATGGTCCAACCACGAGGGCAACTTCTACACCATCTCCATCAACTGTTGAAGGTCAAGATGCTCCAGAAAGCTCCTGGTCGGATTTTCCGGTGGATACCGGATTATCCGACCACCCCACTCCAGCTGTCCATACAGCTCCTGGTGGTGAAGATATCAACACAAGCTCCAGGCCGGATTTTCCGACTGACCCCGGATTATCCGGCTCCTCGCCAGTTCGAGCGAGTCCCAGGCTTCCTGATGCTGCTGCTGCAAGTCCTCCCAGGCTGGATTATCCGGCCTCTTCATCGGCCGGATTATCCGGCCTTGACTCTCCAGTTCTGCAGCCTCCTGTTATGGCTACGGACTCACCTCAAGGGCATGCATCTCCACCACCTTCTACTGATGTTCCAGCTACTGATCAAGGCGGAGAAAATGCCTCCAATGAAGACTCAAGTGATGAATCTCCTTCACCAAGAGACAACAAACTTATTGAACTTCGTCCAAAGGCTCGGGCTGATCGTAACCTTGAGTTGAGGGGTCACACTCTCGACAAGGTTGTTGGTGATCTTCGACGAAGGGTGTCTACTAGAAGAGAATTGGCCAGTTTTGTTGAGCATCAAGCTCATATCTCCATGGTGGAACCTAAGAAGTTCTTTGAAGCTCTTGAAGACCCAGACTGGGTTGTTGCTATGCATGAAGAATTGAACAATTTTGAGTGCAACAAAGTCTGGAAACTAGTGGAGAAACCCAAAGAGTGTCGCAATGTTATCGGCACCAAGTGGATTTTCAAGAACAAGCAAGATGAGAATGGCATTGTTGTGAGGAATAAGGCAAGACTTGTGGCACAAGGTTACTCCCAAGTTGAGGGCATCGACTTCGGCGAGACTTATGCTCCTGTGTATCGCCTTGAGTCCATCCGTATCCTACTTGCTTATGCTGCTCATAACAATTTTAAGTTGCAGCAAATGGACGTCAAGAGTGCCTTCCTTAACGGTCCTCTACATGAGTTGGTATACGAAAGCAACCCCTGGGTTTGAGGATCCTAACTTCCTAACCATGTCTACAAACCCGATAAGGCACTCTATGGCCTTAAACAAGCCCCACGCATGGTATGAGCACCTTAAAGAGCTTTTGTTAGATCGTGGCTTCAAGTTGGGCAAATCGACCACTCTTTTACTAAGAAGGTTAAGGGGAGCTCTCAGATGCCAACTATATGTAGAAGATATCATTTTTGGTTCTACTAACAAAGCTTTTAACGATGAATTTTCAAAGCTTATGACTGACAGGTTTGAGATGTCTATGATGGGGGAATTACGGTTCTTTCTTGGATTCGATATCAAGCAACTAAGAGAAGGAACCTTTATTAATCAAGCAAAGTACATCCAAGACATGCTCAAGAGATTCAAGATGACGGATCTAAATGGTGTCGCTACTCCGATGCAAACAAAGTGTCATCTCGAACTCAACCCTCATGGTAAAGATGTGAACCAAAAGGTATACCGGTCCATGGTCGGATCTCTTCTTTACCTCTGCGCATCTAGACCCGATATTGTAGGGGTTCGTAGCATGGAAAACAAAAATTTTCTATCGCATACAAACAAACAAGCCAAGATCTATCTACTAGATTGCAGCAACGAGTCGATGGAATAACTCACCCTTGAAGATTCCAAAGTGTTTAACGAGAGCAGATTCTCGTGGGTGATGTAGTCGTACTCTTTCCGATCTCAAGATCGGTAGACGTGAGCATCGCGGCCACAGCTGCAGCGCTCCGCAATGGGTCACACGTTCGGTACTGACGAAGACCTTCCTCTCCCTTGTTCCAGAAGGTGGAGGTTGTAGCACTCTCCTCGCGATTCGGCGCCAAGAACGTGGTACCTTGAGGTAGAGGAGATCCCAGGGCTTCGCCTTAAGCCGGTGCGAGTATGGTGGAGCTTATGAGAGAGGCTATTAGTGGTCTAGTAATTAGACACACCAATTAGAAGGCTCTAAACCAATTAGAAGGCTCTAAACTGAATAGCTCTAAACCGGGGTCTAGATCTAGGGTTTAGTTTAGAGGATAGGAAACTTGTGTGTCTAGGAGGGGAGGCCCTGCCCTTGCTTTTATAGGTGGGAGGGCCGGCCAAGGGAGGAGTTCCTCCCCAACTCGGCCTAGGAGGTGCGCTGCCAAGGGAGGAACCTCCTCCAACTCGGCCTCCACCTCTCCTCCTCTTTTCCCACTTCCCAAAACTGCTTTGACTTTCAAACTAGCCGTTTGACTTTTCAATTTAGGATTTAAATAAATCCTTTATTTGGGACAGCAAGAATACTTAGTACATGATGCAATCATTCCAATATGTAATGACACACTCATGTACCCTTCCCCCTCCGGAGTGCCGGACATTCCGGGACCTTCTAGAATGTTCCCGGTGAAAACACCGGAATCATTCCGCTACTCCGAAATGGGACTTTCCTTATATGAATCTTATTCTCCGGACCATTCCGGATCTCCTCGTGATATCCCGGATCCCATCCGAGACTCAACAACATTCGGTCTCTTTCTCATAATACCATAACTACTCAAACAACGTCAATCCTTAAGTGTGTCTCCCTACGGTTCGTGAATTATGCGGACATGATCGAGACACTTCTCCGAACAATAACCAATAGAGGAATCTGGAAATTCATATGGCTCCCACATATTTCTACGATTACTTTGCGATCGAATGAACCACTTACATACGATACCAATTTCCCTTTGTCTCACGATATGTTACTTATCCGAGGTTATGATCGCGGTATCTCGCATACCTAGTTCATCCTCGCATCGATAAGTACTCTTTTCTCGCTCCTGATATGTGATCCCTTGTGACCAAGTCACATGCTTGCAAGCTAATTGGATGACATTTCACCGAGAGGGCCCAGAGAATATCTATCCGTCATGTGGATGGACAAATCCCACTCTTGATCCATGTGTTTCAACCATTACTTTCCTAACACTCAATGCCACCTTTATAGCCACCTGTTACGGTGTGGTGTTTGATGACATCAAAGCATCCATCCAAAGAAAGGCAATATGCATGATCTCATGGTCGAAGGAATTAGGTTACTATGTATCGTAAAGCATATAGCAATTGAACTATTGAAATGACTTGATCTTTATGCTACGCTTATCTATAGGAGTATGTCCACCATATCATTCTCCTAACGATATGATCTTGTTGTTGATAACATCTCAATGTTCATGACAAAGAAACCACATCATCAATCAACAAGCTAGTGAAGTATAGAGGCTATACTAGGGACTTCATATTTAGTTTACAAATCACACAAGTATTAATGTTTTCCTTGTTAATACTATTATAGCATGAATGTAAAAATTTATCATAAAAAAAAAGATATATAATAATAACTACATTTATTATTACATCTAGGTCATATCTCCAACCTCCCACTTGCACTAGAGTCATCTAATCTAGTTTACATGGTAATATACCAACACCCATGGCAGTTTGGTGTCGGTCATGTTATGCCCTCGGGAGAGGTTTAGTCAACGGATCCGCCATATTCAGATCTGTGTGTACTTTGCAAATCTTTATATCCCCATCCTGGATATGTTCTCGAATAGCGTGAAAACGCAGCTTGATATGCTTGACTTCTTGTGTGACCTTGGTTCTTGCATTCGCTATGGCGCCCATGTTATCACAAGAGATAGACATTGGGTCCAGCACTTGGAACCACACCCAGCTCTGTAATGAACTCTTTCATCCATATCGCTTGTGAAGCCTCCGGCAGCCATGTATTCGATTCAGTTGAAGATCTCGCCACAACGCTTTGCTTTGCACTCCTCCAGCTAACTGCTGCACCATTCAAAATAAATACGTATCCAGATTGTGATTTAGAATCATCCGGATCGGTGTTCCAACTAGCATCGGTGTAACCATTAACAACGAGTTGTTCATCACCTCCATAAGAAAGAACCATATCCTTAGTTCTTCTCAAGTACTTAAGGATGTTTTGATCTGTCCAATGATCCACTGGATCACTTTGATATCTCGCTAGTTAGACTAACAAAGATATGCGATGTCGGGTCTAGTACATAGCATGGCATACATTAGAGATCCTATGGCTGAGGCATAGGTAGTCTTACTCATCTTTTCTCTATCTTCTGCCGATGTCGGACTTTGAGTTTTACTCAAGGTCGTATTGGGCAACATGGGCAAGAACCCTTTCTTGCTATCTTCCATTCCAAACCTCTTTAGAACTTTGTCCAAATATGTACTTTGTGACAATGATATTTGGCGTTTCGATCTATCTCTATAAATCTTTATGCCTAATATGTAAGCTGCTTCGCCAAGATCCTTCATTGAAAAACTTTTATTCAAATACTCTTTGACACTATTAAGAAGGTCTACATCATTCCCAATCAACAATATGTCATCCACATACAGTATTAAGAATGCTACAGATCTCCCACTCACTTTCTTGTAAATACAAGCTTCTCCATAAGTTTGTATAAAACCAAAACTTTTGATTACCTTATCAAAACGTTGATTCCAACTTCGGGATGCTTGCTTCAATCCATAGATGGACCGTTGAAGCTTGCATACCTTGTTAGCATCTTTAGGATCGACAAAACCTTTGGGTTGCATCATATACAACTCTTCATCAATGTCTCCATTGAGGAATGCTGTTTTGACATCCATCTGCCATATCTCATAATCATAATATGCAGCGATTGCTAACATAATCCTCACAGATTTTAGCTTCGCTTCTGGTGAGAAAGTCTCATCGTAGTCAACTCCTTGAATTTGTCGAAACCCTTTTGCGACAAGTCGAGCTTTATAGAGAACATTACCATCAAGATCTGCTTTCTTCTTGAAAATCCATTTGTTCTCGATGACCTTCCGCCATCCTAAGTCCACCAAAGTCCATACTTGGTTTTCGTACATGGATCCAATCTCGATTTCATGGCTTCTTGCCATTTATTGGAATCTGGCTCATCATCGCTCTCATATGTCTCGGGTCATCGGTGTTGTCCACCAACATGACATTCATAACGGAATCATACCAACTGAGTGGTACGAGTTCTCGTTGACCTCCGAGGCTCAGAGCAACTTCAACCGAAGTTTCATGATCACCATCATTAGCTTCCTCTCTTATTGGTGCAGCACCACAGAACTTCTTCCGGTCTGCGCTACTCGCAATTTCGAGAGAAGGTTCAACAACCTCGTCGAGTTCTAGTTCTACTTTCCTTCCATAATTCTTTCGAGAGAAATTCCTTCTCTAGAAAGGATCCATTCTTAGCAACGAAGATTTTGCCTTCGGATCTATGATAGAAGGTATACCCAATAGTTTCCTTCGTATCCTATGAAGACGATTTTTCCGCTTTGGGTTCAAGCTTGTCCGGCTGTAACTTCTTTACATAGGCTTCAAGATCCCCAAACTTTAAGGAACGACAATTTAGGTTTCTTCCCAAACCATAATTCATATGGTGTCGTTTCAACGGATTTAGACGGTGCCCTATTTAAAGTGAATGCGGCTGTTTCTAATGCATAACCCCAAAATGATAGTGGTAGATCTGTAAGTGACATCATAGAACGAACCATATCTAAGAGAGTTCGATTACGACGTTCAGACACACCATTACGCTGTGGTGTTCCCGGCGGTGTCAACTGCGAAAGTATTCCACATTTCTTCAAATGCTCGCCAAACTCGTAACTTAGATATTCACCTCCACGATCAGAACGTAGAAATTTAATCTTCTTGTTACGTTGATTCTCTACCTCACTTTGAAACTCCTTAAACTTCTCGAAAGTTTCGGATTTATGTTTCATGAAATAGATATACCCATATCTACTCAAGTCATCCGTGAAGGTAAGAACATAACGATAACCACTGCGCGATGCTACACTCATTGGACCACACACATCGGTATGTATGATTTCCAATAAGTCCGTAGCTCGCTCCATCATACCAGAAAATGGAGTCTTAGTCATTTTACCCATCGACATGCTTCAGATCTTTCAAGTGATTCAAAATCAAGTGATTCAAGAAGTCCATCGAATGGAGTTTCTTCATACGCTTCACTCCAATGTGACCAAGACGACGTGCCACATATAGGTCGAGTTATCGCTTGATTTCAAACGTTTAGCTTCAATGTTATTAATATGTGTATTTCCACTATCGAGATTCAATATGAATAGACCATCTATCAAAGGTGCATGTGCATGAAACATGTTACTCATATAAATCGAACAACCATTATTCTCGGATTTAAACAAGTAACCGTCTCGCAATAAACAAGATCCTGATATAATGTTCATGCTTAACGCAGGCACCAAATAACAATTATTTAAGTATAAAACTAATCCCGATGGTAGATGAAGAGGTAGCGTGCCGACCGCGATCACATCAACCTTTGATCCGCTTTCTCACGCGCGTCACCTCGTTCTTCGCTAGCTTCCGTTTATTCTGCAGCTCTGCTTCGAGTTACAAATATGAGCAACCGAACCAGATCAAATACCTGGCACTACTACGAATACTAGTGAGATACACATCAATAACATGTATATCAGATATACCTTTCTTCTTGATGTTGCCGTTCTTCAAATCTGCCAAGTACCTTGGGCAATTCCGCTCAAAGTGACCTTCTCCCTTGCAAAGCAAAGTTTTGGGCTTAGGTCCAGCCTTGGTCTTCTTCGTCGGGCGTGGCAGCTTTCTTACCACCCTTCTTGAAGTGTCCTTTGCTTAGACTTGCCTTTCTTGAATTTGGTGGTCTTATTGACCATCAACACTTGGTGCTCTTTCTTGATCTCCACTTCGCAGATTTCAACATAGCAAATAGTTCGCAACTCTTTGTTCATGTTACGCATGTTGTAGTTCATCACAAAGTTCTTGTAACTTGGTGGTAGTGATTGGAGGATGCGGTAAACCCCAAAGTATTAGGAATCACTATACCCAAACTTTGAAGTTTATTTCATGCCCTGACATCTTAAGCACATGCTCACCGATTTGAGCTACCCTCTTCCATCTTGCAGTTAAAGAATTTTTGAAGCTTCATAACTTTCAATTGCCGCATGAGTCTCAAAGATTAATTTGAGATCCTCGACAATATCATATGGGTCCGACTCTTCAAACCTTTTCTCAAGCTCGATTCTAAACCATATAAGATAGCACATCGAACTATGGAGTACTGATTCTTCCGAGCGAGGTAAACATTCTTTACTTCATCGGTAGCATCACCGCAGTGGGTCACCTAGCGGTGCATCCAGACATAGGTCAAATTACCATTTGTGAGGACAATCCTCAAATTGCGGAACCAATCCGCCAAGTTGCTTCCATTGTTTTTCAACTTTTCTTTCTAGGAACGCATTAAAATTGATGGTAGGGGCTGCCATTGATCTACAACATATTTGCAATAGTTTAGACTAAGTTTATGACAAATTGAGTTCAAATTAATTAATGAAATTAAACTAGGTGAACTCCCACCAAAACAACATCCCTCACATTGCTTTAGTGATCACACGAACCAAATCCACTACATCAACACCGATCATCACGAGAGCTGATATAGTTTTAATGGCGAACAATCATCATGTTCATCACATCTACTATATGATTCATGCTTTGCCTTTCGGCGATCCGTGTTCCTGAGGCCATGTCTGTACATGCTAGGCTCGTCAAGATCAAACCTTAGCTACCGCATAAGCAAATCTTGCTTACGTTGTATTCACCCGCGGAATCAAAGACACCCGATCATCACGTGGTGCTTCGAAGCAGCAAGCTTTGGCAACGGTGCATACTAAGGGTGAACACTTTAGAACTTGAAATTTATGTGCATGAGGGATCATCTTATAATGCTACCGTCGTCTACTAAGCAATACAAGATGCATAAAGGATTAACATCACATGCAATTCATAATATGTGATATGATATGGCCTTTCTTCTTTGTGCTTCCGATCTCCATCTTCAAGCACGAATATGATCTCCATCATCACCGGCATAGCATCAAGGTCAATGACGCTTCTTCATGGTTGTCGTCCACCAGCTTCAACTATTACAACTATTTTGAATAGACACGCAGGTCTTAACAGAAATTAAAGACAACCATATGGCTCCTGCCGGTTGCCAACTTACAATAAGGAACATTGCATACATCAAATATAATCACAATCATGGCCATATCACATCACTGCACACCCCTGCAAAACAAAGTTAGACGCTTCTACTTTCTTTGCATATTTTACGTGGTTTGGGGCTTTCAATAAGTGTCGTTCTAACTTACGAACAAGAACCACAACATTGATACTAGCATTGTTGATCAATTGTAAATTGGATCTTTACTATGCTAGGAGAAACAGGCACCCGCAAAGCCACTTATGCAATACGAGTTGCATGTCAAACGTGGAGCAAGTCTCATGAACGATGTCATGTAAGGTTAGCCCGGGCCGCTTCATCCCAACATACCGCAAGATGCAAAGTACACAAAAAGCAATCTACAATAAAAGCATCAACGCCCACAATGACCATTGTGTTCTACTCGTGCAACAGATCTACATATAGACACGGCTCTGATACCTCTGTAGGGGTTCGTAGCATGGAAAACAAAAATTTTCTATCGCATACAAACAAACAAGCCAAGATCTATCTACTAGATTGCAGCAGCAGTCGATGGAATAACTCACCCTTGAAGATTCCAAAGTGTTTAACGAGAAGATTCTCGTGGGTGATGTAGTCGTACTTTTCCGATCTCAAGATCGCGTGACGATCCTTCCGGCCGCGTTCAAGCGCTCCGCATCGGTCACATCGCTCGTACTGACGAAGACCTTCCTCTCCTTGTTCCAAAGGCGGTGGAGGTTGTAGCACTCTCTCGCGATTCCGGCAAGAACGGCGTGGTACCGGAGGTAGAGGGAGATCCCGCAGGCTTCGCTTAAGCCGGGTAGTATGGTGGAGCTTATGAGAGAGGCTATTAGTGGTCTAGTAATTAGACACACCAATTAGAAGGCTCTAAACCAATTAGAAGGCTCTAAACCGAATAGCTCTAAACCGGGGTCTAGATCTAGGGTTTAGTTTAGAGGATAGGAAACTTGTGTGTCTAGGAGGGGAGGCCCTGCCCTTGCTTTTATAGGTGGGAGGGCCGGCGGCCAAGGGGAGGAGTTCCTCCCCAACTCGGCCTAGGGAGGTGCGCCGGCCAAGGGGAGGAACCCTCCTCCAACTCGGCCTCCACCTCTCCTCCTCTTTTCCCACTTCCCAAAACTGCCGTTTGACTTTTCAATTTAGGATTTAAATAAATCCTTTATTTGGGACAGCAAGAATACTTAGTACATGATGCAATCATTCCAATATGTAATGACACACTCATGTACCCTTCCCCCTCCGGAGTGCCGGACATTCCGGGACCTTCTAGAATGTTCCCGGTGAAAACACCGGAATCATTCCGCTACTCCGAAATGGGACTTTCCTTATATGAATCTTATTCTCCGGACCATTCCGGATCTCCTCGTGATATCCCGGATCCCATCCGAGACTCCGAACAACATTCGGTCTCTTTCTCATAATACCATAACTACTCAAACAACGTCGAATCCTTAAGTGTGTCTCCCTACGGTTCGTGAATTATGCGGACATGATCGAGACACTTCTCCGAACAATAACCAATAGAGGAATCTGGAAATTCATATGGCTCCCACATATTTCTACGATTACTGCGATCGAATGAACCACTTACATACGATACCAATTTCCCTTTGTCTCACGATATGTTACTTATCCGAGGTTATGATCGCCAGATCTCCGCATACCTAGTTCATCCTCGCATCGATAAGTACTCTTTTCTCGTTCCGTGATATGTGATCCCTTGACCAAGTCACATGCTTGCAAGCTAATTGGATGACATTTCACCGAGAGGGCCCAGAGAATATCTATCCGTCATGTGGATGGACAAATCCCACTCTTGATCCATGTGTTTCAACCAATACTTTCCGAACACTCAATGCCACCTTTATAGCCACCTTCACGGTGTGGTGTTTGATGACATCAAAGCATCCATCCAGTAAAGGCAATATGCATGATCTCATGGTCGAAGGAATTAGGTTACTATGTATCAGAAAGCATATAGCAATTGAACTATTGAAATGACTTGATCTTTATGCTACGCTTATCTATAGGAGTATGTCCACCATATCATTCTCCTAACGATATGATCTTGTTGTTGATAACATCTCAATGTTCATGACAAAGAAACCACATCATCAATCAACCAACAAGCTAGTGAAGTATAGAGGCTATACTAGGGACTACAAATTAAGTTTACAAATCACACAAGTATTAATGGTTTCCTTGTTAATACTATTATAGCATGAATGTAAACATTTATCATAAACACAAAGATATATAATAATAACTACATTTATTATTACCTCTAGGGCATATCTCCAACAGATATTGTGTTGAGTGTGGGAGTGTGTGCAAGGTATCAAGCAGCTCCTAAAGAAAGCCACTTAGTAGCGGTCAAGAGGATCTTTCGATATTTAGTTCATTCCCCCAACTTTGGTCTCTGGTATCCCAAGGGCTCCAATTTCTATTTATGTGGTTATACTGACTCAGATTGGGCTAGTGATAAGGATGATCAGAAGTCCACTTCTAGAGATTGTCAATTCTTGGGAAGATCTCTTGTATGTTGGTCCTCCAAAAAGCAGAATTGTATATCTCTCTCCACCGTCGAAGCTGAATATGTTGCTGCTGCCAAATACTCAATTATTGTGGATGAGGAAAACTTTAAAGGAATACGGTGTCAATTGTGACAAAGTGCCTCTTTTATGTGATAATGAAAGTGCTATCAAAATTGCGTACAATCTAGTTCAACACACAAGGACGAAGCATATTGAGATTCGGAATCATTTTATTCGTGGCCATGTTGCTCGAGGTGATATTGATCTATCTTTTGTGAGCACGAAGAACCAACTGGCGGATATTTTTACAAAGCCACTTGATGAAGCAAGATTCTGCTATTTGAGGAATGAGCTAAATATCATCGATTCCGGGAGCTTGTCTTGATTACCCATGCACCCACTCGCACATCTCAATCCTTGTTTGGTCTAGGTGTGGGCATGGATATAGGGGGAGTGTGGTCCTAACTTATTGGGCTAACCCTCCCCCCATAATGCCAATAGCAAGTATATCATTTCTCTTAATATCATGTTGTGATATGTGAGCTTATTGATGAGTATTGGTCGTGAACCCAAGATATATCTTCGCGGTGTCACACCATACACTCCAACAAGGTGGCTTCGGCCACCGCCCTCTCCTTTGTGGAGAATTGGATCTTTTTGGATGTTATTTGCTCTCTCATGTTCTTATGGGAATCACACTCAATCTTGGCTTTTATTTGATTTGGATTTTGCAATTTTGAGTGTCTAGTACCATCTCAGTTTGGCATTCTCAATCCTAAGCCTTCCCTACCCCTAAGACATCTATTCTTGCACACAAGTCCCTTATACACCTTGTGGGGGTGTTGTTTGGGGACGCGCGGGCCTGGTTCTGTGTATAACAGAATCCCAGATTTTAGGCCGGATAATCCGGCCCAAGTGTTGGCTGGATAATCCAGCCCTGGCAGATTCGATCTTAAAGGGCAAGGCTCGGGGGGAAGGGCTCATATCGAGCAGCACTTCTTCCCCAGCCCTCTCCTTCTCCCCAGCCGCCGCCTGCTGTCCCTCACCCTCCCCGGAGCCTCTCCGGCCACCGGATTTTCCGGGCCTTCCCGGATCTTCTTCTCCGCGCCTCCGGGTACCTTCTCCTCCGTGTTCTTCTTCCAATGAGTGAGGGTAACTCCCTCTCTCCCCATCTTTGGCTAGATGTGTATCTTGTTGGATGGAACGTTGTCTAGAAGGATGTGTTTTCGCATGGAACTCGTAGTCTTACAGTTTCTAGGCCCGATCTACTTTTTTGCATGCATTCTTGGTGAAATCGAAAATTTTCTGCCAGGGCCGGATTATCCGCCCCTGGCCAGGCCGGATAATCCGGCCTGGCAGATTCAAGTCTGCTTCAGTTTCACTATGGTGTATGTATTGAGTAGTTTTGACCTATGAATTTTTTGCCTACTTGTTCCATACTCTCTCATGGACTTGTGTGTATGCTTATCCCCTTGCTATCGCCCTTATTCTCCTCACAGGTGGTTCCAGTGTTCCCAAGACCTACAAGCGTCGTCCTCGCGCCAGGTACTTTCGGGACGACGGTCAAGGTAACCTAGTGGACGAAGTTGAATTGCAGAGAAGGAAGAACGAAGAGAGGCGCATGGCTGAACATTCCAAGAGGACTAGGAAGGGTGTGTCCAAGAGGAAGGGCAAGGAGCCCAAGATCAACTACATGGCTCTGGATGCGGTCTCCTTCTCTGCCATACGTCACCGTGACTTGTTTGCTGAGCTGCCTCGTGATGATGAGCTGGGGGATACCAGGTTTTGGTGTGCAGAACAGAAAGGGATTTATGAAGACATCTATGCCAGGCTGAACATTAGGCCTATGCACCCTCTGGTACTTGCTGATGCTTTGGAGAAGGCGCATCTTGTGGATGCGATGTATGTGACTGAGAGGATGGGGCTGTACCATCTCATGTCCCTCCAGTGCTCCTTTGACTTTGAGGTGGTGAAGCAATTCTTCTCCACTCTGGTGATTTGTGGTGATGAGCGTCGCACTATGAAGTGGATGACTCATGACAGGCCCATGACTGCTGATTTTCACGTGTTTGCTGAGGTTTTGGGGTACTCCTTCCGCAGCAGGGATAGAGCCAGTGGCCACCGCATCATCACTCAGTTGAAGCCCAACAAGGATGCTGCTCTCTCTCCGTGCACTGTGGACAATGGAATTGTCGGTACTGTGGCTGGTCTTGCTCCCATCTATGCTGCATTGGTGGGTCTCTTTCGTGACTCTATTACACCGAGTGGGGGCAACAATGACAGCATCCGTGGTCACCTTGTTCAGCTACTTCAATTTTCTCATGAGGTTGCCTCCTGCGAGGACGAGTCAGTGCAGTACAGGCTGGATGTCATGGACTTCATTTACCATGAGTTGTGTGATGCTATGTTCAACCGTCTGTCCATTCCCTATGCGCCCTACATTATGTTGCTCATCCGCCACCTGCTTCCTACCGAGGAGTTCCACATTGACTCGGTGCACAAGGCCAAGAAGATTTACAACAAGGTTCAGAAGACTGCTCACCCCTCCTCTGCTTCTGGGGGCCTCATGAGGGATTCTCGTCGGCCCCCAGTGCCTCCCGTGGCCCGCGAGATCAAGCAGCTGAACTGGTTCCAGCGTCACATCCTCTGCATGGGCGTGGACACACGCAAGGGTTAGTATGAGGCCTACAGGCAGCGCCATGAGTTGGCTCACTCCCAGCAGCTCATTCTCCACCTCGTGTTTGGCGCTTAGGGTGCTCCTCCGACTCCTACACCTCCCACTCCATATGCTCGGTGGAACTCTTCCTCCGGGATGAACTATGGTGAGCTGGAGCGTCACTTGTTCCCCTCTGCACCTGCTGCTGATGCTGATAATGAGGAAGGTGACACTGAGGAGCTTGAAGATGAGGATAAGGAAGAGCATGAGGACAAGGACGAGGATGAGGACTATGATGAGTGATCCCATGGGGCGCTAGCATCGCTCTTCTCCCTTTTTGGTGTCTCGATGCCAAAGGGGGAGAAGTAGTTCTATTAGGTTGTCCGTGGATTTGCATGGGTCGGGCATAAGCACTTGCACTTTTTATTCGCTATTTCTTGCTTATGCCCATTTAGCGTTGAACTTTTATATTCGTGGTTTGTGATTTGTGGTTGAGACTTTATGTGGTTGTCTGGATGACACCTATGGACTTCATATCATGGATTATGCTCATGGTTATATCTATTCATATCCTATTGCTGGTGGTTTATCACGGAAGGCGCGCGCTCATAATGGTTATCCAATAATAATTGTGATTTATGTCAAGGATGCCTATTCTCTACTTCGGTGGTATGTGTTTTTGCCCTTTTGTCTATGGAAAACTCTATTATGCACACATTGAGGGGGAGTCCCTCCCATAGTTATCTCTGTTTGTCTTGTGTCTTTCTCCTGCAAATCCTGGTATTGTCATCTAACACCAAAAAGAGGGAGATTGAAAGAACATTTCATGTTTTCCTATGTTTTGCGTGTTAGATAACAATACTATGGAGACTTTTCATGTGTGCTAAGTGTGCAGGAAGTTTTGAGGGGGGCCGGATAATCCGCCCCTCCAAGGGCCGGATAATCCGGCCTACCTCATCTCTCAAGGAAGCCAAGGCGCGTCGCTCTGTGTCCAGTCGGATTTTCTCCCAGAAAATCCGAACTGGGGCGGTTTCTCCTCCCCAGGCCGGATAATCCGGGTTTCGCAAGGGCCGGATAATCCGACCCCCAGTTTTCGAGCAAAAGGATCCAAGGCGCGTCGCTCGGTATCCGGTCGGATTTTCTTCCAGAAAATCCGAACTGGGGCGGTTTTTCTTCCCCAGGCCGGATAATCCGGCCTTCGCATAGGGCCGGATAATCTGGCCCCTAGAAGTTGATCAAGGGCAAGCTCGGCGCGACGCTCAGAGAGGGGCAATTTTCATCGGATATTCCAGTGCAGGGCGGAGTTTCCCCAGACCGGATAATCCGGCCCTCACTTGGGCCAGATAATCCGGCCCCCAAAGTGTGCAACGGCTGGTTTTTGGAAGTGGGTATAAGTACCCCTTCTTCCCCAACATCCAGATCTCTTGATTCATTTGGAATTCGACCAGACCCTATGCAAGAGCTATAAATCTCGATCTCCCACTTCAACCACCCTAAGGTCTTGATCTTTGGTGGCATTGAAGGAGGAGAAGTTCATCATCAACATCAAGAATCAAGCGCTTCAACTCCTCTCCATTCACTTGGAAAAATCTCTTATCTAGTATTCTTGTTAATACCTAGATCGTGTTATTGTATTTGACAACTTTGTTCTTGTGACAGCTTGTTGTCATTTCGGGATCCTCCAAGTTGTTGTGGAGTTGTTGCCCCGCTAGTTGTGTAAAGGCGCCGGTGCCCGCCTCGAAGGGTACCTATAGTGGAAGGTGGATCAGGCCTGTTGTGGCGAGATCCATCGGAGAACAGGGTGAGGCCTTTTGTGGCGTGGTGGTCTTAGTACCGCCCACCCCTCCAACACAGACGTACTTCCCTTAACAAGGAAGGAACTGCGGTCAAACAAATCCTGTCTCTCCGCGTGCTTCACTTTGGTTCACTCGTTCCTCTTCCACTCGCTCCTTACTCGCTAGTAGATAGGTTTGCATATAGGAAAATTCCACACATTAGTTTATCTAGAGAATTTACCTTTGTGCTAAGCCTAAAATTGAAAAAGAATTAAAAAATGGTGTAGCACCTATTCACCCCCCTCCCTCTAGGTGCCCATACGATCCATTTCACACGCGCCCCGCCTGTCCGTGGCCCGAGCAAGAAACATCATGCCGCCTCCCCACGCACCTTCAGGCAACCAAAAGGCCGTGCCGATGGCAGATATAGGCGGAAGCCTAGACCTACAACTACAGCTGCCACACCTTGCGTCGATACCCGTTGGGTATTTGTGTCTCGGTCTTCCTGCCGCCTAGCAAGAAAAGTAGCAAATGCAGGTGGCACTTGGTGGTCAATATCTGCAAGAGGACCTTGGCAAAAATATATATTAGTGTCAAACACTGAAGTCTCTCGCTCGCTCTCGATGATCATGTTGTGCAAGATCATACAGGCAGTCATGACCTCTCACCTCTGATCTTTCGACCATACTGCATGATCCTTTATGACTTTTGTACATGCCCTGGTGCACGAATGGACAATTCTTCCAAGCCCAGTGCATACAGTCAATGCTTCCAAGCATTTCTGAAAAACCCCTTGCAGCATTTAGTTCCAAGATCCGAGCTTTGTCTTCTGCATTGTGTGTTCTCAGATATTTCTTTCCATACACTGCCACAATATCCCTGCAAAATCTGTACATGCAGTCGATGGTTGTGCACTACGCCATGCGGAGGTAGTCGTCCTGTGTGTCTCCAGCAACTCCATATGCAAGCATCCGGAGAGCAACTATGCATTTTTGGATTGTGGAGAAACCAAGCGTGTCGACAGCATCTCTCTTTAGTTTGAAGTAGTCATCGAACTCTCTTAATTCCTCGACAATCTTCAGGAAAAGCTTTCGGCAGCAATGACGACTTCATCATTCATCAGAGCGGCCATCATCTCTTCCTCGTCCGAATCCATGCCTTCGGCAAACCGCCGAACACCTCGCGGGCAGGGCGTTTGTGTGACGGGCTTGGGGATACCGGTGGGCGTGGGGTCGGGCAGGGAGTGAGTGTGGGCAGCTCAGGAGGGTTGCGGGAGTATTCTCGGCGGCTGCGGCGGCGGCTCTTGCGGGCTGAACGGCGGACGACGGTGAGGGGTGTAGCTCCGTCGAGTGGTGGTAGCTGGAAAGGGAGGGTGGGTGGGTGAGAACGCGGTATGTGGGCGGCTTTCGCAGGTGTGTGTCACCGACAGGGCTGGCCCACGTCGTTTTCAGCTCCATCCGACACCCCAGCTTGCCCCCCTCCTGTGGACTGGGTTCGGTCTGGGGGTGCCAGATAATTAAACGGGTTGTGCTGGCGCCAAAAAACATTTGGGGTGCACAACTGGGCGTCATTTTGGGCGCCGGCACACCCCAAAGGCCTTTGGAGGGCCTTTAGGGACCCCCGAGTGGAGATGCTCTTAATTCGGAAGACTGACCTAGTATGGAATGCAAGGGGTCCATCCGTCCATAGACCTAGATCAAATGCTTGTGAACGTCACATCCGGAGGAAGGGATTGCATAAACTTTAGGAGGCCGCACTACGTTGTATAGGTCTGTATATTTTTTCCTTGAGCATAGCGTTGCCTTGTCACTTACTCCCTTCTTCCGTAAAAGAATGTATGTCTAGGCTCCACCGCTTTTCCGGAAAAGAGTGTACGTCTGTGTGCAGCTCACTGCAATTTTGTGTCTAGGCCCCGGTCGATGCCTCGATTTCAGCGCATCGCAACTACCGAAGGCAGGATCGGTCACTGGAATTGGCCACGGTCCCATGCATGATTAGACAAACATGAGGGCTGGGGGGGGGGGGGATTTTCCATCATTAATAGAGAAAGACTCATATAGAAAAAATATTTTTTTAGTCAGTAGTCCAAGCCAAAAGTGTATGTGACCGAACTGCCAATATACCTGGGACACTGCTTTAAAACAAACACATTTTTTCTCTAAGAAGAATTTGCCATACATCTTCTGGCAGTAGCTTAAACAACCACTTGCCAAGGAGACCATACAGTGCATATTCCTATAGGAATAGTAATGCTATACTTTTCCTACTCTTTCCAATCTAATTTAACGGACTCAAGATTTATCACACTCGGGTGTATCTATTTAAATCTAGATAAATCTGAGCCTATTAATTTAGAACGGAAAGAGTACAAAACTCCTGTGAATCGAACGAGCCTGAAACGAGAAGGAACGCCACCATATTGTCCATGTTGTTTGGACAGGTAAGCTCTGTCCCCTTGACAAGGAGTGAAAACTAAAAGCTAAACTATGTAAAAGTAAGACAACATACCGAAACGGTACGTACCAGCCGCCGCCTGCTAAAATCCATATAGGGTTCCGTCACCCTCGTCAGTGACATCGCCGGTCCGCTCTACCTTCGGTGGTCCTAGGGTCTCGGAGGTGTTAGCTTTGCGACAATCAAATAACGAAGAACGATAAAAGAATCACAACAAGAGGACACATATTTAACGTGGAAAAACCTCTCCAACAAAGAGAGGAAAAAACCACGGACGCCAGCCAGCAAAACTTCACTATAACGGGGAGTGTTTACACAACGCCGGGGATTTCACCGATGCAACTTATCTCAGCCGGCGGCTTACAAGAGGGATATATAGCGGTGGTAACCTAGGTCATCAACGATCCGCATTGGCCCAAGCCTCCGGCGACAGGCCTCGCTCCGCTCCATCAAAATATGGCCTTTACTTTGTAGAATCTGGATCAACATATAACAGAAGGTGTGGCGGACCATGGCGTCTCATCGGCGGGAGATTTTTCGTTCTTTGTTTAGCCTGTATTTCAATGTCATTTTCGGGATCTTGAGTCGACGACTATGTCCTGTTGTCAGAATAAGGTCCTTCCCGCTCTATCCTTGCTCCGATGATGCATCTAGCTTCGATGGCGGGTGCGTGAAGTCGTTTGTCTGACGGATCTTCCTGGATCCGGCCCGTTTTCATGTTCGTTGGTTTGTTCTTAGGTCAGTCTCTTCCGATCTACGGTTGCTATCATTGACGATGGTTGATGCGCTGGTGAGTTGGTCTTTTGTGGTCTTGGAACAACGACTTCCCGTCTGTCTAGTACAACAAGCTCTATTACGACAAGTTTTGCATGGCTCCGGTGATGGAGGGGTGAGGACGACGGCGCGTCTTCAGCTCGCACTAGTGTTTGTAGTTGTCACTAGGTGGTCCAATGATCTATTTATAATTTTTATTACTTTTGGTTCTCTTTGTATTGCCATCGATGATTATTAAAGATCGGTGGAATTTCGAAAAAAAAAAGAAAAACTAAAAGCTAAACTAGAGAGCACAAGCTCGGACACGAGAAGGAAATGGAGACCGGAATGTGATTCTTCCTTAGCGGTGTGCCAGGCATAAACAGCTATCTTTATAGGTCAAGCACTCTGTTTCAAGCCATTGGCAGCACAAGATTGAATTGATGAACTTCATGCGTTGGTTAGCAGTTTGGCACACAGTAGCTAGAGGTCCCTTTCTTGTCTTGATGAAAAGAACACAAACGACTTGTCATTGCCAATTGTGCCGTGTCGTAGTCGCACACCATTTTCAGGTCATGTGTCCTTCCATAGATTCTGCCAGAAGTTCTGGTACCCCTCAAATCTCGACTTCGCCGTCATCATTATTGTGCAACCGAGGGAGATAAGCTTCTACCGTGCTTTTTGTTAGACGTTGACACAGTGCTTTTCGTGCCAAAAGAATGAAAATACGAGATCACAAATCCACAAGCACAAAAAAGAGGTAATGCTGAGCGTTGACAGTATACGATGCACCCAACTGCCTGCCTGCCATGGCCGCTGCTTTTCTGGGTCGACAGATTAATCAAGTCACTGGCATCAATTCGGAGCATTCGTGCCTTGGTGTGGCGCAAATGCGCAGTCCCTTTCTTAAGAAAAATCAGTTGTCAAAACTCTTAACCTATCTGCTTAATTTGCTTTCCCAACTAACAACTTAACTGAAGAGAGGAAAGCGAAATGGATGCTCGTGGTAAATTGTGGAAGTAACTATACTAGTAATCAAGCTGCACGATTTCAGTTATGCATTGTGATCACTCTGACTTGAAGATTGAAATGCATATAGTAAGAAGTTTTCACTTAAGGGAAAGTAAACAAAGATAACCTGAATTTCACTTGAGGGAAACTTAGGAACAACTAGTGCCGCCCCCTATCTTCTTTCCTTCACCTAACAAACACTCATGCGAAGCACACATGTGATTCCTCTCCCTCCGAAGGTTGAAGATTTTGTAGATTCCCCAAATTCTCCAAATTCCAAAAAAGTAAAAAGTTATGGCAGACTGAAGATTTTTTCCTGCAAAAAAATAAAAAAGGGGAAGAAACTTCTGTGGCGCATTTCCCCATATGCGCCACAGAAGTCTTGAAGGGATTCAAATTTGAATCCATGGCCCTTCTCCCTCCCTTTTTCCTTTTTATTCCCCTCCCCACTTCTCCCCTCCCCACTTCTCCTCCCCTCCCTACTCCTCCTCCTCCTCCACCACCAACTCCGGCGACCAACACCACCTCCTCCTCCTCCTCCTCCACCACCAACTCCGGCGACCTCCGGTGACCTCCTCTTCCACCACCAACTCCGGCGACCTCCTCCTCCTCCACCACCACTTCGGCGACCTCCTTCTCCTCCTCTTCCACCACCAACTCCGGCGACCTCCTCCTCCTCCACCACCACCAACTCCGGCAACCTCCTCCTCCTTCTCCACCACCAACTCCGGCAACCTCCTCATCCTCCTCCACCACCTCCTCCTCCTCCTCCACCACCAACTCCGGGAACCTCCTCCTAGCCCTCCTCCAGCCACCACCACCACCACCAGCCACCACCACCACCAACTCCGGCCAGATCTAGATCTGGCCCGTTTTTTTTTTGAAATTTGAAAAGAACTTCTGGGCCATATGCGTCACAGAAGTTTGAGATCTAGCTCGCCTTTTTTTTGAATTTTGGAAAAAAACTTTTGTGGCCATACCTCGCCACTGAAGTTAGTTATCAGTGCCGAGGTATCAGTGGCGACTAGGAAATGCGCCACAGATGTTGAAAAAAGGTGCGCCACAGAAAAGCTGTTTCCTAGTAGTGTTATTAAGGTCAGACAAACTAGGTACAAGTCTATACATTGCATGGCACTACCACAACATAGATAAAAAAAGATCACTCAATTTGAGTGCAGTGTATGTGCCATAAATAAAGCTGACATAATTGTGGGTTCCTCAAACTGTTTACTAATCGATTAATTGTTGTTATGATGTTTCCTATATCTAACTAGAAAGTGTCCATTTATTATTAGTATTCAATTATGACGAAGAAATACATGGTTGATAATGGGCAACATCATTATCATTAGACATCACATCAGCCTCTTTCGGAAAGAATTCATCCATACCAAATTTCAAGATCTAGTTATACAGAATGCAACATGCAAAAACAAGCTTAACTTGGGTCTGAAAAGAAGGGAATGGCTTATGACTAAGGATGGTGGTATCATGGGCTGATCCTTTCCATCTAGCGGCAAACATATTATGGCTAGTGTAGTGCTTTCTCCACCTGTACGCAAGTGTGTCGGGTTTAGGCACTCTAGCAGTCACATGAGTACCATTAATTGCTCCAACACAATCCTGTCATAGTGTATAAGCTAGAGTCGCTAACCCCGAAATATGGAAAGTAAGTCTAGCTCTCTTGTATCTTCGTTGGAGGTTGAGTAGATGATGGCTTGATAATCTCTCATCTGAGATCTCCAATAGTATACATGACTTAATGAAAATATCGGAATATTGTCTCAATGGATCTCCTCCATGTGCGATGAATCACTCAAATCCTCTGGTTATGTCCAAGAACATGAGCGAACAATACTACTTGCTCTTGAATATATTTGTGGATTCTATCATTAAGCAACCCCTAACCTAAATGTGCTCACAAGTTGGTTAAATGGGGCTCTTCTCATCTGCAGCACGACCATAGCCTCTACACCATTATTGTTGTAGATGTAGTTCATACTTGTTATCATCTCTCTATCACGGTTTACCATGGAAGTATATTTCACCGGGAGCCTGTTATTTCTAGCAGCCGCTCTTCTATGGATCAAAAGCATCCACTCATGAATCATAGCCATGCGGGAAGCTGTCTGGCTTATAACTTTCAACCGGTTGTCCTAACGAAATTGAAGTTGCATCAGTACCTAACAGACCGATCGTAATGTTGAACAGACTAGCTACAGAGCTAATGTTGGGAGAGAGGCGGTGGTTATAGGCATGGTTGAAGATGTAGACGACTTGCCAGAGACAGATGCGATGGGGATGAGAGGGTGAGGGAGACAAAGAGAACAAGTCAGATCTGCAGATCTGCGAGGCCATAGCTGCCGGTGCCAAAGACGATATAGTGAAGGACCAGGTGTCTGAGATATACGAAAGACACGTGATCTAAATTGCCACCGCTGCCACAATCGTCACCCAAGAGGAAAATGAGGATGAATTATTTTTCTCGCGGATGGTGACATACTAAGCGGGAGGTGAGTAACAAACAACTAATATAGGGGGTCCGAGGTTTTCTTAGCAGAACCTCGTGTGCAATGTATTTGTGGTCAGGATGCATAATAAATTTATATTTCCTTTTTCAAATTGTTTGTAGCGACATGAATTAAGAAATCTAGCTAATCAGTTCACGGATAACAAGGAGAGATGATCATCAGTCATTGTCCAAAAATTGGGGCTCATAGGTAGATGGATTCTTATGAAAATTGTGACTAGGGTTCAGGCAAGCAAGGTATACGTATCCTTCATATATGTGTCAAGTTTAGATGATCTTAAGAAAATTTTCACGTCTGGTCTCTGATGTGTATATTTATTTATTACATGGGGGTGTATGATGGATAAGTTTATCCTCAAAAGAAAAGTCTCATCACAAGATCTCTGAGAAGACATGAATTGAAAAGAGGAGATTGAATATGATCACAGCTTGAGTGATGATATTATTTGTTATCTAAAGAAAGAAGAAATGAAGAAAGTCACGGATTATCAAGTTGTTAAGTATTTCATGGCTTTGAAGAATCAAATGTACTAAAACAATAAAAGGTAATGTGAAACTGTAGCTACTTCAAAATACTATACTTTTGATCATTCAACTATGTTTCACTTCTGAGACACCTGACCTAGCGGTTCGTTGTGAACAGTTCCCCTCCCTCTCCTCCTCCTTGCCAACACGGCTAGGGTTTTGTCGCCTCCTGTTGGCGGAGTCGCCGATCTGCCTCGCTTCCGTGGCCTCTGGGCCATGGAGATGGGGTGGATCTAGGCCTCCGCCGGTGGGAGGGCTCAGTTTTCCTGTTTTTAGGGTTCAAGTTTGGTGGGACGACGCTCAGGTGGTGGCGGTGGCGTCTCTTCGAACAAGGTCTTCCCGGCTTCAGCCCCATCTCGATAGCGCCGTCGAGGAGCTTGTGGGAGTGTTGGGGTCCTCGAGGACTTCTTCTGGCAATGGGGATCTTCGGACCATCAAGGAGCTTCATTGGCAGTTCATCCTTCTTCTTTGTCTCCGGGACGGATGTGGTCTTTTTGACCCGTTCGGCGACTTCCCGTCCGCAACCAACAACGTCATGCCGACTCAGGGAGGAGCGGCAGCGGCGGCGCGCCAACGACATGGTTTGGAGGTTGAAGATGAAGGACCTCTCAAGCATTTCGATTTAATTTTTGTTTTTGTTGAGCTGCTTTGTACTGTTCGGTGTTTCTTTTAATGCCAGAGTCATATTCGCAAAAAAAACTATGTTTCACTTGAAAATTAATGCTACTTTTGTTTTGCAGGTTATTGACTCTTGGTGTGTTTGATGATGTATTCTCGAACTTGAAAAATGCAAGACATCTTTTTCATGTAATTGTGTCCTTTGTTTCATCAATATAATAGTCATTTTGATTTTTATTACAAGTTATTTTATTTTTATAAGTTGTCTCTTTTATGTCATATTATCTAAGTGAGAAGTTATAAACCATAGCTTTATATAGTAGATCGTTAAAAAGTTTACCCATAGTAAAGTGGTGTATCGGGTGACTCGAGCTCCAGCTCCTCCACTAGCGATGCCCACACTGTTTTCCTCGAGCCGGAAAGGCGGAGGACGGGCATGGGGGCAATGGGGGAAATGGCGCTGCGATAGATCAGCCACCATCATCCCCAGCTCCAACGAAAGAATTGATTTTTAGGCGTTTGACATGGGGGAGGAGGAGAGGGTTCCGGGCGCCGGGAGACAGGGGAAGAATCGATATTAGGCGCGTGAAGATAGGCGTCGGGCTGCCGACAGCAGCAGTGGTCGACATCGTCGCCGGTGGGCGAGGCTGGCCCACGTGCGCTGCTCGGCCATGCGCGGATGTGGAGGGGGAGATGATGGAGTGAGGGTTGAGGCTGAAATATTTTGAGGGGGCTTTCGGACAAGTGTGGCCGCGTCCATTAAATCAGGCCGGAGGGAGTACATTTTAAGAGTGTTATAAGTACTACTCCCTCGGATCTATAATACGTATATCATTGATTTAGTACAAAGTTCAGGTCGCATCCGGCTGACAGGAAATCCACTGAATCTTTTGGAAATACCGGTCTTTGTATGATTGCAGCTTAAAGAGAGAGCGAGAGGAGTGGGTTATCCCTCCGAGATTTGTCACTACACTAAGCATATTACCGTCTTGCAGTGGAGGGAACATCTATCGGTTCCGTGCTAGCATTTCATTCCCGGCCGTTGGTTTCGGCGTGTACGGTTGGACAGAAACGGCACACTACACAATTTTGGAAATCCCTTGGAAGTATTGCTGGTTCGCGTTGCCGTATCTTATGTTGTAGAGAAGCGTGTAATGTTTGGAGATAGATATACTGTTGGCAATAACAGTAGAATGTGTAACTAATAAGAGATCCCAGGCGGAACAAACAGTGCTCCTGCGAAGCACACATCTGATTCCTGTCCCTCTCAATGACTTCACTTGAAATGAAATGTTGTATGGGGGATAGTATATACTCCTCATACAGGTTTTCTCTTGCTGAAAATACAAAAGAAGTACTCCTCATACAGGTTTTCTCTAGGATATGCTTCCTCCCAGCAAACAAGTAATGTTAGTTTATTTTTGGGTTGGGTTCTAGACGCAGACTTAACCTAGCTTGTCAGTTTTTCGTTTTGGGTTGCTATGAGAAAAGTCATTGCACATAATAATTCGGTGTTACCGTGTTGTCAGTTGTCAATTCGAGTAGAAGTAAAGTGGCAAGGCGAATGATTAAAAGAGATATAAGAAGGGAATTGTTAGACTGGTCAGTTCAGTAGGACAATCTAACGGTAACTGCTTTGGAAAAAGTTTGACAGTTGTAGCGTAGTACTCCGTTCAGAAATATAAGACGTTTTATCTTTGTAAATCGAATGTATCTAAACGTATTTCGATGTATAGGTTTATAGAGGTTTGGAGTGAACCTATACACTAGAAAGCGTCTAAATACATTTATTTCATAAAGCTAAAACGTTTTTATATTTTCAAACGAAGGCGTCTAAATACATTTATTTCATAAAGCTAAAACGTTTTTATATTTCGGAGGGAGTAGTAGTAAAGTGCATCACTAGCTTTACCGTGCTTCCAGAACCGAAAAGAAAGAATAGTTTACTTTACGAGATAGTACTATTACCATGCAGATGCATGTGTGGTAAGAGAGCGCGACAGTAATCACCACCACTGACGTAACTTGGACGGCAGAAAGTCTGGTGGGGCATAATTAACAATAGGGTTACAGCAGACAGATGATTACAAGATCGAGCGAGAGGCTGTCTACCAGCTCGTGCGGACTCGACCGTCTACATTTATGATTTTTTTTTTCCTTTTTCGAGAGAACTGACGTACAAGTCGATCGGCAGATGATCGGTTCCATGCCTGAAGATGAAGATAAGAAACCTACCTGCGTTGCGATTTCAGGAAGCAGCCGTTTTTCATGTTACAGAATTTTCTTGCGAGACGGGACATGGGTTAGCATGATTGGAGAGTTTGCAACCAGTAATGATACACTTACCGAATACTTTTACGGATTATACTTGTTTCAGCCTGATTGGTGAGCATGCAACGGTTGTTCCGTTTTTCTCTCAGACAGAATCAGGATTGATTGCCACCTAATCCCGTAAGACCTTTCTGTAACAAATCCTCTAGTATGTTTAGCATTATTGGTTTGCAACTAAATCTTAAATTTTCATGGGTCAGTTTTATTTTGACTGGTCGAACCTATATCCAGCCGATGTATACCTCCGTATAGGTGTACTCGGTCGAGATAGGTATACTCCACGTTCTTTACGGTTGTTACCGCGATCTACACATTTGCATGTCATGTTTTGAAATTTTGATATTCCTGCTATATATCTTCCGATTTCCACCTCCAGCGGGGACGTGGGTATACGTGTACGATGAGATACATCTAAGAGGACCATATGGATTTCAGATGGATTCATACGGTCGTCGAAACGAATCAGTATCGAGTTTTTGTTGTCTAAGTTTAGAACGGAGGGAGGACACCGAAGCAAAAGTGCGGTTGGTCCAAGTTTTTCTCGTCCGGATTCACCGCAGATTGCCACATCATTCCGTAAGATTTGTCGGTAACAAATTGTCCTATAAGTGTAGCAGAAAGTCTTTCTGCAGGCTGTTCAGCAGCCGTCTTTCATAGCTAGAAGCGCGCAGCCCCCCGTTCATGCGCGCAATCCTCGATCGTGGACGTGCGTGGTGCCTGCCTGAACTCCTACCTAGTAGCCACGTGAATCTGTTGCAAGGGCCATCAATGCTGGGGTGCATCCCCGTCCCGGCAATGCCGATCCCGTCGTGCTTCCCGACGATACCTGGCCGGAATTTCATGAGCTGGGGCCAGGCCGCGCTGACGTATGATTCAGCTTCCAGGCACAGCAGCCCGGAAATATTGACCTGATTTCGATTCCAGCACGTACGATTCAGCTTCCGGCACAGCTCGCACGTCGCCATGCGCCGAATTCCGGTTGCAGCGCGCGCGCCCGCGGTTTCCGTTTCGCCTAGTATATGTTCAGCACACGTTCACGCACTAGAGGAGGAGGAAGTCAGGGTCTGTAGACTGTAGGATACGAGGGAGTTGCTTTCGAGCCCATGTCGACCGCACGTACGTCCTTCTCGCAGCGGATTCTATCGCGCCCGGCCGGCCCCGTGGGTGGCCTGCTGGGTGTATCGCGGCGGTCGGATGGCCTCCGTTTTAAAATATAAAATGTTTTAGCTTTATGAATATAGTGTATTTAGTTTCCTTTTAGTGTATAGATTTATCTAGTGTATTTAGTTTCCTTTTAGTGTATAGATTTATCTAGGTTTAGAATGAACCTACACACTAAAAGAGGACTAAATACACTATATTCAAAAAGCTAAAACAAATGATATTTTGAAAACTGCGGCTGGCTATCCATAATCCATGTGTGTGTCTTTCCGTCTCATCATTCCGTCCTCATTTTGGATTCGTGTACGGCACTTCCGGCTGCGCGTTCGGTTAGGGTAAATACGGTTTCAATACTACGATAAATACGAATTTGTATAAAAATAGGATTTGGTTTCGATAATAACTATTGAATATCGGTTCGGTAATAACCAAACTAACCATAGTTGACGAGATTTTTTAGTAACGTCTAACTTGTTTCATCGTATGTACTCAGTATCAGTTTAACATTTTATATGACTATACTAGATGTGCTATAACAGATAAATAAGAAAAACAATAAATTTCGGCCAAAATAAAATAGGTTAGCATTTTATATGACTAAACTGGGTGTATTGCAAGAGGGAAATAAAAAAAACAAGTAAAATTCGGAAATAATAAAAATTAGTCCTTTCACAAGGAGTTGAACTCACGACCCTAGGAAAGACCGAACGTGCTTCTTTCCGGTCAACCGTAGCCACGGTTCTTCTCGACGCTCGCGCGATGCACGGTTCGTTCATCCTCGTCAATTTCCTTTCCGGCTCTCTCCTATTCCCTTTTTTGGACAGCCCACGTGATCACTTGTTTCAAGTACGTATTTTTTTTCCAATGATCTTACGGACGACTAGCTGTCATGGCCTCGATATATATACTTCTGTCTAGTTTATGTGTGGACGATTAAGTATATCATTTTCGTTTTTTTTTGTTTAGGTGAAACATTCGAGTCGGCGTGTACTTTCGGCGCGGGTAGCGACGACGGACACAGAGACGAGCCGCGCGCCTCGGTGAAGCATCGGTTAGGATTATCGAGTCGGAGTGGACGTTGGGCGCGTTAGCATCGACGGACACGAAGACGAGCCGTGCTCTTAGTGAAACAGCGGTTAGGGATGTCGAGTCGGAGTGGACGTTCGACGCGCTAGCGACGACGGACACGGAGACGAGCCGTGCGCCTCGGTGAGGAAGCGGTTAGGGCTGTCGAGTCGGAGTGGACGTTCGGCGCGCTAGCGACGACGGACACGAAGACGAGCCGTGCGTCTCGGTGAAGCAGCGATTAGAGCTGTCGAGTCGGAGTGGACGTTCGGCGCGCTAGCGACGACGGACACGGAGACGAGCCGTGAGTCTCGGTGAAGCAGCGGTTAGGGCTGTCGAGTCGGAGTGGATGTTCGGCGCGCTAGCGACGACGGACACGGAGACGAGCCGTGCGTCTCGGTGAGACAGCGGTTAGGGCTGTCAAGTCGGAGTGGACGTTCGGCACGCTAGCGACGACGGACACGGAGAGGAGCCGTGCGTCTCGGTAAAGCAGCGGTTAGGGCTGTCGAGTCGGAGTGGACGTTCGGCGCGCTAGCGACGACGGACACGGAGACGAGCCGTGCGTCTCGGTGAGGCAGCGGTTATGGTTGTCGAGTCAGAGTGGACGTTCAGCGCGCTAGCGACGACGGACACGGAGATGAGCCGTGCGTCTCGGTGAGGCAGCGGTTAGGGCTGTCGAGTCGGAGTGGACGTTCGGCGCGCTAGCGACGACGGACACGGAGACGAGCCGTGCGTCTCGGTGAGGCAGCGGTTAGGGTTGTCGAGTCGGAGTGGGCGTTAGCGCTTAGCGGCAGCGGACGACACGGAGACGAGCCGTGCGCCTCGGCGAGGAAGCGGTTAGGGCTGTCGAGTCGGAGTGGATGTTCGGCGCGCTAGCGACGACGGACACGAAGACGAGCCGTGCGTCTCGGTGAAGCAGCGATTAGAGCTGTCGAGTCGGAGTGGACGTTCGGCGCGCTAGCGACGACGGACACGGAGACGAGCCGTGAGTCTCGGTGAAGGAGTGGATGTTCGGCGCTAGCGGCAGCGACGGACACGAGAGACGAGCCGTCGCGTCTCGGTGAGACAGCGTTAGTGCTGTCAAGTCGGAGTGGACGCTTAAGCAGCGACGGACACAGAGACGAGCCGTGCGTCTCGGTGAAGCAGCGATTAGGGTTGTCGAGTCGGAGTGGACGTTCGGCGCGCTAGCGACGACGGACACGGAGACGAGCCGTGTGCCTTGGTGAGACAGTGGTTAGGGCTGTCGAGTCGGAGTGGACGTTCGGCGCGCTAGCGACGACGGACACGGAGACGAGTCGTGCGTCTCGGTGAGGCAGTGGTTAGGGCTGTCGAGTCGGAGTGGACGTTCGGCGCGCCAGCAAAGGACATATAGGTACGATGATAAATTTAAAGATTTTACTGTTTATAAAGTGTAATCTAATTATTTAAGAGTGTCTTTGAACTATCATTTTTGCCTAAAAGTATCTTGATCAGAAAATTCTAACAACATAAGTCGTTCCTGCTTTTCGCCAAAAAAAAAAAAAGTTAGTCGTTCCTGCTGGCCCATGAACGGGTCAGAAAGAGAATATATATGCGGGAGGCTAGAGTCTTTAACGCGGGAACCTGATTTGCTCCAACCGGGGAAAACTGGTGGCTGGCACACGTGACAGAAAAGGAAATACGAATCTTTCCGGGATAGGCTGTCGGAAAACTAGCCGGGGACACGGTCACCCGTTAGCTAGCCACGCCCAGTTAAGACATAACTTTGCCTGTGGTAACCAGTAGAGTGCACGAAGCTTTTATGATTTAAATAACTTGGGACACTATATTACCATTTTTAGAGAAGTTCGCTCAGATTAATCAGGCCAAGGCACGAAAGTAAAGCATGAATGAATTCAATTGTTTATGCGCCGGATGCCAGGATAGCTAGTATGGTTAGATATACTGAGCGAGCGCACGGCTGGGATTGCCACGCAGACAAAGCGCTCACAGGGTGTGTCATGGAATGAAACCACGGGCAGCGATCGAGCTACGCGAAAACTTCAGCAAAATCTGATAGCGAGGGCGCAACTGCCTCTACGGCGGTACAGCCTACATAGAGTTAAGTCCATTTTAAACCTTGAACTCGTAGGACGTAGCTAAATCAAACCTTAAAGTTTAAATCCCTGAAGTTAGCACACTAAACTTTCCAATCCCGGTTCGAATCCAACCTTCGAGTCCTTCCCAAACAGGGATTGCTGACGTGGCCAGGTGCAGGACAGATTCGGGGTGGACGAGACGTGCGTGGTGGTTAAGTTGGGCCGGCCTTTTGGGTTTCGCAAAAGGAGGCGGTGTCCCCTGCTCTTCCTCTGCTCAGGCGACGGAGATGGCAAGGTCGGGATGAACTCCGCCAACGGCGACGATCGTGACGACGAGACGACGAACGACGGTGAAGGTATGTCTCCGACCTCCTGCTCCTCCGCTGGTCGCTCAATTTTTTTGTTTGGCGGCATTAGGGTTAGGGTTTGTACTCTATCTCAAATATTTGGGGGTTTTTTGTGCGGGTAAAAATTCAGGTTCTTTGTCTTATTTGGCTGTGATTTGTGCATCTTAGGTTTTCAGATTAGCGTATTTACTTGTTGTTTCATCGCATTGTAGGAAGTTTCTGATGAATCATGGATCCGACCGAGGAACTCACAGTGCAATTTCATTTTGGAGGCGAGTTCGTCCGCATAGGTCCTAACTGTGACTACGTGGGTGGAGATGAAGCTGTGTCAGTCATAGAGAGGGACAAGTTGTCGCTGCAGGAAGTGAAGGGATTTCTGAAGGATCACATAGATGTGAAGGTGTCTATGAAATTGTATTTCCACATTCCTGGGGAATCACTTTCAGATGGCTTGGCTTTCCTGCATAATGACACAAGCTGTGTGAAGATGTCAGATTATGTATGTGTTGGAGGAGTTGCTGATGTATATGTTGAATATCACGGGGAGGAGGACACTAAAGACAGCAGTAGTTGCAGTGATTTCGAAGATGAGTTGGTTGATTTAATAGACAAACCAGATGAAGTAATCAATGCTGAACCTGAACCTGCAGAAGATTCTAATGATATGCAAATAGTTGAGAATGTGTTAGTTCCAGACAGCACAGGTGTGGTCACACACATTATATGCAGTCCAGGGAAGAAGGAAGCTGCAAGAAGGAGGACAGAGCAAGATGACAGTGGTGACAGTTCTGATTCTGATGGTGATGAATACATGGCACCTAGTGAAGATAGTGGGGAGGATTCAGAAGTTGTTGAGCTAAGGAAACATGCCAGGAAATTTAAGAAGAGGATGAAGGACTCAAGGAGTTGGATCAAATCAGAAGCTCCAGTGCCTCTGAATTTGATAGCTAATATGGAAGAACAAATTGGAGATGAGGAAAAAAATTGGAAATTTAAATCAGATGATGAGGACTATAGTTATTCTGAAGATTCAGATGGAGTGATGTAGAGAAGGAAGAGCAAATATCCAAGGTTTAACCCTGAAACTGATATTCCTCGTTTTGCATTAGAGATGGTCTTTAGAAGCAAGAAGCAGCTTTGCAAAGCATTGAGGAGATATGGCATAACTACCAAAAGGAGCATAGTGGTCATCAAGTCTGAAGTGGATAGAGTTAGGGCTAAGTGTGGGTGGCCTGGCTGTCCTTGGCTGCTCTATGCAGCTAAAACTAGTAGATGCTCAAGGTTTCAGGTGATAACTTATGAAGATGAACACAGATGTGCAAACAATAGAGAGAACAAGCTCATCACTGCCAAGGTAATTGCTCAAAGATATGAACACTTTATCTTGGCTAATCCAATGTGGAAAATTGAAAGCATGAAGTCAACTGTGCTGCAAGACATGTGTGCTGATGTGTCAACCTCTAAGTGCAAGCATGCCAAAAAATTAGTAATGGATAGACTCATGTGTGGAATGAAAAATGAGTACACTAGAGTGTTTGACTATCAATTAGAATTACTTAGGAGCAACCCAGGTAGCACAGTGGCTGTTTGCTTGGATCCAACTACTGAGCATCAACATATCTTTCAGAGTTTTTATGTGTGCTTTGATGCTTTGAAGAAAGGTTTCAAAGCTGGATGTAGAAGAGTGATTGGATTGGATGGATGCTTCTTCAAGGGTGCAGTAAAGGGAGAGCTCTTATGTGCAATTGGCAGGGATGCGAATAATCAGATGTATCTAGTGGCATGGGCAGCTGTTGAGCAGGAAACAAATGAAACTTGGGCCTGGTTTGTTGGACTTCTCATCAAGGATTTGGATATCAATAATAATGGAGAAGGGTGGGTTTTCATCTCTGATCAACAGAAGGGTCTCATCAAAGCTATGAAAGATTATCTGCCAGCTGCTGAACACAGAATGTGTGCAAGGCACATTTATGCTAACTAGAGAAAGAAGTACAGAGCACATGAGTGACAAAAAAAAGTCCTGGGTTGTTGCTAAAGCTGCAAACAGGCAGGATTTCAATTATTACAAAGCAAAACTTGCACAAGAAACACCAGAAGGGGTCAAGGATATGATGAGAATTGAGGGTGGCCATTGGGCAAGATCATTTTTTCCTGTGGGAAGCAACTGTGAGTCAGTTGACAACAATATGTGTGAGTCATTTAATCATGCAATTGTTGAGGATAGATTCTATCCCATAATTTCAATGCAAGAAAAAATTAGGAAAAAGATCTTCACAAGAATTCAGGAACAAAGGAAGAAGGGAGAGAGGTTTAATGGCAAAATATGTCCAGGAATATTCAATAAGTTGAAGCCAATGATTGCAAGAACACAATTCATGGAGGTTTTGTGGAATGGTAAAGATGGTTTTGAAGTCCAGCTGCTCACTGGTAGGAGAAGGAAGTACGTAGTTAGTCTTGACAAAAGAACCTGTTCTTGTGGATATTTCCAGCTGTTAGGCATTCCTTGTTCACATGCCATTACAGCCATCTACAAGTGTGGCAAATTAGTGGAAGATTTCATTGCTCCCTGCTACTCTGTTGATGCCTTCAAGAAGACTTATGAGCACTGCTTGTAGCCTGTGGAGGGTGAAGAGATGTGGCCTATTTATGAGAATCCAAGACCACAAGCACCAGGCTATGTGAGAAGGCCAGGGAGGCCTAAGAAAAACAACAGGAGGAGGGAAGAGCAGGAGAAGCCCAAGACAAAGAAAATGAGCAAACATGGCACTACTATTATGTGCTCTTTGTGTGGAAATTCTGGCCACAATAAAGCTGGGTGCAATTTGAATCCAAATAAGGGCAACAAGAAGTATGCACACCTTGTTAAGGTATTTTCTTCTTAGTAAATTCATTTTATAGTTTGTAGTGATGATGCTTCAGTTCTTTCTCATTTGTTTTGGATGCACACCTTATAGGATTCAAATGGTGCAACTAATTCTCAACCAGAAGCAAGCTCTCAACCAAAGAAGAGAGCTCCAGCTGCAAGAACTAAAACAGCAGCTTCTACATCTGGGTTTAAACGTCCAAGAAAGAGATCTGCACCAACTGGAGCTTCTGGAAGTGCACAAGCTGGTCCTTCTTCAAATGCACAAGGTGGTCCATCTATAACTGCACCTACTAGAGCCAAAAGAGGGAGGAAGAAAGCTGCTTCTTCAATGTCTGGCTTCTCCTGGTTTACATGCAGCGGCAACTACTGATAAGCCAGCCTATTTTGATGATCAGTGATCATTTTCTATCATGTAATCACATTACTACTAAGTTATCTAGCAGTGGTGTGTTTGGTTCTTTTGTAATGAAAGTACTTCTAAGTTAACTGCAAGTGGTTGTCTGCAATGAAACATCAGTGATGCTTAAGATCATGATCATTTCTGTGTTATTCATTTCAACATAATCACATTCTTTTGGTTCTTTTGTTGATTCACCACACAGCCAATGCATGTTCCCGGAGAGTCATGTTCATTTGAACAAAATACATTCAAACCAAAATGACAGCATTCATTCAAACCACCAGGATTTTGACAGAAATTTATAAGTACATTGGTTCAGAACACACAGTACTACTCCACTCAGACTTTCACTGATAGAAAACCTTGCCACACACTAAGCCTAACACAAATACAATGAAGATACAAGCTACATTCTCATATTTCCGTTTTTGCAATCTCCACATTCTTCTCTTTCAGCTCATCTTGCAAAGACTGAACCATTGCCTATGATCCTGCAACATCTTCAGAACGAGGAGGCACGGTTGGTTCACTGCGCAGCTTCCAATCTTCATCGCATAAATCTCCTATCAGATCAGACCAGAACTTCGGCAAAGCAGCATCATGCCACTCTACATAGCCACAACCAGCTCCATTCTGTTCAAATTGAACAGAACATCAATGAATCAGAGAGGGTGATGAGAAAAAACAAGCAAATGTGAGGGAAATTTAGAGGTGTGTTTACCATGGCATCCACACAGGAGTAGTACCTCCTGCCTGGATTCTGACGACTCTAGGAGATCCAACGAGCAGCCTTCCTCAGCGGATTGCACTGACAAATCTTGGCTGGCTCGTACGCCATCGGCGGTTCTCGATACGGCACCGGTGACCTCCGCTCTGTGCCCCTGCTTCTTCCTTCAGCTCCTCGGAAGCTAGGAGCAGATGAAGAACTCGAAGACCACGACATTCTCCGGTCAGCTGCGCCGCCAGTCCACCGCTCCTCGCGCTGTAACCCAATGCTCCCCGCCGCCGCCGCCTGCAAGAACCCTAATTTTTTCCCCAAATCTTTCTCTCACGCGCGCGTACCGCTTCACACCCCCGTGATGCCATTAAGTGACACCGTATCCGGCCCACCGCTGATAATCATCCCGGCCACGTCAGCGTTTCCTGGCTTAATCTACTCGAAGGTTGGATTCGAACCGGGATTAGAAAGTTCAGTGTGCTAACTTCAGGGATTCGGACTTTGGGGTTCGATTTAGCTACGCCCTACGAGTTCAAGGTTTAAAATGGACTTAACTCGCTTACATACGACGCCGATGGGATACTGGATCCACTGCCAGCTGCCTTCGGTTCTGTTTGCTGCGTGCACACTAGGTATTGTTCGTGTCGCCAACATGTGTTGTGCCTGCGCGAGCAGGGTGCTCGCCGAGCCAACATTTTTATGGACCCGGACGGCCGGACGGCCGGCCTGGCCCTGCGATAACAAATTGACGACCGGTACACGAGGGATTCGGAGCCACCTCCACCTGCTCCCACGTACCCTGTCTGGATTGGTCGCGAGCGAGCTCGCTGCCACGCCGTGGCACGACAACACGTACGATGGGATCGGCGTGCGACTGTCTCCCCTCCCTGCCCGCCTCTACCTGCGCAATAATCCAATCCGGGTTACGGAATGTTCCGCACTTGCCAAACATCCAACCAGGTATGGAAAAAGCTGCTACCATTCCTCACTGTACAAAGAGGTGGGGTGTCTTGATTTCGAAAGGAAAATGCCAAGTTTGTGTCATGCACGGCTACATTTTGTATGTCTGTCGGGTCACCCTTGCGAGATAAAACTCTTTTGTACTAGTAGTATATCGTACCGAGCTTAAACATCGGGTCATGCCTACAATCTTCCCTTAGGTTGCACATTTTGTATATCTGTCGGGTCACCCTGTTAGATTTATATGGGCTGCGACCCATGTAGGCAGTCCATCTAGTCTAATAAATCATGAAATCTCAAGGCCCATCTACTATGGCAGCTTGGGAGCTCTGTGGGACAAAGTTTAGTTCCACATTGCTAGTTGGGAGAGAGTTGGACCAGCTTATAAGCTGTTGGGTACTTGTCAACATTCGTGTGCATGTTTGACGCGTGTCCTTGTCTTCCAACGCATGGCGACTCGGTTGGCTCACCTCCCAGACTATAGAGCGAGAGACAGACAGATCTAGACGATTCCTTTTTTTATCAGTCTCTCTCGCTGTGTGTTCCACTTGCTGCGCTGCTCTCTAGGCTTCCCCATCCCGGCAGCTGCGTGCACTGCTGTCCGAGAGAGCAGGCCTCCGAAACCCCGTCCGTTGAGATCATGCACCGGGAGACGGGCGATAAAGTTTTTGGGGAGCGTCTTGGCGCGACTGCTCGCCTCCGTTCGTGTGTTCTTCTTCAGCAACCGACAACTTTATCAACACCATGGATGACAACAACAATGACCAAGGTGCTGCTGCGGTGACGACCTTTCCAGTCAACCTGTACGTGATATTCTTCGCTTTGTATGCACTAGTTCTTGCTAGATTTTCAGATCTACTAGATGTGGTTGTTTAGCTGCATGTGTTTAGATCTGCTAGTGCTGACATAATGTTGATTTCGGTAATTAATCTGGTGGGGAAATTGCCTAATATTCCAACAATCCAAAAACCATATTTATTTAGGCATTTTTCGTCATTTGCCTTTGCTGCTTCGCTGAAACCGACCCCTTTTACGGGTACTAATTTTAAGAGATGGCAAGGAAAACTCTCATGTGGCTCACTGCTATGGGCATAGAAAAAGTTGCAGATGGCACTCCCAGAGGTCCGCTTACTCTTGAGGAAGAGAGAGCGTTTAGGGAGGCCACTGTACTTTTTGTTGGCTCTATACTTAGTATGCTTGGAGACAAGTTGGTTGATGCATATTTGCATATTCGTGATGCCAAGGAACTGTGGGATACGCTGGACGCTAAGTTCGGTGTTGCCGATGCCGGTGGTGAACTGTATGCTATGGAGCAGTTCAATGACTACAAGATGGTTGAAAACCGATCTATAGTAGAACAGGCTCATGAGCTACAGATCATGGCAAATGAACTCGAACTCCTCAAGTGTGTGCTTCCGGACAAGTTTGTCACGGGACGCATTGTCGCTAAGCTTCCCCCTTTATGGAGGAACTTTGCCAGTTCTCTGAAACATCAGAGGCATGAGCTCTCTGTTGAGTACCTTATTGGTTCTCTAGATGTTGAAGAGAAGGCGAGGGCAAAAGACAAACACACTAGTGGAACCGAGGGACATTCTGCTGCCAATATGGTGCAGAAAAATACCCACAAGTCCAAGGGAAATAATAAAGTTTACCAGACTACTAACTTCAAGAAGAAGAAGGGGCAGAACAAGGAAAAGAAAGAACCTTGCTGGGTGTGTGGCGAGATTGGCCATTGGGCTCATCGTTGTCCACAGAAGAAATGCAAGAAGGGTCAGGCTGAACAGAGTTCTAAATCTGTCAACATGGTCATTGGCAATACTAATGCAGAAACTTCAGGTTCTGGGTACGGTAATTTATTACCTACTGTTCTTTCAGTATTTCAACCCACATAATGGTGGGTTGATACGGGTGCCAACGTTCATGTGTGTGCTGACATTTCCATATTCACCTCTTATCAGGCTCGAGATTCCTCAGTCATGATGGGAAATGGATTATATGCTACTGTTCTTGGTGCTGGTACGGTAGATCTGAAGTTTACTTTGGGCAAGATCGTGCAATTGAAGAACGTGCAGCATGTCCCTTCTATCAAGAAGAATCTCGCTAGTGGATCCCGTCTTCTGAAAGATGGGTTTAAGTTGGTATTTGAGTCCAATAAAGTTGTACTGTCTAAGTATGGAACCTTTGTTGAAAAAGGCTATGAATGCGGAGGCATATTCCGTTTTTCATTGGTAGACTTCTGTGATGATGTAGTGAACCATGTTTGTACTACTAGTAATGAAACTAATGTTTGGCATTCATGACTTTGTCATATTAATTTTGGTTATATGTCGCGGCTTGTTGGTATGATTTTAATTCCAAAATTTACTATTGTCAAAGGCTCTAAGTGTCATGCTTGTGTGCAAGCAAAGCAGCCTCGCAAGCCTCACAAGCCTACGGAGGAGAGAAACTTGGCACCTCTTGAGCTCATCCATTCAGATCTATGTGAGATGAATGGTGTGTTGACAATTAGTGGAAAGAAATATTTCATGACTTTGATTGATGATTCTACTAGGTACTGTTATGTATATCTCTTGAAAACGAAATATGAGGCCTTAGATTTCTTTAAAATCTATAAGGCGGAAGTTGAAAATCAACTTGAGAGAAAGATCAAAAGAATTCGGTCTGATCGTGGTGGAGAGTACTTTTCTAATCAGTTCAATTTATTCTGTTCGGAACATGGTATTATACATGAGAGGATGCCTCCCAATTCCCCTCAATCCAATGGGATTGCTGAGAGGAAAAACCGGCCTCTAACAGATTTGGTTAACGCCATGTTAGACACTGCCGGTTTATCCAAGGCATGGTGGGAGGAGGCTATATTGACTTCGTGTCATGTCATAAACCGTGTTCCAACTAAGAATAAAGAGATTACTCCATTTTAAGAATGGGAAAAGAAAAGGTTGACACTATCCTACTTATGAACTTGGGGTTGTTTGGCAAAGGTCAACGTACCAATCAACAAGAAGCGTAAGCTTGGACCGAAACTGTGGATTGCGTCTTTCTTGGCTATGCTTCTCACAGCATTGCTTACATATTTCTTGTGGTGAAATCTGAAATGGACGACATGAGTGTCGGTACCATTTTTGAATCAAGAGATGCTACATTCTTTGAGGATATATTTCCTATGAGAGATATGCCTAGCATATCTAATAAGGAATATGATCCAGTTTCTAAACCTGAAACTCCCATAGAGACTGATGAACAATCAGATGATGTGAATTCAGATTCAGATGAGGATGACAATGCAGCTCCCACAAGGAGTAAGAGACAAAGGATCGCAAGATCTTTTGGTAATGATTTCATTGTGTACCTAGTGGATGACACTCCCACTACCATTTCAGAAGCTTTTGCATCTCCGGATGCGTATCATCGAAGGAAGCGGTTCAAAGCGAGATGGATTCCATCTTGGCTAATGGAACGTGGGAGATATCTGAACGTCCGTATGGGTGTAAACCTGTAGGATGTAAATGGGTATTTAAAAAGAAGCTTAGGGCTGATGGTACTATTGAAAAGTACAAAGCTCGGCTTGTGGCTAAAGGCTATACCCAAAAGGAAGGCGCAGATTTCTTTGATACTTACTCACATGTGGCTAAATTGACCACAATTCGAGTACTACTGTTACTGGCTGCCTCACACGGTCTTCTCGTTCATCAAATGGACGTTAAGACAGCTTTCCTAAATGGAGAGTTAGATGAGCAAATTTACATAGAACGGCCTGATGGTTTTGTACTAGAAGGTCAAGAAAGAAAGGTGTGTAAATTGAAGAAATCTTTGTATGGCCTCAAACAAGCTTCCAAGCAATGGCATGAGAAGTTTGAAAGAACTTTGACATATGTGGGCTTTGTTGTAAATGAAGCCGACAAATGTGTGTACTACCGCCATGGTGGGGGTGAGGGAGTTGTCCTATGTCTCTACGTTGATGACATACTAATTTTTGGGACAAGTCTCAAAGTGATTAATGAGGTCAAAACCTTCATGTCTCAATGTTTTGAGATGAAGGATCTTGGAGAAGCTGATGTTATCCTAAACATCAAGCTACTGAGAGATGAGAATAATGGGATTACACTTGTGCAATCACATTATGTGGAGAAGGTGTTGAGTAGATTTGGATATGATGATTGCAAATCCTCTCCTACACCTTATGATCCTAGTGTTTTGCTTCGAAAGAATCAAAAGGCAGCTAGAGATCAATTGAGATACACTCAGATTATTGGCTCACTTATGTATTTAGTTTGCGCTACGAGGCCTGACATCTCATTTGTTGTGAGCAAACTTAGCCGGTTTGTGGCCAACCCGAGAGATGATCACTGGCATGCTCTTGAGAGAGTAATGCGCTATCTAAAGGGAATCGTGAGCTATGGAATTCATTATACCGGGTATCCAAGAGTACTTGAAGGGTATAGTGATTCAAATTGGATATCAGATGCTGATGAGATAAAGGCCACAAGTGGATATATATTCACTCTTGGTGGTGGCGCTGTTTCATGGAAGTCTTGCAAGCATACCATCTTAACGAGGTCAACGTGGAAGCAGAACTCACAACATTAGATACTGCGACTGTTGAAGCAGAATGGCTTCGTGAACTCTTAACAGATTTGCCTATGGTTGAAAAACCAATACCGGCTATCCTTATGAACTATGACAACCAATCTGTGATTGTCAAAGTGAACAGTTCTAAGGACAATATGAAGAGTTCAAGACATGTCAAGAGAAGACCGAAGTCTGTCAGAAAGCTGAGAAACTCCAGAGTTATAGCATTGGATTATGTCCAAACGGCTAGGAATCTGGCAAATCCTTTTACGAAAGGACTATCAAGAAACTTGATAGAAAATGCATCGAGGGAGATGGGTTTGAGACCCACGTGAGTTGTCAAGGGGGTAACCCAACCTATGTGATCGGAGATCCCGTGAATTAGGACCTGGGAAAACAAACCGAAACAACTGAGTTGAGAGAAATTTCTAAAACTCCCACTCCGCTACAGACGCAATTCTCGCATAGAATACTGTAAGGAAGGTTGATTATATCTTAAGGTGTTCTAACTGTCTCCTTGAAAGCAAAGACGCTGTGCTACAGAGCGATCTTGAAAGAACACACCTATATGAGCTACACTGTTGGTCATAGTGTATGAGATTTGGGTGAATCTCTAGAAAGCTCATGAAAGGCCGATGAGTGTGACTTATAAGCTCCACCCGAGGGGTAGCCTATGGCAACCAAGTACCGGTAACGGCATTGAGTGAAACTTGCTGCGCAAGACTGGCAATTCAAGGCATAGTCCATTGTTCAGTTGTAGTAAGCATATCTCTTTGTCTAGGTGGAAGTTCAACTTAACAGTCTCCACTAAACTGCAGGTATATTAAACAGTGATTGGAACTGATAAGCCATATGATGTGCCTCTGAGATCTGGTGGGGGATTGTTAGATTTATATGGGCTGCGGCCCATGTAGGCAGCCCATCTAGTCTAATAAATTCTGAAATCTCAAGGCCCATCTACTATGGCAGCTTGGGAGCTTCGTGGGAGACAAAGTTTAGTCCCACATTGCTAGTTGGGAGAGAGTTGGACCAGCTTATAAACTGTTGGGTACGTGTCAACATTCGTGTGCATGTTTGACGCGTGTCCGTGTCTTCCAACACGTGGCAACTCGGTCGGCTCACCTCCAGGCTATAGAGCGAGAGACAGACAGATCTAGACGATCCAATTCTTTTCTCAGTCTCTCTCGCTGTGTGTTCCACTTGCTGCGCTGCTCTCTAAGCTTCCTCATCCTGGCGGCTGCGTGCACTGCTGTCCGGGAGAGCAGGCCTCCGAAACCCCGTCCGTTGAGATCCTGCACCGGGAGACGGGCGATAATGTTTTTGGAAGCGTCTTGGCGCGACTGCTCGCCTCCGTTCGTGTGTTCTTCTTCAGCAACCGACAACTTCATCAACACCATGGACGACAACAACAATGACCAAGGTGCTGCTGCGGTGACGACCTTTCCGGTCAACCTGTACGTGCTATTCTTCTCTTTGTATGCACTAGTTCTTACTAGATTTTTAGATCTACTAGATGTGATTGTTTGGCTGCATGTGTTTAGATCTGCTAGTGCTTACATAATATTGATTTCTGTAATTAATCTGGTGGGGAAATTGTCTAATATTCCAACACACCCTTGCGAGATAAAACTCTTTGTGTACTAGGTATCTCAACTTCGCGGTCATCATTGTGCAATCTAAGGGAGATAAGCTTTTACCTTTGCTTTCTGTTAGATGTGGACGAAATTAAACTGTATATTGACACGGTGCTTTTCTTTCGGTCCCATGCATGGCTTGCCAAAAGAATGGAAATACGAGACCACAAATACACAAGCACAAAAGAGAGATAATGCTGAGCGTTGACAGGTATGAATACGATGCCCCCAAGTGCATGTATGCCACGCACCGCATCTTTTCTCGGTCGACAGATTAATCAGGTCACTTGCATCATTTGTGATTGCTTTCGTGCCTTGGTATTGTGGCACAAATGCGCAGTCGCTTTCTTAAGCAAAATCAGCTGTCAAAACTTTTAAACTGTCTGCTTTACTTTCCAACACTAATAACTTAAATTAAGAGCGGGTAATGAAATGGATACTGGTGGTAAATTGTGAAAGCAACTAATACTACTACTAGTAATCAAGCCATACATGATTTCAGTTATGCATCGTGATCACCCTGGCCTGAAGATTGAAACACAGGTAAGAAGTTTTCACTTGAGGGAAACTAAACAAAGATAACCTGAATTTCACTTGAGGGAAACTTGGCAAAGTTAAGAGCAAACCAGTGCCGATATTCTCTGTCCCTATCTCATTTCCTTCACATAGCAAAGCCGAATTCCTCTGTAGCCACTTATCCCGTGCATATTCGGTCCATCACCTAATGCGTACGAGTACAAGATTTGATGCATCGAAAAGGAAGTATTCTCGTGTCCGTTCGTACCTTATGGACCCCCTTAACCAATCCAAACGATGATGCTGCGACAGGTGGCATGATGCACAGCTGATCAATTTAATCTTGTCTCGCACTTTCTGCACAAAGCTACGGATAACTGAAAAGGCCATCTCCCTACTTACTGAGATTGCATCTCTACGTTTTATTTCTTCAGATTGTTTCTCCATATGTTCAAATGCTAATGTCTTAAGCTAAGGTCCAAACGATCTCTGCACAAAACATTCATAAAACATTGTGAATCGTCTCTCCCATGTGAGAGTGTCTATTATGAAAGATTGAAATAACATGTCAGGTTGTGTACTTATTAAAGTCAGACAAACTAGGTTGTGTACTTATTTGAGTGCAGTGTATGTGCCATAAATAAAGCTGATATAATTGTGGGTTCCTCATACTGTTTACTAATCAATTAATTGTTGTTATGATGTTTCCTATACCTAACTAGAAACTGTCCATTTATTATTAGTATTTAATTATGACGAAGAAATACATGGTTGATAATGAGCAACATCATTGTCATCAGACATCAGATCGTCTCTTTCGGAAAAAATTCATCCATACCAAATTTCAAGATCCAGTTATACAGAATACAACATGCGAAAACAAGCTTAACTTGGGTCCGTAAAGAACGGAATGGCTTATGACTAAGGATGGTGGTATCATGGGTTGATTCTTTTACTGGTGGAAAAAGGGCCTCTAGTCCCGGTTCATAAGAGCCATTGGTCCCGGTTTTCGGCACGAACCGACCAATGTGGTCTGCGTGGCGGCGACGAGGGGTGGATCATTGGTCCCGGTTCGTGGAACAAACCGAGACCAATGGGTCTCCACGTGGGAGCGCGCGAGACGAGGGGGTGGATCATTGGTCCCAGTTCGTGGCACGAACCGGAATCGTTGGTCTCTGTGCCGCGGCAGGATTTTCGGGCTATTTTTGTGCCGCAGCAGGGTTTTGTGCCGCGACAGGATTTTCGGGCTATTTTTGTGTCACGGCAGGGTTATTTATTTATTTGGTGTTTTGTATTCAATTTAATGGTACTACATATATACAACAATAATGAAACCACGATATATATATTACACATCATGATCACAAATATATTATACACCGTCTCATCCGTCTTTTTGGTCGAAACATATTAATTACAAATGGTACTCACACGAATTTAATCTAATTTACATCTTATTTTTTACACTTCACCCTTCCAAATGAACCGGGTAATAGTATTCTCCTTTTGGATCTATGACTTGTTCTAATAAGAATCCGGCAATTTTCTCTTAAATTGCTTGCACGCGTTCTTGTGATAGAAGACCGTCCCGCATCCGTTCGATCTAATTTAAAAAAGGGGATCAATATATATGAATGAAACTAAATACAATTGGTGGTAATAAAATAAAGTTGTGATTATTGTTTATCGTACTTCAATTTTTTTGATGTTCCGGTATGCGCCCTTCTCTTTGGTCATCTGGCGAATGAACTCGCAGACATAGTATTCACATAAGTTATTCCCGGCTTCCTACCTCAAGCACTTTACGAGAACGGAGTTCAATCAAAATAATAATCAATCATGATAATAGTGGTATTGAAAAGAGAATCAAATAGATGCGTGGATCTAGCAAGTAGTACTTACAGTCAATGATTGAAATGTAAGCTCTGACTTCCAAACACCCCTAGTTTTGGCGGTGAACCGTTTCCAAGCCTTCTAGAGGCATTCCTGCATGTTCGCCTACTTTTCTAATGGTGTGCATTTTAAGTCCAGGACTTTTACTACTCCGGTGTCAACAATAATAATTAACAGAATATAGTGGAAACTTGACACACTAACAAAATATAACATGAGTCAATTATACGCTTAACATCAAGTAAACAAAAATAGAATGTGTACAAGATAGTAACACTCATCCAGCGTTGTAAGGAAATAGTATTTCCCTTCTGTTGCTGAAATGCGTCAACGCTTGTAGCAAGTTATCCTCTGTCTCTTTGGGTTTCGTTTTTAGAGTAACTTCATGAACGAAATTGCAGTCAACAAACCGAAGGTCATAGATTTGTCCTTTGTTGCATTCGAGAATCTTCATTCTGCATATATAATTAGTATAGTGATGAGTAAGATTATATAAGCAACGAATGAGCTGAGCTAGAAAGACTTAATTAAAGAAATTAATAATACTTACAAACAATAGGAACTGACGATAGTTTTGTCGAGGGCGTCTTGTTGGTAAAACTAAAATGATCTGGAAATTCAATCAGTAGAAAGCCATCTCCATGTCCGTAATGGTGGTGTTTATATGCAGCATAGATCCAGTTTTTGGATTCAGCACAGGCTTGCATGTACCAGTTATGCAATCTTCGCATTTTTATTGGTAGATCTTTGACTAACTCGGGTTTGACGAGAGGAGCCCCGTACTGGTATACGTATGCTATTCCTTGGTACCCCTCGAACTAATCGATACGGTTCATGTACTCAGTAATAGACAGTCCATATAATTCGGCCTTTTCTCCGTACAGTCGAACAAACTCTGGATCAATGTTCGGATCATGCCGCTCCTGGGCTCTCCACTCATTGGTATCGTACACTTTGAGCGGTTCGATCGATTGATTTTTCTATTGTCCGAGCTGGGTAACTTCTTTCCCGACTCTCCGCTCTTTTGCCTCAGCCGACTTGGTAATAGGGCGATTAAAGTCTTATGTGAGCGCTATGGGTTGGTGAAGCTAAATCTTAAGCGCCGCTGCTTTGGCTTTAACCACCACAGTGACCGGGAAGAATCGCTCTATTGCCTTTTTCTTGTTAGCCATGTCAATCTTCCACTTTTCATAATGAGCATCTGCGGCCGCAGCAGTTTCCTCATCTGTCTTCTCGCAAGGTAGCTTCTTCATATTCTTATGAGGTACTTTTGGGAGGTGCGATAGCTTATGTTTCGGTGATCAGAACGTGCTCTTGCTGCTGCTGGTGGTCCTGCCCCTCTTAGTATACTTCCGCTTTTGTCTCTAAGGCTCGGGATTGAGACGGACGCGCGGCGGAGACTGAGGCGGGCGATGGAGACGCAGTTACCGAGTGGTGATGCGGTGAAGGCGACGTATACTGGAGAATGGTGAGGTGAGGTGGCGGCGAAGGTGGATTGCTGCTCTGAGGAGTGGTTGGCCTTGGCGGCACATAATTTGGAAGCACGATGCGCTCCTTTGGCCATAGAATAGTCCCCCCTTTGGCTTCTCCTAGTTGAGTCATCTCCATATTTTCCCCCGCAGGGTGGTCTAGCTTCAGCTCCTCAAAATCTTCCTTCACATCATCCACCGTGACGACAGCGTACCCTTTCGAAACCGGTCTGCAATGTCAAGTTGGGTTAGGCGCAATTGGTACGGCCATGCCGACCGCCGCCGTCACCCTTAAGTTCATAACCTGCACCTTTAGCTCACAAGATGTGCTCTCCGTGATATCATCCACTTGGTAGCGTTTAGGAGGAGCCGTCGTCGGTGCATCATCATCAACATCATGGAGCTGCGGGGAAGCGACTCTGCTATTCTTATTCGATAGGGCGCCAGTACCATCGAATGCAGCTTCTACCACGTGCCTCTGAGATTGGCCGCTAGTACCTTGCTAGCTAAGTCTGTCGAGTTGATCCTGGTGCCGCTTTAATGCTTCTTCTACATTACGCAGCCGGTCTACAGCCGCCGCTTTCTCGGCTTCCTCCCTTTCCTTTCTCCTCTGATGGATTTTATCAGGATATCTCTTCATTTCCGCGGGGAAGGCAACCTTCCACGACTTGGAGCCTGGTGTGCCTCGTGCTCGTCCTTCGTGTTCAGGATTTTTAAGGGCGCGTGTGAACTCGTCGTTCTCTCTATCGGGAACGAACCGTCCCCCTGCAACATCATCTACAGCATTTCTAATATCGTCGATGGGCAGTAGGGGATCATCTTTGTGTTTCTGATTATATATTGCCCTCCCTTCTTTGTCCAACGTGCCCCCATGACCGTAAAACCAGTTTCTCGCCCGTGGTGTCCATGTTGCAGGCTCTGGTCTGATCCTGACAGTAATGTAATTGACCTCAAGTGCATCCCACTTAGGCATGCAACCGACATAGCCAGCAGGCCCCATATTATGATGGTACACTTTCTTAGCAGCATTCTCCGTATTTATTCTAGACCTTTACTTAGCTTTCTCCGATGTCTTGTACTTCACAAAATCCTCCCATTGGTGTCTTAACTTAGCATAGCCGCCTTGAGTGAAATCCGGAGTCTTCTCTACCTTGACAAAGTTATTGTACAGTTTCTTCTTCCAGTTCTTGAATGCATCGGCCATCTTGATGAGAGCAAACTTCTTGACTCTTTTCACAAGCTCCATTCTTGATGCTCTCTCCTCCTCATCTGGATTCACATCTGGCATCGGCAGAAGGAAATTAATCATGAGCTTGTCAAAAAGCTTATCTTTGGTGGTGTCGCCGTCATACGGGACTCCACCACCGCTTGGCCGATTCCATTCTTGAACGGTGATCGGGATGTAGTCCGTCACTAGAACTCTGCATTGCTTGACAAATTTTCTTGCGACATCGGCGGGAGCTTGCGGTTCGCCGTCTACACCGACCACTTCGATCCTATACCTCATAGTGTTATTCAACTTTTTTGTTGGGCCTCGTTTCGTTCTTACGGAAGAAGTTCTCCATCTGGAGGGCTAAAAGAAGAAAGAGTGTTAATATATACATGTATATATATAGACAACAGCATTTTAATTACAAAAATATATATATACACCTCGCCGGTGTACGCGAGATTTAAGGTTCCGCCGGAGCCGTCGCCTTCTCCCTCATCGGCTTCTCCCCTGTCCCAGGCTTCGGCTTCTACCTCACCGGAGCCGTCTCCTCGGTTGAGACACGCATCTCCCTCACCGGAATCGTTCAGAAACTCACTGGTAACATCGATATTGATATCTTCATTTTCGCAATCATTCCGTGGAGGATGTTTTCTTGATGTTCTGGAATCATAGTATCTTGGTGTGTTGGATCCATAGTATCTGCAAATTAAGATTTGCAAGTTACTATAATGCAAATAATGCAAAACACTAGGCACTTATTTCCTAAATCGGTTCAGAATGCCCTAGGTGGACAAAACATCGAACCCATGGTACTTAGGGGGTGTCAGTGTTCCTCTATGTAAAGTAAGGTTCAAAGTTGTATGAATATGAATTCTTACATTTTTAAATGGTAGAGCTCATTTTTCTGAACATTTTGATATATTATACACATTTTTCTTATTTAAAATGAATTAGTTATGATTTTTCCCAATTTTAATCCTTTTTATATCATTTTTAAATAAATAAACATTTTTGCAATTACTAAAATTATTTTCCATCTAGCCCCACATGTCAGACCTAACTAAAAACCTAACTAAAAACCTAATTAAAAACCTAATTAAAAACCTATTTAAAGGGCGGCATGGGCTCGGGCGTGGTCGACGGCGACTCGAAAATCCGGCAGCCTGATGGCGTCGTTTTGCTCCGCGCGTGATTTTCCTTAGGTATTTTGCGAGTGAAGTGGATGGGTAAGAAGGAGGGGAACAGTTATCTAGTACAGACCTTTGGTCCTGGTTCGTCCCACTAACCGGGACCAAAGGCTCAACGGTCCCGGTTGATGGGACGAACCGGGACCAAAGGTCTGGGCAAGAGCGTTGCTGGGCTGCCACGTGCGCGGGCCTTTGGTCCCGGTTCATAGAACCAGCCGGGACCGTTGAGCCTTTAGTCCCGATTAGTGGGACGAACCGGGACCAAAGGCCTGTTGTTGGCAGCGCGCGCACCCAGAATCATCGGTCCCGGTTCGTGGGATGAACCGGGATCGTTGACCCGTTTTTCAGATTTTGGCAAACCTTTTGGTCTTCCCGCCATTTTCAAATTTGTTTTCTTCTTTAATTAATAAGATGTTTCAATTTAAGATGATTATTTATTTGGAATTTCAAAAAACTTTTAACAGGAAAAGTGCTCCAATTTAAATAACTAATCAAAAACCATTTTCTGTTTTCAAATATTTTTATTTGAATTATACAATTTTACTATTTTCAATTAAAATTGCATTACCAAATATTTATTGCATAATTTGGAATTTGAAAAAACTTTCAACACGAAAAGTGCTTCAATTTAAATAACTAATCAAAAATTCATTAACTATTCAAATTATAAACATTTATGCCATTTTTAATTAAAAATTCATTAACGAATTTTTCTGCATATTTCATTAACTAAGAAGCCGGGCTAGGAATCTTCATGCCCGCCGTTTTGAATATAGTTTGAAACGGGCATAAGAAATTCAAATATGATCCAAACAATGTGAAACCTTCGCGTGGTGTCATATTATGTGTCATAGTTGTAAGGAAAAATATTGAACTTGAAAAATTGCAAACATCATAAAAAATCCTTCACAAAATGATCTATCATGTTCGAGGTTTCATGGCATTTAGGTCAAACCACCAATGTTATGGCTAGAATCAGGGCATAGTTTGTGATAATGTGCCCATATTGTCCACACATGTGCATCTTGGAATGGCTTACGATGTTTCAAGAGGAAGTTTTCCTTTTCGACGCACGAAAAAGCCAATTTCCATTTTTGAGGTGCCGAAATCAGGGTGTTCTGTGAAGCAACCACCAAATTAAAGTTTGGCATTGGTACCAACCCATTTTTCAAAAATACTAGACCACCTTATATGGACAATTTCCCAACCGGTGTATCTAGAACCTTTCCGACCAGCCCTCATAAAAAATACAAATTCCTGCCGAATCGGTAGGAGGTTGCCCAGATTTGAACTACAAGTACATGATATAATGCTTGTGATTTTTTTTTAAATCATTTATAGGTTCACAACATGCTATTTCATTAGAGAGCCACTTCAAGTTCAGCGAGGCTCAGCCCCGGGCTAAGAAGCTTCATGCCCGCCGTTTTGAATATAGTTTGAAACGGGCATAAGAAATTCAAAAATGATCCAAACAATGTGAAACCTTCGCGTGGTGTCATATTATGTGTCATAGTTGCAAGGAAAAATATTGAACTTGAAAAATTGCAAACATCATAAAAATCCTTCACAAAATGACCTATCATGTTCGAGGTTTCATGGCATTTAGGTCAAACCACCAATGTTATGGCTAGAATCAGGGCATAGTTTGTGATAATGTGCTCATATTGTGCACACATGTGCATCTTGGGATGTCTTACGATGTTTCAGGAGAAAGTTTTCCTTTTCGACGCACGAAAAAGCCAATTTCCATTTTTGAGGTGCCGAAATCGGGGTGTTCTGTGAAGCAACCACCAAATTAAAGTTTGGCATCGGTACCAACCCATTTTTCAAAAATACTAGACCACCTTATATGGACAATTTGCCAACCGGTGTATCTGGAACCTTTATGTCCATCCCTCATGAAAAATACAAATTCCTGCCGAATCGGTAGGAGGTTGCCCAGATTTGAACTACAAGTACATGATATAATGCTTGTGATTTTTAAAAAAAATCATTTATAGGTTTACAACATGCTATTTCATCAGAGATCCACTTCAAGTTCAGCGAGGCTCAGACCCAGGCTAAGAAGCTTCATGCTCGCCGTTTTGAATATAGTTTGAAACGGGCATAAGAAATTCAAAAATGATCCAAACAATGTGAAACCTACGCTTGGTGTCATATTATGTGTCATAGTTGCAAGGAAAAATATTGAACTTGAAAAATTGCAAACATCATAAAAAATCTTTCACAAAATGACCTATCATGTTCGAGGTTTCATGGCATTTAGGTCAAACCACCAATGTTATGGCTAGAATCAAGGCATAGTTTGTGATAATGTGCCCATATTGTGCACACATGTGCATCTTGGGATGGCTTACGATGTTTCAGGAGGAAGTTTTCCTTTTCGATGCACGAAAAAGCCAATTTCCATTTTTGAGGTGCCGAAATCGGGGTGTTCTGTGAAGCAACCACCAAATTAAAGTTTGGCATTGGTACCAACCCATTTTTCAAAAATACTAGACCACCTTATATGGACAATTTCCCGACCGGTGTATTGATACATTGCAAATGTATCTATAATTTTTTATGTTCCATGCTTGGCTTTATCCACTTTCTTGTGTTTTGTTCCAACTTTGGAGTACTTTTATTATGATTTATTTGACTAACCTATTAACAAGAGCCACAGTGCCAGCTGCCTGTTTTCTGTTGTTTTTGGTTCTAGAAAAGTCAGAAAATGAATATTCTCGGAATTGGACGGGACAAAAGCAAAAGTGCCTATTTTTCTGGAAGGGATCAAGTGCCAGAATACGAGACGGAGAAGGGCTGGGGACCGGCCACACCACCTGGCCATGCGGCCAGGCCTGGCCCGCGCCAGGGGGTGGTTTGGCCGACCCCAGCACCCCCTCGGCCTCTCCTTCTGACTATAAGTTGCCCTCGGGACGAAAACCCTAAGTACCCGATCAAAAATCCACGGAAGAGTCTGTAGCCGCCGTCATCTCCGTCCCTAGATCGGGAGGGATCGGAAGCTCTTCCCGGCACCCTGTTGGAGAGGGGAATTCACCCTGGAGGCCTTCTTCATCACCATGCAAGCCTCCGGTGTGATGCGTGAGTAGTTCATCCTTGGACTACGGATCCATGTAGTAGCTAGATGGCTGGTTTCTCCTCCTTTGTGCTTTCATGTTTAGATCTTGTGAGCTCCGTTCATGATCAAGATCATCTTTTTGTAATTCATACATGTTGTGTTTGCGGGGATCCGATGGATATTGAGATGCTATTTCAGATTGATTATTGATTCTATCATGTATTTGTTATTTGAGATCTTGCATGCTTTCCGTTGCTAGTAGCTATCTTGGCCAAGTAGATGCTAGCAACTCCAAGAGTTAGTATTTATGCTCGATAGTGGGTTCATGCCTCCGTAACTGGGAAGTGACAGAAATCTCTAAGGTACTAGATGTGTTGTTGCTACTAGGGAGAAAACAACAATCCTTTGTTCATAGAACAATCATATTGTTTACCTTACACGTAGTTCGTAAAGCAATAATCTGTTGCTTGCAACTTAATACTGGAGGGGGTTCGGATGATAATCTGAAGGTGGATTATTAGTCATAGATGCAGTTGGATGGCGGTCTATGTATTATGTTGTACTGCCCAATCAAGTCTCAAAGGAGTCAAGATTATTAGTATATGCATGTATTGCTTTCTCGGTGTTTGTCAATTGCCCCGCTGTAATTTGTTCACCCAACATGTTATCTATCTAAGGAGAGCCACCTCTAGTGAACTATGGATCCCGGTCGTTTACTTTACATACAATCTACAATCTTTTACTGCTTTGTGTTTACTTTCTACAAACTTTTACTTCTTTCCATTCGATACGTTTAATCCTTTGTTTTCCGCAAAACACGGTGAGATTGACAACCTCATCGCAAGTTGGGGACAAAGTTTTGTGGTTGTGTTGTGCAGGTCTCCACGTTGCTACTAGCACCGGTAGTGCGCCCTGCCAAAGCTCAGCTAGTAACACCTTTGAGGTGTTTCCTTGCTCCTACTGGTTCGATTAAACCTTGGTTTCATAACTGAGGGAAACTTGCTGCTGTGCTCATCATACCTTCCTCTTGGGGTTCCCAACGAGCTCTACATCAACACCACGCACCAAGCACTTTTCTGGGCGCCGTGTATTGAGCCATCAAGCAATTTTCTGGCGCCGTTGCCGGGGAGTCAAGGACATCTTCACAAGGGGAGTCCCTCAAAACCAACTCTTTACTTTGTTATTTTTGTTTTGCTTAGTTTCTTTTTGTTTTGTTTGCTTGTTTTGTTCTTCAAAAAAACACAAAAAATTAGTTTTACTTGTTTGCTTTCTTTATCAAAAACACACAAAAATTAAGTCTCCTTTAGTTGTCACCTCTTCCTTAGCTCACCATGTTGATCCCTACATTCACCTTGAAAGACCTTTCAATTGGTAGTGGTTCTATAATTGGGAAAGATAATATTGAAGAATTCTTTAATCATGTTAGCAAACATGAAGATACTAAGGATAGATCCCTTGTAGAAGTTGCTCCAAATTTTGAGATTGCTGCAGCTTCTTTAATTCACATGTTAGAAGATAGGTTTGTTAACCTCAACCCCTTAATGCAAGTAATGTTTCTTAAGCTTAAAGAAATTGAGGACCCTGAAAAGAGGGATTTTATTCTAGAAACTTTGTTTAAGGAGTTCTATGATGTTGCCAAGGAAGCTAGAAAAGTCTTTGAACGTTTCAATATGCTAGGCTCATGTGTAGATGTTGTTGGTACACGAGAAAAGATGAACAAAACCGAACCTAATGGGGAGGAACCTAAGATACCAATACCCTTTAAACTAGTAGCAATACATGATGCCATAGAAAATAATCTTGATTGGATTGTTCCTGCAAACCCTTTTGATGAGAATAGTGAACCTAAGAGCATTGAGAGAGGATCCTCTCGAACTTATTTGGATGATATACCTTGCCTTGTTGAAAATATTTCTGGTATTGATCTTAATGCTTCTTCATTCGAGAACACTTGATTCTTTCTTTGCTTCTTATGCCTAACTTAAAGGCGTTAAAGAAAAGTACTTGTTGGGAGATAACCCAAGAGTTTTAATTGAGTCTTGGAAGTTATTACCTCTGTAATAACCTCTCCTTATCCTTTTTATTTGCTTTTTGTGCCAAGAGTAACCTCTAATGAGAGTGAAGTAATGATTGGGAAAGTTGCTGTCCCGAAACAGATTTTTGTGCTTCACCGTAAACATTCCTGAGAGAGTTCTGTATGTCGGATTGAGCTGTAATGTTTTGTGCTTCTGACCCAGGTTGATATATAACTTTCGTTAGTTCAACACTTTTTGATTTGAGCAACAGAAGGTCTTCGAAAAAATTCGTATTTACCTGCTGGTCTGTTTTGACAGATTTCTACCATTTTCTGCATTTGCTTCTTGTTGGTTCCTTCTTGAGTTCCTTTAGGGAATTGAGATTTTTGAGGGAAGTGCTACAGTAGCTAGTGTTCTAATGGAAGTTTATTTGGTGTTATAACTGAAACTTGAGACTTATTTATCTTAAGTGCATTAATGTTGCTAATGAGATTGTGCGAAGTTTTGTATGAAGGAAAATTTTCAGGTGTATGGAAGGAATGAGTAATGAGATGAAGGATGGACTAAAGCTCAAGCTTGGGGATGCCACGCATGTCACCCCAAGAAATATCCAAGAAGTACAAGCATCAAAGCTTGGGAATGACCAAGGCATCCCCTTCTTCATCAATAAAAATCCCAGGTTTCTTCCAAACGCTTCATTTTTATTGTTTCGTGCACAGTTGTGTTTTTCTTGGAGCGTCTTCTTTTTCGTTTTCATTTTGGTTTTTAGTTTGCTTGGTTTGCTTAGTTTTCTGAATAAGTTGGTTGGACCCCCTCTTTCATACATTGGTTTGCAAATAGTTTGGTTTGGTTTGGAAAAGAGTAGGAAAGTTCATGCTTATGTGGTAAAAAGAGCTCGTTTTTGACTGTGGCTATGCTTTGTCATGCCATGCTTGATATTGTTTTGGCTTTATGCTTAGTATTCTTTGTTGTAGCATGACTTGTTATAAACAATTGAGATTGCTTCATGTGCCTTGGATGAATCATGCGTTGTTTTAGCATATTAAAGCATAGTATAGTGGTATTCTCCTTTGATGCTTTATTTGGGTTGACTTGGCACATGCTCACACCATGTTATGACTATCCAAAGTCACCATATCCTTTATGATCCTTTAGTTTTCAACTTGTAGTATCACTTTATGCTTTGATCAATGATGTTTTGTCGCTCTGCATGATTATGGCCATTATTGCTCTCTTAGTTTGTCGCTCAGCCTTTTTGCTAGCCTCCACCACAAAGTATGAGTTCCACTCATGCATCCAACTCCCTAAACCAAGTTTTTCCAGAGAGTCCACCATACCTACCTACTAGCTTATGCTATTCCAAGTATATTCATGCTTTTGTCTACCTTTCACTTGTTATGAGAAAACTAGTGATTAAAGCTCTCACGAACTTGATGGCACACTTTACTTTATTGCCTCTAATAAACTTGAACCATTGGGTCCTTCTTTGTTGTGTATATGCTTGCGCTTTATAAGTTGAAATTAGCAGAACCATGTACCATGGGGAACGCTTTCCACATTCTCACTTGTACTTTGTACCCCGTTGATATTATGTTCTTTTGCTTACGGATCCCGGCGGTGTGAAATAAATGTGGAACTTGTAAGATCATGGAGTTTGTATGTGTGTTAGAGAAACGCCTGGGCCGCTAGCCTAAGCCAAGCCTAATCATGGTGGAAACTTGCAGCATCACCATAGTGAGCACTCTATGAAGCATCCTCAATAAAAACCTATGCAAATAGCAAATAAAAAGATCGCTGAGATGCTCATTGTCTGCTTGCCTTGTCATTTTGATTATGGGAAAGCTCCAGTATCATGTGCAAGGGGTACCCCGTTGGCGGTTCTTAATGATACACATATACTTACAATGACAAGAGCTTACTTGTGACTAAATTTGAGTAGCATGAGGATCGGTCTTCGTAAGTAAGGGGCATGAGATTTCGGTTTATAACTTGTCAAGCATATCCTCTTAGTTGTGTCACTTTAACCTTAATCACCTTAAAGATGCTTATGATAGGGGCAATGAGAGCTGAAAGCTATAAGTACCATTATTTTTGGAAGCTCTTTATGAGACTTGAATCCCTACTTCCTTTTACAAAAGGCCTTTCTTCCACCATTATATTGAGTCTCCACCTTCTATCTTTATGCACTACTTTGAGAGCATAGTGGCCATTCTTAGTTCTATGTGCATTGTCCCAAGACTAGTTGATTGATGCATAACTTGTTATTGCTTGTTTGAAACTATTGTATCTAGTCACTCTTATGAACTTTGAAGGTGTCCTATGCATTTATATATGCTACTCTATTGAGGGACAAGCTGAATACTTTTATGGTATGTTTTCTTTATGTGAAACAAACAAACGTCTTGCAAAGCATGTTATTCATGAATCTTTTGTTTGTGTCCTTTCATGTTGATTCTTAGTTTCTTTGCTTATTGCTAGAACTTTGTCTTTCATGTTATGATTGAAGTACTTTGATCCCAACTTTGAGTTTTGCAAATACTTTGATCAAATTTTTGATGGTGCATGTCACCTCAAAAATTATTTCTTTTTATCACTTACCTACTCGAGGACGAGCAGGAGTTAAGCTTGGGGATGTTGATACATTGCAAATGTATCTACAATTTTTGATGTTCCATGCTTGGTTTTATCCACTTTCTTATGTTTTGTTCCAACTTTCGAGTACTTTTATTATGATTTCTTGGACTAACCTATTAACAAGAGCCACAGTGCCAGCTGCCTGTTTTCCGTTGTTTTTGGTTCCAGAAAAGTCAAAAAATGAATATTCTCGGAATTGGACGGGACAAAAGCAAAAGTGCCTATTTTTCCGGAAGGGATCAAGTGCCAGAATACGAGACGGAGAAGGGCTAGGGGCCGACCACACCACCTGGCCGCACGGCCAGACCTGGCCCGTGCCAGGGGGTGGTCTGGCCGGCCCCAGCACCCCCTCGGCCTCTCCTTCCGACTATAAGTTGCCCTCGGGACAAAATGTTGGGTCCGCAGCATAGAAAACAAAAAATTTCCTACTGTGTGAACTACACGCCAAGATCTATCTACTCGGTACAAAGCAACGGGTGAACATACATCCAACGAGAACTTACCCTCGTAGACAACGAGCTTTGTTAACGAGTAGGAACTCGTGGTTGATGTAGTCGTACACTTGCTGATCTCAAGATCGTGAGGAAGTCCGAGCGCCACAACTCAGCAGCGCATCTGCACTCGCACACACGTTCAAGCCACCGGACAACCTCCACCTCCTCGCTCCAGCGATCCAGCGGAAGTAGCAACTCCTTCTAGACAAAATGCCACCAGGAACATGTATCTCGCTAATCCGAGACCATTTGGGGAATAATTCTAGAGGGGGAGAGAGATCCTTCACAAGGAGGTGTGAGGATGAAGGAGGGAATGGGTGGCCTTTTATAGGAGGAGGGGGGTGCCCCCTCTCTCCATGGCCAGCGCATGGGGGGGTGACCCCTCACCTCCCCCATTCATGTGGTGGTAACCCCTCCACATTAAAATGCCTCTTCATATTCCCTTTTAAAGTCTCCACTTTAAATGCATTAAATTTCTCCAAATTTAATGCTCTCTCATTTCATAAAACTCTTTTTATTAAATTTATTCAGAATTTTGTTAATTACTTTAATTAACAAACATTCACATATAGCCCCTTGCAATATTTCAATATCACATGCAGAACCACCTTCTGCAATTTCACCCGAAACAATTTCCGGTTTCTATTGAAACAATTCCTGCGCTTTGCAATTCTTTCGTCTGAAACATATGTGCTCCAAAATGGTGTCCGGTAACTCTTAAGTGTGCCACCCTATGGTTCGCGAATAATGCAGACATGATCGAGACCCTTCTCCGATCAATAATCATCAGCGGGACCTGGAGATCCATACTGACTCTACACATTTAACGATGACTCCTGTGATCGTGAGAACCTTTAACGCTTGTAACTAAATCCCTTTGTCTCTCGATATATTACATGTCCAAGATTCGATCATCGGTATCTCCATACCTAGTTTGATCTCGTTACCGACATGCACTCTTTTCTCGTTCCCGTGATATAACATTCTAGTGATCACATCACTTGCTTGCAAGCTATCCTAATGTGATATCACCGAGAGGGCCCAGAGTATATCTATCCGTCATCTGGATTGACAAATTCCACTCTTGATCCATGAGCCTCAACATAACACCTTCGTAGTACCGAACCCATCTTTATAGTCACCCTGTTACGGTGTGATGTTTGATGTTATCAAGATACTCTTCCGTTGTTAGCAATTAACATGATCTCATGGTATAAGGATAAAGATTACTTCGTATGATGTTATAGCAATATAAACATAATGAATTGATCGTAATGCTATACTTCGGATGAATGTTCATCACATCATTCCACCAATGGTGTGACTTTGTTATTAACAACATCCAATGTCCATGATCAGGAAACCTTGATCATCCTATTAATCAACAAGCTAGTCTATAAGAGAGGCATGACTAGGAACCCTTTTTGTTTATTAAACACACATGTATTGATGTTTCCGAATCAATACATTTCTAGCATGTAAAATAAACATCTATCATGTATAAGGAATATATAATAACAACTTTATTATTGCCTCTCAGGGCATATTTCCTTCAGTCTCCCACTTGCACTAGAGACAATAATCTAGTTCACATAGTGATAAATCTAACACCCATGGAGTTCTGGTGTTGATCATGTTTTGCCCTAGGGAGAACTTTAGTCAACGGATCTGCTACATTTAGGTCCATGTGTACTTTACAAATCTTTATATCTCCATCCTTGACATGCTCGCGGATGGAGTGAAACCGGCGCTTAATATGTTTGGAATTCTTCTGAGACCTTGGTTCCTTTGCGTTGGCTATGGCTCCATTGTTTTCACAATAGATCACCATCGGGTCCAACGCACTAGGAACCACACCCAGTTCCGTAATGAACTCTTTCATCCAAGCGCCTCTGCCGCTCAAGCAAAGAACATATTCCGCCTCCGTTGTTGATCCAGCCACCACAGGTTGTTTGGAACTCCTCCAACTAACTGCTGCTCCGTTCAAGAGAAATACGTATCCGGATTGAGACTTAGAGTCATCCGGATCGGTGTCAAAGCTAGCATCGACATAACACTTAGCGACTAGCTCTTCTTCACCTCCGTATATGAGAAACATATCCTTAGTTCTTCTCAAGTACTTGAGGATGTTCTTTACCGCTATCCAGTGTTCCGAACCTGGATCAGATTGGTACCTACTAGTCAAACTAATAGCATGTGCCACATCCGGTCTTGTACATAGCATGGCATACATAATAGAGCCTATGGCCGAGGCATAGGGGATCTTATCCATCATCTCTCTTTCTTCCGTATGGCGGACTTTGAGTCTTACTCAATGTCTTGCCTTGCAACATAGGTAAGAACCCCTTCTTACTTTCGTCTATATTAAACTTCTTTAATATCTTAGCAAGGTATGTACTCTACGATAGCCCAATTAGGCGCCTTGATCTATCTCTATAGATTTTAATGCCTAATATATATGAAGCTTCACCGAGGTCCTTCATCGAAAATTTGCTGTTTAGATAACTTTTAACAACATTTAAAGATCTATATCATTTCCAATCAATAATATGTCATCCACATATAATATCAGAAATGCCACATTGCTCCCACTCACTTTCTTGTAAATACAAGCCTCTCCATAAGTTTGGACAAATCCAAACTCTTTGATCACCTCATCAAAGCGGAGATTCCAACTTCGTGATGCTTGCTTTAGTCCATAGATTGATCGCTGAAGTTTGCACACCTTATTAGCATCCTTAGGATCGACAAAACCCTTAGGTTGTATCATATACAACTCTTCTTCAATCTTACCATTGAGGAACGCAGTTTTGACATCCATCTGCCATATTTCATAATCGAAATATGCACCAATTGCTAACATAATCCTAACCGATTAAGCATCGCTACGGGAGAGAATGTGTCATCGTAGTCAACTCCTTGAATTTGTCGAAACCCCTTTGCGACAAGTCGAGCCTTATAGATGGTCACGTTACCATCAACATCAGTTTTTCTTTTGAAAATCCATTTATTCTCAACGGCCTTTCGGTCGTGAGGTAAGTCCACCAAGTTCTAAACTTGGTTCTCGTACATGGATTCCATCTCGGATTTCATGGCTTCTAGCCATTTGTTGGAATCCGGGCTCATCATCGCTTCTTCATACGTCACAGGGTCATCCATTTCATCAACCATGAAATTCACAACAGGATTGTCGATATGCAGGAGCTGCACGTGTCCTGCATGACCTGCGAGGTTCGGTAGTGTCCTCTTTCGGAGTTTCATGATCATTATCATTAGCTCTCTCTTCATCAGGTGAAGTCAACTCCGAAACAACTTCTGGTGCTGTGCCACTCGCCATTCCATGAAGAGAAGGTTCAATAACCTCTTCGAGTTCTACCTTCCGACTACTCACACCTTTCACGAGAAACTCCTTCTCAAGAAAGGATCCATTCTTGGCAACAAAAACCTTGCCCTCGGATCTGTGATAGAAGGTATACCCAATTGTTTCCTTAGGGTATCCTTGTTGGGTCCACAACATAGAAAACAAAAAATTTCCTATGGTGTGAACTACACGCCAAGATCTATCTACTAGGTACAAAGCAAACGGGTGGACATACATCCATAGAGAACTTACCCTCGAAGACAACGAGCTTTGTTAACGAGTAGGAACTCGTGGTTGATGTAGTCGTACACTTGCCGATCTCAAGATCATGAGGAAGTCCGAGCGCTGCAACTCAGCAGCGCATCCGCACTCGCACACACGTTCAAGCCATCGGACAACCTCCACCTCCTCGCTCCAGCGATCCAAATGAAGCAAGAACTCCTTCTGCAAAATGCCACGGGAACATGTATCTCGCTAATCCGAGACCATGGGGAATAATTCTAGAGGGGGAGAGAGATCCTTCACAAGGAGGTATGAGGATGAAGGAGGGAATGGGTGGCCTTTTATAGGAGGAGGGGTGCCCCTCTCCATGGCAGCATGGGGGTGACCCCTCACCTCCCCCATTCATGTGGTGGTAACTCCTCCACATTAAAATGCCTCTTCACATTCCCTTTTAAAGTCTCCACTTTAAATGCATTAAGTTTCTCCAAATTTAATGCTCTCTCATTTAATAAAACTCTTTTATTAAATTTATTCAGAATTTTGTTAATTACTTTAATTAACAAACATTCACATATAGCCCCTTGCAATATTTCAATATCACATGCAGAACCACCTTCTGCAATTTCACCCGAAATAATTTCCGGTTTCTATTGAAACAATTCATGCGCTTTGCAATTCTTTCGTCTGAAACATATGTGCTCCAAAATGGTGTCCGGTAACTCTTAAGTGTGCCACCCTACAGTTTGCGAATAATGCAGACATGATCGAGACCCTTCTCCAATCAATAATCAGCAGCGGGACCTGGAGATCCGTACTGACTCCTACACATTCAACGATGACTCCTGTGATCGTGAGAACCTTTAACGCTTGTAACTAAATCCCTTTGTCTCTTGATATATTACATGTCCAAGATTCGATCGTCGGTATCTCCATACCTAGTTTGATCTCGTTACCGACATGCACTCTTTTCTTGTTCCCGTGATATAACATTCTAGTGATCACATCACTTGCTTGCAAGCTATCAATGTGATATCACCGAGAGGGCCCAGAGTATATCTATCTGTCATCTGGATTGACAAATTCCACTCTTGATCCATGAGCCTCAACATAACACCTTCGTAGCACTGACCCATCTTTATAGTCACCCTGTTACGGTGTGACGTTTGATGTTATCAAGATACTCTTTCGTTGTTAGCAATTAACATGATCTCTTGGTCTAAGGATAAAGATTACTTCGTATGATGTTATAGCAATATAAACATAATGACTTGATCGTAATGCTATACTTCGGATGAATGTTCATCACATCATTCCACCAATGGTGTGACCTTGTTATTAACAACATCCAATGTCCATGATCAGGAAACCTTGATCATCTTGTTAATCAACAAGCTAGTCTATAAGAGAGGCATGACTAGGAACCCTTTTTGTTTATTAAACACACATGTATTGATGTTTCCTATCAATACAATTATAGCATGTAAAATAAACATCTATCATATACAAGGAATACATAATAACAACTTTATTATTGCCTCTCAGGGCATATTTCCTTCAGTCTCCCACTTGCACTAGAGACAATAATCTAGTTCACATAGTGATAAATCTAACACCCATGGAGTTCTGGTGTTGATCATGTTTTTCCCTAGGGAGTACTTTAGTCAACGGATCTGCTACATTCAGGTCCGTGTGCACTTTACAAATCTTTATATCTCCATCCTTGACATGCTCGCGGATGGAGTGAAACTGGCGCTTAATATGCTTGGAATTCTTGTGAGACCTTGGTTCCTTGGCATTGGCTATGGCTCCATTGTTGTCACAATAGATAACCATCGGGTCCAACACACTGGGAACCAAACCCAGTTCCGTAATGAACTCTTTCATCCAAACTGCTTCCTGTGCCGCTTTTGAAGCAGCAACATATTCCGCCTCCGTTGTTGATCCAGCCACCACAGGTTGTTTGGAGCTCCTCCAACTAACTGCTGCTCCGTTCAAGAGAAATACGTATCCGGATTGAGACTTAGAGTCATCCGTATCAGTATCAAAGCTAGCATCAACATAACACTTAGCGACTAGCTCTTCTTCACCTCCGTATATAAGAAACATATCCTTAGTTCTTCTCAAGTACTTAAGGATATTCTTGACCGCTATCCAGTGTTTCGAACCTGGATCAGATTGGTACCTACTAGTCAAACTAATAGCATGTGCCACATCCGGTCTTGTACATAGCATGGCATACATTATAGAGCCTATGGCTGAGGCATAGGGGATCTTATCCATTATCTCTCTTTCTTCCGCCGTAGCCGAACTTTGAGTCTTACTCAATGTCTTGCCTTGCAACATAGGTAAGAACCCCTTCTTACTTCCGTCCATATTAAACTTCTTTAATATCTTATCAAGGTATGTACTCTGCGATGGCCCAATTAGGCGTCTTGATCTATCTCTATAGATTTTAATGCCTAATATATATGAAGCTTCACCGAGGTCCTTCATCGAAAATTTGCTGTTTAGATAACTTTTAACACTGTTTAAAAGATCTAAATCATTTCCAATCAATAATATGTCATCCACATATAATATCAGAAATGCCACATTGCTCCCACTCACTTTCGTGTAAATACAAGCCTCTCCATAAGTTTGGACAAATCCAAATTCTTTGATCACCTCATCAAAGCGGAGATTCCAACTTCGTGATGCTTGCTTCAGTCCATAGATGGATCGCTGGAGTTTGCACACCTTATTAGCATCCTTAGGATCGACAAAACCCTTAGGTTGTATCATATACAACTCTTCTTCAATCTTACCATTGAGGAACGCAGTTTTGACATCCATCTGCCATATTTCATAATCGAAATATGCACCAATTGCTAACATAATCCTAACCGACTTAACCATCGCTACGGGAGAGAATGTCTCATCGTAGTCAACTCCTTGAATTTGTCGGAACCCCTTTGTGACAAGTCGAGCCTTATAGATGGTCACATTACCATCAGCATCAGTTTTTCTTTTGAAAATCCATTCATTCTCAACGGCCTTTCGGTCGTGAGGTAAGTCCACCAAGTTCCAAACTTGGTTCTCGTACATGGATTCCATCTCGGATTTCATGGCTTCTAGCCATTTGTTGGAATCCGGGCTCATCATCACTTCTTCATATGTCGCAGGGTCATCCATTTCATCAATCATGAAATTCATAACAGGATTGCGATGCAGTTCGGGGCTGCGTGTCCTGCTTGACCTGCGAGGTTCGGTAGTGTCCTCTTTCAGAGTTTCATGATCAATATCATTAGCTCTCTCTTCATTAGGTGAAGTCAACTCAGAAACAACTTCTAGAGCTGCGGTACTCGCCATTTCATGAAGAGAAGGTTCAATAACCTCTTCGAGTTCTACCTTCCGACTACTCACACCTTTCGCGAGAAACTCCTTCTCAAGAAAGGATCCATTCTTGGCAACAAAGACCTTGCCCTCGGATCTATGATAGAAGGTATACCCAATCGTTTCCTTAGGGTATCCTATGAAGACGTATTTTTCCGCTTTGGGTTCGAGTTTATCCGGTTGAAGTTTCTTCACATAAACATCGCATCCCCAAACTATAAGAAATGACAGCTTATGTTTGTTTCCAAACCATAATTCATACGGTGTCTTTTCAACGGATTTGGATGGTGCCCCATTTAAAGTGAATGTAGCGGTTTTCAGTGCATAACCCCAAAATGACAGTGGCAAGTCAGTCAGAGATATCATAGATCGAACCATATCCAATAAAGTATGATTACGATGTTCTGACACACCATTACGTTGTGGTGTTCCGGCAGGCGTGAGTTGTGAAATTATTCCACAGTCTTTCATATGTGTGCTAAACTCGTAACTAAGATACTCTCCTCCGCGGTCGGACCGTAGAAATTTGATCTTTCTGTTACGATGATTTTCCACTTCATTCTGAAATTCTTTGAACTTTTCAAAAGTTTCAGACTTGTGTTTCATCAAATAGATATACCCATATCTACTCAAATCATCCGTGAAAGTAACAAAATAACGATATCCACCTCGCGCCGACACACTCATTGGTCCACACACATCAGTATGTATGATTTCCAATAGATCTATCGCCCGTTCCATTGAACCGGAAAACGGCGTTCTAGTCATCTTGCCCATAAGGCATGGCTCACATGTATCAAATGATTCAAAATCAAGTGATTCCAAAAGTCCATCAGAATGGAGTTTCTTCATGCATTTAACGCCAATATGACCTGACGGCGATTGCCACATATATGTAGATATATCATTATCAAGTTTAATCCTTTTAGCATCAACATTATGAATATGCGTAATACTACTATCGAGATCCAATAGAAATAAACCATTCAACACAGGTGCATGACCATAAAAGATATTATTCATATAAATCGAACAAGCATTGTTTTCAGACTTAAATGAATAACCACTTTGCATCAAACACGATTCAGATACAATGTTCATGCTCAGTGCAGGCACCAAATAACAATTATTTAGGTTTATAACTAATCCTGATGGCATATGGAGAGGCAGCGTTCCGACGGCGATCACATCAACTCTTGATCCATTGCCGACCCGCATCGTGACCTCATCCCTTGCTAGTTGTCGCTTGTTCCGCAGCCTGAACCGAGTTACATATATTAGCAACCGATCCCGATCAAATACCTGTGTACTCTGAGTACTAGTCAAGTACACATCAATAACATGTATATCACACATACCTTTGTTTGCCTTGCGGACTTCTTGTCCGCCAAATACTTGGGGCAGGCTTCCAATGGCGATCCTTGCAATAGTAGCACTCGGTGTCAGACTTAGGGCCAGCTCGGGGTTTCTTTTCAAGCGCGGCAACAGACTTGCCACCCTTCTTTCCCTTGTGCTTGCCTTTCTTGTCCTTCTTGAAACCGGTGGTCCTATTGATCATCAACACTTGATGTTCTTTCCTAATCTCCACTTCTGTAGTCTTAAGCATTGATAGAAGCTCGGGAAGAGACTTCTTCATGCCCTGCATATTATAGTTCATCACGAAGCTCTTGTAGCTAGGTGGCAGAGATTGGAGAACACGATGTATGCCTAAGTCAATGGGAATCGTTATTCCCAAGGACACAAGCTTATCAGCGTACCCAGACATTTTGAGTACGTGCTCACTAACGGAGTTGTTTTCCTCCATCATGCAGCTAAAGAACTTTTCTGTAGCATTATAACTCTCTACGGCAGCATGGGTATCAAAAATCGTTTTCAATTCTCCCATGGTATCAAAGGCATTGCCATTTTCGAAACGTTTTCGAAGTTCTGGCTCTAGCCCATACAGTATGCCGCAATGAACTAAGCTGTGGTCCTTCTGACGAGTTACATAGACGTTCTTTTCCTCGTCAGGGGCATCAGGAGTTGGTGGGGGGCCTAGCGGCGCATCTAGCACATATTGCTTTTGTGCAGCAGTGAGGAGAATCCTCAAATTCATAGCCCAGTTTGTGAAGTTGCTACCATTCGCAACAAGTTTCTCTTTCTCCATGAACACATTGAAATTAAAAGCAGGTTGTGCCATCTACAATAGAATTTGTAAAGTATATTTAGAGTAAGTTTATGATAGATTGAGTTCAACTAATCCAAATTACTAATGAACTCCCACTCAAAAACGACATCCCTCGTGTCCTTTTGGTGATTACATGAACCAAATCCACTACACCAAGTCCGATCATCACGTGAGTCGGTGTAGCTTCAAAGGCGAGCATCTATATGTGCATCATATCAACTATATGACTCATGCTTAACCTTTCGGTCCGTGTTCCGAGGCCATGTCTGTACATGCTAGGCTCGTCAAGTAAGAACCTTAGTATTTGCGTGTGTAAAACTGTCTTACACCCATTGTATGAAAGCGTAGAGTTGAAAACACCCGATCATCACATGATGCCTCAAAACACGATCCACAAAATGGTGCATACTTAAGGAAGAACACATTTTATCTTGATATCTAAATGAGGGATCATCTTATAATGCTACCAAACGCGCCAAACTAGCAATATAAGATGCTAACATCTAATGTGTGAAGTGAGGTGATATGGTCCATGCATTTGATCTCTATCATTTGCATCGTGGTATGATTTCTATCATTCCTTTGTGTGTAAGGTCTATGGAACTTACATGTTAAGTGAGTTGTAAGAGTATCTATTATACATCTACTTACAACAATACCATATCAAAACACTAGACCAGCAACGATCTAAACTAGACGCCTCTAATTTATCAATTGCAAGTTTTACGTGGCTTAGGGCTTTCGGAGATAGAACCTGTCTAACCTACGAACATGAACCACAACGAGGATAACTAAGTTATTAGCAACTCGTTGTAAATCAGATATTGACTATAGTAGGAGAGACAGACACTTGACCACTTATGCAAAACAAGTTGCATGTCAGTCGTGGAACCGGTCTCATGTACGATGACATGTAAGGTTGGTTCGGGCCGCTTCATCCCACTATGCCACCAATATCCAAAGTACATAGAAGATGCAATAACATGATCATCATCGCCCACATATAAACATATGTGTACTACCCGTGCAAAGCACCTACGCATAGATCTGGCTCTGATACCACTGTTGGGTCCGCAGCATAGAAAACAAAAAATTTCCTACGGTATGAACTACACGCCAAGATCTATCTACTAGGTACAAAGCAAACGGGTGGACATACATCCATAGAGAACTTACCCTCGAAGACAACGAGTGTTAATGAGTAGGAACTCGTGGTTGATGTAGTCGTACACTTGCCAATATCAAGATCGTGAGGAAGTCCGAGCGCCGCAACTCAGCAGCGCATCCGCACTCGCACACATGTTCAAGCCACCGGACAACCTCCACCTCCTCGCTCCAGCGATCCAGCGGAAGTAGCAACTCCTTCCAGACGAAATGCCACCGGGAACATGTATCTCGCTAATCCGAGACCATGGGGGAATAATTCTAGAGGGGGAGAGAGATCCTTCACAAGGAGGTGTGAGGATGAAGGAGGGAATGGGTGGCCTTTTATAGGAGGAGGGGGTGCCTCCTATCTCCATGGCCGGCGCATGGGGGGTGACCCCTCACCTCCCCCATTCATGTGGTGGTAACTCCTCCACATTAAAATGCCTCTTCACATTCCCTTTTAAAGTCTCCACTTTAAATGCATTAAGTTTCTCCAAATTTAATGCTCTCTCATTTAATAAAACCGTTTTATTAAATTTATTCAGAATTTTGTTAATTACTTTAATTAACAAACATTCACATATAGCCCCTTGCAATATTTCAATATCACATGCAGAACCACCTTCTGCAATTTCACCTGAAACAATTTCCGGTTTCTATTAAAACAATTCCTGCACTTTGCAATTCTTTCGTCTGAAACATATGTGCTCTAAAATGGTGTCCGGTAACTCTTAAGTGTGCCACCCTACGGTTTGCGAATAATGCAGACATGATCGAGACCCTTCTCCAATCAATAATCAGCAGCGGGACCTGGAGATCCGTACTGACTCCTACACATTCAACGATGACTCCTGTGACCGTGAGAACCTTTAACACTTGTAACTAAATCCCTTTGTCTCTCGATATATTACATGTCCGAGATTCGATCGTCGGTATCTCCATACCTAGTTTGATCTCGTTACCGACATGCACTCTTTTCTCGTTCCCGTGATATAACATTCTAGTGATCACATCACTTACTTGCAAGCTATCCTAATGTGATATCACCGAGAGGGCCCAGAGTATATCTATCCGTCATCTGGATTGAAAAATTCCACTCTTGATCCATCAGCCTCAACATAACACCTTCGTAGCACCGAACCCATCTTTATAGTCACCCTGTTACGGTGTGACGTTTGATGTTATCAAGATACTCTTCCGGTGTTAGCAATTAACATGATCTCATGGTCTAAGGATAAAGATTACTTCGTATGATGTTATAGCAATATAAACACAATGACTTGATCGTAATGCTATACTTCGGATGAATGTTCATCACATTATTCCACCAATGGTGTGACCTTGTTATTAACAACATCCAATGTCCATGATCAGGAAACCTTGATCATCTTGTTAATCAACAAGCTAGTCTATAAGAGAGGCATGACTAGGAACCCTTTTTGTTTATTAAACACACATGTATTGATGTTTCCTATCGATACAATTATAGCATGTAAAATAAACATCTATAATATACAAGGAATACATAATAACAACTTTATTATTGCCTCTCAGGGCATATTTCCTTCACGAAAACCCTAAGTACCCGACCAAAAATCCACGAAAGAGTCTGTAGCCTCCATCATCTCCATCCCTAGATCGGGAGGGATCTGAAGCTCTTCTCGGCACCCTGCCGGAGAGGGGAATTCACCCTGGAGGCCTTCTTCATCACCATGCAAGCCTCCGGTGTGATGCGTGAGTAGTTCATCCTTGGACTACAGATCCATGTAGTAACTAGATGGCTGGTTTCTCCTCCTTTGTGCTTTCATGTTTAGATCTTGTGAGCTCCGTTCATGATCAAGATCATCTTTTTGTAATTCATACATGTTGTGTTTGCAGGTATTCGATGGATATTGAGATGCTATTTCAGATTGATTATTGATTCTATCATGTCTTTGTTATTTGAGATCTTGCATGCTTTCTGTTGTTAGTAGCTATCTTGGCCAAGTAGATGCTAGCAACTCCAAGAGTTAGTATTTATGCTCGATAGTGGGTTCATGCCTCTGTAACTGGGGAAATGTGAAATCTCTAAGGTACTAGATGTGCTGTTGCTACTAGGGAGAAAACAATAATACTTTGTTCATAGAACAATCGTATTGTTTACCTTACACGCAGTTCGTAAAGCAATAATATGTTGCTTGCAACTTAATACTGGAGGTGGTTTGGATGATAACCTGAAGGTGGATTATTAGTCATAGATGCGGTTGGATGGCGGTCTATGTATTATGTTGTATTGCCCAATCAAGTCTCAAAGGAGTCAAGATGATTAGTATATGCATGTATTGCTTTCTCGGTGTTTGTCAATTGCCCCGCTGTAATTTGTTCACCCAGCATGTTATCTATCTAAGGAGAGCCACCTCTAGTGAACTATGGATCCCGGTCCTTGTCTTTTACATACAATCTACAATCTTTTATTGCTTTGTGTTTACTTTCTGCAAACATTTACTTCTTTCCATTCGATACGTTTAATCCTTTGTTTTCCGCAAAACACGGTGAGATTGACAACCTCATCGCAAGTTGGGGACAAAGTTCTGTGGTTGTGTTGTGCAGGTCTCCACGTTGCTACTAGCACCGGTGATGCGCGCCTGCCAAAGCTTAGCTAGTAACACCTTTGGGGTGTTTCCTTGCTCCTACTGGTTCGATTAAACCTTGGTTTCATAACTGAGGGAAACTTGCTGCTGTGCTCATCATACCTTCCTCTTGGGGTTCCCAACGAGCTCTACATTAACACCGCCAACAAGCATTTTTCTAGGTGCCGTGCATTGAGCCATCACCCACTTAGGCATGCAACCGGCGTAGCCAGCAGGCCGCATGTTATGATGGTATAGTTTCTTAGCAGCGTTCTCCGTATTTATTCTAGACCTTTCCTTAGCTTTCTCCGATGTCTTATACTTCACAAAATCCTCCCACTGGTGTCTTAACTTAGCATAGCCGGCTTCATTGAAATTCAGAGTCTTCTCTACCTTGACAAAGTTATTGTACAGTTTCTTCTTCCAGTTCTTGAATGCATCGGCCATCTTGCTGAGAGCAAACTTCTTGACTCTTTGCACAAGCTCCATTCTTGCTCTCTCCTCCTCATCTGGATTCACATCTAGTACCGGCAGGAGGAAATTAATCATGAGCTTGTCAAAAATCTTATCTTTGGCGTTGTCGCCGACATACGGGACTCCACCGCCGCTTGGCCGATTCCATTCTTGAACGGTGATCGGGATGTAGTCCCGCACAAGAACTCCGCATTGCTTGACAAATTTTCTTGCGACATCGACGGGAGCTTGCGGTTCGCCATCTACACCGACCACGTCGGTCCTATACCTCACAGTGTCATCCAACTTTTTTGTTGGGCCTCGTTTCGTTCTTACGGAAGAAGTTCTCGATCCATAGGGCTAAAAGAAGAGTGTTAATATATGCATGTATATATATAGACAACAACATTTTAATTACAAAAATACATATATACACCTCGCCGGTGTTTGCGATATTTAAGGTTCCGCCGGAGCCGTCGCCTTCTTCCTTATCAGCTTCTCCCCTGTCCCAGGCTTCGGCTTCTACCTCACCGGAGCCGTCTCCTCGGTTGAGAGACTCATCTCCCTGGCCGGAATCGTTTAGAAACTCACTGGTGACATCGATATCTTTATTTTCACAGATCATCCCTTGGAGGATGTTTTCCTGATGTGTTGGATCCATAGTATCTGCAAGTTAAACAATAGTTGAAATTTAACCCTAAGAAATGCTTGGCAATTTAAGTGGGATCCGAAGGGTCCAACCCCTAGTACAGAAGAGACCCCGAAATCACCTACGAGGGGTTGATTTCATTCTCTTATTATACTTGTAATTAAAGTTGTTGAACAATGCATGATTATGAGTCTATTGTGTAGATCTCATTTTTTTGAACATTTTGATATATTATACATATTTTTCTGACTTAGAAATAATTAGTTATTGAATGTATAAGATCATACTATTTTCTGAAATTATTTAAAGAATTATTAAACTTTTATTGCGTTAGCATAGGTAAAGGCTGACGTCACCTAAGGCTGGGGAACCTTTTCTCACTGATGCATCGCCTACCCACGGATCGACTAGTGGGGCCGGGTCGCCATCACTGCACTGGCAGAGCTTGCTCGACGCCCACGTCAGGGCCACATAAGCGCCACCTTGGTGCCACATGGGCTCGCCGGAGGGCACATCGGCCGACGGTGGTTAGCGGCACTAGAGTGCTTGCTGGAACGCGCAGAAGGTCGGGTTCGAACGAGCGCGTCACGAGGAAGCCAATGGTGGTCGCGCCGCCCCTTATTGGTCATCGGAGCATCGTCTGCGACGGCGTCCGACGGCGATGGACAGTGGCGCTCGGCGACAGAAGGAAACGGAGCGAGAGAGAGAGAAAGGAGAGGTCCTGGAGGACCAGCGGCTCACCACGAAGACGATGGACGGGTCGACGAGGCCGAAGGAGCTCGGAAGCAGCGGCAATGGCGACGGCCGAAGTCGGAGCAGACGGTGACCGTGGCATGATTTCCAGCATGCGCGGTCGATTCCTCAGACGGTGGTGGCGTGGCGGCGGCGGGCGTCGACGGCGTGAAGCGGTCGCTCTAGATTTGGGCAGCCTACGCGTGATTTTGCTCCGCCGCAAATTTTCCTTAGCCGCACGTCGATATGCTTTGTGAATTGGGGGAGTTGGAGGAGGAAGGATCGGGGCTGTTAACTGTACAGACCATTGGTCCCGGGTCGTCCCAATAACCAGGACCAAAGGTCTAGGGCAGGAGTGTTCTTTGTCTTTGCTGCGTTTGTGAGCCGGTCATTCCCACCAACCGGGCCCAAAGGATCAACGGTCCCGGATAGTGCCAAGAACCGGGACCAATGGCTTGTTAATGGCAGCGCGCGCATCCAGGATCATCGGTCCCGGTTGGTGGGACGAACCGGGATCGTTGACCCGTTTTTTAGATTTTGACAAACCTTTTGGTCTTCCCGCCATTTTCAAATTTGTTTTCTTCTTTAATTAATAAGATGTTTCAATTTAACATGATTATTTATTTGGAATTTCAAAAACTTTCAACAGGAAAAGTGCTTCAATTTACATAACTAATCAAAAACCATTTTCTGTTTTCAAATATTTTTATTTGAACTCTACAATTTTACTATTTTCAATTAAAATTGCATTACCAAATATTTATTGCATAATTTGGAATTTGAAAAAACTTTCAACAAGAAAACTGCTTCAATTTAAATAACTAATCAAAAACCATTTTGTGTTTTCAAATATTTTTATTTGAACTATACAATTTTACTATTTTCAATTAAAATTGCATTAACAAATATTTATTACATAATTTGAAATTTCAAAAAACTTTCAACAGGAAAAGTGCTTCAATTTACATAACTAATCAAAAACCATTTTCTGTTTTCAAATATTTTTATTTGAACTATACAATTTTACTATTTTCAATTAAAATTGCATTACCAAATATTTATTGCATAATTTGGAATTTGAAAAAACTTTCAACAGGAAAAGTGCTTCAATTTAAATAACTAATCAAAAACTATTTTGTGTTTTCAAATATTTTTAAATTGAAATATACAATTTTACTATTTTCAATTAGAATTTCATTAACAAATATTTATTACATAATTTGGAAGTTCAAAAAACTTTCAACAGGAAAAGTGTTTCGATTTACAAAACTAATCAAAAACCATTTTCTGTTTTCAAATATTTTTATTTGAACTATACAATTTTACTATTTTCAATTAAAATTGCATTACCAAATATTTATTGCATAATTTGGAATTTGAAAAAACTTTCAACAGGAAAAGTGCTTCCATTTAAATAACTAATCAAAAACCATTTTGTGTTTTCAAATATTTTTATTTGAACTATACAATTTTACTATTTTAAATTAAAATTGCATTAACAAATATTTATTACATAATTTGGAATTTGAAAAAACTTTCAACAGGAAAAGTGCTTCAATTTACATAACTAATCAAAAACCATTTTCTGTTTTCAAATATTTTTATTTGAACTATACAATTTTACTATTTTCAATTAAAATTGCATTACCAAATATTTATTGCATACTTTTGAATTTGAAAAAACTTTCAACGGGAAAAGTGCTTCAATTTAAATAACTAATCAAAAACCATTTTGTGTTTTCAAATATTTTTATTTGAACTATACAATTTTACTATTTTCAATTAAAATTGCATTAACAAATATTTATTACATAATTTGGAATTTCAAAAAACTTTCAACAGGAAAAGTGCTTCAATTTACATAACTAATCAAAAACCATTTTCTGTTTTCAAATATTTTTATTTGAACTATACAATTTTACTATTTTCAATTTAAATTGCATTACCAAATATTTATTGCATAATTTGGAATTTGAAAAAACTTTCAACAGGAAAAGTGCTTCAATTTAAATAACTAATCAAAAACCATTTTGTGTTTTCAAATATTTTTATTTGAACTATACAATTTTACTATTGTCAATTAAAATTGCATTAACAAATATTTATTACATAATTTGGAATTTCAAAAAACAGATAATGTGCCCATATTGTGCACACATGTGCATCTTGGGATGGCTTATGATGTTGCGGGAGGAAGTTTTCCTTTTCGATGCACGAAAAAAGCCAATTTCCATTTTGAGGTGCCAAAATCGGGGTGTTCTGTGAAGCAACCACCAAATTAAAGTTTGGCATTGGTACCAAACCATTTTTAAAAAATACTAGACCACCTTATATGGACAATTTCCCAACCGGTGTATCTGGAACCTTTCTGTCCATCCCTCATGAAAAAGACAAATTTCCCAACCGGTGTATCTGGATAAGGACGCGTGGGTAACCTTTAGTTCTGGCTGGTGGTGCAATCAAGACTAAAGTTATCGGTGGGATAAGGACGCGTGGGTAACCTTTAGTCCCGGCTGGTGGGTGCAACCGAGACTAAAGCTGTCGGCGGGATAAGGACGTGTGGGTGGATGCACTGCTCGATAAGATAAAGCATGTAGCGCACGACGCCCTGTCGGAGGAACAAGACAAAGTAGAAGCGGCGCCGTGCCTATAAAAGGACCATCGATACGCCATGGCAAGCAGCTCAACAAGCCAACATAGGTAGAGAGAGATTCATCCCCATGGATGGAGGGTTGGGAAATCTCCCGTGGCGGAGCTTCTCGAAGATGTCGTTGGTGCACATGCCCTACGGCATCTTCGGAAGCTCCGCCTCGGAAAAATTTCCCTGCAAGCCCGTGAAAGACTCCATCTCCTCTAGCAGTGTTGGGGAAAGGGTTGAGAAATCTCCCCTGGCGGAGCTTCTCGAAGATGTCATTGGTGCACACGCCCTACGGCATCTTCGGAAGCTCCGCCTCGGAAAAAATTCCCTGCAAGCCCATGAAAGACTCCATCTCCTCTAACAGTGTTGGGGAAAGGGTTGAGAAATCTCCCGTGGCGGAGCTTCTCGAAGATGTCATTGGTGCACACGCCCTACGGCATCTTTGAAAGCTCCGCCTCGGAAAAATTTCCCTGTAAGCTCGTGAAAGACTCCATCTCCTCTAACAGTGTTGGGAAAAGGATTGAGAAATCTCCCGTGGCGGAGCTTCTCGAAGATGTCGTTGGTGCACACGCCCTACGGCATCTTCGGAAGCTCCGCCTCAGAAAAATTTCCGTACAAGCCCGTGAAAGAGTCCATTACATAAAGTTTCGATACATCGCATAAAGTTTCCATACATCACATAAAGTTTCCATACATTACATAGGGTTTAGGGTTTAGGATATGAATCCTTCGTCGCGTATGTCGATCCCTTGCCTATGATCGCTTCTTAGGCCGTAACCATGGAGCATCTTCTTTGCTTAACGGGATGCTTGGGTCAGTTTTCACGGTGAAGGGCGGAATTTCATCAAACTTATCATAATCTGCTGACATGTCTGTCTTGTCCTCGACTCCCGTGATGTTTCTTTTCCCTAAAAGAACTATGTGATGCCTGGGCTCATCGTCTGATGTATTCGTTTCCTTATTTTTTCTTTTTTCGGTCTAGAGGACATGCGCTTCACATAAAAAACCCGAGCCACATCATTGGCTAGGACGAATGGTTCGTCTATGTAACCAAGATTCTTGAGATCCACTGTTGTCATTCCGTACAGCTGGTCTACCTTTACCCCTTCTCCATTCATGTTGACCCAACCGCACCGAAACAATGGGACCTTAAAAGTAGGTCCATAGTCAACTTCCCATGTCTCCTCTATGTAACCATAGTATGTGTCCTTTTTCCCATTCTCGCATGTTGCATCAAAGCGGACACCACTGTTTTGGTTGGTGCTCTTTGAAATGGATCGTATGGGCACCTAGAGAGGGGGTGAATAGGTGCTACACCAATTTTTAATTCTTTTTCAATTTTAGGCTTAGCACAAAGGTAAATTCTCTAGATAAACTAATGTGTGGAATTTCCCTATATGCAAACCTATCTACTAGCGAGTAAGGAGCGAGTGGAAGAGGAACGAGTGAACCGGAGTGAAGCACGCGGAGACACAGGATTTGTTTGACCGTAGTTCCTTCCTTGTTATGGGAAGTACGTCTACGTTGGAGGGGTGGGCGGTACTAAGATCACCACACCACAAAAGGCCTCACCCTGTTCTCCGATGGATCTCGCCACAACAGGCCTGATCCACCTTCCACTATAGGTACCCTTCGAGGCGGGCACCGGCGCCTTTACACAACTAGCGGGGCAACAACTCCACAACAACTTGGAGGCTCCCGAAATGACAACAAGCTGCCACAAGAACAAAGTTGTCAAATACAACAACACGATCTAGGTATTAACGAGAATACTAGATCAGGGATTTCTCCAAGTGAATGGAGAGGAGTTGGAGCGCTTGATTCTTGATGTTGATGATGAACTTCTCCTCCTTCAATTCCACCAAAGATCAAGATCTTAGGGTGGTTGAAGTGGGAGATCGATATTTAGAGCTCTTGCATAGGGTCTGGTCGAATTCGAATGAATCAAGAGTTCTGGATGTTGGGGAAGAAGGGGTACTTATACCCCCTACCAAAAACCAGCCGTTGCACACTTTGGGGGCCGGATTATCCGGCCCAAGTGAGGGCCGGATTATCCGGTCTGAGGGAACTCCGCCCCAGACTCGGAATATCCGGCAGAAAAACCGCCCCCTATCTGAGCGTCGTGCCGAGCTTGCCCTTGATCAACTTCTGGGGGCCGGATTATTCGGCCCTATGCGAAGGCCGGATTATCCGGCATGGGGAAGAAAAACCGCCCCAGTTCGGATTTTCCGGTAGAAAATCCGACCGGATACCGAGCGACGCGCCTTGGCTCCTTTTGCTCGAAAACTGGGGGACTCCCCCTCAATGTGTGCATAATAGAGTTTTGCATTGGAATACAAATGCACACAAATAGGTGAATCTATTCCATAGACAAACGGGCAAAAACACATACCACCAAAGTAGAGAATAGGCATCCTTGACATAAATCACAATTATTATTGGATAACCATTATGAGCGCGTGCCTTCCGTGATAAACCTCCAGCAATAGGATATGAATAGATATATCCATGAGCATAATCCATGATATGAAGTCCATAGGTATCATCCAGACAACCACATAAAGTCTCAACCACAAATCACAAACCACGAGTATAAAAGTTCAATGCTAAATGGGCATAAGCAAGAAATAACGAATAAAAAGTGCAAGTGCTTATGCCCGACCCATGCAAATCCACGGACAACCTAATAGAACTACTTCTCCCCCTTTGGCATCGAGACACCAAAAAGAGAGAAGAGCGATGCTAGCGCCCCAAGGGATCACTCATCATAGTCCTCGTCCTCGTCCTTGTCCTCGTCCTCATGCTCTTCCTCATCCTCATCTTCAAGGTCCTCAGTGTCACCTTCCTCATCATCAGCATCAGCAGCAGGCGCAGAGGGGAACAAGTGACGCTCCAGCTCACCATAGTTCAACCCGGAGGAAGAGTTCCACCGAGCATATGGAGTGGGAGGTGTAGGAGCCGGAGGAAAATCCGGTGGCCGGAGAGGCTCCAGGGAGGGTGAGGGGCGGCAGGCGGCGGCTGGGGAGAAGGAGAGGGCTGGGGGAGAAGTGCTGCTCGATATGAGCCCTTCCCCCCGAGCCATGCCCTTTAAGATCGAATTCGCTAGGGCCGGATTATCCGGCAAACACTTGGGCCAGATTATCCGGCTTAAAATCTGGGATTCTGTTATACACAGAACCAGGCCCGCGCATCCCCAAACAACACCCCCACAAGGTGTATAAGGGACTTGTGTGCAAGAATAGATGTATTAGGGGTAGGGAAGGCTTAGGATTGAGAATGCCAAACTGAGATGGTACTAGACACTCAAAATTGCAAAATCCAAATCAAATAAAAGCCAAGATTGAGTGTGATTCCCATAAGAACATGAGAGAGCAAATAACATCCAAAAAGATCCAATTCTCTACTAGGGAGAGGGCGGTGGCCGAAGCCACCCTGTTGGAGTGTATGGTGTGACACCGTGAAGATATATCTTGGGTTCACGACCAATACTCATCAATAAGCTCACATATCACAACATGATATTAAGAGAAATGATATACTTGCTATTGGCATTATGGGGGGAGGGTTAGCCCAATAAGTTAGGACCACACTCCCCCTATGTCCATGCCCACACCTAGACCAAACAAGGATTGAGACGTACGAGTGAGTGCATGGGTAATCAAGACAAACTCCCGGAATCAATGATATTTAGCTCATTCCTTAAATAGCAGAATCTTGCTTCATCAAGTGGCTTTGTAAAGATATCCGCCAGTTGGTTCTTCGTGCTCACAAAAGACAGATCAATATCGCCTCGAGCAACATGGTCACGAATAAAATGATTCCGAATCTCAATATGCTTCGTCCTTGTGTGCTGAACTGGATTGTACGCAATTTTGATAGCACTTTCATTATCACATAAAAGAGGCACTTTGTTAGAATTGACACTGTATTCCTTTAAGGTTTGCCTCATCCACAATAATTGAGTACAAGCGCTGGCCGCAGCAACATATTCAGCTTCGGCGGTGGAGAGAGATATACAATTCTGCTTTTTGGAGGACCAACATATAAGAGATCTTCCCAAGAATTGACAAGCTCCAGAAGTTGACTTCCGATCATCCTTATCACTAGCCCAATCTGAGTCAGTATAACCACATAAAGAGAAATTGGAGCCCTTGGGATACCAGAGACCAAAGTTGGGGGAATGAACTAAATATCGAAAGATCCTCTTGACCACCACTAAGTGGCTTTCTTTAGGAGCTGCTTGATACCTTGCACACATCCCACACTCAACACAATATCGGGTCTAGATGCGCATAGGTAAAGAAGAGAGCCGATCATGGACCGGTATACCTTTTGGTCCACATATTTACCATGAGGGTTGAGTTCGAGATGACACTTTGTTTGCATCGGAGTAGCGACACCATTTAGATCCGTCATCTTGAATCTTTTGAGCATGTCTTGGATGTACTTTGCTTGATTAATAAAGGTTCCTTCTCTTAGTTTCTTGATCTCGAATCCAAGAAAGAACCGTAATTCCCCCATCATAGACATCTCAAACCTGTCAGTCATAAGATTTGAAAATTCATCGTTAAAAGCTTTGTTAGTAGAACCAAAAATGATATCGTCAACATATAGTTAGCATACGAAGAGCTCCTCCTTAACCTTCTTAGTAAAAAGAGTAGGGTCGATTTGCCCAACTTCGAAGCCATGATCTAACAAAAGCTCTTTAAGGTGCTCATACCACGCACGTGGGGCTTGTTTAAGGCCATAGAGTGCCTTATCGAGTTTGTAGACATGGTTCGGGAAGTTAGGATCCTCAAACCCCGGGGGTTGCTTTACGTATACCAACTCATGTAGAGGACCGCTAAGGAAGGCACTCTTGACGTCCATTTGCTACAACTTAAAATTGTTATGAGTAGCATAAGCAAGTAGGATACAGATGGACTCAAGGCGAGCCACAGGAGCATAGGTCTCGCCGAAGTCGATGCCCTCAACTTGTGAGTAACCTTGTGCCACAAGTCTTGCCTTGTTCCTCACAACAATGCCATTCTCATCCTCCTTGTTCTTGAAAATCCACTTGGTGTCGATAACATTGCGACACTCTTTGGGTTTCTCCACTAGTTTCCAGACTTTGTTGCGCTCGAAATTATTCAATTCTTCATGCATAGCAACAACCCAGTCTGGGTCTTCAAGAGCTTCAAAGACCTTCTTAGGTTCAACCATGGAGATATGAGCTTGATGCTCACCAAAACTGGCCAATTCTCTTCTAGTAGACACCCTTCGTCGAAGATCACCAACAACCTTGTCGAGAGTGTGACCCCTCAACTCAAGGTTACGATCAGCCTGAGCCTTGCGACGAAGTTCAATAAGTTTGTTGTCTCTTGGTGGAGGAGATTCATCACTTGAGTCTTCATTGGAGGAATTTTCCCCGCCTTGATCAGTAGCTTGAACATCAGTAGAAGGTGGTGGAGATGCATGCCCTTGAGGTGAGTCCGTAGCCATAACAGGAGACTACAGAACTGGAGAGTCAGGGCCGGATAATCTGGCCGATGAAGAGGCCGGATAATCTGGCCTAGGAGGACTTGCAGCAACATCATCAAGAAGCCTAGGACTTGCTTGACCTGGCGAGGAGACGGATAATCTGGGGTCAGCCGGAAAATCCGGCCTGGAGCTTGTGTTGATATCTTCACCACCAGGAGCTGCATGGACAGCTGGAGCGGGGTGGCCGGATAATCCGGTATCCACCGGAAATTCCGGCCTGGAGCTTTCTAGAGCATCTTGGCCTTCAACAGTTGATGGAGATGGTGTAGAAGTTGCCCTTGTGGTTGGAGCATGTTTTGTATGTGTAGATGAGGGCTCTATATGAGTAGAGCATTATCCTCCTCGGTCCGCCACAAGGGGTTCCTCAATGGGGCGGAAGAATCCCACGCCCATTCTTCTTATGGCATCTTGGGGTATTTCAACATCTACATCACAAACACCAACTTGCTCCGCACGAGAAACATCATTTTCCTCGAACACCACACTACAAGATTCTACAACAGTTCCGGAGAGCTTATTGTAGACTCTATAAGTGTGGGATTCAGCACCATAACCAACAAAAATACCTTCTAGAGCCTTAGATTCAAACTTAGATAAACGAACTCCTTTAATAAGAAAGAAACACTTACACCCGAATACCCGAAAGTATGAGATGTTTGGCTTGTTAACGGTAAGTATTTCATATGGAGTCTTGTTCAAAATCTTGCGGAGGTATAAACGGTTGGATGAATGACAAGCAGTAGAGATTGCTTCAGCCTAGAACTTATGTGGAGATTTGAATTCAGCCAACATTGATCTTGCCATGTCCATTAGATTCCGATTCTTCCTCTCGGCTACACCATTTTGTTGAGGGGTGTACGCAGCGGAATATTGATGTCTTATCCCCTCTTCACTTAGGAACTCATTTAAGGTGTAGTTCTTGAACTCCGAGCCGTTATCACTCCTTATAGCCAGAATGGGGACGTTGTGTTGACGTTGAACCTCGTTGGCAAAGTCGATGACATTTTGTTGAGTTTCACTCTTCAACTTGAAGAAATAAACCCAAGTGTATCTGGAGTAATCATCAACAATCACTAGACAGTACTTCTTCCCACCGAGGCTTGCATGAGATGGAGGTCCGAAGAGGTCCACATGAAGGAGCTCCAAGATCCTTTTTGAAGAGATAATGGTTTTCCTTCGATGAGGTGAATCATGCTTTTTCCCTTCAACACACGCCCTACAAACACGATCTTTGGCAAAAGAGACATTTTCTTTTAGTCCAAGAATGTGGCCACCCTTGTGGAGACTTTGCAAAGTTCTCATATTGATGTGGGCTAGTCGGCGATGCCATAGCCAACCCGCGTCAGCCTTTCCGAAAAGACACATCGGACCTGTAGTGGTTTTCCCCGAAAAGTCTACCACGTACAGGTCGTTTTCGACATATCCCACGAAAGCGACTTTTAGAGACTTGCTCCACAAGAGTACCACCAAATCAGCATCAATGTAAACTGCAAAGCCCATCTTACCAAGGGCACGAACATAAAGTAAGTTATACCCGAGGGTCTCAACAAGCATGACGTCCACGAGAGAGATATCGTGAGCCACCACAACTTTGCCGAGACCCAATACCTCAGATTTTGACTTGTCACCATAGGAGACGGTAATGTGATCAAGGTTTGGCCGCATCTCCGTGATGATCTCCTTGCTTCCGGTCATATGACTCGTATAACCGCTATCGAGTACCCATTTAGAACCACGGAAGCATAGCCCTGCAAGAAAATTACTTCTTGGTTTTAGGTACCCATTTTTCAATGGGTCCTCTCATGTTAGTAACAAGGGTCTTGGGAACCCAAATAGACCAAGAAATGTAACAATCATAAGGCCCTACATAACTAGCATAAACATCACCATAAGAATCACAATATAGTTCGAAGTTAGGATTGTTGATCCCTGCAAAACCATCATAATTAGTCTTGTCATTGGTAATGTTGCTAGTCTTCGATTGAGCAGTCTTGTTCTTCTTCTTCTTGTTGCTTTTCTTGCTCTTTATCTTGGCTATGTAACCAAGACCTTCTTTACTGTTGTTTGTCCTTTGCCTTCTCAGTATCTCATCAATAACCCCTTTACCTTTGTGTCGAGAACTCCTTGCAAGATCTTCTTTTCCAAAGGATGAAGATGAGGTACTTGGTACATTATACCATTTCAATTGAGTTTGGAGCTGGTCATGCGACTCATTTAGAGTAGAATGATCACTCTTCAATGCCTTGTGAGCACTTTCAAGATCATCAAACTTCTCCAAAAGTCTAGCATGAACAGCCCCAAAATCAATCTTTTCTTTCTTTAGTTTGTTTACCTTGGCAAGGGCATGGTCACGTTCTTTAATGAGCTGAGCTACAGCTTCTTCTTGTGACTCCTCTAGGGATTCGAGTCTTTCTTCCAAAGAAACTCGAGTTTCCTCTTCCTCTTCCAAGGCATTCTTCAAAGAGGCTATCTCCAAAGCATCTTCTCTTTCAATTCTGCCCTTTTCTTCAAGGAGATCTTCGGCTCGAGCAAGTTGACTCATAAGAGTATCAAAATGGAGTTTGTGCTCACCTTGTAGGTTAGTGAAAAAAATATCCAAGGCAATAATTTCTTCTTTCATTTCAAGACTGTCATGATCATCCATATCCAAAATTATGTTAGTCTTAGAAAATGAGGAGTTAGAAGTCGATACCTCGGATCCTCTTGCCATTAGGCAAGTGGCATTGTTGTTGATGGCGTTCTTGTTCGGCGAGTCAAAGAGAGAGGAGGGAGTCGATGTGGTGGCTATAGCAGCCACTTCGCGGGAACTATCATCATCCTTTTCATCTTCACTTGCGGAGGAGTATTCCTCTTGAGCTACAAGGACCATCTTGGGTTGCTTCTTGAAAGGGCCATTCTTCTTAGCAAATGGCTTCTTCTTAGGAACTTTGGATTTCTCTTTGAGAATGAGCCTGCCACCATTGTCTTCTCTATTTTCATAAGGACACTCGGCTACAAAGTGCAGTCTATCTCCACAGTTGAAGCAAATTCTCAATCTTGGGCCACTTTCTCTTCTTCCATTTAACCCGTTCTTGCGCTCAAGTTCAGACTTGGCTTTGGCAGGGTCCTTCCAAAAGTTCCTTGCATAGAATGCCATGTACTCACCATGAGCACGTTTGACCTCATCGGGGCAGTCCATGGATACCCTCTCAAATGCTCCTTCATCATCCTCTTGCTCAACAGCATTGGCTTTGAGAGCCACATTGACACCCTTTTGCATTCCAATGGCCCGAGCACGGGCATCTTCAGCATTCTTTGTCGCCGCTTTGAATGACGCCATTTCTTGCATGACTTCATTGGATGTCATTTGATGATAGTTGTGTCTACCTTGCAAGCTCTTCAAATCTGTCGGTTCGAAAGGCATTAAGGCACTCACATACTTCCTTTTTATCCAAGCATCATCAATGTGAGTGGCCCCATGCTTCCGAAATGTTGTTGCGATGCCCTTGAGTCTTCTATACATGTCCTCATGGTTTTCACCATCCAACATGTAGAATCCCTCAGCTTCGTTACTAAGGGCATCCTACCGGTTTCTTCTCATGCTTTCATTTCCAACAAAAAGGTCCGTAAGAGCATCCCACGCCTCTTTAGCCGTGTTGAGATGTTCAATGTGTGGCATGTCCTTGGGACCCACACCTAGTTGTATCATGTGGAGAGCAGTGGCATTCAACTGGCTATCCACAACTTCCCTTCTTGTTAGATTGGTTTGATCTCCAACATGAAGACCTTCTTCAATGATCCTCCACAATTCAATAGAGGAGCTGCAAACATGAGATTTCATTAGAAATTACCATTGGTTAAAAGAAGATGCAGTGAGCTTGGGTGGATCACCCCTATTGTTTATATGAGGATGAGGGATAGGTGGGTCGGGGGAATATACGTGGCAAACCTCACTATATTCCTCCTTACCACTTCCCTTTTTGGAGGTGGAACCATTTAGCTTTTCACCTTCCACATCATCATCCTTAGATTCGGTGTTACCCTTTTCCTTAGATGATGGTGAGGGAGCCTCAGAAGAGGATGGAGATGGGGCTATGGATGATGTAAGGCGAGCAATCATTTGATTCATCTCCTCCATCTTGGCCTCAAAGGATTTCAACAAGGTTGTTTCCAACGACTTGAGATCATCCATTGTGACCTTATCCATAGCCTCATTTCCATCATCCCTGGTACCCATACTACTCTTAGGCGGTTAAGCCCGAATTAAGAGCCGGGGCTCTGATACCAATTGAAATGGATCGTATGGGCACCTAGAGGGGGGGGTGAATAGGTGATACACCAATTTTTAATTCTTTTTCAATTTTAGGCTTAGCACAAAGGTAAATTCTCTAGATAAACTAATGTGTGGAATTTCCCTATATGCAAACCTATCTACTAGCGAGTAAGGAGCGAGTGGAAGAGGAACGAGTGAACCGAAGTGAAGCACGCGGAGACACAGGATTTGTTTGACCGCAGTTCCTTCCTTGTTAAGGGAAGTACGTCTGTGTTGGAGGGGTGGGCGGTACTAAGACCACCACGCCACAAAAGGCCTCACCCTGTTCTCCGATGGATCTCGCCACAACAGGCCTCATCCACCTTCCACTATAGGTACCCTTCGAGGCGGGCACCGGCGCCTTTACACAACTAGCGGGGCAACAACTCCACAACAACTTGGAGGCTCCCGAAATGACAACAAGCTGCCACAAGAACAAAGTTGTCAAATACAATAACACGATCTAGGTATTAACGAGAATACTAGATTAGGGATTTCTCCAAGTGAATGGAGAGGAGTTGGAGCGCTTGATTCTTGATGTTGATGATGAACTTCTCCTCCTTCAATTCCACCAAAGATCAAGACCTTAGGGTGGTTGAAGTGGGAGATCGAGATTTAGAGCTCTTGCACAAGGTCTGGTCGAATTCGAATGAATCAAGAGTTCTGGATGTTGGGAAAGAAGGGGTACTTATACCCCCTACCAAAACCCAGCCGTTGCACACTTTGGGGGCCGGATTATCCAGCCCAAGTGAGGGTCGGATTATTCGGTCTGAGGAAACTCTGCCCCAGACTCGGAATATCCGGCAGAAAAACCGCCCCCTATCTGAGCATCACGCCGAGCTTTCCCTTGATCAACTTCTGGGGGCCAGATTATCCGGCCCTATGCGAAGGCCGGATTATCCGGCCTGGGGAAGAAAAAAACGCGATTCGGATTTTCCGTAGAAAATCCGACCAGGATCTGGCGCTTGGCTCCTTTGCTTTCGGCGGGGCCAGATTATCCGGCCCTTGCGAAACCCGGATTATCCGGCCTGGGGAGGAAAAACCGCCCCAGTTCGGATTTTCCGGGAGAAAATCCGACTGGACACAGAGTGACGCGTCTTGGCTTCCTTGAGAGATGAGGTAGGCCGGATTATCTGGCCCTTGGAAGGGCGGATTATCCGGCCTCCCTCAAAACTTCCTGCACACTTAGCACACATGAAAAGTCTCCATAGTATTGTTATCTAACACGCAAAACATAGGGAAACATGAAATGTTCTTTCACTCTTTTTATCTTGGGCAATCATGTAAAATATATTCCCATTTATCTCGTACCCTTGGAAAGTCAATACAGTCGCAGATGGTGTCGCGGCCAACAAGTAGAGCTGATCTCCAATAGTGGTGTCATTCATGAGATGTAATTGCAACCAAGTGCCGAAAGTCTCCATGTGATTTTCTTTAATCCAGTAGTCATCCTTCCCCGGGAACTTGGAGCGTACAACATTCATGTGTTCCTCGATATACGAAGCCACGAAGGTAGAACTTTAGAGAACTATGTAGTGTGCTTGATTCAAAAAATATCCGTCCCTAAATATCATTCCTTTCTTTCCTAGTGTGCCTTTTCCACTTAGTCTCCCCTTATACCGTGATTCAGGAACACCAATCGGCTTAAGGTCAGGAAGAAAGTCTACACAGAACCCAATGACCTCCTCTGTTCCATAGCCCTTGGAGATGCTTCCTTCTGGCCTAGCACGGTTACGAACATATTTCTTTAAGACTCCCATGAACCTTTCGAAGGGGAACATATTGTGCAGAAATACAGGACCGAGAATGTAAATCTCTTCGACTAGGTGAACTAAGAGATGCGTCATAATATTGAAGAAGGACAGGGGGAACACCAACTCAAAACTGACAAGACATTGGACCACATCCTTTTGTAGCCTTTCTAGACTTTCTCGATCGATTACCTTTTGAGATATTGCATTGAGGAATGCACATAGCTTCACAATGGCTAATCGAACATTTTCGGTAGAAGCCCTCTCAATGCAACCGGAAGCAACTGTGTCATAATCACGTGGCAATCATGAGACTTCAGGTTCTAAAAATTTTTCTCTGCCATATTTATTATTCCCTTTATATTTGACGAGAAGCCAGTCGGGACCTTGATACTGTAAAGGACTTGAAAAAAGATTTCCTTCTCTGCTTTGGTAAGAGCGTAGCTACTTAAGTATTTACGTCCTTTATCAGTATGCTTGTTGTATGGGTCTTTGATACGTTGCTGGTCCTCCCGTGCTTCTGGTGTATCTTTTGTCTTCCCATACATGCCCAGGAAGCCTAGCAGGTTCACACAAAGATTCTTCGTCACGTGCATCACGTCGATTGAAGAACGGACCTCTAGGTATTTCTAATACTCAAGCTCCCAAAATATAGATTTCTTTTTCCACATGGCCGTGTGTCCGGTAATGGGGTCTTTCGGAACAGATTGACCGCCAAGACCCTTTCCAAAGATTACTTCTAGGTCCTTCAGCATACCAAATACATCAGCACCTTTAGGGAGCTTAGGCTTCTTCCGGTAATCTGCCTCACCGTTGAAATTCTTGCCTTTCTTTCTAACTTGATGATTGGTCGGAAGAAATTTACGACACCCCAGGTACACAACCTTCTTACATTTATCCAAATATGTACCTTTAGTATTATCTAAACAGTGTGTGCATGCATTGTATCCTTTGTTTGACTATCCTGAAATGTTACTAAGAGCAGACCAATCATTGATGGTTACGAACAACAACGCTCGTAGGTCAAATGGCTCCTGTTTGTGCTCATCCCACACCTTTACCCCTGGTTCTGCCCACAACTGCAAAATTTCATCGACTAATGGCCTTAGGTACACATCAATGTCGTTGCCGGGTTGCTTCGGTCCTTGGATAAGCACTGGCATCATAATGAACTTCCGCTTCATGCACAACCAAGGAGGAAGGTTATAGATACATAGAGTCACTGGCCAGGTGCTGTGATTACAGCTCTACTCCCCAAAAGGATTCATGCCGTCTGTACTTAGACCAAACCATAAGTTCCTCGCGTCACCTGCAAAGTTCGAGTACTTTTTTTTTATGTTTCTCCACTGCGACCCATCGGCGGGGTGTCTCAGTTTCCCATCTTTCTTACGCTCTTCTTTGTGCCATCACAACAACCTGGCATGCTCTTTATTTCTGAACAGACGTTTCAACCGTGGTATTATAGGAGCATACCACATAACCTTAGCAGGAACCCTCTTCCTAGAGGGCTCGTCATCACCCTCAACATCACCAGGGTCATCTGGTCTAATCTTGTATTGACATGCATTGCATACCGGGCATTTATCCATATTCTCGTATTTCTCACCGTGGTACAGGATACAGTCATTAATGCATGCATGTATCTTCTCCACATCTAATCCAAGAGGGCAGATAGTCTTCTTTGCTTCATACGTTGTCTCGGGCAGCACGTTATCCTTTGGAAGCTCCGGCTTCATTATTTTCAGTAACTTCTCAAATCCCTTGTCAGATAAGCCAGTCTCTGCCTTTCATTTCAGCAGTTCAAGTGTGGTACCGAGCTTTGTGCTGCCATCTTCACAATTTGGGTACAACAACTTTTTGTGATCCTTTTGCATGGCCTCCAACTTAAGCTTCTCCCTTTCTGTATCACATTGTTGCTTTGCATCAGAAATGACCCGACCAAGACCATCAGTGGGCTCATCCGATGCCCGTTGTTCTTCTTCATTGCCGCCTCCCTCTTCTTCATTGTCTTCCATTGCAGTATCACCGTATTCTTCAGGGGACATAGGATAGCTGTCATTGTCCTCCTCTTCTTCATTTTCTTCCAGCCTAACCCCTCCTTCTCCGTGCATGGCCCAACAATAATATCCGGGCATGAAACCTCTCCGAAGCAGATGGCTTTGAAGGATTCTCGGGGCAGAGTGCTCCGCCACGTTTCGACAGTCGACGCAGGGACAAGGCATAAAATTATCCACTTTGTTTGCCTTAGCCAAATTGATAAATTTATGGAGGCCTGCAATAAAATCGGAATGGCGTCGGTCGCCATACATCCATCGCATCCGTGCATCGATCTGCGTCATAACAATTAACCATTACAATAACATCGTGAATAGTAAAATGACCACCCTATATGGACAGATGCAATATTTTTGTATCAGTTACAGATAAAGAAGATAATGTTGCTAACCTCAGCCGAGGATACCGTGTTGTGCGAACTAAAGTGTGGCTCGGACATTTCATCGAACACCTTGTGTGCAATCAAAGAAAAAAAAGCTAGCACCCACACCTCACACACAATCCAGCAAAATTTTGTGGGCAAAGGGCTGGCCTTATATATAGCCAGGAGGTTTTGGTCCGGTTATTACGAATCGGGACCAAAGCCTCCATGCGACAATGCGTCAGCTCGCATTTTCACCCAGTCATTGGTCGGTTAATGGCACGACCCGGGACCAATGACTGGTGAAAGCTGCTGGACGCCACGTGTCGCTCGGGAGGGGCTTTGGTCCCGGTTCGTGGCAATAACCGGGACCAATACCCACCGTCGCTTCGTCGTCCCCGTGCATAAATATGAGGCCACAGCGCTCGCTTTCGCCATTGCCTCTGCCTCTCTGCAGTCCATCTCCATCCCACCCCTTTAGCCATCGCCTCTCCACCACGCCGTCGTCTCACCTCCCCTCCCTCTCCAATCTCCACTGCGCCGTTATGGAGGTGCCCACGCTCAACCACTACGAGGCGGTGATGTTTGCGTACTACGGCATCCTCGCGCCGCCACGCGCGACCGTGCCCGCCGGATTTCACATCAGCGAGGCGGGTGTGCCGGTGGCTCCGCTCCTCAACCCCCGCGGATACGAGATGGAGTACGTCATCGCGGAGCGTCGCCGCCAGCTGCCCGCGTGCATGAGGGTGTTGCCCCGGTACGCGGCGGCCAGCGAGTACTGGCCCCGGCTGTTCAAGAAGGAGCGGAAGGCCAAGCTTGGCAACCGCATCGTGGACGGGCGCCTGGTGCACCCGGATCGCCGCAACCAAGAAGGGTGGGAGATGTTCTGGTCCGTCCCTGGACGGACCATCTACACCGCCATCGACGCCGCTAAGCGCCAGGAAGCTTCGTCTCGAACAACGCCGAAATCGTGGAGATTTCGTCCGACGACGAGGAAGCCGGCTTTCGGAGGACAATGCAGCGGAAGTGTTGTCGACTAGGAATTTGTAAAGTCGCATCTTTGTATGGAAAAATTTATGGTCGAATAATAAAATGTCTCAATTTAGACCTTTGTCTCGATTAATTCGTGAAAGATTTTTTCAAAAATACTGATCAATTCAATTTCTACCTCGAATTAATTTCTGGCTCGAATTAATTTCTGCCACGAATTAATTTATATTAATTGTCCTGGACTACTGACCGTCGCGGGATTTTTGGTCCGGTTCATGGCATGAACCTGGACCAATGCTGGGTGTATCGCGGCGGATGGATGTATATATCGGTCTTGGTCGGATGTCCTGTGCCCACTGAGAACGAACGATCCTATCCGTTTCCATTCAGATATTCGTGCATCTATCCGTCCCTCTCACAATGATCTCCCTCCACGCTAATCATGAAAGCATTCGTAGGAAACGTACGAGCAAATCTTGCTACAACTCATTCGCAAAGCCCTTGAACTTTTGGCACAACTCATTCGCGTTACGCACTGTACAGCACAGCAGCTGACTGGCTGGCTGGCTACGCCCGGGAGCAAGACCAGGCAAAAACAAAAACCAATGATATGCTTCCTTTGAAGACAAATGATTCCGAGGAGTGCGTGATTCCACCTTTTAAGCAAGCAAGAAAGACAGGATCATGTCGGCTAATAGGACGGGACTAAATCACGTTGCCACTTACCGACGTGTCTGGATCTCTTGACACAGATTGGATACCCGGCGCGAGTGGCGACACATTATCATCGGCTGGCAACGACATGCGACAAGGGCCACGGATACACATCTTTCTGTCTCATCATTCCGTCCTGATCCTGGATTCGTGTACGGCACTCCTGCTGCATATACATGTCCAACAATTCGAGCATATGCCCTACATGATAGGAGCGAGTACTCCAAAGCAGATTCGCCTAATCCTCTGTCCTGTATTATATTATGGCTTTACACATGTCATTCTCCGTAGAAAGAATACTCCAAAACAATGTTGTGTAGTACTACTAACTTTTTTTTTCCGACCTCAAGGATAAGCAAAGATAAAACCCCTTTGTGCCTCCCTTATCAAACTAGATGGTCGGAATGATAGGCTAGATAAACATAGTACGTACTGATAGCACGAATGAATTCAATTAGTTATGCGCCGAATGCCAGGCTTGCTAGCATATACGTGAGCAAGCATGCACGGCTGGATGAGGTTGGGATTGCCACGCAGACAAAGTGCTCACGGGGTGTGCCATGGAACCACGGACAGCTATGGAGCTACGCGGAAACGCTAGCAAAAACAGGATTGCGACGGCGCAACCGCCGCTACAGCCGCTACAGCACGTCCCGCATTTACCTCTAAGAGTTAAATTCGTGTTACGAATAAATTTTTGAGGCACTATAAAAAACGGCGGGAAAATCGCGTAGGTAAAAGTTATTAGAGACAATTTTTAAAAATGCCTCCAAATTCTAATCATTTGAGACACTTTGAAGAGTGCCTCTAAAACTAACCATTTGAGACACTCTCAATGGTGCATCTAAAGCTAACCATTTAAGACACAATTGAGAGTGCCTCTAAAGCTAACCATTTGAGGCACTATTAAGAGTGCCTCTAAAATCTAACCATTGGCACTCTTGATAGTGACTCTAAAGCTAACCATTTGAGGCACTATTGCTAGTGCCTCTAAAAGCTATCCATTTAAGACACTATTGAGAGTGCTTCTAAAAGTTAGCCATTTGCAAGAAATGGCTCGAATGTTCAGTGCCTCAAATGGTTTGTACTCCCTCTGTCCAGAAATAACTGACTTGGCTTTGTCTATTTGAATGTATCTATACACTAAAACATGCCTAGATACATGCAAATCCAGATAAAACCAAGTCACTTATTTCTGTACGGAGTGAGTACATCACATTAATATTCAAGTTAAAATAGCAATAATAATTATTATAGTTACACTACAAACATACCATCTTACTACAGTACTAATACACCAGTTAATGTTACAATAAATTTTCCATAGAAATGGCATCACAATGATCAATGAACCAGCAACTATGTCAGCAGTGAATCACAATTACAATTACATCAATACTTAAAACTACGAATTGATCAATCGCACGAAGGTGAGCAACTACTCCCACTGTCCCGAAATAACTGACACGGCGGAGGGAGAATTTGAACTGACGCGCATTTTGCAATTACACCCTCTAACTTCCAAATCCGAAGCTCCAGGATCCTTCATTTTGAGATTACTTCACTTATTTTCCAGTTATGACAAGAACAAACAATAGAATAAACGGAAAACAATAACGCAAGTTAATATGCCATGAGATCAAGTGATGAAACTTTGGCACCTACCTGACCAAGAATGCCACCAAGGATTCCACATACAGGAGGATGTTCCTTCTTTCCAGCAGCGAGAAGCCGTTCCAAAAGAGCCATAGGAATTTGAGACTCATTTAAAGACTGCAATTTCGATAACATGTATAATACCCGAAGGAACACAATCCAAAGTAGGATAAACGACAGGTAGGTCGGACAAGGATGTCTCACCAGGGCCACGACCTTTAGATAACTCATAACTTTCCAGGACCGCAAAGATAACATATTTATGATAGTTAAGAAACCAAGAAAGGAAAAAAAAAAGGATATATGTAATGGTTAGAATGGTTCCAGATGGCAGATCATGCAAATCTGTAGTAATTGTTTAGCAGAAAACAACAATTCCTATTGAAAATCTCAGAAAACTAGCTGACATATTGGATATTATATTCTATATGTCTGTAAAATATCAAGAGCAAGCTCATTCGCTTTGTAAGATATGAAAAGAGAAAATACTTAGTGAAACAACGATTAAGTTTGACCTGATCCAACAAATATTTGTCCTTTCCCTACGTCGACATTGCTCTCAATTTATTAGAGATATAGAGAACATGCCTACCCCCTACATCTGTGAATGCTTATTTATCTTGATACTTCAACGCTTCAATTTTATGAGATTTCACCATATTAACGTTTTGCCCTAATATTTGCCCAGGAAAAGTGCCAAAAAAGTAACAAAAAGCCCTTTTCAGTTGCCACTAGTGGACAAGATAAGCCTTTGGAACAGTATATTATGATTTCGTTTCATCACCTCTCATGGAAAAATGCAATTTAGTTGTTCTTTTGGGCGAACTCTTCCAAGGCACGTCAATAGCTTCCTGTATGAAAAAAACAAATGTAAATGCAGTCGATAAAATTTTATGATATTGATTCTATGAGAAAATCATATGCAGGTTCCACTATTAGTGTACGATTACGGGCATCGGAATTGAAACCGTCATATTTTCTGATTGAAGCATACAAAAGGATGAGATATAAGATTCTGAAAGTATATCATAGGCAGGAATTCCAGTAATAGTGCTTGATTCAAATAAAGGAGAGTAGTAATATAGCATCTCCATTTTGAAAAAAAAAGTAATATAGCATCCTCATTATGATAGCAGACTGAACAAAAATTTAAGTGGTGACAAGCACATAATCAAAACAAGATAACAAGCATACATTAGTAATCTCAATTGAAGAGTTCGATGCATCATAGTTGCATAGAAACAAATGATTTAAGGAAGTACAGAGGCAATACAAAAGAAAAGAGTTGAAGCTCAAACAAATGCAGAACCACATCTGAACTAAGAGGGGGAAATAAGTGCAGGAGAAACATTTCTTTTCCTTGTTTTTTGCTGTCACAAGAAACTATTATTTTCATCTAGAAAATATCAACAAGTTCTATCCAATTGCTCATGTGCACCGTGATTCATGAAACTTGTTTCAGTTGCATGCTAATACTCCCCAGACACATAGATGGTAGAACAAGAAACACCAACTAGAGGAATACAAAACAAGAGCACATGGCTACTGAAAGAGTTTATCTCAATTAAGACCAGTCTATAAAAAAATTAAACTGAACATCCATACCTACTAACTAGGATATGTCAGCTCCATCTGTTTAGGATCTACTCCAGGCTTATTTTGAAAAAAATTGAACATGCAAGTTGAAGGTACATTTTAAGAAGGAACTAAAGTGAAAAAATGCACCACTAATGATCATAATTTGAGGAGCATAAGAGATTTTATCACTATGGACCATATGGTGATTGAATCGAAAGTGATATGTATAAATCTTGTTCCCAGCCTTCTATATGTGTACTATGGCACCTTTTAAGCACACCATAACATGGCAACTTTAGTTTATCATCCATTTTAAGAATTGACACATGATATGAGACATGAAGACAGCCAATGAGATCACAAAATATGCCAAATTAAATATCCTGCCAAAATGTTGCAAACAATTTGAAGCCAAACATGCTGGCAAATTAAATATCCTGCCAAAATGTTGCAAACAATTTGAAGCCAAACATGCCGCTGCAGAATGTGCCCACCCTTATGTCTTATCTAGAAAATGAAATGTAGGCATGACCCAAGATAACTTCACATACATCCTAGAGTTATAAACTTCAAAATAATGTAGACTAGCTGAATGCCCATGCATTACTTGGATGGCACAAGATGATCCTTCTACAATCGTACGAACTATACTGAACAATGCAAGTAATACATCTACAAAATATACGTCACATGACCTTAACTGGTGCATACCTGAACATAGCTATGGTTCTGCTGATCAACAAATATTTCACCACAAGAATCCTTGCACTCTATAGAGTAGAAAGCAATATGCTTGTCTCTCTTCCAACAGTTGTCATTAATAAATAGCTAAAAACATAACACAGATGCAAAAACAGTAAGAATAAGAAACAGAACAAGTGAACTTGATATAGAAACAGATAGCTATGGTTAGCCGTTGGGAAGCAGCTACTACTTCTGGAGGACAAAACAGTTTGCCATTTTTCGTTAGTTTATTTATTAGTACAGTACATCAAATGAATATACCCCACAGTCTCGCTCTATGATTTATATAATTTAACATGCTACTTACATTTGAAGCAATAACTCTGTATTTGACCAAATTAACTTCTCTAGCAACCTCGGTGAGTCATTTTATCTATCAGTTAATAGGCATTATACTACTATGTTATAGAAAAAGTAGCAGGCATGTCGTAATTAGAAGCTCAGCAACAGCACCACTAGCATAGTACATGTCCTGGAGATCACCAACACCTCACATACCAAACCTAGATACACAACCAGTACCAAACCAACAACACCTAAGAATCCTAAACCTAGAGCAGTTCATCAGCTCGAGGGCTGCCCACATAATAAGATACCTGACCGTAGTAGTCGAGGCCGTAGTCGACATAGACGAAGGAGATGGGCCAGCGGCCGAGCCAACCACTATACCTTGGTGCAGGAGGCCACAGCCAGCCTATGGAGGCAGAAGCAACACACCATGAGCTCAATCTGGGGCTCGAGGTCTACGACGAGGAGGCGTGCTCGACGAGGAGGGTAGTGCAGGCACGGGAATGGTGCCAGTGACCGAGCCGAACCCACAGGCTAGGGTTTGCTGCAGGAGCATGTAAGAGGTGTGGGGAAGATGGACGCGACAAGGGCGGCGTCATGCGGGGGTGCGGCAGCACCGGTAGCGGCTGACGATGGCCTGAGCGAGGGGGTAAGCTAGGGTTTGCATCGGAGGCGAATGCGCGGGTGTTGGGACACCGCGACAACAAGAAATCAAGGAAGGAGAAGGAGGCGGAACGGGGCTGGCGTGCTTCGCCTCGGAGGCGGCAAGCCGTGGCCGGGGCACTGAACGCGAGCGGTGGCGGACGATAGGGGGAGAGGTCGAGCGAGAGAGTCGGGCTGGGTTTGACGTGGTCCAGCCGGCCTGCTAGACCATAGGTTTTTGTGGGTATCTTGAGAACACAAGTTTTAGACTTCAAATTTCTTTTGAAAGGCCCAAATTATCAATAGATCATCAAAGGCCTGCTAAGGAACTAATGAAAGTCACTCCAGAGATTACAAAGTCATAGTTTCTTGTTTATAAAATTTGTTTCTTCTTGGTTGAATACCAATTCTGTTCGGTTTAAAATCTTGCAATTTAGACTCTTGTATTTGCATTTGATGTAATTCGTAATGTGATTTTCTTTAGGGGATTTTAATTGAGGAAAAGTCAACCATTTTTTGGAACTTATAAGCCCTAAATTTTTCACAAAGAATCAGATGAAGAAATATAGTCTTAGTCAGTCCACATATTTTTAAGAATAACTTGCTCACTTTTATTAATTAAAGGCCAAGTTTATGGGAATCGTCACCCGCATGGGACGCCCATTACGTATTTAACGGTTCAGCCAAAACAACCGATCACCTCCAAGAGTGTGCATATGGCGCACGGAGGAATACATGCATGCTAAAGTGTTGCTTGCTCTCCGCTCGGATTAGTACATGATGAGCACGCCATGTATTACTACCACCTGCGGATATCAAGTACTCTATTCATTTCTACTTCCAACTGTCCTCCCCGGCCGTTAATTCTTACACGTATTTGTATATGTCAGTCACTGAATTAGCTCCATTACCCACACGGTTTACGGCTCATTTAGTGCGACTGCATGGCCATCACCATACACTGCATTCTCCCATAAACGGATCACCCTAACTCGGGCGTACACCATCCGCGTCTAGTTAGACTTGCTAAATTTGTATGTATGAACCGTGTACGCTGTACGGACCGCTAAGTATGGACTGGTAATGTGTATGTATTATTTATATTGTGTTGTTGTGTAATATTCTTCTTACTATGACAGATGTTCTTTAGAGCCCCCTCAAATGGTTCACTATTTGAGGCATTTAAAAATAGGCCTCATGAGGCATGATTTAAAAGTGCCTCAAAATGGTTCACTATTAGAGGCACTTAAAAGTGCCTCAAATGGTATTTTTTTGATACTTTTAAATGTGCCTCAAATACCCCTCTAGCAAAATGGCTCTAAGTCCTGGACGTGACGTAGTGAGCGGTACAGCCTACATGCGGACGCCGATGGGATACATGTTGGATTCACGCAGTTCATGCAAATCCGTTGTTAGCTAGCCTCTGTTTTGTTTGCTGCGTGTATCTTTGGTGCTCAATCGTATATAGTCTCGTTCACAAGGACTTTCATCATCATAGGTGAAGTGAAGTACAGTGTTGGTTGTTGGAAATAATCTTGCCCTAATTCAAGTTGAGTCTGATTAGTCTTAGCTAAGAGGGTTAATTAGTTTCGTAGTGTTTTTGGTTTTGCATACCATACTCGTAAGAGGTTTGTTCGTGTCCTAGTCTAAATAGGTTTATTAATTAGGTAAGCTCTCGTGTGTGTCAAAGTAGTGTGTGTCAAAGTATGCGTGGTTGCTTTGGCTGTCCCTGTTGGAATCGGATTAGAATAGCTGATTCCTAGTCCGGTTCATACAAGGTATATGTGTCAGGCTATGTTTAGCATGTTAGGCCGGCTGCTCGTGTATATATACCCACAGTGCTGCGTGAGATTTGTATTGTGTGAGTAGAGAAGAAAATAAAGAATATGTACTACTACCACCTGCCGATATCAAGTACTCCATTCATTTCTACTTCCAACTGCCCTCCCCGGCCGTTAATTCTTACACGTATTTGTATATGTCGGTCGCTGTATTAGCTTCATTATCCACACGGTTTACGGCTTATTTAGTGCGACTGCATGTCCATCACCATACACTGCATTCTCCCATAAACGGATCACCCTAACTCGGACGTACATCATCCGTGTCTAGTTAGACTTGCTAAATATGTATATATGAACTGTGTACGCTGTACGGACTGCTAAGTATGGACTAGTAATGTGTATGTATTATTTATATTGTGTTGTTGTGTAATATTCTTTTTATTATGACAGATGTTCTTTAGAAGCCCCTCAAATGGTTCACTATTTGAGGCATTTTAAAATATGCCTCATATACTTCTATTTGAGGCATGATTTAAAAGTGCCTCAAAATGGTTCACTATTAGAGGCACTTAAAAGTGCCTCAAATGGTATTTTTTTGGCACTTTTAAATGTGCCTCAAATACCCCTCTAGCAAAATGGCTCTAAGTCCCGGACGTGACGTAGTGAGCGGTACAGCCTACATGCGGACGCCGATGGGATTAAGGATGACGATGGAGCGGGTTTGGACGGATATACAAAAACAAAATCCAAATCTAAATCCATAAACCTCACTCTACCCCGCCCACAAAGATATCCATGGATGTCGCCCAGAACCAAACCCATCGGATATCCATGTAATCATAACAACATTCAGCATAACTGTGACATTATAGCAAATTTCTACAATATTTTAGCAAATATTAAATGGATAATACATAGGAATATCAAAGCAACAATATTTCAACCACATAGTACTTAAAATATGTTAAATATCACACGATAAAACCACAAAGTACATAGATGTCTCATAACATTCTCACTGACATATGGGTTCCACATGCCAGTCGGATATCCGTTGGATATCCATGGAACGAAACCACTACCCATGCCTGACCCATGAATTAGCGGATATCTGCCCCATGAAATCAATGGGCGTAATTATCCCTCCATACTATTACCCGTCGGGTTGGATATCCGTGGATACCCGGATCCATGGATAAAATTGTCATCCTTAGATGGGATACATGTTGGATTCACGCAGTTCATGCAAATCCGCTGTTAGCTAGCCTCTGTTTTATTTGTTGCGTGTATCGTTCGTGCTCAAGCGTATATAGTCTCGTTCACAAGGACTTCATCATAGGTGAAGTGAAGTACAGTGTTGGTTGTTGGAAATAATCTTGCCCTAATTCAAGTCGAGTCGGATTAGTCTTAGCTAAGAGGGTTAATTAGTTTCGTAGTATTTTTGGTTTTGCATACCATACTCGTAAGAGGTTTGTTCGTGTCCTAGTCTAAATAGGTTTATTAATTAGGTAAGCTCTCGTGTGTGTCAAAGTATGCGTGGTTGTTTTGGCTGTGCCTGTTGGAATCAGATTAGAATAGCTGATTCCTAGTCCAGTTCATACAAGGTATATGTGTCAAGCTATGTTTAGCACGTTAGGTCGGCTGCTTGTGTATATATACCCACAGTGCTGCGTGAGATTTGTATTGTGTGAGTAGAGAAGAAAATAAAGAAAAAAAACAGGTACGATATGTGCCCTTGGCCATAAGATTTTTTTTCGAGCGTGCTTGTTTGTCTAGTTTGATGTAATCGATCCGTGGGAATTCCAACATTGGTAACATCACAGATTATAGAGGAAATGAGCAAAAGCCTCGTCACGAGCTGGCTAATGATGAATGCTCTGTTATACACCCCCAAATTAGCCGATGCCCTGCTGATCAGCTGGTGTATCTCGTGGCCTCAGAATGGGCTGGTTCGTCCGCCAGTCCCCCCTGATCAATGCAAGTATGCTTGACAAGAAAATCTCAACACAAAAGAGCAGGAACAGCTAGGTGGTAGTACAGCATATGATCAGCAAAGATAATCTATCAGCTAATGAAAGAAAGATCCAAACTGATCATTTCAAAAATTCTAAATGCCACATCTCTGTCAAAAGCATGCATCCAAAGAGCATGACAAAGACTGAAACTACCGTCTTAATAGTGCCGTTCATGCTTCTTAACAATGCAAGCTAGAAGTAAATGTTGGGCACAAACAGTAGAAAGTTATAGTACCATAGATGGTCCATCTTCCAGGACATTATAAATAATAGTGTTCAAGGCATCATAATAAACACCGACTGATGATAGCATAAGTGATATTCTTAAACCTTTTAAGTAATAATATAAAGCACCCTTTATCGAAAAAAGCATAAGTGACATTGCAACTACCGAAATGAAGGTGCAATTTCCATGTGATCTCAACCTGAACCACATGAAAATATAGGGTCTTAAATTGACCAAACCATTACCATGTAAATTACTAATCTTGGTTCAGACAGGACGGAACATAGGACATGCTCATTTACCTGGCAACCAAGGGAGCACAAATTTCATTCTTCTACCCAAAAAACTCAAAATTCTACACACAATTAAGGAGCAGGAAACAAAGACCGTATCAATACTTCTAATGCGGGGCCAAAATACATCAAGTTCGTTCGCCAACAAGATCAAAGTCAAGGTACCAAATTACTTGCCAAAATTTTCAACAATGTCCATAAGTGAGTTAACGATCAAACACACAATGTTAGCTAGAATTTCAAAAACAAAAATGCCATTGAAAACTGGAAGTAAATTTTGGGCTGTCAGGATGTCATCTTATGGAAGGAAAGATCCAAACTAACCATTTCAAATACAAACAATGACATATCTCACTCAAAGAGCATGACCAAGCTAGAATCTCTCATCTAAACAATGTCAGTTATGATCCTTAACAATGCAAACTAGAAGTAAATTTTGGCCGCGAATAGAAGAAAATAGTAATAGCATAAATACTCCAGTTCAGAACATAAAACCAAACTGCTCAAGACATCATAATAAGACCAAATACTAATAGTTTAAGTGCTACTGCAACCATCCATAATAAACTGTTCTAGTAGTACTACTGATAAGTAATAAGAGCTAAGAACAGAAGACATGACTCATATAGGATAAGTAGATACTCCAGGGGCAAAACAAAGCAGAAGCCCTGAACCTTCAGACATGCTCTGTCGAGTATGGGAACTCATCTACTTGCATCTCAATGGAGGGAATTGGCACAATGCTGCCTTGGAGGCGATGCCTAGTAAGCTCCATACAATACTGTCTCTTACCAATGGTCACCGTTTGTAAGAACTTGCTGTGAGTGTCGCAACGCAACACATGTTTATCATTAAAGCCAATCAGCAGCTCGGTCTCATTGAGCACAGTCATCCCACTGAAAAATCTCACTGTTGTATCAAGTGGTTGTTTCTTTCTCTTATTCTCTCGGAGAGAAGTTAAATCAAGTGCCAATGATGCCTCTATCATCGACACGCCAATCCGGTACTTGAAGGCCCAGATTTGAGCCTCATAGTCCTGCATCAACCAGATCTCCATGGCAGTGTGATCTGGGGTCGAGTAGTTGACGAAAGCAAGTGTACCCTCCATGTCGAAGACCCTATTCGCCATCCCCTGCTGCTGCTGGGCAGGACTGCTCATCCAGCGGAATGACTCAGCTTCTGTGTCAAACACAATAATGTCTCCGGTGCTCCCAGTTATGTGATTAGGCCTAGCCAAAACCCAGTGCAGGTTGCCGCGGTGGTGGACTGGTGAGGACCAGGATAGTTGATAGCTTAACTCAAACATCTGTTTCAGGGAAGGCGACGAAAATGCTGGGGCGATAATTTGGATGCTCCTGGACTCATTGTCCCCCACTGTGAGGACGTGCAATGTTGCCTTCTCCTTGTAACGCCATGTAGCCTCCTCCGTGAATCGATTGGCAAGTCTGGACCAGAGCACCCTGTATTCCCCAGTTGACTTGTGCTGGTAGAAGCCGTGTATGAAGCTGTCATCGATATAGATGGTGTCTGGCTGTTGCTGAGGCCGAGGAAAAGGTAGGAGAGCATGCCTGTGGATAGTTGGATTGCAGACGTAGAACCGGACTCCCTGTGAGACGATAATGAAGCCATCACAGGCAGCATGGAGGCAAATCTTGCAGCAGAATTTACGGCACCGGGTGCGGGTGGGGAAGGGCCAGAGCTGTTCACTGGAGGCACCGGCGGCGACGGCGTCCTGGTGGACTACGAAACTGGTGGGCCGCCCTCTCCCATCAATGATGGGGAGCGATGGTTGGCGGCGGCGGTGTTCGAGCACGAACGCTGCTGCGGAGGTGTTGCTGCGCCACGACTTGCAGACGACGCGGCAGCGGCCAATGTCCTTAGGCGGTAGCAGGATGAGGATCTGGTGGATGACGATGTCGTCAGGCAGGTCACCGAGCACAGCTGCACCTCTCCTGTCCGGCATGGTTCCCTGCCCGTCGTGTCCGGTCACCTAAAAAGAACAATCAAGCATTAGTACACCAAGAAATCAGATGGGGTGCCACATCGGCGGTTTTGGCGCAAACATCAAACTGCATCGGCGGCCAGCTTAAATTAAGGAAATACTGAGACGGTTTTAGGGCCTGTTTGGTTGCTAGTCTGAGCAACATGCCTGAGACTAACATGACCATGTTTAACAAATTGCCTGCCCTGGCACGCATGACATCCAAGGCTATGTTTGGTTGATGTCCTGAAAATATGCGTGTGTGGATACAAGCTCCAGGCAGTGTTTGGCACTTTAGTTGCCTGGGTTACATTACATTCACCAGTAGTTATACAATGGTGAGAGTACCTTTGCAAAATATCTCATGCTGATTGCAAGTTTAAACCGCTTTTCAAAATAACAATAAATAATCACATATTGAAGAGGGGAAAAACTCAAAAAAGATCAGACATAACCAGGTCTCATTATCGTTGCACTTTAGGTTTCATTTGACATGACACAACTTTCAATAACATAAAGTCAACTAACAGCCATTTAGTGCTAACACGTCCAAAAGTCACATTTCCTACAAGATTAGCAATCGGACTGTTTTAACACAAGTGCAACAACCCCATTAACGAAAAGTGCCGCAAAAAGATACACCATCAACCATTTCTTTTGCACTCAATAAGAACTTAAAAGACCAGAAGTATCATCATTAGACAAACTAGCATGGTGGCCCTCGCAAATGCGAGGGCATCACCTATAGTTGATTTCTTTAATGTGTCAAAATTCAACTAAAATATTAATACATCTCCAAATGCTATAGAAAATAATAAATTGTATAGCCATGACCAATATATATATTTGATCATTTATAAGTTATGGGTGAAAGATTATCGGGATTTTACCGAAAGAATATATTAATCGACATGTGAAGTTTGTGCATGAGATTAAATTGCTATATATAATTAAATTCTATACCGCAATCTAACGGGTAAATTTTATGTGATGTTGAATAAGTATGCAAGGCTAACCTTCATATTGTTAAATAATTAGGGTTTTCTTGAGCAAAGATCGATTCTACGATTTTTATATCATCCCGAACCACAATATTTTCATAATATAAGTAAAACGGTAAGAATCTTATTTCTACTTTATATAATCTTTCTAACTCATGTTTCCTTCATTTGTAAAAATATGTGTCACTCCCATATTGTGAAATACATAAAATGTTAGACATGGCCAATCTACGGCATACAACTTTGACCATTATTTATGTTATCAAATAATAAACTCAGTAATACCTTTTATCAAAATTTATAGATCTTACTTTATTTTGTCATGTTTCATTAATAAAATTTATATATCAATAACAATGGCATACCATTTATTCTCATGGATGATATATTATTTTTAACTATTTTTAACCATGTTAATGTTAACCCAATTATTCAATCTAGTTATTATATGGTCTACCCCATTTTTATTTTCCGTTTGATGTAAAATAACTACACTGTCATTGACGACTTAGTTTTGGAATCTTCGTCGGTCGCCATTTTCTTCACGTGATTTTAAATTTGAATGAAGTGTGACGATGAGTGCGCCTCTGGCATTACTATATGTAAAGATGTTTCACGTGTAAATAAGATACTTATATGTGTCCGACCATGACCTGATTTTTTCTTCAATTGTTCGTTGAGGCCTTGGGGGTCAAACAAAATTTGCACCCGTTTATGCATGCGTGGGACGCAGCCAAGCATCCACACCAAGCTGCATGAAACCCTGAGTTGGTGATAGTGGTTCTATGTAGGGGGTGTAGCATGAAACATGCACTCAACGGAGAGAAACTTATCTTGTTCACTTCACTCGGTGACCGTCGGGCTGATGAAACTGGTTAGCCACAAGGATGAGTATGTGATGTGTGGCAAGATGGAGCACAAAACTTCTCCTCGGCGCAACCTTTACAATATATAGCATACAACTTTGACCATTATTTATGTTATTAAATAAATTTGTTCATAATTTTTTGTCAAAAATTATCAATCTAGTTTTTTATGTTTTAGTAATATAATTTACATATCAATAACAATGGCATACCATTTATTTCTCATTGATGCAATATTATTTTTAACTATTCTCTAAACCATATTAATGTTAATTGTACTCTTAAATCCAGGTATTTTGTGCTCTTTGTCATTTTTATTTCCGTTTGATGTCATATGACTACAGTGTAATTGACAACTTAGTTGTGAAATCTTAGTTAGTCGCCATTTGTTTCACGTGATTGTAAATTCCAATGACGTGTTGCGAGGAGTGCGGCTCTGGCATTACTCTGTGTCCGATGACTTGGGTCTTCTTCTTTTTGCGAATCCGACGACTTGGGTCTTATATGCATTTTAAAAACACGTGAGAAAACTTATCTCATTCACAAATTATGTTTTCAAGTTTGTATTATTCATGATTTAAAAACAAAGTTCTATATTATTTACATTATTTTTTAAGGAATGAATTCAGTGATATCGGTGTAGTATAAATCTATTACTCCCTCCGTCCAGTAATAACTGACTCGAGTTTGTCTAGATTTGAATGTATCTAGACGCATTTTAGTATATAGATATATTCGAATTTAGACAAAACCAAGTCAGTTATTTTTGGACGGATGGAGTATATATTAAAAGCAATATAAGCCTGCCATATACTTTTTCCTGCCGGCGGCCACATTTTCGTGCATAAATATACTCCTATTTGACGACAGGTATGAGGGCATCAGCTAAAATCGTACTGATATTCTTGGCCATCTGTTTTGGAGCTGGCTTCAGGTATGTATAAATCGGCTTATTTCTATTTAAACACATACAAAAGATCAAATTTGATTTGTTTTGGTGTTTTCGGCTTGGACTTTTTTTCAGAGAGAGCTTTAGCCTTGGAGTTGGATTCGCGACCAGTTTCTGCTTTTTTTAATGACCGATGACTGCTAGGTGTTGTACCATCGGACTGTTGGGCCCACATGAACGTGATTTGTTTGGATATACTTATCTGCTGTGGCAATTGAACGTGATTTATTTCGGGGCCAGGTAACGTGTTGGACATTTGTACGTTATAGGAGTCGTGACATGTTAAACTGTGTTGTACTTAATCTGTTAATTAAATCATGGCCTTAAATAATTGATCTGACGGTTAATATATTTTAGGTGATGTGGATCAACCTTATGCCTCAAAAAACATCCTTATATTGCTTTTAGTATATAACTAGCATGGTGGCCCTCGCAAATGCGAGGGCATCATCTTTAGTTCGTTGTTCACATATGGAATCGAAATTTCGATGGCCATACCGCCATGAATAACATTCTACTATCAAGAGTATCAATTTTTCATGAAAATTTATTGTTTTTATTCCATTTCCATAAATAATGGACTATTGGAGACATTTATTTTATTTTTATGTTTATTCAGATTTTAAACAATTATTTTTCTATTGTTAGCAGGGGAATACTCAAGTTTTATCGGTACAATCAATTGTTTGTCCTTCCAACCTCAGCAGCTCCATCACCTTCAACAATGACCAGGTGACTGGAGGCGGGGAAATATTTATCAATATTTGGTATGTAGTTAGAAACATTATTTGGTTTGTGTGTTCATTGAAATATCATTTGGCCCCATATTCTTAGATTGACCTCCTAGCATGTTGCTCTATAAAACCATGCGGTTAGTCTAGATTTTGCATGTTTTGCCTCATCTCATTGTGTAGACGTGGACTTAAGTCTAAATGCGAAGGAAGAATCTTGCAAATTGACTTCGAGGGACATTGATGTTGCTTGATTTTATTAAACATCTTAGTTACGTGTGTTCAATCCACTTGTCTCGATCAGTATTTGATGAACAATAAGAAAATCCTTGTTCAAAAAGAATAATGTCTTAAGAAACATTTTAGGAAGTTGTGTCCTAAGATTTGTAGCCTATACCTCGGTCCACTGTATATTAATTTAATCCTCTAGAGGAAAGAACACATTCTCAGCTCATAATTAATTTATGATTAGACGATTTTATAAAATAATTCCTACAAACCTAAGTAAAACCAATGTGGTACAATAATTTGCTAACCTAGCAAAAATACAATATTTGTGTCTAGAAAAATACAGTATAGATGGTTATCTTTGTCAACTGAAAAATAAGATAATCTTCGGCACTTAAGAATTACGAAAGCTAGTATTGTGTTTAGGTCGCCATTTATTTTAATTAATTTTGGACAGATGTTTGAAGCTCCCAAGAAAAAAGTTTCAATCCTTGGGCAATCGTAGGCATGTACTCCCTCCATACAAGTTTGACCATAAATTCAATGGTATCATTTTTCTGACTTATGATTCATGTTCTGTTGACCAAATTGTAAGTTCATTTTTTTTTTGTCTATCTCCATGTTACGCTAACCGGTATACATGGGTATTGTACGTGAGTAGGATTCAACTTTGGATTTCATTTTGAACATCCGTGCTCTACGTGGACTCTATGCATGAGTGCAGATCCCGTAATAGGCTAATAGCTAATTTACATGAAAAACATGTTGCCTGATTTTCACTAAATCGTGACCATACATTAGAGACACGTAGGCATGTCTTGCACGTGCATATGAACGTGATGGACTAATTAAATCCTGCCACCAAACTAAATACTATACGTGTACATGTAAAAGTAAATAGGGTGCGGTCTAAAATCATAACGATCAGTCCCGGTCTGGAGGGAACTCTCGTACGTGAATAAGAAACAAATCTTAACCATCATTCTAGGGATATCGTGTGTGTGAAGGTAAACGTGAGGGATTAGAACTGAAGTAAGATCTGTACGTGTATATGTAAAAGTAAATGGGACGTGGGGTCTAAATAAATCTTAGCCTTTATTTAAAGATCCAAGAGATAATATAATTTGGGTGATGTGGATCAACCTAGCGCCTCTAAAAACACCCTTATATTGTTTTTAGTATATAATAGATAGATAGATAGATGCTTCAGCACCCAGCGTGAGAGGTAATCCTCAACCCCTGTTGAAGTACCGGATCACCACCTCGTAAGATCGCTTGACAAAGAATACGATTGGACAGGTTCACAAATTGTGGCTAACTGTTCTTCGACTGAAACATGTCACGTAGTAGACCGGTATCAGGTAGAAGGAGGAGAGCTTCCAGAACACAACTTTTCTCATAGAAAGCTAGTCAATACTACAATTTTTGTCGGTCCCATTGTACTGGTCATCCAACCTTGATTGCCTCACCAGATTTCTATCAACCAATGAACCACATTTTCTTGGTGTACATATATGAGTAGCCGCCACCTTATAAATTATAATAGCTAATACAACAGCTACAAGCCTACAACACCTAAGGTTCAAGCTTAATGCTGGCTAATGAAATGAGTATGATCTAGATCCATATGAGTAAAAAAATATGAGCATGATTACTCGGATCATTCGTTCCCACAAGAACCAGAACCAACATAAAAAATGTAAAATAATAAACTAATGTAAGAACCGAACCATCTAAAGTTCAGCAACTTGTTCTTTCAACAATTTTCTTGTTTTTTTTACCGTGGACTAGCACTACAGATTCATCTCTCGTGTGAAGAAAAAAAAAAGAGAGGAAAAGGAACAAAGAACACGGGATTGTGTACTCAGGAACAGGAATTTACCACAAAGTCACGGGGAGCTAGAAAAGGATGGAATCGGAGGAGGAAAAAGTTGCAATGGACCAGCTTGACCGGAGCACCAGTAGAGCAATGCTTCAAAATTTCAGTAGATCTTGAAATAGCCGACCACCGGATCTCCACGCCAGAGTATTTCCTCGTCGGCAGTCACCCCCTTCATGGATTGATTTCTTGGTTTTTCTCCTCTGTAAGAACCCCAAGTTGGAGCGAAAGGGGAAAAAGTGAGAGGGAGATGTGAAAGGTGAGAGCTAAAGCGGTAACTCTACTCAAGCAGGATGAGATGGAATGGAATAGGAGAGAATCTCAGACATGGTTGCACGAGCAGATTTCTCAGCCTAGCAATCAAACAAACCTCAGGCAGGTCACAGGCCAGGCAATTTGGATCAGCGACGGCGGCGGGTTCTCCGTCGGGTGAGCTCCCGAGAAACTAAAAAAAGCAGCAACAGCAGATTAACCTTTTTTCTCAATGAAATGGACAGAAAAAAGATGGATTGAGCGACAGATTCGGCGCAAGAACGGACTGCTACGAGATTGAAACATGCATGCAAATACAATAGAGGGGATTTTTGTGGAAACAGTAAATAAAAAACTGACGCGAGCGCACTGCGCAAGCCAAGATGGTCCCATTTTGCTCACCTGCGTGCGGGAGAAAGACGGTGCTCCGGCAAGCAGCACGAGCAGCTCCGCCTGCGTGAGATTGAGGGGAACACGGTCTCGTTGGAACTTGGGAGTGGAGTGGAACTGTGGAGTGAGAAGCGGAAGAGTGGAAGTCAAAAATGTTAGATGGCAGTTACGGCTTTGATTTAATGCTACCCCCTCCTTCAACGTTTATAATTCCTTCTCGTAGGTATTATATTATTCAAAAAACTGTGACCTTGATGACGCTAAAAAGATTCAAATACACTCCTTTCAAAAGCTAAAATATTTTATATTTTGAAATAAAGGGAGTATAATATTCAAAATTTCAAAAGTTGTATTTTTAATGAGTATAATTTTTGGGTTATATAGTTTGTATTATATAGTTCCTCCGTCCGCAAATAAGTGTACATCTAGTCTTGTCCTAAGTCAAAGCTAATAAAGTTTGAATAATTTTATAGAAAAATGTAACAATATTTATGACACTAAATTGGCACAATTTCTTTTCTTTTCCTTCCGTTTCTTTTTCTTAAATATGAAAATTTTTGAATATTTTTAAATCTAAATAGTTTCAAATTTAAATATTTCGAAATATAAATAAATTTTGAAGTTGAATATATTTCAAAATTAGATTTTTTTAAATCTTAAGTTTTTAATCTAAACTTTTATTAAATATGTACAATTTTCCAATTTAAACAATTTGTAAGTTTAGTTATTTTCAAAAATAACTTATTTGACTTTAAATATTTTCAAATTTATAGAGATATGTTTTTAAATTTAGTTTCATAATATGTCAATCTGATGTAATATATGTTGCTATATTTGTTTGTAAACTTGATCAAATTTAATAAAATTTGACTTAGAAAAAAGATAGAAGTACATGTATTTGTGGACGGAGTGAGTATAGATTAAACAAGCGACTAAGTATACGCAAAGGACTTATAAGTTGGGATGGAGGGAGTATTTTAGATGTTCCTTTTAGTGTGGAGACGATTGGACCACATAGTATGCAGCGGTGCAGGATAGCGGGTCGATGTTAGGATATCTCCAGCGGGTCGATGTCTATTTTAGTCTGTTTGAGTTGTCCCAAAGATACTCGAGAGCCTATTGTCGAGGATACACCCAGCTTCGTGAACAATTTGATCCGCGCTGGCCTATTTTGATCGGTTGTTTCGCATTTCAAGTAATTTTCTGTTTTGAACAAAAAATGGTGTAGTTCATAATCAAATTGAGTAACGGTTTCTATGTGAGTCCACGTATGCTCGGTCAAATTATTTGAAGTCGATTATGAGTGTTTCGATCACGAATCCTATGGTGCACACGGAGGAACTTATCGAACCATGTCGGTCCCGGTGTTAGCTCAACAAGTTGACCCTCAAATTCCAACCCTTGGTCATAGAGGCTATTATCACACTGTCAACAACCATGTTGTGTATGATCACACAAGTAATGATCACTTCCCACATGGATCCATGCCTTCATGTTCTAGCAAGGTGTTAGGACATCTCCACCAGGCCGACCCAAACGTGTGACCAAAATGGTGCGTTTTTGTCCATTTGGGTCGGCTCGCGGTCACTTTGGGGCCACAGTCCGACCTGTCCAGACAGTCGCTCCCAGCGGCGCGACCCAAATATCCGCTATCCTCTTCGTCGGCGGTACACAATTCAATGTGTGAACAAGAACAGCATCGGTGCATAAATTTGAGACACAAGAGCTACAAATTAAACCTAGCGGAATACTAAATAAAACCCTAATCGATGATCTCGCTTCCGTTGTCCTCTTCGTCGCCATCTTCCGCCGCTGCACCATCCTCCTCCGCCCCGTCTTACTCAGCCACGCCGTCGCCGGCGTCCTCGCTGCCGCTGTCAGAAATCTCGATGATTCCGGCGCGGAGCGCATCGTTGATGGCTAAGGAGATGGTGTGTCCCGGAACCGTCCAGAATTGCACCCTCCCTTCGCGGTTGCGGTCGTCGGGGTGGACCTCGCGGAGGTGTTCGTGGCAGATGGAAAGTGCCGCCCGGCGCTCTAGCTTGAATAATCTCGCCCAATAGGATCTCGAAGCCGCGTACCGGGGCATGGCCCTCTTCCACTCCAGGAGTTCGAGGCGGCGCTCCTCGATTCAGCGTCCCAACTCGGCACCGTGCGGAACCGGCGCCACCGAGACCCCGTAGTGGCTGAGCTCGAAGCCTTTCGGGATCGTCGCGTGTGGCAGAGCGAGGATGCCATGGTGGGCGAACATGGACGCCTCGTAGTAGTTCAGAGTGGGTCTAGCCATGGCTGCGCCGAGGAGGGAGGTCGCGATGGGAGGGGAGTGCGACACCGAGAGGGCTAGGGCCTATTTAAGTAGAGCACGCGCGGAGGTTCTCGTGCCTTCGCCCTTCAATGCCGTCAAGGGAACTCAGGGCGTCCGTCGATCCACAGTTGACGCGGTTGACATTGATGGCGAAGGGTGCCGTGTTTGCGTCTGAATCAGTGTCGCCGGTCAAGCTGGCCTTTGCGTCTGAATCGGTGTCGCGGTTGCGTCTGAATCGACGTCGTTGTTGCGTCTCTCGCTAGCGCGCGGGGGGGGGCACTGTTGGAGATATGCCCAAGAGGCAATAATAAAGTAGGTTATTATCATATCTTCATACTTATGATAAATGTTTACATTCATGCTATAATTGTATTAACCAGAAACATTAATACTTGTGTGATTTGTAAACTAAAATAAGAGTCCCTAGTAAAGCCTCTTGTTAAACTAGCTTGTTGGTTGATTGATGATTGTGGTTTCCCTATCATGAACATTGAGATGTTATCAACAACAAGATCATATCGTTAGGAGAATGATATGGTGGACATACTCCTATAGACAAGCGTAGCATAAAGATCAAGTCATTTCAATAGTTCAATTGCTATATGCTTTCTGATACATAGTAACCTAATTCCTTCGACCATGAGATCATGCATATCACCTTTACTGGATGGATGCTTTGATGTCATCAAACACCACACCGTAACAGGGTGGCTATAAAGGTGGCATTGAGTGTTCGGAAAGTATTGGTTGAAACACATGGATCAAGAGTGGGATTTGTCCATCCACATGACGGATAGATATTCTCTGGGCCCTCTCGGTGAAATGTCATCCAATTAGCTTGCAAGCATGTGACGGCTCACAAGGGATCACATATCACGGAACGAGAAAAGAGTACTTATCGAACGAGGTTGAACTAGGTATGCAGAGATACCGACGATCATAACCTCAGATAAGTAACATATCGTGAGACAAAGGGAAATTGGTATCGGATGTCAGTGGTTCATTCGATCGCAAAGTACTCGTAGAAATATGTGGAGCCATATGAATTTCCAGATTCCTCTATTGGTTATTGTTGAGAAGTGTCTCGATCATGTCCGCATAATTCACGAACCGTAGAGACACACTTAAGGATTCGACGTTGTTTGAGTAGTTATGGTATTATGAGAAAGAGACCGAATGTTGTTCGGAGTCTCGGATGGGATCCGGGATATCACGAGGTGATCCGGAATGGTCCGGAGAATAAGATTCATATAAGGAAAGTCCCGTTTCGGAGTAGCGGAATGATTCCGGTGTTTTCATCGGGAACATTCTAGAAGGTCCCGGAATGTCCGGCACTCCGGAGGGGGAAGGGTACATGAATGTGTCATTGTAAGTTGGAATGATTGCATCATGTACTAAGTGTTCTCGCTGTCCAAAATAAAGGGTTTATTTAAATCCTAAATTGAAAAGTCAAACGGCTAGTTTGAAAGTCAAGCAAAGTTTTGGAAAGTGGAAAGAGGAGAAGTGGAAACCGAGTTGGGGAGGGATTCCTCCTCCCCAAGCCGGCGCCCCACTCCAAGGCCGAGTTGGGGAGGGACTCCACTCCCTCCCCTTGGCCGGCCAGCCCTCCCACCTATATAAGGAGGGGCAGGGCTCCCCTCCTAAAACACACAAGTTCCTATCCTCTAAACTAAACCCTAGACCTAAACCCCGGTTTAGAGCTATTTCGGTTTAGAGCCTTCTAATTGATTTAGAGCCTTCTAATTGGTGTGTCTAATTACTAGACCACTAATAGCCTCTCTCATAAGCTCCACCATACTCGCACCGGCTTAAGGCGAAGCCTCAGGATTTCCCTCTACCTCGGTACGCCCAGTTGTCGCCTTAATCGCGAGGAGAGTGCTACAACCTCCGTCACTGGAACAAGGGTGAGGAAGGTCTTCGAAAATCGAACGGTGACGATCAATGGAGCGCTGCTGAAACGTGGCGCTGGAAGGATCGTCTACACGATCTTGAGATCGGAAAGAGTACGACTACATCACCCACGAGAATCTGCTCTCGTTAACCGCTTTGGAATCTTCGAGGGTGAGTTTCACTATCGACTCGTTGCTACAATCTAGTAGATAGATCTTGGCTTGTTTGTTTGTATGCGGTAGAAAAATTTTGTTTTCCATGCTACGAACCCCTACAGTGGTATCAGAGCCGTGTCTATATGTAGATCTGTTGCACGAGTAGAACACAATGGTCATTGTGGGCGTTGATGCTTTTATTGTAGATTGCTTTTTGTGTACTTTGCATCTTGCGGTATGTTGGGATGAAGCGGCCCGGGCTAACCTTACATGACATCGTTCATGAGACTTGCTCCACGCTTGACATGCAACTTGTTTTGCATAAGTGGCTTTGCGGGTGCCTGTTTCTCCTAGCATAGTAAAGATCCAATTTACAACGGGTGATCAACAATGCTAGTATCAATGTTGTGGTTCTTGTTCGTAAGTTAGAACGACACTTATTGAAAGCCCCAAACCACGTAAAATATGCAAAGAAAGTAGAGGCGTCTAACTTTGTTTTGCAGGGGTGTGCAGTGATGTGATATGGCCATGATTGTGATTATATTTGATGTATGCAATGTTCCTTATTGTAAGTTGGCAACCGGCAGGAGCCATATGGTTGTCTTTAATTTCTGTTAAGACCTGCGTGTCTATTCAAAATAGTTGTAATAGTTGAAGCTGGTGGACGACAACCATGAAGAAGCGTCATTGACCTTGATGCTATGCCGGTAATGATGGAGATCATGTTCGTGCTTGAAGATGGAGATCGAAAGCACAAAGAAGAAAGGCCATATCATATCACATATTATGAATTGCATGTGATGTTAATCCTTTATGCATCTTGTATTGCTTAGTAGACGACGGTAGCATTATAAGATGATCCCTCATGCACATAAATTTCAAGTTCTAAAGTGTTCACCCTTAGTATGCACCGTTGCCAAAGCTTGCGCTTCGAAGCACCACGTGATGATCGGGTGTCTTTGATTCCGCGGGTGAATACAACGTAAGCAAGCCAGATTTGCTTATGCGGTAGCTAAGGTTTGATCTTGACGAGCCTAGCATGTACAGACATGGCCTCAGGAACACGGATTGCCGAAAGGCAGAGCATGAGTCATATAGTAGATATGATGAACATGTTGATTGTTCGCCATTGAAGCTACATCAACTCACGTGATGATCGGTTTTGATGTGGTGGATTTGGTTCGTGTGATCACTAAAACAATGTGAGGGATATTGTTTTGAGTGGGAGTTCACCTAGATTAATTTAATTATTAATTAGAACTCAATTTATCATAAACTAAATCAAAGTGAATTTGCATAGTTGTTGTAGTCATTGGCATCCGCTTACCACCTTGCGCTTTAGTTATAATTGAGATGATAGAACTATAGAATTCTGGTTAGTTACTTTCTAACCGGTATCGTATTGTTTTGAAGTGTTAATCTAAAGTTTAAAGTCCTATTGCAAACTTTCAGTAAGTTCCGGTCACTCCATGAAGTTTAATAATTGGTATTAAAACAAGAGTGACAATTCCAAAGTGTTAGTATATGAGTATCATGTTTGTCTCCATGATTCTTGATATTCAAAAGATTATCTTAATATCAAGGTTATCTAGGATCTGAAAGAGTTGTTTCAGAAACCATGATGTGTGGAAGATATTGTGATATCTGAAACAAAGTTTTGGTTGCAACATGATAAAGTATAATATGGCAAAGTTCATGTTCTCATATTTGGATGAGAATTTGCAAAAGGTTGGAGACACTAGTTGTCCTAATCTTCCAAAAGGTTTTGGATAGCAACATTATACTCATAATTCATCGTTACAAGCTAAAAGTAGCTTGATCATGGATAAATCCATGATGAGGGTGAATATTTGATGTAGGTAAAATGTTTACTACACCAAGAGATTACTAAAGAAAGGAATTTGAAAGAACACCAAATATTTGATAATGGTGATCTACTTCAAAGTGCAAGTTCAAAGACATTGGTATTTAACTATACACGCTTTGGACTATGTGTCATAAGTATGACTCCACTATTGGTGTTGATAGATTCTTTCAAAAGGAAATATTGAAAGAGAATCTCATAAGTATATGGCAGAAAAGAAAAGACTAGAATTGTTCAGTTTAAGTATATAGATGATATACGTGTTATGGCTATATTCTTTGCTTATTAAACAATGTGGTTCTTAAGTATTTGATACTGAATTTGTTGGTGTGAATCGTCATACGAAACAACACAATTCATGAACTACAATGGCCTAAGTAACTAGCAAAAGAATATGTGATGATGTTCATCGAAAACAAATAAAGGGTTATTGTGTTGCTCGTTAAACATCAAAGCTTGCCTTCAAAGATTTGTTTTATCAGGTATTATGAGAACAAAAGGGTTGTTCAAATAATTGCCGTAATCCATAAAAGATGGATGATTCACAAATCTCGTTGGAGAAATCACATCCATAAAACTAGTGCTAAAATTGTCGAAAGACAAATTGATTGAAAGATCACTTAGGAAGTGACATCGCCGTTTAAATTATATATGAAAGAAAACATGAAGAAACTCCATGTGGATGGAATTTTGGAGTCTTTTGATTTTTGATCAAATGACGCTTTGTGAAACTTTCCTAGAGATAATTAAAACTTCGCTCATAGGCCAAAAGGGAATGAATGACTAGCTTATTGGAACTTGTGCATATTGTTGTAACTCCATTATGTGTAGTCAAGAGCGATGGATTTCAACTTCATATGCTTTCTCCGAAAATTTGAGTGAATATGTGAATATTTACTTAATAAGGATGAAGTGTGAAATATTTGAAAAGTTCGAAAGATTTTCAAGATGAAGTGCAAAATCATTGTAACAAGAATATAAATAGTTTGTGATAAGATCATAAAGGAAGATATTTAAGTTACAAGTTTAGCATAATACCTAAGATTTAAGGAATCGGTCCGTGGATTTGCATTTCCCGAAACACCATAAGAGTATGGAGCGTTCGAGATATGTAATTGAACCTTGTTTGACATGGTAAGATCGAAGGTATAATTCATAAAACTGCTATTATATTTTAAAGATTAAAAGCTTTAGAGACTACCGTTTTTCCACTAAAAGAGCTCCATCATAATCCGCTGAAATGACACCATATAAGGTTATGGTTTGGGATAAAACCCAAGTAGTCCTTTCTTAAACATTGGTATGCTATGCATAAGAAAGATGTTTGCAACCAAAGTCGGATAAACCTGTCTTTGTATTACTGTTATGTATTCCTCCATAAACACCGGAGACAAAAGTGTTTGTCGCTTAGAACGTCAAAGTTTCTTTGAGAAGGAAATTTTTCGTGAAAAGTTAAGTGAGAGGACAATAGAACTTTGATAAGGTTAAAAGAACCTTTGCTATATGTGCAAAGTTGCGCAGCACCGAAAAGTGTTCCGGAGGCAGCAACAATACTCATGGCTCACGTACCTCAAAGGTTGTGGTCACGGAGATCCAAGTTCCTATTGAAACAAGTAGGTCGGATGAACAATCAAATACCAAGATTTGAGGGTTGAATCATTATTTGAGAATAATGAACCTACTACATGCAAAGAAGCGATGATGGGCCCCGACCACCAAATGGCTTGAAGCCATATAATCCGTGATAGTTCCATACACGAAATCAAGTTTTGAACTTGAAGGACCCTCAAAAGGTGTAAGACCTTGCAGTTGTGTTTGGATCTATAAAGAAGTAGACATGGATGTTTCACATCTATGAAATAGTCGACATGTTGGGAAAGAGTTCACAACAATGTTCAAAGGTTGTATATGACAAGATTTGATCTTTCATAGCGATTTTTAGTCTAGACGGATTAATGTAGCAACCACTACATATAATTTGTTATGTGGTAGTAGAATAAACAAAACAAGTTCTTCTAATAGAATGGTTACCTAGGACGTGTGCATGACACGGTCCAAAGGGTTTTGTTAATTCAAAGGATGCTGAAAGCATATGCAAACTTCAATGGTTGAAGTAAGCATAGCGGAGTTGGAATCTTCACTATGATGAAACTGTTAAAAGAGTTTAATTTCATCGAAGACAATGAAGATGCTTGCATTTGCAAGAAATTAAGTGGAGCGCTTAAGACATGTTTCTAATACATTATGTGGAAGACATATTGTTGATTGGAAATAATGTATCTTTTATTAACACATATTAAGAATTTCATCCCGATGAAAGACTTAGGCAAAACCCAAATATTTGGCATCAATAGACGCTAATATGGTTGTGCCAGAAGTACATAGACGAGATATTGAATGAATTCAATATAGAAACTACAAGAAAGGTTCTTGTTGCACAGAAAGGATTGAAAGAGTTCAATGTTGATGATAATATTCAAGTGTATTGACATTTGGTAAGTGAAACAAAGATTCAAGTATAGATTGATACTTGATGTATGAAATCACAAAGAGTATTTATATCAATCATACTGTGATATGTACAAATCCAGATATGTCCTATGCTCTAAATGTTGTGAGCATATACCAGAATGATTTGTAAGATGATCATTGGACAATAGTAAGGATATTCTTATGATCTTTTGGAAGAACTAAGAGTATATTATTTGTAGAAGTGACAAATAGATGGTTAGTTCATTGTAAATGTACTACATTGATACTAGCTTTGTCACAAAGTACAAATTTAGTTTATCTCAATCTAAACTAAGGGTGGCACAATATAATGGAAAGTGAGTTCCATAATGGATTTGGATGAGTTCCAAAGTTAAGACATTGTGACAGATACTACAACAAAAGGCTAAGTATATGACTGCTATTATAGCAGCAAAAGAGGGCATTTGTGTCAAGTAGTTTGTTATCAAACTAGGTGTAGTTCACAGCGGGATAATACTATGAAGATATATTGTACGACAATATTGTCAACATGTTTTAACCCCAAAGAACTAAAGGTCACACCGAAAGACCAAATTTATACAAAGCCATCTCATTAGAGAATGAGTGATGCGTAGAGACGCAAAGACATGCAATTACACACGGACCTGGAAGTGTCAGATCCGGAGATCAGTTGACCACTAGCAATCGTGTACATACAACACCGGAAAGCCATAGGTGTTGAATACACAAAGGTTTGAAACTAGATTATTGACTCTAGTGCAAGTGGGAGACTGTTGGAGATATGCCCAAGAGGCAATAATAAAGTAGGTTATTATCATATCTTCATACTTATGATAAATGTTTACATTCATGCTATAATTGTATTAACCGGAAACATTAATACTTGTGTGATTTGTAAACTAAAATAAGAGTCCCTAGTAAAGCCTCTTGTTAAACTAGCTTGTTGGTTGATTGATGATTGTGGTTTCCCTATCATGAACATTGAGATGTTATCAACAACAAGATCATATCGTTAGGAGAATGATATGGTGGACATACTCCTATAGACAAGCGTAGCATAAAGATCAAGTCATTTCAATAGTTCAATTGCTATATGCTTTCTGATACATAGTAACCTAATTCCTTCGACCATGAGATCATGCATATCACCTTTACCGGATGGATGCTTTGATGTCATCAAACACCACACCGTAACAGGGTGGCTATAAAGGTGGCATTGAGTGTTCGGAAAGTATTGGTTGAAACACATGGATCAAGAGTGGATTTGTCCATCCACATGACGGATAGATATTCTCTGGCCCTCTCGGTGAAATGTCATCCAATTAGCTTGCAAGCATGTGACTGGCTCACAAGGGATCACATATCACGAACGAGAAAAGAGTACTTTATCGAACGAGGTTGAACTAGGTATGCAGAGATACCGACGATCATAACCTCGGATAAGTAACATATCGTGAGACAAAGGGAAATTGGTATCGTATGTAAGTGGTTCATTCGACGCAAAGTAATCGAGAAATATGTGGGAGCCATATGAATTTCCAGATTCCTCTATTGGTTATTGTTCGGAGAAGTGTCTCGATCATGTCCGCATAATTCACGAACCGTAGGGAGACACACTTAAGGATTCGACGTTGTTTGAGTAGTTATGGTATTATGAGAAAGAGACCGAATGTTGTTCGAGTCTCGGATGGGATCCGGATATCACGAGGTGATCCGGAATGGTCCAAGAATAAGATTCATATAAGGAAAGTCCGTTTGGAGTAGCGGAATGATTCCGTGTTTTCATCGGGAACATTCTAGAAGGTCCCGGAATGTCCGGCACCGAGGGGGAAGGGTACATGAATGTGTCATTGTAAGTTGGAATGATTGCATCATGTACTAAGTGTTCTCGCTGTCCAAAATAAAGGGTTTATTTAAATCCTAAATTGAAAAGTCAAACGGCTAGTTTGAAAGTCAAACGGCAAGTTTTGGAAAGTGGAAAGAGGAGAAGTGGAAACCGAGTTGGGAGGATTCTCCTCCCCAAGCCGGGCGCCCACTCCAAGGCCGAGTTGGGAGGGACTCCACTCCTCCCTTGGCCGGCCAGCCCTCCCACCTATATAAGGAGGGGCTCCCCTCCTAAAACACACAAGTTCCTATCCTCTAAACTAAACCCTAGACCTAAACCCCGGTTTAGAGCTATTTCGGTTTAGAGCCTTCTAATTGATTTAGAGCCTTCTAATTGGTGTGTCTAATTACTAGACCACTAATAGCCTCTCTCATAAGCTCCACCATACCGCACCCGGCTTAAGGCTGCATGATTTCCCTCTACCTCCTGCAGACCACGCCACAGCCGGAATCGCGAGGAGAGTGCTACAACCTCCGCTGCCTGCTGGAACAAGGGTGAGGAAGGTCTTCGTCGAGTACCGAACGTGTGACCGACTGCAGGAGCGCTGCTGAAACGTGGCGCTGGAAGGATCGTCTACACGATCTTGAGATCGGAAAGAGTACGACTACATCACCCACGAGAATCTGCTCTCGTTAACCGCTTTGGAATCTTCGAGGGTGAGTTTCACTATCGACTCGTTGCTACAATCTAGTAGATAGATCTTGGCTTGTTTGTTTGTATGCGGTAGAAAAATTTTGTTTTCCATGCTACGAACCCCTACAGGCACGCCCTAGGCCATCCCATGTCCGAGCCGACCCAGTAGTCATGCAAATAAGGTGGACGGATGGGTCGATCCAGGCGCGTCGGGATAGATGGGACGTGCCGTTGCGACGCCACGCACGTCGCGTGCATCCGCGCAGACAAGTTCGGACACGTCCGGGCTGGTTGGGTTGCCCCGGTGGAGATGCCCTTAAACAATAGCCCAAAGAGATTAGAGAACACCAAATACCTGCTCACATCCTTCTTACAATCCTCTTGTTCTTTCGCAACCCTCCTATATTTATCACCTTGAGACGCATGGATTGTCTTCACAAGTATTGCCCAATCAAGATAGATGGCACCAGCTAGATAATACCCTTTGTCGTATACATGGACATTTATCTCGTAGTGAATCACTAGAGCATTGTCTTCCACAAACCAGGAGAAAACCTGGGAGTGTTGAAGCACGTTATTGTCATTGTTATAACCTTCCATGCCAAAAAAGAGTGAAATCCAAAGATCTTGTGATGCAACAGCCTCAAGTATCATTATGCACCCATCCACATGCTCATAATAGATAATGCCCCTTTCAAGAAAAATGACATCTCTTCCACTTCCAATGTATGCAATCTATGCTTGCAACCATCCCAGAAAACCCCCTTTACTCATTGATGGATAATTTTTGGGCATTTAGCAGCATTTGGATCTCTTAGGTGAACTTCTCTAAACACTTTGAAGAACTTGTATACTTCGACTCGAGGCATGGGGTCTTGCTCATGCGCATGTACTTAGCAATAAGATCATTGGAAACTCCATATGCAAGCATGTGAACCGTTGCGGATCATTTCTGGTAAGAAGTGAAGCTAGTCTTACCAGTGGCATCGTTCTTGCATTAAAAGTACGGATCATAGTCTCTCACACCATTGAGAATTATCAAGAACAACTTCCTTGGCATATTAAAAGCAATGCGGGAATATGTACTCCGAGTATAGTGGCTCGGTAGGATGGAAGTAGTCATTGTAGAGTCGTCCATGGCCACCTTCTCGATCATGCTTCAAATTTTCCTTGCATCCCTTCACCGAACGCCTTCACAGGGGTTGCATCCTCTCGTTGTGGTCATGGATGAGGGTTGTGATATGTTGCTAACGTATCCATAATTTTTTATGTTCCATTCTTGGTTTTTATCTACTTTCTTATGTTTTGTCCATACTTTGGAGTACTTTTTATACACTTTCTTGGACTAACCTATTAACAAGAGCCACAGTGCCAGCTGCCTGTTTTCTGCTGTTTTTTGGTTCCAGGAAAGTCAGAAAATGAAAATTCTTGGAATTGGACGGGACAAAAGCCAAAGTCAGTTTTTCACCGAGGGGGACACGGAGCCAGAATATGAGACGGAGAGGGGCCAGAGGATCGCCACACCACCTGGCCGCTGAAAGTACATTTCATGGTTCCCTGTGTTTTGAGTGTTAGATAATAATACCGTGTAGTTTTCTCATGTGCGCTAAGTGTGCAGGGATTGTTCTGGTGTTTTTGGGGGGCGATTATCTGCCCCACCAAGGGCTGGATAATCCGGCCTAACTCATCGATCAAAGGCAGCCAAGGCGCGACGCTCGGAGTGGGTTTGGATTTTCTCCCAAAAATTCCGAACTGGGGCGGTTTTTCCTCCCCAGGCCGGATAATCTGGCATTCGCATGGGGCCGGATAATCCGGCCCCCAGGAGGCGATCAAGGGCAGGCTCGGCGCGTCGCTCTGAGTGGGGGCGGTTTATCTGCCAGATAATCCGAGTTTGGGGCGGATTTTTTCCCCAGACCGGATAATCCGGCCCCAAATGGCTCCAATGTCTCAGTGGGTGCAGGGGGTATAAAATCCCCTTCATCCCCATCGTGCAGGCTTCTTGATTCATTTGAAAATTGTCAGGCCCTTTGCAATAACTCTCTCTCTAGATCTCCCACTTCAACCACCCGAAGGCTTCGATCTTTGGGGGAATTGAAGGAGGAGACTATCTTCATCGCCATCACGAATCAAGCGCATCAACTCCTCTCCATTCATTTGGAGAAATCCCTGATCTAGTATTCTTACTAACATCTAGATCTTGTATTTTGTTATTGATAACTTGTTCTTGTGGAAGCTTGTTGTCATTACGGGAGCCTGCAATTTGGTTGTGGAGTTGTGCCCCGCTAGTTGTGTAACGGCGCCGGTACCCACCTCGAAGGGTTTCTATAGTGGAAAGGTGGATCAGGCCTTTGGTGGCGGGATCCATCGGAGAATAGGGTGAGGCCTATTATGGCATGGTGGTCTTAGTATCGCCCACCCCTCCAACACAGATGTACTTCCCTTAATAAGGAAGGAACTGCGGTAAAACAAATCTTGTGTCTCTGCGTGCTTCACTACGGTTCACTCGTTCCTCTTTCCACTCGCCTCTTACTCGCTAGTAGATAGGTTTGCATATAGGGAAATTCCTCTAAATAGTTATCTAGAGAATTTACCTTTTGTGTTAAGCCTAAAATTGAAAAAGTATTAAAATTTGAAGTAGAACCTATTCACCCCCCCTCCCCTCTAGGTGCCCATACGATCCATTTCAATTGGTATCAGAGCCTCGGCTCTTTATTCGGGCTTAACTGCCTAAGAGAAGTATGGGTACCAAGGAGAATGGGAATGAGGTTGTGGATAAGGTCACAATGGATGACCTCAAGACGTTGGAAATAACCTTGTTGAAATCCTTTGATACCAAGATGGAGGAGATGCATCAAATGATTGCTCACCTCACATCATCCGTAGCCCCATCTCCATCCTCCTCTGAGGCTGCCACTCCCTCATCTAAGGATAAGGCTAACACCGCATCCAAGGAAGATGAAGTGGTAGATGAAAAACATAATGGTTCCACCTCCAAGAAGGGAAGTGGTAAGGAGGAATATAGTGAGGTTCATCACTTATATTCCCTCGACCCACCTATCCCTCATCCTCATATAAACAATAGGGGTGATCCACCCAAGCTTACTGCATCTTCATTTAATCAATGGTAATTCTTAATGAAGTCTCATGTTTGCAGCTCTTATATTGAAATTTGGAGAATTATCGAAGAGGGTCTTCATATTGGAGATCACACCAACCTGACAAGAAGAGAAGTTGTGGATAGCTAACTGAATGCTATGACCCTTCACATGATACAGCTCGGAGTGGGTCCCAAGGACATGCCCCACATTGAACATCTCAACACAGCTAAAGAAGCTTGGGATGCTCTCACCGATCTCTTTATTGGAAATGAAAGCATGAGAAGGAATACGTGTGATGCCCTTAGTAATGAAGCTGAAGGATTTTACATGTTGGATGGTGAAAACCATGAATACATGTATAGAACACTCAAGGGCATCGCAACAACGTTTAGAAAGCATGGAGCCACTCACATTGATGATGCTTGGATAAAAAGGAAATACGTGAGTGCTCTAATGCCTTTTGAGCCAACAGACTTGAAGAGCTTGTAAGGTAGACACAACTACCATCAAATGACGTCCAATGAAGTCATGCAAGAAATGGCATCATTCAAGGTTGCTGCAAAGAACACAGAAGATGCCCGTGCCCGTGCCATTGGAATACAAAAGAGGGTCAATGTTGCTCTAAAGGCTAATGTTGTTGAGCAAGATGAGGATGAAAGAGCTTTCAAGAGTGCCTCCATGGACTGCCCCGATGAAGTCAAACGTGCTCATGGTGAGTACATGGCGTTTTACGCAAGGAACTTTTGGAAGGATCCTGCCAAGGCCAAGTCAGAACTCGAGCGCAAGAATGGGTCAAGTGGAAGAAGAGAAAGTGGACCAAAACTGAGAACTTGCTACAATTATGGAGATAGGCTGCACTTTGTGGCTGAGTGTCCATATCAAAATAGAGAAGATAATGGTGGCAGGCTCATCCTTAAAGAAAAATCCAAGGCACCTAAGAAGAAACCATTTATCAAAAAGAATGGCCCTTACAAGAAGCAGCCCAAGATTGTCTTGGTGGCACAAGAAGAATACTCCTCTGCAAGTGAAGATGAAGAGAGTTATCGTGAGGTGGCTGCTATAGCTACCACATCGACTCCATCATCTCTCTTCGACTCGCCAAACGAAAATGTCATCAACAACAACGTCATGTGTCTTATGGCAAGAGGGTCCGAGGTATCAACTTCTAGTTCTTCATTCCCTAAGACTAACATAAATATGGATATGGATGATCATACTAGTCTTAAAATGAAAGAAGAAGTTGTTGCTTTGGACAACTTTTTCACTAACTTGCAAGGTGAGCAAAAACTTCATTTTGATGCTCTTATGAGTCAACTTGCCCAAGCCGAAGATCTCCTTGGAGAAAAGGGCAGAATTGAAAGAGAAGATGCCTTGGAGATAGCCTCTTTGAAGAATGCCTTGGAAGAACAAGAGGAAGCTCAAGTATCTTTGGAAGAGAGACTCGAACCCATTGAGGAGTCACATGAAGAAGTTGTGGCTCAGCTCATCAAAGAACGTGACAATGCTCGTGCCAAGGTAAAGAAACTAACGAAGGAAAAAATTGAATTTGGGGCTGCTCATGCCAGACTTTCGGAGAAGTTTGAGAAACTTGACATTGCTCACATGGCATTGGAGAGTGAACACTATACTCTAAATGAGTCTCATGACCATCTCCAAACTCAATTGAGGAAGTATGATGTGCCCAACACCTCCACATCATCGTATGAAAAAGAAGAACTTGCAAAAGGATCTCAACACAAAGGTAAAGAAGTTCTAGATGAGATACTTAGCAAGCAAAGAACAAACAATGGAAAAGAGGGTCTTGGTTATATTCCCAAGACAAAGAACAAGAAGAAGAAGAAGAAGAAGAAGAGCAAGACTGCTCAACCAAAGACTAGCACCACCACCAATGACAAGTCTAATTATGACGATTTTGCAGGGGCTAACAATCCTAACTTTGAGTTATATTGCGATCATTATGGTGATGTTTATGCTAGTTATGTAGGTCCTTATGATTGTTACATTACTTGGTCTATTTGGGTCCCAAGACCCTTGTCACTAACATGAGAGGACCCATTGAAAAATGGGTACCTAAAACCAAGAAGTAACTTTCTTGCAGGGCTATGCTTCCGGTGGGTCTAAATGGGTACTCGATAGCGGATGCACGAGTCACATGACCAGAAGCAAGGAGATCATCACAGAGATGCGGCCAAATCATGATCATATAACTGTCTCCTATGGTGACAAGTCTAAATCTGAGGTATTGGGTCTTGGCAAAGTTGTGGTGGCTCATGATATCTCTCTCGTGGACGTCATGCTTGTTGATACTCTCGGTTACAATTTACTTTCAGTTCGCGCCCTTGGTAAGATGGGCTTTGCAGTTTTTATTGATGCTGATTTGGTGGTACTCTTGTGGAGCAAGTCTCTAAAAGTCGCTTTTGTGGGATATGTCGAAAATGACCTGTACGTGGTGGACTTTTCGAGGAAAACCACTACAAGCATGAGTGTCTTTTTGGAAAGGCTGATGCGGGTTGGTTATGGCATCGCCGACTAGCCCACGTCAATATGAGAACTTTGCAAAGTCTCCACAAGGGTGGCCACATCCTTGGACTGAAAGAAAATGTCTCCTTTGCCAAAGATCATGTTTATAGGGCTTGTGTTGAAGGGAAAATGCATGACTCTCCTCATCGAAGGAAGACTATTATTTCATCAAAAAGGATCTTAGAGCTCCTTCATGTGGACCTCTTTGGACCTCCATCTCATGCAAGCCTCGGTGGGAAGAAGTACTATCTTGTGATCGTTGATGATTACTCAAGATACACTTGGGTCTATTTCTTCAAGTTGAAGAGTGAGACTCAACAAACGGTCATCGACTTTGCCAACGAGGTTCAACATCAACACAACATCCCTATTCTGGCAATAAGAAGTGATAACGGCTCCGAGTTCAAGAACTACACCTTAAATGAGTTCCTAAGTGAAGAGGGGATAAGACATCAATATTCCATCACAGACACCCTCAACAAAATGGTGTTGCTGAGAGGAAGAACCGGACTCTAATGGATATGGCAAGGTCTATGCTAGCCGAATTCAAGTCTCCATATAACTTCTGGCCTGAAGCAATCTCTACCGCTTGTCATTCATCCAACCGGTTATACCTCCGTAAAATCTTGGAGAAGACTCCGTATGAAATACTTACTGGTAACAAGCCAAACATCTCATACTTTCGGGTATTTGGGTGCAAATGTTTCTTTCTCATCAAGGGAGTTCGTTTATCTAAATTTGAGTCTAAGGCTTTAGGAGGTATTTTTGTTGGTTGTGGTGCCAAATCCCACACTTATAGAGTCTACAATAAGCTCTCCGGAACTATTGTAGAATCTTATAGTGTGGTGTTCGAGGAAAATGATGGCTCCCATGCGGGGCAAGTTGATGTTTGTGATGCAGATGTTGAAATACCCCAAGATACCATAAGAAGAATGGGCGTGGGATTTTTTCGCCCCATTGAGGAACCCATTGTGGCTAATCGGGAAGGACAATGCTCTACTCTTGAAGAGCCCTCATCTACACATACTCAACATGCTCCAACCACGGGAGTAACCTCTACACCAACTCCACCAATTGCTGAAGGTCAACATGCTCCTGGATGTCCCAGGCCAGATTATCCGGTCGACACCGGATTATCTGGCCACCACTCCCCTGACGACCAAACTATGCATCCCATCGAAGAAACTGCTGCAAGCTCCAGGCCGGATTTTCCGGCTGACCCTGGATTATCCGGCCCCTCGCCAATTCAAGCAAGTTCCAGGCAACCCGATGAAGTTGCATCAAGTTCTCCTAGGCCGGATTATCCGGCCTCACCCTCGGCCGGATTATCCGCCTCGAAACTCAGAGATCGAACCTCACATTACGGCCGACCCACCTCAAGGGCATACTTCATCATCTCCTACTACTGATAATCATACTTCTAATCAAGGTCAAGCAAATGATTCCAACAAAGACTCAAGTGATGAAACTATTCCACCAAGAGACAACAAGCTTACTGAACTTCGTCGCAAGACTCGTCCTGATCGGATCCTTGAGTTAAGGGGTCATACTCTTGACAAAGTTGTAGGTGATCTTCGACGAAGGGTTTCCACAAGAAGGGAATTGGCAAGTTTTGGTAAGCATCAAGCTCATATCTCTATGGTGGAACCTAAGAAGGTGTTTGAAGCTCTTGAATATCTGGACTGGGTTGTTGCTATGCATGAAGAGTTGAATAACTTTGAGCGCAACAAGGTCTAGAAACTAGTGGAGAAGCCCAAGGATTGCCGCAATGTTATCGACACTAAATGGATATTTGAAAACAAGCAAGATGAGAATGGCATTGTTGTAAGGAACAAGGCGAGACTAGTGGCACAAGGCTATTCCCAAGTTGAGGGCATTGACTTCGGCGAGACCTATGCTCCTGTGGCTCATCTTGAGTCCATCCGTATCCTTCTTGCTTATGTTGCCCATAATAATTTTAAATTGCAGCAAATGGACGTTAAGAGTGCTTTTCTTAATGGTCCTCTACATGAGCTGGTATATGTAAAACAACCCCCGAGATTTGAGGATCCTAACTTCCTGAACCATGTCTACAAACTCGATAAGGCACTCTATGGCCTTAAACAAGCCCCACGTGCGTGGTATGAGCACCTTAAAGAGCTTTTGTTAGACCGTGGCTTCAAAGTTGGGCAAATCTATCCCACTCTTTTTACTAAGAAGGTCAAGGGGGAGCTCTTCGTATGCCAACTATATGTAGATGACATCATCTTTGGTTCTACTAATAAAGCTTTTAATGATGAATTTTCAAAGCTTATGACTGACAGGTTTGAGATGTCTATGATGGGGGAGTTACGGTTCTTTCTTGGATTCGAGATCAAGCAACTTAGATAAGGAACCTTCATCAATCAAGCTAAATACATCCAAGACATGCTCAAGAGATTCAAGATGACGGATCTTAATGGCGTCGCCACTTCGATGCAAACAAAATGTCACCTTGAACTTAACCCCCACGGTAAATATGTGGACCAAAAGGTATACCGGTCCATGATCGGCTCTCTTCTTTACCTCTGCGCATCTAGACCCGATATTGTGTTGAGTGTGGGAGTGTGTGCAAGGTATCAAGCAGCTCCTAAAGATAGCCACTTAGTGGCGGTCAAGAGAATCTTCCGATATTTGGTTCATTCCCCTAACTTTGGTCTATGGTATCCCAAGGGCTCCAATTTCTCTCTATGTGGTTATACTGATTCAGATTGGGCCGGTGATAAGGATGATCAGAAATCAACTTCTGGTGCTTGTCAGTTTTTGGGAAGATCTCTAGTTTGTTGGTCTTCTAAAAGCGTAATTGTATTTCTCTCCACCGAAGCTGAATATGTTACTGCTGCTAGTGCTTGCACTCAGTTATTATGGATGAGGCAAACTTTAAAGGAATACGGTGTCAATTGTGACAAAGTGCCTCTTTTATGCGATAATGAAAGTGCAATCAAAATTGCGTACAATCCGGTATAACACACAAGGACAAAGCATATTGAGATTCGGAATCATTTTATTCGGGACCATGTTGCTCGAGGCGATATTGATCTATCTTTTGTGAGCACGAAGAACCAACTTGCTAATATTTTCACGAAGCCACTTGATGAAGCAAGGTTTTGCTACTTGAGGAATGAGCTAAATATCGTTGATTCAAGGAGCTTGTCTTGATTACCCATGCACTCACTCGTACATCTCAGTCTTATTTGGTCTAGATGTGGGCATGGATATAGGGGGAGTGTGGTCCTAATTGATTGGGCTAACCCTCCTCCATAATGCCAAAAGCAAGTCAAATCATTTCTCTTAATATCATTTTGTGATATGTGAGCTTATTGATGAGTATTGGTTATGAAACCAAGATACATCTTCGCGGTGTCATACCATACACTCCAACAAGGTGGCTTCGGCCACCACCCTCTTCCTTGAGAAGAGTTGGATTTATTTGGATCTTCCTTGCTCGTTTTTAGCTCCTCTCATGTTTTTATGGAAGCACACTCACTTTTGGCTTTTAGTTGCTTTGATTCTTGCAAATTTGGGTGTGTAGTACCATCTCAGTTTGGATCTCTTAATCCTAAGCCTTTCCCTACCCCTAAACCATCTATTCTTGCACACAAGTCCCTTGTACATCTTATGGGGGTGTTATTTGGGGACGCGCAGGCCTGACTCTGTGTGTAACAGAAGTTTAGAGTTTTGGCCGGATAATCCGTCCCAAGTATTGGCCAGATAACCCGGCCCTAGCGGATTTCATCCTTAAGGGCAGGGGTCGGGGGGAAGGGCTCATAACGAGCAACACTTCTTCCCCAACCCTATCCCTCTCCCCAGCTACCGCCTGCCATCCCCTACCCTCCCCGGATCCTCTCCGGCCATCGGATTTTGCTCGTGAGATCAAGCAGCTGAACTGATTCTAGAGGAACATTCTTTGCATGGGCGTGGACACACACAAGGGTCAGTATGAGGCTTACAAGCAGCGCCATGAGTTGGCTCACTCTCAGCAGCTCATCCTTCACCATGTGTCCGGTGCTTCTGGCAATCCCCCTGCTCCTACTCCTCCTACACCATATGCTCGGTGGAACTCCTCTTTTGGGATTAACTATGGAGAGCTAGAGCGACACCTATTTCCTTCCGCGACCACTGCTGATGATGAGGATGATGACACCGAGGAGATTGAGGATGAGGACGAGGATGGGAACGAGGACAAGGACGAGGACGAGGATGAGGACTACGAGTGATACCTTGGGGCGCTAGCATCGCTCTTCTTCCTTTTTGGCGTCTCGATGCCAAAGGGGGAGAAGTAGTTCTATTAGGTCTTCGAATATTTGCATGGGTCGGGCACAAGCGTTTGCACTTTTCCTATTTGTCGATTTCTCGCTTGTGCCCATTTAGCGTTGAACTTTAACTTGTGGTTTTGTGGATTATTCTTATGGAATCATCTATCTTATTGGATATTCTTATGGCTATTGGATATCTATATCGAGGGAGGCACGCTCTATGGCTATCATTGGATATTCTTATAATGTATTGAGGACGTTTCTATCTCCCTACCGGTGGTATGAGCTTTTCACATTTGTTCCAATGATTTAGACATTACCCTCTTGTGTGTATTTGTAATCAACTGCAATTATTTGTATGCACACATTGAGGGGGAGTCTTTGTCTTTCATTAAATCTTGTTTCCTTGAGAACTTTCCTGCAAATCCTAGTATTCTCATCTAACACAAAAAAGGGGGAGATTGAAAGAACATTTCATGGTTCCCTGTGTTTTGAGTGTTAGATAACAATACCATGGAGTTTTCTCATGTGCGCTAAGTGTGCAGGGATTGTTCTGGTGTTTTGGGGGGGGCGGATTATCCGCCCCACCAAGGGCCGGATAATCCGGCCTAACTCATCGATCAAAGGCATCGAAGGCGCGACGCTCGGAGTGGGTTCAGATTTTCTCCCGGAAAATCCGAACTGGGGCGGTTTTTCCTTCCCAGGCCGGATAATCTGGCCTAGCATGGGGCCGGATAATCCGGCCCCCAGAAATTGATCAAAGGCAGCCAAGGCGTTACGCTTGGAGGGCGGTCGGATTTTCTTCCGGAAAATCCGAACAGGGGCGGTTTTTCCTCCCTTGGCAGGATAATCCGGCCCCTAAGGTGATCAAGGGCAGGCTAGGCACGTCGCTCTGAGTGGGGCCGGTTTATCTGCCGGATAATCCGAGTTTAGGGCGGAGTTTTTCCACAAACCGGATAATCTGGCCCTCACTTGGGCCAGATAATCCGGCCCCAAATGGCTCCAACGGCTCAGTGGGTGTAGGGGGTATAAAAGCCCCTTCATCCCAATCGTGCAGACTTCTTAATTCATTCGAAAATTGTCAAACCCTTTGCAAGAACTCTCTCTCTAGATCTCCCACTTCAACCACCTGAAGGCTTCGAACTTTGGGGGAATTGAAGGAGGAGACTATCTTCATCACCATCACGAATCAAGCGCATCAACTCCTCTCCATTCATTTGGAGAAATCCCTAATCTAGTATTCTTACTAATATCTAGATCTTGTATTTTGTTATTTATAACTTGTTCTTGTGGCAGCTTGTTATCATTACGAGAGCCTCCAATTTGGTTGTGGAGTTGTGCCTCGCTAGTTGTGTAAAGGCGTCGGTACCCTCCTCGAAGGGTTCCTATAGTGGAAAGGTGGATCGGGCCTTTGGTGGCGGGATCTATCGGAGAACAGGGTGAGGCCTATTGTGGCGTGGTGGTCTTAGTACCGCCCACCCCTCCAACGCAGATGTACTTCCCTTAACAAGGAAGGAACTGCGGTAAAACACATCATGTGTCTCCGCGTGCTTCACTACAGTTCACTTGTTCCTCTTTCCACTCGCCTCTTACTCGCTAGTAGATAGGTTTGCATATAGCGAAAATTCCTCTAAATAGTTATCTAGAGAATTTACCTTTTGTGTTAAACCTAAAATTGAAAAAGCATTAAAATTTGAAGTAGCACCTATTCCCCCCCTCTAGGTGCCCATACGATCCATTTCAGCCGCGCGGCCAGGCCTGGCCCGCACCAGGGGGTGGTGTGGCTGCCTAGGGCACCCCCTCGGCCTCCCTTCTCGCCTATAAGATGCCTCCGATATAGAAACCCTAAGTACCCGATCAAAATTCCACGAAAGAGTCTGTAGCCGCCGTCATCTCCATTCCTAGATCGGGAGGGATCTGAAGCTCTTCCTAGGACCCTGCTGAAGGGGAGAATTCACCCTAGAGGCCTTCTTCATCATCATGCAAGCCTCCGGTGTGATGCGTGAGTAGTTCATCTCTGGACTACGGGTCCATGTAGTAGCTAGATGGCTGGTTCTTCTCCTTTGTGCTATCATGTTTAGATCTTGTGAGCTTCGTTCATGATCAAGATCATCTATTTGTAATCCTACATGTTGTGTTTACGGGGATCCGATGGATATTGAGATGCTATTTCAGATTGATTATTGATTCTATCATGTCTTTGTTATTTGTGATATTTCATGCTTTCTGTTGTTAGTAGCTATCTTGGCCAAGTAGATGCTAGCAACTCCAAGAGTTTGTATTTATGCTCGATAGTGGGTTCATGCCTCTAGTAATCTGGGGAAGTGACAGAAATCTCTAAGGTACTAGATGTGCTATTGCTACTAGGGAGAAAACAACAATCCTTTGTTCATAGAACAATCGTATTGTTTACTTTACACGCAATGCATAATGCAACTATCTATTGCTTGCAACTTAATACTGGAGGGGGTTCGGATGATAACCTGAAGGTGGATTATTAGTCATAGATGCAGTTGGATTACGGTCTATGTATAATGTTGTAATGCCCAATCAAATCTCAAAGGAGTCAAGATGTTTAGTATATGCATGTATTGCTTTCTCGATGTTTATCAATTGCCTCGCTGTAATTTCTTCACCCAACATGTCATCTATCTTTTAGAGCCACCACTAGTGAACTATGGACCCCGGTCCTTTCTTTTACCATCAATCTACAATCTATTGTTTACTTCTTTCTGTTTACTTTCTACAAACTATTATTTTCTTCCACACAATACGTTTAATCCTTTGTTTTCAGCAAAACCGGTGAGATTGACAACCTCACTGTAAGTTGAGGGAAAAGTTCTGTGGTTGTGTTGTGCAGGTTTCCACGTTCTTCTTGGCGCCTATGGTGTGCCCCGCCAAAGTCCAATAGCAACACCTTGGAGGTGTTTCCTTGCTCTACCGGATTGATAACCTTGGTTTCATAACGAGGAAAACTTCTTGTACTCATCATACCTTCCTCTTGGGGTTCCCCAACGAGCTCGTTAATACACGAGTCAGCAAGTATATTTTCTGTCGCCGTTGCCGGGGAGTCAAGGACATCTTCACAAGGGGAGTCCCTCATAACCGATCTCTTACTTTGTTGGTTTTGTTTTGCTTAGTTTATTTCTGCTTTGTTTGCTTGTTTCTTTATCAAAAACACAAAAAAATAGTTGTACTAGTTTGCTTCCTTTTATTAAAAATACACACACAAAAAATATAGTTCCTACTATAGTTGTTATTTTTGTTGGTCTGATATTGTCTTGCTTTATCATGCTTTCTATCAATGGTTGATTTCGCTGAAACTAGATCTTATTGGCAAGGTGGTTTCACGGAAGAACAAAAATATTATTATAAGGAACACCGCTTGTCACAAAAAGGAAAACACTTATGGGAACAAATTGATAAATTGAATATCATTGCTAGAAACGTGTGCTCTACTTATAATGTTACTTATTGCTTTGATAAATCTTGTTGCTGTAGGAGGTATAAACACCTCCCTTTTCAATGTGAGTATAATGATAATGTTACCATATCTTATGTTAAAGGAAATTATGACTTTTATGATGTGGAACAAATTGAAGAATTTATTGCTTAGAAGGGTGCATTTGAACTTGCTAGTTTGCTTGAAAATACTAATGATTCACCTTATAAATATGAGGTTTATGATATACTCAAATTTTGTATTTATAATTACAAGTAAGAAAATGGTTATATTCTTGAATATATTAATAGATGCTTTCCACAAACGGAAGAGACTAATGCCTTGCAGGAGCTTATGGAAGAAGAAATTGCTGAAATGGGAAGCTCATTAGATGAAAAAGAGAAGGAGAGTGATGAACAAAAGGAGGAAGAATGGATTAGTGACACTTTGCAAATGTATCTATAATTTTTGATGTTCCATGCTTGGTTTTATCCACTTTCTTTTGTTTTGTTCCAACTTTGGAGTACTTTTCATATGATTTCTTGGACTAACCTATTAACAAGAGCCACAGTGCCAGCTGCCTGTTTTTTGCTGTTTTTGGTTCCAGGAAAGTCAGAAAATGAATATTCTTGGAATTGGACGGGACAAAAGCCAAAGTGCCTATTTTTCCGGAAGTCATCAGATGCCAGAGTACGAGACGGAGAGGGGCCAGGGGGCCACCACACCACCTGGCCGTGCGGCCTAGCCTGGCCCGCGCCAGGGGATGGTGAGGCCAGCCCTGGCACCCCCTCAGCCTCCCCTTCTGCCTATAAGATTCCCTCGGGATGAAAACCCTAAGGGCCCGATGAAAAATCCACGAAAGAGTCTGTAGCCGCCGTCATCTCCATCCCTAGATTGGGAGGGATCTGAAGCTCTTACCGGCACCACAGGAGAGAATTCACCACAGGCCTTCTTCATCACCATGCAAGCCTCAGGTGTGATGCGTGAGTAGTTCATCCTTGGACTACAGATCCATGTAGTAGCTAGATGGCTGGTTCTCCTCCTTTGTGCTTTCATGTCTAGATCTTGTGAGCTCCGTTCATGATCAAGATCATCTTGTAATTCTGCATGTTATGTTTGCGGGGATCCGATGGATATTGAGATGCTATTTCAGATTGAATCTTGATTCTATCATGTCTTTGTTATTTGTGATCTTGCATGTTTTCCGTTGTTAGTAGCTATCTTGGCCAAGTAAATGCTAGCAACTCCAAGAGTTAGTATTTATGCTCGATAGTGGGTTCATGCCTCTGGTAATCTGGGGAAGTGATAGAAATCTCTAAGGTACTAGATGTGCTGTTGCTACTAGGGAGAAAACAACAATCCTTTGTTCATAGAACAATCGTATTGTTTACTTTACACGCAGTTCGTAAAGCAATAATCTGTTGCTTTCAACTTAATACTGGAGGGGGTTCAGATGATAACCTGAAGGTGGATTATTAGTCATAGATGCAGTTGGATGGCGGTCTATGTATAATGTTGTAATGCCCAATCGAATCTCAAAGGAGTCAAGATGATTAGTATATGCATGTATTGCTTTCTCGATGTTTGTCAATTGCCCTGCTATAATTTGTTCACCTAGCATGTTATCTATCTTAAGGAGAGCCACCTCTAGTGAACTATGGATCCGGGTCCTTGTCTTTTACATACAATCTATAAACTGTTTACTGCTTTGTGTTTACTTTCTGCAAACTTTTACTTCTTTCCATTCGATACGTTTAATCCTTTGTTTTCCGCAAAACACGGTGAGATTGACAACCTCATCGCAAGTTGGGGACAAAGTTTTGTGGTTGTGTTGTGCAGGTCTCCACGATGCTACTAGCACCGGTCGTGCATACAAAGCTCAGCTAGCAACACCTTTGGGGTGTTTCCTTGCTCCTACTGGTTCGATTAAACCTTGGTTTCATAACTGAGGGAAACTTGCTGCTGTGCTCATCATACCTTCCTCTTTGGGTTCCCAACAAGCTCTACATCAACCATGCACCAGCACTTTTCTGGGCGCCGTGCATTGATCCATTAAGCATTTTTCTAGCGCCGTTGCCGGGGAGTCAAGGAAATCTTCACAAGGGGAGTCCCTCATAACTAATCTCTTTACTTTGTTGTTTTTGTTTTGCTTAGTTTCTTTTTGCTCTGTTTGCTTGTTTTCTTATCAAAAATACAAAAAAAATAGTTTTACTAGTTTGCTTTCTTATTTCAAAAACACAAAAAAATTAGTTCCTATCCTAAGTTGCCACTATGTCTAGCCTTGATCCAATCACTATGACACCCGAGGAAATGATTTTCACTTTTAAACAAGGAATTGAGGAAAGTTTTAAGGAAGCTTGGTCTAGAATCTCTGATCTACATGAAAAAACTGAGCCTAAAATGACTCAAAGCTTGTTCCTTAGCAGTTTTTACCTTGGAATTGCTCTTTGCTATATATATGCTTTAGATGCTGTTGTGGGAGGAGATTTCCTCCAATGTAATGAGGATGATTCTATCAATGATATAAAGAAGTTGATCCTCACTTACAACTTGCCTAGCTAAACTGATATTTCTTTCGCAAAAATATTTGCTAGATTGAACACTCTTGAGACTGGCACTGCTAGCTTAAAATATTGCTATAATACGCTTAGGGAGCCTCACAATGATGTTCTAATAAATTCTTAACCATCAAAGTGGCTCCCTACAGTAAAGATTGAGATAAACACTGAAGCTTTTCAAGCTCACTGCGATATCATGTCTGAATTTTGTCTTATGCCCAAAGATATTTATAAATCTCTGAATACTTGGGGGCTTATTGAAGGAGGAAAAGAAATATCTCTTGCTAATAATACTACCATATTACCTCTTGGAATAGCTGAAGGAGTGTTTACAAAGATCTTTGGGAAAATGATTTCTACTGATTATCTTGTTATTGAATGTGCAGGAAAAGGACAAATTACACTTGGAAGGTCCCTATTAGAACTCCTTGGAGCAATAATAGATGTAGGAAAGGGGACCATGCACCTTTATTCTCCACCAAACAATCATATTTTCCCCAAGGTTAAGAATAAAAGTAAGAGAGGTAAGGGCAAGAAATTTGGTTTTAATGCTTCTTTATTTGAGAACACTTGATTCTTTATTTGCTTCTTATGCCTAACTTAAAGGCGTTAAAGAAAATTACTTATTGGGAGATAACCCAAAATTTTTAGATGAGTCTTCGAAGTTATTACCTCTGTAATAATCTCTTCTTATCCTTTTTATTTGCTTTTTGTGCCAAGAGTAACCTCTAATGAGAGAGAAGTAATGATTGGGAAAGTTCCTGTCCCGAAACAGATTTATGTGCTTCACCGTAAAAATTCGTGTAAAATCTCTGAGCGTCTTTTTGAGGCGTGAATTTTTTTGCTTCTGACCCAGGTTGTTATCTAACTTTCGTTAGTTCAACACTTTTTGATTTGAGCAACATAAGGTCTTCGAAAAAAATCGTCTTTACCTGCTGGTCTGTTTTGACAGATTTCTGCCATTTTCTTCATTTGCTTCTTGTTGGTTCCTTCTTGAGTTCTTTTGGGGAATTAAGATTTTTGAGGGAAGTGCTATAGTAGCTAGTATTCTAATGGAAGTTTATTTGGTGTTAGAACTAAATCTAAAGACTTATTTATCTTGAGTGCACTAATGTTGCTAATAAAGATTGTGTGAAGTTTTGTATGAAGGAAAATTTTCAGGTGTATGGAAGGAATGAGTAATGAGATGAAGGATGGACTAAAGCTCAAGCTTGGTGATGCCACGCATGTCACCCCAAGAAATATCCAAGAAGTACAAGCGTCAAAGCTTGGGAATGCCCAAGGCATCCCCTTCTTCATCAATAAAAATCCCAGGTTTCTTCCAAACACTTCATTTTTATTGTTTCATGCACCGTTGTGTTTTTCTTGGAGCGTCTTCTTTTTTGTTTTCGTTTTGGTTTTTCGTTTCCTTTGGTTTTCTTAGTTTTATGAATAAATTGGTTGGACCCCTCTTCCATTGGTTTGCAAATAGTTTGGTTTGGTTTGGAAAAGAGTAGGAAAGTTCATGCTTATGTGGTAAAAAGAGCTCGTTTTTGACTGTGGCTTATGCTCTGTCATGCCATGCTTAATATTATTTTGGCTTTATGCTTAGTATTCTTTGCTGTAGCATGACTTGTTATAAAGAATTAATATTGCTTAATGTGCCTTGGATGAATCATGCGTTGTTTTAGCATATTAAAGCATAGTATAGTGGTATTCTCCTTTGATGCTTTATTTGGATTGACTTGGCACATGCTCACACCATGTTATGACTATCTCAAGTCACTATAGCCTTTATGATCCTTTAGTTTTCAACTTGTAGTATCACTTTATGCTTTTATCAATGATGTTTTGTCGCTCTGCATGATTATGGCCATTACTGCTCTCTTAGTTTGTCGCTCCCAGTCTTTTGCTAGCCTCCACAACAAAGTATGAGTGCCACTCATGCATCCAACTCCCTAAACCAAGTTGTTCCAAAGAGTCCACCATACCTACCTACCTACTAGCTTATGCTATTCCAAGTATATTCATTCTTTTGTTTACCTTCCAAATTAAACTTGTTATGAGAAAACTAGTGATTAAAGCTCTCACGAACTTGATGGCACACTTTACTTTTCTTGCCCTTAATAAACTTGAACCATTGTGTCGTCTATGTTGTATATGCTTGCACTTATTTGTTGGGAATTAGAAGAACCATGCTTTCATGGGGAACGCTTTCAACATTGCATTTCGTACTTGTACCTAGTTGATATCATGCTCTTTTGTATATGGATGTCGTCGGTGTGAAATTAAAGGGGAGCTTGTAAGTCCATGGAGTTATGTATATGTGTTAGAGAAGCACTTTGGTCGCTGGTCTAATCCATGCTGACATGGTGGAAACCTGCAGCGTAACCATAATGAGCTGTCTATAAAGCATTCTTCTTATAAAAAAGAGTCCTATATTGAGAAAAAAGAGAAGAAAAAAAGTGATTATGAAAAGAGGAAAGAGAGAAAAAAGCACCATATTCCCATGGTAAATAAGAAGAATGCTGAGATGCTCGTTGTCTGCTTGCCTTGTAATTTTGATATGGGGATTCTTCCGTATAATCGGGCAAGGGGTACCCTGTTGGCGGTTCTCTATGATACACATGTACTTATGATGACAAGAACTTACCGGTGACTAAACTTGAGTAGCATGAGGAGCAGCCCTCGTATACAAGGGACATGAGATTTCTGACTTATACTTCGTCAAGCATGTACACCATAGTTTGTTCACTTTAACCTTAATCACTTCAAGATGCTTATGATAGGGGCAATGAGAGCTGAAAGCTATAAGTACCATAATTTTTGGAAGCTCTTTATGAGACTTGAATCCCTACTTCATTCTATGAAGGCTTTTCTTCCACCATTATATTGAGTCTCCACCTTCTATCTTTATGCACCTACTTTGAGAGCATAGTGGCCATTCTTAGTTCTATGTGCATTGTCCCAAGACTAATTGATTGATGCATACTTTGATATTGCTTGTTTTAAAATATTTGTATCTAGTCACTCTTATGAACTTTGAAGGTGTCCTATGCATTTATATTTGCTACTCTGTGAGGGACAAGCTGAATACTATTATGCTATGTTTTCTATATGTGAAACAAGCAAACGTCTTGCAAAGCATTGTTATTCATAAATCTTTTGTTTGTGCCTTTTCATGTTGCATCATAGTTTCTTTGCTTATTGCTAGAACTTTGTCTTTCATGTTATGATTGAAGTATTATGATCCCAGCTTTGAATGTTTTACAAATACTTTGATCAAGCCTTTGATGGTGCACGTCACCTCAAAAATTATTCTTTCATTTATCACTTACCTACTCGAGGACGAGCAGGAGTTAAGCTTGGGGATGTTGATACATTGCAAATGTATCTATAATTTTTGCTGTTCCGTGCTTGGTTTTATCCACTTTCTTGTGTTTTGTTCCAACTTTGGAGTACTTTTCATATGATTTCTTGGACTAACCTATTAACAAGAGCCATAGTGCCAGTTGCCTGTTTTCTGCTGTTTTTGGTTCCAGGAAAGTCAGAAAATGAATATTCTCGGAATTGGACGGGACAAAAGCCAAAGTGCCTATTTTTCCGGAAGTCATCAGATGCTAGAGTACGAAACGGAGAGGGGCCAGGGGGGCACCACCCCACCTGGCCACGCGGCCCAGCCTGGCCCGCGCCAGGGGGTGGTGAGACCAGCCCTAGCACCCCCTCGGCCACCCCTTCCGCCTATACGATGCCCTCGGGACAAAAACCCTAAGGGCCCGATCAAAAATCCACGAAAGAGTCTGTAGCCGCCATCATCTCCATCCCTAGATCGGGAGGATCAAGATCTTCGGCACCACCTGAGAGAGGGAATTCACCACAGGCCTTCTTCATCACCATGCAAGCCTCCGGTGTGATGCGTGAATAGTTCATCCTTGGACTACGGATCCATGTAGTAGCTAGATGGCTGGTTCTCCTCCTTTGTGCTTTCATGTCTAGATCTTGTGAGCTCCGTTCATGATCAAGATCATCTATTTGTAATTCTTCATGTTGTGTTTGAGGGGATCCGATGGATATTGAGATGCTATTTCAGATTGATTATTGATTCTATCATGTCTTTGGTATTTGTTATCTTGCATGCTTTCCGTTGTTAGTAGCTATCTTGGCCAAGTCCAAGAGTTAGTATTTATGCTCGATAGTGGGTTCATGCCTCTGGTAATCTGGGGAAGTGACAGAAATCTCTAAGGTACTAGATGTGTTGTTGCTACTAGGGAGAAAACAGCAATCCTTTGTTCATAGAACAATCATATTGTTTACTTTACACGTAGTTCGTAAAGCAATAATCTGTTGCTTGCAACTTAATACTAGAGGGGGGTCGGATGATAACCTGAAGGTGGATTATTAGTCATAGATGCAGTTGGATGGCGGTCTATGTATAATGTTGTAATGCCCAATCAAATCTCAAAGGAGTCAAGATGATTAGTATATGCATGTATTGCTTTCTCGATGTTTGTCAATTGCCCCGCTATAATTTGTTCACCCCGCATGTTACCTATCTTAAGGAGAGCCACCTCTAGTGAACTATGGATCCCGGTCCTTGTCTTTTACATACAATTTATAAACTGTTTACTGCTTTGTGTTTACTTTCTGCAAACTTTTACTTCTTTTTATTCGATACATTTAATCCTTTGTTTTCCACAAAACACGGTGAGATTGACAACCTCATTGCAAGTTGGGGACAACGTTCTGTGGTTGTGTTGTGCGGGTCTCCATGTTGCTACTAGCACCAGTAGTGCGCCCTGCCAAAGCTCAGCTAGCAACACCTTTGGGGTGTTTCCTTGCTCCTACTGGTTCGATTAAACCTTGGTTTCATAACTGAGGAAAATTTGCTGTTGTGCTCATCATACCTTTCTCTTGGGGTTCCCAACGAGCTCTACATCAACCACGCACCAACACTTTTCTGGGCGTCGTGCATTGATCCATCAATTAGCTACCCATGCCTACCTTCTAATGAGAGTAACTCTTTATCCCTTACATTATTTGATTGTCCCCCATGCTTACCAAAGGAGGATGAATGTTATGCTCATGTTATCTGTGATAATCCTTTATTTGTGCCTAACTTAGAAATGCATGGTACTAAAGAGTTTTGCTTAGAAAATGTTTATGATAAAGCTCTAGACGATGGTACTATATTGAATGATGAGTCATCTTGTTATAGAATTGTTAAAAGTGGGTTTGGAGGTTTTAATCCCACTATTTTTGAGTTTTATAAAAATTATGTGTTTGTAGATCATGAAAATCATACTTTATGTGATAGTTATATTGTTGAGTTTATTCATGAGGCTACTGAAAACTATTATGAGAGAGGAAAATATGGTTGTAGAAGTTTTCATGGTACTGAAACACCTCTCTATGTGCCGAAAGTTTTGAAGTTGCTCTTGTTTTATCTACCCATTCTTGTTACTATGTGCTTCTTTGATTTATTTTATTACAAGATTCCTATGCATAGGTAGTGGGTTAGACTTAAATGTGTTTTGAATTTGCTTCTTGATGCTCTCTTTTACTTCAATTCATATTTCTTATGTGAGCATCTTCTCAAACTAAAATGCCTAACTTAAAGGCGTTAAATAAAACTACTTATTGGGAGATAACCCAAAAGTTTTAGATGAGTCTTGGAAGTTATTGTTTCAGTAATAACCGCTCCTTATCCTTTTTATTTGCTTTTTGTGCCAAGAGTAACCTCTAATGAGAGAGAAGTAATGATTGGGAAAGTTGTTGTCCCGAAACAAATTTTTGTGCTTCACCGTAAAAATTCGTGTAAAATCTCTGTACGTTGTTTTGATGTGTGATTTTTTGTGCTTCTGCCCCAGGTTGTTATATAACTTTCGTTAGTTCAACACTTTTTAATTTGAGCAACAGAAGGTCATCGAAAAAATTGGTTTTTACCTGCTGGTCTGTTTTGACAAATTTCTGCCATTACTTGCATTTGATTCTTGTTGGTTCTTTTTTGAGTTCTTTTGGGGAATTGAGATTTTTGAGGGAAGTGCTACAGTAGCTTGTATTTTAATGGAAGTTTTATTGGTGTTGAAACTGAACCTAAAGACTTATTGTCTTGAGTGCACTAATGTTGCTAATAAAGATTGTGTGAAGTTTTTTATGAAGGAAAAATTTCTGGTGTATGGAGGGAATGATGTAATGAGATGAAGAATGGACTAAAGCTCAAGATTGGAGATGCCACCCTGTGTCACCCCAAGAAAATTCAAAAGGTACAAGCGTCAAAGCTTGGGGATGCCCAAGGCATCCCCTTCTTCATCAATAAAAATCCCAGGTTTCTTCTAAACACTTTATTTTTATTGTTTCATGCACAGTTGTGTTGTTCTTGGAGCGTCTTCTTTTTTTGTTTTCATTTTTGTTTTCCATTTGCTTGGTTTTCTTAGTTTGCTGAATAAATTGGTTGGACCCCCCTCTTTCATACATTGGTTTTCAAATAGTTTGGTTTGGATTGGAAAAGAGTAGGGAAGTTCATGCTTAAGTGGTAAAAGGAGCTTGTTTTTGACTGTGGCCTATGCTTTGTCATGCAATTCTTTATATTGTTTTGGCTTTATGCTTAGTGATCTTTGCTATAGCATGACATGTTATAAACAATTGAGATTGCTTAATGTGCCTTTGAAGAATCATGCGTTGTTTTAGCATATTAAATCATAGTATTGTGGTATTCTCTTTTGATGCTTTATTTGGGTTGACTTGGCACATGCTCACACCATGTTATGACTATCCCAAGTCACCATAAGCCTTTATGATTCTTTAGTTTTCAACTTGTAGTATCACTTTATGCTTTGATTAATGATGTTTTGTCGCTCTGCATGATTATGGCCATATTGCTCTCTTAGTTGGCCGCTCCCAGTCTTTTGCTAGCCTGCATAACCAAGTATGAGTTCCACTCATGCATCCAACTCCTAAAACCAAGTTATTCCAAAGAGTACACCATACCTACCTATTAGCATTTGCTATTCCAAGTATATTCATGTGTTTATCTACCTTCCGAATTAAACTTGTTATGGGAAAACTAGTGATTAAAGCTCTCACGAACTTGATGGCACAGTTTACTTTTCTTGCCTTTAATAAACTTGAACCATTGTGTCGTCTATGTTCTATATGCTTGCACTTATATGTTGGGGATTAGCAGAACCATGTTGTCATGGGGAACGCTTTCAACATTGCACTTGTACTTTGTACCTAGTTGATATCATGATGTTTTTTCTATGGATGTCATCGGTGTGAAATGAAAGGGGAGCTTGTAAGTCTATGGAGTTATGTATGTGTGTTAGAGAAAAGCCTGGACCGCTAGTCTAATCCATGCCGTGATGGTGGAAACCTGCAACGTAACCATAATGAGCTGTCTATGAAGCATTCTTCTTATAAAAAAGAGTCAGATATTGAGAAAAAAGAGAAAAATAAAAAAAAGAGATATGAGAAAAGAGGAAAGAGAGAAAAAAGCACCATTTCCTATGGTAAATAAGAAGATTTTGAGATGCTCATTATCTGCTTGCCTTGTCATTTTGATATGGGGATTCTTCTGTATCATCGGGAAAGGGGTACTCCGTTGGCGGTTCTCTATGATACACATGTACTTACTATGACAAGAACTTACCGGTAACTAAACTTGAGTAACATGAGGAGCGTTCCTTGTATTCAAGGGACATGAGATTTCCATCTTATACTTCATCAAGCATATACTCCATAGTTTGTTCACTTTAACCTTAATCACTTCAAGATGCTTATGATAGGGGCAATGAGAGCTGAAAGCTAATAAGTACCATAATTTTTGGAAGGTCTTTATGAAACTTGAATCCCTACTTCCTTCTATGAAGGCCTTTCTTTTACTTTTATGTTGAGTCTCCACCTTCTATCTTTATGCACCTACTTTGAGAGCATAGTGGTCATTCTTAGTTCTATGTGCATTGTCCCAAGTGTTGGAGATATGCCCAAGAGGCAATAATAAAAGAGGTTATTATTATATGTTTGTGTTTATGATGAATGTTTACATCTGTAAGATCCCTCCTTATTAAAGGAAAAGATCCCTGTGATTGCAATGCTAGTCCCTGGATCAATAGCTAGCATCCACAGTTCAGATGTAATATCGAGAAACAAAGGTCATAATACAACTTTATAACCAGGAATAACATAATTTTATTACATCAAACATAGCTCATTGGCTATTTACATTACATTGCAGCGGAATAACTATAAGCATTGGGTCCTTCATCTTCAAAGTGCCACAGGCAGACATGTTGGTTGTAGGCTTTGTAATCCTAATCAATCAATCTTCACTAAAACAAACAAACCTGCAACATAATAAGTTACAGCCACAAGGGTCAATACATTTGAATTGTATTGGCAAGTGATACTTTGGTAGTATAGTGGATTCTATCATCTATATGCATTTGGCTAAGTGGAGTTGAGGCTTTGCATTGCTCAAAATAGATTTTTCCCTATCATTTGAAAATAAGTTTTGTTTGGCAAAAACAAATTCCAAGGCATCTATTAATCAAAGACTGAAGATCCACTCAGGGCATCTACCAATCAGAGACTGAAGATTTACTTGGCAAAAACAAATTCTCAACCAATGATTGAAGATCCTCTCAAGGCATCTACCAATCAAAGATTTAAGATTTCACACAACCCTTGTTCACCCACAAGTTTTAATTTAGAAATTGGAATGATGAGATTCTTGATTGCTTCCATGTCTTGATGCTCAAATTGTCCTTTACCAGGGACATGGCTAAGTACTTAGGTTTTACACTCTGCAGAGGTGGTGCACTTTCCCCACAAGTCTTGGTTTCCCAAGAATGATCCTTCAGTAGCCTTTCCTTAGTCAAATGGACGCGTTCCAACCTATCAATCACTACCACCCACTGTCCAAAAGACTAAGTTCCAGCATCCTAAGATCATGGCAGAGCCCATAATGCCAAGTGGTTGCACTTGAAGTTTCTCAACATTTGACATCTCAAATCTCTTTGTTTCCTGGGTGGCCATCCACAAGTGAGATACACTAAGGTAAACCATAAACATGGGCCTTGTGAACCACTCAACCAAAAACCACCATGCAATCCCATTCCACCCAGGAGATTCATTAATCTTAGTTATTTTATTAAACAAAACACAAGTCCTTAGAATATTTTTCATAGTGTGAATATATATCCCACCCAAGTTTTCTATTAGCTAGGCTAAGCTTGGTAGTAATAGGATTCTTAACTTAGGAAGATCCTACTAAGGATTCATCTACTAGATTTCCTATAGCAAGGTCTATACTTAGCTAAATAAAAACCATGCAAGATTTACTTTAGCAAAAACAAAACACTAATGCATATTGAAAATAATGGGATAATGATATGAAGCATCACTTGCCTTTTTGGTAGAGGGTATAAGTTCACTCCTTGTCCTTGCAACACTCACACTCTTCAAGTCACTACAATCAATCAAGCAAGGCACAAACTCAATCTACCAATCAAGTAAATCAACACACACATAAAATAACAAAGTCAAAGAAATGCATGCAAGCATGCCAAGCTTTGCTTTGTTTGCAAAAGTGGTTCCTAGTGGGTCATAGACTTTTGGGTACACCTAATGGTCATTTTTGTAAAGTGGCAAAGTCATGCATAGGCATGCAAAGGTTGGTTCTAATGTAGGGATGGTCTTCACTAGGCTTCTAACTTTGTAAGTTCCAAATTGGTCATTTACCAAAATGGCAAAGTCATTTGCAAAAGGGTTTCTATTAGATTCCTAAACTTTGTAAGATCCAAATTGGTCATTTACCAATGTGGCAAAGTTGTTAGCAAAAGGTTTCACCTCAAAAACCAATTTCAAAACAAGGCACCTATTTGGTCATTTTATGTGGTGAAGAAATATGTCTACTAGGGTTTTAGTCTATAGGGTTCACCAAATGAGTTGCTATTGCAAAACTTGGGGCTTTTGGTCAGTAGGTTTGGTCCAAACATTTTCTCAAGGTTTTCTTTATGAAAGCATTTTCATAAACAAAACAAATAGTTTTAGTTAGCTAGAAATGGACTAAACTAATTAATCCATTCTATTCTTTTTCAAAATCACTTTCCAAACTATGGGTTGGTTCCTATGGTCAGCAAGGTCACAACAAACTAATTGGCAAAGGTTTTAACCTAAAAATCATTTTTAAATGATTTTTATAATGTTAGCAAGCACACAAAAGAATCTGCAAAGTTAAACAAGTTAGCAGTTACTATTTGCTAAACCAAGGGTAGGGTTGGTTAGGGCTTGTCTTGCTGATTCCAACGACATCAAATTTGTAAAATTTGGACGTGTGGATCAAAAGATACATGGGTTTGAAGTTAGCAAGAAATTCTGTTTTCAAATTCTAATTCAGATCTAATACTGGCCACGCGGCGTAATTCTATTCGTCGGTACCGGTTCGTCTGGATCGGCAACGTGGATCGTTGGATCAAGTTTGATCGCACGGCACAGAGGACATACCTCTTCGGCGTTAAGTGGTTCTATCGTAACCGATGGATCTGCATCTAACGGTAGCTAGGTGGTTGACCACTAAGCGGCTGTGGCGGCGGCCGGCTGTGAGTCGTCGATGACGGTGCAGCGATAAAGCGAGGGAGAGAGAGGAGATGCTCACCGGCTCAGGAGGTTACGGCGATGCTCGGGAGGTGTTGGTCGAGGCGAGGCGCACTAGGGTTGCGTGAATTCCTCGTCGGAGTTCTTTGCCGCGGGAGCTCTCGGTCGTCGTCGTTGGCGTTGCTGTGGATCACCTCAAAGCAAAACATCGATGCGGTTAGGTGCGCAGGATCATGACAAGGCTGTGCGCGTGAACGAGGAGGCTCGGGGCGGTCGGCTCTTACCAGGAAACGTTGCCGGAGAAGAAGCAGACGGCGGTGCTTACTGTCGACGACGGAGGCGAGGATAGGAGGCGCCCTAGGTCAAACGGAGGATGCTGTCAGTTTCGCATGAGCTTAGAGATCATCGTCGTGTCAAAGGGGATGAGAGGGGAGGTCTGGTTTACCGGGGATTGTCGCCGTAGTTGAAGACAGACGGCGGCGCTGGCTTGGGGCTTGTTGGAGTCGGGGTTCTGGTGCTCCCGCGGGCGAATGGGTGGCAAGGAAAGATGCACTAGGATGCGGTGAGTGTGCTCGCGTGCAGAGGTAGGTGAGAGGCGGCGGGATGTGGCCGGAATTGCTGCGAGGAGTGTCGTCGGAGTAGCAGCACCTGAGAGAAATTGGGCGATGCAGGCGTCTGAGCGAGGTGTCGAGGAGATTTATAGAGGAGAGGGAGGCGTTTCCATCTGCGTGATCAAGGCGAGGTAAAGGCTCGGTGTTAAGGTGAATTAAGCGCGAGAGATCAACGGCAGAAAACGGCGACGAGGAGGGGAAGAACTGGTCCGCGGGGAGAACGATGAACAACTGTTGGTGGGGTCCTCTGGTCAGTGGGAAAAGGAAGAGAGGAGGGGGTCCACGGTTCAGTCACTCTGCGGGTTTCTTTCTCGTGTAAAAACAGTTCGGGAGAGGGAGCTGGCTGGAATTGGGCCTATTGGGTCAATGGGCTGGTCACATGCACTTTTTTTTTTTCTGCATTCTCTTTTTCTTTTTCTAATTCTTTTTCTGTTTTCAATTTCAAACAATTATTCAAACAATCAAACAAGGTTCAAATCAATCCAAACAAACAGCAAACTTTTTCATTTGAATTTGGTTCTGTTTGACAACATAATCCAAATCTCAAAATGAAATAATAATTTATTTATTTTAGGATCCATTTAATAATTAAATAAAATGGATCTTTAGTTATTAGGGTTTGATTTATTAATAATATTTCCATTTGAATTCTAATTATTTTCAAAACCAAACCAGAAGGTTTAATTTGAAAAATAAAAGAATACTTGGAAACTTATTTAAATAAATAAATAAATAAGTTTTGGTGTTTTAATTAAAATGGGAAAAGCCTTTACTTAAATAAAATTGGATAATTAAATCCTTATTATTTTATTTAATAATCCTTTACTCATTTTAATCAAAGCAAAACCTTTTAATAAAAGATTTCAAAGTAGTAATAAAATACTTGGTGTTCATTTAAAATGGAAAAAGTTTTTACTTAAATAAAATTGGATATTTAAATCCCTTTATTTTATTTAAATAAACCTTTACTCATTTTATCAAAACAAAATATTTTATTTCAAAAGTTTGGCCAAAATTAATTTGGCTTATCTTTTCATTTGAAACCAAAGTCTTTTATTAAAAGATCTAAATTTGTATTTCCAAAACAATTTATTTTTCCTTTGATAAATGTTTTATCTTTATAAATCCCTTTAGGATTATTTGTTCACCAAAGGGTATGGGCTTTTTGGGTAAGGCTTTAATGGCTTTGGAAATTCAATCTCCTTATCTTATTATACTTTTAAGATTTTGCTCATGGTTCCAAATTGAGTGAAACCAATCTCTAAGGTCTTTCTTGATCCTTTGTGATTATTTGTTGATCAAATTTGGTATGGATCAAATCCATAGATTTGGAGATACTTTGGAAAAATGATTTCCTTCCATTAGGGTTTAGGGTTTGATTTCTTTCCAAATGTTCAAATTTCCAGATACATTCATTTGAGGAATGCATTTCCCTTGATTTAGATTTTGTTGAATTCAAACTTCTGCCAAAGTTTGTTCAAGATGGGATTTTAAGTCTCCTTTTAGAAACAAAAGTTTCTTTTCACCCTAATTTTCAACAAAGATTTATTTTATTTATTTTATTTTCACATTACAAGATTTGGAAAATCTTGGGATGTGACAGGCTACCACCCTTAAAATAAATCTCGTCCCGAGATTTGGGGAGGCTAGGGTTACAAGCAGGTTCAAGACAACTAGGGTACTACCACCCTTAAAAATTTTCCAACTAAACTACATCTTGGCTTGCTTGGAATCTTGGAAAGCTTCTTCTTGAAAAACTTCTGCATAGTGTCCATTATTTCCATGCTTGACTCATGGGCCAAGGTTGGGTTTCTCCTTTGGCTTGTTCATCTTGTTCTTCATCTTTTCTGGACAATTGCTTACATAGTGTCCTGGTTCCTTGCAATTGAAACAGTGGATATCTTGGAGTTCTTTACGTTGCTCTTGTGGACAAACTGCTACATAGTGGCCTAGCTCTTTGCAGTTGTTGCACACTACTTGGTCCATCCTTTTATTCTTTATGGACTCTGGGCATCCACTGGGGTTGTGTCCTATTTCCTTACATTTACGACATTGCACAAGGCTCATGTCTTGCTTTGGTTTCTTGGGCTTCTTTGATCCTTTGAATTGGGTTGTCTTGTTTGGAGGTATAAGTGGTCCTTTTCCTTTGTCATCATCATTCTTGGCATACTTGGATCCTTCTTGTTTTCTTTGTTCAACAATGGCATAGACGGGGCATTGGATAGGTACATGGTCGTTTCCTTCACAAAGGTGACAAGTAACTTGAGATGTTGGGCATTGGCCAACTGGATGTTCCTCTTCACAATTGGGGCATTGATCTTCATGCTCCTTGGAAGTATGATCCTTGTCTCCACAAATATTGCAAGCTGGTGCTCCATCTAGCATAATGTTCTTGTCATCCTTGTTGTCATACACTCTTTTGGGATAGTTTTCTTCCATGCTGATCATTTGATTAGTCACCTTAAGCATCAGTTGGGATTGTTCTTCCAAAAACTTTTGCAAGGTAGGGTCTTTATCACTATTGTTGGCTATGAACCGAGCTGTTAGTTGGCTCAATTGGTGTTGGGTTGCTATGAGCTCTCTCATGTTGACTTCTTGGTTGTTGTTGTTGTCACCATCCTTGATGTTGGAGTCTCTTGGAGAAGTCATCTGTTTGGGTTGGAGGGGATTAGAATAGGCAAAAGGTTTTTCTAAGAAGTCAATTCTATTCACACACATCACAATTCACACAAGCAATGTGCAAGCAATCACAAACAAGCATTCCATTCAAACAACAATGTCTAGCACAAACAATGTAACAAAATATTTTTGTTACACCACATAAGTTGGTGGGTTTGACTTAACTAAAATATGGTGGTCCATCTATATGGTTCACTTGTGATCTTTCCATCCTTCTTGGTTGATTCTTCTTGATTGAGATCTTTGTTTCCTTGAAGAATTCTTGTCTCTTGGTCACAAATACTTCAAAGATGTTGATGGCTCCTTCTAAGTTGTTTTTCCTTAGTCTTCAAGTCTTGAGCAAAATTTCTTGTCTCACTTGCAGTCCTTAGTGGTATCCAAGTTGGAAGTCCTTGTTAAGAATAAGGTTGAAATCACTTGAAGATGTTGAAGAAGTTGAAGTCATTAGAGTTGTTGAAGTCCTTTGCTCATGATGAAGTCTTTGGTCATGGGGTAGGCTTTTCCATCAAGTTTGAAATAGAAGAGAAGTAGAGTTGAAACCAAAATGGTTGAGGAAAGAGTTTACAAGATTGTTTTTGTAAATAAGTTTTGGAATAAGACAACTCCTATTGTCTAAGGGTTTTTGTCCAATCCTAGGGTTACAAATCCTACAGGCAACACAATGCTCTGATACCATCTGTAAGATCCCTCCTTATTAAAGGAAAAGATCCCTGTGATTGCAATGCTAGTCCCTGGATCAATAGCTAGCATCCACAGTTCAGATGTAATATCGAGAAACAAAGGTCATAATACAACTTTATAACCAGGAATAACATAATTTTATTACATCAAACATAGCTCATTGGCTATTTACATTACATTGCAGCGGAATAACTATAAGCATTGGGTCCTTCATCTTCAAAGTGCCACAGTGAACATGTTGGTTGTAGGCTTTGTAATCCTAATCAATCAATCTTCACTAAAACAAACAAACCTGCAACATAATAAGTTACAGCCACAAGGGTCAATACATTTGAATTGTATTGGCAAGTGATACTTTGGTAGTATAGTGGATTCTATCATCTATATGCATTTGGCTAAGTGGAGTTGAGGCTTTGCATTGCTCAAAATAGATTTTTCCCTATCATTTGAAAATAAGTTTTGTTTGGCAAAAACAAATTCCAAGGCATCTATTAATCAAAGACTGAAGATCCACTCAGGGCATCTACCAATCAGACTGAAGATTTACTTGGCAAAAACAAATTCTCAACCAATGATTGAAGATCCTCTCAAGGCATCTACCAATCAAAGATTTAAGATTTCACACAACCCTTGTTCACCCACAAGTTTTAATTTAGAAATTGGAATGATGAGATTCTTGATTGCTTCCATGTCTTGATGCTCAAATTGTCCTTTACCAGGGACATGGCTAAGTACTTAGGTTTTACACTCTGCAGAGGTGGTGCACTTTCCCCACAAGTCTTGGTTTCCCAAGAATGATCCTTCAGTAGCCTTTCCTTAGTCAAATGGACGCGTTCCAACCTATCAATCACTACCACCCACTGTCCAAAAGACTAAGTTCCAGCATCCTAAGATCATGGCAGAGCCCATAATGCCAAGTGGTTGCACTTGAAGTTTCTCAACATTTGACATCTCAAATCTCTTTGTTTCCTGGGTGGCCATCCACAAATGAGATACACTAAGGTAAACCATAAACATGGGCCTTGTGAACCACTCAACCAAAAACCACCATGCAATCCCATTCCACCCAGGAGATTCATTAATCTTAGTTATTTTATTAAACAAAACACAAGTCCTTAGAATATTTTTCATAGTGTGAATATATATCCCACCCAAGTTTTCTATTAGCTAGGATAAGCTTGGTAGTAATAGGATTCTTAACTTAGGAAGATCCTACTAAGGATTCATCTACTAGATTTCCTATAGCAAGGTCTATACTTAGCTAAATAAAAACCATGCAAGATTTACTTTAGCAAAAAAAAACACTAATGCATATTGAAAATAATGGGATAATGATATGAAGCATCACTTGCCTTTTTGGTAGAGGGTATAAGTTCACTCCTTGTCCTTGCAACACTCACACTCTTCAAGTCACTACAATCAATCAAGCAAGGCACAAACTCAATCTACCAATCAAGTAAATCAACACACACATAAAATAACAAAGTCAAAGAAATGCATGCAAGCATGCCAAGCTTTGCTTTGTTTGCAAAAGTGGTTCCTAGTGGGTCATAGACTTTTGGGTACACCTAATGGTCATTTTTGTAAAGTGGCAAAGTCATGCATAGGCATGCAAAGGTTGGTTCTAATGTAGGGATGGTCTTCACTAGGCTTCTAACTTTGTAAGTTCCAAATTGGTCATTTACCAAAATGGCAAAGTCATTTGCAAAAGGGTTTCTATTAGATTCCTAAACTTTGTAAGATCCAAATTGGTCATTTACCAATGTGGCAAAGTTGTTAGCAAAAGGTTTCACCTCAAAAACCAATTTCAAAACAAGGCACCTATTTGGTCATTTTATGTGGTGAAGAAATATGCCTACTAGGGTTTTAGTCTATAGGGTTCACCAAATGAGTTGCTATTGCAAAACTTGGGGCTTTTGGTCAGTAGGTTTGGTCCAAACATTTTCTCAAGGTTTTCTTTATGAAAGCATTTTCATAAACAAAACAAATAGTTTTAGTTAGCTAGAAATGGACTAAACTAATTAATCCATTCTATTCTTTTTCAAAATCACTTTCCAAACTATGGGTTGGTTCCTATGGTCAAGGTCACAACAAACTAATTGGCAAGGTTTTAACCTAAAATCATTTTTAAATGATTTTTAATGTTAGCACACAAAAGAATCTGCAAAGTTAAACAAGTTAGCAGTTACTATTTGCTAAACCAAGGGTAGGGTTGGTTAGGGCTTGTCTTGCTGATTCCAACGACATCAAATTTGTAAAATTTGGACGTGTGGATCAAAAGATACATGGGTTTGAAGTTAGCAAGAAATTCTGTTTTCAAATTCTAATTCAGATCTAATACTGGCCACGCGGCGTAATTCTATTCGTCGGTACCGGTTCGTCTGGATCGGCAACGTGGATCGTTGGATCAAGTTTGATCGCACGGCACAGAGGACATACCTCTTCGGCGTTAAGTGGTTCTATCGTAACCGATGGATCTGCATCTAACGGTAGCTAGGTGGTTGACCACTAAGCGGTATTGTGGCGTTGGCCATCGGGCGGCGAGTCGATGTCGATGACGATCTGTAAAGCGAGGGAGAGAGAGGAGATGCTCACCGGGCTCAGGAGGTTACGGCGATGCTCGGGGAGGTGTTGGTCGGGCGAGGGGCGCACTAGGGTTGCAGGAATTCCTCGTCGGAGTTGCTGCGGGCGGCGGGGCTCTCGGGTCGTCGTCGTTGGCGTTGCTGTGGATCACCTCAAAGCAAAACATCGATGCGGTTAGGTGCGCAGGATCATGACAAGGCTGTGCGCGTGAACGAGGAGGCTCGGGGCGGTCGGCTCTTACCAGGAAACGTTGCCGGAGAAGAAGCAGACGGCGGTGCTTACTGTCGATGACGGAGGGGAGGATAGGAGGCGCCCTAGGTCAAACCGAGGATGCTGTCAGTTTCGCATGAGCTTAGAGATCATCGTCGTGTCAAAGGGGATGAGAGGGGAGGTCTGGTTTACCGGGGATTGTCGCCGTAGTTGAAGACAGACGGCGGCGCTGGCTCGGGGCTTGTTGGAGTCGGGGTTCTGGTGCTCCCGCGGGCGAATGGGTGGCAAGGAAAGATGCACTAGGATGCGGTGAGTGTGCTCGCGTGCAGAGGTAGGTGAGAGGCGGCGGGATGTGGCCGGAATTGCTGCGAGGAGGGTCGTCGGAGTAGCAGCGGCACAGAGAAAATTGGGGCGGTCTGGAGCGTGCGAGCGCGAGGTGTCAGAGGAGATTTATAGAGGAGAGGGAGGCGTTTCCATCTGCGTGATCAAGGCGAGGTAAAGGCTCGGTGTTAAGGTGAATTAAGCGCGAGAGATCAACGGCAGAAAACGGCGACGAGGGGGGGAAGAACTGGTCCGCGGGGAGAACGATGAACAGCTGTTGGTGGGGTCCTCTGGTCAGTGGGAAAAGGAAGAGAGGAGGGGGTCCACGGTTCAGTCACTCTGCGGGTTTCTTTCTCGGTGCAGAAAAACGGTTCGGGGAGAGGGAGCTGGGCTGGAATTGGGCCTATTGGGCTGCTGGCTGGGCTGGTCACTGTGCACTATTTTTTTTTTTCTGTCTGTTCTCTTTTTCTTTTTCTAATTCTTTTTCTGTTTTCAATTTCAAACAATTATTCAAACAATCAAACAAGGTTCAAATCAATCCAAACAAACAGCAAACTTTTTCATTTGAATTTGGTTCTGTTTGACAACATAATCCAAATCTCAAAATGAAATAATAATTTATTTATTTTAGGATCCATTTAATAATTATATAAAATGGATCTTTAGTTATTAGGGTTTGATTTATTAATAATATTTCCATTTGAATTCTAATTATTTTCAAAACCAAACCAGAAGGTTTAATTTGAAAAATAAAAGAATACTTGGAAACTTATTTAAATAAATAAATAAATAAGTTTTGGTGTTTTAATTAAAATGGGAAAAGCCTTTACTTAAATAAAATTGGATAATTAAATCCTTATTATTTTATTTAATAATCCTTTACTCATTTTAATCAAAGCAAAACCTTTTAATAAAAGATTTCAAAGTAGTAATAAAATACTTGGTGTTCATTTAAAATGGAAAAAGGTTTTACTTAAATAAAATTGGATATTTAAATCCCTTTATTTTATTTAAATAAACCTTTACTCATTTTATCAAAACAAAATATTTTATTTCAAAAGTTTGGCCAAAATTAATTTGGCTTATCTTTTCATTTGAAACCAAAGTCTTTTATTAAAAGATCTAAATTTGTATTTCCAAAACAATTTATTTTTCCTTTGATAAATGTTTTATCTTTATAAATCCCTTTAGGATTATTTGTTCACCAAAGGGTATGGGATTTTTGGGTAAGGCTTTAATGGCTTTGGAAATTCAATCTCCTTATCTTATTATACTTTTAAGATTTTGCTCATGGTTCCAAATTGAGTGAAACCAATCTCTAAGGTCTTTCTTGATCCTTTGTGATTATTTGTTGATCAAATTTGGTATGGATCAAATCCATAGATTTGGAGATACTTTGGAAAAATGATTTCCTTCCATTAGGGTTTAGGGTTTGATTTCTTTCCAAATGTTCAAATTTCCAGATACATTCATTTGAGGAATGCATTTCCCTTGATTTAGATTTTGTTGAATTCAAACTTCTGCCAAAGTTTGTTCAAGATGGGATTTTAAGTCTCCTTTTAGAAACAAAAGTTTCTTTTCACCCTAATTTTCAACAAAGATTTATTTTATTTATTTTATTTTCACATTACAAGATTTGGAAAATCTTGGGATGTGACAACATCCCATGCTATAATTGTATTATTAGGAAACACTAATACTTGTGTGTTTTGTAAACATAAAAGAGTCCCTAGTAAGCCTCTTGTTGAACTAGCTTGTTGATTGATTGATGATCATGGTTTCCTGATCATAGACATTGGATGTGATTAATAACAAGGTTATATCATTAGGAGAATGATATGATGGACACACACCCATAGTAAGCGTAGCATAAGATCAAGTCATTAAGTTCGTATTGCTGTAAGCTTTGAAATACATAGTAACCTAATCCTTCGACCATGAGGTTATGTTAATCACCATCACCGGATGGGTACTTTGATGACATCAAACGCCGCTCAGAATCGGGCGGTTATAAAGGTGTCATTAGGTATTCTGAAAGTATGTGTTGAAGCGCATAGACCAAGATTGGGATTTGTCCATCCATATGACGGATAGATATACTCTGGGCCCTCTCGGTGGAATGTCATCTAGATAGCTTGCAAGCATGTGACTAGGTCACAAGGGATGACATAACATGGAACGAGTAAAGAGTACTTATCCGTAACGAGGAAGAACTAGGTATGAAGATACTGACGATCAAACCTCGGATAAGTAGAATGTCACGAGACAAAGGGAATTGGTTTCGTATGTTAATTGGTTCAATCGATCACGAAGTAATCGTTGAGTATGTGGGAGCCATTATGGATCTCTGATCCGTGATGGTTATTGATGGGAGAGGAGTCTTCATCATGTGCATATTCACGAACCGTAGGGTGACACACTTAAGGTTCAAGTTGTTTGAAGTAGATATGGAATTTGCGTTGGAGACCGAATGTTGTTGAGTCTCGAATGGATCCGGGACATCACGAGGAGATCCGGAATGGTCCGGAGAATGAGATTCATATATTGGGGATCATTTTCTAAGTTAGTAAATGTTCCGGAGTGTTTGTATGGAGATTCTAGAAGGTTTCGGAATGTTCTGGAAGGTTCTAGAGGATTTCTTGGAGTTTGCTTGAAAACCAAGAAAGGGATCAAAGAAACCAAGTGGGGCAAGACACGGATTCGTGGGGGAGGAGGATTCCTCCCCCCAACCCGCCAGCCCAAGGAGGAGGGAGTCCTACTAGGACTCCCCCTCCCCAGGCGCGCCTCCCTCCTTTAAATAGAAGGGAGGGGGCGCCCCCTCTTGCACCTTGTCTCATAACTCCCAATCTTAGCCGCCTCTCTCCTCCACGTTTCTTTTGCACAGGCATAGGCGAAGCCCTGCAGAATTCTCATCTCCACCACCACCACCACGCCGTCGTGCTGCTGGGATTCCGTGTATAAGATATACTACCTCATTGCTCATTGGAACGGGAGAGGAAGGTGCGCCGACTCCGCACGTGTGATCATCTGCGGAAGCGCTGCCGGAACGCGGCGCCGGAAGGATCGTCCACACGATCTTGAGATCGGCAAGTGATCGACTACATAATCCACGAGATCTAATCTCGTTAACGCTTTCGGTTCTACGAGGGTTAGTACCGATCTATCTCGTTGCTCATGTCTAGTAGATTAGATCTTGGCTTTTATCTAGATTAGATCTGGGTTTTGTTCGTTCTTGCGGTAGAAATTTTTTGTTTTCCATGCTATGTCTGCTTGCCTTGTCATTTTGATATGGGGATTCTTCCGTATCATCGGGCAAGGGGTACTCCGTTGGCGGTTCTCTATGATACACATGTACTTACTATGACAAGAACTTACCGGTAACTAAACTTGAGTAGCATGAGGAGCGGTCCTTGTATTCAAGGGACATGAGATTTCCAACTTATACTTCATCAAGCATATACTCCATAGTTTGTTCACTTTAACCTTAATCACTTCAAGATGCTTATGATAGGGGCAATGAGAGCTGAAAGCTAATAAGTACCATAATTTTTGGAAGGTCTTTATGAAACTTGAATCCCTACTTCCTTCTATGAAGGCCTTTCTTTTACTTTTATGTTGAGTCTCCACCTTCTATCTTTATGCACCTACTTTGAGAGAATAGTGGTCATTCTTAGTTCTATGTGCATTGTCCCAAGACTTGTTGATTGATGCATAACTTTGATATTGCTTGTTTTAAACTATTTGTATCTAGTCACTCTTATGAACTTTGAAGGTATCCTATGAATTTATGTTTGCTACTCTATGAGGGACAAGCTGAATTCCACTATGCTATGTTTTCTTTATGTGAAACAAACAAACGTCTTGCAAAGCATTGTTCATGAATCTTTTGTTTGTGCCTTTTCATGTTACAACATAGTTTCTATGTCTTATTGTTAGAACTTTGTCTTTCATGCTATGTTGAAGTACTATGATCCCAGCTATCAATGTTTTACAAATACTTTGATCAAGTTTATGATGGTGCATGTCACCTCAAAAATTATTCTTTCTTTTTATCACTTACCTACTCAAGGACGAGCAGGAGTTAAGCTTAGGGATGTTGATACGTTGCTAACGTATCCATAATTTTTGATGTTCCATGCTTGGTTTTTATCTACTTTCTTATATTTTGTCCACACTTTGGAGTACTTTTTATACACTTTCTTGGACTAACCTATTAACAAGAGCCATAGTGCCAACTGCCTGTTTTCTGCTATTTTTGGTTTGAGGATATTCAGAAAATGAATATTCTCGGAATTGGACGGGACAAAAGCCAAAGTTAGTTTTTCACAGAGGGGACACGGCGAATCTGAGACGGAGAGGGGCGAGGGCTCCACACCACCTGGCATGGGCGGCCAGCCCGTGCCAGGGGGTGGTGTGGCCGCCTAGGGCACCCCCTCGGCCTCCCCTTTCGCCTATAAGATGCCTCCGATACAGAAACCCTAAGTACCCGATCAAAATTCCACGAAAGAGTCTGTAGCCGCCGTCATCTCCATCCCTAGAACAGGAGGGATCTGAAGCTCTTCTCGGCACCCTGCCGGAGGGGAGAATTCACCCTGGAGGCCTCCTTCATCATCATGCAAGCCTCCGGTGTGATGCGTGGGTAGTTCATCTCTGGACTACGGGTCCATGTAGTAGCTAGATGGCTGGTTCTTCTCCTTTGTGCTATCATGTTTAGATCTTGTGAGCTCCGTTCATGATCAAGATCATCTATTTGTAATCCTACATGTTGTGTTTGTGGGGATCCGATGGATATTGAGATGCTATTTCAGATTGATTATTGATTTTGTCATGTCTTTGTTATTTGTGATCTTGCATGCTTTCCGTTGTTAGTAGCTATCTTGGCCAAGTAGATGCTAGCAACTCCAAGAGTTAGTATTTATGCTCGATAGTGGGTTCATGCCTCTAGTAATCTGGGGAACTGATAGAAATCTATAAGGTACTAAATATGCTATTGCTACTCGGGAGAAAACAACAATCATATTGTTTACTTTACACGCAATGCGTAATGCAATTATCTATTGCTTGCAACTCAATACTGGAGGGGGTTCGGATGATAACCTGAAGGTGGATTATTAGTCATAGATGCAGTTGGATTATGGTCTATCTATAATGTTGTAATGCCCAACCAAATCTCAAAGGAGTCAAGATGTTTAGTATATGCATGTATTGCTTTCTCGATGTTTGTCAATTGCCCTGTTGTAATTTGTTCACCCAACATGTTATCTATCTTAAGGAGAGCCACCACTAGTGAACTATGGACCCCGGTCCTTTCTTTTACCATCAATCTACAATCTACTATTTACTGCTTTCTGTTTACTTTCTACAAACTATTAATTTCTTCCACACAATACGTTTAATCCTTTGTTTTCAGCAAAAACGGTGAGATTGATAACCTCACTGTAAGTTGGGGGCAAAGTTCCGTGGTTGTGTTGTGCAGGTTTCAACGTTGCTGCTGGCGCCGGTAGTGCGCCCTGCCAAAGTCCAGCTAGTAACACCTTGGAGGTGTTTTGTTTCTCCTACTGGGTTGATAACCTTGGTTTCATAACTGAGGGAAAACTTACTGTTGTACTCATCATACCTTCCTCTTGGGGTTCCCGACGAGCTCGTTAATACACGAGTCAGCAGGTTTCCACGACCATCAAAATTTTGGTATCACCATCAGAGTCATCGTCTCAATGACATGCTTGAAGAAGAACTCAATCGAGCTCGAGATATTGGCCATCTATGTAAAACACAAACATAATAGTCATATAAATGTCACTATAACCAATTCTATGCCGCCACCAATCGCACAATACAAAACGGGGGATGATTCCTTATTGGTTCCAGCCTCATGATCATTGGATGTAGGTCGGTGACACACTTGTTGGAGATATGCCCAAGAGGCAATAATAAAAGTGGTTATTATTATATCTTTGTGTTTATGATGAATGTTTGCATCCCATGCTATAATTGTATTATAAGGAAACACTAATACATGTGTGTTTTGTAAACATAAAAGAGTCCCTAGTAAGCCTCTTGTTGAACTAGATTGTTGATTAATTGATGATCATGGTTTCCTGATCATGGACATTGGATGTCATTAATAACAAGGTTATATCATTAGGAGAATGATGTGATGGACACACACCCATAGTAAGCGTAGCATAAGATCAAGTCATTAAGTTCGTATTGCTACAAGCTTTCAAATGCATAGTAACCTAATCCTACGACCATGAGGTTATGTTAATCACCATCACCGGATGGGTACTTTGATGACATCAAACATCGCTCAGAATCGGGTGGTTATAAAGGTGTCATTGGGTATTCTGAAAGTATGTGTTGAAGCGCATGGACCAAGATTGGGATTTGTCCATCCATATGACGGATAGATATGCTCTGGGCCCTCTCGGTGGAATGTCATCTAGTTAGCTTGCAAGCATGTGACTAGGTCACAAGGGATGACATAACATGGAACGAGTAAAGAGTACTTATCAGTAACGAGGTAGAACTAGGTATGGAGATACCGACGATCAAACCTCGGATAAATAGAGTATCATGTGACAAATGGAATTGGTTTCGTATGTTAATGGTTCTATCGATCACGAAGTCATTGTTGAGTATGTGGGAGCCGTTATGGATCTCCAGATCCCGCTGATGGTTATTGATCGGAGAGGTGTCTCCATCATGTCTAAATATTCACGAACCGTAGGGTGACACACTTAAGGTTCGAAGTTGTTTTAAGTAGATATGGAATGTGCATTGGAGACCGAATGTTGTTCGGAGTCTCGGATTGGATCCGGGACATCACGAGGAGATCCAGAATTGTCCGGAGAATAAGATTCATAAAATGGAGATCATTTTCTAAGTTAGGAAATGTTCCGGAGTATTTATATGGGGATTCTAGAAGGTTTCGAAATGTTCCGGAAGGTTCTAGAAGATTTTTTGGAGTTTACTTGAAAACCAAGAAAGGATAAAGGGAAACTTAAAGGGTAAGTAAGGGAAACTTGGGGGAAGGACTCTCCCCCCAAGCTCCCTTGTGCGTCGGCCCTAAGGGGTGGGCCTAGGGGTGGGAACCCTAGGCCGCACCCCTCCCTCTATATATAGAGGGGTGGAGGCGCCCACCCCCTAGGCCCCTCCCACTCTCCAAACCCTAGCCGCCTCTCTCCTCCTCCTTCCATCTGCTCTGGCTTAGGCGAAGCCCTGCAGAATTCTCTCCTCCACCACCACCACCACGCTGTCGTGCTGCTGGGATTCCATGGAGAGATCTACTACATCCGCTTTCATTTGGAACAGGAGAGGAAGGTCTGCCGACTCAACGTGTGACCGATTGCGGAAGCTGCGGCCGAACGCCGCGGAAGGATCGTCTACTCGATCTTGAGATCGGCAAGTGATCGTCTACATCAACCACGAGATCCGATCTCGCACAAGGCTTTCGGATCTACAAGGGTTAGTACAGATCTATCTCGTTGCACATGTCTAATAGATTAGATCTTGGCTTTTATCTAGATTAGATCTGGGTTTTGTTTGTTCTTGCGGTAGAAATTTTTTGTTTTCCATGCTACGAACCCATCAGTGGTATCAGAGCCTTGTCTATGTGTAGATCTGTTGCACGAGTAGAACACAATGGTTTTGTGGGTGTTGGTGCTCGTGCCGTCTTTTGCTTTGTGTACTTTGCATCTTGCGGTATGGTGGGATGAAGCGGCTCGGGCTAACCTTACATGTCATCGCACATGAGACTTGCTCCACGCTTTACGTGTAACTTGCTTTGCACAAGTGGCTTTGCGGGTGTCTGTCTCTCTCACCATAGTATAGATCCAATTTACACTTTGTACTTGATAGCACTTGTATCAACGTTGTGGTTCAGTTTCGTAGGTAAGATCCGTTCTTATTCGAAAGCCCCAAACCACGTAAAACATGCAAAGAAAATTAGAGGCGTCTAACTTGTTTTTGCAGGGGTTTTGTGATGTGATATGGCCATCATGTGATTGTGATTATATTTGATGTATGCAATGATCCTTGTTGTAATATGGCAACGGCAATGAACTAATGGTTATCTTTAATTCTGTTAAGACCTGCGTGTCTATTCATCTTGTAACAACTTTATTCCAAGTAGTTGTAATAGTTGCTAGTGATGATGGACAACCATGAAGCGGCGCCACTGACCTTGACGCAATGCTGGTGATGATGGAGATCATGTCCGTGCTTTGGAGATGGAGATCAAAGGCATAAGAAGAAAGGGCCATATCATATCACACTAATTATGAATTGCCTGTGATGTTAATCCTTTATGCATCTTGTATTGCTTAGATCGCGACGGTAGCATTATAAGATGATCCCTCTCACTAAATTTCAAGTAATAAAGTGTTCGTCCTTAGTTGGCACCGTTGCTAAGACTTGTCGTTTCGAAGCATCTCGTGATGATCGGATGTGATAGATTCTACGTGTGCATACAATGGGTGCAAGCCAGATTTGCACATGCGGAAACTAAGGTTAATCTTGATGAGCCTAGCATGTACAGACATGGTCTCGGAACACGGAACACCGAAAGGTAGAGCACGAGTCATATAAATGATATGATGAACATGAAGATTGTTCGCCGATGAAACTACATCTTCTCTCGTGAAGATCAGACTTGGTGTAGTGGACTTGGTTTGTGTAATCACTAAGACAATGTGAGGGATGTTGTTTTGAGTGGGAGTTCACCTAGTTAATTTAAGAATTAAAATTGAACTCAATTTATCATAAACTTAGTCTAAACTACTTGCAAATTTGTTGTAGATTATGGCGAACCTCTCCATCAATTTCAATGTGTTCGTAGAGAAAGAAAAGCTTAAGAACAATGGAAGCAACTTCACGGACTGGCTCCGTGGACTGAAGATTGTCCTCAGGGCTGGTCAGTTGACCTATGTGCTCGAAGCACCGCTAGGTGACCCACCTGCAGAAGATACCACCGATGACGTAAAGAATGTTTACGCCACTCGGAAAAATCATTACTCCATAGTTCAGTGTGCCATCCTATACGGTTTAGAAACGGAGCTTCAGAAGCGCTTTGAGCACCACGACCCGTTCGAGATCATTAAGGAGCTCAAGCTCATTTTTGAGACTCACGGCCGTGAGAGCTATGAGGCCTCGAAAAGTTCTTTAACTATAAGATGGAAGAGGGTAGCTCCGTCAGCGAGCACGTGCTCACCATGTCTGGGCACGCAAACAAGCTCCAAGAATTGGGGATAACGATTCCTAATGAGTTAGGGATTCACCGTGTCCTCCAATCACTGCCACCGAGTTATAAGAACTTTGTGATGAACTACAATATACCTTTGCATGAACAAGGCGTTGCACGAACTATCGTCCATGCTGAAAACTGAAAGTGGAGATCAAGAAGGAGCACCAAGTGTTGGTGGTCAATAAGACCACCAATTTCAAGAAACAGGGCAAGCCTAAGAACAAGGGCAACTTCAAGAAGGACGGCAAGAAAGTCGCCACACCGCTAAGAAGCCCAAGGCTGGTCCTAAGCCCAACTGAATGCTTCTCTTGCAAGGGTGCTGGTCCTTTGGGCGTAAGCGCCCCAAGTACCGCAGATCAAGAACGGCAACATCAAGAAGAAAGGTATATTCGATATACATGTTATTAATGTGTATATTACTAGTAATCGTAGTAGTGCACGGGTATTTGATCTTTGGTTCGTTGCTCATATTTGTAACTCAAAGCGAGCTGCTGAATAAACGAAGAGGCGGCGAGAGGTGACGGTGCGTGTTGGAAATGGCTCCAAGGTTGATGTGATCGCCGTCGGCACGCTCCCTCTACATCTACCTTCGGGATTAGTTTTAAATTTGAATAATTGTTATTTGGTGCCTGCGTTAAGCATGAACATTATATCTGGATCTTGTTTATTGCGAGACGGTTACTCTTTTAAGTCCGAGAATAAAGGTTGTTCGATTTATATGAGTAATATCTTTTATGGTAATGCACCTGAGATGAATGGTTTATTCTTACTGAATCTCGATAGTAGTGATACACATGTTCACAACATAGATGCTAAACGAACAAAATTGAATGATAATTCTACATACATGTGGCACTGTCGTCTTGGTCACATTGGAGTGAAGCGTATGAAGAAACTCCATTCTGATGGACTTCTTGAATCACTTGATTTTGAATCACTTGAAAGATGCGAAGCATGTCTAATGGGAAAAATGACTAAGACTCCATTCTCTGGAATAATGGAGCGAGCTACAGACTTATTGGAAATAATACATACCGATGTGTGCGGTCCAATGAGTGTAGCGTCGCGTGGTGGATATCGTTATGTTCTCACTTTCACGGATGACTTAAGTAGATATGGGTATGTCTACTTTATGAAACATAAGTCTGAAACTTTCGAGAAGTTTAAGGAATTTCAAAGTGAAGTGGAAAATCATCGTAACAAGAAGATTAAGTTTCTGCGTTCTGACCACGGAGGTGAATATCTAAGTTATGAGTTTGGCATGCATTTAAAGAAATGTGGAATACTTTCGCAGTTGACACCGCCGGGAACACCACAGCGTAATGGTGTGTCCGAACATTGTAATCGAACTCTCTTAGATATGGTCCGGTCTATGATGTCTCTTACAGCTTTACCGCTATCGTTTTGGGGCTACGCATTAGAGACAGCCGCATTCACTTTAAATAGGGCACCATCTAAATCCGTTGAAACGACACTGCATTTAATTGTGGTTTGGAAAGAAACCTAAGTTGTCGTTCCTTAAAGTTTGGGGTTGCGAAGCGTATGTAAAGAAGTTACAACCTGATAAGCTTGAACCCAAAGCGGAGAAATGCGTCTTCATAGGATACCCTAAAGAAACAATTGGGTATACCTTCTATCATAGATCCGAAGGCAAAGTTTTCATTGCCAAGAATGGATCCTTTCTTGAGAAGGAGTTTCTCTCGAAGGAATTGACTGGAAGGAAAGTAGAACTCGACGAGGTTATTGAACCTTCTCTCGGAGTTGAGAGTAGCGCAGCACCGGAAGATGTTTTTATGCCGCCTGCACCAATTGGAGAGGAAGCTCATGATGGTGATCATGAAACTTCGAACGAAGTTGCTGCTGAACCTCGCAGGTCAACGAGGGTTCGTACCACTCCTGATTGGTATGACCCTGCCTTGAACGTCATGTTGGTGGACAACACTGATGACCCTGCGACGTATGAAGAAGCTATGGTGAGCCTAGATTCCGACAAATGGCTAGAAGCCATGAAATCCGAAATGGGATCCATGTAAGAAAACCAAGTATGGACTTTGGTGGACTTACCGGATGGCCGTAAGGCTATCGAGAACAAATGTATTTTCAAAAGAAAAACAGATGTTGATGGTAATGTTACCGTCTATAAAGCTCGACTTGTCGCGAAAGGGTTCCGACAAATTCAAGGAGTTGACTACGATGAGACTTTCTCACCAGTAGCGAAGCTAAAGTCTGTGAGGATTTTGTTAGCAATTGTTGCATATTTCTATTATGAGATTTGGCAGATGGATGTCAAAACGGCGTTCCTTAAATGGTGACATTGAGGAAGAGTTGTATATGGTACAACCCAAGGGTTTTGTCGATCCTAAAGATGCTGACAAGGTATGCAAACTTCAGTGCTCCATTTATGGACTGAAGCAAGCATCCCGGAGTTGGAATCAATGTTTTGATAAAGTAATCAAAAACTTTGGATTTATACAAACTTATGGAGAAGCTTGTATTTACAAGAAAGTGAGTGGGAGCTCTGTAGCATTCCTAGTACTATATGTAGATGACATATTGTTGATTGGGAATGATATAGAACTTCTTAATAGTGTCAAAGCCTATTTGAATAATAGTTTTTCAATGAAGGATCTTGGCGAAGCGGCATATATTCTAGGCATCAAGATTTATAGAGATAGATCAAGACGCCTAATAGCGCTTTCACAAAGTACATACTTGGACAAAGTTCTAAAGAAGTTTAGAATGTAAGAGAGCAAGAAAGGGTCCGTGCCCATGTTGTCAGGTAAGACCTTGAGTAAGACTCAAAGTCCAGCTACGGCAGAAGATAGAGAGAGGATGAATAATATTTCCTATGCCTCGGCCATAGGTTCTATCATGTATGCCATGCTGTGTACAAGACCGGATATAGCACATGCTGTTAGTTTGACTAGTAGATATCAAAGTGATCCTGGAATGTTGCACTGGAAAGTGGTCAAGAATATTCTAAAGGACCCCAATAGGACTAAGGATATGGTTCTTTCTTATGGAGGTGATGAATAGCTTGTTATAAACAGTTACACTGATGCTAGTTGGAACACCGATCCAAATGACTCGAAGTCATAGTCTGGATAAGTATTTATTTTGAATGGTGCTGTAGTGAGCTAGAGGAGTGCCAAGCAAAGCGTTGTGGCGAAATCTTCAACTGAATCGGAATACATAGCTGCTTCGAAGGCTGCACAAGAAGCCATATGGATGAAGGAGTTCATTACTGAACTTGGCGTGGTTCCTAGTGCATTGGACTCGATGGCCATCTACTGTGACAACGCATGTGCCATAGCTAATGCACAGGAGCCAAGGTCACATAGCAAGTTGAAGCACATCAAGCTACGTTTCCATACTATTCACGAGTATGTCCGAGATGGTGACATAAAGATTTGCAAAGTACACACTGATCTGAATGTGGCAGATCTGTTGACTAAACCTCTCCCTAGAGCAAAGCATGACCAACACCAGAACGCCATGGGTGTTAGGTATATTACCATGTAATATAGATTATTGACTCTAGTGCAAGTGGGAGACTGTTGGAGATATGCCCAAGAGGCAATAATAAAAGTGGTTATTATTATATCTTTGTGTTTATGATGAATGTTTGCATCCCATGATATAATTGTATTATAAGGAAACACTAATACATGTGTGTTTTGTAAACATAAAAGAGTCCCTAGTAAGCCTCTTGTTGAACTAGCTTGTTGATTAATTGATGATCATGGTTTCCTGATCATGGACATTGGATGTCATTAATAACAAGGTTATATCATTAGGAGAATGATGTGATGGACACACACCCATAGGAAGCGTAGCATAAGATCAAGTCATTAAGTTCGTATTGCTACAAGCTTTCAAATGCATAGTAACCTAATCCTTCGACCATGAGGTTATGTTAATCACCATCACCGGATGGGTACTTTGATGACATCAAACACCGCTCAGAATCGGGTGGTTATAAAGGTGTCATTGGGTATTCTGAAAGTATGTGTTGAAGCGCATGGACCAAGATTGGGATTTGTCCATCCATATGACGGATAGATATGCTCTGGGCCCTCTCGGTGGAATGTCATCTAGTTAGCTTGCAAGCATGTGACTAGGTCACAAGGGATGACATAACATGGAACGAGTAAAGAGTACTTATCGATGTGAGGTAGAACTAGGTATGGAGATACCGACGATCAAACCTCAGATAAGTAGAGTATCGCGTGACAAAGGGAATTGGTTTCGTATGTTAATGGTTCTATCGATCATGAAGTCACCGTTGAGTATGTGGGAGCCGTTATGGATCTCCAGATCCCGCTGATGGTTATTGATCGGAGAGGTGTCTCCATCATGTCTACATATTCACGAACCGTAGGGTGACACACTTAAGGTTCGAAGTTGTTTTAAGTAGATATGGAATGTGCATTGGAGACCAAATGTTGTTCGGAGTCTCGGATTGGATCCGGGACATCACGAGGAGATCCGGAATTATCCAGAGAATAAGATTCATATAATGGAGATCATTTTCTAAGTTAGGAAATGTTCTGGAGTATTTATATGGGGATTCTAGAAGGTTTCGAAATGTTCCGGAAGGTTCTAGAAGATTTTTTGGAGTTTACTTGAAAACCAAGAAAGGATAAAGGGAAACTTAAAGGGTAAGTAAGGGAAACTTGGGGAAGGACTCTCCCCAAGCTCCCTGTCTTGCGGACCCTACGGGGGGGGCCTAGGGGTGGGAACCCTAGGCCGCACCCCTCCCTCTATATATAGAGGGGTGGAGGCGCCCACCCCCTAGGCCCCTCCCACTCTCTAAACCCTAGCCGCCTCTCTCCTCCTCCTTCCATCTGCTCTGGCTTAGGCGAAGCCCTGCAGAATTCTCTCCTCCACCACCACCACCACGCCGTCGTGCTGCTGGGATTCCGTGGAGAGATCTACTACCTCCACGTCTTGGAACAGGGAGAGGAAGGTCTGCCGACTCCGTAGGTGTGACCGATCATGAAGCGCTGCCACGGAAGGATCGTCTACTCGATCTTGAGATCGGCAAGTGATCGTCTACATCAACCACGAGATCCGATCTCGCACAAGGCTTTCGGATCTACAAGGGTTAGTACAGATCTATCTCGTTGCACATGTCTAATAGATTAGATCTTGACTTTTATCTAGATTAGATCTGGGTTTTGTTCGTTCTTGCGGTAGAATTTTTTTGTTTTCCATGCTACGAATCCATCAACACTGAGTGCTAGAATCAGGTCTAGAATCTCAGTCACTCCATTCAGTCACGCAAGCCTTTGTTGTATTATAAGAATCAGCTTATCATTAGTCACTCCATTCATCATAACCAGTTGATGGGCATGGATAACCTGAGTGTCGATAACAATAGAAGCATTGTCAAGCCCTTGACTTTTCCCTACATTAGTTATCATGGATCTAGATGTCTTGGCGTGCCAAACACTTTGAGCACCATGGTGAAAATTTGATTGGTTATCATCGAATCTTCCCCGATTAGGGCCATGATCAGATGTTGGTGGCTTGATCCCTTTTCCCTTTTGGACTATTTGGAGGCTTGTTCCTAGGACCTGACACTCTCTTAGCAGGTCGATAGTTCTAGTTAGGACTATCCTCTGATGGTGACCTTTGTCATTTTCCACGATAATTGGATTGATGTCCTTTTAAAACAGACATCTCCCGCATGTACTTGGCAAATATAAAGTTATAGCTTGCCTTTCCACCTGTAGTACAAGATTTGCCCCAAGGCTTTAGTTCAATCTTGGTAGGCTACATCTACCAATAAAGCAGCTTGATGGAAGAGATGTGGTCCTCCAACCAGATTTTAGGGTCCTGGAGGCCATCAAACTTTGGGTTTTCCAAAGGAAGTTTGAATCCCTTCCGCATTCGCCTCATCCGGCTCTGCTAAAGCAGCTGGCACCATAGAGCTTTGTTCCTTTGACTTGTGACTCTGTTGAGTAGGCGCGCTTGGCACGCTCTTGTCGACCTTGCGCTGGGTGATCTCGTAACGTGCGTCATAATCGTGGTCATGTCGCTGTGAGCCGTGGCATTGCTGCGACAAGTCGTGCTCGTCCTGTCTAGAAGATAGCGAGTAGTACTTGGGTGGAGCCTTGCTTTTATTTGGCTCCAGTGTTGGCTCCTTGGCCAGCGCAGCCTCGACTAGTCCAAGGCCAGCGATCGTGGACCGGTGCATGGCAAATCGTGGATCTCCAACTGGCGGCTGATTGGTGAGTAGATACATGGTGGCTGTTGTCACCATTGAATGCAGCGTATTCGGGATCATATTGCCCCGCGAGTCCACCGACATGAACGAGAAGTCGAGGGTTTTGGTTGCCTCATCCAGATCTTTATCATTGGGGTTGGCCAGTCGAGAGCACCTTTTGGTGACTGCAGGGTCGTTACCTTTGGAGGAGGATCCACCAATAGAGGAGAGTGCTGACTGTCGGAGGCTCGATTTGTCTGCGGCCTTCCTACGTTCCTCGAGTTGTGCATTCACCGCCTGCTAGCGGTTGAACTCCTGGATGAGTGGCCAATGGTATCCCATCGGCATCAGTTGTGATGTGTTTGGCGGTAGGGGGTTGCCCTGTAGGGCTTCTTTGCACCACGTCCACTCGGCGTTGTTGAGGTGGATCTCATGTTGCCTCGTCCTATTGTTGGCGGGTCCGCCCTGATTATCAAGGTTAGGCAGGGTGGGCGGTTGTGGCTGCTCACCATTGACGGGACCGGTGGTGGGGACACGATTGTCAGGCCCGTTGTTGGTAGGCTCGCCATTGGTAGTGTCCCCTTGAGTGCCTCCATTGCCGTTGTTGATGACGACGCACATGTGGTGGTTGGGGAAACCACTGCTCCCGCGGCTCTCAGATCCGAAGCCGTAGGCGCCATCTTCGGATGTTAGATCGCACGGATCGAACTCGCAAGTATTGTTGCTATCCGTATCATAAGCTGATGTCGAGGCGTTGAGCTTGCTCAGGGTGCCAATCGGTGGTGGGAACCACGATGCAGGGGCAAGCGAAGGAGCTTGCGGGTGATCGGGGAAGTGGAGCATGCCAATCTGACTGACCTGAAAGCGTAGGCTTCCGATCGTCATGTCGATCCCATCGCCCAGAGACTCGAAGTCCGGGTGAGTCGCCGACGAGTGGACGATGAAGTCGAAGGTGCTGAAGAGGAGGTGATTCTCCGCTACTGCGGAGTTGTAGATCACAGTTGATGGGGCCAAGAAAGCTGCAACATCAGTGCTCCCATTTCCCACAGACGGCGCCAATTGACGAGGGGTTAATTCGTCAATGCCCATTATTGATGGACTTAGGTTCGAGGGATTGGGGAGCACTGGAGGCGTCGATCGGCTAGAAAACAAGCACATCAGGGACACGCGGTTTACCCAGGTTAAACCCTCGGAAGGGACCCTACTCTTGCTTGTCTGCTCTTAGATTATCGAGCAGTCGAAGGTTACAGGGGGTGCATAGATGTAATCTAGCGAGGTATATGCTAGGGTTGTGGATGTCCTTCTTGCTGCCCCTCCTAGCCTTTATATAGGAAGGCTAGGTCTCGAGGTAGCAGACCGAGTTGGTTACAGATTAGTATTTTACCCTTTTGAAAATCTATCTATTGCTTGTCCTGTCCTTCAAGGAGCAGTCTTCATCTAGACTTGGGTCACCTGAATTCTTATTGGGCTTCAGTTGTCCAGCAGGTTCCTCTTGGGCTGGACCGCATAGTCCAAACACGAGTACCCATAGGGTATACCCATGTCACCGCTAATATAAAGCGAGTCAACATACAACAACTGCACAAACATAAAAAACATAAACAAAAACAAATTTTATCGCTTCCGAACATAAAGAACACAAGTATCTCAAACAATAAACAAATTTTACATAGCATGAATATACCTACAGATGGAACAGACAACCCTTGTTAAGTTTCTCCTTAGAAAGTGCATTATGGAGTTCGTCGACCACAAACTTGCACCAGTTTAGGTTAGTCACATTGGCGATATTCGCCTACAAAAATAAAAATAGAAAAATATTGAGATGACCCAAAACTCACTACAAAAAAGTTATCCACCAAAAACTACATAATATGTACCCAAAAGACTTCTTAGAAAGTATCCGCATCAAAAAATAGAAAAAGGACACCTAAAAAAGAAAAGTAAGAACACCTCTGTAAACTTACCCATCAAGCTTTATTGAAATGACTCAAGTAGTACACTAAAAGTTATCCACAAATAAACATGGAATAGGTAGAAAAAGGAATAAAATCATGCAGAGATAAAGTTACCCATAGAGGATACCACAAGTGGCCCACACTAAAAACTAAAAGTTATCCACGTAGATGTAAAGAAGTTACCCATTATGCAGCCCAGTGAAATCACTGTTAAAGAAGAAACTCACCATCACACGGTAGACCATGTTGTTGATATGGTTCCTCGTCGTAGGCCTAAGGATTGTGCACACAAGGAACAACACAAACATCTGCTTGAATGTATCATCCGAAGCGATCATATCCACCAGAAGCTGGCACACTCGAGCAATAAAGGGGGTGGACACATCATCAGGGAACAATATAGCACCTAGTCTAGCTTCAGCATCAGCATCAACACCATAGAAAACCTCATCGCTGCCAATGGGTAAACCGAGGGTGCGGAAGGCTGAACGATCATCCAAGGGGATCCTTCTGCGACCAAGGATGACAAACTCACGAGTACTCAGCACATACAAACGCGCCAGCCACTTGATCAGACCAGCATGCAGGTAGAAACATTTGATATCAAGCATGCTATCGAGCTCCATCACAGCCACCGCTGCCTTCTGGTCTTCCGTCAAATTTTCGTAGATCTTAACAAACGCAAAGGGCGAAGCCCTGTTCCGGACACGCTTCTTCGGCGCAGGAGGTCCATCACCATCATCCGTAGGGGCTCCGACTGCTTTCCTCTTCTTCGGCGCCATTGTACCTCCTGCAACACAACAAAAAGTAAATATAATCAAAACAATTGAAACAACGACAAAAAAAGTGATAACATGTAAGGATCTACAAAAATGAGGTAACATGCTCATGGAAAAAATGATTTGAATGACAAATAAATAGACACAAACGAAACCAATATATTACAGTTCAGGAACTAGAAAACTCACGGTACAAAAAGTTGAAGAAGCAAACAACAAAAGAGGTAATATGTTCATGACACAAATGATCTGACTGCCAAATAAATAGACACGAAAGAAACCCAATATATTACAGCTCATGAACTAAACAACTTAACATTCACAAAATTGTTGTAGCAAAAAAAACATGGTAGAAATGTAAACAATAACTATAAAATACAGATCAAAAAATACCATATCTGACTAATAACAACATCAAAAAGTGAAATATATCTAGAAAGTCAAAAAAAACTCCCTCTACCACGGTCGACATGCGGACTGCACATTAAACCCGGCATGGCACATTTTCCTCATCCTGCCTACGAATGCAAAACTGAGGCCGACACGGCACTGGCATCCACCACTTCAGAACAAATTCAATTGCACAAACCACTAGACATTTACTCCATTTTGGATGCCATCGACCACCAGCAACCAATATATATCGCGTCCCCACCTTCCGACGAATCATGTCGTGCAGCGCTGCCGGAGACGCGGCAACCGCAACCGCTGCTGACCCATCCGAACCAGACCGTGCAGCGCCGCCGGAACCACGGGCCCTGCCTCCGACGCTATACAAAATACGAACCAGGCAGAACACCCCCGCCAGATACGCCGGCCATTACGCAGCACACCACCTCCACAAAATCATGCCGTTTGGACGCTACACAACTCCGACCAGGCAGAGCACCGCCCCGTCTCGGCCGCCCCTATCACGGCACAGAAACCTCCATCGAAATCAGGCCGTGCAGCTACCTCGGAAACGCGGCCACCTCATCCGCCTACGAACCCTACTAACCAAGTCGTGCAGCGCCGCCGGAACTCGGGCCCCACCTCCGATGCTGCCCAAACTGAACCAGGCCGTACACGCCAACACAACCTCTGCCGCTTAAGCCATCCGAATCAGGCCGTGCTCCGCCGCCAAGTACGGCGTCCCCCGGCCGCAACCCAAAACACGACGAGTGGCGACGGCATTACGCCCTTCCTACTGCCGGAAATGGAGCGAGGGAGAGGGAGGAGGAGGGCCAGACCTGCGCTCGCGAGCTCGCCGCCGGGGAAGTCGCCGGAGGCTCGCCAATCGGCCGGGATTCGGCGCGGAATCGTCGGGGAACGGCGCTGAAAGAGTGGAGCCGACAAGGCCTTCGCGACGTGTCTGCGAACTGCCACCCCCCGCCCGTGTCGATCGGGGCCGTCCGTTCCGAGATGGACGTGACGCCGAGCAGAGTAAGTCAGCAGGCGCCTGTGGCGCAGATTTCTCGTAAAACAGCAGTCAGAGATGCTCCAACTTAACTTACATGGGGCTACTTGGAACTTGGAAGCCGTTCCAAAAATGGGCCGAAATTCTTCCCGTCTTCATGGCCGTATATGGCCCAAACGAATTGAGGGCCACCACCCCGTGGCCTGTCTCTCTAAACCACCGGCTCTGCGGAAATTGCAACAATCCCTCCTACTCCGGCCTTGACGTACCCGCCTCTGCCTGCCCGTTCCACCGTCGCCGTCGTAGACGGCCAACAGTCAGCCACGCATCAATCAACGTTTGCAAACCTGCAGTTTCACCGGCCGAGCCAGCGGCAGGTCGGCGCCGGTGCCTTTCTGCGGTTGCAGACTTGCAGTTGGACACGCATCGGCGTCGCGGTCGCGTCTGACCGAGGAGTATTCGTCCATATCCATCCACCGCAGCTGGTTACGCACCAATGAAATAATCAACCGGCCGGCCCGCCTAGCCTAGAGCAAGTCGTAACCGTTCCTTCCCCATATCACCGATCCCCTCTGAACCTGACCTCACCAATGAATAACAAACCAATCGGCCTAGATCAAGTCGTAACCGTTCCCCGTATCACCAATCTCCCGGACGTGCCAGGCGCCAGCCCGTGTTGCCCTGGACCCTTCTAGTTCTTCTAGGCCGGCCACTACCTCGGTCGTTGACTGACTCGAGCCAATCATGGCGTGCCGTGCAGGCTGTACACGCTTGCCTTTCTGGGCAGGCGACCAAAGCTAGCCATGCGCTGGGTGTATTGTGTGCAGCAGCATGGGCAGCAAGCTCGGCGCCAATCAACACGCGTACTACTGCCTCCGACCTAATCCTCGAGCAGCTGGCGGAGCAGAGAGACGATCACAAACCACTCCATCGCATCGGCTGGCCGGCTACTGGCTAGCTAGCGGTCGTACCGAACGGCGAGTGCGCCGTCAATTTTGCGTAGGCCCGCGGCAACGGCGGAATCCCCCGGATACGGTCGCCCGGCGTGCCTCCTCGTTGCCCGGAAGATTGGAGAGCTTGTCGATATCCGGGCAGAGTCTAACATAATATGGCTCGTGCGATCTTAGCTAGTACTAGTAGTTGTCCACATCGATGAGCCCCTTTCCACGTTTTCGACCACACACCTCCATGTCTGCCATCAGGAACCAAATGGGGCAATCATGTCCTCAAACCAGGACCAACATTGTCCCCAAATCACGTCCTCAACACTGGTTACTACTACTATATATTTTTGCAGTCACCAGCATTGAATTATAGGTTCTGAACTGGAGCACAGTATAAGTCCTTTGGCCACTTGCCATTGGAAAACAAATGCAACAGGTAGACATCAGTTAATTATAAGGTACTGGTTCGTGTACTACTACGAAGATAAGAAAGCTATCGGTTGTTCTAAAGGTGCCGCTATCTAATTGGCATCGTACTAACGGACAACAAACATACATGGATGCTCATCATCATCCATCATTGACAACCTTAAATCCTTAATCACGACCTTTTTTTCTTTTTTTCTTTTGGCATCCCACCCGTGCCGGACCATGCATGTCCTCCCCTACGCATGATCACAGACACCTTTTTCCCGTTGAACCGAACTATATCACACTTTGGTAGGTAAACATTTTTTTAACCTTTTCGTATGGAACTAGCTAGCAATGGCGCCTCAGAGTAAATAAATGCAAAAGAAAAAAAGCTCTCCGTTACCGGTTGAGGAAGGACCAAAGCACAAGAGAAACCAAACTGTGGCGTGGAGGTTCGACGGAACTTCCAATGGCAGGGAAGGCAGGGGGGTCCAAACTCCAAAGCTGGTTGTCCTGTTGTTGTCCTTGAGAAGCAATCATGGCAAAAGGAAGGAACTAAGCACTAGATGCTCACTTTCATCAAAGGAAAGGCACAGGTGCAATGCGGCACAGCCAAAAAAGCTTGCAAAAGGCGCAGGATGGGACCAAGACGGCGGGGCGAGGGAACTGATTGCTTGACCCCGTGAGAGGGATTTGCACAAGAATTCGTTCGAAACAAAAGCAAGAACACAAAGCCACCATAGATTCCTTCACGGGAATGGAAATGGAACCAACCCAACCAAGGCAATGGCATATAAAGTGATAATGTCCCAAATTTACAATTAGGATATTTTTTTTGTTAAAAAGTAATCCAGATATGTTGTTGGCAAGCAGGCTATTTTCTTATTGAAAAGTAATCCAGAGACATTGTTAGTTGCAACTTGCAACTACTGTGCAAAACCGTTGTGCATATAATCGTCCGCCACTTGGTTCAGGTTTGCCGGCCATTAACACTCTACTTTGTCTCCTCCTCGGATTGTTTAGTTTATCGAGTTTCTTAGATTGTTTATTAGTTAGCACTTAGCAGTTGTTTTCGACACGCTTGGGGGGGCAGGACAAGGGCACGCAACAGGGTAATGCAGACATGGAACTTTCCGGTTGGCAACGTTGCAAAACCGGGCGCACTTTCTTAAGCCTTGTTTCCTTACCTATCCGGAATGATTGTTCTTCTTCTTATCTTTTGTGGAGATCAACACGGTTGCGTGGATGATTTGTTCCACTTCCACTGTTTGTGCATGAACTACCTACTCCACATTTGATTTTCATTTCTAAGTTGTCTCGTTCACAAGTGTAACATAAAAAACCTCACCAGATCCTGATCAACTTAACTCCATTTTTTTTATATATCTTTTGAAGATGGACATGCCACCCTTTTGATATCAACTCCAAGCATCGGTGTAGATATTCTTTGAACAGGAAGCCTTTGTGTTAGTAGCATGTCAGCTGAACAGCTGAACAGTTCAAATCGGGGTGATGCCAATATTTAACCACCAATTGGCAGTTGGTACTTGCTACTATTCCTGGCCCATAGGCAAAAAAGGGAAAAGAAACAAGTTAAGTTATCACATCACCGGATCAGCGGTTACTTCCATCAGGTGGTCACTCCTAGGTCCTCACCTGAAGTTGACGATACTCTCTGAGAAACCAGCACGGGGACAAAAAGGCAATGCCTCTTTTAAGAAGACAAACACAGATTACCATAAACTAATGATGAAAGAACTCGATTTGTCCAAAGAAATTAGTCCTTGGTATTTTCTTCGTACCGAATATACCCTAACTTTTTCCTCATACGTATTTCTTTACGTATGTAAACTGACCATCGTGCATTCACAGTGGCAAAGCTAGAAAATACATGCACCTAGTAGGGTCAGAGTTGATCATCATTTCTCCAAAAATCTCTTAGTTGAACAAACTTTTACTGCTCCCTATGATCTGATTTAATTGTAGCATGTTTATGCAATTGCCTAAACTATGTCTAAAGATACGGCTATTAAATCAGATCGTAGGTTGCACTAGACTTCCAAGGAGGGACCCTAGAGCCCGAGCAACCCCTCTGGGTCATCGGGTATAGGTTGCTCCATGATGTGTTGACCGTTAAGCGTCCCCTAGAAAGACCATTTTGATCCTAGCTTGCAGTGAATATTGCGTGAATGGTTAAACAATTATACTCTATTTACGTTGATGCAGGACAAGGGACTAACTATGAAGTATATGTTGTATCTCATCATATTAGAGCATGTCCAGCCCCTAGCCCCCCCTCTCCCCAGCCCAATTTCATAAAGGCGGGGCCCAAAACGGTATTTGGCACCCCAAGCCACACCTGAGCCGCTAGGGGCGAGCGGGGACATCGGCTAAATCGACTACCCTAGCGGAGGATGACCTCCCATCTTCCATTTGAGCAATGTAGTATTGCAATATGTGGCTGAGACTTGGTAGCGTGTTTGTTTGCCGAGACTTCGAATTCCATGGTGTTTTGGTGGCCGAGACATTGAATTCGTGCATGTTTTGTGTGTTATGTAAGTTTGAAAGTGGGCAAAATCGGCCAAAAATCATATGGGCAACTTATGGGGGTGTGGATGGAAACAGATACCCCCGATAGGCACGCCATCGTCGGCACCACTCTCCCTACCTGCGGGCCATTCGACGCCACTGCCGGACTACATATTGCGGGACACGACTGGAGATACTCTTAGGTTCAATCACCTAAGTGTCATTACAAGGTGACTTTGATCAAAAGGTGGAGATGGCATATCCAAAAAACCATGACAAAAAAATATGCTGCTCTCTCCATTCGGAAATAAGTGTAGACATCGTGTGTATCTATCACCACTCTCCCAAAATATAAGACGGATGAAGTACTCTCTCCTTCCCAAATTAGGACGTATATTAGTTTTGATCAAAGTCAAACTTAATAAACTTTGCTAAATATCTAGAAAATAGTATAAACATATACGACATCAACTCAATGTTATTAGAATCATCATGAACTATATTTTCATACTATATCCATTTGACATTATAAAAGTTAGTACACTTTTACATATAGTTGATCAAAATTTATAAAGATTGACTTTGACCAAATCTAATATGCTTCCTAATTTAAGAAAGAGGGAATAGAGACAAATATGAACTATGTGACACTTACTTCCAAACGGAAGAGGTCGTATATTTGGAGCTAACGAATGCTCTTGGATGGCAATCAAAACCGAACAAAAGATCTTACTGGATAGATTCAGGCTAAATCGATATTGACATTCAAGTCGTCTATATGTCATTTCGGAAAGAAGTAGGAACTCGTCTTGTGTCTCCTACTCCTAGTCTTGTACCTACTTGTCTTTCTACCCAAGATTACCTACTTGAAAAGGTAGCGACAACCCATCTGAACAATGTGACGTATTGCACCTTTCCAGGTAAAAGAGAGCTATATTTGTTACTTACTTAGAATTAAAGTTACAGTTCTGAGCAACCATTTGCTCAGTATAGGAAGAGTAGCACACATCATACAACACGTCGCTTGGTAAGAGAACTAACTAATCTCGAAAATTACATTATTATCATAATTAAGAGAAGTATGGGTGTTGTTTGATCTAAAACAGAGTATTGCGTGTGATCAAGAAGTCGTTGCAGAGAACCAACCCGTGGTTGGATGGTTAGGAGGGCAGTGGTACCCTCAGCCCACCAGAGTTCAAACTCCAGGTTTGACGCTTTGGTGTCTCATAAAGACGGAATATTCTTTCAGTGGGAGGCGACGTTCCCATCGATAGCGAGACGCCTGTGGTGACTTCGTCAATCTCAAGATCTGTCGGCTCAGTCTTTCGGAGGTGCTCATAGGGGTAGGGTGTGCGTGCGTGTGTTCATAGGAGTGAGCGTATGTACACATTATGAGCGTCTGCGTTTGTACTGTGTTTCTTAAAAAAAAAAGTCGTTGCATACTCCGATTTTGTCTCCATTGATTAATACATTATTATGTGAGCAATTATTTCTGTTTCAAATAATGATGTATGCTAGATACTATTGGCACAATCAACACTCCGATAAAATACTGCTTGCAGCATTTCTCTTTGGAACATATTTATTATAGTTAATATTCTATATCTTTCAAAGTTTTCTTGTGGAGCAATATGATATGCCTTCCCTTATTTTTTAAAGGATATTCCTTTAATTTAATCCATGGATAATGATGGATGGATGAGTTGATAGACAATGGATGGTGATACCTCCAATGAAATTTGGTGGGTACGCATCACGGTGCAATTTGGTCATGAAACCAGCGATAGACACAAAACCTTTGTATATCATGGATTCATGGGCATAATCAAAGTGCACAGATGTTATTTTTTGTGTGTAGGATATAGTGAATGAAATTGCACCCAATACGAGTGGTGTTCTAATTTAGGAACACCGGTGACATTAAAGACAGACTATGATAACGCAAAAAAAGGCAGAGTAGACGATACCGCGTGGCTTTATTTTTAGAGCGGAAAAGCCTGTTTCGAAAGCGAGTAGAGATATCGTGGCAAAGGAAAAGAAACACCGGCGCGGAGAGCTAAGAGCATCTCCAGCCAGCCCCAGGACCCTTTTTTTCGCCAGCGAAGCGATTTTCTCCCAGTCGCCTCCCTCCCTCCCGAAGTCGGATTTTTGCCGGATCGAGCCTAACTTCCAGCCAGTGAACTCATGCCGAACTCAACATGTTGGGGGTCGCTTGGGGGCACCGGATGAAGGAAAAAGGAGTGTGGACCAGCTTTGTCAGCGAGACAACGCATTTTCGTGCCGTGATTCGCCTTCTCACCCTACCTCCTTCCCTCTTCCTCCCCTCGTTGCCATGTTGTCATCGGAACCACCCCTCCCCACTCTTCCCAAAGATCGCTCGTAGCAAGGGTGCCCACCGCCGCACCACCCTCCACTTTCCTGTCCCCCGAGATTTGCGGTGACTCCAAGCCGTGGACAGCTTCTCGGGCAACTCCTCGCCCACCGCACCCGCTAGGTGTTCGGTGTTTTGCCCACTTGGCCATGGACTCCGACGATGAGGAAATGTTGGACGTATTGATGGAGGAGACGGCCGCAACAGCCGATGATGAAGAACACTTGAAGAACCTCACCTTCTTGTTCGGCATGTATGCGCAGAATGCAAAGCCGCGACATGGTGGCTCGGCGCCAGGGTGCCGCAAGAGCAAGCTGGGGCAGCGTCTGGAGGGGCACTACATGTTGTACGCCGACTACTTCACCGACGATCCGTTGCATGGCGTGACGACATTTTGGCGCCATTTCAGGATGGGCCGGAAGCTCTTCATCAAGATTGTGCATTCCATCCGGGAGTTCGACACCTACTTCAAATGCAAGAAGAACATCATCGACACGGTAGGATTTTCCTCAATCCAAAATGCATGCCCACTTTGAGGATGCTTGCATCTGGAGCTCCCGCTGATACACGAGATGACTATCTGCGCATGGGCGAGCCCACCACTATACAAGTTCTGCAGGACAATGATTGCAGTGTTTGGACCAACATACTTGAGATCACCCAATACTGAAGGCACTGCTCAGATCCTATCAATGAATGAAGCCAGAGCATTTCCTGGAATGCTTGGAAGCATCGAATGCATGCATTGGGCATGGAAGAACTGCCCATTTGCTTGGCAGAGAATGTACAAAGGCCACAAAAGAGCTTGTAGTGTGATTCTTGAGGCAATGGGTACACATGATCTCTGGATTTGACATTCCTTCTTTGGAATGGCAGGATCTCACAATGACATCAACATCCTGCAGTGCTTAAATGTCTTTGCCAAACTTGTTGAAGGTCATGCTCCCCCAGTGGACTATGTTATCAATGGGTACCACTACAACAAAGGATACTATTTTATAGATGGCATCTATCCAAGATGGTCAATATTTGTGAAAACTATCTCAAATCCTATTGTGGGCAAGAATTCCAACTTTGCCAAGGAGCAAGAAGCTTGCATGAAGAATGTCAAGCGGACGTTTGGTGTGCTCCAAGCCCGATTTGTTGTCGTCTGGTACTCTGCTATGAACTGGTCGAAAGACCAGATGTGGAAAGTGATGAATGCATATATAATCTTGCACAACATGATCATTGAGAGTGAGTAGGAGGAGCCGGCGATGATTGACACTGAACCATACTTCAGAGAAGGTCATCTTGCAATTGTTGATCAAAATGTGCTGGCATCATGGATTGTCTGCGTTTCTATGCGTTAGGATATCAGAGACTCACGTATGCATCAACAATTACAGCAGGATCTAGTAGAGCACCCGTGGAGGCGCAAATACAACACCAATTTGATGTGTTTAATTTTGTGTTTCAAAACTTGTTTAAATTCATGCTGAACTATGGTTTGTTGTACTATTTGCGAGCTTTGGTCGAATCTCTGGCCGATGTGGAAGTGATGAATTTAAGCCGAATTTGTACTGTTTTTTCTATCAAATTCATTAGTTGGGTGGTCGAACCGGGTGCGCGGCTGGGAATCAGCGCCCCCTGAGATGCCCATTTTTCCGTTGAAAATTGGCCTGGGGGCACTACGGCTAGAGATGCTCTAAGAGAAAGACCAATCATGGTGTACATTCCCCACTACAAAATAGTCCTCGTAAGAAGTTTGTTGGACATTGTGGCCACGTGGACGATGCGGCGACCAGATCTTCGATATGGTTATTGCACCCAACTCCCTGTGTTAAGGACGATGGTGTTATGGGACGTCCTCTTCTTGAACCGTGAAGCTTGGAGGCCATCGGTGGTATGGTATATCCCTTCCACTTCAAGATCGGGTTCCATTCGACTTAGCAGGTGCTATGCACCACATATTTCGTGGAGGTGTCAAGTCATGCTTGATCGGCGGTGGCTATGAATGACGTCGAGGCGTCAAGTCATGCATGATCCTTGGCAGGTGCTATATACGCACAATGCCACTTCCTGCAACATCAAGTCATGCTTGTGTCGTGATCGAAGGTGGTGACATTGGCTGTTGTGGTGGTATGGGGCATCATGGACTTCAAGTTTGTCCTCCCTCGTCATCCTTATAACAAGGAGTCGTTAGCTAAATAAGTGATGATGGTAGAAGAAACTTCAGCATCAAGTTTGCACACTCCGGTGGAAAACACTAGATTATGATCTGGCAATGTGGATGGGTGCGTACATCATGTCATTGCTGAAGATGGTTGCTCAAAACTCGGATGGAGAGGAAAATCTCGAGATCAACCTATAGTTAGACTCATCATCATCGGTGCACGCGGGTGATTCCTTCTTGAAGGATTTGCGTAAGACTTGTGTATTTTTTGTCTTTTACCATAGGGTTAGTGGTAGCATGGTGGGAGCTCTGTGCGAGGCATGAAGCCTCGGGATTGTTTGTTTTTCTGCATGGTTAGAGCATCTCCACTCGGGGTCTCTAAAGACCCTCCAAAGGCCTATGGGGTGTGCTGGTGCCTAAAATAACGCCCAGTCGTGCCCCCAAATGTTTTTTGACGCTGACGCGACCCGTTTAGTTATCCGTGCCCCCAGGCCAAACCTAGTCCATGGGGGCAAGCGGGGGCGCCAGATGGAGCTGAGAACAACGCGGGGTAGCCCTGTTGGCGACACACACCTGCAAAAGCCATCCACATACCGTGTTTTCACCCACCCACCCTCCCTTCCCCCAGCGACCACCACTCGACGCCGCTACCACCCCTTGCCGTCGTCCACCGTTCAGCCCTCTAGAGCCGCCGCCGCAGCCGTCGAGAATACTTCCCCAACCCTACCAAGCCACCCACACTCACTCCCTGCCCGGCCACACGCCCGCCGTAGCCCCAAGCCCGCCGCACAACCGCCTTGCCCACGAGGTGTTCGGCGGTTTGTCGAAGGCATGGATTCAGACGAGGAAGAGATGCTGACGTTGCTGCTGGCGTTCGAGATAGCGTCGGTGACGATGACCATCCCCTAATTGTCACGTCCTTCCTGGGCATGATCGTCACCGCTGATGAGAAGCCGCCTGCTGGGGGTTCAAAGCCTAGGCGGCGCAAGAGCAAACTAAGGTAGAGGATGGAAGGCTACCGCATGCTCTATACCGACTACTTCGCCGACGACCCATTGCACTATGACGTCACATTTCGGTGCCGTTTCAGAATATCCCGGAAGCTTTTTCTGAAGATTGTCGAGGAATTACGAGAGTTCGACGACTACTTCAAACTAAAGAGAGATGTCGTCGGCACGCTTTGTTTCTCCACAGTCCAAAAATGCACAATTGCTCTCCAGATGCTTGCATATGGAGTTGCTGGAGACACACATGATGACTACCTCCGCATGGCGGAGTCCACAACCATCTACTGCATATACAGATTTTGTAGGGCTATTCTGGCAGTATATGTGAAGAAATACCAGAGAACACCAAATGCAGAAGACACAGCTCGAATCTTGGAATAGAATGTTGTAAGGGGTTTTCCAGGAATACTTGGAAGTATTGACAGTATGCACTGGGCTTGAAAGAACCGTCCATTCGCGCACCAGAGCATGTACAAAAGTCACAAAGGATCATGCAGTGTGGTGCTTGAGGCTCTGGCACATCAGAAACTATGGATTTGACATACTTTCTTCGGTATGGCAGGATCACACAATGACATCAACGTGCTGTAGTGTTTAAATGTGTTTGCCAAGCTTGTAGAAGGAGGAGCTCCTCCAGCGCAGTTCGAGATCAATGGCCACCAGTATGACAAGGGTTACTAAGCAGATGACATCTACCTAAGATGGTCAACATTTGTGAAGCCAATCTCAAACCCTATGCCTGGAGAAAAGAAAGCTTGATTGCCCAACAAAATAAGGCTTGCAGGAAGAATGTGGAGCGGGCATTCAGTGTGCTACAAGATTGATTTGCCATTGTCAGGTACCCTGACCTTACCTGGTCGAAAGATCAGATATGGGAGATCATGACTGTCTATGTGATCTTGCACAACATGATCATCGAGCGCGAACGAGAGACTCCAGTGTTTGACATTGAACCATATTTTCGCCAAGTCCTCTTGCAGATACTGACCACCAAGTGCCACATGCGTTTGCTACTTTTCTTGCTAAGCGGCAGGAAGTTCGTGACACAAATACTAATAGCCAACTACAGGATGATCTGGTGGATCATCTCTGGAGGCTCAAAGGAGGCAACTAGTTTGTTTATTTGCTTGTCTTTGTTTGCTATAATGAACATTTTGAATTGTTTATTTAATTTCATGAACTTGTAATAAATCTGAATGTTCAATTATTTATTTACAATATTAAACTTGTTTAAATTACTTGTTGATTTGATAAAAAAATATTGATGTTTTTTTTAAGGGGGACACGGCAGGGAGCCAGCGTCCCCCAAATCGTGAACCAGTCCGGCGTCCCCTCATGCGGCCCAAAATCAGGCCACGTCGGACGCCGTATTCGGGACGAGTGGAGATGCTCCTACCTTTGTTGGGCATGTATAGATTTTAATAATAGAAGTATATCTGAATCAATCGATGTAGAAATCGGGTTATCCTCATTTCCGGAAGACAAAATTTGTAGTGAACGGATCCAATATACGAATTCTGTTTTAAGCGATAACCCAGATAATTGCAATTATGTAGGAAGTCCAATTTTCCTTGAATCATCAAAATCTCATGACATCATTTTGAAGATCGTACACATGTACTATATCACGTATTCATGCTCAGATACTGTCTTCTCCTTGTCGAGTTGTTTTCTCCAAAAAGAAAAACGGCGGCGAGAGAGGCGGCCGCCAACCCCGTGCACCCCCGCCGACGTGGTCAAGCTCGCCGGCTCACGCGCACCACGACGGCCGGCATCCGGTTGCGCGTGCGCGCCACCACTGACGCCCACCGCATCCGCGACGCGTGCCCGGTCCAGGGCGCCACGTGGTCGTGACGGGGCTCCGTTAGCTATCACACGCCTCCTCCGTGAACCCGACCCGGTAAGCAAAGGCTAGTTGCTAAATAAATCGCCTCGGATCTGACCAAATCTTCTCCTCCGTCCGCACGCCGTCTCCTCCTCCGACTTCCATTTCGCGAGGACAAGAAAAAGCGAGGAGAAGAAAACGAGGAGAGAAAAAGGGTGGGCGCCTCCGCCGCCGCCGCCGCCGCTTCGAGGAGGAGGAGGTACGAAATGGATGCGCGCGCGGCGCGCCTCCGGTTAGATTAGACGGAGGGAGCGAAGCGTAGGAGCTCGGGAACCTCTGTTCCCTCGATCGTTTCTCCGTTTCGTGCGTGTTAACGCGGGGATTTTGTTTGTACGATGTAAAAGTTCTTCCGCCTGCTATTTCCTCCCATTTCCTGCGGGCGTGTGGTCTATTTGGACCTCGGTTTGGCAGATTTTGGTGCGGATTTCGTTTCTGTCTAAGTTTGGAATTTCTTACATGATCGTTTTGATTCCAGATACTATATACATGTATGCGGTAATCTGTGCGTGCTTGTGTGAGCCGAGAGGAGGGATTCTGCAATTTTGTGGGGGCACGATTCTCCTGAAATGATTCACAAGGCAGAGGAAATACGCTATAGTTGTCGATTGTTTCCGGATCGTGATTGTGTATCTTGCTTGCAAACTTTCTCTTCGTTTCTGGAAATCGATTGGCTGTTTTTCTCTCGTTTCGTAGCTTTAAATAAATTACTCCTACAGTATGTGATGCTAGATAGACGAATGATGTTTGCGCATGTTATAGCTATCGATGACCAAAGCCTTTTAAAATGCCGTGAGTGGTCCCAGACTGCCTTTTGTTTTGAGCAGGATAACTCGGCCTCTTTATATCACAATCTGAACTGTTGTGTGGAGGTTTCGATCAGGACGTGTTAGTTTATCTTGTAATTTAAATTGGTTCGATTATGAGAAACAGATTGTGGCAGTATAGCTAGTCGAGACATAAGGAACAGATGGCACCGGGTTGATGATGACAGATGGTCTTATTTTTTTTCGCTTTTTTGTTAGGAAACCAATTATTACATTTTAGGAAGCGTTTTGTACTTTATTCCCTTTTTGTTAGAGATTTTATTTATGACATTTTAGGATGTGTCTTCTGTTTTTCTTTTTTTGCTTATTAAAAGGAAAAAACAGAGATGCAACCGTCTGGCGTTTAGCACTATTACAACCTGATAATGAATCATACTTTCTTCATAAACAAAGGTGAATATAGTTTCCTTGGAGTGGACTTGAATGTTCTTAACTAACAGTAGGTGCAAAGTTGGATTGTTTGGTGCTATTGGAGATTGGTACCATTATTACCTGAACTGTACATTTCTAGTTCTTCTTCCTATTGTTTGTGGCAACATCATTTTTCAAGTACCTGTTTCTTGTTAGTTTCTAAATTTCACTAAATTGTGTTTGTAGAATTTTAGGACAAGTTGCTATGGACGAGGACACTGGTAGATCCACCACAACAATTGGTTTTCTAAGAAGAGGTTCTGGCGTCTCCTTGAGAAATCAAAGCAACGAGGAGAGGCCAAGTCAGTGCAACAATAAGCCGGGGAACACCACAAAGCTTAACCCCACGAAAACTAGATGGGCTGACAATAAGGAGAAGCCGAGATATTTGCGTGACTCGTTTCATTCATCAAGCTCTAAGTCTATGTCTGCAAGCTCTTCGAAAGCTCCTGTCAGGAAGAATTATGAGGAAAAGCTAAGGCGCCCCTTTTCGGCAGAGTTAAACAATGCTGAAAGTAGTAACAAGAGAACTGTTGCCAACCGTATGCAGAGTAGCAAGAAAGCTTTTGTTGATGAGGAGGATGGGCATCCATGTGCTCAGCAGATTGAGTCAGAAGATTCATTGTCCACATCAACCACTGGAGATCAGCCAACAGAGCTAGATCCTGAAGTTGTAGATTCTTCTGTTTCTTCAGGGAATTCTCCACATGCAGTTGATTCTGTGGTCAGAAATACTGCATTGAGGACTAAACCACGTAGGCAGAAGGATAAAGAGGAACTGGGTTTGGGTAGACCTCAGACTGCATCTACTTCTGTTCTCCAGCCTGCTGGACCTCGCAATTCAGCCATTGGTGCGAAATCATCAAATGGTGCTGGTCCTGGAGTACAGAGACGTGGTATCAAAAACCTTGGTTGCACATCAATCTCTGATGTTTTGCCATCAGGCTGTTCTTCGTCCAATTCTGTCCATAGTAAGAGGACCGAGATTACAAGAAAGAGGACTTCTGATACAGAGACGTCTTCAAGATTAAGGAGCTTAAGTGGGCAGTCTAGTTTAGGTCCTTCACCGTCATTGTATCCTGGCATTGCTGGTCCTAGAGTCAGAGCCTCTGAACAATCAGCTACTCAACAAACATCAAGGACTAGCAACAGAACTATTCGGGATTCTCCAGATTCAGTAAGGGCTAGACGACCTTCTACTCAGCATGCTAGGATGAGGATCCCAGATGAAACAGAGCATGGTGTCTTTGCTCTGCGTGAGACTGTTCCAAGGGCTCGTCAACCAGACTGGGCCCGATTCTCTTTGGATGAAGCTCCCCCACGGAGATCAACGAGGCCTTTTCCTATGGAATTGCCTCATGCAATTTACTCGTCTAGTCGTCAAGACACTAGTAACCGTACAACGAGGAGCAGATCAAGTTCTCGTCCTGAGGATAGCTCTCCCCAAATGTTCCATAGTCTGCTAGGGGAGAGAGATATCTACAGACGCATGAACATGGATGGAATTGCAGAGGTGATTTTTCCAAATACTTGTCTGAGTTGTGATTTTGTGCTTACGTTCTGTTTGGGGATAAAATTGCTCAAACTATTGATGTATGGACAATGGTGCAGTGTTTTTTGATTAGCTGCTAGGATGCCTTGACATGAGAAAGAAATTACAGTGTTGATATATAGAATGACGTTTTTGATATATAGAATGACGACTGTGTACAGGTGTTGCTAGCGCTGGACAGGATTGAACATGATGATGAATTGTCTTATGAGGTCAGTCCTTTGCCCTTGTTTGCAATGTTCATTCGCTTTTATTGCCAACCTAGCACTGAAATGTGTTCTTGACATAATATTGGCAGCAATTGCTGGTGTTGGAAACTAATCTGTTCCTTAGTGGCCTTGGCTTGCATGATCAGCATAGAGATATGAGAATGGATATTGACGACATGTCGTACGAGGTATTACTTTTACGATACTCCCTCCGTTTCAAAATATAAGATGTTTTAGCTTTGTGAATGAAATGTATCTAGACCTCTTTTAGTATCTAGGTTCATCTAGGTTTGGAGTGAATCTAGACACTAATAGGGGTCTAGATATACTCCTTTCACAAAGCTAAAACATCTTATATTTTGAAACGGAGGGAGTATTAGTTTTGCTGTAATAGTTTGATTAGAGTATTTCTTTCTTTAACAAGAATCGTTATTACTCCCTAATCCTTCAGTTTCCGTGTGTAAATTTGAAGTATAGCCATTTGCTCATCTAGTTTTTCTTTCTTTTCGCTCAGGAATTATTACAACTGGAGGACAGAATTGGGTCTGTGAGCACTGCCCTTTCTGAAGAGCAATTTGCGAAGTGTCTCAGTCGGAATGTGTATAGACAAACAGATCGGTGTCTTGAAGTGAACAGAGCTGTAGTAGATGACGTCAAATGCAGCATATGCCAGGTATTTCTGTCACCCATGGAGAGGTTCTCTTTTCTGTTGTGCACTTGTTGAAAATTGGCGTACTGTTCCACGTAAAGTCGAAAATTGTTGACTGCTGTTTTAATGCTGAAATTAATAATACTCTGGTGATATATGTCGCAACCTTTAGCGCATTCGTCCCTTTTTTCTTTGACCATTCACCGTTCGGCATTCTACAATCCCGCTCGGGTAGTTATATTTTTATTTATCCCATTCACTTAGCCATTACTGTTTGTATCATGCGAAACTATTGTTTGTACACTTAGATTGTTATTGTTTTGTCCTGACTTCTTATCTTGTTGACATTGTCTGGATGATACAGGAGGAATACATTGAGGGTGATGAAGTTGGTAGAATGAAGTGTGAGCATCAGTACCATGTGTGCTGCATTCAGGAATGGCTTAGACAGAAAAACTGGTGCCCGATATGCAAAGCTTCAGCAATACCGTTGGACAAGGACAAGGGGAACTCGGGAGAATTTAGTATGAATTTACCATGAAACACTGTTAGACATTGTAGACGCCGCCTCAGTTCCCTCCCAACTTGTGAATATATGGTAAAAATGTTCGTCTTTTGCAAAGCTTCTTGTTACAGCGTCCAGTTCTCCTAACATACCTGGTTCTTCTCACATGCTTAGTACTCCCTCTGTTTCGAAATATAAGATGTTTTAGCTTTGTGAAGAAAGTGTATCTAGACCTCTTTTAGTGTGTAGGTTCATTTGGTTTAGAGTGAACCTAGACACTAAAAAGGGTCTAGATACGCTCCTTTCACAAAACTAAAACATCTTATATTTTGAAACGGAGGGAGTATATGCCACGCCACTCGCTATTAGAAAAGAGAGAACATGGTTATCCTTGTGAATGAAATAAAAGTCAGCTTTCTTGGACTACTATCACAGGAATCACTAAATCATAATTCTTCCCAGTTCTGATTATAACCCAAATTCATCTGCAAATTTCTGGCAACTACCCGTCTAGAGAAAGAACATAGGAAATTTTAGAAGATGAAAAATGGGCAAATGATAAGCTTTCTTCTTTTCTTCTACTCTCATAAATTGTGTTGTACTTCTGCTATAACTCAAATTCTTGTCCGTGCAACTTGACAATGAATACTTCATCATGGTCGAAACTTTCACATAGTTTGGCCAAGTAAGATCATAGTCTTTCTCAAAAAAAAAAAAAAGTAAGATCATAGTCCACTAACAATAGTAGGGGTGATCTAAAGTAAACTGCTTACGGAGCAAAAGCATAGTTGGTCAAGATCCACCCCTCATGCTCCACGGATGAAACCGCGACATCAACATGGTTAATTTGGACAGGCACCTTCATCCCTCGCTGTGCATCCTCTCGGCGTTCCACGATCACGGTGGTAGCATTCAAGGAATGGCTGATAGTAAAAGAATCCGCGATAAAATACCCTTGGATCACACAGAAGACGAGGGTGCCGGAGACGCTGTCCTTGCCAATACACTCAAAGCTCATGAAATTTGTGTCGGAGAACTTCCTCCAAGGGAACTCCAACAGGATCGGTATACCGAGGCGATACGAAGTACCACTATCCTCCCCCTCTTTCACCAGCTCGATTGCAACCAGACCTTCATCCGAGCAGGTATACATGAAACCATCATCAAATATGCATCTCCAGCGCAGAAAACTAACCCAACCGAACCAATCGCTGACGTCCGGTGGCTCTACGATGAACCACTCGCGCCGCTTCATGTCGAGCAAGAAGCACTTGTCGGTGTCGGCCTCTGATATCAAGAACGCGTCCTCGTCGACGAGATCTACGAATCCACAGATCTTGACTGTTCGCCCCAGGTCCAAAGTTTTCGACGATGTTTCGCGGTGGATCCACTGAAAAGTCTCTTGATCGAGGATATACACGGCACTCAACGTATCACCTATCACCACAGTGTGTCCACAGGCTCGGAGAACCGCGGAGAAATTGATGTCCTCACGCTGTTTGCACTCGAGGAGGCTGTATGAGTTGCTGCTCACATCAACCTTGTAGTGACTGCGGTGTGGGGTGTTAGAGTACGGATACATATACGTATATAAGATAGGCTAGGACTCTAAGATCATCTTGTACTCCAAGTCTACCTACCCCTTATAACTCTATATATACCCCTCACGAGGGTCAAATCAATACAACGAAATATTAGGGATTCTATAAATTTCTACATGGTATCAGAGCAGCTCGGATCTGTCGTGCACGAAATGCCAGCTTACAGGGTCATCTAGTCCGACATCTCCGTCTCTGATGGTGTCGAGACTCAGCTGTGGCTCTAGGACCTTTTGTCACAGGTCAATTTTCCTTGAGAGGTAGAGATTTGGTACAGATGAGAATGCTCACCGACCTGGCATACGAAATAGACAGCAGGTTTGGTCACCACCTTGCAGTCTACTGGAGTCCAAGCTTCCAGTTCACCCTGTCCGATCAGATAATTCCTGCAGCAGGCAAGAAGGTTTTTTTCTTGGGGTTTACCTAGTTCAGCTTGGGGCTGACTGAGCATGGGGGAAGACGATGGATCATCGTCATCCTGCTCGCCGTCAGCATCATCTGGATATTCCTGCAAGATGTCGAAGTTGTTTCTTTCGACCAATTCGTCTCTGAACATGTCCACTCTCCGGCATGTGGAGTGCAGCACCTCGACGCTGTGGACGGAGCTGTCTTGGCTGCTAGTACAACCTTGGTCTGGTTTGGGCAGACCTGAACTGACGCGGAACGTGGTGATCAACACATGGCGTGTGGCGCAGCTGCACAACTCGCCCATGTTGATCCACACAGCGCAGAGCATCCTGCCGGCGAGCTGAGCGATGAAGCCATACCCTTCCGTGTAGAAGGGCCACAGCGTGTCGACCTCCACCGGCGGCTCGAGCACCGGCGCGTCCCCCGTCGATGGGGAGAACTTGTACGCGTACAGGATGCTGTTGTCACTGACGAAGTAGATCCTTCCACCGCCGTCCTCATCGGCTTCTTGGACGTGCACCGCCCTTTCTCGGAGACGGACGTACTTGGAGGCCTCGTCGGTGGTGGAGACACGGGTCAGGGTGCCGGCGGCGCAGTCGAAGCAGAAGAAGGTTGAGTCGATGATCGAGAGCAGGATGAACCTGTCGTCGACGACGGCGTAGCCCGGGAGCGCGGTGCCACAGAATAAGGCGTCGTCGTCTACAGGCCTCGGCCGCTCCGGGAACCGGTAGCCGGCGACCTCCTCCCAGCTGCTGCCGCCGCCAGCTTGTCCATTGACGACGAGCCGATGGACGACCAGGCGCCAAACGGCCGTGTCAGGGGACCTTTGCACCACCACGGCCGGTGCCCAGAGCTCGCCGTGCGCAGAGACGGCGTGGTACGCCCCGTGCAAGAACGGGAGGGAAGTCAGCGGCGACACGGTCCTGTCGACGAGATCGACGGTTGCCACTTTCGGTGGCAGGAACGGCTCATCGACGGTGGGTTTGCCGTCAGCGGTAAACTGTGCGGACGAGTGCGAGCAGATGACGTGCAGCCGGCGGCCGTCGGGCGCCAGCGCCGCGGTGCCATTGCTGTAGATCGTGTCCCGGTTCATGCCGTCGTCGTCTGGGTGCACGCCGACGAAGGGCTGGAGCATGCCGTTGCTCCGGCCGATGACCCGGCCCGAGGAGGCTACGCGGAAACGGTGCAGGCGGATGTTGTGGAGCGGATCTTGGAAGGCTGTGCAGCCGACGAGGACCGACCAGAGGGGCCGGTCGTCGTCGTCGGCGCCGTCCTGGAAGCGGAGGTAGTCCTTCCGGGGGCGACGCGGTGGATGTTGTCCGAGCAGGATAAGCGCCAGCGGCAAAAGCATTGGAACAGGTCGCAAGAACCCTCCGCCGTCTCGCCGTGGTCATGGCCAGCCGCCGCCATCGATCGATCAGAGATTAGGTTTTCCTACTAGTTCCGCGCGTGTTACGGGGGTACTTCTATAGGAGTAAGAAAAAGGAAATAATTGGAGCTTGTAATGTAATTAGTGTGGAACTGTGGATAGGAGATGACTCAAATCACACATCCGACGAAACCAAATGAAATTAACCAAGAGCACCTCCATTAGAAAGGCGAAACCTTTTTTTTTTCTGGATTTGACCCAACTTTCATCTAACGTTACCAGGCCGAACCCAACGTGCTGGGTGTCGCTTGGAAACACCGGATGAAGCAGAAATGGCAGTAAAAACTTGCGCTGATGACCCTGATCTGTCAGCGAGAGAACGATGTTCTCATCCGACTCGGCTCCCGCGTGGGAACGGCAAGCAAAACAATGGCTTACCTAATCGCCCACGCGGCAGCGTAATGGCGTGCCACCGCCCACCCGTCTTCCCGCCTTTTCTCGAAACGACTACACCCCTCCCGCCCTCGCCGATACACCCCTCCCACCCTCACGGCGCTCTATAAATGTTGGTCATCCTTGCCGTCTTCAGAGCACACACCTTCACCTCCATTTCCTCCCAATCTACACAGTTTTAGGCGAAGAAAACCTCGACAGAAGCAATGGTGGAGAGGTACCCAACGACCCTGCGGCAGCTAACGGCTTCGACCGCCGGTCGCTCTAGCCGTGGGAGGCGCGACTTCTCCATGAGTTCGGCTACCGGGCCATCTGGATCTTGTCGATACGTTCCTCGCCTTCCGGCACCGGCGACATGGGTACAGCGCCATTTCCGATGGCCGCCGACCTAGCGGCTCAACTCGGGTGGCGTACCCATGTCGCCGGTGCCGGAAGGCGAGGAATGGATCGACGAGATCCAGATGGCCCTCGCCGGCATGTTTTTTGGCCTGGGAACGCCCAACGAGTGGAGATGCTCTAAGAGACAGTAAAACACAATGACCGGGATATTCCGACGTATGATGATTTTGAATTTCGCCGCCCGCCCACTTAGGCCCCTCGCCGGTCGGTGGCCCGCCGCCCCCACGCCTGAGCTCCTAATCCCGGAGCCGCTCCCGCCTGTGCGAGCGTTAGGCCACTCCCTACCCTCCATCCACGACGTCTTGGCCGCGATGGGACATGGCTCCCCCTTCGGTGGAGGTCCACAGGCTCGTCTTCCCCGGCTGCTTGGCGGCTCCTGCCCCGGCCTTCCTCCTCCTACGCCTGGAGGCACGGAGGCTGGTCCTCCTCAACAAAGAAGAGATCATCACCGACGCTAGGGACCTCGCCCGCGGTGAGCTTGTATGCGAGGGCGACGGCATTGACTTCTCAGCCCACTATGTTAAGGTTGTAGGCCAGACCTGTCATTAGTAGTTCTACTTTTTTGTCTATGGTAAGACACAGCATAGTGCAACAGCCATCAAGATTCGTTGAAACATACCTTTATGCAAACCTATTCGCGACCGTGTGTAAGTATGCCCTCCCCAACCTATTCCGCGCAGGTCCGGGCTTCCCTCTGCCTCACCCTATTATACCCTCGTCCGTCGCCGCTGAAGGAGCAACTCCTGTCGTGGGAGGCGGTGATGGAGCTAGCCGATCTCCATGGCCTCCATCAGGGGGATGTGGAGGATGAAGGAGCACATGGGGCTCCATTAGAGGCGGTCACCCCGGCACCTGCCGTGCCCCCGCTGTGCGAAAGTGCCAACATCACCCGTGGGTGGATGAAGCTGACGACCATCACCCAGGGACATAACGGCACCCGGGGTGGTGCTCCCTAATGACTGCAAGTGCACAGATCATTTGTAGCTAGTTTCAAAATAAAGATATCGATCCCTAAGGGAGTAGGAGTCTGCAGTCTAATAACTCTTGAAATAAATATTACAAAAGAAATACTAAATAAAGTTCTAATTGACAAGATAAAATGCGAGTATTATGTAGAAATATGTTTTTGAGTTTTTGGTATAAGAGCAACAATAAGTAAAGTAAAACAACTGAACACAGAAAATGCGGCTCCACAACATGAAGAGGCGCTTGAAGAGGCCGAAATGCGGCTTGATTCCGAGCCAGCACTCGCAAAGGGTGATGTAGCAAGCTACGTGGAGGATAGAATTGGGGGACAGCTGATGGAGATGGAGCCCGTAAAAACAAAGAAGGCCCCGGAAGAAAGGATGCAGGAGCAACGAGAGGCCGCGAATGATGAACGCTAGGAACATCACTCGAAAACCGCAGAGGAGAGAGGGATTACTCGCCACGGGACGCTGCCGACGATCGCGGGCGGACAACACTCCATCTTGGCGAAGAAGACGAAGATCCGAGGACTTGGTCACAGATGGACGCCACGCGCCATTCGTGACGCGGGTGACCGTGCCCTTCTTCTTCCTGCCGGCGGCGGTGTGAGTGCCAGCGGAGCCGCTTCTTCTTCTTCATCGCAGCAGGAATCGCCGCAACACCTCCTTTCTTCTTCCCCATTACGCGGCGATGCAACCGGAGGAAGTACCGGGAAATGTGTGAGCTGGTCCAACATGAGGAAAAGAGCGCAGAGAAAGTAGAGGAGCAGCGGCAATGGCAATGAAGGCAAAGGATGAATGGAAGTAGATGTGAATTTTACCGTCGCAGCGTCACTACTTAACCCCTGGAAGATGCAATCCAACGGCTCAGAAAAACCCTACCAGACGCGTGGCGTTCATCGTGCTCGACACGTGGAGGAGATGAAACGCGAACCGTCCCCCCACTACTCCCATTACGCGTGGAAATCGAGGAGACGCAGTTAAAATAAAGATTACGCACACCCGGTCAAATCAGAGTCATGGAGTGGGACCCACCGCTCGTCACGTCCCGTCAAACTCGCTCACGCGGGCAACCGAGGTCATGAAATCGTCAGTAGTGACGTCATCAAAAACTACGCAGCAGAAGACTTTGACTACTTTAGTTCTCGCTCGAGTCTTCGACTCCACCAAGCACTCGAGGGCTACTCCCATAGGGAGCGCTGGTCGCGCACCCTACGATTTTTTCTTCTTCTTTTACAGGAACATGAACAATCAAAGCAAAACCCAATCACTCGAAACACGGTTCGACTATGGACATAGGTTACTCCCATAGGGAGCGCCGGAAGCAAATTCGACTGAAACAAGCAAACAAAAGACGATAGCAGTCGCAAAAGTTCTTTAGTCCCTGCTTGAGTCTTCGACTCAACCAGGCACTCAAGGGCTACTCCCATAGGGAGCACTGGTCGCGCACCCTATGATTATTTGTACAAAGTACTGTGTGTTGATAACATCCACACTCAAAGTTTATGGCGACACCGCCTCATAATTTTTCCCTACAAAGAGATCGCGCTCTGGTCACCCGAATCGTCTCCGCGATGATAAAATTCGGATGCCGCGCTTACAGCGTGAAGATAAGACCTGAATAAGGCCTGGCAACACATTAGCTGCGCACTACCAGAAATATATCCATACCTACAGGTACGATGAACATGCCTTGACGGACGCGTCGAGTGCTCACACCCATATACTGGAATTCGACTCCTGTAAGACCTCCGCGGCTTGAGTTGAATTACACCAGCACTTTTCCGGATTTGAGTCCGGGGACTCGAGTTCGAGTAGATGGCGTTGTTTTACCCTAAGGTAGTTAACTGATACCGGTACATCGGTTAAATCAGGCACGCACATCAACAATCCCTATGATATAAACAAAGCAGTCGAAAAACATACTCAGTCATGCACTCGAAAGGCTTCATAAAGTCTCTAGTCGAATCTGCGATTCCACTGGACACTCGGGGGCTACTGACATTGGTATACCCTATAGGTACTCGAGCTTGGTATATACGGCCTGAATACGTAGAGGACCACGGTGTCGCCAAGGCCCAAATGAAGAACTCGAGTAACCTACGGACTCTCGATTGCTTGAAGAACAAGAAGAAGCTAAAGATAGAAAGTTCAAAGGGGAAAACCCTAACATATAATCGACTCGACCTGCTACCCGAGACCTAGCCTATCTATATAAAGGCTAGGAGGGGGCGGCGAGGAGAACACACGCAACCCTAGTTTCCACAACCCTCGCCAGATTGCATCTGCGCACCATTGTAATCCTCGATTCCTTTGATAATTCCACGAGCATACAAGTAGGAGTAGGGACCTCTACGAGGCCTGAACCTGGGTAAATCTTTGAGTCCCATGTGTGCTTGTTTGCTAGCCGATAGATGTCTCCAGCGCTCCCTCCTTCTCCAAAATCCAAGTCCATAACAATGGGCATTGATGAGTTAAACCCTCGTCAATAAGTATCGAGTATGTAAGAGAGATTAGAAGTGCAATAGGGAAAAAGCGTTCTCAGGGAATAGCGGATACACCACTAGTATTATAAGGAGCTAAGATAAAGATTATTATCATGAACATTCTCAACTATGTATGTGTGGGAGGAACTCTGTATTTGGACAAATAGGCAGCAACCACTGCTCACATCATCATCATAACCACAACAATCAGCAATCGAAATCAATCGAATTACTGCACTATTAAGGGACGTAATCCCGTAGGACGTATCCCATGGCATGGATAGTGTTCCGTGAGTTTCCTCGATTTCCCAAGTTGATACGTAAGGAGTGTCAACATCTTTATAGTCACTGTAAGTACTAACACACCTTCGGCTGCCAACAAGTAGTTTCCTCCATCAAATCCTCATGAGAGGCAAATATTGAGAGGTCGACTTCTCTCAACATCAAGATGAAGACAATCTAACACATGGTCACAACGATGAATATCATAATAAACTTTATCTTATTTCAATCTCATACCAGGGTTTCTCCATCTCCCTAAGAACTAATGATCTACTCAGACATGGAGGCAATCAACATCATGAAAATAATAATGGAATCTATCATAGATGAATAGTACTTGTATAAATCCACAACAAGTACGGAAATTACAACAAGATCTAGACAAGATGTAGATGGGATGGATGGAGATGGTGGTGATGCAGCGGTGGATGATGACGATCGATGCCTTAGCCTCCCGGATCTGCACAGGGCGAAGATGAATCCCCGGTGGATGAGTTCCCCTCCAGATGCCTTTCGGAGGTGAGGTTTTGGCGATTTCTGGGTGTTCTGTATGTCATCTACTTGATCCAGTTGCACGGGGTGAAACTATTTGAGGAGGCAGAGGCAGTGCCAACTATACAGGCGGAACTATACGACCGGAAAAAGTATTCCTGTCGTATAGTTGGTCATTGAACCATCTGCCTCCTTCGTTCGCTTCGGGTTTTCTTCTGGTATTATTAATATTTCCCAAATAAGCGATTTACATTGTTTTTGGCTCCTTTTATCCTTAGTACAACTGGTCCAAGAATTGTGTCCATTGTATCCATCATCTGTCTTGATCCTGGTGAAACCAGACATAAAACATGCACGCGAACACCATAAAATACCAAGATCCTACATCTATAGTGCAAAATAATAGTGTAAAACATGATGCAAATATGCGCTCATCACTTCCCTCCCCGATTGGTGCCTCAACCATTCCGTCCCTCGTCGTAGTCCCCTCGCCACTAGTAGCGCCGCATGGGGAGCTCCCCCCGCCGCCGTTCCCGCAGTGAAACCCGACGGCCTTGGCCCTCCAACAGGAGGAAGAACTGTGCCTCCAAGCACTAACCAACCGCGATCGTAGACAGGGAGAGAGTAGGCTTCCCGTGTCTTGGGCCCGACGCCCCGTCATGGCGGGATGGGTGCCCACAGCGAGGCAACCCCTCCACTCCTCCCCAACATGATGACCGAGTGGAGGCCGTAGCGGCGCCGAAGAATAACAAAAATAAAAGCAAGAAGAAGAAGAAGGTGTCTCTGTCTACCGGTCCTCGCTGGGTTGGGACTGTGACTTCCTCGCGTTTTGTCTTGTCCCTGCTACGGGTCGTACGCTCCCAAGGGTGCCCAGCCATGGGAGCGAGAGCGTCGGGTGCCTGGGACACGAGGTGGATGGTTTTTTTCTTCATAGACATGGAGGGGTCAAGATGACAGTTTCGGAGACCCCCGCGATGGTCACTGTCATGTAGCCTTAGTAGACCCCCCTGATGGTGGAGGTGACGGACGAGCTCATACACTCCGAGCTTTGTGGGGTCCTACCTGGGATGGAGTGGTAGGTGTGGAGAGTCTCGGCCATGGAGTTCGTAGTGGTGTTCCCCTCAGTGGAGATCCTCCGCGTGTGCGCTTGCGAGAGCTCCTTCACCCTTCCCATCCACTAGATCAAGGTCTCCATCAAGACTTCGGATGCCCACTAGGAGCCGACCCACATCCTCTCAACGTTATGAGTCCGCTTACTTGGGATCCCGGATTAGGCCAAGATGGCTGAGATCATCAAGGCCATCTCCCAGACTTTTGGCAAGTTTCTGGAGGTTGATGAGTCCTCCCTCTATGGCCAAGGGGCCGTCCGACTGAAGATCATGTGCCCGAATTCGAGTGTGCTCCCCATCATCCTACCAAACTTCTACGTATACTCAGCGGCTAGGGACCTAGTCGTGGAGCTAGATGAGGATGGATCCGACCCATGCTCGGGGTCGCCTTGTCCCACTATAGAGGAGGTTGGCACAACAGGGTGTGAGGCTTGTGAGGACGAGTCTTCTATCGGCGAGTCTTTTAGCAAGGACAAATCACCGGTTGCGGCTGAACCTACTCCACCACCTCCACAACCATCCCATGGATCGAGGGAGCGGGTCCCTCTCGTGCTACTGCTTTGGATAGGGCTGACGGGCCTTGCCCCTCTTCCTAGCTTAGCGGCGACTCTCCCAGAGTTCGCCCGCCAAGCTGGCTCATGTGGACCTTCCCCGCTGCTACTGCCCTGACCCCTAGGCTCCCATCGGGCTCTCCATCGAGCAGTAGGGCACCAACTTCGACCTCGACTCTGACCAGACAGTGATAGACATGCAACCATCCGTGCTTTCGTCCTCCTCCGAGAAGACCTCTAGGACTGCAGGCATGGTAGTCTTCCCCACCTCGTATCCATGGTCTCTGGGGGTGGTGTGCTATTCTCTGGCGCTAAACGCCCTGGACCCTTGCACCATGGAGCCGGCCACAGTCCTCATCGACCTCCTCGTGGATGGTACCAAGGTGCATCACATGCGGGCTCCATGTCAACCAACGCCACCCCCTCGCACCATGGTGTTCTCCTTGCCGGGGCTCGGTTAGAGCTGATAGGTCCAGAGTCGAGAAGGCCATACTACGAGTCACGTCTCGCGACGAGTTCACATGTACTACCCATTGCCCTTTTGTTCCTTCGTCTTCTACATCTATTTTTGGCTCTAGTTTTTCGGTCTTGGATCCGGTGCCCCTGGAGCACTTGGCTACTGTGGTAGCTGACCGTGGTATCATCTTCCATGGTGAGAGAGGGCTCTAGATGGATTATATTGCTACCATTAAGGATAGAGAGATCTACCACCGCTGCCCGGGCTATAGATGCAAGGGAGTGGGATAGAGCCCTAGTGCTTGTGGGATCGGGATCCAGCGATCCTAGTCCAAACATGGTGCCATCTCTTAGGCATGATGGCGAGGAGGATTCCTAGAGGACTCCCCTAGGAGGTAGACCTGACCCCCCAAGTTGTCGACCCGTCCCACCCCCTCCACGAGATACTGTTCCACCCCTAGTTAGGGGACCCCCAAAGAGTGATAATCTACTATGAATATTCTTTGAGTGGTTAGAGAGTTCATCTTGAATATCAGGGGGTTCGGGCAGGAGGGTCATCACCGCCAACTCAAGGAATACCTGCGATGATAAGATGTGGATATTGTGGGCTTACAGGAGACTATTCGATAAGACTTCTCCATTGCCGAGTTGGAGGGGCTAAGTCGCCACAAATTCATGTGGAACTGGCTGCCGGTCAACGGGTACTCGAGTGGTATCCTCCTTGGGGTGAAGGAGGACACCTTAGAGATAGATTATATGGACCATGGGGAGTTCTTTGTGAGCATGGCTCTCACTCATAGATAATTAAACCTCAAGTAGGAGGTCATTATTGTCTATGGCCCACGACCATAGGAGGTCCACTGATTTTTTATTCGACTCAAGTCTAAGGTGGAGCGTACTAGGATACCGGTCATTGTGGCTAGGGATTTCAATATCATTGTTCCACCAGTGATAAGAGTTCAGCGAACGTGGACCTCCTTATGATGCGGATGTTCAATGACTGCGTCGTGAACCTAGCCCTTCGCGAGATTGCGTGGGTCGGTGCAAGGTTTACCTAGACCAACAAGTAGCTTGACCCCATATGTAGTGTCCTTGATAGAGTCATTGTGTCCATTGAATGGGAGGTGGCTTTCCCTCTGTGCTCCCTCTGCATAGTCACCAGGATTGGCTCAGACCATACCCTCCTCCTACCTTCCTCGGGAGGGGGATACCCACCTAGAACAAACCGCTTCTACTTTGAGAATTTCTGGCTCTAGTAGCCAGGATTCGATGAGGCAGTTCAAACAAAGTGGGTGGGCGCTATGGCTTCCCCCCTCGGGTTTATAATGTGGTGGATGTCTGGTATAACTGTGCCAAGCTTGTATGCCGGTTTATGAGGGGGTGGGGACCAACCTCGGGGTATCTAGGAAGCAACAAAAGGAAGAGATTCTTCAAGAGATCTGGTCCCTGGACTAGGTCGCAGACACAGTGGGTCTAGACAAAGAAGCATGGTCACATAAGTACTCCCTGGAGACTTCCATTATGGAGATCTATAAAGGGGAAGAGGCATTCTGCGGTGACCCAACATACTACTGCATGATGTAGTACCCTATAGTCGTTGAAATAACACCAATGAAACACCATTCCACTAGTATAACATCCCTCAGAATGGCACAACAAAAACATCGCAGGTCTAGAACATGTCTTTATATTACATTTAACACATATAGAAGATCCAAAGAACTTCCTCGATATAATGAGGATTATAATTTACAAAAGAGAACCAGAATTTTAGCAACTTGAAGTTGATTCTAGAAATACTACTACTATATAACTATGGCTTGCAACTGCTGCTACAACAATGCTCTATAGAAGTAGGTTCTGGTCTCTAAGATTATTTATATGCTACACTTCAGCTTGACTTCTGTGACTTCAAATGTAGATGTTGACCCCATTGATCTCCATTGGATATCTTCAGTTCTTCAAGTAGTTCACCTCCTAAGTTCGCCATTGAGTGCTCCCGAATCTAGCAAGGGTTAAGAAGCTATGGTTGAGTACGAGCATACTCAGCAAGATCACTAAAAAGGAGTGTTTGATGCACTAATTACAACCACTGTAACACCCCGTCCACTCCTGGGTCCGGGGGGTGTCACTCCTGGCAGCTTAATAGGATATCTAGACTGGCCCCATAGACCAACACTAGTCTTTTCTGCGCACTTTGTCCTCACTCGTGCGCACTTTCTACCCACTCTTCCCGGTCACCCATCCTAGAATTTCTCTAGGCCAAGCACGCTTAACCTTAGAGTTCTTTTCGAATGAGCTTCCGAAAAAGAAGTTGCAACTTGTTGATATGGGTATCCTATCAATCCTATTAAGCCATGTGCCTGGATCTCACATACACCCACCCTTTAGAAGATCGATCCCCTCATCGATCAAGCACACCCCAGGAACGTTCCCTCTTGGCATGCGAGCAAAGGCCCGGTCTGCGACATGTGCCATGCCGTGTCCACTCCGGCCACACGCCATGCTCCACATGTCCCGCCATCGACCCGCGCACACCCGTAATCGCAAGGGTCGCTCGATACCACTTGTAACACCCCCACCCACTCGGGCCCGGGTGTCACTCTGGCAGCTTAATAGGATATCTAGATCGCCCCACATCAACACTAGTCTTTTTTCACTTTGTCCTCACTGCTCGCACCGACCCACTTCTGTGGTCACCCATCCTAGAATTGCTCTAGGCCAAGCACGCTTAACCTTAGAGTTCTTTTTGAATGAGCTTCCGGAAAAGAAGTTGCAACTTGTTGATATGGGTATCCTATCAATCCTATTAAGCCATGTGCCTGGATCTCACAACCACACACCAAAAGGTTGTAGGTTATGCAGGTTTTTCAAACATTTCTTCAAAGGTTGCTTTTATTCTGAAAATCTATGTCCATCAGCCTTCACAGGTTGATTAGAACTTTCATGGAGTTCCTTTCCTGTAGCGTTCGCAGCTCCTTCCCGGAACAGGGAGTAACATGTCACACTTTTTATACTCTGCAGGGGTGCGTTGCTTTACCCATAAGAGACCTTAGCCTTATTTCACATCCAGGTTGCGAGCTTGTCCATACTTCCTTCGTATGGGGCCCAGTCTAAGATCCAAGCCATCACTTCCCTTCGCCGTGACCCCGCATGAAGACACGACCCTCCAGGACATGTCACACCTCTGTTAAGCCCCTTTCAGACAAGCTATAACTCTGGTAGGCCCCTGAAGACTCTATGAGATGGTTGTGCCCCTGGTAAGCTCCCTAAAGGTTCGATTGTACCTCCAGAAGCCGCTCATAGATAGTCTAGACACCAAAATCGTGGGGACTAAGGGGTCCCATCCCATGGTGAGCCTCGAAAGGTACTCCAGCCCACAAAATGGTCATCCGTCCATGCGAAAGGAAGAAGATCCAGCTGACTTCCCTAGAGCCATTGTAGATCTTATGGTTAACGCGTAATTTATAGCGCAAGAATCACTGGAGACATTGGTTGTTAAGTCCTAGATATTATGTTCCTTTACCACTGGAACAGTAATAGTAGGTTATTACCATTTGGTAAATAACCTATAATCATATTATTATGAAAATAGTGTTTTCTGACCTTTTTGAAATGAAGGTGATGACAACATTTGAGTTACAAGTATTTGATAGAAAATAATCAAAGGACATGGGCAAGTGTGAACTTGCCTTTTTGACTGCAAGATTATGTAGTCAAGGTCTTGTAGTCAGTATAAACTCTAATATCTAGAAACAACATCATTGGTCTGGTAAGGACTAATGTTTAAAGAAGCAATATACTATTATGCATAGATAATGATATGCATTTTGTATAAATCCCAAAATAAATCCCCATGAATCAATATGGATTAAGTTTGGTGATTTATGAAGGATTTGTGTTATAATCAGTTTTAACTTTACAAATAAATTGGTCTTAAGCTTCTAAGAGTAATTGACAAGTGATGATAGTACAGTACAACAAAAGTTGTTAGTAGATGTTGATTTATTAGCACTTTTAAGGGTATTATAATTCAAGTGGGTGGTTTCTAGCAGATTGATTATAACTTTTGTTTGAAGTGGAAAAACGAATAACTTTTGAAGAAAATACTTATTACATCAAGGTAAGTAATTTGTGGTGTTCTTAGATTACAATTGATGGCTATTTAGATCGCTTCAATGATCTTAAGTTAATGTGCTTTTGGTTGATTAAATAACAGACCAAAGTTAACTATAAAAGATAACTTGGATTAGAATGTAGTATTTTCATATCGTGGTCGGGATTAAGAACTTCTTTGATAAGGTCGAAGACAGATTTGCATAGATATTGAGCATAACTTTATGAATCTAAGCTTAGCAAATAGATGCTAAGGAGATTATAGAGTTAAAGCTTATTATGAGATACAGTGATCTCATTATAGGGTTTGTTGAACTCCTATTAAACTTTAAAGTCGTTTTAGGTAAGGTTTGAGATATGAGATCATTCACCACCAATATAAGTGAATGATGCTAAAGGTTAATTTGAAGTTATTAGTTATAATTCATTTAAGACTCTAAAGGAGTATTAATAATTTACACTTAGGTTTTATTATAGACCATAATTATGGTTTTAAGTTTAGTATTTTTAGACTTAATGGATTATTCAAGACTAAAGTATTTTATGAAGTTATAAGTGTAAATGAGAATTTCTATAAAATAGATAAATAGGAATTTGTTACTTTATAATTTGAAATCCTTTTCCAATGATACATTTTGTATATTTACACTAAAGTAAACCTAGTAAAGATCTTAAAGCTGGTTGTTTATTTATTTTCAAATATTATTTTGATCTTTGGAAAATTCCTTAAAATAATAAGTGTTTGGAAATACCTAACTTAATTTTCTTGACTAAAATACAAACTAATATTTTTTCTTATACTTGAAATTTATTTAGAATCACAAAAGTAGATTCTATTTATTTTTAGGTATTAACTTTATTTTTAGAAAATTCCATGTAAGAAAATATGTTCTTAAACATTCATTTTAAAGTTATCCACTCAAAATATAATTTAGTATTTTTCTAGTAAAATATAATTATTCAAGTTCTTAAAAATGGTTTTTATTTATTTTTAAGAAGTATTCTTATTTTTATAAAATCCATAAAGGATTAAATGTTCTTAGATATTACTTTCAAGTTTTATTTGTAAAAATCTAGCTAGTATTTTTATAAAATAGTGGATTGAATTTTTATTGCAAAACTGATTTTTATTCATTTTAGGACTTCTCCTTATTTTATTAGCTTTCAGTTAGTGTTTTAGTTTCCTTAATATTTATTTGTATTTTATTTAACTAAACAAGTAAGGTTATATTTTTCTTAGGTAGATATTATTTTTGTGGTATTTTTGATATATTATATATACTTTTAGGATTTTTATTTATTTTTCTAGAGCTTAATTATTCATAGGGGTATATTTGTAATTTAATATTTTAAATAAGTCTTCTTTTAAAACATGGGCCTAGCCCACTAGGCTGGCCTGGCCCGACCTGGCCCATTTGGACTAGTCAAATGCCCCTAGGGTAGTACTGGGCTGGCCTCACCCGACCCAGTACCCCCACTCTCTCCCATTTATCTCGTCTCTCTCTCACGACGCTCCTCTCTAGGTTGACTCGATGCCGTCACCACCACGCGCTCGATTCCGGCCATTCCAGGCCACCTTGACCGCTGCCGCGGTGGTCACCGACATAGGTGACGACGCCACGCCTGTCCTGCTGGATTCGGCACACATGCCCTCTGCTAGCCGCGCCGACCCCACCCTGTGGCTAGGCTTTGGGTCCGCCGTGTTCCAGTGCTCCCCCAACGATTCTGTGGTGCTCGTGGTGCTATTCTTTGCCTACGGCTACCTCCGACATGGGCTAGTACAGGTTGCAGTGCCCCTTCTGGGGTGCTCCCCGTGCCAGCGTGCGCCTCACCACCACCGGCCTCCTCCTCTGCTTCCTCTTCTGTATAATCGTGAGGACCTCGAGTAAGTTCTCCTACTCCTCTCTCTGTGCTCTCTCTTCCCTCTGCTCCATGTTATGTGATTACTGCATGAATTCCCCATTTAGAGTTCATCCCTAAATTCTAGGGTTCATCCCCTATAGTTGTGTTTAGCTTAGCCTCTTGGTTAGTTTCGTAGGCAATACTCTTGTAGATGACCTACTAATATGTATTGCTGAACTATGTTGATCATGTTCTGTTACCCTGTTCTCTATCAGAGAACACTCTATAAATGCATAGTTAGTATTGTCTGGATGCACTGGTTATTATTGTTATTGGTGGTAGATTCACTGCTAAGGACGTGAGTTGGGATGCTTCTTTGCTGAACTGATGTTGCTTGGTTAATTGTCCTGGTACTTGTCTATGAAGTACCTTTGTGATCCATGGCTTTACTCAGGAATCTATCTTGATACTGTGTAGAACCATGGTGAATAATGTTTATTCTACTCTATGTGATGATTATTGGATTGATCTTATAGAAGAATGATTCCTATATGCTTGTAGGAAGATGATTTATTTTCCTTTATTTTTGAGGTTTTGCATATTGTGGCCTAGTGATAGACAATGTTGAACCTTGCTGTTCTTTTTGAATAAAGTGAATAGATGATTCCTAAAATATTTTAGGAAGATGATTATGTGTGTTTAAGAAAGTGTACTTGAGCTTGTACTCAAGCAAAAATGAATCTGCTAGGTATAGAGGTGCTACCCTTCTAGGGATGTGCCCTGTATGCTAGCAACTATGATTTATAGTTATCTAGTTAAGACTAGATCCTCTTTGGTCTATGATGCTGGTCTGAGGCCCCTCTGTGCAAGAACATATGTTCTATACTTGCTGTCTATTATCCGTTGTGTCCAATATTCCCAACTTTATCATGCGCTTGCATGAGAACAAATGTGGTAAAATGGATAATGATTAGATCTACAAGTTTGGGATATACCCTGATGCTTGGACTTGCTGTGGTAGCTTGTCCTTCTTATTTCTATGGTTGATCTCCTCTTGGAACTCCTATACTGACTTGGTCTTGCTGCTCCAAGCTCAGCTTGACCTTGCTATCCACCCACACTATCTCCTCCTTCAAGTAACCATCTTATTGTTGATCTCCTGGAGTTTCTATGGTGAAAAGTGGTTTGATTTGGTGGTGTGGTTGCAAGAACTAGTGATGTTCTTGTGTATGCTGGTGACAGACTGTGGTTGTGCTTGTGAAGTGAGTAGCAAAGCTTGCTTTTCTCTATGCTGTTGTGATTTAAACTTCCCCACACTCCTCTGTTGCTGACACCTCATTGCATGCAATTAGGTGTGTGAGTTGCTTCACTGTTGACTTTACCTATGGATGAGATCAAGTGAATTTGGTGGATTACCCCGTCCTTTTACTATTCTCTGTCCTAGTGAAACTTGCCCCTTTTGCCTATGATGTTGTCCCGAGGCTTTAAATTTTGAAAAGAACAGATATTTCACTTGATGGATTTTGTCCCTTTTCAATTAACTTGCTCAATGATGTATTAAAAATAGTGCACTTCACTGTTTACCACTGAGAGAAAAACTAACACTAACCCCCTCTTTGTGTATTTCATTTTCTATCTTTGTTTGCAGGTACAAGACCAAGTGATGAAGAATAAGAAGATTAGAATAGGATTTAGTTTAGGACTACTCTTTAATTTTCTTTTGTAATCTTTTATTTTTCCTTTTGCAAGAGCAATGTAATATATATATTATTCAATAAAGCTTTCATTTCTTTTATTACAATTGTTTATATGTTGTAATTTCTTATTACTTGATAAATTCTTGTATTTATATTGTTGCTATTGAATAAAGGAAAGAATTAAGAAGTAACTATTCGAGTTATTCTTTTAGTAACGTTTCAATTCTCTTTATTGTTTTATAACAATTAAATATTCAAACAATATTGACTAATTCTTTTTTGAAAACAATTAAACACTAATTAATTCTTGTAATAATAATATCATATTAATGAATTCAATTCCTCTTTATTATAATAATCCCTTTATTTATTTATAATCCAATTTCAAATTTCTTTTGAATTCAAATAAATCATTTGAATATTTAAATTTGAAATGTCTCCCCTCTAACACCAAGATACAATAGAGATCATGCCGAAATTCATCGCACTTGCCTAGATCTTTCCATCGGAGCAAGAGAGATCTTGATCCCTCTATAGCTTCTTTAGTTTTGCGCGAAAATTCCCCAGATTTTATTATGCATGAATGCAATGCACAAACATGTGTCCTATCTATTTCTAGGTGCTAATCCTGGGATGTTATTCTGGTGACAACGGAGTCACCAGAACTGGACTGTCTAGGGGGAATAGAACACTTCCTACTTCCACACCATTGCCAATGGCCGACGTAGGAAGTGCTAAATTCCCTTCCTCTCGGACGTTGATAACCTACTAGAAGATCCTAGGAATATCTCCTGCCATATGTACTCCTTCTATAAGGACTTGTTTTCCTCCATGGCACGCTTAGGGACCGCTCTAGCTCTTGATTTTTGGCACCATGGTGCTTTGGTTACTCCGTAAGAGAATGCAGAGATTACTCTCCCATTCTTACCTAATGAGGTAGCCCAAGCAATCAAGACCATGAAGACTATTTCATCTCTCGGGGCGGATGGTCTTCTTCTAGAGATTCTAGGATCATCTCTAGTCGGTGATCGCGCCTATGTTCCAGGAGTTCTACACTAGGACACTAGTTATGTCACAATTGAATTTTGGCATGATTACCTTGATCCCCAAAGTCACGGGTCCATGGATATCCACCAATTTAGGCCAATTACGGTGATCAACATGATCCAATGGATCTTTGCTAAATTCGGCACCACCAGATTATCACGAGTCATGGAGTGTCTTAAGCACCCCTCCAATTCGCCTTCCTGAAGGGGCGCTTCATCCATTGTGGTGTTATTTCCATTGATGAGATCATCCATGAGGTTAAGGTGCGACATCATAAGGGTGTTCCCTAAACTGGATTTGTAGAAGGCATATAACCAATTTGACGAGGCATTCCTTCGGCAGGTACTAGAGAGGAGGGGACTCGATGATAGGATGATTTATTAGTTCATGCAGTTTTTCATGAGTGGAAACATGGCAATTAATATCAATGGTGAGGTTGGCCCTTACTTTAGGCCTTCTTGTGGATTTAGACAGGGGGATCCTATTTCCCTGCTTTTGTTCAACTCTATAGTAGATGCCCTGGTAGAGATTTTGGATAAAGCCAAAATCGCTAGACACATATCTGGTGTGGTAGGGCACCTTATGCCTGGAGGAGGGATCTCCCACCTCCTATATGCCGATGACACGATGATCATGGTTTAGGGGTCGGAACTAGACATCATCAATTTCAAGTTCCTGCTCCTTTGCTTTAAATCGATGTCAGGCCTAAAGATAAACTTTGACAAGAGCAAGGTCCTAATCTTGGGCTTTTCGGATGAGGATATATAGTGGATCGCCGACAAACTTAATTACAAACTTGCGGATTTCCCCATCACTTACCTTGGGATGCCGGCCAGGGATACTGGAGTTCCTATTAAGGATCTTGCTCCCGTGGTCATTAGGGTTCGGTCGAAAGTTGAACCCTAGAGAGCAAGACACACTACCAAGGGTAACAAGACGATCCTGGTCAACTCGTGCTTATCCAGCCTCCATGTTCTAGATGGGGCAGAATCTGCTACCTGATACATCTGTATTATATCCTTAACATACTGAAACTATTGCCATTATTCATATCAAACCAATAGTGATTCATATAAGTAAAATCTTTTAATCAATGGTGGGCTAGTAATGATTTTTTTTGCATACGTATTAAGATGCTTGGCCTGATTTCGAATTTTTCCAGAGTTTTATATGTTGTTTTCATTGCAAAATGACGGGTCTCCTTCTGAAACTTTCCAATTATGAGTACGAGAATTGAAAGACATGCAAATTCTCAATTCTCTACGGTGTATATGATATAGATAGAATATTTTTAGGAACAACACATGCAGACTTTGCCAAGGAGTTGTCGTGGTTCTTTTGGTTATCCAAGGATGGTCACCAACAATACCATATGGTGAAACGGGCAGATATTTGTGTCCCCAAAATTCTTGGGGGAATAGGGATTCTAGACTCACATCTCTTTAATGTGGCGCTGATGCTGAAATGGGTTTGGCATATCCTCAAGGACGACGTAGGATTGTGGCTTCAAATCATCAAAGCCAAATACCTCTAGGTCCACACCCTTCTAGCATGTGAACACCAAGACGACTTGCAATTCTGGAGAGCCATCTAGGACATCAAGGAGTACATTTGTCTAGGTGCTTCCTTATCCATTGGCAATGGGTGAGAGGTGTTGTTTTGGCTCGACCCGTGGCTTTCAGCCTCCCCACTATGCTCTACGTTTACTTCCCACTTTGCCATCTGCGCATCTCCTATTATGTTGGTGGCTGAGGCGGCACAAGAGGGTCTCTGGAACATCCTGTTCTGGAGAAACTTTAGCACCGATGAAGCTAGGGACTTTGATAGTCTGAGGGGATCCCTACCTAGATCCCTCCGGAGCTGGGAGATGCCATCTCCTGGCATCCCTCCCCTTATGGTAGTTTCACTGTGAGCTCGGACTACTAGACCCTCTTCTAGGGTCCGGAACTAGAGTGGATGACTCTACTCTATAAAGCCCCTATTCCTCTTAGCTTGAATATTTTTGTGTGGAAGCTTCTTAGAGACCCCTACACTCAGGGGTGGAGGTGTCCAAATGCAATGTCCCAGGCAATGAGTTGTGTCCATTATGTGGCACACCAGAAAGATGCAGCCACATTATGTTCATGTGTCATGGCGTTCAGTTTCTATGGAGCTTCATCCATGAGCCTCTAGGACCTACCAGTCAGTCCCATGACCTTGGGGAGTTCCTGGAAACGGAACCAAATCGCATCGAAGGATGGCGCCACCTCTTCTGGCTAGTGTTTGCGGCCTTATAACCTGGACGCTATGGAATATAAGCAACAAGATGGTGATTGAGTGGATCTTCCCAAGACGTTCTTCCGACTCTATTTTCTCCTTTATTGCCTTTCTTCAACAGTGTCACCCACTATCTAGGCAGCAGGACCGGGAGCACATAGACAACCCTCTTTGGGCTCTAAGAGTTACGATGCATCGCTTCTCCACACCTGACCCTCTGACCTAGGGGGATTATTGGAGACCATCTTGTTCCGCGCTTTTTTCCTTTGTTCTTTGGGCTATTCTATGCTGAGGCCCCAATAGATGGTCTTTTTATTTTTTCTTTCACAAGCCTTAGATTGTTGTATGTGGAACTTGTGGTACTCAGATGTTTCTTATAAAGAGACACGAAAGCCTGATTCGAGGAGGAACTGTGGATAGGGTACGAATTAACATTGGAGACCTGCACTGCAATGTCACAATTACAACACTAAAAACCCAAAGCTTGGAAAACTAATATTTTTTCCTGATAGTTTGTGCAAGTTGTGCTATGCCTGTTGTAACATTTTATAATAATCCTTCTATAGATCCCATCGGTCTATTTTTTATAATAATCCTTCTATTATGTTTGTGTGTCTAGTATATCTCATTCTTTGTTCTTCTAATTATGATTGGCTGCGTTTTCTTTTTGTTAAAAAATAACCCTCTCCATAGTTAAGGTGAAGATCAGGGACAAAACTTGGGTGGCTGTTAGTTATCCTCCTCATGTGGGATGTGAGGAGGTAGTCTTATGAAGCCTTTCAGGTGGCCCAAATAGGTGGAAGAGCCCACCAAATTTTAGGGTTATGACCAAGGGTTATTTTATACATTGAATATGAGGGAAGGGAGAGGATAAACCACCCATCTAGCCACCACAAAGGGGAGTGATGAAAATCCAGGGTACTCTCCATTGGATAAGAAAAACAAGAGAGAAGGGAATAGGAAGAAGTTGAAGGAACAAGCTAAATCAAGCATCGGGCTCTGTCCAAAAGGTCGCGACGTCCATATCCACTACCTTGTCTCCTTGAGGTTGCAGTTCCACCATCTTTGGTGAAATTGTTCAAGTCCCTAGCTCTTGGGCCCTAAATCTTGCTATTGGCATCCAAGTTCTATGTGTATCTTGATGTATGAGATCCTCTAGTGCTCTCTAGAGAAGAACACGTTGTATCCCCATTTGATAATAGTGGAAGAAGGTTTGGGTGGCTTTCTTCCTATGGTTTTTCCTCTCAAGTTGAGAGGTTTTCCACATAAAAAAGGATTGGTGTCCCCGTGTGTTGATTTTCTTGTTGTTGCACCTATGTGCTTAGAGCACATAGGACTTGTCGTACCTACCTGTACATTTCACCTACTTGTGTGCTGAGAGCAACCAGGACTTGTCCTCAGTTGGGGTAGAGTATGTTTCGCCATATATGTTTTGATGCATATGTTCCCTTCCATGATAGATCAACGGTCTGTGGATTTAGTACATGAGTGGTGCTGAAGTTTACATCTTATTTTGCTGCGTATTTTTAGACCATGTTTGAGTGTGCTAATTCCCCAACATAGTGATACCAGAGCTAGTTTTTCTTAGAGGGTGTTACTAGCTTGCAATGGCTTTGGAAGAAGGTTCCACCATAAGTGGCATGTTAAAACTTGATTCTTCCAATTAATCAGTATGGAAGCGCATGATGGAAGGCATCCTTTATTGTAAGTATATGTATGAGCCAATTATGAATGACAAGTTACCAACAACTTGTGTCATAGAAGAAGAATGGATATTGTTGAATTGAAAGGCACTAGGTATGATTCAATTGTAAATCAAACACAATATGTTACACCATGTTGCAAACGACACAAATGCGTATGAGATGTGGCATAAGTTGGAGTCGATGGATGAGAGGAAGACAAATATGAACAAGGCATCCGTAATCAATAGACGATCCAAGCTTGAGTACCAGAATGGTAGTAGTGTTATTGAACACTTGAATGTCTCCCAATGCCATATAAATCAACTCCCAGGCATGAAAAAACAACTTTGAGGATAAGGTGCAACGATTGTTGATGCTGAGTTCCATGCCTAACGGTTGGAATACGCTTGTTGTGTAAGTTATAAATTCATCTCTGGATGGGAAGCTGATGTTGGAGATGGTGAAGAATAGCATGATGAATGATGAATCCAAAAAGAAGGAGAAAGGTGATGCTCATGACCCACAAGTATAGGGGTGTATCGCAGTATTTTCGAGGGAAGTGAAACCCAATTTATTGATTCGACACAAGGGGAGCCAAAGAATACTTATCAGCCTTAACAACTGAGTTGTCAATTCAGCTACACCTGGAAACAATCTTGCTCACAGCAGTTTATCAGTAGCAACAGTTTTGTAGTAGGACTAGTAAAATGTGATGGCAACAAAACAAAGAGGTAGTAACAAAAGCAAGCAATTGGGATTCGAGTGCGGTAGGCATAGGGATGGATGGACGGGCGTTGCATGGATAAGAAAATTCACATAGCAATCAGAACATAGGGCAATTGCAGATAAATAAGATAAAGCATCCAAGTACTAGACAATCCTAGGCATGTGTTCCATATATAGTCATACGTGCTCGTAATGAGAACTTGCACAACATCTTTTGTCCTGCCAGCCCGTTTGTAGCGGGGCCTCTAGGGAACTACTGGCAATTAAGGTGCTCCTTTTAATAAAGCACCAGAGCAAAGCATTAACACTCCGTGAACACATGTGATCCTCACATCAAAGCCTTTCCCTTCTAGCTACCCCGATTTCTGTCACTTCGGGACCATAGGTTCCGGACAACGACATGTGTAAACAACTTGTAGATAAGACCCAAAACAATACTATCATGGTGAATCAATAATAAGTTCAGATCTGAAATCATGGCACTCGGGCCCTAGTGATAAGCATTAAGCACAAAAAGTCGCAACAAAGTCATAAAGCACTAATAAAAGATACTAGGCACCATGCCCTAACAATCTGATGCCATTACATGAACGATCTCACCCAATCCCTACCATCCCCATAGCCTATAGTGGGGGATTACTCACTCATAGATGGGGGAAACATGGATGGTCGATGGAGAAGCGATGGTAATGATGATGGCGATGATCTCCTCCAATTCCCCGTCCCGGCAGGGTGCCAGAACGAAGTTTCTGGTGCTGTTTCGTGGAATCTGGTGGTGGCGGCGGAGCGGAACTCCTTCTGGAAAAACGTCGACCCCCCGAAGTTTTTAGGTCAGAAGGCTCCTTATAGGCGAAGAGAGAGACCGAGGGTGCGGGGCCCACCACCTGGCGTGGCACTGCCTGGCCGCGCCCAGTGGTGTGGCCACCCAGCTCTTCTCTCTCGTATTCGCTCTGAGTCTTCGGGTAAAATAGGATTTTTGGCATATTTTCCGGGATTTTTCCTAATAGTTGATTTTCTGCACAAAAAGTAGACACCAAGGCAATTCTGCTGAAAACAGCGTCAGTTTGCATTAGTTGCATCCAAATCACACAAGTATAGAGGAGAAACAATAGCAAAAGTGTTCGGGTAAGTAGATACGTTTTGGACGTATCAACTCCCCCAAGCTTAGCTTATTGCTTGTCCTCAAGCAATTCAGTTGAAAACTAAGTGCGATAAAATAACTTTCACGAACACATTTGCTTCATATGATGTAAATATTCTCAGCAATGTGATCAACTACTTAGACAATTCATAATAAAGAGTATGCAACTGAGTCTACTTAATAGTCATTGCAAGCTATGAAGAGATTCCAACTCAAGAATAATAAGTAGCACGAAGCACAAACATAAGCAACATTACAATGCTCATAGAAAGGTATGATAGAGTGGTATCTCGCTTGCCTTTGATTATGAATGTCAAGGCACCTCTGAAGTTCAAGTGATGGCTAGAAGTAAAGATATCAAGGATACAGGCATCAAAGTCATAACACAAATAATCAAGTAATGAAACAAACATAAAGAATGACAACTATGCTCTCAAGAAGGTGCTCAAAGAATATGTGGAGACTCAACAAGTAGAAGAAAAAGGTTTTGAGAAATTTGAAAAGCTTCCAAATGCTGAAAGTATGGTACTTGTTAGCTTTGAGCTCTCATTGCCCCTATCATAGGCATCTTTAATGTGGTTAGGGTGAAAGTGAGGTCCAATCTGAGTTATATGCTTGACTATAAAGAAATCCCAAGTCCCTTGAGTACGAGGGCCGCTCCTCATGCTACTCAACTTTAGTTACCGGTAAGTTCTTTTCATCGTAAGTATGTGCGTATCATTGAGAACCGCCAACGGGGTACCCCTTGCCCGATGATACGAAGAATCCCCATATCAAAATGACAAGGCAAGCAGACAATGAGTATCTCAGCAATCTTCTTATTTACCATGGGAAAATGGTGCTTTTTTCTCTTTCCTCTTTTCATAAAACTCTTTTTTTTTCTTTTTCTCAATAGCTATAACTCTCTTTTTTATAAGAAGAATGCTTCATAGATATCATTATGGTTACGCTGCAGGTTTCCACCATGTCAGCATGGATTAGACCAATGCCAAAGCGTTTCTCTAACACAGATACATAACTCCATGGACTTACAAGCTCCCCTTTTATTTCACACCGACGACATCCGCAAACAAAAGAACAAGGTATCAACTGGGTATATATTTACAAGTGTTGAAAGCGTTCCCCGTGATAGCACGGTTCTGCTAATCCCTAGCCTATAATTAGCAAGCATATAATTTTCGTGGAGAGTTCACAATGGTTCAGGTTTATTAAGTGCGGAAAATAAAGTGTGCCATCAAGTTCGTGAGAGCTTTACTAACTAACTTTCTCATAACAAGCAAACATTTTATTAGGAAGAAAACAAGGCATATTGAATATGCACGGAAGTAGCAAATGATGCTAATGGGTAGGTATGGTGGACACTTTGGAAATATTTGGTTTAGGGAACTAGAAACATGAGTAAGACACTCAATGGAAGTGAAGGCTAGCAAAAGTAAGGGAGCGACAAACAAGAGAGAAATAGTTGTTATTATCATGCTTGCAACAAAACAAGACTACGCATGGCATGAAAATGATTCAAGATCCTCAACGAAAAATAATTCATCAAGGCTTAACTGATTATTACAGTCATGTGCATGCATGAGCATGTGCCAAGTCAATCAAATGAAACATTCAGAGGAGGATACCACGGTGTCATACCAATTTATGAATAGAGTAATGCAAGCAATCATTCATGAAACATGCTACAAACCGTCAGCGAGCTGGAGCTAATCATAAGAAAGCAAGAACCACTAAGCATTCAAAGAAAACATACACTCTACATGAACAGACTAAGCACGCCCACAGTGATGAGTATATGTACAAAAATGAAAACAAATAGAGTTCGTTACAAGCCTCTTACCACGTCTCAAGTTGTCATTGATCCTCATTATTGCTCTTCACTTGTGTGTCTTGAATAATAATATGAAACCAATATCCACTAAGGACTGCCGAACCCTGAAGCAAACTCGCAAAAACCAAAGAAGAACGACAAATATTTTTGGTGTTTTCGATTTTTAAATAAGAACCAAAAGAGAAAAACAAGCAAAGCAAAATCTTTTTGGATTTTTCGAATAGTTCAAACAAAGCAAAAAGGAAAAAGGAAACCAAGGCAAAAAGAAGAAGCAAACCAAAGAGAAACAACAATTTTTTTTTTGGTCTTTTAGTGCTTTTAGAAAGCAAAAGCAAAGAAGAATGAAAACTAAAAAGAGAACGAAAACATGAATATACAAAGTACCGACGCAACATGATATGGAGATGAGTGCGGTGTCGGTGTACCTCCCCCCAAGCTTAGGCTTTTGGCCTAAGTGGGTATCAATCCAAGTACGAATAGGGGTTCCAAGCGGGCGGATCTTGGTAAGAATGGTCGTAGCTGGGCCCATGAGAAGAAGAGGAAGCTCCCCAATCATAAGTGGGATGCTGATATGAAGACTCTCCCTCATTCGAAGGCTGGACCGAATCATCCGTGACCTCCCTTCTAGTGTCCTGCTCCTGCTGGGAAAGCTCTCCCAGGTACGTGTCAAGCTCCTCCTCAGTGAGGGACCATCCTTCCCTATTATCAAGGTTAAACAAAACAGGTGCAGGCAAAAGAACAACACGCTCGGACTTGCTCTTTCTCTAGCCAGCCTTGAGAAAGGTTATTTCATAAGATAACTCACTCAAACTAGCCCACGAGGAAATAAATTTATGCTGTATCATGGAATTAAGATCAAGCCTCTCTATGGGAAACTGTAGGTCTAGATGATGAGGCACTAAACCATGCAATGCTAGCAAATGAGAAGCAATGAGGCCTCCACAAATTCCACTTTCTCACGATTAGCAGCAAGACGGAAAGCTATCAAAGCACCCAAGTTGTAAGACCTATCTCGTCTAAGAGCAGCAGAGATAAATGCTAGATCAAATGAAGATAGCTTATTGGCAGTTTTCCTAGCAAGAACACACTTGGCAATAAAGTAGGCAAAGTAGCGAATGGAGGGAAGATGAATGTTACCGATTTTTCCATTCTCCTTCGAGAAGCTACTCCCTTGGCAAATTTCTGCATATAAATCCATGAGTGGTTTAGGTCTTTCTTTAATCTTCCTACATGATCCCCATTGAGGTACCTTAATAGCTGCACAAAAATCATCAAGAGAAAGGTTGACAGCAATATTGTAAATTTTGTAATGGACCATGGGATTAGAAAAAGAATGACTAAATTTGAAATCCTGCACCACAGACATGGTTATCTTAACAAATTGACAAGGTTCATCTTCCAGAAAGCGCTCTAACCCTGCATTAGAAACCAAAATGTGGAAATCCTGTAAAATTCCTGCAGTTCTCATGAACTTAGGGCACGGATAAATGGAGGGAAAAACTTCCTCCTCCCTGTGGACCTTCATGACCTCAGGCACCCAAAGCTCATGTTGGTTTAGGTGGTGTTCACTCATCTTCTATTCTGAAATTTAAACACCTATTAAACAAGTGATTGCAAAGTAAATATAATAAAGGATTCTACTCATAGGGACTTGCAAGAGGCCTAAACATGCATCAAAACCTTATCTCTAAGCATCAAACAAGCTTACAAGCTCTCAAAACCAGTCACCTACAGCAGCAAAATACTCAACATATAATCCACTAAACACAAATCTACTTGGACAAGGGAAGGAGTCACATACCAAGGAACAATTGCTCCAAATTTCAGCAAGAAAGATGGGCTGAGCAAAGAGATCGAAGAAATCGAGGGCAAGCACAGAGAGAACGCGATTTTGAGCTATGAACTAGAGCTTACTCGGGAGAGAGAAGAAAAAGGCAGGAGAGAGAGGTAGTGGAGGGCCAGGGGTGGCCCACACCAGGGCATGGCGCCACCCAGGTCTGGCCACGCCACTATGTGGTGTGACTTCCTGGTGCCCCCCCTGGTACCTACCAGGCACTCGTCTGCCCCTTTTTTCACGTAAAAATTTAATATGAATTTTCTGGAATTTTTCGAGACACTTTATTTTTGGGCACTTTTCAGAAATAGAAGAATGATTTTTCTGACAGACAGATTTTTTTCTTTTTGGAAACATGATGCAAGGACAAAACAAGGCTAGAACTACAGAAGTCCTAGCATGCAAACAACTAGCAACACAAAGAAAGCTAAACGAAAGCAAAAACTAAAAATGCAAGGGATAGAAATAAATGGAGATAATCATAATGAAAACATTGTTTTGTTTAATGGAATCCTTTTGTTAGCAAGGTTGATCAAGTCTTGCTACCAAAACAATTGCATATGAGACCAAACTTTGTATTCCACTAATGATTATGTTACCTCAACTTTGATAGCAATGGTCCCAATCATAATAGTTTCAAATTTTTCTCTTGGTATGGGACAATATATTTCTCCTACTTGAATGCCTTCAACATGTTCAATTGAATTTAAACCATAAGTCCTTTCAATCTTCTTGGGGAAATAGACAGTATGTTCCTTGTCATTGACATTGAAGGTCACCTTTCCTTGATTACAATTAATAACAGCTCCTGCAGTATTAAGAAAAGGTCTCCTAAGAATAATAGACATATTATCATCTTCAGGCATTTCAAGCACAACAAAATCAGTTAATATTAAGCAATTATGAGCCACCTGGACATCCTCACATATACCCACAAGAATAGTGGTAGACTTATCAGCCATTTGCAAAGATATATCAGTTGGAATCAATTTTTCAAGCTAAAGCCTCTTATAGAGAGAGAAAGGCATCTAACTCCAGCTCCCAAATCACACAAAGCAGTTCTAACATAACTGTTCTTAATAGAGCAAGGGATAGTTGGAATCCCTGGGTCTCCAAGTTTCTTAGGAACCTTACCATTGAAGGAATAATTAGCCCACAAAGTAGAGATTTCTTCATTAGGGATCTTCCTTTTATTCGAGACAATGTCCTTCATATACTTTGAGTAAGGAGGCAATTTAATAGCATCAGTCAAAGGAATTTGCAGGAATAAAGGTTTCGTCCACTCACAAAACTTATTATAGTGTTCATCTTCTTTTGACTTGTGTTTCTTATCAGGGAAAGGCATAGGTTTTTGGACCCAAGGTTCTCTTTCACTACCATGTTTCTTAGCAATAAAATCTTCTTTGGTGTATTTAGTAGTCTTAGTGTGGTTTTCAGGTTCTTTTTCAACCTTTTCTTCATTAGGAACTTCATTTTCTTCATTACCACCTTCAGTTTCAGCATCAGAGATAGATATACTATTAGGATCTATAGCAGGTTCAGAGGGTTCTACAATAGTTTTATGTTTCTTTTTCCTTTTCTTACGAGTAGAACCACTATTTTCAGCTTGTTGAGAATCTTTCTCAATTCTTTTGGGATGCCGCTCAGGATATAGAGGATCCTGGGTAGCAACACCACTTCTAGTTCTAATTTCATAAGCATGTTTTTCTTTAGCAGCATTAACTAGCAAGTCCTTTTGCACTTTAACGAGTTGATCTATTTGAGTTTGAACCATTTGAAAGTGTTTAACAATCATTTTAACATCATTAGAGGTTCTTTCTACAATATCTTTCAAATCAACAATAGCTCTAGTGTTTTCCATTAGATGATTTTGCACCCTTTTATTAAAGTTATCTTGCTTAACAATAAAGATATCAAATTCTTCTAAGCATTGATCAGGAGGTTTAGAGTAAGGGATATCACCTTCATCAAAGTGTTGGAGAGAATGTACCTCAATAGTGGGTGAATAGGGAATAGGCTTACATAATTCTTCTATAGGAGGTAAATTCTTGACATCTGCAGCTTTAATTCCCTTCTCCTTTAGACATTTCTTAGCTTCCTTCATCACTTCATCATTTGATTCAATAACTCCCCTCTTCTTTGAGGTTGGAATAGGCACCGGAATAGATGGTTAAGGTACAATTACTTCAGGCATAGCTTGTTTAGGAGGAGTCCAATCTTCATAATTCTTGCTTATTTTAGCCATTAATTCCTTAGCTTCCTTGGTAGTCCTATTCCTGAAAACACAATCAGCACAACTATCTAGGTATGTCCTAGATTCTTCAGTTAGTCCATTATAAAATATATCAAGTAGTTCATTCTTAGGTAATGGACTTCTAGCCTTTGCATGAATCAAAGCACAAAACCTTGTCCAAGTTTCGGGCAATACCTCTTTTTCTCCCTGTTTAAAATCAAAAAGTTCCTGCAAAACAACATGTCTAGCACTAGGAGGAAAATATTTCTGCAGGAAAGTATTAAACAAGCACCCAGGGCTATCAATAGATCCAGGAGGTAAATTACCAAACCAAGTTTTAGCTTCTCCTTTCAGTGAAAAAGGGAAAATCTTAGCAACAAAGTAAGTATGCATTTTAATATCATCGGAAAACAAGCCACTCATGGTAGAAAGTTCATTCATATGTGCTACCGCACTTTCATTCTTAGTTCCACCAAAAGGCTCTTTCTCGACAATAGCTATGTAAGATAGATCGAGAGAGAAATCATAATCTTCATCTATAATGTTTATGGGAGAAGCAGCAAACTTAGCAGCAGGAGATAATTTGGGTCTAATAGTATGCCTCTCAAGGAGATTCTTAGCGGCTCTCCTATCATGGGTGTTCCTACATTCTTCAATAAACTCATCAGTCATCTCAACATAATCTTCTTCAGCATCATAACTCTCACTAGACTCAGGTGAGCTAACAGGTGTGGCAGTGTGTTCATTAGGAGTTTCGGTATTTCCAACTATAGTTCTAACAATCGTAGCATCTAGGAAAGGACCTAATGGACCACTCTTATCAAGCACAGTAGAAGCAGCATCATAAGCATCAGAAGTTTCAGATTCAGCAGTAGTAGCAGTGTGTGTAGCATGTGTATGTGGTGGTGTAAGGAACTTACTCAGAACAGACGGTGAATCAAGAGCAGTAGAGGTGTTCAGAACCGTACCTCTTCTTGTAGTGGATGGTAAAATAGGAACCTTGCCATCACGAGACTTACCCATGATGGATGGAAAGCAGCGAACAATAGAGAATCCAAGTGAACTTGATAAATAAAGCTATGCTCCCCGGCAACGGCGCCAGAAAATAGTCTTGATGACCCACAAGTATAGGGGGTGTATCGCAGTATTTTCGAGGGAAGTGAAACCCAATTTATTGATTCGACACAAGGGGAGCCAAAGAATACTTATCAGCCTTAACAACTGAGTTGTCAATTCAGCTACACCTGGAAACAATCTTGCTCACAGCAGTTTATCAGTAGCAACAGTTTTGTAGTAGGAATAGTAAAGTAACAAAGAGCAAAAAAACAAAGATGAGTAACAAAAGCAGTAAACAGTGGGATTCGAGTGCGGTAGGCATAGGGATGGATGGACGGGCGTTGCATGGATAAGACAATTCACATAGCAATCAGAACATAGGGCAATTGCAGATAAATAAGATAAAGCATCCAAGTACTAGACAATCCTAGGCATGTGTTCCATATATAGTCATACGTGCTCGCAATGAGAACTTGCACAACATCTTTTGTCCTGCCAGCCCGTTTGCAGCGGGGCCTCTAGGGAACTCGGCAATTAAGGTGCTCCTTTTAATAAAGCACCGAGCGAGCATTAACACTCTATGAACACATGTGATCCTCACATCAAAGCCTTTCCCTTCCGGCTACCCGATTTACATCGCCGGGACCATAGGTTCCGGACAACGACGTGTGTAAACAACTTGTAGATAAGACCCAAAACAATACTATCATGGTGAATCAATAATAAGTTCAGATCTGAAATCATGGCACTCGGGCCCTAGTGATAAGCATTAAGCACAACAAGTCGCAACAAAGTCATAAAGCACTAATAAAAGATACTAGGCACCATGCCCTAACAATCTGATGCCATTACATGAACGATCTCACCCAATCCCTACCATCCCCATAGCCTACAGCGAGGGATTACTCACTCATAGATGGGGGAAACATGGATGGTCGATGGAGAAGCGATGGTGATGATGATGGCGATGATCTCCTCCAATTCCCCATCCCGGTAGGGTGCCAGAACGGAGTTTCTGGTGCTGTTTCGTGGAATTTGGTGGTGGCGGCGGAACTCCTACGGAAAAACGCCGAACCCCAAAGTTTTTAGGTCGAAGGCTCCTTATATAAGAGAGAGAGACCGAGGGTGCCTAGGGGCCCACCACCCCTGGCGCGGCTGGCTCAGCCCGCGCCGTAGTGGTGTGGCCACCCCAGGGCTCTTCTCCGTCTCGTATTCTGGCTCCTAGAGTCTTCGGGTAAAATATGATTTTTGGCATATTTCCGGGATTTTTCCTGATAGTTGATTTTCTGCACAAAAAGTAGACACCAAGGAAATTCTGCTGAAAACAGCGTCAGTTCGCATTAGTTGCATCCAAATCACACAAGTATAGAGGAGAAACAATAGCAAAAGTGTTCGGGAAAGTAGATACGTTTTGGACGTATCAGATGCCTCCTCTTCAGATGCCTATGTGGCTGAATCCCACGGCAAGAATGACAATCGTGGACATGGCCAAGGAAAATCTTAGCATGGCTAAAACCATAAATCTAGGAGGATATCAAAGTCAATATAGATATCATGAGTTACTTGCTTTTACTCTGGCAAAGAGGGTCAGAAGAAACTCGAATGCATAAAATAGAAAAGAGATCTGCTAGAGGGAAAGTCTAAAACAAGGCCGAGCAAAAGGGCGAGAATGGTGCCGCCATGATTGTAGAATATGAGAAAGGTGAAGATTACCTTGTTGGGTTCGCAGCATAGAAAAATCCTAAGATATGAACAACTAAGCACCAAGATCTATCTTACCCTCAAAGATTGAAATGCTTTGTTCAGAAAATCTGATTTAGTGGATGATGTATTCGTACTCTTGCCGATCTCAAGATCGAGTTGAAGTCCAGCGCCGCAAACCAAAAGCGCATCCATGATCGCACACATGTCTAGCACCCTGATAACCTCCGAGTCCTCGCTCCAGCAAAGTAGCGAAAGCAGCAGATCCTTTCAGAGAAACCACCGAGTACATGTACTTTGCTAATCTGAAGGCATGAGGAATTTACTGGAGGGGAGAGATATCCTTCACAAGGAGGTGTGAGAGTGAGAGGATAGGAGTGATCCTTTTATAGGGGGAAGCCCCATGCCATGGCCGGTGGCCAAGGTGGGTGCCCCCACCTCTCCCTCATTCATGTGAGTGGATGCTCCACTCACATAAATTCGACTCCACTCACATGCATTAATTTCCACCAAAATTAATGCCAACTCTCATTTAATAAACTATTTTATTTCTTTACTTAGAATTTTCTTAATTACTTTAATTAATAAACATCTACATAAAACTCCTTACAATACTTCGACATCACATCTAAAACCATTTTCAGCAATTTGACCCGAAACAATTCTAGTGTCCATCGAAATAATCCCAGCTTTTAAATCCTTTCTCTGGTATTATATCTGCTCCATTTGGTGTCGGTATACCTTAAGTGTGTCACCCTACAGTTCACAAATAATGCAGACCTAATTGATACCCCTTTCGGATCAATAATCAGCAGCAGGACCTGGAGATCCGTACTGACTCCCACATATTCAACGAGGACTCTAGTGATCGTGAGAACCTTTGATGTTGTAACTAAATACATTTGTCTTGTGATATATTACATGTCCGAGTTTCAAACATAAGTATCCCCATACCTAGTTTGATATCATTACCGACATGTACTCTTTTATTGTTCCCATGATATAATAATCTTTGTGATCTTTTCACTTCCTTGCAAGCTGTGTCAATGTGATATTACCATGAGGTCCATGAGTATATCTCTCCATCATCGGGATGGAAAAATCCCACTCTTGACCCATGAGCCTGTACATAACACTTTCGGAGTATCTGAACCCACCTTTATTTTCACCTTGTTATGGTATGACGTTCGATGTTATCAAGGCACTCTTCCGGTGCTAGTGTTTAAGATAGTACCATGGTCTAAGGACTAAGGTTACTTCACTTGATGTTATAGCAATGTAAACATAATGACTTCGATCATATTATTATACTTTGGGTGAGTGTTCATCACATCATTCCACCAATATTATGACCTCGTTATTAACAACATCCAATGTCCATGATTAGGAAACCTTGATCATCTTATTAATCAACGATCTAGTTTATATGAGAGGCATGGCTAGGAACTCTTTATTTGTTTATTAAACCCACATGTATTAATGTTTCCAATTAACACAATTATAGCATAAGAAATAAACATTTATCATAAACATGGAATAAGATAATAACCACTTTATTATTGCATATTACCTTTAGTCTCCCACTTGCACTAGAGTCAATAATCTAGTTTGAAAAACTTGCGCATTCAACACCTATGGCTCTCTTGTGTTATATATACACATTTGCTTGTGGTAAACCTAATCTAAGGATCTCACACTTTAAGGTCCATGTGTATTTGCATGTCTTTGCGTCTCTACGCATCACTCATTCTCAAATGAGGTGGTATTGTATAACTTTGGTCCTTTGGTGAGACCTCAGTTCCTTGGGGTCAAATCATGCCGATACTATTGTCGTACAATATATCTTCATAAACTATACAATTATGAACCACACCTAGTTTTATAACAAACTATTGGACACAAATGCCCTCCTTTGCTGCTACTAGAGTAGTCATAAAACTCAGCCTTTGTTGTAGTATTCGTCAAAGTGTCTTAACTTTGGAACTCACCCAAATCCATCATGGAACTTCCTTTCCATTTCATTGTGCCACCCATAGTCTAAATTGAGATAACCTTAATTTGTATCTTGTGACAAAACTAATATCAATGTAACACTTTACTATGAACTATTTGTAACTATTTACAATGAACTATTTTTCACCTCTACATACATAACATATTCTTAGTTCTTCCAAATCTGATAAGAATATCCTCACTATCATCCAATGATCATCACATGAATCACCCTGGTAGTTGCTCATAACATTTAGAGCATATGACATATCTTGATATGTACATATCATGGTATACATGATTGATCAAAATATTCATGTGATTTCACTCACCAAGTGTCAAAACACTTGAATCTCATTTCACTCACCAAGCGTCAATACACTTGAATCTTGATTTAACATTTTCCATATGGCAAGTACCTTTCTTGTCATTTCCATATTGAACTCATTTAATATCTCATCTATGTATGTTTGACACAACCATATTAGCGTCTAAATCTATCCATATATACATTGATGCCTAATATTCTAGTTTTTCCCAAGTCTTTCATTGAAATCTAATTTTAATGAAATTCTTAACTTGTCTCAATAAAAGATACATCATTTCCAATCAACAACATGTCTGTATTGGAAATATGTCTTAGTGCTCCCACTTAATTTATTGCAAATGCAAGCATCTTCAATGCCTTTGATGAAATTAAAACTTTTAACAATGAAGATTCCAACTCCGTGATGCTTACTTCAACCATTGAAGTCTGCATGCCCTTTTAGAATACTTTGAATTAACAAAACCCTTCGGACCATGTAATATACACATCTTAGGTAACCATTCTATTAGAAGAACTTTGTTTTGTTTATTCAACTACCATATACCAAAATTGATATATGTAGTGGTTGCTACAATAATCCCTCCAGACTAAATATCGCTATAAAAGATCAAATCTTGTCGTAGTTAACTCCTTGAACATTGTCATAAACTCCTTTCCGATAGGTCGACTATTCATAGATGTGAAACACCCATTATGTTTATAGATCCAAATACGACCAATAGGCTTCACGCCTTTTCGGAGGGTCTTTCAAGTTCAAAAACTTGATTTCTCGTGTATGGTAACTGTCATGTATATTATGACTTCTAGTCATTTGATGGAGTCGGGCCAGCATCACTTCTTTGCATGTATTCGGTTCATCATTGCCAAAAAAGTAACGACTTGTTTATCAAATCTCACTATTTGCTTGTTACCCGACCCACACGGTTCAATAGGAACTCTAATCTCCGAGATTATGGATGCCTCCGGGACACATTCTGGTGCTGCGCTACTTAGAACATGTTGCTTAGGTTCATCAATAATCAAATTTCTACTGTCCCCCCACTTAACTTTTGCAAAAATTACTTCTCAAGAAACATGACGTTCTAAGCGACAAACTCTTTTGTGTTCAGTGTTATGGAGGAATACCCAACAGCTACTTTTGGATAACCTACAAAGACGTGTTTATCCAACTTTGGTTGTAAACATTTTAATTATGCCTAGCATAACAAAATTTAAGAAAAAACAACTTGGGTTTTGTCCCAAGCCATAACTCATATGGTGTCATTTAAATGGATCACGATGGTGCTCTTTTCAGTGTAAAAGCGATAGTATCTAAAGCTTTAATCCTTAAAACATAATGACAGTTTTATAAATGACACCTTTGATCTTACCATGTCAAACGAAGTTTGGTTACATCTCTCAAACACTCCATACTCCTATGGTTTATCGGGAAACGCAAATCCATGTAACGATTTCTCAAATCTTAGATGTTTTGCTAAACTTGTAACTCAAATATCTTCCTTTATGATCCAATCATAAATTCTTTATTTTCTTGTTATAATAGTTCTCCACTTCATATTGAAAGTCTTTGAACATGTTTTAAATGTTTCATACTTCTTTCTTATTAAGTAAATATAGACATATATTCGCTCAAAATTTCGGAGAAAATGTATGAAGTTGAAAGATACACCGCACACGGCTACACATAATGGACTAATACATCAACATGCACAATGTCCAATAAGTTAGTCGTTAGTTCCACTTTGGCATATGAATGAAGTTTCAATTATCTCTAGGAAAGTCTCACAAGCGTCATTTGATCAAAATCAAAGACTCCAAAAATCCATCAACATGGAGTTTCTTCATGTTTTGTTTTCAATATAAATTATACATCAATGTCACTTTGTAAGTGATCTTTCAATCATTTGTCTTGCAAAATTTTAGCGTTAGTGGTTATGGACGTGATTTCTCCAACTAAACTTGTAAGAGTCCATCCATCTTGTATGGAATACAATAATTATTTGAATAACAATTGTTCTCATAATATCAAAACAAAATAAAAATTATTAAAAACAAATCTTGAAGGAAAGGTTTGATGTAAGCGATAAACATAACAACACTTTATTTGTTTCTGATGAACATCATAACATATTCACTTGCTAGTTACTTAGGCCATTGTAGTTCATGAATTGTGTTGTTCTGTATGACATTTCACACCAACAAATTTGGTACCCAATACCGGTATCGAATACCCAATAACCACATTGTTTAACAAGAAAATAATACACCATAACATGTATAACATCTATATAACTAAGCTAGACATTTCCAGTATTTTTCTTTTCTACCAATATTTTCCAGATTCTCTTTCAGCATTTCCTTTTCTTTTTAAAAGAATCTATCAACAACTATAGTGGTGCCATACACATGAAACATAGTCCCAAAGCTTGTTAGTAAAATACTAATACCTTGGACTTGCACTTTTGAAGTAGATCACCATCATCAAATGTTTGGCGTTCTTTTAAAATCCATTTTTAGTAATCTTTTAGTGTAGTAAACATTTCACATACATCTTTTATTCATCATATCATGACAAATTTCATGATCAAACTACTATAGCCTATAAGGGCAAATTGCGAGTATAATGTTAGTTCCCAGAACATTTTGGGAGATCAGGACGTGTAGCATCTCCAGCCTTCGCAAATTCTCATACAATATGAGAACATGTACTTTGCTTAAATTATACTCTATCATATTGCAACCAAAACATTGTTTCAGATATCGCAATATCTTCCATGCATGATGGTTTCTGAAACAATTCTTTCAGCTCCTAGATAACCTTGATACTAAAACAACTTTTGAATATCAAGGATCATGGAGGAAAACATGATACTTAAATACTAACACTGGAATTGTTACTCTTGATTTAATACTACTTATTAAACTTCACGGAGTAAATGGAGTTTGCTGAAAGTTTGTAATAAGACTTTAAAGTTTAGATTGACACTCAAAACAATACGATACTTGTTCGTAAAATAAATATCTAGAATTCTATAGTTCTATTATCTCAATTATAACTAAGAACAAGGTAGTAAACGAATGCCAATGACTACACAAACTATGAAAATTCTCTTTGATTTAGTTTATGATAAATTGAGTTCAACTTTAATCATATTACTACGTGAACTCCCACTTAAAACCAACATCCCTCGAGTCGTTTTGGTGATTACATGAACCAAATTCACTACACCAAGACCGATCATCACATGAATTGGTGTAGCTACAAAGGTGAGCATCTATATGGTCATCGTATCAACTATATGACTCATGATTTACCTTTCAGTTCATGTTCTGAGGCCATGTCTGTACATGCTAGGCTTGCCAAGTAAGAACCTTAGTACCCACGTGTGTAAAACTGTCTTACACCTGTTGTATACGAACATAGAGTCTATCGCACCCGATCATGACGTGGTATCTCGAAATGACAAACTTTCTTAATGGTGCATATTAAAGGAAGAACAATTTTTTGTTGATATTTAAATGAGGGATCATCTTATAATGCTACTAAGAGCTATTCAAACAAAATAAGATGCAAACAAACATCATATGCAAAAAGTGATATGATACAGTTCTTGCACTTGATCACTATCTTGTGCATCATGGTATGATCTCCATCATTCCATTTGTGTAATGCCAAGGTCTACGGTGCTTAACTTTGGTTTTCTATAATTTTCCAAGAGCATCCAACTATACTTAAAATTATAACATTACCATATCATAACTGATACGTTGCTAACGTATCCATAATTTTTGATGTTCGATGCTTGGTTTTATCTACTTTCTTGTGTTTTGTTCCAACTTTAGAGTACTTTCTATACACTTTCTTGGACTAACCTATTAACAAGTGCCACAAAGGTTACGTTGCTGCTTTCTGCTGTTTTTGGTTCCAGGAAAGTCAGAAAATCAATATTCTCGGAATTGGACCGGATAAAAGCCAAATTCGATATTTTACCGGAAGACTCATGGAGCCAGAAGACGAGACGGAGAGGGGCACAGGGTGGTCACACCATATGGTGGCGCGGGCTACCCTTGTCCGCGCAACCAGGTGGTGTGGGCCCCCTGGCTGCCCATCGACCTTGCCTCTTCGCCTATAAGATGCCTTCCGATGCAAAAACCCTAAATCATCAAGCCTCTAGCCACGAAAAGTTCCAAAGTCCCGCCGCCACCGAAGGGGAGATTCGGGGGACAAAAATTCTCTATTTCGGCACCCTTCCGGGACGGAGAAGTGCCCCCGGAGCCATATCCATCGATCTCCACCACCATCTCCATCGCCGTTACTGATTCCCATGATGAGGAGGGAGTAGTTCTCTCTCGAGGCTAAGGGTTCTACTGGTAGCTATGTGTACATCTCTCTCTCTATGCATGATCTTATTGAGATCATGAGCTTGTAATCTATAGATCTACCTTGCTAGTCAAGTGCTTTAATACATCTCTGCTCTCCCCATGTGTGTGAAATTGACAGCGTGCACACCATGGTGGCACTTAGGCTAGAGATTACAAATACTTGTTATGAGTTATATTTGGAGTTGGATGTCTTTATGAAATTGTGGTGTTTGTTTGAACCATCTAGTGCTCAAGGTGACAATGTGGGGTTATCTAGATGCGGAAAGCGAACTTTGAGGAGTGCTGTTATAGCCCTACCATGGATTAGAGTGTCCAACCGGAGAGTAGTTCAGAGTAGTATCATGAAGAGAAGATATTTATATGAGAGTGTTCACTAGTGAAAGCATGATCCCTAGGCCTTGTTTCTAAGCATTGAAACACTGTTTGCAACTAGATCTATTACATGTTTGCTTGTTTCCATCTTTATTTCAGTTTGCCTTTAGTCTCTTCCACGCCATCAAGCTATTTTCTGGCACCGTTGTCTTATATCCATACCACTTGTATTTTACTATCTCTTCGCCGAACTAGTGCACCTATACACCTGACAAGTGTATTGGGTGTGTTGGGGACACAAGAGACTTCTTGTATCTTGATTGTATGGTTGCTTGAGAGGGGATACCTTTGACCACTTCCTCCCTGAGTTCGATAAATCTTGGGAGATCCACTTAAGGGAAAACTTACTGTTGTTCTACAAACCTCTGCACTTGGAGTCCTAACAACTGTCTACAAGAATAGAAGTGCGTAGACATCAATAACACTTGCCAAGCAAAAACAAAACTAGACGCTTCTAATTTATCTTTTGCATAGTTTTACGTGGTTTAGGGCTTTCCGAGATAGAATCGTTCTTACCTACGAACATATGGAACTTTATTTGCATGCAAAAAAAACTAGACGCTTCTAATAAAAACCTATGGAACTTTATTTGCATGCTAATAGAAATGTTGTTAGTATGAATTCTTTGGACACCATTATTGCTAATGCTATGGAAAAGTCTAAGCTTAGGGAAGCTAGTTTTTATGAAAATGATCTTTTTAGTTCCCCAGCTTTGGAAAATAGCTATTCTATTGCTTATGATGATACCAAACCTCCAATATATGATGATTACAATGATGAATATGATATTTTCAGTCCACCTACTATTGATGAGAAAATTAATTATGATTACAATATGCCTCCTATATTTGATGCTTATGGTGATGAGAATAATAATGATAGCTATTTTGTTGAATTTGCTCCCACTACAATTAATAAGAATGACTATGCTTATGTGGAGAGTAATAATTATTATATGCATGTGTCTCATGATAAGAATGTTTTATGTGATAGTTATATTGTTAACTTTATTCATGATGCTACTGAAAGTTATTATGAGAGAGGGAAGCATGGTTTTATGTATCTCAACAATATTAAGTTTCCCCTCTTTATGTTGAAAGTCTTGAAGTTGCACTTGTTTTGCTTTACTATGCTTGTTGCTTTGTGCTTTCATGACTTGTTTCTTTACAAGATTCCTATGCATAGGAAGTGGGTTAGACTTAAATGTGCTTTGAATTTGCTTCTTGATGCTCTCTTTTACTTCAATTCATATTTCTAATGTGAGCATTTTCTCAAACTATCATGCCTAACTTAAAGGCGTTAAAGAAAAGTACTTATTGGGAGATAACCCAAAAGTTTTAGATAAGTCTTGGAAGTCAGTAATAACCGCTCCTTATCCTTTTTATTTGCTTTTTGTGCCAAGAGTAACCTCTAATGAGAGAGAAGTAATGATTGGGAAAGTTCCTGTCCCAAAACAGATTTCTATGCTTCACCGTAAAAATTCGTGTAAAATCTCTGTACGTCCATTTGAGGAATGAGTTTTTGTGCTTCTGCCCCAGGCTGTTATCTAACTTTCGTTAGTTCAACACTTTTCGATTTGAGGAACATAAGGTCTTCGAAAAAATTCGTCTTTACCTGCTGGTCTGTTTTGACAGATTTCTGCCATTATTTGCATTTGCTTCTTGTTGGTTCCTTTTTGGCTTCTTTTGGGGAATTGAGCTTTTTGAGGGAAGTGCTACAGTAGCTTGTGTTTTAGTGGAAGTTTTATTGGTGTTGAAACTGAACCTAAAGACTTATTATCTTGAGTGCACTAATGTTGCTAATAGAGATTGTGTGAAGTTTTGTATGAAGGAAAAATTTCAGGTGTATGGAAGGAATGAGTAATGAGATGAAGGATGGACTAAAGCTCAAGCTTGGGGATGCCACGCGTGTCACCCCAAGAAATATCCAAGAAGTACAAGCGTCAAAGCTAGGGTATGCCCAAGGCATCCCCTTCTTCATCAATAAAAATTCCAGGTTTCTTCCAAACACTTCATTTTTATTGTTTCATACACAGTTGTGTTATTCTTGGAGCGTCTTCTTTTTCGTTTTCGTCTTGGTTTTTGTTTGCTTGGTTTGTTTAGTTTTCTGAATAAATTGGTTGGACCCCCCCTCTTTCATACATTGGTTTTCAAATAGTTTGGATTGGATTGGATTGGAAAAGAGTAGGAAAAGTTCATGCTTAAGTGGTAAAGAGAGCTTGTTTTTGACTGTGGCCTATGCTTTGTCATGCCATGCTTGATATTGTTTTGGCTTTATGCTTAGTATTTTTTGCTATATCATGACATGTTATAAACAATTGAGAATTCTTAATGTGCCTTGAAAGAATCATGCGTTGTTTTAGCATATTAAAGCATAGTATTGTGGTATTCTCCTTTGATGCTTTATTTGGGTTGACTTGGCGCATGATCACACCATGTTAAGACTATCCCAAATCACCATAAGCCTTTATGATCCTTTAGTTTTCAACTTGTAGTATCACCTTATGCTTTGATTAATGATGTTTTGTCGCTCTGTATGATTATGGCCATTATTGCTCTCTTAGTTGGTCGCTCCCAGTCTTTTGCTAGCCTCCATAACCAAGTATGAGTTCCACTCATGCATCCAACTCCTAAAACCAAGTTATTCCAAAGAGTCCAGTATACCTACCTATTAGCATATGCTATTCCAAGTATATTCATGTTTTTATCTACCTTCCGAATTAAACTTGTTATGAGAAAACTAGTGATTAAAGCTCTCACGAACTTGATGGCACACTTTACTTTTCTTGCCCTTAATAAACTTGAACCATTGTGTCGTCTATGTTGTATATGCTTGCACTTATTTGTTGGGGATTAGCAGAACCATGCTGTCATGGGGAACGCTTTCAACATTGCACTTGTACTTTGTACCTAGTTGATATCATGCTCTTTTGTCTATGGATGTCGTCGGTGTGAAATGAAAGGGGAGCTTGTAAGTCCATGGAGTTATGTATGTGTGTTAGAGAAACGCCTAGGCCGCTGGTCTAATCCATGCTGTCATGGTGGAAACCTACAGCGTAACCATAATGAGCTGTCTATGAAGCATTCTTCTTCTAAAAAAGAGAGACATATATTGAGAAAAAAAAGAGATATGAGAAAAGAGGAAAGAGAGAAAAAAGCACCATATTCCCATGGTAAATAAGAAGATTGCTGAGATGCTCGGTGTCTGCTTGCCTTGTCATTTTGATATGAGGATTCTTCCGTATTATCGGGCAAGGGGTACCCCGTTGGCAGTTCTCTATGATACACATGTACTGACGTTGATAAGAACTTACCAGTGACTAAACTTGAGTAGCATGAGGAGCGGCCCTCGTATTCAAGGGACATGAGATTTCCAACTTATACTTTGTCAAGCATATACTCCATAGTTTGTTCACTTTAACCTTAATCACTTTAATATGCTTATGATAGGAAGCAACACAATAATGATGGAGATGAGGGAAAATCAAGATCATATAACCATCACATATGCCGATAAATCAAAATCTCAGGTAAGGGTCTTGGCAAAGTTGTGGTTGCACACGATGTTACTCTCGTTGATGTCATGCTTGTTGAGACCCTTGGCTATAATTTACTTTCTGTATGTGTGATACGTTGCTAACGTATCCATAATTTTTGATGTTCCATGCTTGGTTTTATCTACTTTCTTATGTTTTGTTCCAACTTTGGAGTACTTTTTATACACTTTCCTGGACTAACCTATTAACAAGATACCACAGTGCTAGTTGCCTATTTTCTGCTGTTTTTGGTTCCAGGAAAGTCAGAAAATCAATATTCTCGGAATTGGACCAGACAAAAGCCAAAGTCGATATTTTACTGAAAGACTCATGGAGCCAGAAGACGAGACGGAGAGGGGCCACAGGGTGGACACACCATATGGTGGCGCGTGCTAGCCCTGGCCGCGCCACCAAGTGGTGTGGGCCCCCTGGCTGCCCACCGACCTTGCCTCTTCGCCTATAAGATGCCTTCCGATGCAAAAACCCTAAATCATGAAGCCTCTAGCCACGAAAAGTTCCGCAGCGCCACCACCACCGAAGGGGAGATTCGGGGGACAGAAAGTCTCTGTTCCGGCACCCTGCCGGGACAAGGAAGTGCCCCCGGAGCCATCTCCATCGATCTCCACCACCATCTCCATCGCCGTTACTGATTCCCATGATGAGGAGGGAGTAGTTCTCTCTAGAGGCTAAGGGTTCTACCGGTAGCTATGTGTTCATCTCTCTCTCTATGCATGATCTTATTGAGATCATGAGCTTGTAATCTATAGATCTACCTTGCTACTCAAGTGCTTTAATAGATCTCTGCTCTCCCCATGTGTGTGAAGTTGACAGTGTGCACACCATGGTGGCACTTAGGCTAGAGATTACAAATACTTGTTATGAGTTATATTTGGAGTTGGATGTCTTTATGAAATTGTGGTGTTTGTTTGAACCATCTAGTGCTCAAGGTGACAGTGTGGGGTTATCTAGATGCAGAAAGTGAACTTTGAAGAGTGCTGTTATAGCCCTACCATGGATTTGAGTTTCCAACCGGAGAGTAGTTCAGAGTAGTATCATAAAGAGAAGATATTTATATGAGAGTGTTCACTAGTGAAAGTATGATCCCTAGGCCTTGTTTCTAAGCATTGAAACACCGTTTGCAACTAGATCTGTTACATGTTTGCTTGCTTCCATCTTTATTTCAGTTTGCCTTTAGTCTCTTCCACGCTATCAAGCTATTTTCTGGCACCGTTGTCTTATATCCATACCACTTGTATTTTACTATCTCTTCGCCGAACTAGTGCACCTATACACCTGACAAGTGTATTGGGTGTGTTGGGGACACAAGAGACTTCTTGTATCTTGATTGCAGGGTTGCTTGAGAGGGGATACCTTTGACCACTTCCTCCCTGAGTTCGATAAACCTTGGGTGCTCCACTTAAGGGCAAACTTGCTGCTGTTCTACAAACCTCTACACTTGGAGGCCCAACAACTGTCCACAAGAATAGAAGTGCGTAGACATCAATAACACTTGCCAAGCAAAAACAAAACTAGACGCTTCTAATTTATCTTTTGCACAGTTTTACGTGGTTTAGGGATTTCCGAGATAGAATCGTTCTTATCTACGAACATGGAACCACAATGATTATAATCAAATTATTAGAAACTAAAAGGATACAGATGTCGCCTAGAGGGGGTGAATAGGCGGTTTATTTTTTTTCCGAGATGGTCTTAACAAAGGCGGAATTAAACTAGCGTTTACTTTGTCAAGCAAAAAACCTAGAACAACTAGGGTTCACCTATGTGCACCAATGACTTATGCTAAGCAAGACAACCAACTATGTGATAGCAAGATATATACTTCAAGCACGAAGGCTATCACAAAGTAAGGTGCATAAGTAAGAGCTCGGGTATAGAGATAACCGAGGCACGCGGAGACGATGATTATTACCGAGTTCCTCCCAACAATGGAGTACGTATCGTTTGGAGAGGGGGTGGTATCAAACCACCAACACCACAAAAGGCCTCCCTTATTCTCCGATGAATCTCACCCCAATGGGAGCGATCCACCCTTCCACTATCGGCAACCTTCGAGGTGGTAGCCGGCACCTTTACAACAAGTTCGAGGCACACATCCACAAGTTAATTGGAGGCTGCCGAATACAAGCAAGTTGTCAAACAATCAAAGACAAGCTTGTAAGAATCAATTCAAACAAAAACAAGGCTTAGGATTTCCAATGAAACCCTAGAGCAAGGGGCCCTCAAGTGAATGAGGGGGAAATGAAGATCTCTCTTAGTGAAGCTGTAGATCAAGGCCTCCTCCTCCGATTCCCCAAAGATCAGCGAGTTTGGGTGGTTGGATGAAGAGATCTTGGAGTTTTGGTGGCTCTAAAATGGTGTTCTTCATTTTCTGGAATGAGCAGCTCGAGCTGGAAGAAGGGGTCGTATATTTATAGCCCCCACAAATTCTGACCGTTTTGGACTGTTGGAGAAAAGTCAGACAGGAGACTCTGTCCTGCACACCGGAGACTCCGGTCTACACCAGAGATTCCAGCCCATCTCCGGACCATCCTCTGGACCAGCATACTGATTGTTCCAGCCCTTCTGAGAGCCAAGTGGACCGGAGACTCCGGTCCAACCAGACCGGAGACTCCGGTCGGAGGCTTGGACTAGAGACTCCGGTCAGTCTCCGGACCTTGCTCTGGACCACGAATCTGGCTGACCCAGGTCTTCAACTTTGATCCACTCCGAAGACTTGTGGGGAAACTCCAGACCACACTGGAGACTCCGTTGTCTGCACACCGGAGACTCCGGTCTGAAAACCTGCCAGAGACAAAACTGATGGAAACAACAAAACTGTAACGATCATAACATTTGCATCCGGACTCCGATTGACCCGAAACCAATTTTTGTTGGAAAGGGGGTGACAAGAGCTACCGAAATATTTGATACCACCAAGAGAGAACATTTCATGTATTATGATGTGAGATACCTCTCTTGGTGAGAAACCAGAAAAACCTCCAAGATCAAAAACGCAATAAGGTATAAGGGGAAATCCGTTTTTGATGAACTAGAGCTTGTTATGAATATTACCACAAGCTCTAGGACCTCACATGGATAAGATCCAAATAACAACCAAGAAAGATGATGCCAGGAATGCAAAGGTTTGAGATCTCTCTCTGAAGGACATGATCAAGTTACTCACTTGAGAGCCCCTCTTGATAGAACGGTTATCTATCCTACAAACCGGTCTCTCCAACTAGCACCACGAGACCGGTAAGAAGGAAACCCTATCAATACCATACCTTTGCCTTGCACATATTCCACTTGAGCTTGATGATGATGATCTTCTCCACCTCAAGATGGAACACCTTTCTTGATTGGTTGCGTTAGCTTGGGGAAGACTTGCAAATTGCTCCCCATACTCCACTATGGTAGAGCTTATCTTTTGGGCATATCATCTTCCCATATCCATGATCACCATAGGATGGCAAGATTCAAGCAAATGATCTCTTCGAGATGACTCATCTTGAACTTGCACATCATTTCTTCAAGATCAAGTGTCTTGACGGTACATAAGAGATATCACACCAACTTTATTCTTCAAGACACACTTGCTATAGGCCCAACTCTTACTTGACCAATCGCCGAATTACTCATTGAAACCTTGGCCCAACCTTGAGGCCAACATATGGTTCAAGCATTGCCTATGGACAAATCCCACAAGTAAAACTCAATGCAAACATAAGTCCATAAAGATTTTCATTAATTACCAAAACCACACATGGGGGCACACATGCACTTTCAGCAACATGTTGTATATCAGATATCAACTATAGTGAGAGAGATAGACACTCGATAGCCACTTATGCAAAACTAGTTGCATGTCAAGTGTGGAACATGTCTCATGTGCGAGAACATGTAAAGTTAGTCCGAGCCGCTTCATACCATTATGCCACTAGTATCCAAAATAGATAAGAGGATGCAATAATATGATCATCAACACCCACATACTCATATGTGTTATACCCATACAAAACATGTACGCATAGATTTGTCTCTGATACCACCATTGGGTTCGCAACATAGGAAATAAAAAATTTCCTACGATATGAAAAACTAAGAACCAAGATCTATCTATGTAGATGCAAGCCACGGGTGGATATACATCCATAGAGATCTTGCCCTCAAAGACCGAAAAGCTTTGTTTAATGAAATCTGATTTCGTGGATGATGTAGTCATACTCTTGCCAATCTCAAGATCAAGTTGAAGTCCAGCACCGCAAACCAGCAGCGCATCCGTGATTGCACACATGTACAACACCCCGACAAACTCTGAGTCCTTGCTCCAGCAAAGCAGCGGAAGTAGCAGATCCTTCTAGAGAAACCACCAAGAACATGTACTTCACTAATCCGAAGCCATGAGGAATTTACTAGAGGGGAGAGAGATCCTTCACGAGGAGGTGTGAGAGTGAGAGGAGAGGAGTGCTCCTTTTATAGGGGGAGGGGAAGCCCCATGCCATGGCCGGCGACCAAGGTGGGTGTACCCCACCTCTCCCTCATTAATGTGGGTGGATGCTCCACTCATATAAATCTAACTCCGCTCACAAATCTAGTCACATGCATTAATTTTCCACCAAAATTAATGCCAAACCTCATTTAATAAAACTATTTTATTTATTTTACTTAGAATTTTTTTAATTACTTTAATTAACAAACATATGCATAAATCCCCTTACAATACTTTGATATCACATCTAAAACCATTTTCGGCAATTTGACCCAAAACAATTCTGGTGTCCATCAAAATAATCCCAGCACTTTCAAATCCTTTCTCTGGTATTATACTGCTCCATTTGGTATAGTTATACCTTATGTGTCACCCTATAGTTCGCCAATAATGCAGACATGATCGAGACCCCTCTCCGATCAATAATTAGCAACAGGACATGGAGATCTATACTGACTCCCACATATTCAACGATGACTCTAGTGATCATGAGAACCTTTCACGTCTTAACTAAATACCTTTTTTTCATGATATATTACATGTTCGAGATTCTATCATTGGTATCCCCATACCTAGTTATTTCGTTACGACAAGTACTCCTTTTCGTGTTCTAATGATATAACATTCTTTGTGATATTATCACTTGCTTGCAAGCTGTGTCAATGTAATATCACCGAGAGGGTCCTGAGTATATCTCTCCATCATCGGTATGGAAAAATCCCACTCTTGATCCATGATCCTCTACATAACACTTTCAGAGTATTTGAACCCACCTTTATTGTCACCCTATTACAGTGTGACATTTGATGTTATCAAGGCACTCTTTCGGTGTTAGTGATTAACATGATATCATGGTCTAAGGACTAAGGTTACTTCACATGATGTTATAGCAATATAAACATAATGACTTTGATCATATTAATATACTTTGGGTGAATGTTCATCACATTGTTGCACCAATGTTGTGACCTTATTATTAATAACATCCAATGCCCATGATCATGAAACCTTGATCATCTTGTTAATCAACGAGCTAGTTTAAATGAGAGGCATAACTAGGAACACTTTATTTTTTATCAAACACACATGTATTAACATTTCCAATTAACACAATTATAGCATGAGAAATAAATATTTATCATAAACATGGAATAAGATAATAATCACTTTATTATTGCCTCTCAGGCATATTCCCTTCATATTTAGTCATTGAAGATGAAGAATGTTTAGTGTTATTGTGATGATGGCATGAGTTGGATTGTGGGTTGAGGTGTGTCCTTCCACATTACATTCACACAAGGAGTATTTCACGTCCTATACTAGCGGCATCACTGGCCAGGTGAGGATGGGGATTAGTGGTTCATCAACTATTGTTGGCAAGGGCACTATATGCATTGAGACAAACATAGGCTGCAGGTTGGTGCTCAATGATGTGAGACATGTTCCCGATATATGACTAAATTTTTTGTCAGTTGGAAAGCTCGATGACATTCGTCATGGAAGTTATTTTTGGTGATGCAAAGTGGAACACCAAAGGCTCTTTGATTGTGGTTCAAGGAAGCACGCAAGGAAATATCTATGTGACTAAAACCAAGCTATGTAATGGTGTGCTGAACATCGCCAAGAATGACACTTTAGTTGAGTTATGGCACAAGAGGCTTGGGCATATGAGTGAGAATGGCATGTAGGATTTTTCTTGCATGGACTAACACCCTAAGTTAAGTTATAAGATTGAAACCCTGTGAACCTTATTTTGCTGGTAAACAACATAGGGTTACATTTCGTAAACACCCACTGTATCATGCGGAGAATGTTGTTGACGTTATGCACACAGATGTTTACTAAATAACTGAAAAATCTTTTGGTGGAGCATTATACTTTGTGACATTCATTGATGACCATTCTAGAAAGATTTTTCTCTATGTTCGTAGAAACAAGTGGGAGATGCTCAGCGTCTTCATGGAATTCCATGCCAAGGTTCAGAGAGAAACTGGTAGGAAATTGAAGTTTGTGAGATCATACAATGGTGGTGAATATCATGGTCCCTTTGAGAGGTATTGTATAAAGTTTAGCATCAGGCTTGAGAAGACTCCACCAAAGACACCACAACTCAATGGACTTGTAGAGAGAATGAACAGGACTCTTACCGAGAGGGTCACGGTTATGCTCTGTCATGCAAAGTTACATAATTCTTTTTGGGATGAAGCATTGATTCATGCTAGGTATGTACTAAACCCGTCCCCCTCAATTCCTTTCAAAAGTGATATTCCTCAGAGAGTTTGGTTAGGGAAGGAAGTGTCATACAAGTAATTGAAGTACTTTTGGTGCAAGGCATTTGTGCATGTCCCGAGGGATGAGAGATCCAAGCTTGATAGAAAGACAAAACAATGCATCTATCTTAGCATTCCAAGTGATGAATATGGATACATATTGTGGGATCCAATCAAGAAGAAGACATGTAGAAGCTAAGATGTGGTTTTCAATGAAGATGAAACAATACAAGATATTGGGAAACCGGAGAAGCTGAAGACCACCACACCTCATGTTGACTTGGATCTAGTTAACCCTCCTCTCGTGCATGGCAACGGATTGAATTCTTCCTTCTTCTATAGGTCTTTCTGGGCGGCGAGGCGGAAAAAAGGTGTAGAGAGGGAGAAGGTACATAAAAAAACACGATTTCTAAGGTAGAAAAGAGGCATCCACCAGTCATTGAGAACAGCAAATCCCGGAATCATGGGGATATGATGATGCTAAAAGACAAGATGATGCAACTGGACAAGGAAGTACAAGTGAGGGACATGAATAGCCATATGATGAAGAAGATGATGATGATCAAGCTAATGTTAATCCACCTGATTCCCCACCACCAGTGCAACAGTTGAGGAGAAGTGGAAGATATTTAGTACCTTCCATAAGGTATCCACCACATCAAAATGTGTTGATGATTGATGCAGGTGAGCCCTCATGCTACGAGGAGGCAGTGTCTGATGAGCACCAAAAAGAATGGTCGGCAGCCATGCAAGATGAGATGAAATCCCTGTATGAGAACAACACCTTCCAGTTGGTGTCTTTACCAAAGGGTAAAAAATAGCTCAAGGACA